>CM056723.1:31920088-33170088 GCA_029844215.1 Przewalskia tangutica
CCTTGCTTCCGCTCCTAAAAAATCTCTCTCTTTCTCGGATTTCTTGCTCCAGCCGTGGCCCTTGCTTTCGATTTTTCAACCAAAGTCGCGGCTCTTCTCTGCCAAAAAATTCTCTCCTAAATTCCCTTCTCTGAATCTTCGTATTTTATTCACCATGACTGATAAAAACACGTTTCATCCTGCCCTCACAGTTTCTAACATCAAGAGCGTTCTTCCTATCGTTCTTGATCTAGTGAACGTCCAATATGGGACATGGGCAGAATTATTCAAGATTCATGTTATGACACATAAAGTTCTTTACCACATCATCATTCCCACTACTCCCACGAGAGATGATATGATGTCTACGTCTACAACGATTGTACCCCAAAGCAGTTGATCCAGACTTATGGGTCATGCTTGATGCCAAGGTTCTCCAGTGGATCTATGCCACTATCTCCTTGGATCTTTTACAGACGATTATGGAACCTAAATCCACAGCTACGACGGCATGGAATCGATTGCGTGACATCTTCCAAGATAACAGTCATTCTCGCATTGTTATCCTTGAGTAGGAATTTTCTCAAGTTGCTATGACGAATTTTCCAAACGTTTCTTCTTATTGCAAACACCTCAAGAACTTGGCTGACCAACTTCGCGACGTGGTTCTCCTGTTTCTAATAATCGTATAGTGCTTCAGATGGTTGTCGGTCTATCTGAGGCCTATACAGGGGTTACTTCGGTTATTCATCAAATTAACCCTCTGTCGGAGTTCTATCAAGCCCGCTCCATGCTCACTTTGGAAGAAACAGGTTTGGCTGAAAGGGCATCGATCAGAGCAAGCCCCATCGTCATGATGACTGCTTCCAATTCCCCCCCTTCCAATCCAGCCAACGTGACCCAAAAACACAACAACTGGAGTGGTAAGAAGGGCCAAAATTGGAAGAATAATGGCAATAATCGCAGCGGAAACAACAGGGGCAACCGTCAACAACATCAGCAGTTCTGGGGCCCACAGGGGGCCCCTGGAAGGTAACAGTGGGTCCCAACACCCCACATCACCTCACCACTCGGCCGCGCTTCGCCATTTCCTGTGTCGACTCGTGGTTCACATTAGCGTATGGGCAGCTCAGCAGCCGCAGATACTGGCCTCGCCTCAGTCCACCATGCAACGGGCCCACTGCATCGACAAGAAATGATGCACACGATTGACTTGACTCAACCGGACCCTAATTGGTACATGAAAACAGGTGCCACTACCAACATGACATCCGATCAATGTACTCTCTCATCTTATTATAATTTATTTAGTGATCTTGGCATAATTGTTGGTAATGACAGTTCTATTCCAATTAAGGGTTATGATGATAAAATTTTGTCCCCTCCTCATCCACCACTTGTCCTGAAATATACTCTTCATGCCCCAAAATTGATTAAAAATTTGGTGTATGTCTGTAAATTCACCACTGATAATTGGGTTTCTATTGATTTTGATCCGTTTGGGTTTTCTGTGAAGGATTTCAAGACGGAGTCTCTCACGAGGTGTGACAAGAGCAGGATCTTTATCCAATCACACCGAGTCTCAAAGATCTCGCACAAGCTATGCCATCCATTTTGCACTCTTGCTCCTTCCTCGTGGTACGCCGCTCAGGTCATCCAGGATCGTCAATTTTATCTGTTTTAGATAAGAATAAGTTTATTTCTTGTAAGGGTACGCGTAGTACTCCAAATTGTCAATCTTGTTCTTTAGGGAAAATTATTAAGTTATTGTTTGTAGCTTCGAATTCTCATACTTCAATGTCATTTGATATTATTCACAGTGATTTATGGACATCTCCAATTCTCAGTTCTATAGGTCATCGATATTATGTTTTATTCTTGGATGACTATTCTAAATTTTTATGAACGTTTCCAATTGTGAAAAAATTCCAAGTTTTTCCATCTTCGTCAAATTTAGAGCTTTTATAAGAACTCAATTCGAACGGAAAATAAAGAACATTCAATGTGATAATTGTAAAGAATATGACAATGGAGAGTTTAGGGAGTTTTGTGCTCAAAATGGGATAAATTTTCATTTTTCTTGTCCTCATACGTCTTCACAAAATGGGAAAACTGAACGAAAAATTGGTACCATTAATAATATTATCCACACTTTATTGGTTCATTCTTCCGTTCTTCCATTGTTTTGGCATCATGCGCTAAAAATGGCTACCGATCTACTTAATATTCTTTCCTTTAAAGGTTTGACATATTCTTCCCCTCTTCAGGTTTTATACAATAAGACTCCTATGTATTATCATCTTAGGGTCTTTGGATGCTTATGTTATCTGCTATTTCCATCCACCACAATCAACAAACTTCAGGCACGTTCTACCCCGTGTGTGTTTTTGGGTTATCCGTCAAATCACCGTGGTTATAAATGCTTTGATTTGTCCTCTAAACGAATCATCATTAGTCGTCATGTTCTATTTGATGAGTCCTAATTTTCATTTTCTAAGTAGAAAAACACGTGCCTAGTTCTTAGGATGATGTTATCTCCCCCTATGTTCTCCGTTATTTTTCAGTTTTTTTAGAAAATACATCGTCAACGCCGCGACCCTTAGGGGAGGCACCGCAGCGCCTGCCTTCAGTGAACAGTCAACTTCCATCCCGTTGTCAGCGTCGCGGCCCTTCGGGGAGACGCCGCGGCGCCAAAACTTCAGAGAACTCTGCAGTTCATCCGGCGCCGCGGCCTTAGACCACGGCGCCGCGACGCCTTCGACGGACAGTTCTGAAAATTCTCAAAATTTCCAAAATTCACCAAATCCAGCCAGAGTCATGGTCCAATCACTCGCAGTCAACGGGGTATTTTTAAATCAAAAAGACATTTTAATTTGAATTCTAATGTTCTTAAATTACTCTTACCCCGTAATCTTGTGGCTGCCCTAAATGACCCTAATCGGAAAATTGATAATAAGACGTGGGAGTTGGTGACCCTTTCATCTGGTGTTAATATTTTTCGGTCTATGTGGATTTTTGCTCATAAAGAGAATTCTGATGGTTCGTTTGCAAGGCATAAGACTCGTCTTGTAGGTGATGGTAAGACTCAACAAGTTGGTGTGAATTGTGGTGAGACTTTTATCCCGGTGGTCAAGTCGGCGACTATTCGTACTGTGCTCAGCTTGACTCTTTCGAAATCATGGCTCATTCATCAGCTAGATGTGAAGAATATTTTCCTACATGGTGATCTTCATGAGACAGTGTATATGCATCAGCCCTTAGAGTTTATGGATACTAGATATCCTAATCATGTTTGTTTATAGAGGAAGTCCTTGTATGGGCTCAAGCAGCCTCCACGGGCTTGGTATAAGAGGTTTGCTGACTATGTTTCGACGATGGGTTTGTCTTACAGCATGTCTGATAACTCATTATTCATATACCGTCAGGGATCTTCCATGGCTTATATTCTATTATATGTTGATGATATTATCTTGACTGCCTCTTCTGACGCTTTGCGAAAGGCCATTATGACAATGCTTAGTTCTGAGTTTGTCATGAAGGACTTGGGCCCATTGAGTTACTTTTTAGGGATTGCTGTAACTCGTCATGCAGGTGGATTGTTCTTATCACGGAGGAAGTATGCATCAGAGATCATTAAGAGGGTTGGGATGCCATCTTGTAAGTCCACTTCTACTCCAGTTGATACTAAACCCAAGTCAGCGCTTGACTTTCCTATGAGGATCTGGCCCGCTATCGTAGTCTTGCAGCGCCTTCGATTCCGACGCTTACGCGACCTGATATTACATATGTCGTACAACAGGTGTGTTTGTTTATGCATGATCCCAGAGTTGAACATATGAATGCGCTCAAACACATTCTTAGGTACATTCAGGGAACACTTGGGTATGTCATGCATTTGTATCCTTCGTCGACGCCTACACTAGTCTCCTATACAGATGCTGATTGGGGTGGTTGTCCTGACACCATACGGTCTACGTCTGGATATTGCATGTTTTTAGGTAATAACTTGGTCTCATGGTCCGCGGCGCCAATCCACGCTTTACGCTCAAGCGCAGACCGAAGTATCGGCGGTAGTCAATGTGGTTTCTGAGTCTTATTGGTTACGAAATCTACTTTTAGAGCTTCATTGGCCTATTGAGAAAGCTACCTTATTGTATTGTGATAATATAAATGTCATCTACCTTTCTGGTAATCCAGTTCAGCACCAGCGCACTAAACACATAGAGATGGATATTCACTTTGTTCGAGAGAAGGTAGCTAAAGGACAAGTACGCATCTGTCATGTCCCTTCCAGATATCAAATTGCAGACATCTTTACAAAAGGGTCTTTCCTCAGTCCTTTTTGAAGATTTTAGAGACAGTCTCAGCGTACGAAGACCGCCCGCTATGACTGCGGGAGTGTTAGAAAATGGGGTCCACTTTGTATATATTTGGTATATTTGTTATATTCTCCCATATTAGTCTTGTACTATAATTAAGATTGTAATACTATTATAATTGTATAATTAGTCTACTTATAGAATATAGTTTTAGATGTAAAATAGAAATAAAGTTTTTCTATTGTAACTTGTATATATATGCATTTCATCAATAAGAATAATCAAGAGATTAATTCTTTCATATATCTACAAGTTCCATGGAATGCCTGGAAATATGGTGAGTGATAGAGATCCTGTGTTCACTAGCAAGGTTTGGCAAGAATTGTTCTTTATGCTGGGAGTCACACTCAACACCTCAACTCATTACCACCCCAAACGGATGAACAAACTGAAGTTATCAATAGATGTTTGGAAACATACTTAAGATGTTTCTTTTCTCTCTTAAAAGGATTGGACATATTACTTGGCAACTGCGGAATGGTGGTGCAATATTTCTTTCCATTCTTCCATTCAAAGTTCAAACTACTCCATATGAAGCACTATATAGGGATATATAGGGAAAAAGTATGAAAGAAGTTTCGGAGTGTCCCCTTCTCACTCTACTTATGGTCTGTTTTGAAAGTTTACGCTAGTAATTACATAGTACAATAACTATAAGTATACTGTTTAGTTGCACATATATAATTAGATTAGTTTAAAAATAAAATAAAATTCTTGATAAATATGTGTCATTCTTGAACTATATTAATTAATAATCACATATTACTAAAGTAATAATATATTTTCAAATTAATAATATTTTAATTTAATTAATTATAAAAATTAAAAACATGCATTTTGTAAGAACATCATGGGATGTATATATGTTTTGACAAAAATATTAATATTAATACATATATTGCATGTCTTAACACTATTTAAATGTTTAACAAAAAAATAACTATCAATTGTAAGTGGAAAATGGATAATATGCAAGGTAAAACAACAAGTGAATAGTACTAAAGCAAATAAACTGAACTCGCAAATATAACCTAAATTCAAAATTTAATAATTTAACATGATACTTTTATATCAAATTCTAACATAATATAAGAAAAGTTCATACATAACTTAAGTAAATATAATTCAAAAGAAAGTGAAAACATTTATAAGTCTATAACCTCATTCAACAATGAAATTATACTTTAATAACATCACTCGTTATATCTCAAATTTGTTAATGACTCACTAACGGAGGATAAAATTGACTAATAAAATAAAGTAAATGGTATATTTGACCCTTTCTCCTTAAATAAAATTAGTAAAATATATAAGGATCAACATTCAAATATTTTAGGGATCAAAGTGCAATTAACGTAAATGGATGAAAAAGAAAAGAAGGGGCATTTACGTAAACAGAGCTAAGAGAACCCTAGTTCTTGAGTATAAAAGCTCAAAATCAAGCCTTCATCACTTGTGCTGTGCCGCAAAGGGACCTATCAGATCAGAGCTTAATTTATATTCTCTAAGGTCAGAGCTTTATCAATTACTCTAATTTGTTGTTGATCTGTTTTTATTCTGTCGTTTTAAATTATCAGTCTTCGTGTAAGATTATATACATATGTGATTTAGTTTTCTGTATTTCGAACATCTGTTATTGATACTCGTGATGATGTTTCGAACAGCAAAATTCTTGATGCATATTTCATAATTGTTTAGCCCTTGTTTTTGTCTTACCAGCCATGGCACAAGATACAGGCATGTTTACAGTGCATCATACAATTGGAAATGTTTTATGCTGTAAATGTGGTATAAGTATGCAACCAAATGCTGCCAACATGTGTGCCAACTGTTTGAGGTCTGAAGTTGACATAACAGAAGGTCTCCAGAAGCATGTTATCATATGTCATTGCCCTGAATGTGATAGATATTTGCAGCCTCCGAGGACTTGGATTAAAGCCCAATTAGAATCAAAGGAGCTATTGACATTCTGTGTGAAGAGGTTGAAGAATTTGAATAAAGTTCGTTTAGTCCAGGCAGAGTTCATTTGGACTGAACCTCACTCCAAGCGAATCAAAGTCAAGTTGAAGGTTCAGAAAGAGGTTCTTCACGGAGCTATCCTTGAGCAGGCCTACACAGTTGAATATGTTGTCCAAGACCAAATGTGTGAAGCTTGTACGAGGGTTCAGGCTAATCCTGATCAGTGGGTGGCTGCAGTGCAACTAAGGCAGCATGTTTCTCACAGGCGAACTTTCTTCTATTTGGAACAGCTTATTCTTAAGCATGATGCTGCTGCTCGTGCTATAATGATTAAGCAAATGGATCAAGGAATTGATATGTTCTTCTCTAATCGGAGTCATGCTGTAAAATTCGTCGACTTTATAGCAAAAGTTGTTCCCAGTCGGAGCCGTAATGACAAACAACTAGTGTCTCATGATGTCAAGAGCAGCATTTACAACTATAAGTATACTTTTTCAGTTGAAATTTGCCCAGTTTGTCGGGAGGACTTGATATGTCTTCCACCAAAAGTTGCGAATAGTTTGGGGAATCTAGGACCACTTGTGATCTGCACCAAGTTGAGTAACAACATTGCTTTACTTGACCCATTTACTCTCAGGAACTGTTTTCTGGATGCGGAACAATATTGGAGGTCGTCTTTTAAGTCCCTACTTTCTAGTAGGCAGCTTGTGGAATATATAGTTCTTGATGTTGAGGCTGTTTCTTCTGAGGTCAATATTGGTGGATCTAAGTACGCTTTGGCGGATGCCCAAGTAGCTCGTATATCTGATTTTGGAAAGAATGATACAATTTTCAATGTACGAACACATCTGGGTCATCTTCTAAATCCTGGGGATTATGCACTTGGGTATGACTTATTTGCTGCTAATAACAATGATAGTGAGCTGGACAAGTATAAAGGCTTTGTTCTCCCAGATGTGATACTGGTTAAGAAGAGCTATGAAGAGAAATGGCAGAAGAAGCGTGGAAAGCATCGTTCATGGAAGCTGAAATCTCTCAATATGGAGATTGATGAAAATGTAAAGGGTAGAGATTATGTAGAGAAGAATAACTCTGAGTATGAACAATTCTTAAGAGATTTGGAGGAGAATCCAGATTTGAGGTTCAACATATCCCTTTATCGTAACAGGGAGTATCAACCATCAGAAATGGCATCTGTGACTGATGGCGATGATGCACCCCCTTCTGTCCCATTGGAGGAATTGTTAGCTGATCTTGATTTAAGTGAGGAGGAAGCTGACGATAATGATAGCATGAGAGAGTGAGTCGAATACTTGATTTTAGTAATTTCTCTTTATTAAATTAGCACTCTCACTATTTACCTCTTCTCCTAAAATCACTTTGTTTCCCTTATTTATTTTTACGTTTTCTCTTAGTAGAATATATATTACTACCATTTTCACCTTTTCCTTATAATAGTCCTTAAATCATACAAAATTTATCACATGGATAAATCACTTGGATTACAAGGGTATCTGCTTCAATTGCTGGAATATTATAGCAGATACTTTCCCTACTTCTAAAAAAATAATAATGAACAAAAACAATCTTTCTAAAATGCATGTCCCATTGGCCAGCATTACTATTTATCTTTTTTCTCATAATTCTGATTTCCCCCCCTCATTTTTTGTCCTAAAAACCTCCAAAATTAATACTCATCTCTTCTCATTATTGAAATTTATAACATTTGTTGAGATCTCCCTCTATTTATTATTTCATAAAATAATAATTGAAAGTGATTAGCTTTTTTGGCCTTTACTTCTCATTTCTGATCCAACCACATTCCTAATGACCATAGTCGGATGCAAATCACTAAAGAAACGTTCTGATGGCCACGAACAAGGAATAAGACCATCAATGACACCGCCCACGTTGAAAATACTCCAGAACATAGAGTTGATTTGTATATGTGGAGACTCTGAATATTCACAAGAAAACGGTATGACACCTCCTGCTTCATTTTATGAAATTATCATGACAAGATGCATTAAAGTTAAAAATATTGCTTTTCTTCCTTTTATGTGAAATTTATATATGTACGGGTGATTTGTTGCGGTTATGAAGTCGTTACAAGCCAAAGATGCATCTGCTCGAATATTGCCAGTTCGAAAGGCATGAGCTTTCGAGAAACGGAACAAAAAACTCCCAAAATGGAAAGTAATCTTCATCTAGAGATCACACATTCTACGAACCTAATATAATTTTCTCTCCTCGATAACATTAAGCGCAAGGATTGTTCTTCATGTTGGAGTCACACTCAACACCTCAACTCCTTACCACCCCCAACAGATGGACAAAACTGAAGTTGTCAATAGATGTTTGGAAACATACTTAAGATGTTTCTTTTCTGACTCTTAAAAGAACTGGACATCTTACTTGGCAACTGCGGAATGATGGTATAATATTTTTTTCCATTCTTCCATTCAAACCACTCCATATGAAGCACTATATGGACAACCCCCTCCCTTACACTTACCTTATGTATCTGGAGACTCTAGTTGTGGAAGACGTTGACAGAAGCCTAGTATCTAGGGAGTTTAAATTACAGTTGCTGTCGTACCATCTCAAAAGGGCTCAACAGAGGATGGTTGAGGAAGCAAACAAACATAGAGCATATAGAGAATTTGAAGAGGGAGATTGGGTTTATTTGAAGATCCAACCATATAGGCAGGTGACCTTATTTGGAGGAAATTTCACTAAGTTGTCAGCTAAATATTATTGGCCCTATCAAGTTCTAAAGAAGGTGAGTAATGTGGCCTACAAATTATTTTCTGCCTGATCACCTGCAGTTGCACCCTACTTTCTATGTGTCCCAGTTGAAATCTTACTATCAGTTGCCAACAACAATCTCCCATCCTTCTGTTCTTCAACTATCCAGTCCCTATTGCCCTCAACCTTCTAAAATTTTGGATAGGAGGATGATTAAAAGAGGAAATAATGATGTCACTCAAGTCCTGGTACAATGAGATTGACTATCTCCAGAACAAGCTACGTGGGAAGATCACAATGCTCTACTGAATAGGTTCCCAACATTCCTTCCTTGAGGTCAAGGGATATTTTTAAGGGGGAAGGAATGATACGAAGGGAAGGAGGTAATTGCTGAAGAGGATTGTACGCAAGGGAAGAGGAATAGTACAGATCGTTAAGTTGGTTATAATAAATGAGCTGGAATCAAGTTTATATATTCTACAGTTTAGTCCTTTTGTAATTAGGTCCTTTATTTACGTAAATAGCTATTAGACCCCTAAAATTATAGTAGCTAGCTAGAGTGGTCGTAAAGTTAGTTATTGTCTTTTGTCCTTATTATCAGTTGTAAGTATAACGGATTGACCCGGACCGAACCGGTAGCCCGTTACCAGGTTGAACCGGTTCCGGACCGATTACCGGTCCGGTTCATTACCGGATTTCCGGTCGGCCGTCTGTCCGGTTGAACCGGGCTATCGATTTTTTTTTTTTGTAAATTGAAATTTAACTAAATTCAAATTAAATATGTAATATAATAATATAATATAGTTTATAACTTTATACTTTATAGTTTATATTGTAGTTATATAAACTATATAATTTATTATTTTATTTCGAAAATTTATTAATTTATTAAATTAGTAGAAATTAGTAGACATAAGTTAACAAATAACAACTAAAGAGATAATAAAATAAAAACTAATGATAAGATATAAACTTTCGAACTTTCATTATTCATAATGTTAATAAGAGTACATAATGAAGTAATAATAATTTTATTTACATATTATGCATCATTTTATAAAGTTCTTCGTAATTTATAGGTTGATTGAATTGGTGATGCTCCATAGTTCATAGCCTCTAAACTGAGTTGAAATTCGATCCGTTTCCATTAGCTCCGCAACATGCGATTGTAAAAGTGCTCCATATATCTAGAATCTAGATTCATTATCATCGTCTTCATTGAATTCTGCAGATGTAGACACAAAACAGAAGCAGAACTAGAACGAAGATTAGTAGCAGAGTTGTTCAATTATCAAATAATGTAACTGCATTTTTATATTTTATATTTAATTTGTTGTTGACCAGTGTGTCGGATGAACTCTTTGTACATGCCTAACTAAAGTGCCCGTCCCCCCGTCATTACCATGTTTATAAGTTTGCCCACAAATATTACATCTAAATTTATCAGTGTCCCTAATTCTATCATAAAAGTTCCACATTTTACTCCTTATTCTCTGATGTCTACGACTACGACTAGTAGTACTAACATTGACAGAAGACACGCTAGTAGGTGTATGAGTTTCAGTTTCAACAATATTATCTATATGAGCATTATCATAATAATTATCTTCTATTTCAAAATCTTCTTGCATTTGATCATAATCTATATTTTGATTAGATGATGAAGAATCTTTAGATTTTGTACCACTTGAAATAGTTTTACCTTTATCCATTATAAAATATTTAATTTTAATTTTAATTTTAATTTAAATAATCAACAAATAAATATGATAATTTAATAAAATAATTAGAGAATGAAACGAGTGTACCAAACTTCGGGACTCAGAACTCAATTGAAACTCGAAGCTCGAAGTCTTGCGTCTTGCTACTTCGAAAATTAATAATGATAATAATAATAACTTGAGAATTGATAATAGAGAGAATTAAGAGAGTATGAAAATTGAGAATTGTAGAAATAATTGTGTCATAAAATGAGAAGATATAGAGTATTTATAGATATTTTAAAGGGTAAAAATGTAATTAATAAAGAATAATAAATAAAAATATGCTTGTATAGAGCTGAGTATTGAGTAATGAGAATTAACCTAATGTAGTATTTATCTTCTTCTTTAGTTGTAGCTTAAGTTTTACTTTCTTCTTCATTTCATACTTGCATCAGTGGCATAGTTCTGTAGAATATGCATTGTATGACATAGTTATGTTTGAAATTAAGTTATCCTACAGAGCAATGCCTTAAGAAATAATATCTATATAATTTTGTGCGAATAGACATAGTTTCTATGAAACCTTTGACTTGCGATTTTTTTTATAAATTTGTTGGGGTTCGAACCAGAATCTCTGATTATATAGATGCGTGAACTAAGATACTTTAACCCATAAAATTTTATTAAATGAGAAGTAGGGACAAATTTAATGATCTGTGATTTGAGGGGCAAACATTAAAGACCATTCCATATAAAGGGAATCCGCACAATTTTTTGTTTTAAAAATGACTTTTGGATAACTGGTCTATATGTATAGGCCCAATACATTATGTGTCTTTTAGCGGGTCTGAAAAGCAATAGGAGAATATCCACACTTTGATGTGGAAATAAAATTCTAACAAAAACATCTTACATAAAACACAAAAGAACTCATAAAGATTTGAATCCCGTGAATTCTTTCTTAATTTTGAAACTCCGTTAAATTTTTGAACCCCGTGAATTCTTCTTTGGTTTTTTGAAATTCGAGTAAAATTTTCAACCCCATGAATCATTCATTGATTTTTGAACTTATATTGGTCTGAACTTCATGAATACTTTATTGGTTTTGAAACTCCAATTTTTTTGAATCATATGAATCATTTATTGGGTTTGAACCTATAAATCTAATGGTTTTGAAACTCCAGTAAATTTTTTAACCACATAAATCATTTCTTGATTATGAATTTATAAAGCTTTAAAACTCATGATATTTTTTGTTTTGAGACCTTAGTAAATTTTGAACCCTGTGAATGCTTCATTGGTTATCATTTGTTATTTTGTTTTTGAATTCTAGTAGCATTTGTTATAGTTGTTCCTTGCTGTATTTCTATCAAAAGCTTTTTTCTCAGTATTATAAGAGTGACCAAATATTAATAGCTTTTAAAATAGTGGTTGATATTTGATAGCACATATTAAAAGTAGCTACTAGGAGTATTATTTACCTATCAAGAAATTAGACGATTCGCCAAATTGGACAATTTGCCCCTCAAAAAGGCTGGTCTTTAATTTTTGCTCCTATTTCTCATTTAATAAAAAATTTGGGCCAATATATTCTTATTCGTTGGCCTGTAAAATCAGAAGTATTGAGTTCGTTTTCCAGCAGAGTAAAAAATGCAAGGCAGTGTTTACAATTTCGCAAGGCAAAGTTTTGATAGAACTGTGTTTATTCGCGAAAAGGTACATAGAAACTATACCTTATCCGGCATAGTTATGTAGTAATAATTCAAAAAGCAAGTTTATTTCATTGAGACATGTAAAGCTGCTTCTTTTAAAAAATAAATAAATAAATATTTTCCCTATTTTTCTATAGAGTAGAGATATGGCTTCAGTTATTGTAGTTTTCCTGTGCTCATAATATGCTTCATTTTTGCACTCGCTATTAACTCTTAGTTGTTTCATGTGTTATTTAATTATGTGCCCGGTTCTGTAATTCTCTTCTTTGAAGAATTTATTTCTGTCTCCTCCTTTAATTAAGTAGATGTTTGACCATGAAAATCAATTACTATTTTCACTTTATTTTGAAGTTTGAAGATAGAGTTGTGTTTGGTTATAATTTTTGTAAATATTTAAAAACAACATTTTAGGTGTATTTTCAGGGCCGACCTGTAGGGTTCAAGATCGGGCAAGCAGAAAAAAAGTCACTTGACCCGGCCCGACCTGAGCTTTGGACAAAACTAAATAAAACAGTAAGCAAAAATACATCATAATCAACATCACGATAATTCAAACCAACATCACGAATTTACGATAATTACAAACCAACAGTAAGCAAAAAAAATTGGCAACACTGGTTTTGAGTACACTGGTTCTGAGAAACACACTGCAGCATAGCAGATACATCAAGGAACAACACAGAGAGTTACAATTTCAACACAGATTCAGAAAAGAAATTGGCAACACAAGGAAATGAGGAAGAAACATCAAAATGCAAATCATCTCAAGCTAGATAATTTAGTAGAAATGACTCCGTGTGTGTGTGTAATTAGTTTCTTTCCTTTTTATTTTAATTTTTTTGAAAAATTTATTTTAATTTCTTTTGCTAGATAATTTTTTTCTGGTTCTCTTTCCTTATAGAAGCTTATTGATCTGTAAAATTCTGTGTGCGCCACTGTAGGACAATTCTTCGTTCGGGCATTCCAGCTAGAAGGAGAAAAGGTATTCATCTGCATAGCAAACTAGAAAGCTCATTCTTGTTCATCCTTATAGAACACTTATGTTAGAGCCAATTGAAGAACATAATCCCAGATACTAGTTTTTTATAGGCCATAGTCAACTCTTAAGAAATCCAATACTAAAAAAATGAAATGTAATATAAATAATATATACCAACTTAAATGTCACACTTTCAAGATTCGAAAAACATACACAAATTTTAAGATTCGGACCTTTTTGACTGTGATTTTGCTAGCACATATATAAGTCACTTTCTAACTAAAAGTCATATTTTGCAGAATATCTACACGAACAGTTGAGCGTAACTTGCTTTACGCTCCATTTATATCTTCCCCTTTTCCTTTCCAAACTTTACATTATCCTAAGTCCTACCCAATTGACAAAAACAAAAGTTTTCTGCACCACTAAAGCACATCACAATGGGCCCTGTGCCTCTCACTTTGTATTCCTTCACTAAATACAACCACTGAACTTCTGTGCCCTCACTTGATATGCAAATGCTACTATTCAAATTGCAATATAAGTAAGAAGTGGACGTTAGCCAATATACTAAAAGTTATATAGAATTTTATAAAAGATGGAGTCTCTTTACACAATAATGGGAATAACTTGCAGAAATTTACACTTAATAAATTAATGTTACATAGATTACTGCAAAAAAATGGTTTTGCAGTTTAAATAAGAAGTCAATGGACAGCCCTTAGAGCTGTCACAAGAAGCAAAATACAAGAAAATAATGGCTCTCACTTTATTGAAATTAAACTCACCAAAGGCTCAAGAATGAACTATAAAGAGGCGATCAGCACTGCTCTCAAGCATGCTATGAAGTCGGAGAAAGCTTTGACCACAAGGGTATATTGTAAGGAATGAACTATAATATCCATATTCGTTTCTTCTTGCATCTTAGTCATATATGACTCATCGTTAAAGTTGTAAGTAGCAGAACCCCTTTGGATATCGAGAGGGTCTTTACTATCTAGAAGCAAAGGTGATATTTGCATTGTAACCAAGAATATGCTGATTTGCTCGGTCATAAGCTCCTACATCTTTATCCAAGCCATCTGTGTCACCGCAGCTCTTCCTTCTGCCAAACTTTGGTGATTTTGCACGGGTCGGTGGTGGCTGCAGGACAACGGAAAAGAACTTAAAATTATAAGGTGGTTAAGTTGATAAACGGCAGGGAATGTCAACAAATCAGTAACCTAATGTGAACTTTAACATGCTCTAAGGCCACAAAAGGGAAACAACGTCACAACAACACAACGGATTAAAATTAGAGATAATTACAGTCCAATGTCTTTCGATGATCTAGTTTACTTAATAGTCAGCAAGTGTATAGGTTATGTATATTAATTATAAGTGTGTCTTTTGTATATTTTGGCTAGCGCCGTAGTTAATTCGGCCGACATGCGAATGGAGTATAGCATTACCTCTAGAGTACAACCTACTCCTGCGCCCCTCAAAAATGAAAAAGCCCTTAAAATTATGGTTAACCTTAACTAAAAGTTGATGTTACTGTAAATTATCGATGAGAATACAGTACCTTTTTCAGTTCAGCCTTAGGTGGAGGTCCTTCATGGTAGAAACTCGGCATTGGGTTTGCCTTGAACAACAAATTCCTTCTCATTTGCTTCATAGCTGCTTCTCTCTCTTCCTAAGTTTGGAAGGTAGAACGAAATCAAAAAATATATTGATTGATAATACATTCCTTAATTCAGTTTTTGTAGGATAATTTTCATTGATCGTATTCCACTATTACATCCAGCATCAGGTGAGAGCAACATAAAGGGGACACGTACCTTTGTCCTTTCCTCCCATTGAATTTTCTCAGCCTCCAAAGCTTGATGTTTCTCCTCTAACTTGGAGTAAAACTGCAAGGAGGAAAACAAAAACCAAGCGACGATTAGCCAAGATTTAGATTTTTTACTTCAAGGAGACCTGAAAGTTCCTTTTCAGATACCTCCTTCCTTCTTGCTGCACGTTCAGAGGACCGAAATACTGGGGCTGTTGCTACAGTGACCCTGGATTTTCTTGCTGAGACCACATCACTTCTCATAGTTGAGGAAATCATCAAATGGCAAAGCAGAATCCAATAAGGACACACACATCAGAGAAAGCAAAGACTTTGTCAACTCAGATCAAAGGAGAAAGATCATACCAAGAGGCAATTGACGAGTCTTCCGCATCAGAATTTTTCTTGTTATCAGATTGCAGTGGCTTCTTAAGTGCAACTGGTAAGGAAACCTGAAAGAAAATATCATAGCCGCAGATTCAGAGACCCTAACTCCAATATCATTAACTAAAAGCGGAAGAAAAATAAAACACGAGGACCGTCATTTTGCAAGATCAAAAGCACTCACGTCGCCTGCATCATTCCTAACAGGACGAGTTCCATGAGAAGCACGCCTTTCAGTTGCCAAAGCAAATGGCTGGGGAACAGTGCACTTTGTTTTACAACTTCCAGCAACAGATTTGGTTATCGATTTTACCGCAGCTCTTGGTCTCCTGTTATCATCTTTTACCTTTGAGCTTGGTCGATCTTGTTCCTCTCTGCTCTCAAATGAGATTTCATCTGTGTATTCCTTCACTTCATACTCCTTTGTTTCAACATTTTCATTCAGCATATCAGTTCTCTGCTCACTATCCGAGTAACTTATTGTATCACCTTGCTCCTTTTCCATACAGATATCTGTAACTTCTAACCCCATCAAACCTCTGAAAATAAGTAAATAAAATAAGAAAGCATTACTTACAGCTAAGGGCTTCATTATGCTAGAATATCTTTTAGATCCATCGACAGAATTGGTAAAGTGATTTGATCAATTTGCTTTCTAGAAAAATTGTTTGCTTCTTTGTGTTTAACTCTGCAGAAAAACGACATAGATTTCTTGATCTAAACAGGTTTGGATGGTTCCACTGGAGTTAGTGAAATGAAAAACAATTTGATAGTAAGTTCTAGTATCAAGAGGACTCTTGCTTTAGAAATAGAGGACCTCTCAATAATGATCAAATAGTTCTTTATCAAAATAATAATTGAATATTTCCTCTTTTCTGTAGGTTCAGTGATTATATTGATATCTATTTAATGTTTAAACAATTTATTCTTACTGAATAAGCAAGTGCATGGGAGCTTGAGATCTGTTCTATAGCTTTTAGGAAAAATCAACTGTTGACTCTTGCAGTTAGAGGCACCTCCATCTTCGTTTTGACACACTAAATTGAACATAAAATGAACTTAAAGATACCCATCTTCAGAAGCATGTTAGGCTTTGCAATAAGGTAGCAAAAGGACGAAGATTAACTCTTAGGTACCCGGAATCAGCATGCTGATGTGACAAATATATGTTGTCAAACAAGGCGGAAAATCATATTGTTCCAAGAAAACAAATGCTCTATATAATCGCTGTGGTAACTGATGACTGAAGTCCTTTTCATATCCATTAAAAACCCTGATTGTTACACAAAGAAATCTCATGAAAGTAAACCAAATTTCCCTAAGATCCAGGTTATATTAGAAGTTTAATTTTGTCTAACTCCTTAATGAACAAACACACCACCAGAACAAACAAAAACAATGAAGCTGAAATGTTTTATCTTATTCCACAGAAACGTTTGCTTTTAGTATAACATGGACTCTGGTAATTGCTATTGTGAGTTTGAGATTAGACCATTTCAAGCACACATTTCTAATAAAAGCAGCACGGAAGAGGGCTTGTAATACTAAAATCAATGCTGGACAGTGCATTTTAGGATCAATGGGTTGGCGTCCTAAACTAAATAAAAAAAGAAAGAGCCAAAAGAATTTTTTCTCAATAATTAGTGAAACAAGGAGAACATAGAGATACTAGATACAATAAGGGAAAAAGGGTTAAATATATACCTTTACTTTCTTTTATTAGCTAACTTTATCCTCCGATAAATATACCCTTGCCGTTACCAAACTTAACAAATATACCCCTAATTTTGACGGATTCCCTCAAATCAAACCCAATTTTTAAGTTCGCTTAAAATTACCCATTTTGAACGGAGCATTCATTAAACCCTCCCCACGACCCACCAAACCAAAACCCAGACGAGATCAAAACAAATGACCCGCGTTCTTTCTCAAACAATTCACCAAAAGAAGAAATTTTGCCTCTGTTTTCTCTCAGAACAAGAAAAAAAAGAAGCCGTGGATTCTTTGAAATACCACTGTAGAAATGAAGATCAGGAACAGGGAATAAGACCCACATTGCTATAAGTATTTCCAATTGGGAAGGGAGAGGAAGAACAACCAATATCCACTTCATTGGATGCAGTCCGCCTTTGAAGCTATTGGAACCAAGATGCAAGGTTCGCTTGTCCTCTCATATTCAGTTAGATGTGTATTACTAGGTTTTATTATTAAGTTAGGGGGAAACAGCTTGTGTTAAAAACAATGACTACTTTTTTCTCAAACTTGGGAAATGGGGAATTCCAGTAACAACAACAACATACCCCAGTGAAATCCCACACCGTGGGTTTGGGGAAGATAGACTGTACACAGACCTTACATCCACTTTGGTAGGTAGAACACTGTTTTCGAGAGACCCTCGGCTCAAGACAAAACATAATTATAAGAAAGGCAATCAAAACAAAGCACGAGTAAAACAAGAGTAAAGGGGAATTCCAGTAACACGTGAAAAATACAAGGAAAAGGTTGGTTGTGTAAACAGTTGATTGTACCTCGTAACTCTTTGATAATTTATCAACATCCAGCTATCAATTTTATTGTGTTGATTTAATTTGAAGTTAACTGAAATTGTTACTGTTGAAGTTATTAGTAGTGTCATTAAATAATTGTAGGTGTTATTGTAATTCTCCTTAGTACGTAAAGGGTATAATGGTCTTTTCCTATTAGGGGTATTTTGGTCTTTTAGCTATTTTTCTTTCTTCCAGTGCTATTTGTAATACTCTGTTTTGGTTGGATTCAGTTTGAGACTTGAGAATAGAGAACACACGAAAAGCTCCCACATCTTGTTGTTCTTCCTTTCCCCTCTCCATACAATACTTAATTCTCAGATTTAACATGGTATCAGAGCCAGCGGACGATTGCTGTTGAAAATTGAAGCAGGCAAGAACGCTGTTGGACAAATCAGATATCAATTTGATTCTGAAAGTTCGATTCTGGAATAATTGAAAACATTGAAGTTTGAGATTCGCTCGCAACTCAGTTTGAGAGGAATCCGACACATGCAACGCAATTTGCAGCACAACTACTATAATCGATCGGTGAAAGCCAGTTTGCGGATTCGCTATTGTTCATCTTGGTGATATTGGGATTCTGAAGGGCGATTGGTTGGTTGTAGATCTTACTAGCATAGATTTTGTGTATATCGACTCTGCTGTGTATTAATCTGGTGATAGTTGATTTTCAATGGAAGACACTTCACGAAATGCACCAGTCGTCACTGATGAGATTTCGAACATAAGTTCAAACATAGTGGACCATAACAATCCACTATTCCTGAGTCCATCTGATGCTCCCGGAGCTGTGCATGTGGAGATACAATTGACAGGAACGGAGAATTATACATTATGGAGTCGTGCGATGAGGTTAAATTTGTTGACGAAAAATAAGCTGGGATTCATTGATGGTACAGTGCGAAGGGATATGTATGAAGGTAATTTGGTGAAACAATGGGATCGTTGCAATGCAATGGTGATGTCGTGGATTATGAAAAATGTTAGCCGTGATCTATTGAGTGGAATTTTGTATCGATCATTGCTCTGGTATGCGGAGGATTTAAAGGCGATTCGACAAAATAAATTTGTCGCGTGTGTATCGATTGAAGAAGGAACTCGATGCATTGCGTGAGTGTCTCGATTATCCGGTATTACTCACGAATGAAGGATCTATGGGACGAAATCGATTCTATTATTCCTCCACCTACATGTGAATGCGATAGTCCTCGGGCTTATGCTGATCACTTGGCCAATCATCGACTGTTAGAATTTCTGATGGGACTAAATGACGGCTATAATCAAGCGCGAAGTCACATTCTATTGCTATCACCCACTCCTAGTGTCAATCAAGCATATGCTATGATTGCGCAAGATGAAAGTCAAAAGTGCATTACTGGAAGATTTAGTAGCAGTGATTCAAATGAAACTTTAGCACTATATGGCAAGTCGACACAATATAATCAGAGGAAGCCAAACCAGTATGCCTTCTGTGACTATTGTCAAATGAAGGGGCATACTAGAGAGAATTGTCGTAGACTCTTGTTGTTCTGTGATCATTGCAAGAAGCAGGGTCATGTTGCAGGGAAGTGCTATAGATTGGTTGGCCATCCAGCAGATTCTAAAGAAAAAAGGAAGGTGAATGTGGCAGCAATGGGATTTCAGGTGGATCCAGCTACTGACCATGAACACAGTAGAAACAAGATGCACTTGTCCAAGGAACAACAGGAATTTCTGCAACATGTGCTTGATCAGCAGGAAGGGAATAATGATAAGGCAGCAGTAGCCAAAGTTCACATGGCAGGTAACATTATGTGCCATGAACATAGAGTACGATTCTTGGTGGATTGTGAATCTGAGGGCAACTAACCATATGGTTAGCAGTAAAAATATGATAGACAGAGGAGATAAGGACAGTGAAGGACATGTACAACTTCCCACAGGTGATATAGCTAAAATTACTCAATCAGGCAGTTGTAGATTGAAGAATGGTGATGTCATTGAGAATGTGTTATGTGTTCCTGCTTTTAAATTCAACTTTGTTATCGATGTCGAAGTTGACGAAGGAATTAAAGCTGTGCGCGATTCTTTCACGACTTCTTTGTCTGCGAGGATCATTTCTTGGGAGGTCGAGGAGATTGGTAAAGAAGTTGGTGGCTTGTACTTCTTGGACTCGAGCGGGAACTACAAGGAAGCGATAAAGGCACGTCTTCGTCGTCAATTGTGATCACTAGGAGGCTGAGCGGAAGCGTAGCCTGAAAGAATGGGTCGTATACCATTTAGTATGCTAAGGAAGATTCGATTTTGGAATTAAGTCGAATTTTTCAATAGATCATTGTGATGTTTGTCCATTAGCTGATTGAACCACGAAAGGCTTTCACAGCGATCTTAGCAGGACTAATATTCCTTTTCAACTTTTGCATCTTGATGTATGGGGACCATACAAAGTACCATCTTATAATAACATGCGATATTTCCTCACTGTGGTGGATGACTGTACTAGGTGGACATGGATTTTCTTGATGCATCTTAAGTCTGATGTGGTAACTGTTCTTAGAAATCTGCTCACACAGATCAAAACTCAGTTTAGTATGGTTGTTAAAAGTGTCAGGACAGACAATGGGACAGAATTTACAAATTCTGCCTGTTCAGACCTCTTTGATAAACTAGGGATTATACATCAAAAGTCTTGCCCCTATACTCCACAACAAAATGGAGTAGTTGAAAGAAAGCATAGACATATATTGGAAATTGCTAGAGCAATCAAGTTACAGGGTTGTTTACCAACTAGGTTCTGGAGTGAGTGTGTGGAAGCAGCTGTTTATCTCATTAACAGAATTCCTTCTGTTGTATTACAGAACATTTCCCCCTATGAGAAGTTATTCAAAAGGATACCATCACTCTCACACTTGAGGGTGATATGATGTCTTTGTTATGCATCCAATTTGGTGAGAAAGGACAAGTTTGAACCTAGAGCTATCAAGGCTATATTGTTGGGTTATGCTGTCAATAGGAAAGGTTACAAGTTGCTAAACCTGTCTACTGAGACAGTGTTTGTTAGTCGAGATGTGACCTTCCATGAAAACATATTTCCCTACCAGCATTTCAAGGAGAGTGAAGACTCAACCTTGTCTTCACACTTTGAAAATAATCTGTTTGTTGATGATATACAGGTTCCTTCTCAACATGTCTCATTGGAGAATATGAGGGCTGTGTCTCCTGCACCACTTCCTGAAGATGTGACAGTTAACACAGATGGTGTGACTGTAGTGTTGCCTTCACCTGATGCCACTAGTGCTGATGACTACATGGATAACTGCGGATCTTTGGGGTAACGATATGGACATTTTGGATAATGAGGAAGTTCTTTGAGAGGTCGGAAGGTCTTACAGGATACGGAGAACACCAATTTGGTTGAATGATTTCTTACGTCGGCGGTCGGTGACAACAAGCGTGCTTATCAAATGTCAAAGCGATGACTACTCGGGTGTCGACGATGATCGCAGATTTCTTGGCAAACATCTCGTGAGCATGAGCCACGATCGTTTCATGAGGCAACGAGGATCGAGGTGGGTCGAGGCTATGAATTTCAAAATCGGGCCTCTTGAAGACAATAAAACTTGGGAAGTTGTTGACTTGCCTCATAACAAAAGGGCCGTGGGTTGTAAGTGGGTATTTAAGATTAAGTATAAGGCAACTGGAGAGGTGGAGAGATTCAAAGCCAGACTTGTAGCAAAGGGGTACAACCAGAGAGAAGGAGTCAACTATCAAGAGACCTTTTCTCCAGTGGTGAAAATGGTCACTGTTAGGAGTGTACTCTCCATTGCAGTTTCTAAAGGCTGGGCCATTCAACAAATGGATGTGTTCAATGCATTTCTACAAGGGGATCTAGAAGAGGAAGTGTACATGACATTGCCACAAGGGACAGAACACAGGCAGGGACAAGTTTGTCGATTGCTTAAGTCACTATATGGACTCAAGCAAGCCTCCCGACAGTGGAATATCAAGTTGACTTCAGCCCTTGTCTCATCTGGTTTTGTCCAGAGTCACCTTGACTATTCTTTACTTATCAAGAAAGATGGAAATAAGATAGCCATAGTGTTGGTATATGTGGATGATTTACTTCTCACTGGAAATGATCAGGGGATGATAGATGCGACAAAGTCGATTCTGCAGCATCATTTCAAAATCAAGGACCTTGGTGAGCTTAGATACTTCCTAGGTTTTGAATTTGCAAGGAACAAAGAGGGAATGGTGATGCACCAACGAAAATACTCCTTGGAGCTAATTGAGGATATGGGATTAGCGGCTGCGAGCGACCACTTCACGATGGAGGCGATGTGAGACTTACATCAGCTGCGTATGATGAGCAAATACAGAATCTGGAAACATCAAAGACACTGGAGACAAAAGGCAGAAATGAACTTGTAGGTGCTGATGTTCTTCTGCAAAACCCAACAGCATATCAAAGGCTGGTTGGACGATTACTTTATTTGACTAATACGAGTAGGACATATCTTTCGTGATTCAATATGCGAGTCGGTTTATGCAGCTCCCTTGATCGCACATGCTCGCAGCAGAAAGGGTGATAAAGTATGTGAAGCAAGCTCCAGGGCTGGGAGTATTATTCGCAGCGGGGGGGAGCAATGTCTTTGTCGACTTCTTGTGGCTTGATGCCGTACGCATTACGAAAAATCGATTGTGCTACAGTATATTTTGGATCAACTCTCATTTCTTGGAAGTCGAAGCGGACACCTGATGTCTCAAGCTCGGCGTAATATGAGTCTGAGCTCAGCATCGGTAATGCGAATCGATGCGGATCAAAGGATTATATTCAGCACTCGATGTGACTTTGCAACTTCCCATCTCAACTCATTGCGATAGCAAGTCTGCAATCCAGATTGCCACTAATCCGGTTTTTCACGAACGCACCAAACACATCGAGATCGACTGTCATTTCATCAGGGAGAAAGTGCAGTCGGGTCTGGTTTCGCTTAAGTATATCTTGACTGATAATCAACCAGCAGATATCCTCGCGGTACATTCTCTGGGACATCACGCTCATCTTCTTTCCAAGCTAGGATTGAAGAATTTGTTCTTATCCCCTAGCTTGAGGGGGGGTGTTGAAGTTATTAGTAGTGTCATTAAATAATTGTAGGTGTTATTGTAATTCTCCTTAGTACGTAAAGGGTATAATGGTCTTTTCCTATTAGGGGTATTTTGGTCTTTTAGCTATTTTTCTTTCTTCCAGTGCTATTTGTAATACTCTGTTTTGGTTGGATTCAGTTTGAGACTTGAGAATAGAGAACACACGAAAAGCTCCCACATCTTGTTGTTCTTCCTTTCCCCTCTCCATACAATACTTAATTCTCAGATTTAACAGTTACATATGATCCTGGCTTCATGACATTATTCATTGATTGGTAATTAGGTGTTCTTGTATGGTTTGATGCTCCTATTGGATATGTATCAATCACCTCATGCTACACAACTGAGTGGGCGAGGTGGTGGAAGAATCCCGATAACGTGGATCTGTATCAGCACTAAGAAGGTGCTAGTAAAGGGAGTTAGAGAGAAATTTCTTAGTGCTAATTAAACACAATTGCTACCTTCACAAAACGACATTTGATATATTTCCAGGGAAGCAAAATGAATAATTTAGGATATTGTCCTATATATAGATCTACCCACAGAATAAATAACCAATGCAAACAGATCAATAGTCTCACAAAAATTAAAAAATAAAGAATGTACCCAAAATAACATAATCCATCATATGTAAAGATTTTTTAGCATTCTCCAGCACATACCTTGAAAAAAACCGATTGATTCCCTTGACAGGGCGCGTCTATGTTGTCTATATGTGCCTTCTCTTACCCAGAAAATATAGCCAGTTTTTTTTTTATTACTACTATAAATAAAAGTAAAAGAAGACAGAAGAAATATACTATATATTTATGCTATTTATAGGTAAAAGAAAGAACACGAGAAAAAGGACTATGTTTATTACTCCTATATTTCTTTATGGATTCAGACAAAAAAGGAAGGGAATACCTTTGCTCTAGAAATCATAACTTGCTATTTTTATTTATATCGTTTATATAAATTTTGCGTCATAAATCATAAATAGTTTTTCAAAAGGAAAATTACATATTTGGTCGCTTGATAGAAAATATTTACAGTCGCTAATCAACATAAATTATTCACTTTTTTTATGTTTACCCGTACGAGAAAAGGGCATCAGTACGAGAGATGCACTGAATATGTAAGGCGGGTAACATATGTAAACATGAGATATAACATGAGAGATGTAGAGATAAGAATCAATCTGAAACTCATGACAACCTCTGGGGCTCTACTCTGTCATAATTAGAAATATATGTATGCATGTTTTGTAAAATTTATGCCACTATGTGGGCCAAATCATCGCATACTATATATATATATCATATCCAACCTCGACGAGGACTCAGTCATACGCGGCCCAAATGTGGGACTCGGTAATGTCTGATATCAAACCAACTGCAACTAGGTGCACATCTATGTGTCGTACCCGATCGATTATAGCGCGACTCGGTAAGAAAATAAATACATATATAGTGCAATGCAAGACAGACTATCAGATACCACAAACAGAGTTGGAGTGACCTGGCGTCGCTATCCTCCGACTATTGTTATTGGCACAACGTTCAAGAACTTTGATATGAACACTTAGAACCGGTTTAACCCGAAAGATGGTATGAACAAAAAGATATTCAAGAATTATGATCGATTGTCAAAGAAGACCTTTTGCTACTTCATTTCACCAATGAGATTTCTATAAAAAAAACGAACGTAACAAGTCATGCCAAGAAATAAGGTTCACCTTACATACCTTATCCTTGAAGTTACAATATCTTTACAATTCCTCGTACTCCTTACGGTAGTTATCTATAGCAAACAACGGGGTCAATATCAATATCAAATTCATGTTCCATAATGAAACTTCATTTATGTATCGTATCGATAGTCCTAATACAAATGATTCTTAAATTTCTTAACAAATATAATTATGTAGTTTGATACCCTGATTCTCCGAAACAACCCTTCTTGGTTTCACAATACCAATAATCGATTTATTTATCAATATCAATTCATAATCCAAGCAAAACAACCCACAATTTATATTCCCGTGATTTCTCATATTTATGAGGTTCGATTACAAAAATTCTTTCATAACGTACCCGAATCATCGATTAATCATAATTATAAATAAAGAAGGTTAAAATTTACCTTTACACCTCAAAATTTTCATAAAACAGTGGCCTATTATGCTACGATAGAGAGGGTTTGGAGAGGATTTAGAACACGATTTAGGGTGAAAATGAGGATTAAGTCGACCAACTCGTATTTAAATTCGGAAAAATTCTCCACCACCGTAATCCGACGGTGGGATTGACGGTACCATCAAATACTCGATGGTCCGTCAATCTTCCCATCAAACTGCCAGGGTATTTTACGGCTCAGAGTGGGAAAATTGACTGGCCGTCGACCTTCCCGTCAAATAGCCCATTTTTTCGATTTCATCAAAACGTACTTTCTTCGATCCGTTTGACTTCTCAACACCCCGAAACTTCCATAGACAAGCCGTAACCCTTTATTACCCTTCGTAAGGTCGTACCTCTCTCCGAGACATCGGTATTTATCAACGATACGACGGGACACGAACTATGGGGTGTAACAACATCCTTCAAGAGAAATAAAAATTCTTCTATTTTCTCTCTTTCTCCACAATATTCTTGTTCTAGTTTCATTATTTTATAAAAAAATATTATTGTGGATGTATTGGGTTTTAAAGGTTCGCCATTTTAGAAACAAAGTTTTGAAAAAAAACTGTGAAAAAAATAGTTTTGAAAAGAAAAAAGAAAAAGAACCAAAAAAATTATTTCACTCTTTTTTTCGAAATAACTTTTCACTATATTTGAAAATTTGGTCATCAAAATTTCATATCCCAAGTGAAGTTGTATTTTAAATTTAAAAAATAGCTTATAACCTGTTTTACAACTCAATTTATTTTTACTTTTGAAATTATATTTAAGTACAGATATTGTTTGCAAAAAACATAATCAAACACAATTGCATATGGGATTAACTCCAACTCTATAAATTCTAAAAATATTTGAAATCCATCAAAGGCTTAATTTTTCCTTTCCCCCCTCCATCTTTTCCCAAAACAAAATGTGAAGGAAAGTACACAGCAATTCCAGTGAATGGGGTCAGAAACACACATGCCTCAAACTGGACTGGCTCTGGCCATAAAAGGGTTAGCTTTTCTTAACCTATTCTATTGCACATTCAATTATTTCCGTAAGTGATAATATATGCAACAGAAAGGCACCCTAAAGATGTGACTTGTTGATGAAACCCCATATGTACTACTCCCTCCCGATCCTTATTTTTTGAATGTTAAGTGATCAAATCTCAATAACTATTTAATTAGGGTTATTTTAGTCAAATTAACTATTTTTGACTAAAATTTAGTACTTTTTAAGGTGTGTGCAAATGACTAAGTGGACAGTCTTTTTGATCCGGAGGGAGTATATCCTTAAGAGTCATGACTAATTCTTATGGCTTGAGTGTTTTAAATATATTGTCATTTCTATGTTAATTTGAGCATATAATAGGAATCGATGGTTCAGATTTGTATTTTTGATTCATGAGTTGCTTTTTTTTATTTGAGATTTTGCAGTAGCCTTGTATGATAAGTTAATTCCTAAGGCTCTTCAGTTTGCGCTTATTAAACACCCATCATAAGGCCTTCATAGTTCATACTACTCGAACGCAATTAGGGGTGTCAATGGGGCGGGGCGATGCGGGTTTGAGCCTACACAGGGCAGGAACACTATAGCCGGGGCAGTGTGGGTTGAAACAATCATTTTTAAAATTCTTAGCGGGGCGCACATTTCATATGGAATGTGTCCCGATTGACTCTAAATCTACATAGATGAGTTGGTTTTTCCTATTCTGGATAGATATGATACATCAGAGTTGAAATTCAAATCCAGTTCATTTGTGTTCATAACAAAGCTAAAGAGTTGGATGCCATTTTTAACTAGATTGTCCAAACTTGATTATTTGTATGATTTTTTAAAATTTTCCCTTTATAGAGATGTATTCTCTATGACAATTTAATATAGCATTTCTTTCAGTCATATGAATCTTTTTTGTTACTTTGATAAATAGTGCTCCTCATTTGAATTTTCTTTTGTCCAAATAGAGTGAAATGAAGATATAAGATACATATAATTGATTTTAACCAGTCGATTATTCTGCAGTTCTAGGTAAGGTCTGCGTACACTCTACCCTCCCCAGACCCCACGTTGTGGGATTCCACTGGGTATGTTGTTGTTGTTGTTGTACTATTATTCTGCGGTTCATTGAGTGACTGATAAGTTGATACTATTCTAGTATCCAATTGCTATAGAAATGAGAGTGTTTATATTAAAAGGTTTAAACTTATATACAGTGATAGTGTAGAGTTTTTATCAGTGTTGGTGATTACCTTTGCAGGTTAGTTACTATTTTTATCGAGTTATAGAAAACTTTTATAACTAGACAATTTTTTAAGAAATATTACAATTATTAGCAGCATTATTAAGATAACAAACAAGAGCATAAACTATTAGCATTTATAGCAGAAAGCAATCTGAAAACCGACAACAGTTAAAGATCAATCCCATTAAAATAGGGATAACAATTAATCATCCATAAATCCTCCCATTCTTTCCAATATCTTTTGTATTTTGAGGTATTCCAAAAAGGGGCAAAAATAAATTGAAACATACCAAGAGGACAACTTCTATATAAAAGATAGTAATAAATACGACATCTATAAAAAGATGGAGCTATCTTTTCTATAAAAGTTATCCTCTTGGTATGTTTCCATTTATTTTTACCCATTTTTAGGAATGCCCAAAAATAAGCAAAAGATATTGGAAAGAACGGGAGGATTTATGGATGACATAATTGGTATTCCTATTTTAATGGAATTGATATTTATTTGCCATCGGTTTTCGGAATGATTTATGCTATAACTGCAAATAGTTTATTGCTATTTTTTGTTATCTTGATAATGTAAATTGTAATATTTCTTGAAAAAACTTGTCTAGTTATAAAAGTTTCCCTATAATTAATGATAAGGATCCCAACTGATTGCTTATTTAGTGCGCAGTACCGTTTTGAATGGTAGTACTTTTATATGTAGGTTTCTTAAAGCTGCTATATATGATATAAAAACTGAAGGGGAGCCTTGGAGTAACTGGTAAAGTTACTGCCACGTGACTAGGAGGTGACGGGTTCAAGTCGTGGAAACAACCTATTGCAGAGGTACCCTTGTGGTCCGGCCCTTCACCGGACCCCGCACATAGCGGGAGCTTAGTGCACCGGATTGCCCTTTTTTTATGATATAAAAACTGCTATATCCGTAGCATTTCAAAAGATATGCTACTGTTGTATATAACTCTTAATAATTGCTCTATAGGGTAAAGATTTCATGCATGGAAGGTTGCAGACTAATCCTTTAGATTTTTTAAACGGGGCGGTTGCGGAGTGGGTTTATGCAGGGTGGGTTGAGTCTTTTTGGGTTTAGGATGAACCCACCCCATGACCACCCCACACTGCACCATTGCCCTCTCTAAATGCAGTAGCACAAGAGAGTGCAATCAGCTTGGACCCTTGGCTAAGAATGTGATTTTAACCATATGAAATAACTGTCTAGATTGCTCTTCGTGCTTCTTAAAGTCTGTTGTTTTTCTCCACAGCTTTATAGCCAAATCTAGCACATCTTTGCTTTTAATTGCTTAATGAGTGCCCTAAAGAGCAAAAAGTTTATCTAACAATGTAATAGATATCTTTATGGTATTATTGCAAGTTTGAAAAACAATGATGTGCTTTCAATGTATCTCATTATTTTCCTTTGATATTTGTAGCTCTCATGGACATTTGAGAAAGAAGGCACAAAGCTAGAATGGCGGTGGAAATGCCAACCCCATCTCCTAATAGCAAAAAAACTACAGCTGATATCTTGGACTTCCTCATGGATGCAAATTTTAGACTGATTGTAAGGATCTTGATTGCTGTGCTGTCTCTTTCTTAAAATTACAATTTACTCCCCACACTTTTTCAGTGTACTTAAATTTTTATCGATCTGTCGTCTTAAAATCTACTCGCTGATAATCAGATGAACCTAAGTAATTAGGACCTTCTATGCATAACAGCCAGTGTTACTGTTTTGGCCATGAATGATAGAGAATCTGTTCTTAGGAATGTTGGTGGATGATGTAATACTTCAGTATCTGTGCCTACAGTTCCCTTTCATACTCTATATGGATTGGTGGTCTGGCAATAGTTGGTTGCATTGTTGTTGCTATTATTGAAGAGGAGCCTTGGAGTAATTGGTAAAGTTGCTGCTATGTGATGAGTTCAAGCCGTGGAAATAGCCTCTTGTAGAAATGTGAGGTAAGACTGCGTATAATAGACCCTTGTGGTCCGGCCCTTCCCCGGACTCCGCGCATAGCGGGAGCTTAGTGCACCGGGCTGCCCTTTTTTATTGTTGCTGCTATGATTGGTTTCCTAAGATCTGCCTCTCATTTGAGCATGGTGCCATTTTGATCTTGGAGCAGCGAAAGTGGAATCATCTTGATCTAAAGCTTCTAGATGATAGATCACCAACAATCTGACATGTGAATATACTTGGAGTTTTGTTGTGTCATTCTAAGTGGACACTAGGTGTGTTCGGTATGAAGGAAGATGTTTTCTAAGAAAATAAGTGGGTTTCTTACTTATTTTCTTGTGTCCGGTACATAAGCCGAGAATATTATCCTAAAAGCATTTGTATACAATCTAGACAAATATTATGGGAGGTGGGGGTGGTGGGGATGAAGATGAGGTGTGTTGGAGGGTGGGGAGGACACAATCCATGTGTAATGCCACTTGTGGAACTTGTTTTCTCTACTTCAACCATGAAAGTCATTTTCCACATTTTTAAGAAATTTGTTTTCCTAGAGAAATTTGTAAAAAATGTGGACCAACCAAACATAGAAAAATGGAAAATTTCCTCCATACCGAATACCCTATGTTGCAATTTTTTTCTATCTCAATATGCCTAGACATTTCAAAAAGTTTATGAATCTGTCTCATACGAGACTTCTTTCAGGAGAACTTAAATTCATCCTCATTCTGAATATTTGTATATACAGAGAACAATTTGAAGACATTCCTGTTGTGGGTGGTGTTAGCCCTTCCCTCGCTGATTGATTTCTCCTTCTTTTTCTTTCCAGTGTAAGGAAAAAGTAATATATATATATAGAGTGAATATTATTTTCTATTCTATGTTTCTAAAAATTAGTATATATTTACAATTTAAAATTTTAATTTTTTTTTAATTTAATTGCAACATTTAATCAAAAAATAATATTATATTGTACATAAAAATGTAACGACAATATGATAATCAATGACTCAAATATGTCCAAACCTACTCCCGCCTTACCCACACCTACCCCCACCCCATCCTCAAATTTCTATGTCATATTTTTTTACTTTTATAAAAAATATGAATTTTTTTCTTTCCCCTACCCCCGACCCTACCCCCAGCCCCACTCATTTTCCTCCCCCATTCTCAAATTTCTATTTCATAATTTTGTTACTTTTATAAAAAATGATTGAAAATATGAAATATTTTCTTACCTCCCCCTCCCAGTCCACCTACCACATTTTCAAATTCTATTTTATATTTTTTTTTACTTTTATAAACAATTTATAAAAAATATGAATTTTTTTCTTACCCTCTACCCCCTATCCCATCCTCAAATTTCTATTTCATATTTTTTGTTACTTTTATAAAAAAAAATTATTAAAAAATATGAATTTTTTTCTTACCTCCCCCCGCCCTACCCCCACCCCACCCTACCCCATTCCCAAATTTCTATTTTATATGGAGATATTATATGAGATTAAAAGGAATTTTGTGAAAAGGGTAAATGAGTTAAAAAATTCATTTAATGGGCAAAAAAAGCTTCTCGAGAAGCACCAAATTGGTGTTTCTGCTTCTCTTCCTATCTAGAAACACCTTTTGACTTTTTTAAAAAGTGTTTCTGAATATACTTGTTTGGCCTAAGAAGAAACAAAAACACTTTCAGAAGCTTAGCCAAACAGGTACTAAATACCTGAGGTGAAATAGTCAAACCCATAAATAATTTACAGTACTGATTTTCTAAGAATCTAATAAATACAGGGTAACAACTAAAAACATCGGACAATAACATTTTGCTGATATAAAACATAAGTGTTAATGTTGGATTTTATGTTATGACATTTTTTCTAACACAACATTTTCAGTACTAAGTTAAAAAGCAAAATGTTGGAACAAATGTCTCTGACATTCGAACCAACATTCTGGTAATAGTTTTGCCCTTTCTTCAAGGACTGAAACTTATCTCGTGGAATTTTTACCACGATGGTAAAGTGACCTGGCAAGGAACTTTGAGCAGAATAAAAACGTGGGAAAACAAGTCAAAGCTTGGAGAGCAAGACGAGTGAAGAACAAGTCAAATCAGTTGAGAGAATCACGCCTCAAACTACTGCTTCACGTGCTCATTTTTAGCTCAACCTCCACAACCAATCAATGAGTTTTTCTAGGACGACTTTCTACTATAAATAGAGAAGGCGGAAGAGTGATTCAATATCCAGCAAATTACAAAGAAAAAGATCGAGAGAGCTCCCCAGATTTGAGAACAGAAACTGGATCAACAAGTGTTGCCTGAGTTTGTGACGACATTCTGTCCAACATTATAATTGCTGCTTAGATTCTAGATTGTTCTTTCATTGAAGCAATTGTAATGAGATGTCATGCACCTCTATTTAGATAGATTTTTCAGGCATAAGTCATCTGCGACTTAACCCTTTTATTCATTTTGTACATCTTGTAATATTGTAAAGAAAGAATATATATATATATATATATATATATATATATACAATACTTGGTCATTGACCATCATAGGTTATATTAATATATAACCTATGAAAAATTAAACCTTTATATCTTTATTATCCGCTGCAATTTAACTCTTCAAAGGTTTTTCTGTTTTATCTTCAGTGCCGGCAGTTCTACCAGACAACATTTTTAACGACATTTGCAAACTGTTTCAAACGTACAAGTATTTTACTTACTGTTTGTTTTTGTTTATTTCATAGTATAACCACTGGGACCCAACACGTGGTATCAAAACCTACACTTGACATAATAAGTGTTTGGTCCTTTTACATAAACTATGGATCCGGCTAATCCAACAATTGGTAGACTTCCTATTTTAGATGGATCAAATTATGCCTATTAGAAAATTCGCCTACGCTCTCATATCAAATCCATTGATATTAGAGCATGGAGATCTATTACCAATGGATATACTATCCCCATGTTTCCACCAGACGAGGAAGGTGATATACTTCCTAAGCCTGAGGCCGAATGGAGTGTGAAAGAAATCAATAATGCAAACTTCAATGAAAAGACCTTAAATGCTATTTTTGCATGGGTTGATCTCTACATGTTCAAGCTCATACAAAATTGCTCTACAGGCAAGGATGCTTGAGATACTTTTCAAACCCATTGTGAAGATAGCTCAAGTGTTCGACGAACGAAACTTCATATGCTCATGAGTAAATATGAACGTTTAAGGATGGAAAAGACGGAGGATATAAAAACATATTTTGAAAAGTTGATCGACATTTCAAATGAATGTCAAGTTCTTGGATCTCCACTGACCAACAATCAACTTGTAGAAAAGACACTTTGTTCCCTTCCTGAAAAGTTCAATATAAAGATATGTGCGATTGAATAAGCTCATAATTTTGCTACAATGGACCTTCATACTTTAATGAGTATTCTCAAAACTTATGAGATGAATATGGAGAATCAAAGGACATTGTACAAAAGAAAAGATATAGCACTTCAAGCTAAATCCTTAGAGAGTCACATCGATGATGAGGATGAAAGTCTTGACGAAATTGGTGATGGTGCAAATGTTGCCCTCCTTACTCGAAAATTCAATTCGATGATAAGGAAGTTCAACAACAAGAATAGTAATTTTAAATCCAAAATGCACCAAAACTAAAGCTTCAATCAAAAGTCCACTAACCCCATTCCTATAGTACAAAGAGGAAATCAACTAAGGAGAATAAACTCAGATCGAACCAAGTTTGATCCCAGGCAACTCGAATCTGTGCAATGCCATGCGTGTTCAGGCTGCAGTCATTATGCAAATGAATGTGTGAATACCTTGAGAAAAGCTGGTAAGTGTTGACACCCAATTTTGACTATCTCGTCCAATCATTAACTATAAAATTACACTAATTTTTTAAAATAATTTTAACAATTTTATAATAATAAAATGCAACAATAAAACATTAATACATGCATAAATAAGCGATTTAATAATGACATCGCGTTTTACGTAGAGTATTAAGCACTTTGAGTCTCACGTCCGCATTCGTTATTTGCATAAATATTGTTCATAATTTAAGCCATATTCTATTTCCATTAATTCTTAATAATTTTAATAATAATAAATACGTAAATAAATAATTTAATAATAGCGACGCATCAAGCATTCCTTAAAATTATATCCACGTTTATTAATACTCAAAGCAATTTAATAATTATTATTTGCAATTTAAACCCCCATTAATTCAATTTTAATTTAACATCGCAAATCATGCATAATAAATAAGATTTTAATAACAACATCGCATTATAAAACATTAAGCACTAATTAAATAGAACGCCCGCATTTATTATTGTAATAATTTAAACCTCATTTATTTACCACTAATTAAAATACTAACACTAAAATTTAACAAAAACTAATAATAATACATAGCCCAAACATTAATCCCTCCCTTTCTATTAATTCCCCAAGCTCAAAAACCGTCCAAAGCCCAATCCTTACAGACCGACCCACAGGTCCACTCCCCTTTTATACTCCATCGTCCAACACATTAAAGGAAAACCTAAAAACTAAACCAAATAAACCTAGCAGCTTTAGCAGCCGCCACACCTTTGCCCTCGCACCACCTTCCCCAGCCGAGATTCTCGCCGGAGAATCTGGCGAATCACCTCCCAAAATCAGACCCAACACTGACCATAAAAGCGAACCAAATCGACCTTAAATCATCCCAAAATTATAAATTGCCTTAATCAGATCTTACACCAAAAGCTTACTTAAAACGAATACCTAAAATCTTAGCAAAATCAGTCCGAAATCAATTCGAATATTAACCATAAGAGCTGTCCAAAAAATCACCAAAATCGGAACCCAAAATGGAGACTATATAAACATAGCAATATACACATGCAAAGGGATCCGAAAAAAATAGCAGTCAAGCAGCAATAATCAAGCTCGACAGAGAAAAACGATATGAACCAGAAAACAAGAATTAGCGGTTCAGCATCGAAATTGTCCCTTTTACTCATATCGCAACAAAACTCCGAGTGGATCGACGACTTGATACGCTGCCTCGGTTCGCTGTCCGGAGAAGGTAAACCCATTCTCTTTCGTTTTTATGCGATTTACACTTCGTGGTCTGTGTGAATTATACGCTTCGTTAAGTGTGTTCGATGACGTTTAATTTGTTATTAGTGTACGACTTGAGACATATTTGTTTGACGCTGAATCTGTTAGATAAGATTAATTGCTATTAACATTCGTGACTGTGTTATTTCTATGTGTTTGTTGTATTTCCTGCTTGTCTGTGGGTAAATATAATGTGGTAAGAATATGTATGTTGTGGAGGACAGTCGTAATCATATTCGCCGGTGTGTTGTTCACTTCCTTTCACTGAATCTTTGTTTAAACACTGCCGACATATCCGATTAAATGAATGTTAACATTCCTGGATAGGTTCATAAGATGTCTCTAATTAGTTTAAACAAATTCAAACCGACACGATGACTTAACGGTGTGCGTCTCATTTGATTATGGCTAGGGGATTGGGGTATAATTGTAAGACCTGCGTAATACACCCATAAACCATGTTTGGTGACCTGTAAAACCTATTGTTCGTTAGTCATGTTCAAAGATAAGTGGGGAAGAGGTGCTTTCATCTATGATGCATATTTAAGTATAGGTGTTGTTAAGAATAGAAAGTTATTGCTGCATTTGCTGTTGTGTTTAGTTCAAGATAAATCTAGATGTGATGTGTTTTGACAAGATTTAAATTGGTGCCGAGTTGATTCTAAGATTAATAACTGAATGCTAGATAGTTAAAACAACTAGTTAAAAATCTATGATGAACTCTTTCTTGAAATGTCGCCTAAGGTCTGCAGAGTATATATATATATATATAGGTTGGAAATGGTTCAAATTAACTGTTTAATTGATAATTTTAAATGATGGGTTTAGGTTTGAACCATGTCACGTTCATGTCTGAGGCTAGTTTAGGCTGAAAAGGATTAGGGAACTCGCTTTGGCTCATTTCTAAGTATCACACTATTTGAGACTTTAACGAAGTTGATAAACGTAAATCGGCTTGTTTGTATGTTTGGACAGTTAGCCCATGTCTTCACTTGTATGGATTGAAATCATGTTGATTACTCGTATTGACATTTTAGCCTAAGTTAATGCATATGAAACCCCTCAAAATATTATATGAGTCCATCCATGCCTATCTTAGGATCATAACTAGTAGTTTCAAACTAAATACCCCTGCATGCATCACGAGACCCATTGTCAAGGGAAAATTTGTTCAATCAATTTTGGCCTGCTTGCTTGTTGCCTTGAATTAAAATACAAGGATATACAAATAATATACTCAGTACATCAGACCTATATATTTAGCATGTCATTGTGTATATCATTTTGTATATGTTTGTGGCTCGTTCTATTCTTATTTCTTACAAATCATCTCTGTATGATAATTGTCCCCTGAAGCCTAGTCATGACCAAATTATTTTGGCTGTACGCTGGGCCCATCTCTTCGATCTAATAGAGTCTGAGAACTGTGTGTATGAATTAGTATGTCTTCACATCTGTCTTGTTTTTGGGCTTTATTGACTACTGTGCACCCTCTGCCTAACTGCAGTACCTAGGCCTAAGGTCTGGGTTGGACTACGTCTCTATTTCCTTTTACTTGAATATGTCCACTTCTTAGATTGATATAATTGAATGTATGTGCTACGTGTTTATCTATACATTTGCATTATTAATATGACTGGGTCGATACTAATCCTTATTATTTCTTATATTTTGCATGAAATACACCGGAGCCGAATGAAGAGTCTCATAGTGATGCGCGCTAAGATGCACACACTTTAAACGCAAGTGCACGTTATCGTGACAAGTAGTATAGTCTTGATAAGACCGAATATCGTCCTCAAGGATTAGGGTTCAAGTACCAACTATCTATTTTCGAGTATCTATTTGGTGAATTTGTGATTGATTTGTTGTTTATAACTATGAATTATGCAAGCTATGTTAATATAAAGATTTACTTCAGTGGTGATGAGAATAAGGCTTCCATGTATCCTTACTATCCGCTTATGCTACTTACTAATGCATTAACTTATGGTATTCTTCTTTAGGAGAAAGCAGGTTTACGAAATCGTTTTATACTCCCGTTAGGGTTATATAAACACTCAACCCCAGTATCGCACCTTACCTACCTTTCGGTGATAAGGATAACTTTACAGGAGGATTAAGAACAAAAACTTAGTTGACCGTCACGCACAATGCGCAAAATTAGGGTTGTTAAGCCTCTCATCAACGCTACATAAATAATTGAGGTATTTTCATCCCCAATCCAAGAATGTCTACCCAACTTACAACATATTCACAATCCCTTTTCGTAATCGATTAGAAATCATATAGTGATAATTAGTTGTCAATTAATTACCAAGAATTCAACTCAATTATTGGATAGATCTCACAATAAGAAAAATAACCATAAGCATGCATTAATTTATAACATAAGTTTCTAGCAATTCAACATGGAAAGCCCTATAAGAAAATTAGTTCCTAGCCATAAATATGACAAGAACTAATTCAAAGTTCATCATAAAAGCGAAATAAAGTAAAGAAAAGGAAAAGAAATTACTAAACTAATGGTATCCAATCTCAAGCCAAAGTCTTGAGTTGTGCAAGAAGGAACTCTCAAAAGCGCCTAGGGTTCTCCTTTTTATAGCAAACCGCCTCCCTCTTTTCCGTCAGGCCTGGCCCAAATTTTCGTCAAAAGACCTAATTTTTCCGTGTCGGCGCGGCCTGCGAGCAGCGCGCGGCGGAGTTCTGCAATCGCCGGGTGTTTTGGCGCGCGGCCGATATCTCTGCATGCGAGGCGCGGCTGTATCTTCTGTAGCTCTCCGGATGTTTAGCGCGCGGCTACCGCTTTCATGCGAGGCGCGCGGCCCAGTCTTCGACCTCTGCGGATAGTGGGCGCCGCACAGCACAGCTGCGGGAGGCGCGCGGCATGGTCTTGATTTTTCCCTCGTTCGCCACTTTCTCTGTTTCCAGCTCTGGCATCTCCTCTTTTGCCCTCTTTTGCCCTCTTTTTTGCTCTTTTTCCGCCATTTGGCCATTTTAACCACTTTGACTCAAAAGAAAGAAAAACTATCCTAATACGACACTTATATGTGCAAAATGGGACAAAAGACTAACTAAAACTGACTCAAAAGGTGTATATAAAATACACCGATCAAATACCCCCAAACTTAACCTTTGCTCGCCCTCGAGCAAAGATAGAAAGAAATAAAATAAAAGACTCAAAGAACAAAAAATAAAAAGACTCACTGCCATTGATCACTTTTGCTGCATTAGTGTTAACTAGAAAAACATGAAGGTTAGCAAAATAATATGCAGGAACATATAACATGAAATTTCAGCACACTAAGCACATGAAGCTAGATATTTCGCAAACTCATATTCATCATGCTTAATGGAAGTTAATATACTAAATCATGCATGTAAATTCAAGAATTCCTATGGCATGCTTACTTGCTATTCTCCACTAATTCTGGATATGCATAAAAGAGATCTTCAGGACTTTAAGGGTTGTAATGTAGGCTTAGGTATAGGTAGGTAAAAATAGGCAATTTAGACTCATTTCGTGTACCATAAGCTCTTCAGCTTTTCAATATTTCCCTTTTTCTTTTTGTTCTTTTCTTTACTTCGATTCTATCTTTTCCCTATTTTGTTTTGGGAGAGTGAAGTATATAATAACAAGCACCCCCAAACTTAGGCTTTTGCCTCTTTCTTATTACTTTTTTATTGGGGTGCAACAAGCTCATTCACTCTTTTTGTCTCTTTTTTAACACAATTGATTCCACTATTTCATATTTTCACTTATGGTACAATTTGTGGGAATATAGGGTGTCAAAGAAGAAGTTTCAAATTTAGGCTCAATGGGGCTGACTAGGGATATTTTTAAAGTACGGGATAGAAAAGAATGGTAAGAATTGGCTATCAAAGAAATGCCTGAGTCATCTCCCTAGCATGCATATCCTAACTATTTCGCCTCAAATAGCAAGCAATCATAACACATAAGTATTTATCATTTAGCATGCATAACTCAAGCAAGAAACTCCAGTAGGCAGTTACGTGAGTTTTGGCATATCTAACTTAAGTGTTTAGATAGTTGCTTCAATTCCGTTACATTATTTCACCTTACTTCACTAGGTGTTTCTAGCAACTATAGCAATTATGATCTTAGACAGACAATTATGACTCAAAAAAGAAAAAAATTTGGTGACTCAAAATAAACAAAAAAACAATAAAAAATACTTAATTAACACATAACATGACACAAAGAAAATAAAATACAAATACAACACCCCCAAACTTAAATCACACATTGTCCCCAATGTGTGTAGACTCAAAGCGATAAAGAAATAAGACACTTACAACTTTGGCTAAAATGGTGGTGGTGGCGGTGGATAACATCGACCGTTGGTTGAACAAGGAACTCAACTCGTTGATTTGTTGCCTTGTTTCTTGCGTCGCGTACTCGTGTCCAAGGTCCGCATCATCCTCATCCGATTTTGATACAATTGCTCCATCGTAGGCGTTGGAGGTTACGCTCTGTGGTTGGCGGTGGCTAGGTCCTGCCTCATATTGAGCCCCTATTTCAGGCTCATCTTCGTCCATGGCGGCCTCTGCTGCTGCTGGTTGTACTCTCCGTCTGGCTGTTGGGGGGCTTGGGTCTGGGAAAGAATGCACTATCCCATAGGACACGGGCAGTTGGTTTCTTTCATGAGTGTCAGTGGGTAGGTTTGGAACCGCACTCATGTGACATAGCTTGGTGATAACTGAGCCATGTCCCAATCCGCCCGTTGTTACCAACCTGCTGATTTCCTCGATGCTCTGCACTATTTCTTTCCCCACATCAATCGTCAACCCCCTCATAATTCCATATATCAGTTTAATCCTATCCTCTGGCACTCTGGTGAAGTGCGTGGATGGAATCATGCGGGCGCTGATGAAATATAGCCAACCTTTGGCTACTTTGTTGAATTGGCACCTGTTCAGTGCTCTTGACCCATTTCTTCCAATATCAAAAACAGCTCCCTGGTAGCTCACGGTGTTTGCGACGATATACCAATTTATGTTGTCGGTGCTCCTAGACCATGTTCTAAAATGGCTCCGATCACCAATTCCTCCTTCAACATCAACTGTTTTCAATTGTATATTGATATCTTCTGTATCACGCGCACATAGCGTCCCTTACAAAGCATCCCTTTCCACCTTCTCGGAAAATTGGCGTAAAATTCACGCACGTTGTTGTGTTTCGGTGCTATCTTCTCGGATTCACAAATTTCCTCCAATCCCTTAACTTTCAATCATTGCCCGAATGGGCTCATAAACATCTTCCCATATGGCTCCTCTGGTAGTCCATTCCCTTTCGGTATTATGGGTGCAGTATCGAGCTTTTGTATCTTTGGAAGGCAGTGGCGACAAACCTATTTTCGTATTGTGGGGTTGGGGTGGATGTGGAGCCTCTTCTCTTTCTGGTGGCCATTTTTAAAACAAAATCTGCAGCTTATACTTTAGTGGCACAACTGTCTCCTACACACTCAACACTAGCAGCGAATACAACACCCCCAAACTTCAACCTTTCTACTCAATACCCACAACCCCCTTTTCTACTCTTTTCTCCAAACTTCACAATCACTTTTCAGCACCCAAACTATTCCAACTACAATACTCCTCCAAACTACTACCTCCTATGACTTCAGTAAAAGGATTCAAGAACATAAAATGATTACCTTTTTAGGAGAAAATTCAAGCTTGTCCTTGTTTCAATTGGTGGTTTTGAGGCTATGGAATGGAGCTTTGTTGGTTGAGATGGCTAAGGGTTTTTGGGAATTTAAGAGTTTAGGTTGTGGTTGGGTTGGATTTGTGGAGGATTTGTGGGCAAATTTCTAGAATTTCGTGGGTTTTTGGAGAGGGAAGGTTAGGTTTTTGAATTTGGAATTGGGGAAAATCTGATTTTTGGGCGTTTTTAAGTTTCGATTCCGCTTGTGTGTGGCTGATCTTCTACTCATTCGGGACTTTCTGCTTCGGGACTTCTGGGCGCGCTAAACTTGGCAAATTTTTTGGGATTTTGGCGCGCGGCCTGTTTCTGGAAGCGCTGGCTACCGCTCGAAATTCGGCTTTTCTTGATTTCGCCTTGATTTATTCCCTGTACCTATCACTCACAGCACAAACACAAGAACCCAAGACCGTGAGATTGTTCTAGACAAAATAAAATAAACTAAAGACAGAAATTGAAATAACATAATTGAAAACGTTGGGTTGCCTCCCAAGTAGTATTTGTCTTTAACGTCTTTTAAGCGGACGCAAGTTCTTAGCCTTAATAACCACAGGGTGGATTAAGCCCCAACCTATCCATTTCTCCACATTTGGCGTTTTATTTTCTTCTTTTCTTCTTAGCATTATCGATGGTGGGAGTTGGGATTACTTACCTCCTTTAGTGGCATTTCAGCAAACCATGCTGCTTTCTTGGGCTCATCGCTCTTTGATTGACTTGTATTGGCTCGCATGGGGGTTTGATGGTGCTGATTGCAAAGCACCCACTCACTGTTGGTGGCTCGATGACGTGTTTAAAAACTTTAAACACCATTTCTTCGAACTCCACCCTTAGTGTTAATTCTCCTCTTTCAACATCAATCAAAGCTCTCCCGTTGCTAGGAATGGCCTCCCGATATGATAGGGATTTGCGTCTTCTTCCATATCAAGAATGAGGAAGTCTGCGGGGAAGAAGAATTTTCCTACTTTCACAATCACGCCCTCGATCTTGCCTCTTGGATGAACCACCATCGTCGGCTAGTTGCGGGCTTCGTGGTTGGTTTGGCTTCACTGACTCCATCTTTTAAATCGATAGGGGCATTAGGTTTATACTTGCCCCAAATCACATAGAGCTCTGTTGCAAGTTACCACCTTGTGTGCAAGGTAGTGTAAAGCTCTCTGGATCTTTTAGCTTTGGTGGCAACTTTTACGCAAGATAGCACTACACTCTTACATCGGTGCTACTATTTCAGATTCTGCACCTTCTTCTTTTCCCCCAAAATCTCCTTCATAAACTTGAAATAGGAGGCATCGCTCTAATGCTTCTATGAAAGGTATGTTGATATGTAACTTTCAATGTCTCCAAAAATTTGGAGAATTGTTTATCAATGACCTTTATTTGTAGTCTCTGGGGAAAGGATCTTCTCTGTATACTCTTCTGCGGAGTTTTCTCTCTTGTTGGGCTAGTCTCAATCACCTTCTCTTTTCTAACTCGCTTTCTTCAACTACTGGTGAGGTGGCTACTCCAGTATCTTCCACTTCTCAACCGCACTTTGACATCGCTTCCTTCGGATTTACCTCTGTATTGCTTGGCAATGTCCTCGTGGCCTCTTGTTTGCTTGTTTGCTACCGACCTACTGTGTCTCCAAATTCTGAATGAGGATCTAAACACATCATGAAGCGTATGCAGGCGTTGGCAAGTCTTTATCATGTTGCCGCTCATCGGCTTTCTTCTTGAGCAGGTCATTGAGCTGTTGAAATGTGGGGCTTGAATGAAGGGTTCTTGATTAGCTCTGCTGATTACGCTGCCCGATCACGGTCTGCGCCCATCACGGATTCTGCCGCCATGGTATTGATTTCTGCTGTTGCCGCGTGCCGGTTCTTTCGATTCTGCCGCAGTCTCTCTCATGAGAAATTTGGGTGGTTCCTCCACCGGATTATAACAGTTGGAGTAGGGGTTGTTCTGTTGCCTCTGATAATTACCTATGGCCTGACACTCTGTCTGCTCCATGGGTATATTGTTGGGATCCGCTGAAGGACACCTATCAAATGTATGTGGGCCACCACATATCTCGCGACTTTAGGCATCTGCACGCGTTGGTCGACATCGTATGTTCTTTGCAATTGTTTAGCTAGAAGGGCGGCCACTGGGCATTCAAGGCGTGATAAGCGTCTATTCATGGACTCGACATTCTTCTCCCATTTGTCGACCTCTCTTCCGTGACATGGTTGTTAGTGGCCATGTCTTTTAATAACTCATGGCGTCGTGGGCTGTTTCCTCGTGAATGCTCCACCCATTCTGCATCTATGATAGTTACGGTTGTCTGCTTTCGGCCAGTTGTAGAAGATGTGGACCAAGTTCCACAACTCAATGCAATGGTGTGGGCACTTTCTCTGTAGATCTTTGAACCTTTCCCAAGCTTCATATAAGGACTCTCCATCTGCTTGGTAGAAGTTGTTCAACTCCCCTCTTAGTTTTGCTATTTTACACGGAGGAAAGAACTTGACTAAGAATTTCTGTGCCAGCTCGTGCCATGTGAAAATCGAATCGGCCGGCAGGGAATTCAACCATACTTTTGCTCTATCCACGAGTGAGAAGGAAAGAGCCTCAATCTGACGGCATCATCCGAATGCCGTTATATCGAAAGTTGCACATAGCTCGAAATTAGCTATGTGCGTATGTGGATCCTCGATGGCGATCCTCGAATTGCGGCATGTCTTTGTACCATGCTCGAATCGCCGGTTTTATCTCGAAGTTGTTGGCTCTGTGCGGGAGCCTAATGCATGTCTCGTGCTCCATTCACTCTTGGCGACACATAGTCCCCCAAACTCGCTACGTGGATTTGGACTCTTTCCTCCACATCTATTGGCATTTGCCGAGGTATTCTGGATGGGGTTGATTCTCTCTAACCCTTCTCCCATCCGTTGTTGTTACGAGCCGTTCATCTCTAACAAGGTTGCAATCCGCTGATTCTTTCTGTTTTGTTTGCAGGTTTTCTCAATTTCTGGATTGAAGGGAACAAGAGTGTCTGCTCCTCTTCTCCTTCGCATAAACTGACTTCCTGAAATAGATAAAAAACAGACAACAAATCACGACACCTCGAATTTTCAAAAGAAAAACGTAAAAATTAAAAATTAAAATAAAAACCAAATTAGAAATTAAAAATAGACAAATTTGATATTGAACTATTGCCTAATCCCCGGCAACGGCGCCAAAAACTTAATGCGCGGTAAGATGTACACACTTTAAACGCAAGTGCACGTTATCGTGACAAGTAGTATAGTCTTGATAAGACCGAATATCGTCCTCAAGGATTAGGGTTCAAGTACCAACTATCTATTTTCGAGTATCTATTTGGTGAATTTGTGATTGATTTGTTGTTTATAACTACGAATTATGCAAGCTATGTTAATATAAAGATTTACTTCAGTGGTGATGAGAATAGGGCTTCCATGTATCCTTACTATCCGCTTATGCTACTTACTAATGCATTAACTTATGGTATTCTTCTTTAGGAGAAAGCAGGTTTACGAAATCGTTTTATACTCCCGTTAGGGTTATATAAACACTCAACCTGATGTCGCACCTTACCTACCTTTGGTGATAAGGATAACTTTATAGGAGGATTAAGAACAAAAACCTAGTTGGCCACGCCTGATGCGCAAAATTAGGGTTGTTAAGCCTCTCATCAACGCTACATAAATAATTGAGGTATTTTCATCCCCAATCCAAGAATGTCTACCCAACTTACAAAGATATTCACAATCCCCTTTTCGAATCGATTAGAAATCATATAGTGATAATTAGTTGTCAATTAATTACCAAGAATTCAACTCAATTATTGGATAGATCTCACAATAAGAAAAATAACCATAAGCATGCATTAATTTATAACATAAGTTTCTAGCAATTCAACATGGAAAGTCTTATAAGAGAATTAGTTCCTAGCCATAAATATGACAAGAACTAATTAAAGTTCATCATAAAAAGCGAAATAAAGTAAAGAAAAGGAAAAGAAATTACTAAACTAATGGTATCAAATCTCCAAGCCAAAGTCTTGAGTTGTGAAAGAAGGAACTCTCAAAAGCGCCTAGGGTTCTCCTTTTATAGTCAAACCGCCTCCTCTTTTCCTTGGGCGACCCAAATTTTCGTCAAAGACTAATTTTTCAGCGTCGGCGCCGCGCCTGCGACGGCGCGCGGCCGGGCGTTCTGCAATCGCCGGGTGTTTTGCGCGCGGCCCGATATCTGGCATGCGAGCGCGCGCTGTATCTTCTGTAGCTCCTCGGATGTTTAGCGCGCGTGGCCCGTCTTTTGTCGGAAGCGCGCGGCCGAGTCTTGACCTCTGGATAGTGGCGCGCGGCCTGCTTCGTGCAGGAGGCGCCGCGGCGCTGGTCTTGATTTTTCCCTCGTTCGCCACTTTCTCTGTTTCCAGCTCTGGCATCTCCTCTTTTGCCCTCTTTTTTGCTCTTTTTCCGCCATTTGGCCATTTTAACCACTTTGACTCAAAAGAAAGAAAAACTATCCTAATACGACACTTATATGTGCAAAATGGGACAAAAGACTAACTAAAACTGACTCAAAAGGTGTATATAAAATACACCGATCACATAGCGAGACTCATCATGAAGCTACTTCAAATGAAGACCCGCATTCCCGCCTCAGCACTCCTAAAACAAAATGGGACAAGATGACGTCGTCATCCATCTCAACTCCTTTTACTCTCTTAATCTCCTTACCTCATTTGTGTCTTTATTTTGTTGTTTGTAATTTATGATTTAATTTTGTATTTAATAGGAGACATAGAATAATTAGCCTTTGAATAAATAAATGGGGCGGTTAGTTTTAAATAAATCACAAATGCACTTCTAATTACTTATTTTAGGGCTTGACATGCATGTCTAAACTTTTGCCAAATAATAATAAGTCTCTTTGCATTATGCCACATATATATATTACAAAATCAATTTTACAAGTAAATGTACACCTTTAATCAATAAATCAATTTCGAAAATAAATGCATACTTTTCATTTCATATGTATTTTACAATGCTTTATAAACGCATGCCTTCATCCAAAAGATTAACTTTACAGGTATACAGTAAGTCTTATAAATCCTTTATGTTATCAAAATATACCCTTTTTAAAAACACTTACAGCATCTTTTAAAACATGCATTTTCTCTAAACATAATAATCAACCTAGGTTTGGTAGGACAACCGCAAGTTAGCGGATCTTAGAGGGTGCCTAATCCCTTCACTCTAGATTAATAAAGAACTCTTGCCCATAATCTCACATAGTGTTGCAAACCATTAAAATAGAGTTAGTGTTGACTTTACCTAGTTGACATTTAGGTGTCCTAATTCACCCAAACTAATTAGGTGGCGACTCCGCGAACCCTTTAGCAACCACTTTAACCTTTAACACCTTTTAGCATTTTATTTTTATTTCTAACCTTCCAAGCAGTATTAGTTGTAAATGTCGCGGTCGAAAAAGGGCGTGACAGAAATGGCGACTTCACTGGGGATTTGAGGTTCTTGACCATAGCAAACCTAGGTTTATTATTGCTTGGCTTTATTTACTTTTATTTGTTTTAAATGCCTTAAAATTGCTTGCTTTAATTTCGTATGTTTAACTGTTTTAATTGCTATTTGCTTTTACTGCTTTTCTTAAACTGGCATTCCGCTCATACTTCTTTCACTCTGGAAAATTCACACAATCACACGCTCGCGCATTTGGTGTGCCAGCGCAAATTTCTTTCAAAATACCCAAATTTTAGGAGAGTTGGCGCCTGCGCAGAGTTAGATCGGTTCGTCTGATCAGCCGCGTAGCCTTCTCACTCGAGTTGTCTTCTCGGGAACCTTGTGTCTAGTAAAGCCAAATCTAAGAAACCCAGGATAGAGCTATACTACCCTTTATTTGAAGGCATGCATGCATTTTCCTTAGGTGGGTCAATCCTTGGCATTGACACCACAATTAGGAAGACACCAAATTGGTCAATAGGTTTTTCACGACCCCGCGGTCCAACAACATATTATGTATTGCATAATCGTGAAAAACGATACTAAGCCTAAATTTGAAATGCCTAAGTTGGAAAATGCATATTCATTTTTTGTATTATTTATTTTTTTAGATGGAACCTGTCCCTCAGATCAGAATGGTGAGTGGGATTCCGAGTAAATTAAGGATGTGGTGGTTAAAATTCGACTTGGGTAGTCAGCTGACAATCAGAAGGAGGTTGGGGTGCCTCATCTCATTATTCGACATCTCTCCCGATCAGCATTTGGTCAGAGCATTGATCCAATTTTGGGACCCGGATCGAGTCGTCTTCAAATTCAGGAATTTCGAGATGACCCCCACCTTAGAAGAAGTCAGCTATTTCACTGCTTTAGCATATCATGACAGAAAACCAGTTATTCCGCACGACCAGTCTGGGAAAAAGCTCATCCGTTACTTGGGTTTGAAGAATACCAGAGAGTTGCGGTATTTTGAAAGCAATTGGGTTTCTCTAGACTACCTGTATGAAAGATATATTTGCCGAGATGGATACAAATTATTTAAGAATGAGTTTTGTTGCACTGCGGACCATTGGAGAGTTAGGCGTCCTATTGCATATGCTATGGCTTTCCTAGGGACTCTTTTATTTCCACTTGAGCATGGAAGGATTAGTACATGCATATGTTCAGTAGTTAGAGCAGTGTTTGACGGAGTCGGTGACAAACGACTTACTTTGACACCCATGATCTTGGCAAAACTATTTAGAGCCTTGAACATATGCAAAAGGGGTGAGTCGAGCTTCTTTGAAGTTTGTAATCTTATCTTACAGATGTGGGCAGTAGAGCATTTCTATCAGCGTTCAAATATGACCGATGTATACCACAACGTAGGCAATAAGATCTCCACCTTCTATGAAGGAACAAAGTGTTATGTGTCACCAGTCGGCACAGAGGATTAGTACAGGTACTTAACATCTCGCAGTAGCATTCAGATTCAATGAAAGTATCCGTTGCTTCATATCGTCACGAAGGTTTACTTGAGACATAAGGGACTTTATTACATCAGACTTATAGGTCTAAATGAACTTTATTACATCATACTTATAGGTCTAAAGGGACTCCAACTATATGTTCCGTTACGTGTGCTCCAACAGTTTGGTCATACGCAAGTAATTCCTCTCATAACTGACATGAGAGCCTCTGAAATCCAGTTCGGACTGGACTTCATCATTCTCGAAGCCAAGCAGATCCTTTATGAATGGTACCATATTGATCAAGTGGAAGCTGGAAAGGACCGAGCAGGGTTCGCCCCAGAGTATCAAGCATGGTTTCTAGACAACACAGAATTTAGTTCAGAAGGGGAGCAAGTCATTGAAGACATTGGCGTAAGGAATAGGATAAATGATAGTCAACTCAAAGATAAGGTCATCACTCAAGACATGTGGGTCCTGATGCAGGATGCAGTGCAGTACTTGGAACAGACAGGGGCTATACCTAGGAAGACCTAAGCTTCACCATCACATCGACGACTTAGTTATAGGCATTTAATTTGAGACTTTCGTTGTTCTTATTGTTATTTCAATAAATTGCAACTTATTCCCGACTAAAGCATTTCAATCTAATGGCTTGGATTTTGTTATCATGATGTTGCATGTGTGACATTTAGGCCTACCTCTGGCATAAAGAGGTCCCCATGTATGATTAGGACTCACCTGCAACGTGACAATTTATGTGCAACATATACTTGCTAATTGTTATTTACACCTTTGCGAAATCGCGTGCTTTAGACTAACAAAGTTTGTTGCATTTTTTAGAAGGATTTATTACTTCCCCAAAAAAAAGTCGGTTCGTATTTGATTCAACAATGTCAGAGCATCAACACTTTACCAGGTCCAGGGCACGAAACGATGACATGACTGGCTCAGGGGCATCTGAGCCAAATGGTTTGGGAATTATTCCTATCGGCGAAACAGAACCTTCAGAGGGGAGAAATGTCGCTAGTCACGAAGAATGCATCGTACAACTACTACAACAAATTGCCGATATGCAGGTTGAGATTGAAAGGCTGCGGAATCTGACAAACTTATCCATTAGTCTGAATACCCCCATACCAGAGAAAAGGGCCACTACCTTGCAAACTATCCCGGATCAACCTCCGCCACCACATATCTCCCAAAGCTCTTCACAAAAAATGCCAGTTACCGATTCATGTCAAACTATCCCTCGCCCAGCCAATCCTCAACCCCACCCCTAAAGTGATCCTTTTACCACATATATATCTCAGCCCCCACATACTTACTTCGCCCCAATCATCCCGAATCGCCAAACTACCCAATATCCACGCATCATACCTATCACCAGTCCCAACAAACAACCCAGACCACCAGCATACACAGCAGAAACCCAGTCTTTTATCATCCTTGTGTTTCCCTAGGAAACAGATCATTATGAAGAAATGGAGAGGGAAGCTCGAGCCAAAATGGACGAGGATGTGGCCAAAGAGATTCATAGCCTAAAAGAAGTTGTTCGGAGCATGCGGTCGGGCAAGGGTCATGAAGGATTAGATTATGAGGATCTTTGCATGCACCCAGATGTGGAACTACCTGTAGGGTACAAGGTACCCAAGTTTGACTTATTCGAAGGGAAGGGGAACTCCCGTGCATATTTGAGGTCATACTGTGACAAGCTGATCGGAGTGGGAAAGAACCCAGCAATCATTATGAAGTTATTAATCCGAAGTTTGACCGGCGAGGCATTAGATTGGTATACTAGCCAGGACTCGCGAAAATGGCATAGCTGGAATGCGTTGGCCCAGGACTTTGTGGAGCGGTTCAGGTTCAATCTGTAAATCGTCGTGAGCGAGTTTTATTTGATGAAGCTAGAAAAGAAGTCTACCGAGACGTTCAGTGAGTACACCATGAGATGGCGTTCAGAAGCAGTAAAGGTACAACCACCCATGGCAGAGAGTGAGATGACCACTTTATTTGTACAATCTTTGAATGACGCAACCTACTATGAGCGGATGATAAGCGTCATCAGACGGAGTTTTGCAGAAGTTGTCAGAATGGGTGACTTCGTGGAAGAAGGTATTAAAACTGGTCGGATTACGAATTTGGCAGCGTTGCAAGCGACTAATAAGGCAATTCAGTCAGGGACGATCGGCGGTACTTCACAGAAAAATAAAGAGATAACTTCCCCTTCCATGTTCATACAAGAACGTAAACCTGAAGCATTTATAACATACCAAAATCCATCCTATCAAACCCCATACTATCACACAAATAACCAAAACTTCACACCTCACTACACACCTGCTCCACACCCCAACTACCACACACAACCTATATATAACGCTTCCCAAACACCCATTTATTTTGCCCCTCATCGACCCACCCATCAAGCCTACCAACAAAATAGAACACCCAATGCACCCAGACCAAACACGAATTTTGAAGGAAGACCACCCAAAGTTCGCACCCCGTTGGCCGAACCCATACCTCAAGTATACGAAAGGTTGCGAGCTGCAGGCTTAATCCAACCGATTCCGGGAAAGATTCCTAACCCTATCCCGAGGTGGTATGATGAGAATAAGCGCTGCGCATATCACTCCAATAGCCCTGGACACGATACTGAAAGTTGCCACTCCCTCAGGGATAAAATCGAATGGTTGATTAAAGAAGGAATAATTCAGCTGAGGGATCCGACCCCAAACGTGCATGATAACCCCTTGCCAAACCACGGCAACGCCAATGTGCACTTGATAACTTTAGATGAGGAGTACGACTTGGAGGGGACCATCTGGTCGGTTCGAAGTGGAAGAAGAGCTGAACCTTCTGCTTTTATCGCCCCCGTTGCCAATATTCGAAAGAAAGCGGTATTTGAGCTGGAAAGGGCACCGCATAAACTAAATGGTTCAATCATAGTTGCTCAGATGCCCGGCTGGGAGCCACCAATCAGACTAGATCACAGAGAAATTGGGAAGCAAGCCATAGAAGTCACCGCTGCAGATATAACCAGGCTAGAGATATATTAAACGCATGTAGAGGTAGTCAGAGAGGTACCACAAAATAAACCTGTGACAGAGGCTGAGGTTGAGGAGTTTTGGAAGAAGATGCCCACTAAGGAATATTCTGTCATGGAGCAGTTGAAGAAAACATCAGCACATATCTCTCTATTTTCACTGTTATTGCATTCGGTCCCACACAGGGTTACGTTATTGGAAGTACTGAAAAATGCATATGTTCCAGAGGGTACAACAGACGAGAACTTGACAGCCTCAGTCGGACAAGTGCTAGAGGCCCGCAAAATCGCCTTTCATAATGGTGAGTTGCCTGCTGGGGGCATCAGACACAATCTTGCATTGAATATCACCATTCAGATCGCGAATAATATTGTTTCAACTGTGCAGATTGACGGAGGCTCGGCCGTCAATATTTGTCCCATGTCAACTCTGCTGAAATTGGGGACAGACTGCAGGAGAATTCATAAAAGTCATATCAGGGTCAAAGGTTTTGACGGAGTCCATAGAGGTGTCGAGGGCGAAATTGATCTCACACTGCTGATCGGACCTGCAGAATTTGTCGTGGAGTTTCAGGTATTGGATATTGCCACATGTTACAATCTGTTGATAGGAAGGCCGTGGATTCACGAGGCTGGTGTAGTCCCGTCCATCCTGCATCAGCGCCTGAAGTTTATTTGGAATCACTGCGAGGTGGTAGTACTTGGGGATGAAAAGAGAAACACCAACATAGATTATGCAGTCCCCGTCATAGAGGACATAAGACAGTTGGATGGTTCAGTCTTCCATGTTAACGAGATCAAGAGCTCCAGCAGGGCCAGACCGTTACAGCTGCCACGTTCTCTCACAATGGTAGCCAAGGAAATGTTAAGAAATGAGTTCGAGCCTGGCAAATGTCTTGATCCGATATGAAGGGGATCACAGAGCCGATCCGGCTGTCTGGGAAGAAGGACACTTTTGGTTTGGGGTACCAGCCCACCTCGAAGGATTTGGTGACTGCGAGCTTCCAGAAAAAAAAGATACATTCCCTTGCCTAGGCCCATTCTGCCCCTGAGTCAGTCGTTCGTCAAAGCCTGCACCATCCAGATGCTTAAAGAAGATGATCCAGAGGATCTTGCAGCAGGGTTCCAGAATCTGTTCATAGATGAAGATGAAGCAGAATGTTGTGTGATTACAGAGGATCACGATGAAGACCCCACCATTTGGGATGCAGAGCATGGATACAACCTGAATAATTGGACTTGCACCCCTGTCCTGACCTTCCGAGGAGCTTTGTAGAGTTTATGATAGTTCTACCAATGTGACTCTAAACTAAAAACAGACTTGCCTTTATGCTTTCTTTAATATGTTTTCAATCCGTATTTTGCTTTCATCATAAATTTTAGGACATTCTTGTAGCTTTAAATTTGCTTGTGTTAAATTAATTTTCTATGCACTTTTCTTTCAGCGATCATATTAATAAACATGTCGATAATGCGAATATGACATGTAATGAAACCAACAAACAAAGCTCAAATGGCGAGCATAACCCCGAGGAACAGGAAGAAGGTCCACAATCAGAGCTTGGTCAAGAGTTGGAAAACTTTAAGAATAGGCCTAAACCGAATTTAGAAGAAACAGAGTTGATAAACTTAGGTGATGAGGAAATTGTAAAAGAGACTATGGTCAGCGTCCACCTAAGTGTCATACATAAGAAAGAGTTAATTGAGCTCCTGAAACACTACACCGATGTATTTACTTGGTCGTATGATGACATGCCAGAGTTGAGTATGGATATCGTCGCACACATGCTGCCTATCGAGCCGTCTTACCTTCGTGTAAAACAAAGGCCAAGAAAGATCAAACTGGACATGAGTTTGAAAGTCAAAGAGGACGTGTCTAAGCAGTTCGACGCAAAGGTAATTCGAGTCGCAAGGTACCCTACTTGGTTAGCAAATATTGTGCCGGTAAAGAAGAAAGATGGAAAGGTCCGAGTATGTGTGGATTATAGAGACCTCAACAGAGCTAGCCCGAAGGATGACTTTTCTCTTCCAAATATTCATATACTTATAGACAATTGTGCAAAACATGAATTATAGTCGTTCGTCGACTGCTTTGTTGGTTATCATCAGATCCTTATGGCAGGGGAGGACGCAAAAAAGACAGCATTTACTACCCCGTGGGGGGTGTATTATTATCGAGTAATGCCATTCGATCTCAAGAATGTAGGTGCTACATACATAAGAGCCATGACTACCATCTTTCATGACATGATCCATAAGGAAATTGAAGTCTACGTGGATGATGTTATCATCAAGTCACGAAGAGTGGAAGGTCATTTGGCAAACTTGAAGAAGTTCTTTGAGCGGCTAAGACGGTATAATCTGAAACTGAATCCTGCAAAGTGTGCATTCGGTGTCCTTCTTTGGGAAAATTTGTTGGGTTTTATAGTGAGTAGAAGAGGGATTGAGTTGGACCCTTCGAAAATAAAGGCCATCCAAGATTTACCTCATCCGAAAAGCAGAAAATACGTGATGAGCTTCCTTGGTTGTCTCAACTACATCAGCAGGTTCATAGCTCATTCCACCGTGATATGCGAACCAATATTCAGATTGTTGAAGAAGAATGCCGCTACTAAATGGACAGCGGATTGTCAGCAGGCTTTTGATAAAATCAAAGAGTACTTGTCTAATCCGCTAGTTCTAGTACCACCAGAATCTGGGAAGCCTTTGTTACTCTATTTGTCCGTATTAGAGAATGCTTTTGGATGCGTGTTGGGGTAACACGATAAAATAGGGAAAAAGGAGCAGGCCATATATTATCTAAGTAAGAAGTTCACAGTGTATGAAGCTCGCTACACTCTCTTTGGAACGTCTTATTCTTGCGTTAACTTGGGTTGCCCAGAAATTCAGGCATTATCTATCAGCATACACCACTTATGTTATTTCAAGGATGGACCCGCTTAAGTATATCCTTCAGAAGCCCATGCCCACTGGAAAACTAGCAAAATGGAAAATTCTACTAAGCGAGTTTGATATCGTATACATCACACATAAGGTCGTAAAAGGACAGGCATTAGCTGACCATCTTGCTGAGAATCCGGTCAATGAGGAATATGAGCCCCTCCGAACCTATTTCCCTGAAGAAGAGGTATTATTTGTCGGAGAAGATATCTCGAAGGATTACCCAGATTGGAGAATGTTCTTCGATGGAGTGACAAACTTTAAGGGAGTTGGCATTGGAAGCGTTTGGTTTTGAGAATCAGTCGGCGTTACGATCTCATGGCTCAGTTTCCATGCACCAACAATATGGCAGAATATGAAGCTTGCATATTGGGACTCAGAATGGAAGTAGATATGAATATACAAGAGTTACTGGTCATAGGTGATTCAGACTTGCTGATCCATCAAGTACAGGGCGAATGGGCAATCAAGAATATGAAGATACTCCCCTACCTGCATTACATGAAAGAATTGCAGAAGAAGTTCAGTAATATAGAATTTAAGCATGTCCCAAGGATCCAGAATGAATTCGCTGATCGTTGGCAACCTTGTCCTTCATGATTCAACATCCGGACAAGAATTACATTGATCTGATCACAGTAAGTGTGCTAGAACAGCCTGCTTATTGCTCTCATGTAGATGAAAAAATAGACGGGAACCCTTGGTACCATGACATCAAAAGATACCTCAAGGCAGGAGAGTATCCAGAAGGCATAACCAACATTCAGAAGAAGACACTTCGAAGATTAGCAAACCATTTCTTTTTGAATGTGGAGGTTTTATATCGAAGGACTCCAGATCTAGGTTTATTGAGATTGTCACACCCTTTTTCGATCGCGACATTTCTAACTCACTCCTGCTTAAGAGAAATGTTAGAAAATAAAATAAAATGCTAAAAGGTGCTAAAATAAAATGCTAAGAGGTTGCTAAGGTGCTAAAGGGTGCTAAAGGTAGTGCTAGGGTTCGCGGAGTCACCACCTAATTAGTTTGGGTGAATTAGGACACCTAAATGTCAATTATGGTTTAAGTCAACACTAACTCCATTTTTATGGTCTGCTAAACTAGTGTGAGGTTCTGGGTAAGGGTTCTTTATTAATCTAGAGGGAAGAGATTAGGCACCCTCTAAGATCCGCTAACTTGCGGTTATCCTGCCAAACCTAAGGTAATTATTATTGCTAAGAAATACATGTTGAAAAGCATTAAGTATTTGTAAGAGAAATTGTAAAATTTATTTATAAAAGATAAAGCTAGGCTTAGATGAAAGAAAAAGGCATCCTTGTGGAATTATTCTTTTTAAATGAAGTATACATGTTATGTAGTAGGATACTCCCAAAGTCAGTTGTGATGCATTTATAAAATTGTCACGACCCGACCCCGGTCATGCGGTGCCTACACAGGCACCACTGTTGATATACATCGAGAGAATAGCGGAACATACATGAAACTTATAAAATAAAATAACGACAGATTAAACCACAGGTTAGCCGATAAGGCTACCTTCGCGACACATATACATATACATAACAAATGCGATTACATCCCTTTCTTTTTATTTTACAAACCGACCCACAATATGTAACTCTGCACCTAAGAATTACAAGCTGGCGGGACGGGGCCATACATACCCTGAATGTACATAAGTCTACCACATCGGAAGCCGTACCAAAAGACAAGCCTCCGGAGTGAAAGGGCTTCTTTCCAAAAAGCGAGCAGAGATCCTAAGAGCGAGGATCACCAACTCGTGTACCTATCACTGCGGGCATGAACGCGGCCGAAGAAGTCGATTACAACAGTGCAGAGTATGGAATAGAAATAAAATGCAATAACCAAATCATATCTGTATAAAAGAATGTCCTTCTTACTCCTGAAATCAATCATATATTAACCGTTCCTTTCCTTCTTTCGATAAGATTTAACAACATATTCTTACATACTTACTTAAGAGTTTAATCCAGTCTTTTTCACATAACTTACATATCTTACATAACATAATCCGGCCCATTTGCGGGACACGGTGTACTGATGAATCATGTGACATAATCCGGCCCGCCTGTGGGGCTCGGTGTACTGTGGAATCATGTTGCATAATCCGGCCCGCCTGTGGGGCTCGGTGTACTGTGGAATCATGTAGCATAATCCGGCCCGCCTGTGGGGCTCGGTGTCTTGTGGAATCATGTAGCATAATCCGCGCCTTTGTGGGGCTCGGTGTCTTGTGGAATCATGTAGCATAATCCGCCCGCTGTGGGGCTCGGTGTCTTGTGGAATCATGTAGCATAATCCGGCCGCTGTGGGGCTCGGTGTCTTGTGGAATCATGTAGCATAATCCGGCCGCTGTGGGGCTCGGTGTAAGATGACGTAACGGCCTATGTGAAGGCTCGGGGTAATATGGCGTGTCAGGCCTATGTGTAGGCTCGGTGTATCTCATAACGTAATCCGCCTATTTGTAGGCTCGGTGTATTTCATAACGTAATCCGGCCTATTTGTAGGCTCGGTGTCAGCATAACGAATCCGCCTATTTGTAGGCTCGGTGTGATTTTCCTTACATAACATTTTCAAACCATCTTTTCACTTCTTCTTAAGTCGTCATAACAACTTCCCATAAAGCTATTATAACAACCATTCATTTTAGAGAACTTAAGGCCCTTTATTCTTGCAACATTAGGAAACTAAACCCAAAATACTACGTACATACATACTTAAAAAGAATCATAGAACTCCTTTCTTTTAAAGCTCAAGTCACATACTCTGGAAGCCATCTCCTTATCTTTTGAAATAAATTAAGCCATACTTTGTAAAATTAAGTCATTTCCACTTATAAAATCAAGGCTTATAGCCTTAACACCTCGTAGCATACACTCTTTCAAATCATGTCGCTTATACTTTAGAAATCAAGTCCCATAACTTGAAAAATAAAGTTTCATAATCCTTTAAAGAAAATCAAAGTTCATAGTCTTAAAACTTCATAACATACATTCTTTAAAGTCCAATTACTTATACTTGTAAAATCATGTCATCTACACTTTTAAAACCAATCCCTTTTCACATATAAATTCAAGTCATTTTCAAACATAAAAATCAACTTACATACTTACTTTAAATAAATCAAGATACATAGCTTGAAATCAAATCTCATAATTTCTAACGATTCTTACCAATATCTCCCATAAGGCTTGGTAAGGACTTAGGACAATTTAACATACTTAATTTAGAGTCAACAATGTGGATACTTCTTAACTTCTAAGAGTAGAAGGAATCTTAAAATGTTATCACATGGATATTTCATACGTAGGATCATGCCAAAGAAAGAAGAGGTTCACATACCTCGCGACGATTGTCGACAAGTAGCAAAATGCTCCAAAGTACTTCAACCTTGATATATTCCATTCTTCAAGTAGGATACGCTATACTTAGTACTTCAACCTATAATGGTCACCATCGTCCATTAACCTCTTATTTCAAACGTAGAATATCCTAGGTGCTAAGTCACTAAATTCTACGGAAAATCGGACAGCACCTCCTTTGTTTCTACTCACTTTGCCACCTTTTTCAAGGTCGAATACAATAACCAAACAGCCCCAATTGGCTCACAACAATATAGAAGGTAGTCGATACAAATGAATAACTAAATGACCCCAATTGGCTCACAATAATATAGAAGGTAGTCCAATACAAATGAATAACTAAACAACCCCAATTGGCTCACAATTTAGAAAGTAGTCCAATACAAATGAATAACAAACTAAAAGTACAAATTCGGCCACCTTAAGTTCAACAATACCAATTCTTAACCAATTTCCAATTCAATCCAAATTGGTAGCATATCAAGATATCAAGTCGCATTTGATCATATAAACCGTAATCTTCAAGTAATTAACATGCGACTATTCTAATAACGATCAAATTGTAATCCAACTTAACATGGCCTACATTACATTTCGAACTTCCAAGACCACAATCGATCTATAATCCTTATAAACTTCAACTTAACAACTTCATGCTAGCAACATGCAAAGCTAACAACAACAATATAAATATATAATCTTGTAACACTTTTAAAAGACAAGATTATACCTTAACGATTCTTAATCCAATTCCAATCCGAAGTCGCTCCTTAGTAGTTTAGAACCTCTCAAGACACTTCAATCCGTTTGTTGAGACCCTTAGAACCATACCAACAACTTTCCTTCAAACTTCCAATCCAAAACCTAGAAAGCCACTAGGTTTTCATTTTGCGACTAATACGAAAACTCTCTTTTTCCGGGATTTTTCTATTGAGATATACTTACATAACACTCATGAACCTTGGTTTAAAGTGGGGGAATTATTGGACAACAATTGAAAATTTTCCTTTGGAACCCTAGGTTGGTAGAGCTCCTTCCATGCTCATCCAATTTTTCTTGAAAATTTGCTAAGTGTTAAGCCTTGTCTTGCACTAGGGAGCTTATATAAATAAATGGAGGGTCAAGATTAGAACAAATGGGTGGTTTGGATGCTTTTCACATGGATCAAGCCAAGTGGCATTGACCTAGTCAACAATGTCATGCTAAATGTCTTTGCAAGACTTGATCTATTAATTTGTGGTCAAAAGACCATTTTCTCCATCACATTTTCGTCCAAGACCATTAAGGGGGGGTGACACGTGTCGCCCTCCCGCTCGTCGCAATATTTCGTTTTCCGACAAATTTCAAAATTCCGATAAATTTTACTCGTCTCAAACCTTAACCTTTGAGTTCTTACGTACGTTCTTAAAACATGTCCTGTAAGTACGGGGTGTAACATTCTTCCCCCCTTAGAAACATTCGTCCCCGAATGTTCTTTCGGAGTCAAACTTATAATTAGCGACATAGTCTCCTTTCACAACCCCAACATACCAACAATGCCACATGGCCCTAATACTCGCACACGCATATCTCGCCCATCATAAGCCCAAAAAGATTATATTTTCGTACTTCCAACTCCTTCTAACATACATACATAACTTCCATACCTATTCTGGCCTCTTATCTTTGGAGTCACTCTATGAAACAATATAAGGTCATTTCCGGCTTTCACGACCTGGTTCCGGTGGAACGCGTCCACGAACAGTAAAACAATTAACTAGACTTGGGCCTTGCACCACCGTGACCTGTCACGTGGCGAACTACTACCAACTGATCCCACTCCATTTCAGGCCATGGGAGACTCGTGCAGTCCTCAACCCGACTCGTCGCACTTAACTCTTATCCTTGATGCGACTTAAAATCTTATTGCGAGAAAGCCTTATATACCTAAGGTCTCGGCGAATCAATATTCTTAGGCTCGCATTTCCATGCTCCAAGCCTACCTTACGATCCCCAATAAACGGGTACAAAACTTCTCATAAAACCAAAACCATGTTGTCTCGATCACGACAACCATTACTTACTCTATACGGACCTCATCCGCATACAATTCTCTTAAGCCTACTACGCAACTTAATCTATTAACACGACATTAGTTAGGTTCCTTAACATGGCTTCTGGGGGTTCACTACCCTATCAGACAGCTCATCCTTTCCCAATTATCTCAAATAAAACATAAGATCTTGGCGAGAATTCATTAACTATTCCATACCTTCCCGGTATCTAGTTAGTCTTTACCAATTCCTGGAAATCTAACATCATTCTAGGCAACACGCGTCTGACCCTCATACATAACTCCGTATAGATGTATGTCACAATACCAACTATACTACAATCATTACCAACCTGGATACGCAATCCACATAGTCTTTCCTGGGTCACTGCTGCCTTTCTCGTAGCTGCAAAAAACATAACTCGTTAGGGAGAGACGACCACTAACAACACGACTTTATCGCACGATCTCGGAGTGAGAAGAATGGAAACCAATCCTAAATGTCCCGTAGCCTCACGATTATAGATGTGGTGCACAACACACCGATAATCAAGACTTACTAGACACGGTCTGTAGACACTTTCCGAGGACTAACTGCTCTGATACCACTTTTGTCACGACCCGACCGGTCGCTGAGTGCCCTACACAGGCACCTGTTGATATACATCAGAGAATAGCAGCGGAACATACATGAAACTTATAAAATAAAATAACGACAGATTAAACCCCAGGTTAGCCGATAAGGCTACGCCCTGACACATATACATATACATAACAACGATTACATCCCTTTCTTTTATTTTACAAACCGACCCACAATATGTAACTCTGGACCTAAGAATTACAAGCTGCGGCGGGACGGGGCCCGCCATACCTGAATGTACATAAGTCTACCACATCGGAAAGCTGTACCAAAACAAGCCTCGGAGTGAAAGGGCTTCTTTCCAAAAGCGAGCAGAGATCCTAAGAGCGGATCACCAACTGTGTACCTATCACTGCGGGCATGAACGCAGCCCAGAAGAATTGATGCAACAGTAAGTATGGAATAGAAATAAAATGCAATAACCAAATCATATCTGTATAAAAGAATGTCCTTTTTACTCCTGAAATCAATCATATATTAACTGCTCCTTTCCTTCTTTCGATAAGATTTAACAACATATTCTTACATACTTACTTAAGAGTTTAATCCAGTCTTTTTCACATAACTTACATATCTTACATAACATAATCCGGCCCATTTGCGGGACACGGTGTACTGATGAATCATGTGACATAATCCGGCCCGCCTGTGGGGCTCGGTGTACTGTGGAATCATGTTGCATAATCCGGCCCGCCTGTGGGGCTCGGTGTACTGTGGAATCATGTAGCATAATCCGGCCCGCCTGTGGGGCTCGGTGTACTGTGGAATCATGTAGCATAATCCGGCCCGCCTGTGGGGCTCGGTGTAATGTGGAATCATAGCATGTCAGGCCCGCCTGTGGGGCTCGGTGTACTGTGGAATCATGTAGCATAATCCGGCCCGCCTGTGGGGCTCGGTGTACTGTGGAATCATGTAGCATAATCCGGCCCGCCTGTGGGGCTCGGTGTAAGATGACGTAACCCGGCCTATGTGAAGGCTCGGGGTAATATGGCGTAATCCGGCCTATGTGTAGGCTCGGTGTATCTCATAACGTAATCCGGCCTATTTGTAGGCTCGGTGTATTTCATAACGTAATCCGGCCTATTTGTAGGCTCGGTGTAATGCATAACGTAATCCGGCCTATTTGTAGGCTCGGTGTGATTTTCCTTACATAACATTTTCAAACCATCTTTTCACTTCTTCTTAAGTCGTCATAACAACTTCCCATAAAGCTATTATAACAACCATTCATTTTAGAGAACTTAAGGCCCTTTATTCTTGCAACATTAGGGAAACTAAACCCAAAAATACTACGTACATACATACTTAAAAAGAATCATAGAACTCCTTTCTTTTTAAAGCTCAAGTCACATACTCCTTTGGAAGCCATCTCCTTATCTTTTGAAATAAATTAAGAAGCCATACTTTGTAAAATTAAGTCATTTCCACTTATAAAATCAATGATTATAGACTTAACACCTAGTAGCATACACTCTTTCAAATCATGTCGCTTATACTTTAGAAATCAAGTCCCATAACTTGAAAAATAAAGTTTCATAATCCTTTAAAGAAAATCAAAGTTCATAGTCTTAAAACTTCATAACATACATTCTTTAAAGTCCAATTACTTATACTTGTAAAATCATGTCATCTACACTTTTAAAACCAATCCCCTTTTCACATATAAATTCAAGTCATTTTCAAACATAAAAATCAACTTACATACTTACTTTAAATAAATCAAGATACATAGCTTGAAATCAAATCTCATAATTTCCTAACGATTCTTACCAATATCTCCCATAAGGCTTGGTAAGGACTTAGGACAATTTAACATACTTAATTTAGAGTCAACAATGTGGATACTTCTTAACTTCTAAGAGTAGAAGGAATCTTAAAATGTTATCACATGGATATTTCATACGTAGGATCATGCCAAAGAAAGAAGAGGTTCACATACCTCGCGACGATTGTCGACAAGTAGCAAAATGCTCCAAAGTACTTCAACCTTGAGCTATTCCATTCTTCAAGTAGGATACGCTATACTTAGTACTTCAACCTATAATGGTCACCATACGTCCATTAACCTCTTATTTCAAACGTAGAATATCCTAGGTGCTAAGTCACTAAATTCTACGGAAAATCGGACAACACCTCCTTTGTTTCTACTCACTTTGCCACCTTTTTCAAGGTCGAATACAATAACCAAACAGCCCCAATTGGCTCACAACAATATAGAAGGTAGTCCAATACAAATGAATAACTAAACAGCCCCAATTGGCTCACAATAATATAGAAGGTAGTCCAATACAAATGAATAACTAAACAACCCCAATTGGCTCACAATTTAGAAAGTAGTCCAATACAAATGAATAACAAACTAAAAGTACAAATTCGGCCACCTTAAGTTCAATACCAATTCTTAACCAATTTACAATTCAATCCAAATTGGTAGCATATCAAGATATCAAGTCGCATTTGATCATATAAACCGTAATCTTCAAGTAATTAACATGCGACTATTCTAATAACGATCAAATTGTAATCCAACTTAACATGGCCTACATTACATTTCGAACTTCCAAGACCACAATCGATCTATAATCCTTATAAACTTCAACTTAACAACTTCATGCTAGCAACATGCAAAGCTAACAACAACAATATAAATATATAATCTTGTAACACTTTTAAAAGACAAGATTATACCTTAACGATTCTTAATCCAATTCCAATCCGAAGTCGCTCCTTAGTAGTTTAGAACCTCTCCAAGACACTTCAATCCGTTTGTTGAGACCCTTAGAACCATACCAACAACTTTCCTTCAAACTTCCAATCCAAAACCTAGAAAGCCACTAGGTTTTCATTTTGCGACTAATACGAAAACTCTCTTTTTCCGGGATTTTTCTATTGAGATATACTTACATAACACTCATGAACCTTGGTTTAAAGTGGGGGAATTATTGGACAACAATTGAAAATTTTCCTTTGGAACCCTAGGTTGGCCGAGAGCTCCCTTCCATGCTCATCCAATTTTTCTTGAAAATTTGCTAAGTGTTAAGCGTTGTCTTGCACTAGGGAGCTTATATAAATAAATGGAGGGTCAAGATTAGAGCAAATGGGTGGTTTGGATGCTTTTCACATGGATCAAGCCAAGTGGCATTGACCTAGTCAACAATGTCATGCTAAATGTCTTTGCAAGACTTGATCTATTAATTTGTGGTCAAAAGACCATTTTCTCCATCACATTTTCGTCCAAGACCATTAAGGGGGGTGACACGTGTCGCCCTCCCGCTCGTCGCAATATTTCGTTTTCCGACAAATTCCAAAATTCCGATAAATTTTACTCGTCTCAAACCTTAACCTTTGAGTTCTTACGTACGTTCTTAAAACATGTCCTGTAAGTACGGGGTGTACCAAAAATAGTACTAGCATAAAAGTATGATTTTAAAATAATGAATGCAAGTAGTAGATTTTATAATAAAAAATGAATTCCTCGTGTTAAATAATAAATAATATTCTAGCTATATGAATTGTTATTGCAAATGAAGATTATTAAATATAACCAAGTACGGCAAGCCTAAAATAATTAACTTAAAGGGAATAGATTTCTAATGTCAAGGCTACTCCTTAAGGGCGAGTCAAAGCTTAAAGGCATTAAGTATCCTACTAATGTAACGTTGGATAGTTAATTACAACAAGTGAATGGGGCGGGGTATACGATTAAAAAGAAAGACTCGAGGAGTGACGCTATTCCGCCTGTGGTTTGGAATTTTTGATGCAGATAGAGAAATGCACATAGATGCGGGTCTTCATTTGTTGTAGCTTGTGATTTGTCTCGCCATGAGACTCTTCGTTTGCTCCGATGTATTTCATGTGAAAAATAAGAAAGATAAGGATTAGTATATATCCCGACCTTGTCAATAAACAAATAAGCAAATAATCACGTATTCAGATATGCACCTATTTTTATTGTTATTATATTAGTAAAAAAAGAAGAATAATGAACCCAAATAGTAAGCCATGATACAACTTAGCCTCAGTACAACCAATTAGGCAGGAAGAAATCCAAAGCAGGCTCAAAAATAAAATGTTACACTTGCCAAAAGAGCTTAATTAACCCATGTATGCAGTAGGCCCAAGCGTGACAATTATCAGAATTTTAAAGGAAGCAAACCAGCCTATATGTGTGAGGGAGCCCAAAACAATGATTATCAACTTATCAATTAGTTCAGTTTATTTCAAAATGGCAATCCTTAAGCAGGCGTGACATTTCAAACATGTATATATGTATACTTACAAGAGAAACTCGGTTTAACAGACCAAATGCAAGTAGATGAGATCCAGTGGTTAACATAATCAGCCCCACAGAATGCTAACGTAAGGAAGATAACCAAGAGGACATTATGTATATTCATATTAGTATATTTTCCCTCATTTTTCAAACCATATGAAGTGCAAGAACATGCTAAGAGCAATACAAATAGGCTGGAGCCAGCTTTCACTTACACAGTGCCCAAATACCAGTGATCTCCTAACATGTGTGATCAACTGATCATAGAAAACTGTTTTATGAAGTAAAGACCAATGCACACAGTTTAACAAGCACACTAGGCAAGATAAATACTATCATAGAACAGAGGTATTTCGTTAAGGCATTAGCCCACTTATCAAGTCTTTTTAAAATAAAAAAAAAATACTATAGGCAAATTTCAGCTATTTTGGCCTCGTATTCTGCATGCTTACAGAAAAACAGAAAAAAACAGGAATCATATGCTGAATATACGCAGTAGGGAGGACATGGTTATCTGATCGGTGTATTTTATATACACTTTTTGAGTCATTTTTAATTAGTATTTTACTCATTTTATTTACGTTTAGTATAGTATTAGGGTCGTTTTCCTTTCTTTTGTGTCACAGCGGTCATAAATGGAGAAATGGCGAAAAGAAGAGAAAATGAGCTTAATTGAGATGGAATTGCACACAAAAAGAGCCAAGAAAGGAAGTCTAAGAAGTTCCGGGTATTATAGAGGAGATCAGACGAAGACCGAACGAACAAAGGACGAAGAAACGAAAAATCCGGAAGAATTCCGTCACCAGAGCCGCGGCGCCTGACAGCAGCACCGCGGCGCCGACCACTGAAGCCGTCCAAATATCTCTGATTTTCAGGCGTCGCGGCTCCAGTCTGCAGGGCCGCGGCGCCGACGCAGGAGTTATGAAGTGCTGGGTCGAATTTGACATGTTTTCAGAATCCTAAAGGGATAAATTTTCCTACCTAAAGGGATAACTTTTCCTACCTAAAGGGATAACTTTTCCTACCTTAAAACCCTTACCTAAAAGGATTCTAATAACTTTTCCTACCTACAAAATCCCTAACCCTTCACCAAAAGGATTCTTTGGCTATAAATACTCTACATCATTAGAAGAATTATTCATTCTCCATTCCACCATTCACCACTATACATCCACCCTTCCACCAATTCATCTTGTAAATATTCCACAACACAACCCTTGGATGCTAGAAGGCTTGGAGACTCAAACTTAGTAATTTTCTTTTCTTTTCTTTTCTTTATTTCAGTTTTTGTATGATGAACTTTGAATTAGTTCTTGTCATGTCTATGGCTAGGAACTAATTCTCTTATAGGGCTTTCCATGTTGATTCACTAGAAATTTATGTTATGAATTAATACATGTTTATGGTTATTATTCTTCTTTGAGAGATTTATCCAATAATTGCGTTGAATGCTTGGTAATTAATTGACAACTAATTATCCTTATATGATTTCTAATTTACTTCGAAAGGAGAGATTGTGAATATGTTGTAAGTTGGGTAGACATTCTTGGATTGGGGATGAAAATACCTCAATTATTTATGTAGCGTTAATGAGAGGCTTAACAACCCTAATTTTGCGTAGTGCGTGACGGTTAACTAGGTTTTGTTCTTAATCCTCCTATAGAGTTATCCTTATCACCGAAAGGTAGGTAAGGTGCAATACCGGGGTTGAGTGTTTATATATCCTTAACGGGAATATAAAACGATTTCGTAAACCTGCTAGCTCCGAGAGAAGAAGACCATAATTCGTTGTATTAATAAATAACATAAGCGGATAGTTGAGGAGACATGGAAGCCCTATTCCCATCACAACTGAAGTAAACTCATTAGATAAATTAGTCTTTATAATTCTTAGTTATAAACAACAAAATCAAATATCAATTTACCAAATAGATACCAAAAGATAGATAGTTGGTACTTGAACCCTAATCCTTGTGGACGATATTCGGTCTTACCAGGACTATATTACTTGTCACGATAACGTGTACTTGCGTTAAAGTGTGTGCATCTCATCGCGCATCATTATCCTATCAGCAAACTTATTCTAGCAGGAGAGATATTAGCCTACAACATATAGATTAGATTAGATTCCTAGCATTATCAGTTCCACATGAGTTTAAGACATGAAGGATCATATACAATGCCAGTTTTACTTGTTTAATACCTCCTAGGGTCGAATTACATCCTTAATATGCTCACTACATGAGATAGAGTTACAAACTGAAGGCAAAATGCAAACAGGGGGATATAATACGACATGACATAGATTGGTCAACATAATGCAATATGCTAATGCCGGCATCATTTAGCGACTTAATGACAAGATTCAAAATAGCTACCAAGGCTTCTCGGGCCGACATTGTGACATTTAAACACTTAGACATGCATATTTGTTTACTGGCCAGTTTAAGATTTACAAACATGATGCAGTTTAACATTCAATAGCAAGACAGACACACATTAAACATTTAACTTGAGTATTCCCAGACAAGCATATCAATCCCATATTATCGGGTGATCAATCCAAATATGAATCGAGGCAAGTGAAACTGTTTCAGATCCATATAGTGACACTAACAATCATAACCAGTACACATATAACAGAGCACATAAATTAGCATAAAGGGAACGAGATTTGAAAGGGGAATGAGTTTACCTTCTCCGGACAGCGAATCGAGACAGCGTATCAAGTCATCGATCTACTCGGAGTTGCGATGCAATGCGATTTGAGGGATGAAGTTTCTGCTTTGCAAACAGAACCTCTGTAAAAAAATGACTTCTAGCGATCCGCCATTCATTGTGTGTTCTGGCCATTTCTGTTGATAATTTCGGATCTTTCGCCCATTTTTGGATTATTAACTGATTTTCGATGGATGTTTTTACTAGTTCTTGGATGGGTTCTTCATTGTCCAGTCCCCCTTTGCATGTGTATATTGAATGTTTTATATAGCTTAATTTGGGTTCCAAGTTAGGTAAACCATTTAATGCGAATTCGGGTATGATTCTTGGACGATTTTCTTGCGGTTCTGTGTTTATTAGGATGATTTTTATGGACTGATTTGGTTATGGTAAGGACTGATTTCGCGGTGATTTGGTGAGGATTGGGTGTGATATAGGTTAGGATTATAAGAGATTTCTTGGATACGCTTTCGCGGATGAGGTTGATTTGGTTACGCCGGATTCTCCGGCGAGAATCTCGGCTGGGTGTGGACGGCGATGGTGTGAGGGCAAGACACATTTTTTTTAGGTTTCATTTTTTTAGGTTTTTTAGTGAGGGAGAAGGATGAAGAAAGGTTTAGGGTCTGGTGGGCTTTAGGTAAAAATAGGAAATGGGCCGCGGGTTTTGGGTAGTTGTGCTGGACGAATTTGATGGTTTTTGGGTTGTGGGTATTTAATTGGGTATTAATTTTAGGAGTTAGTTTTAAGGAATTTAAATTATGATTAAATTATTTAGGTGCTTTATTAGTCTAAGCTTGAGTTTAAATTATTACAAAAATAAAGACGGGCGTGCTATTTAATTAGTACTTAATATTTTATAATGCGATGTCGTTATTAAAATCTTATTTATTATGCGTATTTTGCGATGTTAAATTAAATTAATAGGGGGTTTCAATTGCTTATGAAATTTCTTTGGGTATAAAAAAAATTTGGAATTTGGAAATGCTTGATGCGACGCCATAATTAAATTCTTTATTCATTTACGTATTTATTGTTATTAAAATTATTAAGAATTGATGGAAATAGAATATGACTTGAATTATGAATGTAAATAACGAATGCGGGCATGAGACTCGAAAATGCTTAGTAATCTACGTAAAATGCGGTGCCATTATTAAATCGTTTATTCATGCATGTATTAATATTTTATTATTGCATTTTATTATTATAAAAATTGTAAAAAAATATTTTGAAAAATTAGTGTAATTTTATAGTTAATGACTGGACGGGAGGGTCAAAATTGGGTGTCAACAGAGATGTGTCGACGCTCACGAGGCAAGAAAGCTAGTAGAAGAGATACACGGAGGGACATGTGGACCTCATATGAATGGCTTCACTTTGGCGAAGAAGATTCTGCGAGCAGGTTATTTTTGGATGACGATGGAAACAGATTGTATCCGTTTTGTGCAGAAATGCCACCAGTGCCAGATTCATGGCGACTTGATCCGAGTACCTCCGAACGAACTTAATATGACAAGTTCTCCTTGACCATTCGCAGCTTGGGGCATGAATGTCATTGGCCCTATTGAACCCGCTGCCTCAAATGGGCACAAATTCATCCTCGTAGCAATTGACTATTTTACTAAGTGGGTAGAAGCATCATCACACAGATCAGTGATGAAAAAAGTAGTAGTTGACTTTGTTCGCAACAATATCATCTGCCGATTTGGCATTCCTGAGTCTATCATCACAGACAATGGAGCCAACCTCAATAGTTGCCTAATGCAGGAAATATGTGAGAAGTTCAAGATTATCCACCGTAATTCCACCCCGTACCGCCCGCAAATGAATGGTGCAGTCGAGACAGCTAATAAGAATATCAAGAGGATCTTGCGCAAGATGATCAACAACTACAAACATTGGTATGAGCACCTACCTTTCGCACTTATGAGTTACCGCACTACTATTAGGACCTCTACCGGTGCGATGTCGTATCCTTTGGTATATGGAACAGAGGCAGTACTACCAACAGAAGTAGAGATACCATCTTTGAGAATTATCCAAGAGGCTGAGTTGAGCGAAGCTAAATGGGTGCAAAGTCGATACGAGTAGTTGATGTTGATTGATGAAAAATGGATGAATGCAGTTTGTCAGGGGCAGATTTACCAGAACAGGATGGCCAGAGCTTTCAACAAAAAGATAAGACCGAGGACGTTCAAGCCAGGGCAATTGGTGTTGAAACACATATTCCCTCATCAGAATGAGGCTAAAGGGAAATTCACACCTAATTGGCAAGGGCCCTACATGGTTCATCAAGTGTTGAGTGGATGAGCTTTAATCTTAGCTGAGATGGATGGCGAAGTATGGCCTAAAGCTATCAACGCAGATGCGGTAAAGAGATACTACGTTTAGGAACATTTGTTTTCCATGTAATTCTCTTTGCATTGTAAAAAACTGCGTTCCCTCGGTGGGATATGCATAGAGTCCATATAGGGTCTCGCCGCTTCAAATTAGAAAGCACCTTTACTTGTAATTTGAACTACGTTTGACTTGATTCCCTTGGTGGGATACGTAGGCGGCCATATCGGCTTCGATCCCACTTTTAAAAAAAAAATAACAATCCCTTTTACTTGTAATCTGAACTACGTTTGACCTGAATACCTTGGCGGATACGTAGGCGACCATATCAGCATCGGTCCCACCTTTAGAAATTTTAGCTTTACCCAATTTCGCTTGTAATGAACTACGTGCAACAAAATGCGTTTGATTATTCTGAAAAAAGATATGAGCAATTCCCGCCAGAGTCAAGTCTTGCCCACACGCCCCGCATAATGAAAACTGGGACAATTTTGGGAAACGCACCGTGAAGATATCATAATAAGGATTGCAGATAAGGTGTTCGCTTGGTCAGATCACGTGTCATATTCGGCAAATTCGATAAGGCTTTTATACTTTATACACATTTCATATAAACGTTTTATTTTAAAAGATCTTTTTTGTGCATACCTCATGAAAACGTTTTGTTTTAAAAATACTTTTGGGACACGCTACGTCAAAATGTTTTGCTACCAAATATCTCAACAAGACCAGACAGGGATTACAGGTCCAAACAAATCAGGCGCACGAGCAGAAAAGATCAAGGCCGCAAAATCAATACGAACCGACCCCAAAAAAAACTCACAAGTTTTCTTTGAGTGCAGATTCTTTCCCATTAGTAGAAGCAGAAAATACAATAATAAGGCAGAGACAAGATAAATAACAACAATACAACTTGACAGTGATAAAGAAGGAAAAAGAAGAAAATCAGCGAAACGACAACCGTGATTCGTAGATCCAAAGAAGTCCGTGCAGAGACTACATCAGCAGTCAGCAATTGCAGCATTCAGCAAGTATTCACAGCATTCAGCAAGTCCGTGCAGAGACTATATCAAGAAAGAATCGCAACATTCAAAGAAGAATTTGCAAAGATCCAAAGAAGTCCGCGCAGACTACATCAAGAATCAAGAAACGAAGCATTCGCAGATCCAAAGAAGTAGCGCAGAGACTACATCAAGATAAAGAATCGCAGATTCAAGAAGCATTTGCAGATCCAAAGCAGTCCGCAGAGACTAAATCAGTAATCGCAGCATTCAACAAGCATTCACGATTGATTCGCAAGTCCGCAGACTACATCAACAACAAGAATCGCAGATTCAAAGAAGCATTCACAGCCTTCCAGAAGTTCGTGCGCAGACTACATCGGCCAAGAATTGCAAAGATTCAGCAAGCATTTACAGCATCCATCAAGTCCGTGTAGAGACTACATCAGCAATCAGCAAACGCAACATTTAGAAAGCATTCGCAGCATCCAGCAAGTCCATGCAGAGACTACATCGAGCCAAGAATCACAAAGAATCGCAAGCATTTGCAGATTCAAGCAGTCCGCGCAGATCGCATCAATAATCGCAGCATTCAGCAAGCATTCACAGTATCCAGCAAGTCCGTGCAGAGACTACAACATTCAGCAAGCATTCGCAGCATCTAGCAAGTCCGCGCAAAGACCACATCAGTACTCGAAACATTCAGCAAACATTCACAACATTTAATACGTCCGTGCAAGAATGAAATCACAACATTTACAGCATCACATCAACATAATCGCCATCACTTTTTACAGGATAACATTTCTACTCACACAGTTATATTGCTTATAAATTCATGCGCATTAACAGTTATGCACTAACCGTTTGCTTAAGTCTTAGCTTGCAGGATCAGGAACACAACGTGGATTTTCTCTTACAGTGAACCGGGGCAATTTGTTGGGGGGCCAACCTTTCCAACAAATGACAGAAGCGGCCTCGAGCGTCGGTCCACTCATCCCACATCACCAATAAACCCAATGTCATCATAAGTCGATATTGGCACACTTCTAAGATCAAGCCAGTTTATTTTTTATTTTAACATCACGTCGACCCGGTGTCGTCATAACTCGACACTGGGACAAGTTTTGAGTCCGCGTCAGCCCGCCTTAGTGTTTGACCATGGTAGCCCAGTGTCGTCATAACTCGACACTGAGATAAATTTTGAATTTTACGTCAGTCTTGTCTTAATTGTCCAGCATTTTTAATTCTGATGATCGAGATAAAATTGGCTATAAGTCAACGTCTTTGTCTGAAGATTCTTCCATCATATCCATACAAAGAGGAACAAGTTGTTGACACCCAATTTTGATCCCCTCGTCCAATCATTAACTATAAAATTACACTAATTTTTTAAAATAATTTTAACAATTTTATAATAATAAAATACAACAATAAAACATTAATAAATGTATAAATAAACGATTTAATAATGGCATCGCATTTTACGTAGAGTATTAAGCACTTTGAGTCTCACGTCCGCATTCGTTATTTGCATAAATATTGTTCATAATTTAAGCCCTATTCTATTTTCATCAATTCTTAATAATTTTAATAATAATAAATACGTAAATAAATAAACAATTTAATAATGGCGTCGCATCAGACATTCTTTAAAATTATATCCACATTTATTAATACTCAAAACAATTTCATAATTATTATTTTTACAATTTAAACCCCTCATTAATTCAATTTTAATTTAACAAAACTCCGAGTGGATCGACGACTTGATACGCTGCCTTGGTTCGCTGTCATGAAAAGGTAAACACATTCTCTTTCGTTTTTATGCGATTTATACTTCGTGGTCTGTGTGAATTATACGCTTCGTTAAGTCTGTTCGATGCCGTTTAATTTGTCATTAGTGTACGACTTAGACACATTTATTTGACGCTGAATCTGTCAGATAAGATTAATTGCTATTAACATTCACGACTGTGTTATTTCTATGTGCTTGTTGTATTTCCTGCTTGTCTGTGGGTAAATGTAATGTTGTAAGAATATGTATGTTGTGGAGGATAATTGTAATCGTATTCGCTGGTGTGTTGTTCACTTTCTTTCACTGAATCTTTGTTTAAACACTGCGGGCATATCCGATTAAATGAATGTTAACATTCCTGGATAGGTTCATAAGTTGTCTCTAATTATTTTAAACAAATTCAAACCGGCACGACGACTTAACGGTGTGCGTCTCATTTGATTATGGCTAGGGGATTGGGGTATAATTATAAGACCCGCGTAATACACCCATAAACCATGTTTGGTGACCTGTAAAACGTATTGTTCGTTAGTCATGTTCAAAGATAAGCGAGGAAGAGGTGTTTTCATCAATGATGCATATTTAAGTATAGGTGTTGTTAAGAATAGAAAGTTATTGTTGCATCTGCTGTTGTGTTTAGTTCGAGATAAATCTAGATGTGATGTGTTTTGACAGGATTTAAATTGGTGCCGAGTTGATTCTAAGATTAATAACTGAATGCTAGATAGTTAAAACAATTAGTTAAAAATCTATGACAAACTCTTTCCTGAAATGTCGCCTAAGGTCTGCAGAGTATATATATATATATATATAGGTTGGAAATGGTTCAAATTAATTGTTTAATTGATAATTTTAAATGATGGGTTTAGGTTTGAACCATGTCACGTTCAGGTCTGAGGCCAGTTTAGGCTGAAAAGAATTAGGGAACTCGCTTTGGCTCATTTCTAAGTATCACATTGTTTGAGACTTTAACGAAGTTGATAAACGTAAAGCAGCTTGTTTGTATGTTTGGACAGTTAGCCCATGTCTTCACTTGTATGGATTGAAATCATGTTGATTACTCGTATTGGCATTTTAGCCTAAGTTAATGCATATGAAATCCCTCAAAATCTTATATGAGTCCATCCATGCCTATCTTAGGATCATAACTGGTAGTTTCAAACTAAATACCCCTGCATGCATCACGAGATCCATTGTCAAGGGAAAATTTGTTCAATCAATTTTGGCCTGCTTGCTTGTTGCCTTGAATTAAAATACAAGAATATACAAATAATATACTCAGTACATCAGACCTATATATTTAGCATGTCATTGTGTATATCATTTTGTATATGTTTGAGGCTCGTTCTATTCTTATTTCTTACAAATCATCTCTGTATGATAATTGTCCCCTGAAGCCTAGTCATGACCAAATTGTTTTGGTTGTACGCTGGGCCCATCTCTTCGATCTAATAGAGTCTGAGAACTGCGTGTATGAATTAGTATGTCTTCACATCTGAAATGTCTTGTTTTTGGGCTTTATTGACTACTGTGCACCCTCTGCCTAACTGCAGTATCTAGGCCTAAGGTTTGGGTTGGACTACGTCTCTATTTCCTTTTACTTGAATATGTCAACTGCTTAGATAGATATAATTGAATGTATGTACTACGTGCTTATCTATACATTTGCAATATTAATATGACTGGGGTCGATACTAATCCTTATCTTTTCTTATATTTTGCATGAAATGTACCGGAGCCGAATGAAGAGTCTCATAGTGAGACTCATCATGAAGCTACTTCAAATGAAGACCCGCATCTATGTGCATCCGCATTCGCATTCCCGCCTCAGCACTCCTAAAACAAAATGGGACAAGATGACGTCGTCATCCATCTCAACTTCTTTTACTCTCTTAATCTCCTTACCTCATTTGTGTCTTTATTTTGTTGTTTGTAATTTATGATTTAATTTTGTATTTAATAGGAGACATAGAATAATTAGCCTTTGAATAAATAAATGGGGCGGTTAGTTTTAAATAAATCACAAATGCACTTCTAATTACTTATTTTAGGGCTTGACATGCATGTCTAAACTTTTGCCAAATAATAATAAGTCTCTTTGCATTATGCCACATATATATATTACAAAATCAATTTTACAAGTAAATGTACACCTTTAATCAATAAATCAATTTCGAAAATAAATGCATACTTTTCATTTCATATGTATTTTACAATGCTTTATAAACGCATGCCTTCATCCAAAAGATTAACTTTACAGGTATACAGTAAGTCCTATAAATCCTTTATGTTATCAAAATATACCCGTTTTAAAAACATTTGTAGCATCTTTTAAAATATGCATTTTCTCTAAACATAATAATCAACCTATGTTTGGTAGGACAACCGCAAATTAGCGGATCTTAGAGGGTGCCTAATCCATTCCCTCTAGATTAATAAAGAACTCTTGCCCAGAATCTCACATAGTGTTGCAAATCATTAAAATGGAGTTAGTGTTAACTTTACCTAGTTGACATTTAGGTGTCCTAATTCACCCAAACTAATTAGGTGAGACTCCGTGAATCCTTTAGCAACCACTTTAACCTTTGGCACCTTTTAGCATTTTATTTTTATTTCTAACCTTCTAAGCAGGATTAGTTGTAAATGTCGCGGTCGAAAAAGGACGTGACAGTAAGAAAATGTGGATCTCTCTTAGTGATGATGTTAGCGATATTTCTGTATGCTTAACGCAAGTGTACGTATCGTTACAAGTAATATAGTCTGGTAAGATCGAATATCGTCCTCAGAGACTGGTTATCAAGTATGATTATCTAAGCTTTAGTTTCTATTTGGTGAACGTTAATTTGTTTGTATTTTTATCTAATAACTAAGGCTAAGTAAATGCAGAAAATAAATTAATTATGATAATACTTTTGTTTAAATCAGTTATGAAGGAATTAGGGCTTCCAATATCCTCAACTATCTACTCTTTTCAATCCTTAATGTAACTTGAATGACTTCTTCTACGTTAAGATAACAGTTAACTAGACTGTCTTTTATTCCGGTTAGGATTTATAATCGCTCAACCCCAGTGCAGAATCCTTCTATATTTTTATGATAGGATTTACCACATAGGAGGATTAAGAACAATAACTTATAATGCTACACAAGTATCGGGGTACTTTCGTCCGCGATTTTAACTTATGTCTATTCAATTACAACATATCCAAATCTCTTCTCTCGGTTCTTGATTTGAAATCATATAGATTATGATAATTAATGGTCAGTTAACTATTAAACATTCATACCAATATTGAATAAATCTTAATCAAGTGAAGAATAAATCAAACTAATACATTAATTCATGAAATAGAGGTTCAAGCGATTCAATAGAAAAGCCCTAATAAAGTAATTAGCTTCTAAACATTGTCATGTCAGGAACTAATACAAACCAACATAAACAGAAATAAAACAAAAAAAAGAAACGAAACTTGAACCAAAGTTGTCTCCAATCTTGTGTTGTGACCTCCTTTTCCTCTCCAAAGTATGATGTGAGATGTAAGATCCCAGATGAATAATGAGGCTATGGTTTAGGGATTTTATAGTTGAGAAAATATGGATTTCGGACCCTAAAAACCGTGTCAAAATCGGCCCAGAACGTGATTTTTCCGCCTCGGCACCGCGGTGCTGCAGAATGGCACAGCGGTGCCGAAAGTACTGTGGCTTCTCAATAATTATGGCACGGCGGTCCTGCAGTCTTTCTTCCTTTTTTTTCGTCCGGACTTCGTCTGATTTCTTCTATACTTTCCGAGACTTCTTAGACTTCATTTCTTGGCCTTTTATTGTGTAATTCCATCTCAATTATGCTCATTTCATCTTCTTTTTGTCATTTCTCCATTTAGGACCGCTGTGACTCAATAGAAAGAAAAACGACCCTAACACGATACTAATTTCAACGAAAATAGGAAAAATACTAACTAAAAATGACTCAAAAAGTGTATATAAAATATGTCTAACAAACCTCCAGACTTAACATTTACTCGCCCTCGAGTAAAGCAAAAACAAAAATAAAAACAGACAAAACAAAGACTCTACGAAATGGATCAAGTAGTTATAACAATGTTTCTTCAAAGTCATGGTTGAAAGTTAGGATAATATGTTAGAACATATATAACATGAATAATTAGCAATCTAGAATTTCAAGTTAGATATTTCGCAAATTTACTTAGATCATAATCAAATGGAAACATAAACACCTAACCTATGCATGTCAATTTCACTTCATCTTTTCCAATATGTTATAGACTTGTTTACTTGTTATTCTCCACTAATCATAGACATACATTCTAGAGATCATCAAGAGTTTTAAGAGTTGTAATGTAGGCTTAGGCAGGGGTAGATAAAAGTTGGCATTTAGGCTCAAATTACGTACCATAAGCTATTTTCATTCAACTCTTTCTTCCTTCTTTTTGACTTTCTTTTTAGTCTCATACATATCTTCTCCCCTCATTTCTTTTGAGAGAATGAGACACATTATAACAAGTACCCCCAAACTTAGACTGTTGCATATTTTTCATTGGAGTGCATCAAATTTTCATTCTTTTTTTATCTCTTTTTCAACACTTTTTATTCCAAGAATCTTCAATTATTACTTATGGCACAAACATGAAATCATAGGGTGTCAAACAAAGATATTATTTTAGGCTCAACGGGGCTGACTAAGGATACAATTTATGTCAGGGTAGGTAATGAATAGTCAGAAGGACTATCAAAGAGATGTCTGAATCATCTCCCTAAACATGTACATCTTAACTATTGCGCCTCAAATAACAAGCAAACATATTTTCTAGACATTTTCAACATTTCGTTCCATAACTGACAACACATAGGCTAAGCACAAATATCCCAAAGAATTAGATGCCATGAATTTTTGGCATATCTAACTTAAGCACACAGATTGTCACTTTTAATTCTATTACATTATCCCACTTTATTCACTCAATATCTTTAGCAACTACAACATACATGATCCATAAAAAAAAATTATGACTCAAAAACACATGGAACAACACAAAGACAAATAAAAAAGACTCAAAAACAGACACCCAAAACAAACTAAGATCCCCCCAAACTTAAACAACACATTGTCCCTAATGTATGAAGACTAAAAATAAGGGACAACCTACTGACATAACACATCGATCATAACGGAGGTCTGGGATGAGATTCTGGAAATTGCACATCTTTTGGGCTCTTTGAAGTTTCAGCGCCGTGACCCTGCATTTTGGCGCCACGGCGCTGCGCTCGATTTTTGTCCTTTTCCAGCATTTTTTATCCTTTTCCACTCAGGGTCAATCCCTAGTCCACCTGCCACCAAAACATAAGACAAAACCCAAGACTGTGAGACTGTTCAAGATAAAATAAAATAACTAAAACAAGAATTGAAATAACATAATTAAAAACATTGGATTGTCTCCCAACAAGCGTTGTCTTTAACGTCTTTTAGCCGGACGCAATTAATTCTTACTAGTTCCCAGTGGATCCTTCTTCGAACTGCTTGCAATCCGCACAATTATTGTTGCAGGTCTCACTCCACCTACAACAATTTCACCAAACAATGGCCTCAGATCTAAGATAATCCCTCAATTACACAAGGCAGGCTTGTCTTCTAGGCTCTCTGTAATGTAGGGACCAGTGAAACTCCCTACATCTTTCAACTTTTGGGGGTGCCCTTGAGGGTATAAACTTTCTGGTTGGGGCTCAGTAATGATAGTTGGTGGGGTTTCTTCATCCATGGGTACAGGAAAGAGGAATTTCAAGGAATCCAAAAAAGTGAAAAATTGAATTTCAGTAACCTCTTCTTTCTCTACACCAACTACCTCTCTTAATTCCTTATTATTCTCAACAACTTGTTGTGGTTCAGGTTCCTCACTCTTCTTATCACTCCCCACAACTGTGTCGCTAGGCAGATTTTCTTGCGGTACATTGATCATCATATCCATCGGCTGCCCTATTTGTGTCTCCAATTTTTTAGGGACACCCTGGTCTCAGTCATAAACCGAGTCTGGCACTTGGTGACCCTGAGGATGGTTGCCTGCAACTCATCTAGATCTTCCTCTGGAACCTGTGGGTTAGGATGTTGTTGTTGATTCCACTGCCCCTGATAGTAGTAGTCCATGTGTTTTTTTTATTATTTGTTTTTATTTTTTTCAACAAAAGTTTTACCTACAAAATAAGAAAAACAACAAAAACTGATAAAAAGATGCTCGCAGAACAAGTTAGGAACTTGTTCTTGGAGCAACCAAATTAGAAATAAAAAAACATAACCAAATATACACAAATCAAATTAGAAATAAGAATAGATAATTCAATATTAAAAGTACGTCAGTCCCCGACAACGGCGCCACAAACTTGTTAGCGATATTTCTGTATGCTTAACGCAAGTGTACATATAGTTACAAATAATATAGTCTGGTAAGACCAAATATCGTCCTCAGAGACTGGTTATCAAGTACCGATTATCTAAGTTTTAGTTTCTATTTGGTGAACGTTAATTTGTTTGTATTTATCTAATAACTAAGGCTAAGTAATTGCAGAAAATAAACTAATTATGATAATACTTTGGTTTAAATAAGTTATGAAGGAATTATGGCTTCCAATATCCTCAACTATCCACTCTTTTCAATCCTTAATGCAATTGGAATGACTTCTTCTTCTACGTTAATATAGCGGTTAACTAGACTGTCTTATATTCCGGTTAGGATATATAATCGCTCAACCGCAGTGCAGAACCCTTCTATATTTCTATGATAAGATTTACCACATAGGAGGATTAAGAACAATAACCTATAATGCTACACAAGTATCGGGATACTTTCGTCCGTAATTTTAACCTATGTCTATTCAATTACAGCATATCCAAATCTCTCCTCTCGGTTTTTAATTCAAAATCATATAGATTATGATAATTAATGGTCAGTTAACTATCAAACATTCATACCAATATTGAATAAATCTTAATCAAGTGAATAATAAATCAAACTAATGCATTAATTCATGAAATAGAGGTTTAAGCGATTCAATAGAAAAACCCTAATAAAGTAATTAGATCTTAAACATTGTCATGTCAAAAACTAATACAAACCAACATAAACTGAAATAAAAACAAAGACTTGAACCAAAGTTGTCTCAAATCTTGTGTTGTAGCCTTATTTTCTTCTCCAAAGTATGATGTGAGATGTAAGATCCCAGATGAATAATGAGGCTAGGGTTTAGGAATTTTATAGTTGAAAAAATATGGATTTCGGACCCTAAAAACTGTGTCAAAATCGGCCCAGAACGTCTGCAGCACGCGGTGCCGAAAATACTGCGACTTCTCAATAATTATGGCACCGTAGTCCTGCAGTCTTTCGTCCTTTTTTTTTCGTCTGGACTTCGTCTGTTTTCTTCTATACTTCCTGGGACTTCTTAGACTTTATTTCTTGGCCTTTTATTGTGTAATTATATCTCAATTATGCTCATTTCATCTTTTTTTTTTGTCATCTCTCCATTTAGGACCGCTGTGACTCAAAAGAAAGAAAAACGACCCTAACACGATACTAATTTCAAAGAACATAGGAAAAATACTAACTAAAAATGACTCAAAAGTATATATAAAATATGCCTAACATATGACGAAGGAGAAGAGGAAGGAGACCAAGAAATTGAGTCACAAGCAATGCTGACCACTGTTTACGAACAGTCACTCTCAGAAGATGAAAATGTCATCGACAATGTTGTCTCAGATGTCACCACATTTGTGACAACATCCGCGACGACATCTGCAGGTCCAGAAATATCCAAAAGGTATGAATATTTTAACTATCCTGATGTTAATTGATTTAGTAGTGTTATTTCTTGTAGTGAGACTAGCTTTGACGATCAAGTTGATCCTAAAGATGACATGATTCAGGACTTGCAAAAACTTTTTAAGGACTTGATTCTAGAATCGAAACAACTTGACTCAACGTTAAATTATTTAACTCTTGAGAATGCAGGTTTAAAAGGCACAATAACCCGCTTAGAGGTTGCAATTACCAAAAATGATCTTGATTTTGGTAAGATTAGTGCAAAGTTGGACTTAGCTGAAGCAACTTTCCATAAGCTAAATATAGGTACCTCCAAACTTGATGAAATACTGAATATTGGTGAATTATCACATGCAGGTTTGAGTTACAAGAATTCTCTTAATGTCATATGCTTCAACCTGTTTGACAAAAATGTGAAAATGGGCTTTGTAAAAGAAAGGAAGTTTTTGTGCCATCGCTGTAACAAGATTGGACACTTAAAAACTTATTGTTCCAAACTGGAAAATCCAGGAGCAGAATGTTTCCAAGACAACTGTCTGACATTCCAGACAACACTCGAAGCAACACTCCTAAGCCCAGTAACAGAAAAGTTTTAAAGAGAGTTTGAATTTCTAAAATGAATGTGCGATGTAATGTTGCTATAACTGCTTTAAGAACTAACATTTCACGTTTATGGTACTTTGCAGTGGGTGCTCTCGTCACATGACAGGGACAAAAGACTGCCTAAGGAACTACGAGGCACTCAGTGGGGGAAACGTTACTTATGGAGGTGGAAGCAAGAGTAAAAGCATAGGAAAAGGAACCTTAAATGTTCCAGGAGTTCCAGCCTTGAAAAATGTCTTACATGTTGATGGATTATTGGCTATCCTAGTCAGTATAAGTCAATTGTTTGATGACGATTTAGAGGTGAAGTTTAATAAGCATGCCTGTATAGTTACAAATGAAGCTAACCAATGTGTAATGATAGGTACAAGAACAAACGACAATTTATATCTAGTAGGAGAACAAGAGATATGCAATAATGTTAGGACTGATGACACCACTTTGTGGCATCAAAAATTGGGACATGTCAACTATTGTAACCTTGAAAGATTAATTTCTTATGAGGCTGTAAGAGGCATCCCAAAATTGAGTCCTAAAGATAAAACAGTGATTTGTGAAGATTGTCTAAATGGTAAGCAAATCCGTGTCTCTCATAATGTTGCTCAAAGTGACGGACAACATTCAGGTACGTCTCACTGTTTTCAGATTTTGCACATGAATATTATGGGTCCAATTGAGGTAGATAGCCTAGGAGGCATGAAGTATTCTTATGTGATTGTAGATGACTTTTCCAGGTACTCATGAATATATTTTTTAAAAGAAAAGTCTCAAACTTTTGACATGTTCAAAGTGTTGCACTCTAGGATAAAGAATTTATATCATTCTTCCATTTTTCGAATAAGGTCAGATCATGGAAAGGAATTTGAGAATAATATATTCTCAACATTTTGTGAGAAAAATGGCACTTTCCATGAGTTTTCAGCCCCCAAAACTCCCCAACAGAATGGTGTGACAGAAATGAAGAATATGACTTTACAAGAGATGGCTAGAGTCATGTTGAGTTCAAAGAAATTGTCAAAACGTTTTTGGGATGAAGCCTTGAATACTGCGAGTCACATAACAAATAGAGTCTATCTTAGGCCTGACACTAGAATGATACCTTATGAGTTGTTAAATGGGAAGAAGCCAAATCTGCGTTATTTCCATGTGTTTGGGAAGTGTGTGTTTCATCTTGAATGATAGGGAACAACTAGCCAAGTTTGACTCTAAAAGTGACAAAGGAATTTTGGTCGGTTATTATCAAAATAGTCATGCTTACCGTGTGTATAATCTTAGAACCAAAACTATACAAGAGTCTGTTAACGTTGTTTTTGATGATTGTGTTGATCTTGCAGGAAATAGGCATGAAAATAACGTTGTGATAACAATGGAGAATGAGCAGAATGCAGAAGATTCAGATGTTGCCCCAAATGTCACGACATCTGAAGCAACACATGAGTCTGAACCCGAGAACACAAAAGGTGAAACTGAGGGATCAAATGTTGAATTGCAAGACCCAGTACGCAGGGATCCCGCATCCAGGATTAGAAAGAATCATCCTACAGGACAAGTGATAGGAGAAGTGTTCGAAGGGCTAAGAACAAGAAGAAAAGAGCCTCAGAATTATAGAGATATGGTCAGAGATGTGTGTATGTCTACCATGTATCAGAAGATAAGTCTTTCTTGATATGTATCTACTCTAGAATCAAAGAATGTTGGAGAAGCACTCAAGGACAATTGTCGGATACTAGCTATGCAAGAAGAACTAGAACAGTTCACCAGAAATGAAGTCTGAGATTTAGTTCCTCGTCTAGAAGGTACGAATGTTATTGGAACTAAGTGCATCTTTAAGAACAAGTCTGATGAATCTGGAACTGTGGTAAGAAACAAGGAGAGACTAGTTGCTCAAGGATACACACAGGTCGAAAGAATTGACTATGATGAGACCTTTGCTCCTGTGGCCAGAATTAAGTCGATTAGGTTGTTACTTGCTGTAGTTTGCTATTTGAAGATTACTCTCCATCAGATGGATGTCAAAGGCACATTCTTGAATGACTATCTTGACAAAGAAGTCTATGTTGAACAACCTAAAGGATTTGAAGATCCTCACCATCCATATTTTGTATACAACCTGAAAAAGTCCTTGTATGGTTTAAAACAAGCACCTCGAGCATGGTATGGCTGTTTTAACTCAGTTACTTCTTGAATTTGGTTTTAAACGTGGTGAAGTTGATTGTACACTGTTTATAAAACATCACGGAGTAGATATGATCATTGCTCAAATCTATGTAGATGACATAGTATTTGGTTCGACTTCACAGTCCCACCTTAAGACATTTGTCGATGTTATGTCCTCCACATTTGAGATGAGCATGATAGGGGAATTAACTTTTTTCTTAGGCTTGCAGATTAAGCAAAATGAAGATGAAATCTTCATCACCCAGAGCAAGTATGCCAATAATTTGGTTAAGAAGTTTGGATTGGAGAATGTTAAACAGATGAGGACTCCAACGGGATCAACACAGAAGATAGACAAAGACGATGTTGGCAAAAATGTCGACCCAACATTGTATCATTCTATGATAGGTAGTCTTTTTTATCTCACTGCCAGTCGTTCCAATCTAATATTTAGTGTTTGTGTGTGTGCTCGATTCCAAGCCCATCCCAAAATCTCCCACTTAAATGCCTTAAAATGTGTCATCCGATATGTTGCCGGCACGTGTGAGTTGGAAATTTGGTATTCCAAAGACACTAATTCTAATCTAATATGGTATAGTGACTCGGATTGGGCTGGTGATGTGGATGATAGAAAGAGTACTAGTGGAGGATGTTTTTACCTTGGCAATAATCTAGTATCTTGGTATAGTCGCAAACAAAATTGTGTCTCACTTTCAACTGCTGAATCTGAATATGTAGCAGCTGGAAGTTGTTGTTCTCAATTGATATGGTTAATACACATTTTAGACGACTATGATTTTTCTAATAATATCTTGATTATGTATTTGATAACTTGAGTGCAATAAATATTTCCAAAAATTCAGTTCAGCACTCTCGTACAAAACACATAGATATTAGACATCATTTTCTAAGAGATTTGATTGAAAAACAGCTAGTTCAAATTGAATATGTTGACACTACTCATCAACTAGCTGATATTTTTACAAAAGCTTTGGATCATGAGAGATTTTCAAGTTTGAAGAACTCGCTTGGTCTCTGTAATCTCTGAATCGGCACTGATGAGGGAATGTCAGCTGAAATGTCTCTAACATTTTGGGTGACATTTGCCTCTGTAAATATCATAATCTGATCGTGTTTACTGTTTTGATGGTTTTTAATTTTGTGTTCACTCAAGTATGATCCTAAAAGCTAAGAACATGTTTTGAAAGTGATATTGTTCTCTGCGATGATATTATATATCGTAAAAAGGGAATATCAAAACAAGGCAAAGTCTTTTACTAAGAGTTTGGCAATTGTACAAATGAGCAAAGCTCTTTGAAGATTATACTGTTCCTATTCTATAGGAGTATCAAGTGCTTAAACGAGAAATTGTGAGGATGCTAAATAAGTATTCTTATTTTTTGACACAAAAATAAATTTTGTATGTGTTTCTATGATTTGATCAAAGACAATGGGAAAATATTACATTAATCTGGAGACTAAACTTATAAAAACACATATGAAACGTGTCTTGATTTGTTGCCAAAAGTGAAAAAATTCTTGTGGGATCATAATATTTGTGTCATCCAAAAATGTTCTCAACATTATGGTTGACATTCTCAGATGATGATATTTGTTGGGATACTGTTCATAACTGATTTTTGTAAATTATGTTATTTTTCCTATTTTTGTGCCGTTATTTTTTCTTATTGATGTCTATCTTTTTCATAAAATCTAGGTGTAAGTATTTGACTAAAACTCAAACACCTAAAATCAAGATTTTGTTTGTCAATGTATATAATCTTCCTCTTTTTAATTCTATTCTATCCTCTGTTGATTTGCTCCCGAAAATTTTCAAAAAAGAAAAAGAAAAAGGGCAATCATCACATCGTCTCGGTTAAATCAAAACCGATGGACTCTACCACTCAAACCACCCCTCCATCTTTCAAAACCCTTGAAAACCCTAAACCCTCACCATCTTCTGGTCACTATTCACCCATGGATATTAGCCCAATATCACCATCCATGACTTCCAACACCCATGAGTACAAGTCCACCCTTATGCACAGACATCGTGCTCATCATTTATCAAGAACCTCTTGAAACAGCATATCCAAGAGATAATAACAACCCTATTGATCTCGATGACACATCCGATGTCACTATGTTAGGAAGAAGGGAATGCACATCTACATTCCCTACAAGAAGATAAAAAAAGATGTTTGAAAAAACTGTTAACCCTCCAACCGTTGCAAAGAAATCAAAAGTTGAAGCTTCTGTACGTGCTAGTCCTACCTATAGTTGGGACGATTCTGACTTTAACTGGTTCATTGATGAAGATGCAGAGGAAACCCCTTCAGTTGAAGAGCAAGATGAACTCCCAATCTCTCAAACTCAGTCTGTACCCTCTGTTCCTATTGTTGAAGAGTCGTCTGATGAGGAAATTCCAGACGACACACCATTGAAGAGATTTTGTTCGAAGAAAGTTCACAGATCACCAAAGCCAAGTGCTGACCCAGATGTTGTCACAAATGTCACAACACCTGAAGCAACATTCCAACCATCATCTGAACAGACTCAATCTCCATCCGCTTCTGCAAACAGCGAATCAGAACCAGAAAATGAGGTAACTACTTTCTCTAAGAGATTTTATTCCAAGCTTAAGCATGATAGATGGGTTGGTACATAAATAGAATGATAAAGGCAGAAAAAGTGATAGATTTCACTTCGTGTTCTGAGTATGGGTTATTAGAGTTTCTTGAGATAAGACATCTTCTTGGTTCAGTTATTGATAAAGAACCGTATGTAGATGAGATTGTAAGGTTGTTTTATGCAAACCTGAATGCGGATATAGTAGAAACCTCTTCAAAGAAATTTGGAAAGGTTTATATCTATTACAAAATGTATGAGTTTACACCTTCAATCATCAATCAGTGCCTAGGTATCTCTGAAGAGCATGTGTTAGAAACAGAAAGAGTGACAACCAATAGGGATATTGTGATAGAATATCTGACTGGAGGTATATTCAAGAAATGGATCCCTAGGTGTCAAGCATCAAAACTCATTGCTATGTTTTCAATACGTCACAAAATTGCAATCAACAATTGGTTTCCCTCAATGAATGAATCAATTGTCACTCCTGAACAAGCCTCACTCCTGTTTAAGATAGGTAAAGGATATAAAGTTGATCTTGAAAAGGTTATTTTCTATCAAATTGCAAATTTGGCCGAAAAAGAATCAACTTCAATTCTTCCATTTTCCTCTATGATTTTTAAAGTTTTAACTAGTCAAGGACTATAGACTTTAAGAGGGGATACCTTAGGAAAAACTCTTGAACTCTACACAGTGAACAAAGCTATTTTAAAGAGTAAGGAAAGGCTAATTGATCTTCCCTGGACCAAAGAAGTAGATAAAGAAAATGTTGCCAGGAATGTTCATCACATTCAGAGCAACATCAGTCCAAAACAGTATGATCTATCGACAACTTGGCTAGTGGATGAGATTGCTAAAACAAACTCTCAAATTATTGGAGTTGATAAAGTAAGAGAAGCTCTAGTTACTGCAAGAGATCATTATCTATTTTGCTTTCTTCCCAAAAAGGAGGAGAAAATGCTGCACAGGGGGAGAAAAGAAAGGCAGGAGAAGGTTCGAGTAGAGAAGCTAAAGAAGTTGTGGATACTGCTATACAAAGAGAATAAGCAGTTGGCAGAAAAGTCTTACTAACAAGACTAAGGCTTAGGGAAGAAGCAGATGCTACAAGACAACAAGCTGAGGCTGAAGCAAAACTGGCAAGACAGAAGAAGGAGCAAGCTGAGGTCTTGCGAAGGTAAAAACTGTTGCTGATATGCTGCTGCTGAAAGTTGAAAATGGGATGAGTCGAAGACAATTTAATTGGTTACTCCTTGGGCATGTTTTCTAATTGGTTACTACTTGGATGATTTTTTCTTGGGCTATAAAAGTTGGACAAAGTAATTCTATAATTGTAGGTTCATCTAATCCTATGTATGTATAACATACGTTTTGTCTTGTATATGTTGTTTGTATGATATCACAGGCTGAGAGGGAGATACGTATAACTATCCATTGCCATAAGTCACTCGCACTAAAATATTTGATTTTGTGAAGAAAGGAAAAAAGGGGAAGAATGTTAATGTTGGGTTTTATGTTATGACATTTTTCCTAACACAGCATTTTCGGTACTAAGTTAAAACCCAAAATGTTGGAACAAATGTCTTTGACATTCGGACCAACATTCTGGTAACAGTTTTGCCCTTTCTTCACAGATTGAAACTTATCTCGTGAGATTTTTACCACGATGGTAAAGTGATCTGGCAAGGAACTTTGAGCAGAATAAAAACGTGGGAGAACAAGTCAAAGCTTGGAGAGAAAGACGAGTGAAGAACAAGTCAAATCAGTTGAGAGAATCACGTCTCAAGCTACTGCTTCACGTGCCCAGTTTTAGCTCAACCTCCACAACCAATCGATGAGTTTTTCTAGGACGACTTTCTACTATAAATAGAGAAGGCAGAAGAGTGATTCGATATCCAAAAAATTACAAAGAAAAAGATCGAGAGAGCTCTCCAGATTTGAGAACAGAAACTGGATCAACAAGTGTTGCCTGAGTTTGTGACGACATTCTGTCAAACATTATAATTATTGTTTAGATTCTAGATTTGTTCTTTCATTGAAGCAATTGTAATGAGATGTCATGCACCTCTATTTAGATAGATTTTTCAGGCATAAGTAATCTGCGACTTAACATTTTTTATTCCTTTTGTATCATCTTGTTATATTGTAAAGAAGGAATATCAATACTTGGTCATTGACCATCATATATTATATTAATATATAACCTATGAAAAATTAAACTTTTGTGTTTTTATTATCCGCTGCAATTTAACTCTTCAAAGGTTTTTATGTTTTTATCTTCAGTGTCGACAGTTCTATCAGACGACATTTGCAAACTGTTTCAAACGTACAAATATTTTACTTACTATTTGTTTTTATTTATTCCGTAGTATAACCTCAGAACCCAACAATAAGATCCAAGAAAACTTATTTTATTCAAAAACAAAATATAGCCGTTACACAATAGATCCTCCAACGGTTCCATCCTTTTATAGCCTATTTATTAGATTTTCAATCACTATCTTATTTTCCAAATACTCTTCCATATAATAAGCTCCATTTCTTGCTTCTCTCTCTCTCATAAAACATTCAAGATGAATGATTTGATGACAAAATCTTTCACAAGCTACGTGGATTTAAAGAAAGCAGCCATGAAAGACGTCGAAGCTGGACCCGATTTGGAAATGGGTATGACCCAAATGGACCAAAACCTCACTGCATTCCTAGAAGAAGCAGAAAAAGTGAAACTCGAAATGAACTCAATCAAAGACATTCTTCGTCGTTTACAAGACACAAACGAAGAAAGCAAAACCCTACACAAATCCGAAGCTCTTAAGTCAATGAGAAATCGCATAAACTCAGATATTTTAGCTGTGTTGAACAAGGCAAGAGCTATTAGGTCTCAGTTAGAAGAGATGGACCGGTCAAATGCAATAAACCGGCGGCTTTCTGGATGTAAAGAAGGGACACTGGTTGATAGGACTAGATCAGCTGTGACTAATGGGCTTAGGAAAAAACTTAAGGAATTAATGATGGATTTTCAGGGATTAAGGCAAAGGATGATGACTGAGTATAAAGAGACTATTGGGAGAAGATATTTTACTGTTACTGGTGAGCAACCTGATGAACAAGTTATTGACAAGATTATTTCTAGTGTTGATGGTCAAGGTGGTGAAGAATTTCTCTCTAGAGCTATTCAGGTATGGCAAAACAAACCTCAAAACTCATGTCAAAGAACCCAAATTATTGAATTTTGGAGTGTTACTAATCCAAATTGATAGAGACGATATTATTGAGTTTTGATGTGTTCCAAATCGATAGTGAAGATTCATATGCCCGACTCCAAATTATTGAACTTTGAACTGTTAGTAGTCTAATTTGATAGGGAGGATTCTTATAGCCTGCCTAATCAAACTGGAACTGAAGTGTAGTTGAACCTCCATTTATATATTGACTAACAAACTTTGTTGGGTGGGTGCAGGAGCATGGGAAGGGGAAGGTGTTGGAAACAGTGGTTGAAATACAAGACCGTCACGATGCGGCGAAGGAGATAGAAAGGAGCTTGCTGGAGCTGCACCAGATATTCTTGGAGATGGCTGTGATGGTTGAGGCACAAGGAGAGAAAATGGATGATATTGAGCACCATGTTGTGAATGCTGCCCAGTATGTTAGTGATGGACACAAGAACCTCAAGACTGCACAAAAATACCAGAAGAGCAGCAGGAAATGCATGTGCGTTGGAATTATAATTCTCTTGATTCTGATCCTGCTAGTCATCATCCCAATTGCCACCAGTTTCAGTCATTCTTGAAGCCCTCATCCCATGGGGAAACTACTGAGCTTGCTTTCATTCTTTATATTCGTTTTAGCAGTTACTTTGATCACTCTCGTGAGAATATGTATGGTATAGTAGTGTAAGGATGTTATTCTCTATCTGTCACTAGTCCTTTTGCAGAAACGTAAGGTAAGATATACATTAAACCTTGTGGTCCGGCACTTCTCCGAACCCCGCGCATAGCGAAAGCTTAGTGGACCGGACTGCCCTTAGTCTACTAGTCCTTTTGATGCTGAATTAGTGTAGCAGCTATATTTGTTACAAGAGGGAGAATATTTTAGGCAATTTGGGCTGCCAAACCAAAGGGATTAACTGGCGTTATCCGACCACATTTATCAGCCCGTCCAAATAAAACGCAAACCAGGAAGCTAGTTGTTCTTAGTCTAGATGCTGACCAATTATATTGCCTTAATTTGTAAATGCATATCGCCAAAAGACTTGATCCATCCAAAGACCAGAGTATTGTTTTGGAATTTTCTGTGGCGTGATGTTTTGAGGGAGAGCGCTTAATCGTTCTGTTAAGCCAGATTGACATAAAAAAAACTACTCCAAAACTTTTTATGGTTTTTGATAGCCGATGTGACAGTGGTAAAACTGGTGAGATTCTTTACCATGCCATTTGATTCTGCAGTTCTGATGGTGATGTGCCATTTAGCTAAAACTGTAGTGCAATGAATTTAGTTGCTTGTAGCATTGTGATCTTTCAAGAGGGGAACTAGTTATTTAATTCTACATTGTCATCATACTAATAAAACCTGTTGAATTAGCTGACTAGCTTAGAGAGATAAACTGGAAACCGAGCGTCCCCTTCTAGCTCGGCATGCTGGAATGTTTAACCAAAGGCAATATGCAGGTAATAATTAATCTTAGACATCCTTTATTTGCTGGACATTTAACTCTCCAGAGTTGGTCTTTTTGACTCAATATTTTCGATTCTATTAAAGTTGTCAAAGATTCAAGGAAATTGATGTTGGTGAAGGAGAAAAAAACCCGGATACATGTCATGTCATGGTTATTAGGAACTTGCTTTGTTTTGATTGCCCTGCTTATTGCTTTGTCTTGAGCCGAGTGTCTCTCGGAAACAATCGCTCTACCAACCAAGATGGTGGTAAGATTTGTGTACACTCTATCCTCCTCAAATTCACGGTGTGGGATTACACTGGATATGTTGTTGTTGTCGTCGTCGTCATGGTTACTAGGAAATGTTCTTCCTTTGTGACTTTTCAGAAAAATTGAAGATGATCCAGCTGGGGAAATAGGAAAAGGAGTGAAGGGACTTATGTGAAACTAAATGTACATTGCGGCACTTTGATTCCTAAACAAAACCCAATAGTGATGTGAATTTTTCTTTTCACCAAAGCCCTTTTCGTTAGTACTCTCCTAGACAAAAGAGGACAGAATGTTCTTTATTTTAAACAAAAAGAATCACCAAGAACTTTGAGCTCTTTTTAGGCATCGCTATTATCATTTTAAGTTAATCCTCAATAATTAATAAACACGGCTAGAAAAGCCTCCTTGACAACTGTTGGGTCCGGGCTACGGATTAGTAAGATTTTAGTAAGAAAATAAATCGACAGCTCGATAAACTCGAAACAGTGTCTGGATGCTGGCTTCAATGTTGGGTCAACATTTGAGGCAACATTGAGATAAACCGAGATAAACCTTAATAGAGTAAATGCAGCGGAGAAGTAAAAAGAACACAAGGTTTATATTTTCAATGGTATTTATTAATATCCCTTGATGGTCGGTGACCAAAAGAATTGTATAAATTATACACAATTACAAATGAATTTCTTTTACAAGATACAACGTAAAGTACATAAAAGAAATTACAAACAAAATGAAGTCGCAGATGACTTCACCTAAAGTCACAAATTCTACAAGATAAAATACATCTTCATTACACTCGCTTGAACAATGAGCTTAATCTAGAATAGAGATAGCGATTGCAATGTGGGACAAGATGTTGTTAAAACAACTTTAGGCTAATTGGTGATCCAATTTTCTATTGTAAGATCCGAGAGCTCTCTTGACTTGTTGTCGTTGTAAATATGAATGTTGAATGTACTGAAGTTCCCCTCTATTTATAGTGCGGAACTTCCTTTGAAATTCTCACTGCTTGTTGTGGAGGTTGAGTAAAATGTGGCAGCAGCATTGACCGATTCATCCTCCTGAAAATCCTCAACTTCTTCCTGAAAATCTTCACGTTTCGGGCTGAGTCTTCCTCTGCTTTCTCTACACGTTTTGATTGAGTTTTTCACCACGTTTTAAACACAGCAGACTTGTGAGCTTACCTGAGTCATTTTTTACTAGCAGTAATTTTTCCTGCTTAGGCCGGAAGAATAGGCAAAACCGTTAAATAGATGTTGGCTGAAAATGTTGCCACAACATCTTTGGTCATAGACTCATAACTGTGACGGCTAATCAACCAACACAAATCTTTGATTACAGGTAATCCTTCTAAAATAATCACAGTTATTTTACTTTTGTATTGTATTTGAAAGAAATAATTCCTTAATTATTTTCATTAATTGAATATACTTTACATATTTTCATAATAGGAAAATCTTATTTATATTCTACTCCTAAAACCTTATATTATTTGGAGACTAACTATACAATTATGGTAAGTGTACAAAACCAATTAGGGTACAAGACTAATACTCATTATATACTCAAACTCGTGATGGGCCAACCGTGACTTACCGTGATATACAATAGGTGTATATCACGGAATACCTTGTATATTTAACACACAACTGCAGTCATAGCATGACGCTGAGACTGTCTCTAAAATCTTCAAAAAGGACCAAGGGAAGACCCTTTGTAAAGATGTCTGCAATTTGATATCTGGAAGGGACATGACAGATGCGTACTTGTCCACGAGCTACCTTTTCGCGAACAAAATGAATATCCATCTCTATGTGTTTGGTGCGCTGGTGTTGAATAGGATTACCAGAAAGGTAGATGGCTCTATGACAACATAGCACAACACAAGACAACAAGGGAGACTACAATTGGAGACTTAGTTCGCAATAATTTCTTTTCTTTCGTTTTTAATTCAGTTTATGTATGGATTTTGTGGTAGTTCTTAGCGTGACTATGACTAGGAGTTAAACACTTTATTAGGGTTTTCCTTATGAATCGCTTGAAACTTCTATTCATGAATTAATGCAGTAGTTTGATTTCTTCTTCACTTGATTAAGATTTAGTCAATAATTGGTATGAATGTTTGATAATTAATTGATCACTAATTATCATAATATATATGATTTCGAATCAAGAACCGAGAGGAGAGATTTGGATATGCTGTAATTGACTAGACATAGGTTAAAATCGCGACGACGCATTCTCGATACTTGTGTAGCATTAGAGGTTACTGTTCTTAATCCTCTTATGCGGTAAATCTTATCATAGAAATATAGAAGGGTTCTGCACTGGGGTTGAGTGATTATATGTCCTAACCGGAATATAAGACAGTTTAGTTAATCGTTATCTTAACGTAGAAGAGGAAGTCATTTTAGTTGCATTAAGGATTGAATAGAGTGGATATTCAAGGATTTTGGAAGCCCTAATTCATTCATAATTGATTACAACTTAAATAGTTCAGTAATTCTTGCACTTATTCTAGTAGTTAAACAAAAACTCAACTCAAATATCGATTTCCAAATAAATAACATAAAGTAGATGAGCGGTAATTAGAAACCAGTCTCTGAGGATGATATTCAGTCTTATTAGACTATATTACTTGTCAACGATGCGTACACTTGTGTGAGCATTCGAAATATCGGTAACAAGTTTTTGGCGCCGTTGCCGGGGACTGGCGTACATCTAATATCGAACTATCTATTTTTAATTTCTAATTTGGTCGCTCCCAGAACAAGTTTCTAACTTGTTCAGATAGCATCTTTTTATCACTTTTTTATTGTTTGTGTAATCTTGCAGGTAAGGTCAAGTACAGGTACATGGACTATCACTATCAGGGGCTGCAGGACTATGACCTTTGTCCACCGCAGCAACTTGGACCACAGGCTCCGCAAGAGGAGCGAAATGAGCTGTAGGAAGCCTTATTCAGGCTCACCGAGTGCCAGAATCCTCAAGGACTAACTCATCTACCACATGCTTCATCAGGAAGGCTAGATGACATGAGAGCAGCTCTTTGGGCACTCTCAAACGCCCAGAATCAGTTCATGGAGGAAACAAGATTATCAATCAGGAATCTAGAGATGCAACTGGGACAGCTATCTAGCAAGCTGAGAAACGGTATGCAAGGGAACCTCCCTAGCAATACTGGCACAGACCCATAAAAGCAGTGCCAAGCAATTGATATGACGAGTGGCAAACAAATGGAGACAGGTTCATCCCCAATATGTCCAGAAAAAAAGGATGAACCCAGTGAGGTGAGGGAGCCAGCAGTCATTGAAACACCACAGGTGAAGATACCATATCCTCAGAAACTTAGAAAGAATTATCTTGACAAGCAGTTTTCTAAGTTTCTGGAGGTCTTTAAAAAACTGCACATCAACATTCCATTTGCTGAAGCCTTAGAACAAATGTCGAGTTATGTAAAGTTCATGAAGGAGATCCTCTGTAAAAAGAGGGGGTTGGAGGAGTATGAAACTATGGTGTTGACTGACGAATGCAGTGCCATATTACAGAGAAAGTTACCTCAGAAGTTGAAAGATCCGGAAAGCTTCACCATCCCTTGCACTATAAGGAAGTTTGAATGTCAGCAGGCTCTATGTGATTTGGGGGCAAGTATAAATTTGATGCCCTATTCTCTGTTCTGCAAACTTAGAGTGGGGGAAGCAAGACCTACAACCATCACCTTACATCTAGTCCATCACTCCATCGTCCACCCTAGAGGAATCATCGAGGATGTGTTGGTTAAAGTGGACAAGTTCATCTTCCCCGCTGATTTCATCATCCTAGACATGGAAGAAGATGAAGAAATGCCCATTATCCTTGGCAGGCCATTCTTAGCCACATGACAGACACTCATTGATGTTCAGAAAGGTGAGCTGAGACTTAGTGTTCAGGGAGAAGAAGTGATTTTCAATGTATTCAGGGCAGCAACTTACCCAAGGGCAAGTGATAACTGTTATGCTATTGATGTGGTTGATGAAGCAGTTTCTGAAAACGGGTTCAGGAGTGCGGATGCTCTTGGAACGAAGATGACACTATAGGATGAAGATAGTGGTAATGACACAGAATTGAGGGAGTATGCGAATTGGTTGGATTCCCATGGGCCCTTCTATAAGAGAAAATACGAGGAGCTAGGAATCATGCCAGAGAGACCAGTGCCGTCCACAGAACAAACTCCAGAACTAGAGTTGAAGGCTCTGCCAGATCATTTGCACTATCAATATCTATGTGAGAATCAATCATTACCAGTGATCGTATCATGTCATCTATCCAATGTGGAGGTTGAAAAACTGTTGAGAGTATTGAGGGCTCACAAGCTCGCGATTGGCTGGACACTAGCAGACATTAGACGGATAAGTCCTTCTACAGTAATGCACAAAATTCGTCTACAAGCTGAGAGCAGACCATCAATTGAGGCACAGAGGAGACTAAATCCAACCATGAAAGATGTGGTGAGAAAAGAGATCCTGAAATGGCTCGATGCTGGGGTGATTTATCCTATCTCTGACAGTGCATGGGTAAGCCCTGTGCAAATGGTACCCAAAAAAGGTGGCCATGACTGTGGTGACTAACGAAAAGAATGAGCTTATTCCATCCAGAACAACTACAGGGTGGAGAATATGTATTGACTGCCGCAAGTTGAACAAAACAACTAGGAAGGATCATTTTCCTTTGCCTTTTCTTGACCAAATGCTTGACAGACTTGCAGGATACAACTACTATTGCTTCCTGGATGGCTATTCAGGGTATCATCAAATTGCCATCTCTCCAGAAGATCAGGAGAAGACAACCTTCACATGCCCCTTTGGTACGTTTGCTTTCAGAAGAATGTCATTTGGGCTTTGCAATGCACCCGCCACCTTTCAGCGTTGTATGATGGCTATCTTTTTTGACATGGTGGAGAGGACCATAGAAATCTTCATGGATGATTTTTATGTTTTTGGGTCCTCCTTTGATAAATGCTTAAAGCATATGGAACCAGTGCTGCAGCGGTGCAAGAATTCGAATCTGGTGCTGAACTGGGAGAAGTGTCACTTTATGGTACAGGAAGATATCGTGCTTGGCCATAAGATTTCCAGCAAAGGCATTGAGGTAGACAAGGCGAAGGTTTCAGTGATCGAAAATCTACCACCTCCAGTATCGGTGAAAGGGATCAGAAGTTTCCTTGGGCACACTGGTTTCTACAGAAGATGCATCAAGGACTTCTCAAAGATCTCGAAACTTCTGTCCACCTTGTTGATGAATGGGGTTGCTTTTGAATTCAATGAAGAATGTCTGACTGCCTTTCAGACACTTAAAGAGAAGCTAACCTCAGCACCTATAGTCACTGCACCTGACTGGACACTCGCATTTGAATTGATGTGCGATGCAAACGACTACGCAGGGAGAGCAGTTCTTGGAAATAAAATTGACAAGGTATTCAGGTCAATTTACTATGCTAGAAAAACCCTCAATGATGCTCAGCTGAATTATGCGACGACGGAGAAAAAGTTGCTAGCCATAGTATACGCATTTGAAAAATTCAGGCCATACCTCATTAGGAATAAGGTGATAGTGTACACTGACCACTCAGCCATTAAGTATTTGATGACTAAGAAGGATGCAAAACCTCGGCTTATACGATGGGTGCTGCTACTACAAGAATTTGACATGGAGATCTACGATAAAAAGGGGACTGAGAATGTGGTAGCAGACCACTTGTCAAGGCTTGAAGTGGAAGAGAACCAGAACACCAAAGATGTGCAAATAAATGACTACTTCCCAGACGAGCAATTGTTCAAGGTAATTACCAGTGCAAATTTACCTTGGTTCGCTGACTTTGTTAATTTTCTTGCGGAAAAAGTATTGCCTTCAGGAATGACAAGGCAGCAGGTGAAAAAGTTCTATTCAGAGATAAAACATTACTACTGGGAGGAGCCAATTCTCTACAAGCATTGTGCTGATCAAGTCATAAGAAGGTCCGTACCCGAGGATGAAATGCCCCAAATTCTCACTCATTGTCACACCTTGCAATGTGGTGGGAATTTTGGAGCATCACGGACATCAGCCAATATATTGTAGAGTGGATTCTATTGGCCAACTCTATTCAAGGATTCCAACACCTTCATGAGAGGCTGTGATCGTTGCCAAAGAACTGGGAACATGACAAGGTGAAACAAAATGCCCCTGACTGGGATTTTAGAAGTGGAGTTGTTTGACGTGTGGGGGATTGATTTCATGGGCCCGTTCTCAACGTCCTTTGGGAACTAATACATTCTTCTTACAGTGGATTATGTGTCCAAATGGGTCGAGGCAGTGGCTACTAAAGAGAATGATAGTAAAACATCTTGAAATTCCTGCAGAAAAACATATTCACAAGGTTTGGCACTCCAAGAACCCTCATCAGCGATGAAGGGAGTCATTTTTGCAACAAGCAGTTTGATACCTTGCTGGCACATTATGGAGTCTACCACAGGACTGCCTTGCCATACCACCCGCAAGCCAACGGGCAGGCTGAAATTTCAAACAGGGTAGTGAAAAGCACACTGGAAAAGACAGTGGATGGCTCAAGGAAGAATTGGTCTTCGAAGCTGGATGATGCACTATGGGCCTATAGGACAGCTTTCAAGACTCTCATTGGGATGTCACCATACATGATGGTCTATGGTAAGGTATGCCATCTACCTGTGGAGTTGGAACACAGGGCATACTGGGCAACGAGAAAGCTGAACATGGATGCCAAACCAGCAAGGCAGAAGAGGTTGCTGCAACTGAATGAGTTAGATAAATTTTGGAACAACGCTTATGAGAATGCACAAATCTACAAGGAGAGGGTCAAAGAATGGCATGACAAGAACTTGATACGTAAAGAGCTACAACCTGGACAACAAGTACTCTTATTCAATTCACGGCTGAGATTATTCCCATGTAAGTTGAAGTCCAGATGGTCAGGGCCATTTGTTGTGGAAAAAGTGTTCCCCTATGGTGCAGTCGAGTTGAGAGGAAAAGAGGGCGTACCATTCAAAGTGAACGGACATAGAGTGAAGCCAAACTTGTTGAATGACATAGAACAAATCAACTATGTGGTCTGTCTCAAGTCACAATGAATTGGAACTTGCGTCCGGCTAAAAGACGTTAAAGACAGCGCTACTTGGGAGGCAACCCAATGTTTAAATTATGCAATTTAGTTTAAATAGAATAGTATCACTTTTGGTATGTTTGTTGTATTGTGATGCCAGGTGAAGGAATATGAGAATGAGCATGAAGAAAAGGGTGGAAAACACGGAGTCGAGTCAGCACCGCAGTGCCAATTTGCAGGACCGCGGTGCCGAATGTTCAGAGAGGTCCCAGTACTTTAGACACCTCGGTGCCACTATGCAGAACCGCGATGCCAATTAGCGATTTCCGAATAATAAAAAGGCCCTAAATCGTCAAATCTCCTCCCACAGATATCGTCTCAGTGCAATATCTGCCGCCACCACCACCATTTTGAGCCGTTGTATGTCTGTAAGTCGTCCCTCTTTAATTTTTGAGTCTTTTACACATTTGGGACAATGTGTAGTTTAAGTTTGGGGGAGTTCTTATTTTATTTTATTTTTGAGTCTTTTGTTTGTTTTTGTGTTTTATGTGAGTCAATTTTTTTTATGATCATGCATGTTGTGTTTATTTGGAATGCATAGTGAACTAAGTGGGATAATGTAGTGGAATGAGAAGCTAAAATATGTGTGCTTAAGTTAGATATGCCAAAAATTCATGAAAATTTGATTATTTGGAATATTTGGTGTTTAGTCTATGTGATGTCAATTGAAAAATATCTGTGAAGTCTGCTTGCTTGTTATTTGAGGTGAAATAGTTAAGATGTACATGTTAGGGAGATGATTTAGGCATTTCTTTACTAGCCCTTATTACCATTCATTCCCATCTTGCAATAAATTGTATCCCTAGTCAGTCCCGTTGAACCTAAAATAAGTTGTTTTCTTTGACACCCCATGATTCCCTCATGTGCCATAAGCGGTAATTGAAAAATTGGGATGAAAAAGAGTGAAAAGGGAATACAAAAAGAGAGTAAAAAAGTGATGCACCCCAATAAAAAAATGTAAAAGCTTAAGTTTGGGGGTGCCTATGTGAATTGTTTCATGCTCCCAAAAAGAGATAGGGAGATATAAGTATGAACTGAAAAGAATACCAAAAATAATGACAAAATGGTTGAGTAAGAAAAATGTTTATGGTACGTAAATTGAGCCTAAATGCCTAATATTACCTACCCCTGCTTAAGCCTACATTACAACCCTGAAAAGTCCTGATGATCTCTAGAATGTATGTCTATGATTAGTGGAGAATAGCAAGTAAACAGACTCATAGAACTAAATGAAATTGATATGCATAGGTTAGGTATTCATGTTTCCGTTACTTATGATTGAAATGAATTTGCGAAATATCTGACTTAAAATTCTAGATTGCTAAATTCACGCTACATCTGTTCCTACATATTATCCCAACTGACGTTCATGTGTTTCTAAGTACTTGTGCAGCTGCTTGATTTCAGTCTTTGAGTCTTTTGTTTTTGTGTCTTTGTTTTGTTTTGATTGTTGCTAGAGGGCGAGCAAATGTTAAGTTTGAGGGTGTTTGTTAGGCGTATTTTGTATACGTCTTTTGAGTCATTTTTAGTTAGTATTTTACTCGTTTTTGTTGTGTTTAGTATAATATTCGGTTTGTTTTTCTTTCTTTTGAGTCACAGCGGTTCCAAAAAGTAAAATGGCGAAAAGGAGCGAGAATTGGGCAGAAAAGGTGCTCCCGAGGCAAAACGGACGAAAGTTGGCACATCAAGACAAAGGATTTTCAGCACAGCGGTGCTACTATGCAGAACCGCGGTGCCATATTTGCTGAGAAGGTGCAGGAGTTTCGGCACCGCGGTGCCGTTATGCAGAACCGCGGTGCCGGTGCAGAAAATCTCAGTTGCGAAGAAGAATTGGCTAAGGGCAGATTGGTCCATAGGGCACGAAATTTGGAACATATTTAAACCTTAGGAATTAATGCTATGAGGGTTGATCATTCTACAACATAGCACAACACAAGACAACAAGGGAGACTACAATTGGAGACTTAGTTCGCAGTAATTTCTTTTCTTTCGTTTTTAATTCAGTTTATGTTTGGATTTTGTGTTAGTTCTTAGCGTGCCTATGGCTAGGAGCTAAACACTTTATTAGGGTTTTCCTTATGAAGCGCTTGAAACTTCTATTCATGAATTAATGCAGTAGTTTGATTTCTTCTTCACTTGATTAAGATTTAGTCAATAATTGGTATGGATGTTTGATAATTAATTAATCACTAATTATCATAATATATATGATTTCGAATCAAGAACCGAGAGGAGAGATTTGGATATGCTGTAATTGACTAGACATAGGTTAAAATCGCGGATGACAGTACCCCGATACTTGTATAGCATTAGAGGTTACTGTTCTTAATCCTCTTATGTGGTAAATCTTATCATAGAAATATAGAAGGGTTCTGCACTAGGGTTGAGTGATTATATGTCCTACCGGAATATAAGACAGTTTAGTTAACCTCTATCTTAACGTAGAAGAGGAAGTCATTTTAGTTGCATTAAGGATTGAATAGAGTGGATAGTCGAGGATTTTGGAAGTCCTAATTCATTCATAACAGATTACAACTTAAATAGTTTAGTAATTCTTGCACTTATTCTAGTAGTTAAACAAAAACTCAACTCAAATATCGATTGCCAAATAGATAACATAAAGTAGATGAACGGTAATTAGAAACCAATCTCTGAGAACGATATTCGATCTTATCAGACTATATTACTTGTCAACGATGCGTACGCTTGCGTGAGCATTCGAAATATCGCTAACAGTGTTACTGAGTCCTCTATCATAGAAGAGGTAAAAAGACATCAGTACTAGGACCATGTTCTGGTACAGTATAGAGATGCAACTCTTCTAAAAGAGAAGACCTTATTCGAGGTTGCACCTGACGGGGTGCTACGATATGGTGGCAGATTGTGTGTTCTTGAGGTTGCAGGGCTAGGATGACAGGTTATGGGAGAGGCACACTATGCCCGTTATTTTGTTCATCCAGGGTCAACGAAGATATATCATGACCTCAGATGCTTATATTGGTGGGATAACATGATAAGGGACATAACGGAGTTTGTTGCTCAGTGCCCAAATTGTCAACAGGTTAATGTCGAGCATCAGAAGCCTGGTGGATTACTGCAGGAGATAGAGATTCCAACTTGTAAATGGGTAGTGCGTAATATGTACTTCATTACAGGCTTACCTCGTACTCAACGGAAGTATGACTCTTTATGGGTTATTGTGGATAGGCTGACAAAATCAACCCATTTTCTACCAGTCAAGACTACGTATTCAGTTGAAGACTATGCGAGGTTATACATCAGGGAGATAGTGAGACTTCATGGAGTTCCCACATCTATTATATCGGACAGATGAGCTCAATTTATAGCTAACTTTTAGAGATCATTCCAGAAGGGATTGGGGACACAGGTGAGTCTTAGCACAACATTTCATCCTCAGACTGATGGGCAGGCTGAGCGTATTATTCAGACGCTAGAGGATATGTTGCGAGCCTGTATTATTGACTTCAGAGGTAGCTGGGATGATCATTTATCGCTTATTGAGTTTGCTTATAATAATAGCTACCATTCTAGTATTCAGATGGCAGGCACTATACGAGGCCTTATATGAGAGGAATTGTAGGTCACCTATCAGTTGGTTCGATGTAGGCGAGACTAAGTTAATCGGCCCGGACATGATTCAGCAAGCTGTTGATAAGGTGAAGCTTATTCAGGAGAGATTATTGGCAGCCCAGAGTTGACAGAAGTCATATGCAGATAATTGACGTCGACACTTAGAGTTTCAGATTAGTGATTGGGTGTTCCTGAAGGTGTCACCCATGAAGGGTGAGATGAGATTCGGTAAGAAGGAGAAGCTTAGCCTGAGATACATTGGGTTTTATCAAATTATTCGTAGGGTAGGCAATGTTGCCTATGAGTTAGACCTATCATCTGATTTAGAAGTTGTACATCCAGTCTTTCATGTATCGATGCTACGTAAATGTATTGGTGACCCTTCTAGAGTATTCCCTGTGGATGATGTCCAGGTAACAGAGGAGTTGTCTAATGAGGAGAGCCCCATAGTTATACTTGATCGCCAAGTTAGAAGGTTACGTACTAAGGATGTATCTTCCGTCAAAGTATTATGGCGAAACAATAATAGGGAAGAGGTGACTTGGGAAGCAGAGAACGAGATGAAGAATAAGTATCCTCACTTGTTCCCTATGTCTGCAGGTAATTCAATTCCTTACTTGACTATTTTTATTGATGAATAATATATGTGATATATTGTGGCCTGAGAGGCATCTATGGGTTTGCTGAATATAGGTTGGTAGGTATAGTTATAGAGGAGACTGTGCCGAAATTTTTATAGCATGAGACCTATTATGAACATTTGAGGACGAATGTTTCTAAGGGGGGAAGGATGTTACACCTCGTAATTTTAGGGCAGTAAATTGAGAACGTAATTAAGAAAATAAGATTCGAGTGTTAGAAGAAAAGTATATTTACATATGCTAATACGGAGATTAGTATACAAAAAGATGTGCTCCCGGAATAATTTTGGATACTACAAATGTGGCGATGGGAAGTAATAATAATAGATGAATATTCTCAAAGGAGTTATGGACTAGTGTCGTATTATAAAAAGTTTGACGTCGAGAATATGTAGTATTATGAAATTTTCAGGATTTAAAAGAAGTGGGGACTAAGATTAATTAATTGTGGGATTAATTTTAGTGGAGAGGATGATAAGTGGGAACTAGTGGACAAACATGTGGCACCTTGTGCCCTCCACGTGTGGACTGCTTGCAACATGCAAGACTTTCAGCCCATATATCCATGTATCTCTCACTTCTCTATCTTTAATTCAAACTACACCTTCACGCATCCCTCCTATCTTCTCCCAACCAATTTTCCAGCCTCCTCCTTAGCTAAGTGAAAATTAAATCAACTCCTCCTTCCAAGTTTAAGTTCTTATACTAAGTTCTAAGACATGGTAAACTCCTCACCAACAGTGGATTCGACAATGCTGGTCCGAAATCTGCTCCAACAACTTTAGCCTTGGAGATGAATGATTTTGGAGAAAAACATGTTAGTAAGATGGGTTTAAACTTGTAAAGAATGCATGCATGTCATATTAATTGGAAGAAATAGCGAAATTGGTACAAATTGGAGCAGTGGGTGCCGATGCAAGTAGGGGTTGCTCTAGCTAATTTAATGTAAGATTCCTTCTTCTTATAGAGTAATTGGATTTAAATGATATTGTAGTTAAGAGATGAACTCGTGTTAAGTGAAATTGGAAGTAAGAAAATGCATGTGATTGTATTGGTGTTGTAGTTGAGCCGATTTGGAGCTGTTTTAATTACATTTGGGTTCGGTTATTGTGGTTGTTATCGTATCATTGATTACATGTTAAAATTAAAGGAAATCTTGATATTTAAAGTTGTAGTTGTTTATATGAAATTGTTAAAATATGAATCGAATTTTAAGGAATTATGAGGAGAGTCATGGTACTATGTTCTTGTGGATTAGATGATCATGAGGTTGTTGGACATGGTTGTATTATGTTTAGGGGATGTTCTTGTTGAGTTGAAATGCTGGAAATTTAGTTATAAATATGCATGTACATTTTGGTAGTTGCTAATATATGTCTTAAAGGAATAAAGGTATAGAAACGTTTTACATTGCACTCTTGTTGTTGTTGGAGTATGGGCTATTCTAATATAGTTAAAGGGGGTGGATTAACATGAGAAATATGTGTATTAATCACCTTGGTTGTTGTGGTTGTTGTATTCCATAGAAAAAAAGAGAAAGAATGTATAACAATGGTGTATATAGGGTATATGGGACTGATTTTGTTATTCTTGATCCGTGTTTGGTTATTGGTGTTGTTGACCTTGTGTCTGAGTTGCGGATGTGTGTATAAGTAGGGGAAGTGCAGCCCAAATTTTTACATAAAATGAGTTATCATTCGATATATAACGTATACTAGTAACCATAGAGTTGACGAACATGTTACTATTGTTATAGGTTGAAGTGCTAATTGAGACGATTAAATTATCGAGTTGGTATATGTCACACCCCGAACCCCGGGCCCATGACGTGTGCCCTACCTGGGCACCCTTCTACCTTAACAACTAAGTAAACTGCGGAAATTAAATAACACCTTTTTTTTAAAAAAAAAAAACCAATCGTACGTGCAAGGGCAAAGCCGACCAGGCTGCCATATAACATACATAACAAAAGACACTACACCGTACATGAGTCCAATCCCACATATGAATACAGACCTCTAAGAGTTTTACTGAACTATGACGGGACAAGGCCCCGCCGTACCCATAACTGTACAAAAGCCTGTACTGAATGAACTATACCAAAAAGATAAACTCCTGAACAAATGGAGCTATCCAAAAAAACTCTGAACAGGGTCCTACACCTGCCGATCACCAAACTGCGTACCTAAACCTGCGGCAGATAACGCAGCAAGGGGGTCGACGAAAGAATGTACCAAGTATGTGAAATAAGAAATATCAGAATGAAATCATATGATCTAACAAAGCAGAGACATGTATGATAGCCAACCTACGACACAATACATAAGCCATATCAAGTCGTGGACGACGCCTCAAAGTCATTACTCAAATATAACCATGGGTCTCACGCCCATAATATCAATCATGCCCGTGGAATCCTTCCTCACTGCCGGCAGTCCATGATATAATACAACATCAGTAAGCACACTGAACCTTGCAATCATGAGAGTAAATAGTAGTATACTTACAATATAAACTAGGAAGCTCACGATCGAAGCATGACCACCCGCCCGCAGTATCATTAAGCAATCCTACTCCTGGGACTATTTTACCCGCATAGGTCGTGTGGACCCGCGTGAGGTATTCCATGCATGGGACTATTTCACCCGCATAAGCCCTTACAGACTCGCATGAGGTATTCCTCGCATAGGCTGGACCCGCCCGCATGAGACTATTTCACCCGCATAAGCCCTTGCGGACTCGCATGAGGTATTCCTCGCATCGTGGGTAGCAAATCCACGGAATATGAAAATGCCACAAACCCGATGAATGACCCCGAAATGAATGATATACCACTAGCACACAACCGGCTAGTACCAGCACACATAGGCAATTCCCAATTAAACAAGCCAAAGTACTTATCAAGGCACACATGGAGTAATTCCCAATTAAACAAGCCAAAGTACTTATCAAGGCACACATGGAATAATTCTCAATTAAACAAGCCAAAGTACTTATCAAGGCACACTTAGAATAATTCTCAATTAATCAAGCCAAAGTACTTATCAAGGCACACTTAGACTAATTCTCAATTAATCAAGCCAAAGTACTTATCAAGGCACACTTAGACTAATTCTCAATTAATCAAGCCAAAGTACTACATACGTACATTCTTTTCAAAAGACTCCTTCTATGTAAAACCCCAAGATACTAACACCCGTAGTATCAAGGTGTGTCTATTTTTCAAAGTAAGTTACTACACTTTTAGAAACTCATTTCAAAGCTTGGAATCAAGTAACCTCAAATCTTCACAATCTAGGCAACTTATGCCTAATAATCAAAATAGACAACTTTCTTAACCTTCCATAAAGCCGTTATAACCAACTTCCCATAAAGCCGTTATAACCCTTTATGGTTTTAGACAATTTCATTCTTTTTATAATCAAGAGACTTATACTTAAAACCAAGTATCACAAACTTTCAAATCAAGTTTCTTAACTTTCAAAATACTTCAAGTCTCTAAATCTTTAGAAAACAAGTAGCTTATACTTACAAATCCCAAGTAACTCACACCTTTAAAACAAGTTACATCTCTTAAATCATGTCGTTTCTCCTCTTTTAAAACAATTAAGTAAATCACTCCTTTGACTCCCCTAAAGTCATTAAAACGACCATTAAGTTTTGGAACTAAGGCACTAGCCAAAAAGTTTGGAAACCACTTCCTTTTCAAGACTCCATGTACTTTAAGCAAAATACTTTCACTCTTAAGAATCCAAACTCCACTAAGGCAATGGATTATACAACTTACAATTTAAACATCAAAGTACAATCAAGGAAGTACATAGAACAATTTTTATTTTAGGCAATCCAAATACAACCAAGGAATGGATCATTTAAGGAGTAGGACACACTTTCTTTATCTTAAGGAATCATGCTAGAAGAGGAGATAGTTCACATACCTTTTCGGCTAAATCCACAAGCTAAGCCGAATACGCCGTACGTAGAAGTGTCAACCTATAATGGTCACAACAAGACTATCAACTTCTAGTCTCTAACGTAGAATAATACTAAGTACACGGTCTCTTATTCTACGGAAAATCGGGCAGCACCTCCTTTGTTTCTACTTACTTTGCCACCTTTTTCAAGGCCGAATACAATAACCAACACGCCACATTTAAGGCTCAAAACAACAACCAATCAAAGGGGATTACACGCCTTACAATACGTGTAAAATTTCGCCCCACAATTCATATCAAGTAGTATAAAAAATCCAAGCCATTCTCGGCCAACTTATAACCAACAACTCAAAGTCTTTTCCAAACCTTTTCAAATTCCAAGTTCTAAGGTCTAACATGTTACATAGTCATAAACAACTTCAACAACTACAATTTCCTTCTTTCACAACACGCGACGACTTAAACGAATAATCAACTTGAATTGTAGTCTTAAGGCTAACATGCTAGTTTTCGGATTAGGGTTCCAATAGCCAATATAATTATCAAACTTCATACTATACATCTCATGCTTGCTAATAACCATAGCTACAACAATAAGTAAACTTAATTGCTAAAACGACAAGATTTATACCTTTTCAAGCCCTTAAAATTTCCAAGATTCAAAGTCGCTCCTTAGCAAGTTCTTAGCTCCTTTCCTTTACGCTCCAATCCGCTATTTGAAGCCCTTAGAAGTTCACAACTAACTTCTCTTCCATTTCCAATCAAAACCTAGAAAAGCAACTAGGTTTTTACCTTGCGACTAACACGGAAACTCTCTCTTTCCGGGATTTTTCTATTGAGATACACTTACAATACACTCATGAACCTTGGTTTAAAGTCTTGTGGCTAATGGATCACAAACTAAAATTTTTGTGTGGGAAGGGAGGCAAACCCGAGAGCTTCCTTGGCTAAGCTCAATGTTCTCTCAATTTCTAAGTGTAATAATGCCAAGTCTTGCACTAGTATGATATATAAAACACATTGGAGGGTCTAGATTATCACAAATGTGTGGCTAGGATGAGTTTCACTAGGATTAAGCCCAAGTGGCAAGTTGACTTTGGTCAAATATATCAAGCTTGCAAGACTTATCTTCCAAGATGGTCAATGACCATTTTACCTTCCCACAAATTCGTCCAAGACCATATGTGGGGGTGCCACGTGTTTCCCTCTCATTCGTCCATAAAATTCCGTAACCCTCGTGGGCCCCACAAAACGTAAAATTCCCCGGGTGAGCCCCACATGACCAAATCCGTAAAAATAAATTTCCATAATGTTAATAAGATCCATACTCTTCAAATAATACATTTTGAGAATTCAATTCTCAACAACGAACATTTTCCTTTCCGACGTCCGGAAGATTTTCCGTCGGAAAAACAATTCTTCCTTTCGTACCAATTTCCAAGTCTTGATTCCTTACATACACTTTCTTACACATGTCCTGGACTTACGGGGTGTAACAGTATAAACGACAAGCGGTATGTAAAACTATCTCTTCTTTCTTTTTGGCATTAGTCACATAAAATGAGTGTACGACGGACGTACATAATTCCAATGAATCCTAATTCCTAAGTGATACTTGATATGATAGTTGCCTTTGATTCTCCAATGTAGTTCATTCTAATTATTCCATTGAGTCTCAGATGATGATTTAATTTGTATATGGCTGCTCATGATATTATATTCGTGCATAATGTGATTATATCATTTTACCGAGTTCCGGGTCGGGTATGTTCGTGCACAGCTTCATTGCATTTGTTCACCGAGTCCCTCACTAGAAGGTCGGGTACGGTATGTATATATGATGATTTCACTGAGACCCTTCACTAGAGGGTCGGGTACGGTATATATGATTATTTCACCGAGACCCTTCATTAGAGGGCCAGGTACGGTATATATATGTATATGACTTTACTCACCAAGTCCCAGAATGGGTCAGGTACGGTATATTATAAGGACATGTATGACTCTCATTTCATAAGGCACATGTGCATTGGTATCTTGACGAATAAGACGATCATTCGTGACGGACACACCAACATTCTTGAGTTGATCCGACAACTCTTTGAGCCTTTTACAATAGGCTGAGACATTCAGAAAATCCTCCATGTTGATATGGGAAAATTCCTGCTCAAGGGTCACAACACGAGAATTTTGTTTATCCTCGAATATATCACACAACCTATTCCAAGTATTTATTGTTGTGGCGTTGGGTGCAATAATACTCTACAAGAGATCCGTAGAGATAGTGGAATAAATCCAATAGAGTACCGTAGCATCAAGAGTTGCCCACAACTCTATTTCATCATCGGTAGTAGGCACCTACTCCTTGCATGTTACCGAGGGAATGATGTGATGAAGGACTCGATGTGACCGTGCATGAACTTTAAATAGTTTTTCTCACGTCGCGTATTCGACGTTTTTCATCTCAAGAACGATATGTATGTTCTTCTTGATGTTCGAGAGTGCAGGGGCATAATGAAAGGTGTTCTTTGAGGTAGACATATTGAAAGAATAAGAGGAGAATTGGAATTTTGGAAAAAAATTGAAGCAATGGGGAGGGTGTCGGTCGTCGGGCCAATTGGTAGAGTAGGGGGGCAGAAGGGAGAATATTTGGAGAAGGAAAAGTTTGCCCTAGACTGCTGATACCATGAAAGAAAATAATCTCATAATTATTTTCATTAATGTCAAAGATATATATACAATATTTAATTATGAAAATTAAATCTACTTTTCCTAATACAAGACTAATATTTTTTCCTAATACAAGACTACTATCATAATTACACATATACAAGAATTCTACAAATATGGTAGGAGGAAAAACTGTGTATATATACACGGTATACATAGTAGGGGTATATTGTATCATTGCTAATAACAATTACTGCATAAGGGGAATAATGGTGGAAGCCAAACAAGACTACTATCATACATATTTCTCTGGTGAGTGAAGAATATAAACTCATAAAAGATTTGGTAATTTAAAAAAATGCACCAAAGAAAATGAAGTTTCTTATCTTCCCAGATTCAAGCCATATAACATTGGAGTATAACTTATGAATTTTTTTATAAGGAGAATAATTACGCAATTCCGTAATTTCAATGAAATTTGAATTCAAGGACTATAGTTTGAACTTTGAAACTTAGAACCTTAACATTATCATTAAAGTTAACCTTCAATAATGAACACGACTAGAAAGACTTTGAGAAATGGTTTAAATTTGCTCTTATTAATAGTGGAGGTCAAGTATAGTACTTATGCCGTTATAAGTAAGATTGATCCAAATATATACTTATTTTCTAACGAAGCTATCCGATACATGGACATTTTTTACAAGGAAAAATGGTCAAGTTTGTCGGACACATGAACATTTTTTAGCAGAAAAAGTAGTCCATATTTGTCCTTAAATTATGCAAAATAGCCCAACACAGTGTGTTTGCTATGTTTTTTTACAACTTAATGACATGAATTTGAATAGATCTAAATGATTAGGATATATAATAAAGTCTTTATACTATTAAATACTATCCATCGAAGAGATTTTGCAAAAAAGACATTTCACAACCACTTCATCAACTTTCATTGTTACCCATCACCGCTTACCACTATCAACTACCATTATTCACCACCCATAACCACTTCCATTACCACAATTAGTCGTTACCATCACTAGCTAGCCGTCATTTACAATCGTTACGACCAACCAATTATAATCACCACTAATCACTACATTAGCCACCATCATACATCATAAATCACCGCTATCAGTAACCACCGGTACTATGAAATATCACCATCATACACTACAATTCTCATTGCCACCACTAATTAACCATTACAGTTAACCACTTGCATCAACCACACTATCATCACTACTAATTATCATTATTATCATCATCAACTACCGTTATCATCAACAACCACCACCAACACCCATAACCACCGCTAGCCATCACAATCACCAACCACCTTATTTTTTAAATATATTTTACTGATGTAGTATTAAGATTAATTAGTATTTATTTAAATTTTATATTCTATTAAATGTCACTAACAACAGATTTTATATATTTAGATGTTGATAAATCAAACGATATTAATTATTTAATATTTTGATCTTAATAGTACAATACATTAATTTTCTTGTGGTCAGTCACATTCATATTTAAGTTTAGAAAAGACAAACGGGGTCTTAATTCTTGCCAGCTACATATCAAACTATGACCAACGAAAAGTCCTATCATATCATAGCTAAAAGTCAACATTTTCGGAGAGGAAAATGAAAAAGAAAACGAAGTAATTTTAGGTACGAAGAAAGTCATAGTATTCATATTACAAGCAATCCCCTTCAATTTATTTTTTATTTTTAAAAAAGCTCTAAGGAACTATGTATCCATTGCTATAAATATCAGTAATCAAGTACCCAAAAAAAGGAATTATCGAATTGTTAAGTATCTCACATCGAATATGAAATGAGCCAGCCAAGATTCATTTCAAGTGACCCATTCAAATTCTTTGTTCACCGATGTTGGGCCCCCAAATTATATTATTCACGCTCTAGTTAATAAGGTTTGGGCGTGCGGGGGAGTGTTAAGAGTCTCACATCGGATATGGAATGAGAACATGGACCTGGACAATCCTCACCCTACAAGCTAGCTTTTGAGATTGAATTAGGCTCAAGATCCATTTCCTTCGGCTACAAAAAGAAATACAGAACACAATGTCCTCAGAATGTGAAGGTAATTAATTAAGTTCACCATCTCTTGCAAGTATAATTTGTTTATAATGTAAAGCAAATAGAGTTCAGTATTTCACATAATGCATTATGCATGTATATTGTGAGATTCCTTGTAAATCATCAAGCTAAGTATATTTATATTAACTATTACAGTATATGTTTTTCTATTACACAGGAAAGAGTTCATGGCCGGAACTAGTTGGAGAGCAAGGCCAGACTGCAAAAGAAACAATTGAGAGAGAAAACCCTTTGGTCACCTGGTACCACTGATGTTCGATGTGATCGAGTTCGTGTTTTTATTGACACAAACAACAATGTTGTACAAGTTCCTCGCATTGGTTAAAAAAATGAATGTACTATACAATTAGCCTCAATAAATAAAGGAGAAATTTTAGAAAAGTACACTTCACTGACTTACATTACAAAAATATAGCCTTAATCACTATTATATTTTTAGGCTAATGCGACGGCTCAGGCCTATCTAATGTAATGCCATATGTACCGCCATCGCATTAGATGTGGCTAATGCGACGGGTTCAAGTTATACCAAATCGGAAAATAGGTTAATGCAACGGTATTTTATGGCCGTTGCATTAGACTGCCTAATGCGACGGTTCAAATAGTCTAATGCAACGCCCAAAAACAACCGTCGCATTAGCCTATGTAATGCAACGGCTGTCGGTGGCTAATGCAACGACTCATTAATTTTTTTTATTTTCCCTAGTTATTCATAAGTGAAATCCCATTATTTTCCCTCCTTCATTCCCTAAATCTCTACAAACCTGAAATGCTCTGCTCTGCGTCTTCTCTTCCCCTAAATCTCTACAAACCCGAAATGCTCTACGTCTTCTCTTCCATAAGGGCATGAGACGCAGGGTAGTAACGGTTGTCCCCTCCCAAAAAACCCGAAATGCTCTCATTTTTGGCGATTTCGCCGAGTGAACAGTGAAATCGTCGGAGTTTCGCCATTTCCGGCAATTCCGGCATCCATCGGGGACGAGACTTAGTCCAATAGCTTCGTCTCTTCAAGCCCGTCATTTTCATACCAAGTACCCCCATCGATTCATCCTACATCTTCGTCAATTTTAGATCGAAAAACCCACTGCAAGTCTGTCGATTCCGGTCAGTTTTTTGCACATTCCGACCGATTTCGGCGATTTCAAGGTTCAGCATTGGTACCATCACACTAGGCATCACCTTCCCGTCATTTTGACACCCCCACGTTGTTCGATTCTCACCAAAATACCACAACACCCAATTGAAAGTTATGACTGTTTTGCAACCATACACTTCCGGCGACCTGAGACACAGTCGTCTACTGAGGTTGGTACCATTAGTTGTGTCGTCCTAACCCCGATATTTTGCAACCATACACTTCCGGCGACCCAATCGATTTCAGTGTTTTAATATTCCCAAATCTTCATTTTAGTTGTGTCGCATCCCCTTCCCCCAGTTCGTCGTCGCATCTCCTACCACACCTCGCCGTCGCCTTACCCTTCCCCACTGCTCGTCATCGTCCTTTTCCGCTCGTCGTCGCATCCACTTCGTCGAACCACTTATTATGATTGGTTTAGTTTATATTATGTTTTTCACATGCTTACCTTAATTAAATTTAGCTTAGTATGAGATTGATAGGTATGTTGACATCTATTTTAGAAGTTTTTATGTTGTACTCACTGATTTGAAATAGTGTAGTCTAAGTGTGGTCTTTAATGGTTTGTTTGGCCTTCAATTTGATCATATGATGCCTTATTGCTTTCTGTAGCATATGAATTTTGTTTCACAAAATAAGTCCCTTTAGCCTTACAAGGGTATGTGATACAATGCACCTGTTTGCCAATTAACCTCTTAATGCAGCTTATACTAGATTACTTATTGTATGTAGAACAATATTTAATCTCTGACTCATGCTTTATTTTTTCAGGCAAGCCAGCAGTTATAACATTTCGGGCCTATTCTAAGGACCAGATCGTCTCCATTCTTCAGCAAAGATTAAACGTAATTCCATGGCTTCTACTCTCTTTTTTCTCTGTGGTTCCTCTATGTGCTTGTCATGATCAGATTTCTTACTTGACATTATATTATTTGGGTTCTCTGTTTAGCCCTAGTAGAAGGTATGATGTTCGTTTGTGTGTCTGATAATACTATGAACCCTTGTACTTGTGATGTTAGTTATTTGCATAATTGTAGTTTAACTTAGTAAATTGATGTCCTTGTTGTGTGGTTTAGGATTAATAATATTAGGTTGCATTTAGTTAAGTATGTGTGTAAATATGAGGAAAGCATGATTAGTAATGGTTCATTTTCCACCTTTTTATCAGTTTTGATTGGAACCTAGCTGTCAGTTGGCTTATAATGGTGTGTGAAGCCTATATGCTTGTATATCGTTAGTTCTAGGTCAAGTTAGCATGACTCTCTATCTCAACATGTTTTGTGTTGCACATTGTCCTGTATTGCTCTGGTTCTATAAATGTAAAGGAATTAAAGTGTTGCTTTCTTTAGGAACAGTCTAGATTAAGAGTTTGTCCCTACTTGTTGTCTTTTATTTGTATAAAACATGCTTTAAGGGAACCTGAACACTGACAACTAATTAATAGGATTAGATTGTGAACATGTGACTAGTAGATGGTTTGACTTGGAACATTGATGACACTTGTGTAAATGCCCTAGAAGAGACTTGTATGAATCAGCTAGGTTATTCTCTAGCCTAAATGTGTGTGTTGATAGCTAAACATAATCTTGTGTTCCTGTTTTTCTCCACCCTTTGAAAGTTGTTGTGATTATCATGTCAATACATCTATCTGTGTGGTGAGTCTAATACTAAAACATGTGAGGCTGTGCTGGCCGCTTTAATGCTAAATGTTATGTTTCACATACTACTTTTTATTTGAACTTCCTGAAGAAACACAGAGTCTCACTAAGCCTTTATGTGTGCTAATGTGCTATTTGAACAGAAATGCATATAATCAAGGGTTCTAGAATATATGTCTTTGTTTAAATTAGCTCCATGACTAAAAATGATAGCTTAGAAGCTTGCTTGGTGATATATGGCACGTTCTAGTTAATTTGTATGCCATAACATGGTAACTTGAGTTTGTTTTAGTTGACTTGAATTTTGCATTTACTCTTATTAGTTGACTTGAATTCTGCATTTACTCTAATTAGTTGACTTATTCTTATTTAAGTAATTAGTTTACTTAAATGTCATACTTAGTGTACTTTGTAAATTAGTTATTCTTATGTTTCCTTAAGTGATTATTTGACTTTAATTCTGTACATAATCAACTGGAGGGATTAATTGATGCATTAAAATGTGCTTCCAGAAGCAAAGAGAATGTATTGTGCCAAATATGTTGAAGCAAATTGGGCAAAGAATTATGGATCCTTGAAGATGAAGAAGTTATTTTGGTGGGCTTCATGGTCCACATATCCCGAAGATATTTTTCACCAATTGAAGTCCATGGGACAGTTGAGTGACGATGATGTTTAAGTCTTTATATGAAGATACTTTTGTGAATAATTATTTTGTAATATGTCATATGGAGTCTAATATTGTAATATTGTACATTTGTGAACAATTAGTAATACAATCATTTTTTATTATTATTGGTCTCTTTTTATTATTTATTTTGTCATTTTGCAATATTGTGAGCTAATCATTTTGTAATTTGTGAACAATCTAGCAATCAAACAGGTGCACATCTAATGCGACGGCTGTACCTGGTCGTCGCATTAGGGTTCTGGCTGTTGCATTAGGTGGATCAATTAGCCTAGAAGCGATCAAGATATCTAATCGACGCATTAGGTGATAGGGTCGTCGCATTTGGGTCTTCTGGCCGTTGCATTAGACCTAATGCAACGGCAAAGGATGCAACGGCTCCTCGTCGTTGCATTAGATCTAATGCAACGGCCAGAAGGCCCTAAATCGACGGTTTTGAGGCGTCGCATTAGTCTAGAAATGTAGTAGTGGATGTATTGTTATACATTATATTCAAAAGACAGTTACATTATATGTATATAGATGTATGAAAATGTATAATGTGTAGGTATATACACTAAATAATATAATTATACAATATTATACACGAAAATATATATTATACAATATTGTATAAGTGGGTATAAACATAGATTTGAACTGAATTGCACTTTACAATACAATTATACATACATATATATATATATGTATATATAATGTATAATAATTAATATACATATATATACACTATTATAATATACACATAAAAAAAACTAACTTCTTCTTCTTCTTCTCTCTTGAAATTCTTAACTATAACTCACTCCAAGCTACCAAAAATCCCTTCAACTTTTCTTGAATTCCTCTTGATGTTTCCAATCAATTGAGTATTATCTAAGCAAATCCAACAACACTTATTTTGAAATTAATCTTAAATTTCATATCGGCGAACAATCTGTCGAAGTCAAGCAAGATCCTCATTCTGGCAAGGAAGATAAAGATCGAATTTGGTTCTGACATGGATACCAAAAAAAAATATATATATATATAAATAAAAATCTTTGAATTTTCGAATTGATGCAAACCAAAATAAAATTTGCTTACTGTGTTATTTACAACTAAATTATTATTGAACTATTGACAGAAACAAAATAAAAAATCTATGATACTTTTTTATTGTGATCTGTAAATCAAGAAACGGAAAAAAAAAGATAAATTGTTGAATTAGGAATCATGATGTTAGAATCTGAAAAGTGGAGTTAACAGAAATTGAAAATTTGAATGATCAGAAAGAATCATACGAAGAAGAGACAAAGGCGGCAAAGAGAGGGAGGGGAGGAGTGAGTGAGTTATTTTTTGTAAGATTTAAAAAGATGAATCGATTTTAATAACATTGTTACCTTAATTATTTCATAAATAAATTTCTATGTACTCTAAATTTTTATTTATTGTCTACACAATCATGATTCATTTTTTTGTTAGCTACTATTAAAGTAGTATTAAGTCTTTCCTCTTATAATTTTCTTTCCTTCTTTCATTTATTAATTAATCTACCAAGTGATCTAGTCGAAGTCCATTTGCTCATCTTCACACATTTTATGCTTAAATTTGTTGGACTTTCTGTACGAATAATTAAAAATTATTCTCACATCGTATCCATAAAGCAAGCTTAGGGAAAAGGACATCTCTCCGCCGTCTTTAGCTACCATGCGAACACAAAGTGAGTTAGAAATCTTTAGCTTATTTTTGAAGCCGAGTAATAAAAATCTGGTTTCAATTTAAAAGAGTCATGAATTCTACTAAAATCAATAGTAACTTGTAAGACTTTCTTATGTCAAAGTGTTGAAAAAATAATAATCTTTGATATCTGTAAAAGATAATTAAAAGAGGGCAGAATGATCTTTTAACTTTGTAAATGTGTATTGTGGGTGTATATCTGCCCATATGTATTTCAGATCAATACTAATGCAATATGAAAAGTCTGCTTTTTCTCTCTCTCTCTCTTGAGATCAACCTCTCCATCTCTCTATCTCTCGTTCTTTCCTTCTTCTTCTCCAAGTGCGATGCAACAATCACCTTCGTTCCCTAGTTCTTGACACTGATTTCTGTTTTAACATGGTATCAGAGCCAGTGAATACGGCGATTTGACTCTCAATCGATTTCTAGAATTTCGTTGTCACGAACAGGTTTTCGATTGGATTTTTAGGGTTTTGCTTTCGTTGATTTTTCTTTACAAAGATACATGAAGATTATGTGAAATTTCAACAAAGGATCTATAAAGAGTTGTTGAAGAATGACACATGCAAAGTACGGGAAGAGGATCGAAGTTCACAGATCTACAAATCTTGTTGTCAAACTCAATTCTCTGGTACAGGAAGTTAGATCGATCGATTTCTGATTATTCAACGGTTATTCTGTTATTTTTTTTCTCCTTTTTCGTTGATTTGTTGATTTCTATTGTTCTTGAGATCCAAGTATGGGAAGTACAGGAGAAGAACACTCTGGAGAGACAAGTACAACAGTGATTACTATCGATCATAATCATCCACTGTATTTGTTTCCTTCAGATGCTCCTGGTTCCCTATCTGTTGGTATTGTCCTAAATGGAATGGACAATTACACGTTATGGAGTAGGGCTATGAAACTGGCCTTATTAGGAAAGAATAAGTTAGGCTTCATCGATGGAAGTGTGCGAAAGGAAGACCTTCATGGAAACTTGACGCAAATATGGGAGCGATGTAACGCGATAGTTGTGTCTTGGCTGATGGGAAACGTAAACAAGAACCTACTGACTGGAATGATGTATAACTCTGATTCTTACACTATATGGGAAGAATTGAAAGAAAGATTTGACAAAGTTAATAGTTCTAGAACTTTCCAACTACACAAGGAGATAGTTTCTATGCGACAGGGACAATTGTCAATGTCGTTGTATTACTCCATGCTCAAAGACTTATGGGACGAATATGACTCCATCATACCAGTCCCATCTTGTTGCCCAAAATCCAAAGAATTCGTGGATCACCTTCAGCACCAAAGGCTGTTGCAATTTCTAATGGGAGTAGATGATAGCTATAGCCAAGTAAGGAGCCAGATTCTTATGATGCAACCAGTGCCCACACTGAACCAGGTATATGCTATGATGAATCAAGAGGAAAGCCAGAGAATGATGCTTGGAACCAATAGTAGGGCAATACATGATTCAATAGAACTATATGCCATGTTCACTTCTAAAACTGGAATCAACAGAGGAGGAAATGGAGCTGGAAAACAGAAGAAGAGCTACAATCCAAATGTCTTTTGTGATCATTGCAGGATCAAAGGCCACTTCAAGGTGGAATGCTATCAGTTAATGAAATGCGACTATTGCAAGAAGACTGGACATGTAGAAGATGATTGCTACAGGCTACATGGCTATCCAGAAAACTTCAAGAGTAAAGGGAAGAAAGCTTATGCAGTCACAGGGGGGAACATAGTTCATGAGGACACTGGACAGTATCAACATAACACTAGACAACACCAGGGCACCAGTATACCAAATTTCATTCAGCATACACAGCCATTTGCTCAATCACACACAAACCAGACACATAGTCAGAATGTCTTCTCCAGTTTCATAGATGCAGTACCATACAACCAGTTTACACTGCGACAAAGATCGTAAACTTCTTGCTATCTTTGGACAAGGAACTTCAGAATATCAATGCAAACATGGCAGAAGGACCAGGGAAGGTGCAGTTACCAACAGGAGATTCAGCCAAAATCTCAACTGTTGGGGAGTATCATTTGGGTGGAGGTGATGTACTTAAAGGAGTCTTATGTGTACCATCCTTCAAGTTTAATCTCTTGTCCATATCAAAAATGACTAAAGAACTAAACTGTAGTGTCATTTTTTTTCCCACCTGTTGTGTCTTTCAGGACCTCTCATCCGCAAGTGAGGGATTGGTAATGAGGAGGATGGTTTGTATATACTCTCCGGGATGCGCAGAATAAAGGAAGAGAGTTGAGAGATGCATGCTCAGGCGAGTTGACGCAAAGAACTTGGCATCAGAGACTTTGCCATGTGCCCATGACAGTCTTGAAGAAAATGGAGTTTTTTAGAAAGAATAATCAGTTTGTCTTTAATAACTGTGAAATTTGTCCTTTAGCAAGACAAACTAGGCTCCCTTTTAATACCAGTCATAGTAGAGCTACTAAATCATTTCAACTACTACACATGGATGTATGAGGTCCTTACAAAGTTGAAACTATCAATGGAATGAAATACTTTCTAACCATTGTGGATGATTACTCTAGATGGACATGGATTTACTTAATGAGATTGAAATCTGATGTGTTCTCAATAATCAAGAATTTTTTTATTAAGGTTAACACACAATTTGAAGCTAAAGTTCAAAGGATTAGGTCTGATAATGGGGCTGAATTCTTTAATCACAATTGTAGTGACCTGTTTTCACAGTTTAGTGTTGTTCATGAGAGCTCTTGTCCATATACACCACAACAAAATGGTATAGTAGAAAGGAAACATAGACATATCCTTGAAACAGCTAGGGCCATTAAAATACAAGGAGGGTTTCCAGACAGTTTTTGGGGATTATGTGTGGAAAATGCAGTTTACATACTTAACATAATACGATCTGTTATAAAGAATAGATCCCCATTTGAGATGTTATATAATAGAACACCAAAACTTGATCACCTAAGAGTGTTAGGATGTTTGTGCTTTGCAACTACTCTTCGTAAATATGACAAGTTTAGCCCTAGGGCTGTGAGGTCTATATTTGTTGGTTATAGTTCCACTCAAAAGGGATACAAATTGTATAATATGGAAAACAATGTCTTTTTTATTAGCAGGGATGTGCTGTTTATGGAGAAAACATTTCCATTCAAAGGCAGCACTGTTGAGGAGATTAGTCACATTACATCACAGGAGTTGTTCTGTTATGAAGACTTGGTCTCTCAACAGCAGACCTTTTTGCAGGATGGTATCCAGCAAACACCTGAGATAGTTCTAACAGAACCACCAGGTCATGACACTGCACCACCAACAGTTCCTGAGGGTACCAGAAAATCAGCAAGGATCAGCAATATGGCATAAGGTCTACATTACTACACATAGTTCTTCTACTTGCCTGTACCCTATATCTGATAATGTTTCTTACACTGGTTTGTCAACATGATATTAGAATTTTGTTGCCAAAGTCTCACTTGACACAGAACCAACCAACTATTCAGTGGCAGCCAAAGACCAAAGATGGGTTGAGGCAATGAAAGCAGAAATCAAGGCACTTGAAGAAAATGACACTTGGAAGTTGGTGACATTACCTGAAGGTAAGAAGGCCATTGGTTGTAGATGGGTGTACAAGATAAAGTACAAAGCAACTGGTGAAGTGGAAAGATTTAAAGTCGGGCTAGTAGCAAAAGGATACAACCAGAAGGAGGGAATGGATTACCAAGAGACATTCTCACCAGTGGTGAAGATGGACACTGTGAGAACTGTGATCTCCCTTGCATCAGCAAGACAATGGACAATCCATCAAATGGATGTCTATAATGCCTTTTTGCAAGGTGATCTCTTTGAAGAAGTATATACGCAAATTTCAGATGGCTTTGATCTCAGTAATACAGGAAGAAAGAGACAGGTTTGCAGATTGTTGAAGTCTCTTTATGGCTTGAAGCAGGCATCAAGACAATGGAACATAAAGTTAACCACATCTCTTGTCTCCTCTGGTTTCAAACAAAGTACTAGAGACTATTCTCTATTCACTAAGCAACAAAATGGTAGCATCGTGATAATCTTGGTATATGTGGATGATCTATTAATTACGGGGAATGATTCAGCATTGATTCAAGACACCAAAGATACACTGCAGTCTGCTTTCAAGATTAAAGATCTGGGTGAGCTAAGATTTTTTCTTGGTATTGAGTTTGCAAGAAACTCACAAGGTATCCTTATGCATCAGAGAAAGTATGCCTTAGAGCTTATTTCAGACACGGGCCTTGCAGGTGCAAAGCCTACACATTCCCCCATGGACATGAATCAAAAGTTTACCACACTTGAGTTTGATGAACATGTGGCCTCAGCAGCAGATTCAGCAGGTTCAGCAGGCACTAAACCAGCCTGTAGTGATGATCTGTTGAAGGATCCCAGTATTTTCAGGAGGTTGATTGGTCGACTATTGTATTTAACAACCACTAGACCAGATATCACATTTGCAGTGCACTGCCTAAGCCAATTGATGCATACACCTAAGATGTCACATATGGAGGCTGGTCTAAGAATTGTCAAATATGTGAAGCAGGAACCAGGGCAAGGAATTTTGATGTCCAGTTCCAGTTTACCTCAACTCAAGGTATTTTGTGATGCTGACTGGGGTTCATGTGTGAACAGTCGAAGGTCAGTCACTGGTTACGTGGTGATGCATGACTCCTCACCTATCGCATGGAAATCAAAGAAGCAAGACACAGTTCGCAGCGTAATACGTGGCTATGGCAGATGGCGAAGTGGTATGGATCACGCGATCGCTTCAGATCTTGGGGTTGAGATTCGATACCGGGCCAGTACGGCACGCAAGTCCGCTATTCATTCTCGCAAATCGATCTTCCATGAGAGGACTAAACACATCGACATAGATTGTCATTTTATTCGGAAAAGATACGCGTAGCCTCATCAACACAACAGTATATACCTTACGAACAACAACTCACGACTTACTTACCAAACCCCTTGGTCGACAGCAACATGCGATTCTAGTTTCCAAGCTAGGAATGAAAAATATTTTCATAACTCATAGCTTGAGGGGGGTGTAAAAGATAATTAAAAGAGGGCAGAATGGTCTTTTAACTTTGTAAATGTGTATTGTGGGTGTATATCTGCCTATATGTATTTCAGATCAATACTAATGCAATATGAAAAGTCTGATTTTTCTCTCTCTCTCTTGAGATCGACCTCTCCATCTCTCTATCTCTCGTTCTTTCCTTCTTCTTCTCCAAGTGCGATGCAACAATCACCTTCGTTCCCTAATTCTTGACACCGATTTCTGTTTTAACAATATCAATCTTGAATAACCTTAATGGCTAATATTTTAAATAGCCTTAATGGATATTATGAGAAATTATCGGTTCAAACTTCAAACCAATACCAACGTCTGTTTTGTGTGGTAAGTTGTAACAGAAAATTGACTACATTTAAGAGCCTTTATGGCTTTTATCACAATTCAATATATTGTGGAGTTCTCATATCACCAGATGACCTTTTCATTCCCTATATATTTTTCTTGATTGGACTTTGCTTCGGAAGGGATTAATCCTCCATACACATCTAAGTCCTTTTCTTTTGGTAAGTATGATATCTCTCAACACAATTCTTCCTCTCATATATATTGTGTTGGGTTTTTCATAAAAGTAAATCTTCGTTAGATTTTAACTTCTAATTTTATATAGGGATGGCCAACGCCGTGGGGCAGATCGGCGTCGACTATCTGCTTGGCCGATGTCCCGTCAAAAAGGGAACCGGACTAGCGGCCTGACCGAGATCTGCCTGCTCGGTTTTTAAATTTTTTTTTGCACTTAATTTTAAAAAATAACATATATTATATATATGAACAACTCAATAATTGAACATGATAGTGTAATAAAAACATCACAATGTTGTTTTTGTGTCTCTTATATTATTTAATAGAAATATGGTTTTTTGGTAATACATATATAATTGTCAAAATTATAACTTTGTGGTGCTGTTTAAAAGTTGCAAATGACATAGTAAAATTACAATTAAATAAATTACCAATTTGAAAACATGTTTTCTAGTTTCTTCTCAACGTCTTGTGGTTCTTCGGTGGAATTGGTATTTGTTGGTCAAATTGCTCCACGTCGCTACTCATACCTTCAGATAAAATGTCATTGTAGTATTCGTCTTCTTCTTCGTTGATCTCCGATTGATCGCACATTTTCCGCTCAGCTCGTATCCAATCTCTGAATAATACTACAATCTTCAAGCTGTCTCCGGCTAATGAGTGTATGTGCTCTCCTATTTGAAATCTGCCGACAGAAAAAGTGCTTTCAGATGCCGTTGATGACGCTTGAATGTTCAAAACATCTTGGGTCATTATTGAAAGTGTCGGAAATGTCTTCTCATTCCTCCTCCAGTATTTCAGCAAGTCTTCATTTTCTTCTTCATTGACAACTGCTTGGTACGGTAAAGTATCCTGCAAAATAAAAACATCAAACTCGTTAATTTGATTAGTAGTGCTACCACCACATATTATATTTATGAGGCTTTCAATACTAGCGAAAGAAACAACATGTCTTTTTAGAGAACGTGTTGAAGAAGAAGATGATATGGAAGTCGGTTGGTTGCTAGCACTTTCTTGTTGGTAATATATATATATATATATATATGTATATATATACTTTTTTGCATTCCTCTTCTATGCTAGACAATACTTCTTCCTTAGCTTGTTCAATAGGTGGTGGGCATTTGATTTTTTGAGAGTTGGAGGTGGTAGTTCTGCTATACAGTCATAAATATTTTCAATAAGTGTTTTACAACCGTCTATTTTAATAATCAAATTTAATACAACACCAATTATATAAATAGGGGGAATAGGAATAAAATATTTTTTTATTTTCATAAACATTTTTTTAATAGTTGCTTTATAAGGTGGTTTTTCCATATATTATATAAGCAGTAAAAATATTATAGTTATATAAAACAATATAGTTGAAATAGTAGGATAATATATACTGAAAAATTCTTTTGTTGCTTGAAATTTTTTCTCTAGTGTGTGACAATGTGAATTTTCCAGAGTAGAGGAAATATGAACGGAATGTCAGTTTAAGGAAAACAGTAAAATCAAATAGCAATTAAAACAGTTAAGCATACAAAATTAAAGCAAGCAATTTTAAGGCATTTAAAACAAATAAAAGCAAATAAAGCCAAGCAATAATAAACCTAGGTTTGCTATGGTCAAGAACCTGATTATCCTCAGCGGAGTCGCCATTCTGTCGCGCCCGTTTTTTACCTCAGGGTCTGAACGGTATCCGCAACGTTGCTCTTTGGCGCGGTTCCCTGGATGGAGAAATAATGCTGATTTTAAGGAGTCGTCACCTAATTATTTAAGTGAATTATGACACTTGATTTATTGCAATAAAAATACTGCAATTATTCTCCATTTAATGGTCTGCGAAATTAATGAGATTCTGGATCAGGATTCTTTATTATCCTAAAGGGAAGGGGTTAGGCATCCTTTAAGATCCGCTAACTTGCGGTTACCCGTTCAAACCTAGGTTAATTATATATTGGCTTTTATTCTACCTATTCTAAGCATTTTTACATAATTTGCAATTAAAATAAAATGCAATACATAATAATAAAACTTAAAATTAAATGCGACATAAGATAAAAATCTGGGACATCTTTTAACCCTTTTTAGGCCTTCTGCACAAGATGATCTCCGGGTACCTGCATAAACACTTAGTAAAAGTGTTAGTAATAGAATAAACAATTTTAAAAGCAATAACAAGAATTAATAAGTAAAGCCAAAAAAATAAATCCGTCTTTGTACAAGGAAGGCCTTGGAAATCAGACGGAGATTCCTTCATCGGCCAATATTGCTAGAAATAATAAAATAAATAAAACATTCGGATCCGCGTCAAAACAGTAATAGTTTTAAACACAGAGGGCTCAGATATATAAAAAAATAAAGCGGGACAACCTAAACAAGTGCGACTGCGAGAATTCACCTTGCCAGCGCATGTTGGTTATCCGGTGTAAGTGGAAGAAATCATCATTGCCCTGAAAGCTTCATTTTATTTTATTTTCCGTCTTTGCAACTGTGGAGGCCTAAAAAATCGACGGATAACTTTTTCATTGGCCAGGGTGTAGTATCTGTTATAAATCAGTTACCAACAGTGCAGTATTTGTTCTAACTCAGTAAGTACTTAAATCAAAGGTCAAAATTGTCCAAAATTGTCCAAAACCATAGCCAAGCAACAACAAACAGTAGACAAAATTACAGTGACATAGATTTCTCAAAAACGCACCAAACAGCCAACAGAATGTCAGAACGTCACGGAAGCGACAAAAATCAGAAAATTAGTAACAACAAAACAGGCGACTAATCCCGAACACATTAGAACTCCGGTAGAACACCCTATCCGAAAAAATTAGTCCAACAAAGGCCAACGACGACAGATAACCAACAATATTCGCCGGAGCTTTTAGAGCTCAGGCAAGATATCAAAAATCAGAAGTAATCAGTCCACTGACCAAAATCAACAACATATATCAAGAAATAGAACCAACGTAGGTCGCCGGAGCTTTAGAACTCCGGTTAGATATAAAAATACGAAAATAGTCCATACAGAAACCAACACACAAAAAGAGGAACGGGTCGGCGTTGCCTCATCGGCAAGATGCCGGGACGACGCCAGAATCTATTCCGATCAGATCTGAAAAGTCAAACAACCAAATATTGTTGTGGTTCCAAGTTTCAATGGTGGTTCGGGTGTGGTACAGTAGTGGTGAGCATCGACTGATTCTCTCTAAGAGATGGGAAATGAGTGTTTTTAGGGTGAGAAAAGGGGAGCAGGGGAGTGAGGTCGACGGGGGCGTGTTCGACGAGTAGTGGTCGACGGAGGTGTGGTCAACGGGAATGGCAGTGGGGAAGGAAGGGGGCGGCTGAGGGGTGTTAGGAGAGAGGTGCGGCTGGGATTGATAGGGGCGGTTGAGATGAGAGTGTGAGGGGTGAAGGAGAAAGTGAGGGTCCTTTTAGGGTTGTGTGTTGTGTGTGATGTTGTGCCGGCTGAGAGGGATTTTCTTAGGGGGAGGGCAGGGGTGAGTTTTAGTATAGGGAGAGGGTTGCTCGGCTGGGGGGCTCAAGGGGTGCGGCTGCTGGTCAAAATTGTGGGGTAGTGGTGAGGTTCGCCGGAGATGGAACTCCGGCGAAGGGCCAGTGGAGACGGGAACAACACTCAAAAATAAAAGAGAGAGAGTTCTCTAATATAAGAGGTGTGCGGCTGATGGCTGGGGTTAGGGAGGGGAAGGTAAGTTTTTTATTTATAAGGTAGATATTTATGTTTAGGGTTTGGTATTTTGGATATTGGGTATTGGGTATTGGAGGGAAAAGATAAAAGGTGTACTGGGCTTCATTTTTTTGTCTCAGTTTGGGCTTTGGTTTCCGGCGGATTGGACTGATCCAAGTTGTGCCTCGGACTGGACTGATTTTGACAAAAATACAAAACGGGTTCATTATTTAAAGAAAAAAGTATTTAAAAGATGCAAAATTATTAAAATGCAAATGTCGATGCAATAATAATAAAATACAATATTTAAAAAATATTTAATGCCTAATTAAAAGTAAAGACGGGATGTCAATTAATTATTTAAAGAGATGCAAAATTATTAAAATAAAATAATCGCGCAATAATAATAACATAATATTTGAAAATGTTTAATACCTAATTAAGATAAAAATATGATGCCAGTTTACAAAAAATAAAACAACATAGAATGTTAGGTAAAAAATATACAAAAATGCCAAAAAAAATGGTGATTAAAATGCGGTGTCCTAAAATACTTAAAATTGCAAGAAATGACTAAAAGATGGGTCAAAATTGGGTGTCAACAAGTACCCATGCCCTTGTTACCCCTACTAGAAGAAGTCTGACCCTTACCCAACATACTTCTTAATCCTTTCATTTTAATTATGCTAATAAATAGTTAAAGACTTAAAGATAATGAAATTAAGTGCGCTAAATAAAATAAAGACACAATAATAATTTAATGAAAGAACGAATGTACCAATGCCGACGTGTAATCAAGAGGTTAAAAATTGAAACTTTGCTCGATGACACCCCTAGTTTTATACTAGAAAAGCTTATTGAATCCTGGAGATATACTTACACTAGGTGAAATATCCTTAAGGACATTGTCGTTGGACAAGCCTCAAGCTTTCAAGACTTTCATACGGTATTCGTGATCAAGTATTTTTCGTAAGATTTTCAACAATCTTAAGGATATTTTCACTTTGTTCTTATAGAGAATACGAGCTACGAACAGTACAACATTTCTACCGATGCTTATATTTTTGTGTGACATAATACCAACAGTTCTAGGTATGTGAAATTGAACTTTAATTCCTTAGTCTTCTGGAACTGTTTTTGCAGATCTCTTGATCCTGAAAGCTCTAAATTTCTCTCACAATGTATTGAAGAATGAATGAAAATTATTCAACTTTTACATTGACCTAGTATATTTACACACAGATTGAATATGAATTGGCCCATTGGCCCATTGGCCCACTAAGCTAACACAATTAACCCAGTATATTTACACACATATTGAATACAATGAATTGACCCACTAAGCCCACTAAACTAACACAATTATTTATGAATTTACTTCTTCTACACCCCCCGCAAGCTAGGCGATATGAAGACATTCTTCATTCCTAGCTTGGAGAGTAGAAAAGAGTGTTGAGCAATGCTAAGACCCTTTGTAAGCAAATCGACAGGCTGTTCAGCAGAGGGCACGTAAGTAATATGTACAAGACCATCTTTCACTTTCTCTCGAATAAAATGACAATCAATGTCGATATGCTTGGTGCGCTCGTGAAATACCGGATTAGCGGCAATCTGTATGGCTGACTTACTGTCTGAGTAAATAGAGATAGGCGACTGGATCGAAACTCCTAATTCTGAAAACAATCTGGTCAGCCAAACCACCTCAGCAACTGAAGCAGCAAGTGCTCTATATTCAGCTTCAGCGGAGCTTCGTGAAATAGTAGTCTGTTTCTTCGATTTCCATGAGACAGGAGAGTTGCCAAACAATACCAAGTAACCAGTAACAGACCTTCTGGTACTGAGGCAAGAACCCCAGTCAGAATCGCAAAATACCTGCAGTTGTGAAGTACTGGAACTGTTGAGGAGTATACCTGACCCTGGAGCATTTTTGATGTACCTCACCAACCTTAATCCAGCTTCCAAGTGAGATTGTTTAGGACTTTGCATGAACTGACTGAGATGTTGTACATCAAAAGCAATGTCGGGCCTGGTGTTAGTAAGGTATAGAAGTCTCCCAATAAGCCTTCTATATAAGCTAGGATCTGTCAATAAAGGATCCTGAGGAACTGGTTTGGAAGTTGAATCTTGTGATTGTGAAGAAAAAGTTTGGGATCTAAGAAATTCATCATATTCAACAGTGGTGAGTTTTTGATTTACCTCCACAGAAGAGAGCACTGATTTAGCTCTTCCTAAACATAAATCAGAAAGCATCTCAAGGGCATACTTTCTCTGATGCATAAGTATCCCTTGTGAACTGCGAGCAAATTCAATTCCAAGAAAGTATTTGAGCTCTCCCAAATCTTTGATCTTGAAAGCAGCTTGCAATGCCTGTTTGGTGGACTGAATCAATAGTCTATCATTGCCAGTGATCAGCAAGTCATCAACATATATCAAGACTACCACAAGTTTGCCCTGCTGTTGTTTAGTGAACAGGGAATAGTCTATATTACTTTGATGGAAACCTGAAGAGCCTAAGGCTGAAGTCAACTTGATATTCCACTGCCTCGAGGCCTGTTTTAAACCATATAAGGACTTGAGTAGTCTACACACTTTAGGTTGTCCTCCTGAGGTGTTGAATCCATCTGGCAGTTTCATGAAGACCTCTTCATACAAGTCTCCTTGCAAAAAAACATTATAAACATCCATTTGGTAAATGACCCACTGTTTAGCAGCTGCCACATATATAACAACCCTAACAGTGGTCATTTTGACCACGGGGGAGAATGTCTCATGATAATCCAGCCCTTCCTTTTGGTTGTACCCCTTTGTCACTAGTCGAGCCTTAAATCTCTCAACCTCTCCTGTTGCCCTATACTTGATCTTGTACACCCATCTGCACCCAATAGCCTTCTTATTTGGTGGAAGATTGACCAATTCCCAAGTCTTGTTGTCCTCCAATGCTTGAATCTCATCTTTCATTGCAGCAACCCATCTGTCATCCTTGGTTGCTTCTGAGTAATTTTGTGGCTCAGCATCCAGAGACATCTGTGTCAAGAAAGCTTGATATTGGGATGATAATCCTGAATAATCCATCCCATCTGATATGGATTATAGGCAAGTACTGGATCCATGTTGAGTTATGTAATCTTTATGCCAAATAGGGGGTCTACTAGCTCTTGTGGATCTCCTGGTGTCTGGTACACATGCTGGTGTACTATTGTGACCTGGAACTTCATAGACATCATTATTAATACAGATTGTTGGATCAACAATACCTTCATCAGGTGCAGCTGCTTCTTGTAAGATGTCTGGACCATGTTGTGGAATCTCAAAACTCTGTGAAGAAACCAAATCATCATAATTAAAAGGATCTCCTGACTGAATATGTATCTCCATGTCTGCATCAGTATCTTTGAATGGAAATTTTGTTTCCATGAAGATCACATCTCTACTCATGAACACCACTTTATTGCTCAAGTCATACAACTTATAGCCTTTCTGTACACTACCATATCCCAGGAGAACAGCTCGCACAGCCCTAGGACTAAATTTGTCATGTTTAGGCAAAATAGTTGCAAAACATAAGCAACATAAAACTCTCAAATGAGAAAGTGATGGACATTTGTTATATAGTATCTCATAAGGTGATTTATTTTGTAAAATTGTGGATGGTATTATGTTTAGAATATAAACTGCCCCCTCCACACAATGACCCCATAACTTATCAGGAATGCTAGCTTGTATTTTGATGGCCCTAGCAGTTTCAAGTATGTGCCTATGTTTCCTCTCCACTGCCTCATTTTGTTGTGGTGTATATGGACACGAACTTTCATGTAACACACCATATTGTTAGAATAAATCCTTACAATTATGGTTAAAAAACTCAGTCCCATTATCAGACCTTATCCTCCTGATTTTTGTATCAAATTGAGTGTGTACTTCAACAAAAAAGTTTTTCATTAATGTAATCACATCTGTTTTGAGCCTCATTAAAAAAATCCAAGTCCATCTAGAGAAGTCATCCACAATGGTTAGAAAATACCTCATTCCATTATATGTTTCAACTCTATATGGTCCTCATACATCCATATGAAGTAATTGAAAATGTGCTGTTGTAATACTAGAACTAACAGAAAATGGAATTCTGTTTTGTCTAGCCAAAGGACATACCTCACAACTACTCAAAATACAAGAAGCCTTGTTTTTAAAACCAGAAACTACTTCTGAAATCTTCCTCATAACAGCTACTGGCACATGACATAACCTCTGGTGCCATGTAGCTACATCTATCTGTTTAGCTACTGCCAAACATTTATTCTGCTGCCTTTCTTCCTTATTCTGTGTGCCCCAGCTCAAGACATAAAGACCATCTTCCCCATTACCAATCCCCCTCACCTTCCCAGATAAGAGATCCTGAAATACACAATAGTATGAAAAGAAAGAGACGCTGCAATTCAGTTCTTTTGTCACTTTTGAGATATACATGAGATTAAACTTGAAGGATGGCACACTGATCGGTGTATTTTATATACACTTTTTGAGTCCTTTTTAGTTAGTATTTTACTCATTTTGTTTATGTTTAGTATAGTATTAGGGTCGTTTTCCTTTCTTTTGTGTCACAGCGGTCAAAAATGGAGAAATGGCGAAAAGAAGAGAAAATGAGCTTAATTGAGATGGAATTGCACACAAAAAGGGCCAAGAAAGGAAGTCTAAGAAGTTCCGGGAATTATAGAAGAGATCAGACGAAGACCGGACGAACAAAGGACGAAGAAATGAAAAATCCGGAATAATTCCGTCACCAGAGCCGCGGCGCTTAGCAGCAGCGCTTACCGCCACACCACCAAGCCGTCCAAAGATCTCGATTTTCGCCAGCGCTAATCTGCAGGCGCGCGCCGACGCGGAGTTATGAAGTCTTTGGGCGAATTTGACATGTTTTCAGAATCCTAAAGGGATAACTTTTCCTTCCTAAAGGGATAACTTTTCCTACCTAAAGGGATAACTTTTCCTACCTTAAAACCCTTACCTAAAAGGATTCTAATAACTTTTCCTACCTACAAAATCTCTAACCCTTCACCAAAAGGATTCTTTGGCTATAAATACTCTACATCATTAGAAGAATTATTCATTCTCCATTCCACCATTCACCACTCTACATCCACCCTTCCACCAATCCATCTTGTAAATATTCCACAACACAACCCTTGGATGCTAGAAGGCTTGGAGACTCATTCTTAAGTATTTTCTTTCCTTTTTCTTTCTTTTATTTCAGTTTTGTATGATGAACTTTGAATTAGTTCTTGTCATGTCAATGGCTAGGAACTAATTCTTTTATAGGGCTTTCCATGTTGATTCACTAGAAACTTATGTTATGAATTAATGCATGTCTATGGTTATTATTCTTCTTTGAGAGATTTATCCAATAATTGTTTTGAATGCTTGGTAATTAATTGACAACTAATTATCATTATATGATTTCTAATCAAACTTCGAAAGGAGGAGGTTGTGAATATGCTGTAAGTTGGGTAGACATATTTGGGTTGGGGATGAAAATACCTCAATTATTTATGTAGCGTTAATGAGAGGCTTAACAACCCTAATTTTGCGCATGGTGCGTGACGGTTAACTAGGTTTTTGTTCTTAATCCTCCTATAGAGTTATCCTTATCACCGAAAGGTAGGTAATGTGCAATATCAGGTTGAGTGTTTATATATCCTTAACGGAATATAAAACGATTTCAGAAACCCGCTAGCTCTGAGAGAAGAAGACCATAATTCATTGCATTAATAAATAACATAAGCGGATAGTTGAGGAGACATGGAAGCCCTATTCCCATCACAACTGAAGTAAACTTATAGTTAATTAGCTTTTATAATTATTAGTTATAAACCACAAAATCACATATCAATTACCAAATAGATACCAAAAGATAGATAGTTGGTACTTGAACCCTAATCCTTGTGGACGATATTCGGTCTTATCAAGACTATATTACTTGTCACGATAACGTGCACTTGTGTTAAAGTGTGTGCATCTTTTCGCGCATCAAGTTTTTGGCGCCGTTGCCGGGGATTAGGCATAGTTCAATATCAATTTTATCTATTTTTAATTTCTAATTTGGTTTTATTTCTGTTTTTTTATTTGTTTTTGCTCCAAGAACAAGTTTCTAACTTGTTCTGCGAGCATCTTTTTATCACCTTTTGTTGTTTTTCTTATTTTTCAGGTTAAATTCGGAAAAAAAAAAATCAGGACACATGGACTACTACTATCAGGAACAGTGGAGTCATCAACACCAGCTTAACCCACAGATTTCAGAGGAAGATCGAAATGAGTTGCAGGCAGGCATACTTATGTTCCCCAAGTGCCAGGCTCAATTTATGGCTGAGACAAGAGAGTCCCTCAGAAAGTTGGAACTGCAAATAGGAGAACTCGCAGTCATTTTGAACAGCGAAATGCAAGAACAGCAATCTGCACCTGTGGGAGGTAGCAAGCAAATTGAGGAGCCTGAACCACACCCAACTATTGAGGAATTTGGCGAGATAGTTGGTGTAGAGAAGGAAAAGATTGCAGAGATCCAATTATTCACCTTCTTGGATTCCTTGGAAAATCTTTTTCTCGTACCTATTGCAGAAGAAACACCACCAGCTGTCAATGTTGACCCCCAAATAGAAAGTCCATACCATCAAGGGCACCCCCTAGAGTTGAGAGATGTTGGGAATCTCACTGATCCCTACATTAGAGAGAGCCTAAAAGACAAGCATGTCTCGTGTACTTGGGGGATAATCGTATATTTGAGGCCCTTGTTTGAAGCAATTGTTGTAGTGAGACCTGCAACAATAACTCTGCGGATTGCAAGCAGTTCGCAGAAGGATCCAATGGGCACTCGTAAAGGTTAAAGGCGTCCGGCTAAAAGACGTTAAAGACAGCGCTTGTTGGGAGGCAACCCAATGTTTTTAATTATGTTATTTTAATTTACCTTTATTTTATTTTATTTTGTCTTGAAACAGTCTCACGGTCTTGGGTTCTTGTTTTTGTTGTTGGATGACAGTGGATCAAAGCTAAAACCAAGGAAAAAGGAGCAAAACACTAAAAAAGGAAAAAGCGATGCCGCCGCCAGAATCGGCCGCGCGCCAGAATCTCGTAAGAGCCACAAGATTAGCAGCGCGCCGAATATCGTGCCGGCGCCCGAACTCAGAGAGCCATATTTCCGTGCAAATTCCAGAATTTTTCCTCCTAGACCTCCGTTATGACCGCTGTGTTGTGTCAGTAAGTTGTCCTTTTTCTTTTATTTTCTTTGAGTCTTGCACACATTGGTGACAATGTGTGATTTAAGTTTGGGGGGATATTTTATTGTTTTTGAGTCTTTTTGAATTGTTTTGTGTATTTTTGAGTAATTTTTGAGTCATTTTTGAGTCATAATTTTCTTTTTAAGATCATGCATGCTGTAGTTACTTGAAACGCCTAGTGAAGTGAAGTAGAATAATGTAGTGGAATTAGAAGCAACCATCTGAACACTTAGGATAGATATGCCAAAAATTCATGAAATCAAACTATTTGGGGTATCTTGCTTGATTTATGCATTGTTAGTGATTAAACCTATGTGTCTGCTTGCTTACTATTTGAGGCGAAATAGTTAGGATATGCATGTTAGGGAGATGACTCAGGCATTTCTTTGTTATCCCTTTCTTATCATTCTTTGCCTATCCCTGACAGTCAAATTATATCCCTAGTCAACCCCTTTGAGCCTAAAAATAAGACCTTTCCTTGACACCCTATAATTCCATACTTGTGCCATAAGTGAAAAATTTAGATGTTTTGAATATAAAGTGTTGAAAAAGAGACAAAAGAGAGTAAACAATTTTTGATGCACCCCAATGAAAAAATAATAATAAATAGGCAAAAGCCTAAGTTTGGGGGTGCTTGTTATTCATAATACACTTCACTCTCTCAAAACAAAAGAGGGGAAAGATAGATATGAAGCGAAGAAAGGAAATCAAAAGAAAAGGAAAGAATTGAAAAGCAAAAGAGCTTATGGTACATACAATGAGCCTAAATGCCTATTTTTACCTACCACTGCCTAAGCCTACATTACAACCCTGAAAAGCCCTGAAGATCTCTAATATGTGTATCCATGATTAGTGGAGAATAGCAAGTGAACAGGCCATAGGATTTTGAAATTGACATGCATAGTTAGGTATTCTTACTTCCATTTAGCATGATTAAATTGAATTTGCGAAATATCTGACTTTAAGTGTTTAGAATGCTAAAAACCCATGCTATATGTTCCTACATATTATTCTACTAACCTTCATGCTTTTCTAAGTGACAATTATACAGCAATTTGATCAATGTCTTTGAGTCATTTTATTTTCTTTTCTTTCACGTCTTTGTTTATATTTTTGATCTTTGCTCGAGGGTGAGCAAAGGTTAAGTTTGGGGGTATTTGATCGGTGTATTTTATATACACTTTTTGAGTCCTTTTTAGTTAGTATTTTACTCATTTTGTTTATGTTTAGTATAGTATTAGGGTCGTTTTCCTTTCTTTTGTGTCACAACGGTCAGAAATGGAGAAATGGCGAAAAGAAGAGAAAATGAGCTTAATTGAGATGGAATTGCACAAACAAAGGGCCAAGAAAGGAAGTCTAAGAAGTTCCGGAAATTATAGAAGAGATCAGACGAAGACCGGACGAACAAAGGACGAAGAAACGAAAAATCCGGAAGAATTCCGTCACCAGCCATGGCGCTAAAGCAGCGCACTACGCCGACCACTGAAGCCGTCCAAAGATCTCTGATTTTCAGGCGCCGCGGCGCCAGTCTGCAGGGCCGCGGCGCCGACGCGGGAGTTATGAAGTGCTGGGCCGAATTTGACATGTTTTCAGAATCCTAAAGGGATAACTTTTCCTACCTAAAGGGATAACTTTTCCTACCTTAAAACCCTTACCTAAAAGGATTCTAATAACTTTTCCTACCTACAAAATCCCTAACCCTTCACCAAAAGGATTCTTTGGCTATAAATACTCTACATCATTAGAAGAATTATTCATTCTCCATTCCACCATTCACCACTCTACATCCACCCTTCCACCAATCCATCTTGTAAATATTCCACAACACAACCCTTGGATGCTAGAAGGCTTGGAGACTCATTCTTAAGTATTTTCTTTCATTTTTCTTTCTTTTATTTCAGTTTTGTATGATGAACTTTGAATTAGTTCTTGTCATGTCAATGGCTAGGAACTAATTCTTTTATAGGGCTTTCCATGTTGATTCACTAGAAACTTATGTTATGAATTAATGCATGTCTATGGTTATTATTCTTCTTTGAGAGATTTATCCAATAATTGTTTTGAATGCTTGGTAATTAATTGACAACTAATTATCATTATATGATTTCTAATCAAACTTCGAAAGGAGGAGGTTGTGAATATGTTGTAAGTTGGGTAGACATATTTGGGTTGGGGATGAAAATACCTCAATTATTTATGTAGCGTTAATGAGAGGCTTAACAACCCTAATTTTGCGCATGGTGCGTGACGGTTAACTAGGTTTTTGTTCTTAATCCTCCTATAGAGTTATCCTTATCACCGAAAGGTAGGTAAGGTGCAATACTGGGGTTGAGTGTTTATATATCCTTAACGGGAATATAAAACGATTTCGTAAACCTGCTAGCTCCGAGAGAAGAAGACCATAATTCATTGCATTAATAAATAACATAAGCGGATAGTTGAGGAGACATGGAAGCCCTATTCCCATCACAACTGAAGTAAACTTATAGTTAATTAGCTTTTATAATTATTAGTTATAAACCACAAAATCACATATCAATTACCAAATAGATACCAAAAGATAGATAGTTGGTACTTGAACCCTAATCCTTGTGGACGATATTCGGTCTTATCAAGACTATATTACTTGTCACGATAACGTGCACTTGCGTTAAAGTGTGTGCATCTTTTCGCGCATCACACACATAAAACATTTTTTAAGAATATCACCTCCTCCCAAGTCACAATCTCCCACATGTGTGATGTCTGTCGATTCTCCAGTAAGTAGGTGAACTTTCCCTGCATTTTCTACCATACGTCTATTATGTAGGCATCCTTGGCTACTAACCATATGATTAGTCGCACCCGTGTCTAATATTCATTTTATGAATGCATCATTAGTATTGAGTATACCTGCCATATTAGCACTTGCCTTGGACTGTCCTGCTGCATTTGTGTCATTGATCATGTTAATCAGTTGTTGTCTTTGACTTGGTGTAAACTGATCAATTATATTGAGCAGTTGCTGGTGGTGGTTTGGTATGAACTGGTTCTGAGTCTGCTTCAGATTCTGCCTTGCATAATGCTGATATAATGTATCATTATTCTGCTCTCCTTGTCCAGTTTCTTCAAACCCTCATGTCACCATATTTGCCCTCTTTCCATTTCCTTTGAAATTCTCCGGATATCCATGTAGCCTATAACAATCATTTTGTATGTGTCCTGTTTTATGACAGTAATCACATTTCATCAACTTGAGGCAGTCTATCTTGAAATGCCCCTTAACATGACAGTAGTCGCACATCGCATTGGATTATATGGCTTCCTTTGCTTCACATTTTCACTCCTAGTTGTGAGCATAGCCATCATCTCCATTGTGTCATGTACCATTCTAGACAATCCCGCAACTATCCTTTGACTCTCCTCTTGACTAACCATCGCATATACTTGATTCAAATTAGGTATTTTAGGCATCATGATCACCTGACTTCTAACATGACTGTAGCTATCACTCAATCCCATTAGAAACTGAAGCATTCTCTGATATTGTATATGGTCTATGAATTCCTTCGACTTCGGACAACAATTAGGTGGTGGCATAATCGAGTCGTATTCATCCCACAAGTCTCTGAGTTTAGAATAGTATGTAGTTACTGACATAGTACCTTGCCTCATAGTAAAAATCTCCTTATGCAACTGAAAAGTCCTTGAATTGTTGATTTTGTCGAATCTGTCCTTCAAATCCTCCCATATCGTTTGTGAATTGGAGTTGAACAACATTCCAGTGAGCAAACTCTTGCTCACATTGCCCATCAACCAGGATACTACAATCGCATTACACCTATCCCACTGATTCGCAAGTTCCCCATCGAATGACTCCCTTCTAACTGTTCCATTGATGAAACCTATTTTATTTTTGCCAAACAACGCCAACTTCATCGCCCTACTCCACAACGTATAATTATCCACGTCATTCAGTACTACACCAACAGTTAAGGATCCCGGTGCATCTGAGGGTAACAAATAAAGAGGGTGGTTATGGTCGATGACTGTGACTGTTGTTGCTGCTGTATTTACGATATTCTCTCCTTGAGTCCCCATGTCTGTTGAATTCTGCAATCACATATATGTGACTCTCCAACTCCCAACACATAAACTTCAATTCTCAACACAATGCGATTCCATTTCTTCAATTACTCGATCTCTTTAATTGCATGTCTACAATTATGTATCTGGTCAAACAATTGTTTCCATCCAGATGTTCCTCAAATCAGTGACTAAGAGTACTTCCTAATCGATTCAGACCTTAGTAACTAACTGATTGAATTTTGTTGCATGTATCGATTCAGATCTATTTTTCTTCTCAGATCTATTTTTCTTCTGAATCTTTTCACAGCATCGATCGACCTCTTCAGCTACGCTGAGCTATTGATGCGCGATTTATGCACACACTTACGCAAGTGCACGTATCGTTACAAGTAATATAGTCTAGGTAAGACCGAATATCGTTCTCAGGGACTGGTTTTCAAGTACCGATTATCTATCCTATGGTATCTATTTGGTTAACGTTAATTAGGTTGGAATTCTAAACTAATAATGCATGAAATAAACTAATTATGAAAAATAATTTGAATTAAATCAGTTATGATGGAGAATTAGGGTTTCCAAGATCATCAACTATCCACTCTATTTAATCTTTAATACAATTAGACTAACTTCTTCTTCTACGTTAAGATAGCAGGTTAACTAGACCGTTTTATACTCCTGTTAAGGTAATATAAACACTCAACCCCAATGTAGAACCCTTCTACCTTTCGGTGACAAGATTGACTACAAAGGAGGATTAAAAGCAATAACCTATTAAGCTACATAAGTATCGGGGTACTTTCGTCCACGATTTAACCTATGTTTATTCAACTATAGCATATTCACAATCTCCCCTTTCGGCTTTCGATTAGAAATCATATAAGTGATGATAACTAGTGATCAATTAATTATCAAGCAATCAAAACAACTATTGAATAAATCTTAAATAAGTGAAGAAGAAACCAAACTAATATATTAATTCATGAATAGATTTTCAAGTGAATCACAAGGAAATCCCTAATAAAGTAATTAACCCCTAGCCATAGTCACGCTAAGAACTAATATACTCTTCATACATGAACTGGAATAAACAAAGCAAAAAGAAAGAAAAGAAAATACTCAAGAACGAGTCTCCAAGCCTTCTAGCATCCAAGGATTGTGTTGTGGAATATTTACAAGATGGAATGGAATGGAATGGAATGGTGGATGGAATGTAGGATGGTGAATGGGATGTAGGATGGAGGATGTAGAATGAATTCTTCTAATGATGTATACACTATTTATAGACCAAGAATCCTTTAGGTAAAGGGTTAGGGATTATGTAGGTAGGAAAGGTTAAGGAATCCTTTTAGGTAAAGGTTTTAGGAAAAGTTATGGAAAAGGGTTAAGGAATATGTAGGTAGGAAAAGTTATCCCTTTTGGACTCTGAAAACATGTCAAATTCGGCCCAGAACTTCAGAAATCCCGCGTCGGCCAGCGTTCAGAATCGCCACGGCGCTGAAAATCGAGAGCTTTGGGCGACTTGATGGTCAGCGCCGGCTTGCCGCGGCGCCGGTGACGACACTCTTCCGGATTTTTCGTTTGTTCGTTCGGTCTTCGTCCGGTCTTCGTCTGATTTCTTCTATATTTCCCGAAACTTCTTAGGCTTCATTTCTTGGCCCTTTTAGTGTGCAATTCCATCTCATTTATGCTCATTTCATCTCCTTTTCGCCACTTCTCCATTTCTGACCGCTGTGACACAAAAGAAAGGAAAACGACCCTAATATTATACTAAACATAAATGAAATGAGTAAAATACTAATTAAAAATGACTCAAAAGGTGTATATCAAATACACCGATCAAACACCCCCAAACTTAACCTTTGCTCGCCCTCGAGCAAAGCTCAAAACAAAAATAAAACAAAACGAACAAAGACTCAAAGAGATGGATCAAGTAGTTATAATATTGCTTCTTCAAAATCATGGATGAAAGATGGGATAATATGTTAGAACATATATAACATGAATAATCAGCAATCTAGAATTTCAAGTTAGATATTTCGCAAATTCACTTAGATCATGTTCAATGGAAATACAAACACCTAACCTATGCATGTCAATTTCATTCCATCTTTCCCAAATGCTATAGACCTGTTTACTTGTTATTCTCCACTAATCATAGACATACATATTAAAGATCATCAGGACTTTCAAGGGTTGTAAGGTAGGCTTAGCGGGGTAGGTAAAAATAGGCATTTAGGCTCACCACGTACCATAAGCACTTTTCATTCAAAACTCTTTTCCTTCTTTTTATTTCCTTTTAGTTTCACTCCACTTTCTCCTCTTTTCTTTTGAGAGAATGATATGTATTATAAATAATGTGCACCCCAAACTTAGACTTTTGCATATTTTTCATTGGGGTGCATCAAATTTGTTCACTCTCTTTTTGTCTCTTTTTCACGCTTTTCATCCCAATACTTTTCCATTATTACTTATGGCACGACAAAAGAATCATAGGGTGTCAAAGAAAGATATTTATTTTAGGCTCAAAGGGGCTGACTAGTGATACATTTTATGTCAGGGTAGGTAATGAATGGTCAGAAGGGCTATCAAAGAAATGCCTGAATCATTTCCCTAAACATGTACATCTTAACTATTTCGCCTCAAATAACAAGCAAACAGATTTTCTAGACATTTTTTCAACATTCTTTCCATAATTGACACACATAAGCTAAGCACAAATATTCCAAATAATTAGATGTCATGAATTTTTGGTATATCTAACTTAAGCACACAGATTGTCGCTTTTAATTCTATTACATTATCCCACTTTATCCACTCAATATCTTTAGCAACTACAACATGCATGATCCATCAAATCAAAAAAATACAAAAAAATAAAAAAATAAAATATTATATAATGACTCAAAAATACTCAAAAAAAAAACACAAAACAAATAAAAAAAAAGACTCAAAAATAATAAAACATCCCCCCAAACTTAAATCACACATTGTCCCCAATGTGTGCAAGACTCAAAAAAAAATAGGGACAACTTACTGACACAACACAGCGGTCATAACGGAGGTCTAGGAGGAAAAATTCTGGAATTTGCACGGAATATGGCTCTCTGAAGTTCCGGCGCCGCGGCGCCCCAAGTACTGTGGCTCTCTGAAGTTCCGGCGCCACGACGCTGACGACTGCTTTTCCCCTTCTTCTTTTTTCAGCGTTTTTGCTCCTTTTTCCTCAGATTTAGCTTTCAGTCCACCTATTATCCAACAACACAAAACAAGAAGCCACGACCGTGAGACTGTTCAAGACTAAATAAAACAACTAAAACAAAAATTAAAATAACATAATTAAAAAAACATTGGGTTGCCTCCCAACAAGCGTTGTCTTTAACGTCTTTTAGCCGGACGCAGTTAACCTTTACGAGTGCCCATTGGATCCTTCTGCGAACTGCTTGCAATCCGCAAAGTTATTGTTGCATGTCTCACTTCAACTACAACAATTGCTTCAAACAAGGGCCTCAGATATACGATTATCCCCCAAGTACATGAGACATGCTTGTCTTTTAGGCTCTCTCTAATGTAGGGATCAGTGAGATTCCCAACATTTCTCAACTCTAGAGGGTGCCTTTGAAGGTATGGACTTTCTATTTGGGGATCAACAGTGACAGCTGGTGGTGTTTCTTTTGCAATAGGTATAGGAAAAAGAATTTCCAAAGAATCCAAAAAGGTGAATAATTGGATCTCAGTAATCTTTTCCTTTTCTACACCAACTATCTCGCCAGATTGCTCAATAGCTGGGTGTGGTTCAAATTCCTCAATTTGCTTACCACCTCCCATAATGATGTCTCTAGGCAGATTTTCTTGAAGTGTATTGCTCATCCTATCCATTAGTTGCCCTATTTGTGTCTCCAAATTTCTGAGGGACACTCTTGTCTCATCCATAAACTGAGTCTGGCACTTGGTGAGCTTAAGTATGCCTGCCTGCAACTCATCTAGATCTTCCTCTGGAACCTGTGGGTTAAGCTGTTGTTGATGACTCCACTGTCTCTGATAGTAGTAGTCCATGTGTCCTGAATTTTTATTTTTATTTTTTTCGAATTTAACCTGCAAAAAAAGAAAAACAACAAAATGTGATAAAAAGATGCTCGCAGAACAAGTTAGAAACTTGTTCTTGGAGCAACCAAATTAGAAATAAGAATAGATAAATCGATATTGAAAGTACGTCAATCCCCGGCAACGGCGCCAAAAACTTGATGCGCGATTTATGCACACACTTACGCAAGTGCACGTATCGTTACAAGTAATATAGTCTAGGTAAGACCGAATATCGTCCTCAGGGACTGGTTTTCAAGTACCGATTATCTATCCTATGGTATCTATTTGGTTAACGTTAATTAGGTTGGAATTCTAAACTAATAATGCAGGAAATAAACTAATTATGAAAAATACTTTGAATTAAATCAGTTATGATGGAGAATTAGGGTTTCCAAGATCATCAACTATCCACTTTATTTAATCCTTAATACAATTAGACTAACTTCTTCTTCTACGTTAAGATAGCAGGTTAACTAGACCGTTTTATACTCCTGTTAAGGTAATATAAACACTCAACCCCAATGGAGAACCCTTCTACCTTTCGGTGACAAGATTGACTACAGAGGAGGATTAAGAGCAATAACCTATTAAGCTACATAAGTATCGGGGTACTTTCATCCACGATTTAACCTATGTTTATTCAACTATAGCATATTCACAATCTCCCCTTTTGGCTTTCGATTAGAAATCATATAAGTGATGATAACTAGTGATCAATTAATTATCAAGCAATCAAAACAACTATTGAATAAATCTTAAATAAGTGAAGAAGAAACCAAACCAATATATTAATTCATGAATAGAGTTTCAAGTGAATCACAAGGAAATCTCTAATAAAGTAATTAGCTCCTAGCCATAGTCACGCTAAGAACTAATATAGTCTCCATACATGAACTGGAATAAACAAAGCAAAAAGAAAGAAAAGAAAATACTCAAGAACGAGTCTCCAAGCCTTCTAGCATCCAAGGATTGTGTTGTGGAATATTTACAAGATGGAATGGAATGGAATGGTGGATGGAATGTAGAATGGTGAATGGGATATAGGATGGAGGATGTAGAATGAATTCTTCTAATGATGTAGAGACTATTTATAGACCAAGAATCCTTTAGGTAAAGGGTTAAGGATTATGTAGGTAGGAAAGGTTAAGGAATCCTTTTAGGTAAAGGTTTTAGGAAAAGTTATGTAAAAGGGTTAAGGAATATGTAGGTAGGAAAAGTTATCCCTTTTGGACTCTGAAAACATGTCACCCGCCGAACTTGAAATCCGCGTGGCCGCGCCATCGCAATCCGCCACGGCGCTACCAAAAATCAGAGAGTTTTGGGCGGCTTGGTGGTAGAATGGCGCCGCGACAGACTCTTCCGGATTTTTCGTTTGTTTGTCCGGTCTTCGTCTGTTTTCTTCTATATTTCTCGGAACTTCTTAGGCTTCATTTCTTGGCCCTTTTAGTGTGCAATTCCATCTCATTTATGCTCATTTCATCTCCTTTTCGCCACTTCTCCATTTCTGACCGCCGTGACACAAAAGAAAGGAAAACGACCCTAATACTATACTAAACATAAATGAAATGAGTAAAATACTAACTAAAAATGACTCAAAAGGTGTATATCAAATACACCGATCAGTTATTAGCACCGCACCAGAGATGCATCTGAAATGGTTAAAATCAATTTTCTCAGCCGCCGATAATGATAACTCGAAGAAACCCTAGAAATCGATAAAGAAGACGAAGTCTAAATCACAGCCAGTATCGATGGCTTTGATACCATGTTAATTTACTTGTTTACATGTTGATAATCTGAAGAGAAGATGAAGCAAGAAAAGAGAAATGGAGGAAAAGAGGAGAAGAGTGAAGGCAGAAGAAGAAAATGAGAGAGAGAGAGAGAAACAAACTGTGTGTATTGAAGAATGAATGAAAATTATTCCACTTTTACATTGACCTAGTATATTTACACACATATTGAATATGAATTGGCTCATTGGCCCACTAAGCTAACACAATTAACCCAGTATATTTACACACATATTGAATACAATGAATTGGCTCATTGGCCCACTAAGCTAACACAATTAACCCAGTATATTTACACACATATTGAATATAATGAATTGGCCCATTGGCCACTAAGCCCACTAAACTAACACAATTATTTATGAATTTATTTCTTCTACAGTTACTAATAAATCAAATTACAATTTATGCTTGTATCAATTGACTTCTTCTGTTGCCATATTTGAATTTTTAGAACAATGGTGATGAAGTTTTTCAATTCCGTGAGTGAATTTATATTGGGTTAGAAAATTCTTAAGACTTTTTTGAGGATATATTTGATTCTTGTAAAAGTTTTAAATTGGACGATCTCTTTTTGTATGAATTTGTGTTGTTGTAATATTATTTTAGGTAGTTCCTTAATAATGTCCATGTCGTTTGAGTATTTGAGAATTATTTATAATTGAGATGTTAAGCTGAATGTAGATGTTTTTATATATAGTTATTGTGATGAAATTCTTGAAAAATGATTATGTGCGTGGAAAACGATAATTTCGTTAAGGAAAATCAAATTTAATTGAACGAATGATATAATTATTGTGGTAATTTTTCAAACTAATCTTGTGGCTAATGTGAGGGATTGGGTGTTAGAGTTTGATGTTTCTAAGCATATTTGTTCTAATAAAATAAATTTTGTGTCTTACACCCAAGTTGATGTATGGAGGAGAAGAATTTCTTTATATTGGTGATTTAAGAACTACTCCAATTTTTGGAATATGAAAAGATTTTTTTTTTCTTAAACTCACATTTGAAAAACTACTGACGTTAACTGAGGTAGTACATGTTACTTAAACATGACTAATGTCATTACATTAGTATATTTTCAACGTCTGCTTAGTTGTTTGTAACAGACTTATAATAACAAATATTAAAATAAAATTAAAATAGTATAAAATAATTATTGTTAAATTTTAAAAATATGAATATTGACTTATCGATCAAATTTACCTTTTCTCTATTCTTTAATTATAACACTATTGTTGTTTTAATTATATTTTTAAGGTGATATCAAATGAAAAAATATTTAATGTGATAATGTCAAAGAATATGATAATGGGATGTTTCGGGAATTTTGTGAAAAAAACATGACTACTTACGTTTGCAAAAGTAAGTAGTCTCGAGCCTAGTTCGTATAATATTTTAGATGACGATGTCTCCCCGTATATTATCCACCATTTATCGGAATTGTCCCGCACCCAAAATCCCCAGCAGGCCCATTGCCCGTTGGTCCTCCAGTTCCGTCACATAGGCCCAGTCCTCTAGTCACGGGTCTAGTAACTGGGCCGCATATCCAACCCAGTTTTGCCCCTGCCTCGGATATCCACGATATACAATACCTTGTGTATACCGTGTATATCACGAAAACCCATCACAAGTGGGAGACTGTGATATACACGGTATACACACAGTGTATATCCCTATTTTGGTAACATATTATTTTGTATTATTTGTATATAAGTAGCATTGTATACTTATCATAATTATAAGATTTTTGTATAAATAGAATATAATTTTAAAAGTTGAATATGAATATGATTATGATTTTCCATATTACGAAAATTATAATTTTTATATATATATATATATATATATATATATTATTTTATTAATAAGAATAATTCAGAAAGTAAGCGAGAAGAACGATTTCGGTACCAAGCCTACACGAAAAGAGAAGATGGAGAGGGAGAATTATATCTGTACAGCACGTGCTCTTCTCGTAATGAATTTATTTAGCTTTTAATATTTATTTATTTTAGTTCCTCACAAGTCAATATGTTGTTCTTATATGTTAAGCATTACACTAACTCAATTAGTCAAATCATATGTGAATATTACTACGTACTAGCAAGATGAATCATATTAATTAATTAAATAATTAAGAAGGAACTACCAATTCTTATGTTCTTCGAAGTATGTTCAAATTGAATACGCAAGTGAACGTTTGTGTTGCATGCTTAGTCATCTTCCACCAAATTAAAGAAGAAATCATTGTTATCCATTGTTGAATACTGTTTCAAGAACCTTATTTTATGTAACAAAGTGATTTGAAACATACAGAAGGTTATATTTTTTTGGCTTTCAGATAAATCATTTGAGACATTTTATTTTGGTAATAAGAGTTTGAATTTGTCAATTTTGTTGGTTCTTCACTCCCAGATCAATTCATTTACGTGTAACACCAAAGAAACTGGTGAGATATCTATGCTTTTAATGTAATGCCGTTCTCCAATTTAAAATATATCATGAGTGTAAATATAAAATATTTACTATGATCAATGTAAAACTATTAATTTTGTATATGATCAAATTAAGTTTATTATATACAGTTACATGTTGTACGTGTAGAATTGTATTAATTTCCGTTGGGGAGTCTTTCTCATTAATACAAAATATATATAGGTGTACAATGTTGAATCCTTCTATAATAAGTATCTCATCTCAATTCTATCATAATTATACAATACAAAATATGATAAATATATTCATTGTTACAGTTGCTAATACACCACCTCAGTTGGAGCGGGAAGAGGTCGGACACTGAGACTAGATCTGAAGTCGAGGAATAACTGTCTAGGAAGATCTTTCGCGAAGATATCTGCATATTGATACGAAGAAGGAACATGCAACACATTAACATGACCGAGAACAACCTTCTCACGAATAAATGTATACACATCTCAATATGTTTGGTTCTCTGATGCTGAACCGGATTATGAGATAAGTATATGGCTGATATGTTATCACAATAAACCAAGAACGCCTTACGCAAGGGAGACTGAAGCTCCAAAAAAAGGTTTTGGAGCCAACAGATCTCAACAACAACATCTGCAACGCCTCTATACTTTGCTTTTGCACTCGAACGGAATAAAGTGACTTGCCTCTTAGCAGATCAATAAATGAGATTATCCTCTAAGAACACACAGTAGCCGGAGGTGGAGCGTCGCGTGTCCGGACAACCTGCCCAATCAACATACATATATGATAACAATTTGGTCAGTGCTGAGCGGTATAGATGCAATCCCTAATCAAGTGTGCCCTTAACATATTGAATGATACGTATAAGGGCAGTAAAATGAAGCTCCCTGGGGCATGCATAAATAATCATACATGCTGAACAACATAAGTAATATCAGACCTGGTGAAAGTAAGACACCGAAGTGCACTTGCAAGACTCATGTAAAGAGTGGGAACAGACACTAGATCACCATCAACAACACTAAGCTTCGAGTTAGAGTCGACCGGAGTGGACATGATCTTGCAGTTCGCCATTTAGCCCTGTACACTATCTCCTCTGCATACTTACATTGACACAAGAACATAGTATCTGCAGATCTAGTCACTAAAATCCCCAAAAAGTAACCTCAACTTCCCCAAGTCAGTCATAGCAAATTCAGTTTTAAGCAACGTAATGATTACATTTTTTTAACAAATCAGATGAGGCAGTAAGCACAATGTCATCTACATATAGCAACAAATAAGCAATGTTACTATCTCGAGAAAAAATAAACAGAAAATTATCACATTTGCTGCATACGAACTCAATCTGCATAACGTACTGTGCAAAGCGACCATACCACGCTCGAGGGGCCTGTTTCAAACCATACAGTGACTTACGAAGACGACATACATACTGAGGGGCTGCTGGATGGACAAAACTAGGCGGTTAGTGCATGTCAATTAAATTGTGCGATAAGATTACTACAATTGGGGAAGATTTTTTACATTATTAACAAATTGATATAGACTTCAAACATTGTTACACGAATATCTCTCTGTACATAATTTACTAATAAATGAAGACATTGGAATATCTGAAATCAGCACACTCTCCCAAAGAAAATCCAAAAAGGAGTGTAAATTTAAAAAGATAAAATAAAAAGATGTGATCCTGCTAACATGTCACAAATCAATTTATCATATATCGCTAATCCTCTGTGTAAAGAAGAAGAAGAAGGGGCCAAGCAATTCAGGTATGCTATATGAATCTTTACTGCCCATGGACTAGTTTTATGCGAGGTGCCGCTTACCACCACTTTTTTCCCCGACAATATGAGCAAGCTAAAACGAGCAAAGAAGTTATAGGTGCACTATTGATGAGCTTCATTCCGATTAACATGAGCGACACCAAACTGAACCATGAGGCTACCCGGATAAGCAGAATTACTAGGCTTTAACAAATTAGCATGACCACCAGCAAAGTGCATTTCATTGACATTGAGGGGACAACCTGAGCCTGAGCTTCCAGGGATATTGGTGCAACCAGATGGTCCTGAAGGAGGAACTGGACCTCTTTGAAGAGACTGTAACCTCATCAATTCTTTTTCATGTAACAACCTAGTCCCTTTACCTGGCTTGGCAAAAACAAGAACAAGGGCTAATACAAGCAATAATAAAGTGGTTTTGAGACACTTCATCTATTTATGTTGCAAAAGCAGGAAAAAGAATTCTGTGTTAATGTTTTTGGTTGATTGCAATGATTAAGGTTTCTATTGAGGAGGGGCCATATTTATAGGCAAAGTTTGTTTTTGTTTGATTATAGGATAGATTTTTGACTGTTGCCTACCGCCAGAATGTTTATAATTAAAAAAAACAACTTGCCTAGGAATGTGGTTTTGAACTGAACCATTATTCAAAGTTTTCAATACTCATCATCTCATTTGTTGGTATTTCGTATAATATATTATTAACGAGATAAACCTGAGTGGGAATTATGTAGCTGATGATGTTAAAGTTTGGGGAAGAAAATATTCAGATTGTATCTTCCTACTAGCTTCGTGGAAGTATTAGGCTGCGGACTAAAGGCAATTCCTGTTGGAGAAGTTTCTTGGTAATTATGTACTAATGGTTTTTCCCCTTTAACTTTGTGCATACGTTTCTGTTGGTTGTTCATTGACTTTCACAAGTGAATGAATCAGTGATGAGTTATTCAGAGTATCCAATATGCAGAATGAATGAGCCCTCTGTTTTCTAATTATTTTGGAGGTAAGGGAGGCTCGGAATATGAGCAAAATGAAGAGGAAAACTTTACACTTTTTGTAACGATTCAGGTATTATCGTCCAACTTCCCTTCGAGTTCAATCACTAGCAGTCTGGGTTGTTACACTTTCAAGATGTAAGACGTCAATTTTATGAAAATACGATCAGACACTACTCAATTATCTACCTTAAACAAATTACCCTACCGCAGTACTTATGCTTCTCATTTGTCACTAATAATTCAACATATTTGACCATCTTAAACTAATTTAGCTAAAAATAAGACCACAATGACACCTAGCCAAGGCATTTACCATTTCTAAGCCATTCAATTTATTGTAACCCCTTCAAAAACAACGTGCCTTGAACACACTGTTTATACCTCCTAGGGACAATTATTTGGTAGTGGCTCCAGAGTTTACTCCAGTGCCCTGTGGGGCAAGTCTCACACATTACTTTATGGGGCAGTAGAAAGTGCTTCAATCTTCACATCTATTTATAGCCTGTCGCTTTTGACTACTGGATAAGTGAAACACCTTATCTTGATCGAAGAATTTACTATATATCTCGGGAAGAATTTAGTTGGTTCGTAACTATCTCTGTGAAAAAGAATAAAGCATAAACTTCCAAACTCCTCTAACAATCTCACCCATTACCTGGCTTCAATCCTAACAATTATATAGTAGCATTCCCATTTCCTATCTGTTATAATATGGAAAATGTGAGTTTGATAGGGTGGTTACAAGGAAAGGAAATGAGAAGTAAGTAACAATAATAATGATTACAATTTGGAATTAAGAATAAAATGAACTAACAAAGGATTGTTGAGTCGGGTGTTAGCACCCTGTACTTAAGATAATATTGCCCTGTATGTATCATTTTATGGTGATTGATAACTTGTCTTCCAAGATAAAACAACAACAAACACTTGAGCAAAGGAGATTCAAATGTTACTAAAAGAAGAGCATTTTGAGTGTGTGAAAAGAAAGCTTGAGAGGAAGCAATATTCAGAAAAATCTGATTGCAAGTGTGTTATTCAATTGAGCCTAAGGCCTCAATTTATAGTGTGTGTAAGATGACCTCTCATCTAACCAACTAATGACAATCTAAGTCATGTAATGACACTTATTGAGAGGTTATAATTCAGCCAAATAATGGCTGAATTCAAGTTCCAAGTAATGGAGGATCAATGCTCCAAAACCAATCCAAAAGTCAGAAACTTCCATCGCTCGTCGAGCATTCTGCCATCGAAGCACCGCGGCCCTACCTGGGAGGCGTCGCGTTGCCTCCTAGGCAGGATCCCCTCTTAAAAGAGATTTTGGCGCACTCACATGGTACATTTCTAGCAATCTTTCGACGGATCGATGTTGCATCTGGATAGGTAGCCATGACTTTGAACCTTCCATAGTAGAATACCATCAGACTTACTTACTGCGCGGTGAATGTGATGTCTTGAACCGTCAGTGTTTAATGTTGTTACACACCGTAGTTCAGGTCATGCGTATGAGTGCGTACGAAAGGAAGTAAGACTTAAAATTTTCGAAAGATAGGTTGACGGATTATTTCGGACGGGTTTTAGTCAACTTTGAGGCGGGTTATGACCCGCTACATTGAGAGTTCCTAAGTGTTTCAAAGACCTAGGGCGTAGTTCGTTGAGTCTAGTCTCCAACGCAACCAAACGTTCGTCGATAGAACATCGGAGTAGAAAGTTATTGGAGTTACAAGTTCGGTCTGTGATCGGGCAAAAAGGTGTTTGGTGGCCACTGTGGCGCGACGCCTTATTCGAGGAGTGCTGAAGTTGCAGGGCCGCGGCGCCGGATAGTTCTGGGTGTCGGCAGGAGTTTCAGCGCCGCGGCGCCGAGGCAGAACTTTTGGCGGAAAAAACTGAGGAAATATGATATTTTCTTTTAAAGAGGTCATGGGTGGGTGACAAGTGTCCTCCCCCATCTGATTTTGCATGCACTACTTATTGACCAAGTCTTGAAGACTTGGTCATTCTTCAAGTTCATCCCTCTCTCTAGAAAATTAAGCTATCCCTTCTCTCTAGAAAATCAAGAAGAACACAAGGCTTGTGAAAAATCTGAAAAGTGTGGCAAGAAGGAAACTTATTTGCAAGCTTGTGGGAGTTATTGTGGTGGTGTTTGTGGAAGAGGAGGCTAGCTTTTTGTTGGATTAACTTGGCTAAAGCTCTAAGGTAAAGATTCTTCTCTTGTAGCTAGTTATTAGTGTTGCATGCGAGGAAGAAAGAACTTGTAGTAGTAAATAATGTTCTTAGATTCATTGCATGTAAGAGATATGATTTGGATTTGAAGGAATTGAATAAGGTTAGGATGTAAGCATGTTGTAGCCTAAATTTCACCTTAAAGTTGTTAAGTTAGTTGTTGCACATTGTGGGGCAGAATTTTACACATCCAAGTTTAGGTGTGTAATCCCCTTTGAAATGTTTGGATTGTTGGGCCTTAAATGTGGCGTTTGGATGATGAATTTGGCCTTTAAAAAGGTGGCAAAGTATGTAGAAACAAAGGAAATGCTGCCCAATTTTCCATAGAATTTAGTGACTTGAACTTGGATTATTCTAGAGGTTAATAAACGTACTATGATCATTTTAGGTTGACGTACTAAGTGTGGTGTATTGGACTTAGCAAGTGGATTAACCGGAGCGGTATGTGGAAACTTTCTTATCTCTTGAGCATGAGTAATTATAACTATATAGTACGGTAGACGTACGTGTTTTAAATGAAGTAAATCCATTTGTTATACTTGACTTGTTTTAAGAAAATGTCTAAGTTGGTTGGGTTAAGGAGTTAACCCACTTGTTCTTGAGGAATGGTTTATCCTAAGTAAGGTAGACAAGGATTTCTTGACATGAAGAAGTATTTTGAAAATTGTGTAAATTTGACTTGAAGTATAAGCCTCTTGGTTAATAAAAGAACGAAATCTTTTGAAACATAAGGAGTTATAACGGCTTTATGGGAAGTTAGTTATAACGGCCTTATGAAAATGTAAGAATGTCTTAATTTCTAAAAAATATAAAGTTAGTATAACGGCTTTATGGGGAGTTGGTTATAATAACTTTATGGAAGGATAAAGAGTTGGTTTTTCTTGAATAAGGTCATGAAAATGAGATCCATTTTGTATGTTAATGAAAGCCTAAAGAAGTTATGAGTTTACTTGGACGTACCGCCAGTGATGAAGGATTCCACGGGTATGCTTCCATTGATTTAGTATGAGTTTACTTGGACGTGCCGCCAGTGATGAAGGATTCCACGGGTATGCTTCCATTGATTTAGTATGAGTTTACTTGGACGTGCCGCCAGTGATGAAGGATTCCACGGGTATGCTTCCATTGATTTAGTATGAGTTTACTTGGACGTGCCGCCAGTGATGAAGGATTCCACGGGTATGCTTCCATTGATTTAGTATGAGTTTACTTGGACGTGCCGCCAGTGATGAAGGATTCCACGGGTATGCTTCCATGGTCTTTATATGAGTTTACTTGGACGTACCGTCAGTGATGTGGGATTCCACGGGTATGCACCTTGGACATGCTTACGATGAGGGATTCCGAGGCATGCAGTATGAGGGGTAAGAGTATATCTGAGGGGTAAATCCCCAAGATCGTTATACCACCTTCTTCAGGGTAAGAGTATATTTGAGGGGTAAATCCCCAAGATCGTTAGACCACCTGCTTCAGGGTAAGAGTATATCTGAGGGGTAAGTCCCCAAGATCGTTATACCACCTGTTCCGTGGATTTGCTACCCACGATGCGAGGAATACCTCATGCGAGTCCGTTGGGCTTATGCGGGTGAAATAGTCCCATGCGGGTGAGTACATCTTATGCGATGAATACCTCATGCGGGTCCACATGACCCATGCGGGTGAAATAGTCCCAAGAGTAGGAGTGCTTAATGATATTGTGAGGCGGATGACCTTGCTTTGATTATGAGCTGCCTATTTTCATGCAGTATAGTATATGATTGACATTCTCATTGTTGGTAAGGTACAGGGTTCTGTAAACTGATTTTTATACATGTCTCCAGTTATTTTAAGACTTATGAGGTATTTTCAGTATTTTTCCGCCGCATACTTGGTACCTATCAGACCTCGACTTCTGCGCTCATGCCGCAGTCGAGTGCGTAACTGGTCGATCCGCACTCTTAGGATCACCGTTCGCTTGAAAGCTCCATTTCTCGAGGCTTTGTCTTTGGCACGATTCTCGAGGTTGTAGACTTTTGTACATTCGTGGTATGGCGGGCCCCGTCCCCGCCACGCTTGTTATTCTTAGAGTGCGTAGTCACGTTTGTGGTTTGGGCCGTAAGAACAAGGTTATCTTGTTTACTTTTGATTAAGTTTATCTTATGAAAAGCTGACGCTTGCCGCTGATGTTTGCTATATTCGGTATATGTGTATGTATGTTCACCGCTATTCTCCTCGATGTATACAGTGGTGCCGGTAGGGCACGATCAGCGCCCGGGTCGGGTCGTGACAAATGTAATCCAAGACAACGGTACCAACACAATAACTTTTCTTACTCTGTTATTCTTCAATATTTTGTCCGTTGTGGTCGTGGACTCGTCTTGGATTCTTAAGTTCGTTCATTTGAGGCGGTCTGTCCTCGCACTTAAATAAGTGGTCTCTTATAAGATATTCTGTTATACCCCACTTCACAAGTATTAGGAACCATTAAAAGGTTTCGCAAACCTAACCTCAATCGTCGATGATCATTAAAGGTTTTGGAAACTTAACCTTTACCCACACTGTAGATAGAACTTAATGTCTATCACGGAAACAACCTTGGATTCATGTTTCTATGCAGAAATTGATGCGCGGTAAGATGCACACACTTTAAACGCAAGTGCACGTTATCGTGACAAGTAGTATAGTCTTGATAAGACCGAATATCGTCCACAAGGATTAGGGTTCAATTACCAACTATCTATTTTCTAGTATCTATTTGGTGAATTGATAATTGATTTGTTGTTTATAACTAAGAATTATGCAAGCTATTTAAATATAAAGATTTATTTCAGTGGTGATGAGAATAGGGCTTCCATGTATCCTTACTATCCGCTTATGCTACATACTAATGCATTAACTTATGGTATTCTTCTTTTAGAGAAAGCAGGTTTACGAAATCGTTTTATACTCCCGTTAGGGTTATATAAACACTCAACCCCAGTATCGCACCTTACCTACCTTTCAGTGATAAGGATAACTCTATAGGAGGATTAAGAACAAAAACCTAGTTGACCGTCACGCACAATGCGCAAAATTAGGGTTGTTAAGCCTCTCATCAACGCTACATAAATAATTGAGGTATTTTCATCCCCAATCCAAGAATGTCTACCCAACTTACAGTATATTCACAATCCCCCCCTTTCGGAATCTGATTAGAGATCATATAGTGATAATTAGTTGTCAATTAATTACCAAGAGTTCAACTCAATTATTGGATAGATCTCACAATAAGAAAAATAACCATAAGCATGCATTAATCTATAACATAAGTTTCTAGCAATTCAACATGGAAAGCCCTATAAGAGAATTAGTTCCTAGTCATTGTCATGACAAGAACTAATTCCATGTTCATCATACAAAATAGAAATAAAGAACAAGAAAGGGGAAAGAAATTACTAAACTAATGGTATCCAATCTCCAAGCAAAAGTCTTGTGTTGTGCATAAGGAACCCTTAAAACCGCCTAGGTTCTCTTTTTATAAATAAAACCTCCTCTTTTCCTTCAGTCCGCCTGTAAATTGGTCAAAAGACCTAATTTTTCGCGTCGCCGGCCTGCTTCGCATGTGCGCGAAGTTCTGCAATCCGTCGGGTGTTTTGGCGCCGCGCCCGATATTCGCTGTTCGGTAGCCATACACTGCATCTTCTGTAGCTCCTCGGATGTTTAGGCGCCGCGCCCAGACCGCTTTCTCCTAATAGTGCGCCGCGCCTCGCTGATCGCAGGAGGCCGCGCGGCCGGTCTGATTTTACCTTCGCTCACCACTTTCTCTCGCTTTCCACCTCGCATCTCTCTTTGCCCTCTTTTTGCTCCTTTTCCGCCATTTGGCCATTTTAATCATTTTGACTCAAAAGAAAGAAAAACTATCCTAATACGACACTTATATGTGCAAAACGGGACAAAAGACTAACTAAAACTGACTCAAAAGGTGTATATAAAATACACCGATCAAATACCCTCAAACTTAACCTTTGCTCGCCCTCGAGCAAAGATAGAAAGAAATAAAATAAAAGACTCAAAGAACGAAAAATAAAAGACTCACTGCCATTGATCACTTTTGCTGCATAAGTGTTAACTAGAAAAACATGAAGGTTAGCAGAATAGTATGCATGAACATATAGCATGAAATTTCAGCACATTAAGCTAGATATTTCGCAAACTCATATTCATCATGCTTAATGGAAGTCAATATACTAAATCATGCATCTAAATTCAAGAATTCCTATGGCATGCTTACTTGCTATTCTCCACTAATTCTGGATATGCATAAAAGAGATCTTCAGGACTTTTAAGGGTTGTAATGTAGGCTTAGGTATAGGTAGGTAAAAATAGGCAATTTAGGCTCATTTCGTGTACCATAAGCTCTTTTAGCTTTTCAATATTTCCCTTTTTCTTTTTGTTCTTTCCTTCACTTCGATTCTATCTTTTCCCTCTTTTATTTTGGGAGAGTGAAGTATATAATAATGACAAGCACCCCCAAACTTAGGCTTTTGCCTATTTCTTATTACTTTTGTATTGGGGTGCAACAGACTTATTCACTCTTTTTGTCTCTTTTTTAACACAATGTATTCCACTATTTCCTATTTTCACTTATGGTACAATTTGTGGGAATATAGGGTGTCAAAGAAGAAGTTTCAAATTTAGGCTCAATGGGGCTGACTAGGGATATTTTTTAAAGTACGGGATAGAAAAGAATGGTAAGAATTGGCTATCAAAGAAATGCCTGAGTCATCTCCCTAACATGCATATCCTAACTATTTCGCCTCAAATAGCAAGAAATCATAACACATAAGTATTTATCATTTAACATGCATAACTCAAGCAAGAGACTCCAAATAGACAGATTCTGTGAGTTTTTGGCATATCTAACCTAGGTGTTTAGATAGTTGCTTCAATTCCGTTACATTATTCCACCTTACTTCACTAGGTGTTTTTAGCAACTACAACATACATGATCTTTGACAGACAATTATGACTCAAAAAGAAAAAAAAAATTGGTGACTCCAAAATAAACATAAAAACAATCAAAAAGACTTAAGTAAAACATAACATGACACAAAGAAAATAAAACACAAATAAAACACCCCCAAACTTAAATCACACATTGTCCAAAATGTTTGTAGAATCAAAGACAATAAAAGAAATAAGACACTTACAAAATTTGGTTAATATGGTGGTGGTGGTGGATAATGATCGACCATTGGTTGAACAAGGAACTCAACTCGTTGATTTGTTGCCTTGTTTCTTGATGCCCTTGTACTATCGCGGTGTCAAGGTCCGCATCATCCTCATCTGATTTTGATACAATTGCTCCATTGTGGGCGTTGAAGGTTCTGCTCGTAGTTGGCGGTGGCTAGGTCTCGCCTCATGTGAGCCCCTATTTCGTGCTCATCTTCGTCCATGGCGGCCTCTGCTGCCGCCGCTTGTACTCTCCGTCTGGCTTTGGGGCTTGGGTGCAGGAAAGAGTGCAATATCCCATAGACACGGCGATTAGTTTCTTTCATGAGTGTCGGTGGTAGTTTTGGAACCGCACTCGTGTGACATAGCTTGGTGATAATCGAGCCATGTCCCAATCCGCTGTTGTTACCAACTCGCTGATTTCCTCAATGCTCGCACTATTTCTTTCCCACATCAATCGCCAATCTCCTTATAATTCCATATATCGCTTTAATCTCATCCTCCGCACTCTGCGGTGAAGTGCGTGGATGGAATCACGCGGCCGACGAAATATAGCCAACCTTTGGCTACTTTGTTGAATTGGCACTGCTCGTGCTCTTGACCCATTTCTTCCAATATCAAAACCGCTCCATGGTAGCTCACTGTTTGCGACGGTATCGATTTATGTTGTCGGTGCTTCCTGACCATGTTCTAAAATGGCTCGATCACCAATTACTCCTTCAACATCAATCGTTTTCAATTGTATATTTATATCTTCTCACATCACAGTACATAGTGTCCCCTTACAAAGCATCCCCTTTCCACCTTCTCCTAAAATTGGCATAAAATTCACGCACCATTGTTGTGTTTTATCGGTGCTATCTTCTCCGGATTCACAAATCTCATCCACTCCCTTAACTCAATCATCACCCGAATGGTCTCATAAACATCTTCTTCCCCATATGACTCCCTCGGGTAGTCCATTCCCTTCTACGGTATTAAAGTGCAGTATCAAGCTTTTTGTATCTTTGGTAGGCTTGGTAGCTCACAAACCTATTTTCATCGTATTGTGGGGTTGGGGTGGATGTGGAGCCTCTTCTTTTCCTGGTGGCCATGGTTAAAACTAGTTTTATAGAGCTTTTCAATTTAGTGGCACAAATGTTTCCTACACAATCTACAACTAGCAGCGAACACAACACCCCCAAACTTCAACTTTTCTACCCAATACCCACACTCCTTTTCTACTCTTTTCTCCAAACTTCACAATCAACTTTTCAGTACCCAATTACTTCAACTACAATACTCCTTCAAACTACTACCTCTTGTGACTTCAGTAAAGGATTCAAGAACAGAAAAGGATTACCTTTTTATGAGAAGCTTCAAGCTGTTCTTGTTTCTAATGGTGGTTTGAGGCTATGGAATGGAGCTTTGTTGGTTGAGATGGCTAAGGGTTTTTAGGAATTTAAGAGTTTTGGTTGTGGTTGGGTTTAATTTGTGGAGGATTCGTGGGCAAATTTTTGAAATTTCGTAGGTTTTTGGAGAGGAAGGGTTAGGTTTTTGAAATTGGATTTGGGGAAAATCTGATTCTGGGCGTTTTAAGTTCTGGATTCCCGCCGCGTTCGCTTTTAGCCGCGGCTAAACTCTGCGCTCGCCGGGACTTTGCGCGCAGCATTCTGGAAATGGCCACTTAAATTTGGCAAATTTTCTGGAATTTTTGGCGTCGCGGCCCTGCTCCTGGGCGCCGTGGCGCTTAAACTTCTACGCCTGTTCAGTTCTTTTGGCGCCGCGTTCTGCTCTGGCGGCGCTTTCCCGCTTTCGAAATTCGCTTTTCTTCGCTTTTTCGCTTTATTTCCTGTACTATCAATCACAAAGACAAACACAAGAATCCAAGACCGTGAGATTGTTCTAGACAAAATAAAATAAAACTAAAGACAGAAATTAAAATAACATAATTGAAAACGTTGGGTTGCCTCCCAACAAGCGATGTCTTTAACGTCTTTTAGCCGGACGCAATTAACCGGTACGAGTGCTCATTGGACCCTTCTGCGAACTACTTGCAATTCGCAGATTTATTGCTATAGGTCTCAATTTCCCTATAACTATTTGCTCAACCAAGAACCTTAAACATACAATTATCCCCCAAGTACACAAGACATGCTTGTCTTTTATGCTTTTTATAACGTAGGAATCCGTGAAATTCTCTACATCTCTCAACTCTGGTGGTACCGCTGGCTGGTATGGGCTTCCTAATTGGGGATCAGCCGTGATAGCTAGTGGTGGTTCTTCTGTAATAGGTGCAAGAAAAAGGATTTCTACAGAGTCCAAGAAGGTAAATAATTGGATCTCTGCAATCTTTTCCTTTTCTACACCAACTATCTCACCAGATTTCTCAATAGTTGGGTTTGGTTCAGGCTCCTCAAATTGTTGTTCGCTGTTAAAAATGATCTGAAGTTCTCCTATTTGCGCTCCTTTTCTTTATGGCCAATCTCATTTCGTCCATGAATGCGCTTGATACTTAGTGAGATCGAGTATGACTTCTCGCAATTCCTCTCTCTTCCTCTATGGTTGAGCTCGATCATATTGACGGTAAATCCATGTCTTGAGGATCCCGAGATGCATCAAAACCAACAACGGATCACGGCACTTTGTTTTCACACAATAAATACATAAAACGAAAAGAATAAAATAAAATAGAACAAATAAAAACATATAAAAATTAACAAAGAGTAAAAACCAAATTAGAAACTAAAAATAGATAAATTTGATATTGAACTATGCCTAATCACTAACGCGCCAAAAACTTGATGCGCGTAAGATGCACACACTTTAAACGCAAGTGCACGTTATCGTGACAAGTAGTATAGTCTTGATAAGACCGAATATCGCCCACAAGGATTAGGTTCAATTACCAACTATCTATTTTCTAGTATCTATTTGGTGAATTGATAATTGATTTGTTGTTTATAACTAAGAATTATGCAAGCTATTTAAATATAAAGATTTATTTAGGTGGTGATGAGAATAGGGCTTCCATGTATCCTTACTATCCGCTATGCTACTTACTAATGCATTAACTTATGGTATTCTTCTTCTTTAGAGAAAGCAGTTTACGAAATCGCTTTTATACTCCGCTAGGTTATATAAACACTCAACCCCAGTATCGCACCTTACCTACCTTTCGGTGATAAGGATAACTCTATAGGAGGATTAAGAACAAAAACCTAGTTGACCGTCACGCACAATGCGCAAAATTAGGGTTGCTAAGACTCTCATCAACGCTACATAAATAATTGAGGTATTTTCATCCCCAATCCAAGAATGTCTACCCAACTTACAGCATATTCACAATCCCCCCCTTTCGGAATCTGATTAGAAATCATATAGTGATAATTAGTTGTCAATTAATTACCAAGAGTTCAACTCAATTATTGGATAGATCTCACAATAAGAAAAATAACCATAAGCATGCATTAATTTATAACATAAGTTTCTAGCAATTCAACATGGAAAGCCCTATAAGAGAATTAGTTCCTAGCCATTGTCATGACAAGAACTAATTCCATGTTCATCATACAAAATAGAAATAAAGAACAAGAAAGGGAAAAGAAATTACTAAACTAATGGTATCCAATCTCCAAGCAAAAGTCTTGTGTTGTGCCAGAAGGGGAACCCTTAAAAACTGCCAGTGGTTCTCCTTTTATAGCCAAACCGCCTCCTCTTTTCCTTCAGTTCGGCCCGTAAATTCGTCAAAAGACCTAATTTTTGCCGCGCCAGCCATGCTCGCAATCCGTCCGGGTGTTTTGGCGCCACGCCGATATCTGCATGCGGTAGCCATACCTGCATCTTCTGTTTCTCGGATGTTTAGGCGCCGCCCCGTGATCTGCTCTCCGAATAGTGGCGCCGCCCCGCTGATCGCAGGAGTAGCCGCGCTGGTCCAGATTTTACCCTCGTTCGCCACTTTCTGCTTTCCTCTGGCATCTCCTCTTTTGCCCTCTTTTTGCTCCTTTTCCGCCATTTGGCCATTTTAACCATTTTGACTCAAAAGAAAGAAAAACTGTCATAATACGACACTTATATGTGCAAAACGGGACAAAAGACTAACTAAAACTGACTCAAAAGGTGTATATAAAATACACCGATCAGAAATCATTATCCAAAGTGCTCTTGTTTCCACCGAAGAGCTCAACTAAACCTTTACGACTTAGTTTTCTCATTGAACTTAATTCTTGGGATCTCCAGTCAGTAAGGTTGGGTATCCACCGTATCAGTTCTTATTGTTTGGGTTTTTGGCTCATTCCCCAAGACATGCAGACTGTTTGATCTCTAGGTATGCCCTTCGTCAAGGGGTCTGTTATATTTTTCTTTGATTTTATATAATCAATGGAAATAGTACTCGTGGTGATCAACTGCGTAACGGTCTTATGTCTCTGTCGGATATGACGAGATTTATCATTGTACATAGAACTTTGTGCCCTTCCTAGAGCCAACTAACTGTCACAGTGGATCATTATAGAAGTTACGGGTTTATCCCAATATGGGATTTCCTCTAAGAAGTCATGAAGTCACTCAGCTTTATCTCCTGTTTTGTCTAAAACGATAAACTCTGATTCCATCATGGATCGGGCGATGCAAATTTGCTTAGAGGATTTCCAAAACACAGCCCCGCCACCAATTGTAAATATATACCCACTGGTGAACTTGGTGTTCTCTATATCAGATATCCAGTTAGCATCATGTACCCCTCTAGTACAGATGGATATCTCGAATAATACAGCATGTAAGCTAACGTGTACTCCAGGTATCGTAGTACCCGAGTCAACACTTTCCAGTGATCATCACTTAGATTATGGGTGAACCTAGCCAACTTGTTGACTACATAAGCGATATCAGGTCGAGTGCAGTTTATGATGTATATCAAACTACCAATCACCTGCGCATATTGCTCCTAGCATACGGGCGCACCACATTTTTATCAATCTTTTGATTTATATCCAATGGTGTCGTTATCGGCGAATTGTCGAACATCTCAAACTTTTTCAACACATCATCGATGTAGTGAGATTAAGATAATACTAGTCCGTCAGATGATTTAGAGATCTTGATCCCTAAGATGACATCTGTAATACACATATCCTTCATGTCAAAATATTGTTTTAACATGTTCTTAGTCTCTAAGAGCAACCTAGAACTGCTCCATATGATCAACATGTCGTCTACGTAAAGGCATATCATGACGAATGAATCCGCATTTTCTTTCGTGTAGACACATTTGTCACACTCATTAATGGCGAATTCTTTCAATAGTAGGGTACTATCAAATTTCTCGTGTCATTGCTTCGGGGCCTATTTTTGCCCGCACAGAGATTTGACAAACCAACAAACTTTCTTCTCTTGTCCTGGAATAACATACCCCTCGGGTTGGTCCATATAGATTTCTTCTTCCAAATCATCATTTAGGAAGACTGTCTTGACATCCATTTGATGTATCTCAAGATCCCACAACGCGACGCTAACTATGAATACTCGTATGGACGTAATTCTAGAGTTACGGCAATACTTGATCATGTGACCAAGTTTCCCACAGTGATGTCAGTTCCACTTAAACTTCTCAGTTGTTGGGGGCCTTACCATTCTTTTGGAACTTTCGCATTTTGCTCGTGTTCCATTTGGCCTCCGTCAGATTTGCCTTTGCCTCAGCGGGTTGTTTACCTTTAGGCATGTCTTTCCTATTATCCTCCTGAATCTGGAGTTTGATAATAAGTTCCTCAAAGGCCATCTTCTTTGTCTTGAGTTTTAAGTAACTCATGAACTTATTCCACGTGTGAGGTAACTTCTCAATTAACGATGGAACCAAAAATTGCTCATTTGGTTTCATCCCTTTCAAATTCAGGTGATGTAGAATCATTTGAAATTCCTAGACTTGGGACATCACAATTTTGTTGTCCACCATTTAAAATTTCAGAAATTTCTCAATGATGAACTTCTTAGTACCCGCATTTTGTGCGTTGTACTTCTTTTGCAGTTTATCCCACAACTCTTTGGCGGTACCAACGGTGTAATACACCTTGTAGAGAAGGTCGGACAAACAATTAAGTATATAATTCTTAACACATGAAATCACTATGACTCCATACATCAAGAACCATCTTCATGTCATTTACGACATGGATACCTTGGCCCCCTCTAGTCGTTTCATTTGGCTGAGGGTCCACTTCATCTCCAGTTTGTGGAGGATCTTCGGTTAAAAAATGATGCATTCCCATAACCGTAAAAAAGAACAACATTTTTGCTTCCATCTCTTGAAATTTGTCCTCATGAACTTCTCTGGGCGTTCATGGTGGAATCCAGCGGGCGGTAGAACGATAACGTTCCCATGAGCAGCGGGGAAGGCGTTGGTTGAGCCTTGTGCAGTAGTGGCGACAGTGGGGAAGGCACTAGGTGTGCCTTGAGCAGTAGTGGCAGCAGTGGGGAAGGCACTAGGTGTGCCTTGAGCAGTGGTGAAAGGTTGAGCAGCGAATTGTTCTCCTCCAATCATCTTGTTTGTTACTTACAACAAATATTGTCTTAAGTTTGTAAGTTTGATATGGTGGTTACAAATGAAAAAAAAAGTAAGTAACAACAACAATGATTACAGACTGAATTAAGAACAAAATGAACTACTACAAAGGATTTGATGAGTCGGGTGTTAACACCCTGTCCTTAAGATAATATTGCCCCGTATGTATCATTTTACGGTGATTGACAACTTGTCTCCTAAGATAAAACAACAACAAATACTTGAGCAAATGAGACTCATATGTTTACTAAAAGAAGAGTCTTTTGAGTGTGTGAAAAAAAGCTTGAGAGGAAGAAATATTCAGAAAAATCTAATTGCAAGTGTGTTCTTCAATTGAGCCTAAGACCTCAATTTATAGTGTGTGTAAGATGACCTCTCATCTAGCAAACTAATGACAATCAAGTCATGTAATGACACTTATTGAGAGACTATAATTCAATCAAATAATGGCTGAATTCAAGTGTCAAGTAATCGAGGATCAATGCTCCAAAATCAGCCCAAAAGTCAGAAACTTTCCATCTTTCATCGAGCATTCTGCCATCAAAGCGTCGCGACACCAAGGCATCGCGGATCTGACGGTGGTTGCTCCGCGGCCCTTCACGGCTCCACGGCGATTTCCGACTCGTTTCATCTTTTACACATCGTACACTTCTTCCTTCATTTACCAACGTGAAACACTCGTCATTTGGTCAATAACTGTTTATCATTTTATGTCTCAAACATTTCGTTTACGTACCAATATCTCTTTCACTAAGAAAATTTACGATATTTGGTACAACGTGTGCCGAAACGACGTTTCCGACGTGCGGGACCCCAATTGTTCGAGCCATAAATAATAGGATTAACTTTATTTCACGTTAATAAATTTCTAACAGACACTGATAACATCGTTAATAGTGTTATTGATACCAACATTTTCATACTGCTTTAAATTTTTGCTGACCATTTACCAACTTTTGAACATCAAATAGCAAATATGAGGATATAGCAAAGCCATATTTTTCAAAGATAAAAATTATGAGGGTAGAATCACTCTTTACAAAAGGGCTACGACCTCGCTTCCAAACCTAAAGACCAAAGGATCAAACCTAAAGACAGGTTACAGCAGAAGACATCCCAAATATTTCCTAGCTAAGCTCCACCTTAGATAACCGCTTTCAATGCCCGTTTGAAGGCCTAAATACTCTATACCCGTTTACACCACACGCCATTTTTTGAATAATCAGGGATGTGATACAAGTTACTAGTATCTGTATGAGCATTTCTCATTCCAAGAAAAGACGGATCAGAATCCATCAATTGCCACTGGTCATGAACTAACTGATCAATCTGCCCATTTACAAATTGTGGATTAGGCTGTGGAATCATATTCGTAATACTATCCTAAAGGCCTCCAGTGATGTAACTCGTCGTGATAACTTCTTGTTCGCTCAAACCTACAAGCGTGGTGAGGGACCTAGATCAGTTGGCATGCTAATATCACCCAGATAACTGAACTGCCGATTCAGATGGTGTGGCCCATTGCTAAAACTTTGTGTTATGGGCCAATTGACAGATCCACGAACAAGACAAACGGAAGACATCAGCAGGCCCAGACGCAGTAGACAAGCCCAAGTTGGGTCAAAGACTTTCAACTTTAATAAATCCTTTAAATTAGACATTATTAATTAGTGGAAGTAGTAGTTTGTGGACAGTAAGTGATTATGGTTATTAGTAGATTCGGTTAGTTGATAATTAATGGATAGATCATGTGAGTTAGTCCTCCATTTAGAGATTAGTGGTAGTAGTGATATCTATTAATCATGTATATAAATAGGTGTGTTATAATGAAAAGGCTCATATTTCGTTTGGCAAAAAACATTGCGTACTTCATCTACCTAATTTTGAAGTGTTCATTCCTCACTCGAATTTGGAATATTGTCCCAACAATTTGGTGCCTTCATCCAAAGTATCATGCAATCCAAGCAAAACAAAAATCCTACCACAGAAGAATTCAATGCGCTAAAGGATTCGGTGGCATCTCTCACCGAGGTCATAAACGACCTTTGAGCCTGGCTCGACGACATTAACCCCTTCGCACCACCTCACACCATTCATACGAACCTATATTATCAAGAAGGAACCTCATACTCTCGGCCACAATCACCAACCAACCCCAATATCCGTAACTACCAGAATCCGTACCCCACCATAAAGACACCCAAATTAAACCTTCATTTTTTCGATGTAACTAACCCATTGGATTGTCTTTTTTAAGCCGAACACTATTACAATTACTATCATGTACCTCCGAATCGGCGATTAATGATGGCCTCATTTTGTATGCAAGGAGCAGCTTTAAGTTGGTATAAGTGGATGTACTCTAATCACCAACTCGATGACTGAAACTTATTCACGAAAGCCTTAGAAGTTCGATTCGGTCCAAGTTCGTATGAAAACCATCAAGCGTCCTTATTCAAACTCCAGCAAAGAGGATCAGAATTCCAAGAGGAGTTTGAGAAAATCTGCAATTGTGTAGATGGCTTGTCACATGTCGCAATTCTAAATTGCTTCATTTCAGGATTGCGCGAGGAAATACAACAAGAACTCGCGGTTTTAAAACCACGAACAGTCACTGACGCCATCGGGCTAGCCAAGTTAATCGAAGCCAAGCTGAAGGAAACCAAACCCAAAATAAATCCAACCCATCGTTATCTGCCCTACTCCCATTACCGGACAACAACCAGTGAAAACAGAACAACCAAACAGGCCCCACCACTTCCTGATTAATCGCACCTCAAGACCACCTCGCCGAGAATGCGCGTGGGAGACTCACTCAACCAAAAATCCAGCAGCGATGAGCAAAAGGGATGTGTTTCAGTTGTGAGGAGAAATGACAACCTGGGAACTTATGCAAGAAACCGCAGTTCCTCATTGTTGTGGTAAATGAAATTACTGATCATACATTCTCAACCATGGAGACCATAGAAGAGGAAGAAAAGGGAAAAGAAGAAGACGACAGAATTGGCGAACCAGACTTCCTTCAGCAGGAACAACTGGAAGGAACTTTCCATCTGTCCATGATAACCTATTTAGGAGTATCAACGCCGCGGACCCTGCGAGCCCACTGTGCTATTAAAATAAAGGAATTTACAGCCTTGGTAGATTCAGGGAGCACCCACAATATCATACAACCACGGCTTGCGGAACAACTCAGATTGTCTATTCTAACACTTTCAAATATCAAGGTGATGGTAGGGAATGTAGAATTCTTGAACTGCACAGGACACTGCCTCGATGTGAAGGTATTTTTAAAAGGGCAAGAATTTCTTATTCCCTTCCTAATTTTACCAATTCAAGGAGTCGACATCGTTCTTGGAGTTCAGTGGTTAAGCACTTTAGGGGCACTACTGCCGACTTTTCCATACCACAAATAAGTTTTAACCACAACGGAAGGGTAATCCAGTTAACCAATGAGCCCACATTAAGTTTGTTAACACCAGCCCAACTGAATCGACTGATCACCACAGGGTCTGTGTTATCTTACACGCCATAACCCACGAGACCAGTCTTCTTTCAGCAACACCCAAACTTGACCCTCACAACCTTACCCCAGAACTGCAGCAATTGATAAAATACCACCACCTTTTTAAAAATTCCACAGAACTTCCACCCAGCCGCAAACACGACCATCAAATCCATTTACAAACCGATTTCAAACCAGTCAATGTTAGACCCTACCGTTACCCACATTATCAGAAGAAGATCATGACAAAGCTCATTGAAGAAATGCTAGAAAAATGAGTTATTCGACCCAGTAAAAGTCCTTATTCTTCACCAATATTATTGGTTCATAATGGTATTTGAAGATTTTGTGTCGACTACCGAGCTTTGAATGCTATCACGATTCGAGATCGATTCCCAATACCAACAGTGGATGAGATACTGGACGAGTTGAAAGGGGCTGTCGTATTCTCAAAGATTGACTTGAGGTCCGGATATCACCAATGTTGACACCCAATTTTGTCCCATATTTACTGAACATTTCATTTAGATCATCCTTTTATCTTTAATTAATTTTACTATGCTTCTTAGCCTGGAAAATTCCCAAAAAATAAATAATTTTAATATTTTCACTAATTACAACATAATTTTAAAAATCGGGTATTATGTTTTATATTTAAAATATAAGCAAAATAATTTTAATATTTCGGCTTCGACACTGGTGATTGATTTTCTCTTAATATTTTCACAAATTACTAAATTAATTATTTTTCTATGAATATTATATTTTTACTCAAAATTGAATACATATGTTAAATATTTTGTAACTTATTTTATGTGTGTGCACTTTTTAAATTAAAAAGAAGTATATTCTAATTAATTAAGAATTGGATTAGTTATCCATTAATACCATAATCTTCTATTTTAATCCTCGATATTCTCTTAATTTTCTACCCACACCTTTAATAATTCCTAATCCATAGCTAATCAGCCCAACCCAAAATCCCTTAGCCCAATCTGTCGACCCGACCCACTTCCCTTCTTATGCCCATAGTCCATCATCTTCCCCATTCCCAAAAACACCCCTTAATCAAAACTCTTCTCCCTTACACAGAAAATCACCCGACTGACATACCCATACCCCTGCCCAACAACTCCCTTTCACTTCATCTCTGTCCCAAACCACCCCTTTCACTTCACCCACACTTCCCTGACACAATCCATACTCTTATTCCCCAAAATCCAGCAATTTGAACCAAGAAATTGTCCAAAATCAGACTGGGTTTCAACTTTATTTCGAATTTCAAACTCAGATTTTTGCTTATAAAACCCCATTCATTCTTCATTGAAGGGGGTCCGGATTTTTGGTTTCGGAAATGTTAGAATAATATTCTTAATTACTATTAATAATGTTCTTAATGTAATATCTTAGTATATATGGTAGGTTGTATAATCATAAAGTAGGGATATTATTATGCATTGAATAGAAAGATATTAGGGGATAAGAATAGGAAGACATTAGTCTAGAATCATTCTTCCTAATAAATATATTCTATGTATATATTGTTACCATAGAAGATGAATACAATTGAGGAAAATATTTTATCATGGTATCAAGAGCTTAAGGAAAAGATTCATCTTTCTAATACCAAAAAATACCAATTTTTTTCCCCTTTCTCTCTCAAAATTTCGGCTCCTCCATCCCCATAGCCGAAAGTTTGAAGGTTTGTTTTCCTGTTCATCGTGTTTTTCCGATGTTCGTTCATCCAACTATCATCAACATGTCTGAATCCAAATCATTTTATCACCCCGCTCTCACAGTATCTAATATCAAAACTCATGTTCCCATAACTTTACAAATGGAGAATGTGCATTATGCTTCCTGGGCGGAACTTTTCAAAATATGTTGTCGTTCTCACCGGGTTCTTCACCACATCATTTCCTGGGAAAAAGACAAAGAAAAAGTCTTGACAACGGATGAAGACAAAGAATTGTGGGATGTCCTAGATGCCACCGTTCTTGGTTGAATATATTCAACAATATCCACTGATTTGTTGCACACGATCATGGAAACAGATTTTAAGGCAATTGACGCTTGGAATCGATTACGGAACATTTTTTATGATAATCAAAATTCCTGTGCAGTTGCTTTGGAACAAGAATTCTCTAGTGTTGATATGGAGGATTTTTCTAATGCTTCCGCTTATTGTAAACGCCTCAAAGTGTTGGCGGATCAATTAAAGAATGTTGGATCCCCCGTCTCCGACAACCGTTTGGTTCTACAACTTGTTGCCGGATTGACAGAGGCATATAACGGAGTTTCCACCGTTATCCGTCAAAGTAACCCACTTCCGTTATTCTACAAAGCAAGATCTATGTTAATCCTAGAAGAACAAGGCTTCTCTAAAAAGGTTGCTAACACAACTGATTCGGCGTACATGGCCACCAATGATGGAAGTAATGTTGCAACCCCACAAATTAACCGGGGTCAAAAAGGACGACATGGAAATAAAAAAGGTGGAAATCGCAATAGAAACGGGAACAATCGGAATTCTGGCGGCGGAGGGGGTTCCGGCGGTGGTTCCGGCGACCGCGGCGGCCGCGGTTATGGCAGGAACTCAGGCGGCGAACCTGATGGACACGCCACAGTGGAATTGGGCTGGACCACCTTGTCCTTACCCTACAACCAACTGGGCCAGGCCCAACTCCACTTTTAACTACCCAGCAGCTCGGCGGCGAGGTCTCTGCGAAATGTATTTCTTTGGATATGCCCGACCATTTCTGGGCGAATTTCAACAAGCCAACAGCGAGGTGGAGTTGTTTCAACGGAGGCGCCTTCATTTTTCTGGGCACAGCGCGGCAATGACCAGGCGTTCTTTCTTTGGACTGCGGCGAACTCGAGCGAGACATCATCTGGGCCTCAAGTGTGGAATGAGGCCCACTCAACAGTGGGCCAACCGACGGACATTGAACATGTCATGCACACACTCGGACTTAATCCACCGGACACGAATTGGTATATGGACTCAGGTGCTACGTCGCATATGACGTCATCCCAAGGTAATCTTACGTCCTATTTTAATTTGAGCAAATCAAATGGTATAACTGTCGGAAATGGCCATTCCATTCCAATAAAAGGGTATGGGTCTACTAAATTGTCCAAACCAAATCCACCATTAGCCTTGAAAAATGTTATTCATGCACCACAATTAATCAAAAACCTAATCTCTGTTCGAAAGTTTACTACAGATAACGGGGTTACCGTAGCTTTTGATCCTTTTGGTTTTACTGTGTATGATTTTCAGACAGGGGCGTGGCTAATGAGATGTGATAGTCAGGGAGAACTTTATCCAGTTACTTAACTACTACAACCGGACAAGAAACATTTTACTTTTGCTGTTTTTAATTCCAATTTGTGGCATGAACGTTTGGGACATCCGGGAGAGTCTGTTTTGAATTCTTTCAAACGCAATAATTCAATTTCATGTACACGAACTCTTAATAAGTGTCAATCTTGTCCTTTGGGTAAGCATATTCAACTGCCATTTGAGTCATCTTCTAATTTCACTTTTCTGTCATTTGATACTATACATTGTGATATTTGGACATCCCCAGTTTTGAGCTCTTCAGGGCATAGATATTACTTGCTTGTTTTAAATGACTACTCTAAATTTTTGTGGACATTTCCCATTTCGAAAAAATCCCAAGTTTTTTCCACATTCCTTATTTTTAGAGCATTCATCCAAAAACAGTTTGAACGGGATATCAAAAACATTCAATGTGATAACGGGCGGGAGTTTGACAATAGACAATTTTGAGATTTCTGCAAAACAAATGGTTTGAATTTTCGTTTCTCATGCCCTCACACATCTTCACAAAATGGACAGGCGGAAAGAAAAATACGAACCATAAATAACATTAGCAGGACATCCCTTGCTCATGCCTCGCTTCCTCCTAACTTTTGGCATCATGCACTTCAGATGGCTACTTATTTGTTGAATATACTACCCAACAAAAAAACCGCACACCAAACACCCCTTCAATTACTTTACCTCCGAGAACCGACATATTCTCATCTCCGGGTCTTTGGTTGCTTGTGTTATCCATTATTCCCATCAACCACCATCCATAAATTACAACCAAGATCTACTCCATGTATTTTTTTGGGATACTCATCCCATCATCGGGGATACAAATGCTATGATCTATCCTCTAATAGGATTTTTATTAGCCGTCATGTTATCTTTGATGAAACTCAATTACCGTTTAAAAAAATTCATAAGTCACGATCTCCCACATATGAGTTTCTGGATGCCGGGATACACCCAGTTTTCACCCAACCATTGTTCCATAGTTCGGTCAATGCCAAAACTAATGAGAAAAGTTCTTCACACCCATTACCCGAGTCCTTAACAAATGACGTCCAACCCACTGTCTTGGACACCAATATTCATTCAAGCCCAACATGTCACGGACCAACCAATGACAATTTGCCTCCTAATTCGACCCAAGCCCCTGATCCAGGCCCAGCTCTACAAATACCACGTTTGGCCAGTGGCGTCCAGTCCACTGGCCCGACAACGCGTCCAGTCACCTGTAGTCAACATGGTATTGTCAAACCCAACACTAAATACAGCCTTCACACCCAAGTATCCAAATCACCTTTACCGTATAACCACGTATGCGCTCTGAAAGACCCAAATTGGAAAATGGCCATGGATGATGAATATCAAGCTCTTATTAAAAATAGGACATGGGATTTAGTGCCCCGTCCATCTAATTCTAATATCATTCGGTCTATGTGGATTTTAGCCATAAAGAAAAATCTGATGGTTCTTTTGAGCGGCATAAAACCCATCTTGTAGGTGATGGGAAGACGCAGCAGGCTGGTATCGATTGTGGGGAGACATTCAGTCCAGTAGTCAAACCATCTACTATCAGAACAATGCTCAGCTTGTCTCTCTCCAGAGGATGGTCACTTCACCAGTTGGATGTCAAAAATGCATTTCTCTATGGTCACCTAAATGAGACTGTTTACATGCATCAACCATTGGGATACAGAGATCCAAAATATCCCAAACATGTATGCCTTCTAAACAAGTCTTTGTATGGTCTCAAACAGGCACTCAGGGTCTGGTATCAGCGGTTTGCAGATTTTGTATCACAGATGGGGTTTTCACACAGTCGGTCCGATAATTCTCTTTTCATCTATCATCAGGGTAATCATACGGCTTATCTTCTATTGTATGTGGATGATATTATTCTGACAGCTTCTTCAGACTCCCTTCGCAAGAATATCATGTCTCAGCTTGGTTCCGAATTTGCTATAAAAGATCTTGGTCTGTTGCACTTCTTTCTAGGAATTGCTGTGACAAGACATGCAGGTGGGCTCTTTCTCTCCCAGAAGAAGTATGCATCTGAGATCGTGGAACGAGCTGGAATGGCCTCTTGCAAACCCTCAGCAACACCGGTGGACACAAAGTCTAAATTAAATGTCATCTCTAGCAAACCCTTTGCTGATCCAACATTGTACCGCAGCCTAGCAGGCGCTGCAATATCTCACTTTTACCAGACCAGACATAACCTATGCCGTACAACAAGTGTGTCTATTCAAGCATAATCCGATGGAAGAACATATGCAGACACTCAAACGCATTGTACGCTACATTAAGGGCACTCAGGAATATGGATTACATCTTTACCCATCTTGCATCTCCAAACTTGTCACTTATACAGATGCAGACTGGGCAGGCTGTCCGGACACCAGACGCTCCACATCTGGGTATTGTGTCTTCCTCGGTGATAATTTAGTTTCATGGTCTTCCAAACAGCAACCCACAGTATCGCGCTTCAGTGCTGAAGCTGAATACCGTGTTGTTGCCAATGTTGTGTCGGACTCGTGCTGGATTCGGAATCTTTTACTAGAGCTTCATTGCCCAATTCCGACGGCTACTATGGTTTACTGTGACAACATTAGTGCGATATATCTCTCTGGAAATCCAATACATCACCAGCGCACTAAACATATTGAGTTGGATATCCATTTTGTCCGTAAAAAAGTGGCTCGCGTCTAGGTGCGAGTATTACATGTCCCAACACGTCATCAAATCGCAGATATCTTCACGAAAGGGCTTCCGCTGATTTTATTTGAAAATTTTCGGGACAGTCTCAACATTCGGCGCCCTCCGGCTTCAACTGCGGGGGAGTGTTAGAATAATATTCTTAATTACTATTAATAATGTTCTTAATGTAATATCTTAGTATATATGGTAGGTTGTATAATCATAAAGTAGGGATATTATTATGCATTGAATAGAAAGATATTAGGGGATAAGAATAGGAAGACATTAGCCTAGAATCATTCTTCCTAATAAATATATTCTATGTATATATTGTTACCATAGAAGATGAATACAATTGAGGAAAATATTTTATCATGAAAGTTATTCCCTTTGTTCTTCACCAAAAGAAATTTTGGGTCTTGATTTAAAACAAAGAACAAGATTCACATTATGGCCACCATTTTCAGAGCTTAAATTCAGAAAGAAAGTCTTTTACTCTCAAGTTTGAATTCGAACAAAATCCACAAATCTTTAAAATTTTCCCCTTTTTAAATCGCATAGCATTAAAACATCTCCGGGCGGAATCGACGAGTCGAAACACGCCTGGGTAGCGTACCCGGAGAAGGTAACCTCTTTCCTTTTAATTTTCTGTAATATGCCTAGTATAATCTGCATTGTATGTTTACGTGTTTATTAGTTGTCGTTTTGAACCCGTTAGTTTAATTATTAAGTATGTCGGCTATATTATGACTGTTTTGAATCTTTAAGTGCATTTATCAAGTTGTTACTTGCTATTTAGGTTACTGAATGTAGTAATGCATCTCTCAATGCTTGTTTAGACTTTTATGTGCTTGACGTGTGCTCTTTGCTAGTCTAGACTTAAAATTTGGTTAAAATCCAATCCTTAAGGTTGTGTTAGCTTAATGTATGAATTACACAAGTCTGTGGATCTGGTTTATCTATTTCGCTGATCTGAAGTATATATCCTTAAGTTCTAAATTATATGTTAAGCCTGAGATGAAGTTGCACGTGCCTTTAAAATGGTGTTAATATACTGATATGTGCCTCTGTATTCATCTTACTGGTTTTAAATTGATATAACATCCATTTAGTTTTCTTGAGAATGTTATGGCATTGTATCATAAACATTGCAGCTTATGTATATTTGGTTAGTCCTGTTAAGTTTAGAGCTTATGTGGGGTCTATCATCAATCTTGAAATGTTAGTCATGATAAATTTATATGTCTTGGGGTCTTTTAAGTTAGTCCAATTCAGGAAATCATCTGCATGCTAAATTTGATTATGCCTGAGTTACCTATTTGCATTATATAGTGCTAGGGTGCCGCTAAGAGGGTGTGTATTGACTGCTGAAATAGTGTAAGCTACTGGTTCAAAGTAGCAACTGTGTGCAACTGAGAAGCTGCAACATCTTGAGCTCTTTGAAATCAGTTACTGTTTCTATAAGTTTGAGTGATAAGTCTGTTTCCTCTCCTCCCTTCCATCTTACGTCATGTTCCTGTCTTTATTTGAGATCTTCGGAATATATATATGTCATGTTCTATACTTATCTTGTTATGTTGGTTTGAAAGCCAAGGCGGGCTTTGGGTTGGTTTAGCCTCCCCGATTAGCCTGCCATGCCTAAAGTTCTACAAATTTTTTGATCTTGTTGCGGCATCGAAAATGGATGGTGGTAGCCCCACTATTTTTGTCTTTTAAAACTTAATGTTTGACATGTTGTTTAGGACCAATCTTGAAGTTTCTCTTTTAAGTTGTGTCATATTTCTTTTAAGTTGTGACATGCCATGTATCTTTTGATATCCCTTTTCCCCTCCCCTCCTTGCATGATTCGGGGGTTTTTCCAATCCTAAAATGATGGAATGAGCTACTAATGAACCTGGGGACATCTTGCACTTGTGTGGTTCTAAAAATGTTCTACTTTGAGAAATGATCTGCGCGTTGAGGTTTGTCACTGCTCTTTATTGTTCACTTACTGTTGCATCTGGGGAAACTGATGTGCTTTGAAACTTTTGTAACATCTTGGTAAACTGTTGTGCTTTGAGGATCTTTGCTGCATGTGGTCTGGCAGATCACTGCTGCTGCTATACTTGAAATGTTTCATTTATAAATCTGCTGGATAAGACTACAGTTTGTCGATTTTACTTTCACTGGTTTGCCTGTCCTGTGCTATTTCCTATTGCTGCAGTCTCAAGTGAACATATATTACTGATTTGTCGTGTTTGCCGAGCTGCTTACGCTACTTTATGCCTTGCTGCTTTCTTGATAGGAACAACTTAATGAAAAGTCACATATGTCTAGTAGTAGTGGTTACTGCATTTTGTTGAACTGTTACAACCCAGAAAGGTTGTTTTGGGGTGATATGTTGCACTTTGAACTGTCGTGTTGTTGCTACATTCTTAACCACTGATGTACTTGAAAATAGTTGCTGCATTTCTTGACTGAAAAGTACCATCTCTTGAGCAAATATGGGGTCGAAATGACTACGGTACTTGGGGAAAATTATGGCCTTTTGCTGCTGTTTTTTTAGCCTGGTTACTGCTAGTTTCTTGGCCAAAATTATTGTTTTAGGGTTGTTCCAGACAGTTGAAATACCTCTGAAATTTGCTGATATGAACACGATACTATACTTAGGCCAATGAAATTGAAATTGAGGTCGCATCCCTTCGGTTTTGGTTATTCACTGATTTGAAAAGATACTACACTTCGGCCAATGAAATTGAAATTGAGGCCACGCCCTTCGGTTTCGGTGTAATACTGATTTGAACATGATACTACATGACCCTCCCGGAAAGGTTGTCCCTCGGTTTGCTTCCCTTCGGAAAAGGGCAATGATGACACTTATACTAAGTGTCTTTTGCAGGTACCCGGAGGCGCATCCTAAAGTTAAAGCCCGTGCAGAAAAGGAAAAATAAAAGCGAAATATCGCTAAGTTCTCTTCACTCCCTCTTTATATGATTTTTATTTCTTTGTTAAATGCATATCTTATTTAAATATTTACATACCTAGTTTAATATCTCTTAGTTTAATAATTGTAGAACACCTTTAGAATTGTAAATACATGTTAGCACAATAATATCAACCTAATTTTGACCAGACAACCGCAAGTTAGCGGATCCTATAGGATGCCTAACCCCTTCCCTTTAGGATAATAAATTACTCTTACCCGGAATCTCATTTATTTCGCAGACCATCAAATGAAGATCATTTGTAGCATGTTTATGCTATTTAGAAATGTCCTAATTCACTAGTCTACTCCTTAAACCAAATTTAGGAATCAACCATACGTAGTACTCCCGTTGCGACTCCGGTTAAAATGGGGCGCTACAACCAAATACGGATGGATCCTCAAGATGTGCACAAAACAGTCTTTCGGACCCGTGATGGACACTATGAGTTCACTGTAATACCATTTGGGTTATCCAACGCCCCTTCCACCTTTCAAGAAGCAATGAATGAGCTGTTTTACGAACAATTGAGGCGTTATGTGCTGGTTTTCTTTGACGATATACTCATATATAGTTCCGGATATGCGGAACATTTGGAACACCTCTCCAAGGTCTTTTCCTTACTCCATACTCATATGTACTATGCCAAGTTGTCCAAGTGTGTGTTTGGAGAGGAACAAATACATTATATGGGACATGTAATTTCCAGCCAAGGCGTAAGTGTGGATCAGGATAAAATTCAAGCCATAATGGAGTGGTCGGTACCTTCTAGTATCACTGTTTTACGGGGCTTCCTAGGCCTCACTGGTTATTACCGACGGTTCGTGCGGAATTATGTCACTCATGCCTCGACCCTCACTGATTTGTTAAAAAAAGGGAATTTACATGGAGTCTCAATGCCACGACAGCATTCAGGAAATTGAAAGAATGTATGACCACCCTTCCAGTTCTTGATCTACCCGACTTTGATAAAGACTTCGAAGTCACGACGAACGCTAGTGGAAGTTCCATTGGCGCAGTCCTATCACAATCAGACCACCCTTTGGTCTTTTTCAGCAAGAAGCTAGTCCCGCGAATGTAGTCAGCCTCCATCTACACGAGATAACTCTACGCCATCACTGAAGCTGTAAAAAAATAGAGGCATTATTTACTTAGGGAGAAATTTTATCAATCTATACGGATCATAAAAGTATCCGACATTTACTGTTTCAAGTAATCCAAACGCCTGAACAACAAAAGGGGCTCACTAAACTGATCGGGTTTGAGTATGAAATCTGGTATAAGCCCGGGAAGGAGAACCAAGTTGCTGATGCATTGTCGAGGAGGGAGCAGCCCCAAATCAATGTCATTACCGAGCCCACTGTATCCTGGATCACACAACTGAAGGACTTTTTTGCCACCTCTAAAGCCGGAGCTGAATTCCTGACCAAATTCACAAGCGAAGCAAGGGTCAATGAAAAAGTTAAGGTACATGATGGCTTAATCTTTCTCGATAGAAAGTTGTATGTGCCTGATGAAACCGGAATCCAGGACCAGTTAATAGAGGAATATCATTCGTCACCCTGTGGTGGCCATTCAGGAGTTAAAGAAACTCTGAGTCGCATATCGGCTGCATTTGCGTGGCCAGCAATGAGAAAGAAAATTGAGCAGTTTGTGCGCGACTGCTCCACTTGTCAACAAAACAAAGCTGAGAATCACAAATCGTATGGCCCGCTCCAACCCTTACCCATACCAAACCAAGTGTGGGAAGACATAAGTATGGATTTCATAACCCATCTTCCCCTATCGTCACGCAAGACTGCAGTTTGGGTGATTGTTGACAGATTAACTAAGTTCCATTTTATAGCATTACCCACAAAATACACCGCCTCATATCTAGCCTCTGTATTCCTCACTGACATTTACAAACTTCACGGACTACCCAAAACCATAGTCTCGGATCGAGACCCGCTGTTTCTAAGCAAATTTTGGTAAGAACTCTTCTCACAATTAGGAACAAAATTGGCTTATAGCAGTACATATCATCCAGAGACGGACGGGCAAACTGAAGTCGTAAATCGCAGTCTCCAGACCTATCTGCGTTGCTTTGTCAGTGACGAATCTCGAAATTGGACCAGATACTTAGCCCTCGCGGAGTCTTGGTACAATACCAGCCACCACACAGCCATCAAAACCACCCCTTTTCAAGTCTTGTATGGTCGATCTCCACCAACAACAACCCCATACTTACCTGGGAGCTCCCAAAATGAAGCCATCGACTCAACTCTCACCCACAAAAACACCCTCCTGACCAAGCTTAAAGAAGCACTCCATAAATCCCGACAACAAATGGAAACTCATGCAAACCGAAAACGATTGGCAAAAGAATTTTCAGTAGTAGAATGGGTTTATGTTAAACTCCGCGCCTATAAGCAAGTAACTCTCCACCGCACCAACTCGGCAAAGCTCTCAAAAAAATATTATGGGCCTTTTCGAGTGTTGCGAAAGATCAGCGCAGTGGCGTATGAGCTGGACCTTCCAAATGGGTGTCGCATTCATCCAGTTTTTCACGTCTCGCTTCTCAAACCCCACTTAGGAGAAACAATCGGCTCAAGTGCGAATTTACCAATCATAAGCGAGGATGAACAGTTGTACCTCAAACCCGAAACAATCATTGATGAACGCACAGTTTGGAAGGAAGGAAGAAAGAAAGTTCAAGTCTTGGTTCAGTGGGAACACTCTACAGTCGTCGATCGGACATGGGAATCGAAGGAGATTTTGAAGCTAACCACCCTCAATTATTCGATCACATCGAGGGAGCTAAGTCGAGTACCAGCTCAAGCAAAACACTGATTGATAATTCTATGGGCCTTGAGGACAAGGCTCATTGTGAAGGAGAGAGAATTGTTTTAGGGCCAATTGACAGATCCACGGACAAGGCAAACAGAAGACATCAGTAGCAGACCCAAACGCAGTAGACAAGCCCCAAGTTGGGTCAATGACTTTCAACTTTAATGGATCCCTTTAAATTAGGCATTATTAATTAGTGGAAGTAGTAGTTGTAGTAGTTTGTGGGCAGTAAGTGATTATGGTTATTAGTAGATGTGGTTAGTTGATAATTAGTGGTTAGATCATGTGAGTTAGTCCTTCGTTTAGAGATTAGTGGTAGTAGTGGGTATCTATTAATCATGTATATAAATAGTGTGTTATAATAAAAAGGTTCATCTTTCGTTTAGCCAAAAACATTGCGTACTTCATCTACGTAATTTTGGAGTGTTCATTCCTCACTCGAATTTGGAATACCGTCCCAACACTTTACCAGCCTGAGTTTGGTTCGGAAGCCCTTCCAATTCCATGCTCATCGTCCAGCAAGTCATTGATTTTATCAAGATGTGGAAATTCATCTGCCAATACACTCCGGGACTGGCAAGCAGAAGTGCAGGCTGAGTTTGGTTCGGAAGCCCTTCCAATTCCATGCTCATCGTCCAGCAAGTCATTGATTATATCAAGATGTGGAAATTCATCTGCCAATACACTCCGGGACTGGCAAGCAGAAGTGCAGGCCGGAAGCTCAGACGGAATATTATCATAGGTCCTGCTGTTTACAGGCTTTAACATATCAAATTCCTGGATGTCATTTGAGATAAAAGGATGGTGTGATACTGACCTACTATAACTTGCAATACTCTCCCATTTCTGTCCATTCCACGAGGTATCCTGATTCACTATTCCATAACAAAAGCTTGGTCCAGCTGAACTATGTTCTATTTTTTCCAGGCGTTGTGGTGACAACATTAGGCCAGAAGTCGGTGAAGGTGCTGGATAGTATGAATGTGGCGAGTTAACGGCTGAACTTGGAGAATGTGGCTGACTAAAACCAGCTGGACTTCCAGAAACAGGACCTCCCATAATTGCATTTCTATAAGACTGAGGAACATAACTGTTTGTTGCTGGTGAAGGATCAGGACCCAATCGACCAGCTGCACTAACTGAACGAGGCAGTAATTGTGTTGCCTGAACCATGTTAAAAACAGGGGCAGCAGGCTTAGCCCAGTAATTAAAGGAGCACTCAAGGGTCTCAACTGGGCAGGCACTTGTCTAGAGATGGGCCTTTCAGCTGTGGCAGAAGTAGTACTTGTTTAGACGGGGACTTTTCAGCTGTAATTGGAGCAGGCCGTGGCAAGGGCTTCTTCAAATCTTTTAGCACTACGGTTTTATGAGGATCAGCCTTCAACATCACTGAAGTGTCAGCTGAGATAACCTCCGGAGCTGATTTATCAGTCAGTTTAGGACTCTCTGAAGATGAACTTTTGACCGAGATAGGATCACTAGTGACCGAGATTTTCAAATTTGCCTTTGACTGAACAGCAGACAATGTACTTTTTTGAGGGCTTCTAGGAGGAGACTAGATACTTGGCTTCAACATGGAAGATCTCTCTTTATCATCAATTAGCTTTCTCTGCTGCAAAACTGCTACTTTCTACATACAGCAAGAAAATGATGTTGCATGATAATTGTAACTCAATATAAGACAACATGCACATAATCAAGCGTCTACAGAGTAATCACCCTCTGAAGTAATCAATTGGAAAGGCCGGAATCTCACCATATGCATAAACAAAAGGATGAATGAAGTTAACAAGTAACATATGAAAGCCTATGCAACATTCCAGAAATACATTTTTCTACATGAGTAAATTCCAGAATAACATCCTTAAAGACGAGATAGTTTCCACATGTTCTTTTGTTCCATTTCTTTGTTGGTAGTTCTATAAAGAAACATTAGTGGAAGGAGATGGGTATCTACAAATTCTCACAGCAATGTGCAAAGGAGGGGCAGAATTTAAAAAACTAGAGGTAAATATCATAGCGATATGCAACAAAGGAGAGGGACAGTTAAAAAACTAGAGGAAAATATCAAAAAAGGAAGGGAGTTTAGAACTAAGAGAAACACATGATTTAGATGCTTCAAGTTGCTGAGTGTTTTTGTTACCATCATTTTTTAATTTTTTGTCCGGGTTTGACCGTTTCTCTTGCTTTGCTTGTGCTTATGCTTTGTTTTGAGCTGAGAGTCTTTCGGAAACACTCTCTCTACTTACCAAGGTAGAGGTAAGGTCTGCGTACACTCTACCCTCCCAAGACCCCACATTGTGGGACTTCACTGGGTATGTTGTTGTTGTAAGCTGCTGAGTGTTCAACAGCCACACATTTAGGATGATATCCATTCCGTGTGGAGGGTCAAACAAGGAATGATTACAGGGAGAAGATAAGAACCTTGTTAGTCGCTTGCTGCTCGCATGAAAAAAGTGCAGTAGCCTGAAACTCAGATCCTGTTGCACCACAGCTTACACATGTATCACTTAGCTGCCCTTCATCTGAAACAACATCCGATGTCTGACCAAGTGTTTCACTAGCCCAATCAGCTGCCTTAAAAGTTGACCTGCTTCGTTCATTCCTCCTCCTAAAAGGTTGAAGCACTGGGAATTAAAACTAACACAGACATTTTAAAAGATATTTAGATGGAAGCAGAAAGGTTACCTGCTAGGTAATTTCTGGTTTTTCTGGCTCACAGAAAAACCTCTGTTGGTTCCATTAATAACTACTGAAGCACTTGAGTCTGTGGAACACGTTGATGAACTATCATCCATTATGGAAGGACTTCTTCCCGCTATCCCATTCTGCCAAGCTGAAAGGCCAATTAACCCGCTGCAACCAGCTTCCACGGATGGAGGCACTTCTGAGGTGTCAGTATCCCAGTTGACTGGACTTGCATCTCTGTATTCTGAATCAGGATGAATTACAAAGTCTATAGAATCAGAAATCTCTTCCAGTACATCTGGTTTACCAACTACTTGTCCTGGCACCTCGGTCATGTACTCAGTTCCTTCACCAACGGGAATATCAGTTTTTTCCTTCTCCTCGCCCTTTGCTTTCCGGATATTCCGTTTCTGTTTAGACTGAAGTACAAACTACAAAGTAAGCAACTAAACGCAATAAAATGTAACTGTCCTCAAAGTGTTGAATTCTTCTCAGGATATTAAATGAAAATGAAGTGATTTTCAAAATTAAGCTTGCTTGTATGTAGCATGCATTTCAGTATTTTCTGGCAGATCATCATTTTTCTGCATAACCAGTTTTTGATTGGTCAAGCTCCATAATAAAATCTCTCAAGAAAACAAAAGGCTAAGAAACAAGAGGGTAATGTGAGCAATTACATTATATAGCCCCAGAGCCCACAAATCATCTTTCCAAAAATCAAAATTGAAAAAAATACATTTGCACCAAAGATAAATAGCCAGGATCATACATGAAGAGCTCCTTAGTCACTTAAAAAGAATTTCCAATCAAAGCATCTTGCTTATCCTTTTCTGAATAAGTAATGGATCAATTTTCTTATCCTCAAGGACAACAAAGGGCTCGTGTGCTCCATTGTGCAAGTAGAAGATATAATTTAACAATTCTTTTCCTACTCAGTTGGACAGAGTGATTTCAGTGCATGCTGAACTCAAAGTAAAGATTTTAGCCATTTGTAACAGGTCACTAATGCAAATTAAAAGCTGGAAGTAATAATTTCCCATGGATTTATTGGCAGGAGGTTTAGTATACAAAACTAAGTAATAGCATGTTTGTCTTAGCTTCTAAAATCATCTTATTTTGAAAAGTGTTTTCCAAAAAAGTACTTTTGGTAAGAAGCAGTTTGTTTGGCTAATCAATTTGAGAAGAAAGTAGCAATTAGTGTTTGATCAAGCTTTTAAAACGAGCTATAAGTATTTTCTCGAAAGTTCTTTTGGGAAAAAACTATTTTTTTAGCTTCTGAAAAACAGCTGTTACTCTCAAAAAACACTTGTTTTTCCTAAATTGTTGTATAGATAATAAATCTGATTCTTCATGCAATTTTTGTAATTTTACTCTATGCAAATCAATACCTGCTTTTTCTGTGACTTCTTTTCCTTCTCAGATGCTCGTTTAGCTTTCTGCTCAGTTTCAGCCAACCAAACAGCCTCTTCGCGGATGAGTTCCTCTTGCCTCTTTAATGCAACAGCTTCCGGATATGCAACCTCTATTTTACTGCAGAATGTAAACAATCAAGTGATTGTTAACTATCAAAAGCTGTATTCTATTACAAAATACCACTAGCTAAAGGAAGCAGAAGAACTCATAACTTGTATCTAGAAGAAACAAATAACATCCCCCCCGCCCCCCTGATGCAGAAAATTCAGTTAAAAATGCAAGTGGTGTTAACCTCTGCTGGTGGGAAAACTAACAATCCATCACAACAATCTATTATTTATAATACTAAGAGCAAGCTCATTAAGAGATATAGATGCATAGTCAGATTCAATGCAATCTGAGTTGGAGCACTACCCTTTTCTTGCAGATCACATAAAGATCTGGACAATAATTTTTGGATTGACTTGCATTTATATGACAACAGAAAGGTAAATAGCTGATTAAAAACGTTTACCTGAAAATCTCAGCGAGGACAAATGTTTCAATAGTTCGCTGACCTAGTTCAGTTATTTGTGTCCTCTCCAGAAGTGCCATCCTGAAATGAAAAAGTAATGGTAAGATAAGTAAATGACTATACCGGGTATGCGTGGAGTGCTATCCTGCTCAAGCTCTGTATCCTTGCTTGCAATGGTATAGGCTTGAGAAGGAAAGTTCAATAAAAGCTCGCCAGAATGCTTTCTAGCCACGATACATGTATGGAGAAAAAGAAAAAAATGTATATTTATATATCTGTTCTTCACTTTTTGTTCTTTTTTTCTAATTTTGGTGAAAAGGAGGAGAGAAGATGACACCTTCAAACATCAAAATTTTGACTACATTACAAAGAAAAACAGAAGCTTTGTGGATATGCTACTAACTCTGAAGCATCTAATGCAGGTCTTTCACTTATCTTAGCCCGTAGAGTTCTGTTCTGAAATACGAAATTCCTTGACAATGGAAAACAATACAGTAGGATATCATTCATAGTTCAATCAGAATTATCATCTTTGTTATATAAGCAGTTGATAGTATTTATATACAACTAGACAAAAGATCAAGCGCATTTTTTCTAACATCCAGTTGCCCATCATAGGAATCAGGTTAATATGCATCCAAACGGGATGAGCAATCAGACTAAATGATCGTATACAACTAAAAAAAACATACTGAAGCATACTAACATCATTACATGAAACAACACGGTATATCTACTTTACAAACTAAACTTATAGATCATTCATAATCTAAGAACCGCTATAAGCCTATAATAAGAAATCTAAATCCAACATGAAACATGATAAATAGAATCATCTAACTAGCAATGAAGTAACCAAGGAAGTCAGAAGTCTAAATGTTGACCTTCATTGATTAGAAAGATAATCACGTTCTCACTCATTTGATCTTTATATGCCAAAAGGAACCTAACAGTAAGTGACGCAATTAACACTATAGTTGTTAGACATTGTTTGTAAGGGCTATATTATTGGACATATTCGCATCGAGTTTCATGAATGCAATTATGTAACTCACCTTCGTACGATTCTGAGGACCTTTCTCATCCTTTGGAGGCAACGGCTCCAACACAGCCCTCTCAAGCAAAAACAAGACGTCATCCACCAAGACAAACATGTCTTTCATGGACGACTTCACACAAAAAAGAAATCAAAAGCCCCGACATTATAAAAAAAAAGATGAATGAAATGAGAAAATAACTCTGAAAAAAAGGGGCTCCAAACGAAAGATTCAAAAAGAAGTTAGTACAAAAGATCTGGGACAAAAAAAAAAGAGGAAGCAAGTCAACATTAAAGCGCGCAAATATCAAGCACGGACGTAGTCCAACGCTCGAGGAAAGATTAGTCACTTTTTGACCAAATGATATTCATCCCTTCCCCCAAACCTACATTACAAGCTCATGACAAGCCCTACATGATCTTATACTGAGAGTTCTCACATTAATGGATACTTACATGACGACCAAGCCTATGGTATCACAATTGCATGCATTGAACATCCTTCTGAGTGTGAGCGTACTTCTCTAAACGTCCCAAAATTCAAAATACTGAAATATATGTGAGAAAGAGACTTTCTTTCAATGAGGGCATTTGAAACATGATGATGCGTATAGTTCGAAATCTTTGCTTGAAGCAAGTGTCGACACTCAGGTATGTCTGAGGTACCATCTGAAACTGTGTGAATTACCCTGGAGTCAGTCTCGGTTAGACTGAAAGTAAACAACAGGAATCCTAAGCACAATACTAATTGTTGGTATCAACTGAAGTCAGAACGTGATGCTGTCTTTCCGCTTTTTTCAGAAAACAGCAAAAAATACATATATAAAAGTCCTTATTTTTGCATCACGAACTACGTTTTGACCTGATTCCCTCGGAAGATACGTAGGCGGCCACATTGGATTCTGTACCACATTGTTTGAAAACCATAAAAATTCTTATTTTTACATCACGAACTACGTTTTGACCTGATTTCCTCGGAGGATACGTAGGCGGCCACATTGGCTTCGGTCCCACATTGTTTCAAAAACCATAAAAATCCTTATTTTTGCATCACGAACTACGTTTTGACCTGATTCCCTCGGAGGATACGTAGACGGCCACATTGGCTTCGGTCCACATTGTTTGAAAATCATAAAAATTCTTATTTTTGCATCACGAACTACGTCTTGACCTGATTCCCTCGACGAAATACGTAGGCGGCCACATTGGCTTCGTCATACCATTTGAAATTTCTCTCTCTTATTTTTGCACATAACAAAATAAGCTCATCTGATCACTTTGATAGAGCAGACAAGCTACCTACACATGACTCGATTTTGTCTAGTGGGGAGTTCAGCATCCTCATATACCACAAACCAGAACATATTTTGAGGATCACATTCATGTTTGACATCTGTACAAAAGCGCCATCTTGGACCTACAGGGTCCCATCTGCATTTGGTCTGTACAAGGACGGTGTTACAACTCACAGGGTCATATTCTCATCCTTATCTATTCATTTTTTACATTACTTATATCAATGCATTAACTTTTCATCCAGATTGGGTTTGCAAGAACTTCAACATCATTTCAGCCCATTCAGGTCACAAACGCAGCACGTCAACACAATAACGACATCTGCATTGCGCCTGTACACCGGCGTCATCTTCACATCGTCTATACAACGACGACATCAGCATTACGTCTATAAACCGACGTCATCTTCACTTCGTCTATATAACGATGACATCAGTATTGCACATGTACACCGACGTCATCTTCACTTCGTCCATACATCGACATCAGCATTGCTCTTGTACACCGGCATCATCTTCACTTCGTCTCTACAACGACGATATCAACATTGCGCCTGTACACCGGCGTCATCTTCACTTCGTCCATACAACGACATCAACACTGCGCCTGTACACCGGCGTCATCTTTACTTCGTCTATACAATGACGACATCAGTATTGCGTCTGTTCACCGGCGTCATATTCACTTCGTCTATACAACGACGATATCAGCATTGCGTTTGTACACCAGCGTCATATTCACTTCGTCTATACAACAGCGACATCAACATTGCGCCTGTACATCGACGTTATCTTCATTTCGTCTATACAGTGACGACATCTGCATTTCGCCTGTACACCGGCGTCATCTTCACTTCGTCCATACAACGACGATATCAGCATTGCACCTGTACACCGGCGTTATCTTCACTTCGTCCATACAATGACGACATCAACACTGCACTTATACACCGGCGTCATCTTCACTTCGTCTATACAACGACGACATCAGCATTGCGCCTGTACACCGACGTCATCTTCAGTTCGTCCATACAACGACGACATCAACATTGCACATGTAAACCGACGTCATCTTCACTTCGTCCATACAACGCGGCGACATCGGCGTGCGCTACACTGGCGTCATATTCACTTCGTCTGGCAGCGATATCGGCGTGCGCTTTGTACCGACGTCATATTCACTTCGTCTAAACAACGACGACATCAGTATTGCGCATGTACAACGTCGTCATCTTCACTTCGTCTATACAACGATGACATCAGTATCGCACTTGTACACCGACGTCATATTCACTTCGTCTATACAACGACGACATCAGCATTGCGCCTGTACACCAACGTCATCTTCACTTCGTCTATACAACGACGACATCTGCATTTCGCCTATACACCGGCGTCATCTCCACTTCGTCTATACAACGACGACATCAGCATTGCGCCTATACACTATCGTCATCTTCACTTCGTTTGTACAATGACGACATCGGCGTGTCGCATCGTGGCGTCATCTTCGCCGTCTATCTGGCAACGACATCGATGTGTGCATACCGCGTCATCTTCACTTCGTCTATACAACGACGACATCAACATTGCACCTTTACACCGGCGTTATCTTCACTTCGTCCATACAACGACGACATCAACATTGCGCTTGTACACCGACGTCATCTTCACTTCGTCCATACAACGACGGCATCATCATTGCGCATGTACACCGGCGTCATCTTCACTTCGTCTATACAACGACGACATCAACATGCGCTGTCAGCGTCGTCTCGGTTCGTCTATCTGGCAGCGACATCGGCGTACGCTCATGTACCGTCATCTTCACCGTCTATACAACGGCGACATCGGCGTGCCGCATACGCCGCGTCTCACTTCGTCATACTGATAGCGACATCGGCGTGCGCCGTACATCGGCGTCGTCTCCCGTCTATCTGATAGCGACATCAACATTGCTCGTACCGGCGTCATCTTCGCCGTCTATACAACGACAACATCGCGTTACCGCACTGGCGTCATCTTCCGCCGTCTATCTGGCAACGACATCGGCGTGCGCTATCTGCGGCGTCATCTTCAGTTCGTCTATACAACGACGACATCAACATTGCGCATGTACACCGACGTCATCTTCAGTTCGTCCATACAACGACGACATCAACATTGCACCTATACACCGGCGTCATCTTCACTTCGTCCATACAACGACGACATCAGCATTACGTCTGTATAACGACGTCATCTTCACTTCGTCTATGCAACGACGACATCAACATCGCGCTTGTACACCAGCGTCACCTTTAGCATCGTCCACACAATGACGACATCATCAGCATCGTCAACATAATGACGACATCATCCTCGCGTCAACACAATGACGCCATCAACATCGTCAACACAATGGAGATATCATCATCGCGTCAACATAATGACGTCATCAACATCGTCAATACAATGGCGACATCATCCTCGCGTCAACACAATGACATCATCAGCATTGTCAACACAATGACGACATCCCTACGTCAATACAATGACGTCATCAGCATCGTCAACACAATGACGACGTTATCATCGCGTCAACACAATGACGTCATCAATATCGTCAACACAAGATCAACATCACTACATCAACACCCTGTCTTCCCCAACACTCACATCACCTGCAGTCTAGTGTCATCATAATTCGACACTGGGATAAATTTTGAATCAGCATCAGTCGATCTTTAATTTTTTAGCATCACAGCAACCTAGTGTCATCATAATTCGACATTGGGACAAAATTTTGAATCTGCGTCAGCATTGTCTTTAATTTTCTAATATCGCAGCAATCTAGTGTCATCAATAATTCAACACTGGGACAAAAAATTTGAATCTGCATTAACACTGCTTTCAATTCTTCTTAAAATTCTTTTTGCCCATGCATTTCTTGATGTTTGTTCTAATTCTGACGATGGAAACAAAATTGACTATAAGTCAACGTCTTTGTCCGAAAACTCTTTCATCGTCTTCGGTCAAAGAGGGACAAGCGGTTAACACTCAATTTTGATCCATCTTTTGATTATATTTTGCAATTTCAAGTATTTTTAACATCACATTTTTTATCATCATTTTTTGCATTTTTTATATAATAATTATATTTTACATAGTATTCTACGTTGTTTTATTTTCGCAAAATGGCATCGCATTTTTATTTTTTAAATTAGGCATTAAATATTTTTAAATATTTTATTATTATTACTCTGATATTTTATTTTAATAATTTTACATCTCTTTAAATAATTTTTCTTTTAAATAATAAAAAATTTATATTTTTTTTAATACTCTTTTATTTTCTCCAAAACCAAAACCCTTTTCATTTTCCCCCCAATAACAAACCCTAAAAAATATCCTATAAATAAATACTCCATCTTCTCATTTGAAAGACTTCAGCGCCGCACAAAAGGAACCTCCCCCCTCATTTTCCATACACTACTCTCTCAATCTCATTTTCTTCAGCCGCAACACCTTCTCCTAAAAAGACCCCTTTTCATTTTGAACTCCCATTCTCCACTTTCGAGCAACAGTCGCACCCCTCCATTCAATACACTTCCCTCTTTCATTTTTTCAAAGACCACCAGAGCCCCACGAACACCACCACCGCCGTCGACCTCTTCCGTCGCCGACACCCTCAACCAGTAACCCCCTTACGCCGCACCGTCTCTGCCTCGCCGCAGCTAACCACCGGCGATTGGCGGAGACACGGTTTGGTTCTCTTTTTGGTACTGTTATGTATATTGTGGTTTGTTGGACTAATTTGGTTATTTTCGCTACTGTTTCAGTTGATTTCTTTGACTCGTTATTTCATTCTTTCATGATTGGTACTGATTTGGCATTTTTGGGTTTGTTTGGACTGTTTTTTGTGACTTTAGGGTAACTAACCGGAGTTTAAAAACTTCGACTTTGGTTTGTTGTTGGTTTTGGTTGGACTGATTTTGCATTTTGGAAAAAACTCCGGCGACTCCATGTTTCCGACGAAGTTCGTTCGGCGTCGCTCCGGCGTTAGCCGTGGAAGTGACGTCGGCCTTTCTTCTCCCCTCACCTCTGTTTGTCGGCTTTATTTTTTCTTTTCGGTGGTTGTTCTATGTTGGTTTATTTTATGGTTATCCATTGGTTGGTTTCTGTTTGGACTATTTTTTGCGTTTGGGTACTCTACCGGAGTTTTAAAACTCTGGCGACCTTCATCGGTCTGTTATCTCCATTGCACTATGAGTTGCTGCTCGTTAATATTTCTGTACACACCTTTCATGACTGTTCTTTTGAACTTGTTGCGATCTGAACTGAGCTCTGTCTCATTTTCGAGCTATGTTTTCTGCCATAATATTGAGCTGAACTACCGGTGTTGAACTTTGGAACTTATCCGGAGAATCACTGCTATTCTACTGTTTTTGGGCTGATTATTGATAAACCCCTCTTACTATTTTACTACAATGATTTTGAACATATTGCTACACTGTTGGTATTTACTGATTTGAACAGATACTACACAGTTGGCTAATGAAAAAATATTCCTTGATTTTTAAGGCCTTCACAGTTGCAAAGATGGAAATAAAATTTTTGGTCAATGATGATTTCTTTCACATACACCGGATGTCGTTGGCAGGACGAATTTTCGCAGACAGACTTGTTTAGGATGTCCCATTCTTTTTTACATATTTGAGCCCTTCGTGTTCAAAACATTTACTATTTTGCGCGGATCCGAAGATTTTATTATATTTTAATAGTTCTAATCGTTTGTTCTTGACAACTTGTGAAGAATGGCCGATGAATGAATTTTCGTTTGATTTCCAAGGCCTCCCATGTATAAAAGACGGGTTTTATTTTTTAGTTTACTTATTAATTTTTGTCGCTATTTTAGAATTATTTACTCTCTTACTAATACTTTTACTAAGTGTCTATACAGGTACCCGGAGATACATTTCAAGAAGATACCTTCAGAGATTTATTTTTGTTGTTGTATTTAAATTCAATGTGTATTTTATTCTGTATTGTATTTTATTATAATGTCATTACGAAAAATGCTTACAAGAGGTAAATTTAGAATTAATACTTTAAAAAGAATAGAGTAGCATTAAAAAAAGCCGCTAGTTTATTTATTTTTAGGTCTGTTGCAATACTTTCAAACCATTCTTATTTTTTCAAACATATATTTTTTAAAGCCAATAAATAATTAACCTAGGTTTGATCGGATAACCACAGGTTAGTGGATCTTAAAAGATGTCTAATCCCTTCTCTTTAGGATAATAAAGAACTTTTATCCAGAATTTCATAATTTCGTAGACCATCATATGGAGATCAATTGCCGTATTTTTATTGTAATAATTTTAGTGTCTTAATTCACTTAACAAATTAAGTGGCGATTCCTCAAAATGATCATTTTGCTCAATTCAGGGAACCGCGCCAAAGAGGAACGTTGTAGTTTCGTTCAGACCCCGAGGTCAAAAACGGGCGTGACAATTAATGCACCCTTGGAAGGTGTAGAATCAGATAAGTAGCGGTCGCCTGTTGGAATTCAAATCGGCCCTTTGAACTTCTTTATTTTCGGTACCTACGACCTTTTGATACTCCGGTGCTACTTTTACGCTATCGGTAGTATTGAAAGTTGACTTGGATCTGAATCATCACTTCTTACCACGTGTCATGACACAATTCGTCCATATGTACAATATGAATTTTGCCCTATACAGATAGTCTCCGCACTTTCCGGGTGCGTCTCTGCGCGCACGGAAAATGGATTTGATTACCGAACAAACTGGAAACCCTATGCCTTGGCGGAAAAACTGAAACGCAATAATGACACAATATCAAACTTCAAGCATCGCATCCCGTTTGATATTTCTGAAACGACGACAACCATCCAATCATATTGATCAACATAAAGCTACACGATAATGATAAGTGGTGTATTTTCACCCCCGATCGTTACCTTTCCTTTCTTAAATAGAAGGCCAAAGCTCTTCACAAATTGCAACCAAGATTGTCTTCCTTTTTCGAAAACTTATAAACCCCTCAAGGTTCCTTTCTTTCTCTCTGATTACTGTCGCCCCGTTTTTTACCTCGGGGTCTGAACGGTATCCGCAACGTTGCTCTTTGGCGCGTTCTCTGGATGGAGTAATAATGCTGATTTTGAGGAGTCGCCACCTAATTGTTTAAGTGAATTAGGACACTTGATTTATTGCAATAAAAATACTGCAATTAATCTCCATTTAATGGTCTGCGAAATTTATGAGATTCTGGATCAGGGTTCTTTATTGTCCTAAAGGGAAGGGGTTAAGCATCCTTTAAGATCCGCTAACTTGCGGTTATCCGTTCAAACCTAGGTTAATTATTTATTGTCCTTTTTTATTCTACATATTCTAAGCAACTTTTATAATTTACAATTACAATGGAATGCAATACATAATAATAAAGCTACAATCGAATAAAACTCCGGAACATCTTTTAGCCCCTTTTTAGGCCTTCTGCACAAGATGATCTCGGGGTACCTGCATAAACACTTAGTAAAAGTGTTAGTAATAAAATAAATAATTTTAAAGTAATAGCAAAAATTAATAAGTAAAGCCAAAAATAAATTCGTCTTTTGTACAGGGGAGGCCTTGGAAATCAGACGGAGATTCCTTCATCGGTCAATATTGCTAGAAACAATAAAATAAATAAAACCTTCAGATCTGCGCCAAAACAGTAATAGTTTTAAACACAGAGGGCTCAGATATATAAAAAATAAAGTGGGACATCCTAAACAAGTGCGACTGCGAGAATTCGCCCTGCCAGCGCATTTGGTTATCCGGTGTAAGTGGAAGAAATCATCATTGCCCAGAAAGCTTTATTTTATTTTATTTTCCGTCTTTGCAATTGTGGAGGCCTAAAAAATCGAAGGATAACTTTTTCATCGGCCATTCAAATGTACTATCTCATTCAGAACCAGTTTAATAAAATGAATTAAGGGGCAATATTGTCAAAATCAGCCAAGAGCAACGAATCAGTAGAACACAACAGCAGTGGTCCGCGACAAATGCAGAAGCGATGCAATGATTCACGGAGCAAGCTCGATAAAGAACAACCGGAGTAAATCAACAACAAACATTGAGAGATCCGACTTGCCGAAAATGTAAATAGCCAGAATAAGATGAACAAAAAACAAAGCAGTGGGTCGGACCGAAAATTCAATGGAAACATCAAGCAAATTCGGGCTAAGTCACCGGAAAACTCCGAACGTAAACAGAGGGACCAAAACTTGTACAAAAATCAGTCAGTTGCAAAATAAACGACATAACCCAAAAGCAAAGCAAACGGAGGTCGCCGGAGTTTCAGTCCAACAACTCCACGACCAACAAAAATATCGAATAAAATTAGAACAATTCATTGCCTACAAACAGACTAACCATCAACAAATAACCGCATAAAAAAAAGAATGCCAAAGATCAGTCCATATAGAAACCCACAACATCACCGCAAGGAAAAAGGAAAGGGGTCGGCGTTCTCCGCCAATCGTCGGTGGTCAGATCCAGCGAGGCAGAGAAGTGCGGGGTGAGGGATGCTCGACGGTGACCGTGGTATTGAGGGTTGAGTTCAACGACGAGCAGGTTCGACGGAACTAGTGGTGGCGAAAGGGTGTTCGCGTACAAGCCCGTCGGTCATCACCTCCGGCGGGACAGTGGTGAAGTGATGAATTTCGACGATAGGTTGAGGTCGCCGACGATGATGGTATGCGGCTGAGTCTTTGAGAGGGTGAGGGAGGGGTAAGTATAGAGAGGTGAGAGGGGTAGGCGGCTGAGGGTGATAAAAAAGAGGAGTGTTGCGCCAGAGAGAAAAAGGGTGACGGGATGGCCATGGGTTGGGGCAGTGGGGTAGGTTTTTATTTATAGGGGTATTTTAGGTTTAGGGTTTTGGGTATTGGGTATTGGGTATTGGGGGGAAAAGATGAAATGTGTACTGTGCCTCGTTTTTGGGTCTCAGTTTGGGCTTTGGTTTTCGGCGGATTGGACTGATCCATATTGTGCCTCGGACTGGACTGGTTTGACAAAATGCAAAACGGATTAATTATTTAAAAGAAAAATTATTTAAAGGTACAAAATTATAAAAAATAAAAATGCAGACGCTATAATAATAAAATACAATATTTAAGAAATGTTTAATGCCTAATTAAAAGTAAAAACGCGGTGCCAATTGATTATTTAAAGAGATGAAAACATTATTAAAATAAAATGACGGTGTAATAATAATAGAAACATAATATTAACAAAGACATCATGCTTAATTTAAAATAAAAAAGATGCAATGTCATTTTGCGAAGAAATAAACATATAATATTATGTAAAAAAATACAAAAATGAGGATTAAAATGCGGTGTCCTAAAATACTTAAAATTGTAAGAAATGACTAAAAGATAGATCAAAATTGGGTGTCAACAGCTTGTCCCTCTTTGACTGAAGACGATGAAAGAGTTTTCGGACAAAGACGTTGACTTGTAGCCAATTTTGTCTCCATCATCAGAATTAAAACAAAGATCAAGAAAAAGAATGGGCAAAAGCTGATGCAAATTCAAAAAAATTTCCCAGTGTTGAATTATGATGACACTGGGTCACTGTGATGCCAAAATAAAAGACAAAGCTGATGCAGATTTAAAATTTGTCCCAGTGTCGAATTATGAGGACACTGGGTTACTGCGATGCTAGAAAATTAAAGCAGGCAGACGCTGATTCAAATTGTCCCAGTGTCGAATCATGATGACACTAGGCTGCTGTGATGCTGCAAAATTAAAGAAAATGTCGACGCATATTCAAAATTTGTCCCAGTGTCGAATTATGATTGACATTGGGTTGTTGCGACGTGGTGCTATAACAGACAGGGTGTTTGTAGATGCTGATGGCGTCATTGCATGGACGCGATGCAGATGCTCGTCGTTGCATAGACGAAATATAGATGAAGCCGTTGCATGAGCTTACATGAAATGGCGTCGTTGCATAGACGTGATGCAGATGCTCGTCGTTGCATAGATGAAACACAGATGGAGTCGTTGCATGGGCTTACATGAAATGACGTCGTTGCATAGACGCGATGTAGATGTTCGTCGTTGCATACACGGAACATAGATGAAGTCGTTGTATGGGCTTACTGATGCGCGTTAAGATGCACACACTTTAAACGCAAGTGCACGTTATCGTGACAAGTAATATAGTCTTAGTAAGACCGAATATCGTCCACAAGGATTAGGGTTCAATTACCAACTATCTATTTTCTAGTATCTATTTGGTGAATTTATGATTGATTTGTTGTTTATAACTACGAATTATGCAAGCTATTTTAATATAAAGATTTACTTCAGTGGTGATGAGAATAGGGCTTCCATGTATCCTTACTATCCGCTTATGCTACTTACTAATGCATTAACTTATGGTATTCTTCTTTAGGAGAAAGCAGGTTCTTAAATCGCTTTATACTCCCGTTAGGTTAAATAAACACTCAACCTCAAAGATCGCACCTTACCTACCTTTCTGATAAGGATAACTTTATAGGAGGATTAAGAACAAAACCTAGTTGACCGTCACGCACAATGCGCAAAATTAGGGTTGTTAAGCCTCTCATCAACGCTTACATAAATAATCGAGGTATTTTCATCCCCAATCCAAGAATGTCTACCCAACTTACAAAGATATTCACAATCCCCTTTTCGTAATCGATTAGAAATCATATAGTGATAATTAGTTGTCAATTAATTACCAAGACTTCAACTCAATTATTGGATAGATCTCACAATAAGAAAAATAACCATAAGCATGCATTAATTTATAACATAAGTTTCTAGCAATTTAATATGGAAAGCCCTATAAGAGAATTAGTTCCTAGCCATAAATATGACAAGAACTAATTCAAAGTTCATCATAAAAACTGAAATAAAGTAAAGAAAAGGAAAAGAAATTACTAAACTAATGGTATCCAATCTCCAAGCCAAAGACTTGTGTTGTGCAAGAAGGAACCCTTAAAACCGCCTAGGGTTCTCCTTTTATAGCCGCAAACCGCCTCCTCTTTTCCTTCGTGCTCGACCTGCATTTTCGTCAAAAGACCTAATTTTTCCGCGTCGGCGTCGCGCCTGCCGCGCATGGCCGGATGTTCTGCAATCCGTCCGGTGTTTTAGCGCGCGCCCCGATATCTCGCTGCTCGAGGCGCCAAGGCCAGTATCTTCTGTAGCTCCTCGGATGTTTAGGCGCCGCGACCCTGATTTTGTTGTTCGAGGCGCGCGCCGAGTCTTCGACTCTCCGGATAGTGGCGCGCTCCGCTGACAGTGAGGAGGCGCGGCCGGGTCTTGATTTTTCCCTCGTTCGCCACTTTCTTTGATTCCAGCTCTGGCATCTCCTCTTTTTGCTCTTTTTCCGCCATTTGGCCATTTTAACCACTTTGACTCAAAAGAAAGAAAAAATATCCTAATACGACACTTATATGTGCAAAATGGGACAAAAGACTAACTAAAACTGACTCAAAAAGTGTATATAAAATACACTGATCACTTACATGAAATGGCGTCGTTGCATAGACGCGATGCAGATGCTCGTCGTTGCATAGACGAAATATAGATGAAGTCGTTACATAGTGATGCGCGTTAAGATGCACACACTTAAACGCAAGTGCACGTTATCGTGACAAGTAGTATAGTCTTTGATAAGACCGAATATCGTCCTCTGGGATTAGGGTTCAAGTACCAATTATCTATTTTCTAGTATCTATTTGGTGGATTAATGATTGATTGGTTGTTTATGACTAAGAATTATAAAAGCTATTTAGAGTATAAAGATTTACTTCAGGAGTGATGAGAATAGGGCTTCTATGTATCCTCACTATCCGCTTATGCTACTTACTAATGCATTACTTATGGTATTCTTCTTTTGGAGAAAACAGGTTTACGAAATCGTTTTATACTTCCGTTAGGGTTATATAAACACTCAAACCCAGTATCGTTCCTTACCTACCTTTCGGTGATAAGGGTAACTTTATAGGAGGATTAAGAACAAAAACCTAGTTGACCGTCACGCATAATGCGCAAAATTAGGGTTGTTAAGTCTCTCATCAACGCTACATAAATAATTGAGGTATTTTCATCCTCAATCCAAGAATGTCTACCCAACTTACAGCATATTCACAATCCCCTTTTCGTAACTGATTAGAAATCATATAGTGATAATTAGTTGTCAATTAATTACCAAGAATTCAACTCAATTATTGGATAGATCTCACAATAAGAAAAATAACCATAAGCATGCATTAATTTATAACATAAGTTTCTAGCAATTTAACATGGAAAGCCCTATAAGAGAATTAGTTCCTAGCCATAAATATGACAAGAACTAATTCAAAGTTCATCATAAAAACTGAAATAAAGTAAAGAAAAGGAAAAGAAATTACTAAACTAATGGTATCCAATCTCCAAGCCAAAGTCTTGTGTTGTGCAAGAAGGGGAACCCTTAAAAACTGCCTAGGGTTCTCCTTTTATAGGCTGCAAACCGCCTCCCTCTTTTCCTTCGTGGCCCGATTTTCGCCAAAAGACCTAATTTTCTGCGTCGCTGCCGCGCCCTGCAGACAAGGCCGCGCCGAAGTTCCGCAATCCGTCGGGTGTTTTGGCGCCGCCCGATATTCGCTGTTCGGTAGCGCCGCGCTGTATCTTTTGTAGCTCCTCGGATGTTTAGGCGTTGCGGCCTGATTTCTTTGCTCGAGGCGCCGCGTACCAGTCTTCGACCTCTCTGGATAGTGGGAGTCGCGCCTCGCTGATCGCAGGAAGCGCGGCTGGTCTTGATTTTTCCCTCGTTCGCCACTTTCTTTGATTCCAGCTCTGGCATCTCCTCTTTTGCCCTTTTTTTCCTCTTTTTCCGCCATTTGGCCATTTTAACCACTTTGACTCAAAAGAAAGAAAAAATATCCTAATACGACACTTATATGTGCAAAATGGGACAAAAGACTAACTAAAACTGACTCAAAAAGTGTATATAAAATACACTGATCACTTACATGAAATGGCGTCGTTGCATAGACGCGATGCAGATGCTCGTCGTTGCATAGATGAAATATAGATGAAGTCGTTGCATAGTGATGCGCGTTAAGATGCACACACTTAAACGCAAGTGCACGTTATCGTGACAAGTAGTATAGTCTTTGATAAGACCGAATATCGTCCTCTGGGATTAGGGTTCAAGTACCAATTATCTATTTTCTAGTATCTATTTGGTGGATTAATGATTGATTGGTTGTTTATGACTAAGAATTATAAAAGCTATTTAGAGTATAAAGATTTACTTCAGGAGTGATGAGAATAGGGCTTCTATGTATCCTCACTATCCGCTTATGCTACTTACTAATGCATTACTTATGGTATTCTTCTTTTGGAGAAAGCAGGTTACTTAAATCGTTTTATACTCCGTTAGGGTTATATAAACACTCAAACCCAAAGATCGCTCCTTACCTACCTTTCGTGATAAGGGTAACTTTATAGGAGGATTAAGAACAAAACCTAGTTGACCGTCACGCACAATGCGCAAAATTAGGGTTGTTAAGCCTCTCATCAACGCTTACATAAATAATTGAGGTATTTTCATCCCCAATCCAAGAATGTCTACCCAACTTACAAAGATATTCACAATCCCCTTTCGTAACTGATTAGAAATCATATAGTGATAATTAGTTGTCAATTAATTACCAAGAATTCAACTCAATTATTGGATAGATCTCACAATAAGAACAATAACCATAAGCATGCATTAATTTATAACATAAGTTTCAAGCAATTCAACATAGAAAGCCCTATAAGAGAATTAGTTCCTAGCCATTGACATGACAAGAACTAATTCCATGTTCATCATACAAAACTGAAATAAAGTAAAGAAAAGGAAAAGAAATTACTAAATTAATGGTATCCAATCTCCAAGCAAAAGTCTTGAGTTGTGCAAGAAGGGGAACCCTCAAAAACTGCCTAGGGTTCTCCTTTTATAGGCTGCAAACCGCCTCCCTCTTTTCCTTCAGTGCCCGCCTGTAAATTCGCCCAAAATCTAATTTTCAGCGTCGCGCCCGCGCTGCAGACAGCACCGCGCGCCGAAGTTCTGCAATCCGTCGGGTGTTTTGGCGCCGCGACCTCGCTATTCGCTGCTCGGTAGCGCCGCGCGCCAGATCTTCTGTAGCTCTCGGATGCTTAGCGCCGCGCCTCAGATTCTGCCGTTCGAGGCGCCGCGCGCCGAAGTCTTCGCTCTTCGAATAGTGGGCGCCACACCGCTGATCGCAGGGAGCCGCGCGCTTGTCCGATTTCGCCTCGCTTGCCACTTTCTCTGCTGCTCGCATCTCCTCTTTTGCCCTCTTTTTGCTCCTTTTCCGCCATTTGGCCATTTTAACCACTTTGACTCAAAAGAAAGAAAAACTATCCTAATACGACACTTATATGTGCAAAACGAGACAAAAGACTAACTAAAACTGACTCAAAAGGTGTATATAAAATACACCGATCAAATACCCCCCAACTTAACCTTTGCTCGCCCTCGAGCAAAGATAGAAAGAAATAAAATAAAAGACTCAAAGAAACGAAAAATAAAAGACTCCCTGTCATTAATCACTTTTGCTGCACAAATGTTAACTAGAAAAACATGAAGGTTAGCAGAATAATATGCAGGAACATATAGCATGAAATTTTCAGCACACTAAACACATGAAGCTAAATATTTCGCAAACTCATATTCATCATGCTTAATGGAAGTCAATATACTAAATCATGCATATAAATTCAAGAATTCATATGGCATGCTTACTTGCTATTCTCCACTAATTCTGGATATGCATAAAAGAGATCTTCAGGACTTTCAGGGTTGTAATGTAGGCTTAGGTATAGGTAGGTAACAACAGGCAATTTAGGCTCATTTCGTGTACCATAAGCTCTTCAGCTTTTCAGTATTCCCTTTTCCTTTTTGTTCTTTTCTTCATTTCGATTCTATCTTTCCCCTCTTTTGTTTTGGGAGAGTGAAGTATATAATGATAAGCACCCCCAAACTTAGGTTTTTGCCTATTTCTTATTATTTTTGTATTGGGGTGCAACAGACTTATTCACTCTTTTTGTCTCTTTTTTAACACAATGTATTCCACTATTTCATATTTTCACTTATGGTACAATTTGTGGGAATATAGGGTGTCAAAGAAGAAGTTTCAAATTTAGGCTCAATGGGGCTGACTAGGGATATTTTTAAAGTACGGGATAGAAAAGAATGGTACGAATTGGCTATCAAAGAAATGCCTGAGTCATCTCCCTAACATGCATATCCTAACTATTTCGCCTCAAATAGCAAGCAATCATGACACATAAGCATTTATCATTTAGCATGCATAACTCAAGCAAGAAACTCCAAATAGACAGATTCTGTGAGTTTTTGGCATATCTAACCTAAGTGTTTAGATAGTTGCTTCAATTCCTTTACATTATTCCACCTTACTTCACTAGGTGTTTCTAGCAACTACAGCATGCATGATCTTTGACAGGCAATTATGACTCAAAAAGGAAAAAAATTTGGTGACTCAAAATAAACATAAAACAAATAAAAAGACTTAAATAAAACATAACATGACACACAAATAAAACACCCCCAAACTTAAATCACACATTGTCCCCAATGTGTGCAAGACTCAAAGAAAATAAAAGAAAAAGACACTTACAGACTTTGGCTAGAATGGTGGTGGTGGCGGTGGATAGTGCATCGACCATTGGTTGAACAAGGCAGTCAGCTCGTCGATTTGTTGCCTTGTTTCTTCGCCCTTGTACTCTTTGTTTGCGTCTGCATCATCTCCCTCTGATGTTGGTACAATTGCCCCATTGTGGGCTCTGAAGGTTCTGCTCTTGTGGTTGGCCGGTGGCTGGGTCCTGCCTCATATTGAACCCCTATTTTAGGCTCATCTTCATCCATGGCGGCCTCCGCTGCTACTGCTACTGGTGGTTGTACTCTCCGTCTGGCTGCTGGGGGGCTAGGGTCTGGAAAAGAGTGCACTATCCCATAGGACACCGGCAGTTGGTTTCTTTCATGAGTATCAGTGGGTAGTTGTGGGACCGCACTCATGTGACATAGCTTGGTGATAACTGAGCCATCTCCCAATCCGCCTGTCGTCGCCAACCTGCTGATTTCTTCAATGCTCTGCACTATTTCTTTCCCCACATCAATTGTCAGCCCCCTCATAATTCCATAAATCAACTTAACCCTATCTTCTGGCACTCTGGTGAAGTGCGTGGATGGAATCATGCGGGCACTGACAAAATACAGCCAAGCCTTGGCTGCCTTGTTGAATTGGCATCTGCTCAGTGCTCTCGATCCATTTCTTCCAATCTCAAAAGCAGCTCCCTGGTAGCTCACGGTGTCTGCAACGGCATTCCAGTCGATGTGGTCAATGCTTCTAGACCATGTTCTAAAGTGATTCCAATCACTTCTTTCTTCAACATCAATCGCTTTCAATTGTATATTAATATTTTCTCGCCACAGCACATAGCTTCCTTACAAAGCATCCTTTCCACCTTCTCGGAAAGTTGGCATAAAATTCTCGCACCATTGTTGTGTTTGTTGGTGTTATCTTCTCCGGGTTCACAAATTTTCTCCACTCCCTTAACTCAATCATCGCCCGAATGGGCTCATAAACATCTCCTTCTCCAAATGACGCCCTCTGGTAGTCCATTCCCCTTTCTGGTATTAAGGGTCTGGTATCAAGCTTTTTGTATCTTTGAGAGGCTTCGTAGCTTACAAACCTAATTTCGTCATATTGTGGGGTTGGGGTGGATGTGGAGCCTCTTCTTTTTCTGGTGGCCATGGTTAAAACAGTTTCTAGAGCTTTCAATTTAGTGGCACAACTATCTCCTACACACTCAACCCTAGCAGCGAATACAACACCCCCAAACTTCAACCTTTCTACTCAATACCCACAACTTTCACAATCACTTTTTAGCACCCAAACTACTCCAACTACAATACTCCTCCAAACTACTACTTCCTATGGCTTCAGTAAAAGGATTCAAGAACAAAGAAAGGGGTTACCTTTTTATGAGAGCTTCACGTTGTTCTTGTTTCAATTGGTTGGCTTGAGGGTATGGAATGGAGCTTTGTTGTTTGGGATAGTTGGGGGTTTTGAGGAATTTAAGAATTTAGGTTGTGGTTGTGTTGGATTTGTGGAGGATTTGTGGGCGAATTTCTGAAATTTCGTGGGTTTTTGGAGAGGGAAAGTTAGGTTTTTTTTTTTGATATTGGAATTGGGAAAAATCTGATTTTTGGGCGTTTTTAAGTTTCAATTCGCTTTGGCGCCATGTTCGCTTTAGCCGCGCGGCCAATCTCCCAGACTCTTCGATTTTAGCGCCGCGCTCACTGGCGCCGCTCCTAGACTTGGCATACTTTCAGCTTTTACGCCATGCCGCGCTTAAACTGCTACTGCTCATTTCTTTACGCGCCGCTTCAGCCATGGCGCTTACCCGCTTTTCTGGGAATTCTTACTTTTCTTCGGTTTATTTCTCAGATTCACTAATCACAAAGACAAACACAAAACCCCAAGACCGTGAGACGGGTCTTAGACAAAATAAAAGTAACTAAAGACCGAAATTAAAATAACTAACTTGAAAGCGTTGTGTTGCCTCCACGTAGCTGTTTTTAACGTCTTTTAGCCGACGCAAGTTCCTTAGCCTTAATAACCCCGTGGATTAAGCCCCAACCAATCCATTTCCTCCACATTTGGCGCTTTTTCTTTCTTTTCTTTTGGCATTATCGGTAATAGGAGTTCAGGAACACTTACCTCTTTTAGTGGCATTTCAAGAAACCATGCTTGCTTTCTTGGGCTCATCGCTCTTTGTTGACTTGTAATGGCCGTATGGGGTTTGATGGTGCTGATTGCAAAGCACCCACGTATTGTTGGTGGCTCAATGATGTGTTTAAAAACTTTAAACACTATTTCCTCATTCTCCACCCTTAGTGTTAGTTCCCCTCTTTCAACATCAATCAAAGCTCTCCCGTCTAGGAATGACCTCCCAATATGATCGGGATTTTTGCCTTCTTCCATATCGAGGATGAGGAAATCTGCAGGAAAGAAGAATTTCCTACTTTCACAATTACGCCCTCGATCTTGCCTCTTGATGAACCATCGTCGCCCCGCTTGGCTAGCCGCAGCTTATCGTGGTTGGTTTGGCCTCACCCAACTCCAATCTCTTGAATACCGATAGGGCATTAGATTTATACTTGCCCCTAAATCACATAGCGCTGTTGCAGTTACCCCGCCACTGTGCAAGGTAGTGTGAAGCTCCCTGGATCTTTTAGCTTAGGTGGCAACTTCTTCTGCAAGATAGCACTACACTCTTCTGTTAGTGCTACTATTTCGTACTCTGCCAGCTTTTTCTTCTTCCCTAAAATCGCTTTCATAAACTTGAAATAGGAGGACATCTGCTCTAATGCTTCTATGAAAGGTATGTTGATATGCAGCTTTCTGAATGTCTACAAAAATTTGGAGAATTGTTTATCAACCGCCTTCATTGTAGTCTCCGGGGAAAGGGATCTTCTCGTATACTCCTTCTCCGGAGTTTTCATCGTTGGGCTAGGCTCAATCACCTTCTCTTTTCTAACTCGCTTGCTTCTCAACTACCGTTGAGGTGATCGCCGCCCAACCGCTTTCCACTTCTCAACCGCATCGCTCGACATCGCTTTCTCGGATTTACCTCAGATTGCTGCAATGCCTCTGGCTTCGATGTTTGCTTGCTTTGCAAGCTGACCTACTTGAGTTTCCAGGTTCCCGAATGAGGATCTAGCTTCTGTCATGAACTGGTTCGGCATTGCAAGTGTTGCCACTGCCTTACTTCGTCTCGCTTTTCTTTCTGAACTGGTGCATTGAACTGTTGATGCTGTGGGGCCTGAGTGAAGGGTTGTTGATTCTGGTATTGCCGTTCGACATCGACTTATACCGATTCTCGCCGCTCGATATTAGTTTTCACGCTCGCATCGGTTCTCACGCCCATGATATTGATTCGCTGCCCCGATCTCCTTTCCATGAGAAATTTGGGTGATTCCTCCACCTGGATTATAAGTGTTTGAGTAGGGTTGTTTTGTTGCCTCCGTAATTACCTACCGCTGACACTCGCCGCTCCATCGTATATTGTTGGGATCCGTCAAGGACACCTATCAAATGTATGTGGGCCACCACATATCTCATGCCTTTTAGGCATCTCAGACGCATTTATCGACACCGTATGTCACGCAATTGTTTCGCTAGAAGAGCCACTGGGCATTCAAGGCAGAATAGCATCTATCTCGTGGACTCTACCGTTTCTTCTCCCACTAGTCACCCTTTATTCAAGGATACGGTTGTTAGTGGCCATATCTTCTAATAACTCATGAGGCCGCGGGTCGCTTTTCCTCACGAATGCTCCACCTGCCGATCTATGATGGTTCCGTTGTACCGCCACCGTTGTAGAAGATGTGGACCAAGTTCCACAACTCAATGCAATGGTGTGGACACTTCCTTCAAGATCCTCAACCTTTCCCAAGCTTCATATAAGGACTCTCCATCAGCTTGGTAGAAGTTGTTCAACTCCCCTCGCAATTTTGCTGCTTTACATGGGGGAAAGAACTTGGCTAGGAATTTCTGTGCCAGCTCGTGCCATGTGAATATCGAATCGGCCGGCAGGGAATTCAACCATACTTTTGCTCTATCCCTGAGTGAGAAGGGAAAGAGCCTCAATCTGACGGCATCATCAGTAACGCCGTTATATCTGAAAGTGGCACATAGCTCCAAGAAATTAGCTATGTGCATATGTGGATCCTCCGATGGCGCTCCGAATTGCATCGCAGGCCGTACTCATGCCGTAATCGCCGGTTTATTTTCAAATTGTTGGCTCTTATCAGAGGAGCCTAATGCAAGTATGTGCTCCATTCACTCGGCAAGACATAATCTCCCAAACTTCTTTCTCTCGATCGGATTTGGACTCTCTTTTCCACGCCTATCGGGCGCTGCCTAGGTATTCCTGGATGGGGTTGATTCTCTCCTAACCCTTCTCCCATCCCGTTGTTGTTCTGAACGCCGTTCATCTCTAACAAGGTTGCACTCCGATTCTTTCGCTCGCTTGCGTGTTTTCTCAATTTCTGGATTGAAGGGAACAAGAGTGTCTGCTCCTCTTCTCCTTCGCATAAACTGACTTCCTGAAATAGATCAAAAATAGACAACAAATCACGGCACCTCGAATTTTCAAGAGAAAAACGTAAAAATTAAAAATTAAAAGAAAAGTTAAAAACCAAATTAGAAATCAAAAATAGATAAATTTGATATTGAACTATGCCTAATCCCCGACAACGGCGCCAAAAACTTGATGCGCGTTAAGATGCAAACACTTAAACGCAAGTGCACGTTATCGTGACAAGTAGTATAGTCTTTGATAAGACCGAATATCGTCCTCTGGAATTAGGGTTCAAGTACCAATTATCTATTTTCTAGTATCTATTTGGTGGATTAATGATTGATTGGTTGTTTATGACTAAGAATTATAAAAGCTATTTAGAGTATAAAGATTTACTTCAGGAGTGATGAGAATAGGGCTTCTATGTATCCTCACTATCCGCTTATGCTACTTACTAATGCATTACTTATGGTATTCTTCTTTTGGAGAAAGCAGTTTCTAAATCGCTTTTATACTCCCGTTAGGGTTATATAAACACTCAACCCCAGTATCGTTCCTTACCTACCTTTCGGTGATAAGGGTAACTTTATAGGAGGATTAAGAACAAAAACCTAGTTGACCGTCACGCACAATGCGCAAAATTAGGGTTCTTAAGCCTCTCATCAACGCTACATAAATAATTGAGGTATTTTCATCCTCAATCCAAGAATGTCTACCCAACTTATAGCATATTCACAATCCCCCATTTTCAGAATCTGATTAGAAATCATATAGTGATAATTAGTTGTCAATTAATTACCAAGAATTCAACTCAATTATTGGATAGATCTCACAATAAGAACAATAACCATAAGCATGCATTAATTTATAACATAAGTTTCAAGCAATTCAACATAGAAAGCCCTATAAGAGAATTAGTTCCTAGCCATTGACATGACAAGAACTAATTCCATGTTCATCATACAAAACTGAAATAAAGTAAAGAAAAGGAAAATAAATTACTAAATTAATGGTATCCAATCTCCAAGCAAAAGTCTTGAGTTGTGCAAGAAGGGGAACCCTCAAAAACTGCCTAGGGTTCTCCTTTTATAGGCTGCAAACCGCCTCCCTCTTTTCCTTCGTGCCCGCCTAAATTCGCCCAAAACCTAATTTTTCCGCTGCCGCGCCGCGCGCATGCGCGCCGAAGTTCGCAATCCGTCGGTGTTTTGGCGCCGCGCCCGCTATTCGCTGCTCGAGAGCCGCGCCAGATCTTCTGTAGCTCCTGATGTTTAGGCGCCGCGCCTCAGACTGCTGGCCGAGGCGCCGCGCTCAGACCGTTATTCGAGCGCCGCGCGCCAGTCTTCGCCTTCGAATAGTGGCGCCGCGCCCTCGCTGATCGCAGGAGGCGCGCGCGCTTGTCTCGGATTTCGCCTCGCTTGTCACTTTCTGCGGCTCGCATCTCCTCTTTTGCCCTCTTTTTGCTCCTTTTCCGCCATTTGGCCATTTTAACCACTTTGACTCAAAAGAAAGAAAAATTATCCTAATACGACACTTATATGTGCAAAACGGGACAAAAGACTAACTAAAACTGACTCAAAAGGTGTATATAAAATACACCGATCACATAGGCTTACATGAAATAACGTCGTTGCATAAACGCGATGCAGATGTTCATCGTTGCATAGACGAAACATAAATGAAGTCATTGCATAGACTTACATGAAATGATATCATTGCATAGACGTGATGCAGATGCTCATCGTTACATAGACGAAACATAGATGAAGTCATTGCATAGGCTTAGATGAAATGCGTCGTTGCATAGACGCGATGCAGATATTCGTCATTGCATAGACGAAAGATGGATGAAGTCGTTGCATAGGCTTTTATGAAATGCGTCGTTGCATAGACGCGATGCAGATGTTCGTCGTTGCATGAACGAAACATAGATGAAGACGTTGCATAAGCTTACATGAGATGACGTCGTTGCATAGACGCAATGCAGATGCTCGTCGTTGCATAGACGAAACATAGATGAAGTCGTTGCATAGGCTTACGTGAGATGGCGTCGTTGCATAGATGTGATGCAGATGCTCGTCGTTGCATAGACGAAACATAGATGAAGCTGTTGCATAGGATTACAATGAAATGATGTTGTTTTATGGACGTACCTGCTTTGTGACTCGCCTGGGTTGATATAACGTCATTGCATTGAGTCGCGTCAACTTTGTAGTTTTGGCTCTTGACGCTTGCATGCTCAGACTTAAGCAAAAGGTTAGTGCATAACTGTTAAGTCAAAAATGATAACACATAAATTTATAAGCAATGTAATTGTATGAGTAGAAATGTTATCTTGTAAAACGTGATGGCGGTTGTATTGATGTGATGCTGCAAATGCTGAGATTTCGTCATTGCACGGACGTGTTGAATGTTGTGAATGCTTGCTAAATGCTGCGAGTGCTGATGCAGTCTTTGTGCGGACTTGTTGGATGCTGTGAATGCTTGCTGAATGCTCTGCGCGGGCTTGCTGGATGCTGCGAATGCTTGCTGAATGTTGCGATTGCTTATGTAGTCTCTGCACGGACTTGCTGGATGCTGTGAATGCTTGCTGAATGCTCTGCGCAGGCTGGCTGGATGCTGCGAATGTCTGCTGAATGTTGTGAGTGCTGATGCAGTCTCTTCACGGTGCGTTTCCCAAAATTGTCCCAGTTTTCGTTATGCGGTACTCGTGGGCAAGACTTAACTCTGGCGAAAATTGCTCATATTTTTTTTCGAAATAATCAAACGCATTATGTCGCACGCGAGCCAATGGGAAAATTTCTAATGGTGTGACCGAAGCCGATTTAGGCCGCCTACGTATCCCGCTGAGGGAATCAGGTCAAGACGTAGTTCGTGATGCAAAAATGATTGTACAATTTTCAAAAAAATGAGACTGAAGCCAATGTGGCCGCCTACGTATCCCGCTGAGGGAATCAGGTCAAGACGTAGTTCGTGATACAAAAAATGATTGTACAATTTTCAAAAAATGAGACTGAAGCCAATATGACCGCCTACGTATCCCGCTGAGGGAATCAGGTCAAGACGTAGTTTTTGATGCAAAGAATAAGAATTTTTATGGGTTTTTCAAATAATGTGGACCGAAGCCAATGTGGCCACCTACGTATCCCGCTGAGGGAATCAGGTCAAGACGTAGTTCATGATGCAAAAAATAAGAATTTGTATATATGCATTTTTTTTTTAAAGTGGAAAGACAGCATCACGTTCTGACTTCAGTTGATACCAACAATTAGTATTGTGCTTAGGAATTCCGTTATTCACTTCCAGTCTAACCAGGACTGACTTCTGGGTAATTCCTATAGTTTCAAATGGTACCTCAGACACCTAAGTACCGACACACTTGCTTGCAGCCAAGGTTTCTGTAAAGTCCGGGAAAAAATAATAATATATAGTTGTTGGTTGGTTTAATAAAAAAATATATATTTCATAATCTTTTTATAAGGACTACATGGCATGTTAGAAATCTATTAGTTGGCAAAATATATAATTCATAACCTTTTTATAAGGACTACATGGCATGTTAGAAGTCTATTAGTTGACAAAATATATAATTCAAGCCTTAAAGACTTCAAAAATTAACCACATTAAAAAAAATCTGCATACACATTTCTTTGGTAAGGAAACAACCTACTTCCCTTCCTCTCCCCTTTAACTCCCCTCCACTCTTGGCTTTCTCCCTCCCATAAGTTATACAAACATCCTTACTTATACATTATACTTGGCACAAACAAAGGACTAGCACAAAGAATACAAAATCAGAAAAAAAAACAAGTGAACAAGAAGAGGAAAAATCTGAAAAACATCAAGAGAGGAAGGAGAACAAAAATAGGAATACTAGGGAGCAAGGATCACTTGTAGCAACAGAACAACAATCCTTTTCACGCTTACAAGGTGAGTTTTCTCACTCAGAAATTCTTGGTAACATCCTTTATTTTTAGTTCAATACATGTTAGAATAAGAATTGAGTGTTGAAAAGAAATATTGAACTTTTGATTGTTTAGACAACTAGTTGCGTCATGAACTTTACGAACTGTTCTCACTGAGTTATAATTGTTATAATTTGATGAAATTCGGAGGAATTGTACACCTCTCTAATATGATCATATAGAACCAAAAATGAGGTAAAATGGACGTACGGTTTGAAATTTATCATAGTTCAAAGTTCCTGCCTTAGATTTGGTCGAAATTCGGAAAGGCATAATTACGGACTGTTTTTATTGAGTTTTACTTATTAGAATTATATGAAAATTTCCATGGTTGTAAGTCTCTCTGTTACGGACATATATATATAAAGATTTATTAAAACGGACTTACGAGTTGAGAGTTATTGTAGTTTGAAGTTGCTGCCTCGGATTCGTCGGAATCCAGAAGGGCAGGACGTTGAAACGTAAAACTGTACTAATATGTGGGGAATATGAAAATTGTTTCTAAATGAAAGTTCTAGATCTCTTTGTTGTGGACATTTTGAGACCTTACGGGGGTCTATCCGACTTACGGATTGAGAGTTATCGCTGTTTAAAGTTTCTGCCTCGGATCTATCGAGATTCAGGAAGGGCAGCGAATAAAGTGTAAAACTGTACCAAATGGTACAGAATATGAAAGGATGGTTCACATGGAGACGTGTAGCTCTCTGTTCTCGCTGCTTTGAGATTTTATGGGGCTTGAACGGGTTTACGATTAGGAGTTATGACTATTCTAAGATTGGGTGTTGTTTAATAAATATTCTGCCGAAATAAATTTCATGTGGCTGTTTTGAGGATAAATTTGTGTTAGTTACCCAAAGTAGTTTTAAATGAAATTTGGTACAGTGAAAGATCCTCGTCTTACCTTAGTTTCCGCTTGAGAAACACCTTAGTTGGAGTTATGGTTAAAAAGTTATAATCGTTACAAGTATGAATGACAGAATGTTAGAAAAGATAATAGTATTTATTTGATCTTCTGAAAAATATGAAAAGTGAATACGTGTTCACATAAATATATAAATATATAATGGATCGGGTTGCACGCCGCAACAAAACGTAAAGTGAATACGCGTTCACAAATACGTAAACATAATGGATCGGGTTGCACGCCGCAACAAAACGTAAAGTGAATATATGTTCACAAATACGTAAATATAATGGATCGGGTTGCACGCCGCAACAAAACGTAAAGTGAATACGCGGTCACAAATACGTAAACATAATGGATCGGGTTGCACGCCGCAACAAAACGTAAAGTGAATATATGTTCACAAATACGTAAATATAATGGATCGGGTTGCACGCCGCAACAAAACGTAAAGTGAATACACATTCACAAATACGTAAACATAATGGATCGTGCGTCACGCCGCAACAAAACGTAAAGTGAATACGTGTTCACAAATACGTAAATATAATGGATCGGGTTGCACGCCGCAACAAATATGAAAGATGAATACGTGTTCACCTATATATAAATATGAAAAGTGAATACGCGCTCACAAATATATAAATGTAATAAACATGTGGAAATGCAGGGGAATGTCTTAACGATAATACGAGATAAAATGAAGTGTTAGTTAAACCGAGAATTTCCTATGAGGAGTTGTTGCATATTTAAAGATGTTGTAACTCGATATGTTTTTGCAATATGCTTATTACGTTATAATGTGATTGCACTTGGAATATTGTGGTGTTACTTTGAATTGCAGGTAGGTTCTCACCACCCGGATGGTAGTGGTCGACTCTTTATTTAACATGTTTCAGAAAACGTGATAGAGGAAAGGCTCCACGCCAAGGCTAGCGATCGTCCCAGCCTCTTGTCATACCAAGTCCATTGTCGCTTGGTACTCGTCGAGTTCGTAATGTCGGCCCGGTGTCTCGAAAATGCCCGTGGAATGGTCTCCCTTCCAACTTAGAATAATATTTGTCAGTATGTCTATGTAGAAACAATATTTGCACGAGTATGGGCTCGCGTTATATTTTCAATAAAGTCATAAACAAATTTCTTTATTGTTATTTTTATTAATAGCTCCGTATTTGAATATAAGTTTAAATTTCTAAATAAAGAGAATTAAATGGTGCTCCTGGTGGAAAATAATTGTCCAGGTGCCATCACGCCCTAAGTAAAGACTTAGGAAAATTTGGGGCGTGACAAGTTGGTATCAGAGCTAAACCAGGTTAAGAGATTCTAGGAAGTTTTTCTTCGAGTTGGGTGTTTGAACGGTTACTTATTGCGACGGTGTGTGCGCCACCTTAGTAATAAGTAAACGGAATAACATCCTAAAGTTTCACTTCTTTCATACTCTTCTCGTGCCTATCTTGAGTCTTTTCAAAGACTTGGTTCTCGTACTACCTCCTTCAAAGGATTGTGGAAGGGAGTGTACAACGATAAAATAACCAGATGTGACTGCACCACCGACCGAAAAGGTAGGAGAGGTACCAGATAGACTATGGGGCAAATTTTGTGAGAATAAGGGAACATATCTATACAGGGAAGGACTACAAGTCTAACCCAATAGTATTTCTCGATGTGGTAGAAAACCTACTGTTTACACGAGGATGTGTGGAGACGCATGACGTCAATTTGGTAATCGCACGGTTAGTGGACGACACACGGGTGTGGTGGAGAAATTTTAGGAAAAATCGTCCCCCGATGTCACCACCAATGACTTGGGGAGGGTTCAGAGCGGCATTCATTGAGAAATTTATGCCTAATACGCGCAAGGATGCGCTCAGACGGGAGTTTGAACAATTGAAACAAGGAGACCGCAATGTGATATAATACAATACCTAATTCATCCGATTGTCAGCATACAACGCACATATTATTCCTACAGAAAGGGAGAAGGTCAAAAGAGTTGTTTAGGGTTTAAACCCAAACTTGGAAGAGAAGGTAGTGACATTAGCCCATTATCGGGCATACCTTCAGATCATCATCGGTATGACAATGAGGATAGAAGGTTTTGCTAAAGCAACAAAAAAAAAAGTATTCGCAGAAAAGGTTTCGGACGTCAGGATCATTTAGTCAGAGTCAAAATCAGAAGCAGGAGTTTAGTAAGGGATCTTCAAGACCGAACCAATCTATGGGCCAGTCTTATTTCAAGCCTAAGGCGAACAGTTGGTTTAATCACCAAGTGAGCAAGGACAAGGCCACCAATCCTAACACAGGAGGGGACAAACCGGTTTGTAAGATTTGTCAAAGGAAATACGCCGTGAATGTCGGCTCTAACGGTCATGTTATAACTGTGGAGAATCAGGCCACTATGTCGGGGATTGCAAAAAGAGGACTCAGATACAATCTATTCAGGGGAGGTCAGAAGCAACCACAACTGCCTACAGGGGAAATCAGGGAAATCAACCCCGCCAGAGTCAGGGAGGTCAACAACCCAACAATTCTAATCGGCCACGCTTTGCCCTGCAGGAATGAGGCGTACATCTAATGCGCGGTCATGTGTATTTTGCTAGTCTCGAGTATTCCCGCATTTGTATTATACGATCCCGACTCTACATTTTCATATGTGTCAACGGGCTTTGCTAAGAATTTACATGTAGAACCTTCTTATTTAAGTGAACCTTTGAGGTTACGACACCGCAGGGCCTCAATTTGGGCCTCTCGTGGTAAATAATTTCCATTAGAAGTGAATGGCAGGGGAACAATGGTGAACCTAGTACTACTTGATATGGTAGACTTCGACGTCATTTTGGGTATAGATTGGTTGTCGGCATGTTATGCCATGTTAGATTGTCGACGAAAGATAGTGAGGTTAACTTTTCCTGAGAACCGTAAGTTGTTATAAGGGTAGGGTTGGAATATCCTCGTGTCGCTTTATTTCCTACCTGGGGCTCAAAAGTTATCGAGAAGTCACAGAGTGGAGTATGCATATCCGCTAATATAGTGGATACCCAAAAAGAATCCCCACGTGAATGATGTTCCTATTGTTCAAAATTTACCGGAGGTTTTTCCTGAAGATCTTCCATGCCTTCCTCCGGATAGAGAAGTGGAGTTTGCCATAGAGTTAATTCCGGGTACAAGACCCATTTCTATTCCTCCATATCGAATGGCCCCAGCTGAATTGAAGGAGTTAAAAGAACAATTGAAGGATCTTCTGGATAAAGACTTTATAAGGCCTAGTGTTTTCCCTTGGGGTGCACCAGTCCTGTTTGTGAAAAAGAAAGACGGATCGCTCCAAATGTGCATCGATTATCGGCAGCTCAATAAGGTCACGATCAAGAACCGGTACCCATTACCAAGAATCGATGATCTTTTTGACCAACTTCAGGGAGCTAGCTATTTTTCCAAGATTGATCTCCGTCGATATCACCAGCTGAAAATAAATCCAGATGATATATCCAAAACAGCCTTTAGAACCCGATACGGCCATTATGAGTTCTTGGTCATGTCTTTTGGGTTAACCAATGCCCCAACAACTTTTATGGATTTAATGAACAGAATATTCAAACCATTCCTAGATTTGTTCGTGATTGTGTTCATAGATGATATCATAATCTACAGTAAGAGTGTTAAAGAACATGAAGAGCATCTGAGGGTAGTGTTTCAAGTCTTGAAACAGGAGAAACTATATGCTAAATTTTCAAAGTGTGAATTTTGGTTGGAAGAGGTAGCCTTTTTGGGTCATGTTGTGTCAAGGGATGAAATTATGGTAGACCCCCAGAAGATAGAAGCAATGAAGAACTGGCCAAAACCGACCACTCCGACAGAGGTTAGAAGTTTCTTGGGTTTGGCTGGGTATTATAGAAGATTCGTAAAAGGTTTTTCTAGTCTTGCTGCTCATTTGACCCGGTTGACTCAAAAAGCGGTTAAGTACCAGTGGTCAGAAGTATGTGAAGCAAGTTTTCAGAAACTAAAGGAATTGTTGACTCATCGCATCACCCTAACCTTACCATCGGGACAAGAAGGGTTCACAGTCTATTGCGATGCCTCTAGAGTTGGGTTAAGATGTGTCTTGATGCAGTTTGGAAAGGTTATTGCGTATGCATCTAGACAGTTAAAGATACATGAGAAGAATTACCCAACTCATGACTTGAAATTAGTTGCGGTGGTGTTTGCCTTACGAATATGGAGACATTATTTGTATGGTGTGCATGTGGACATATTTACATATCATAAGAGTTTGCAGTACATAACCACGCAGAAGGATTTGAATCTCCGACAAAGAAGATGGTTAGAGTTGCTTAAGGATTATGACCTTTGTATTCTTTACCATCCTGGGAAAGCCAACGTGGTGGCTGACGCACTCAGTAGGAGATCAAAGGGCATCGGTGCCCATTTGGTAATACAAAATAGGGGTATTGTTCGGGAGGTACAAAGATTGGGAAACCTCGGGGTTAGCTTAACTGAGATCGGTGAAGGTAGGGTGGTGGTACATGATACCTCGCAGTCTGCCTTAGCTTCAGAAATAAAAGAAAGTCAGTTTGAGGATACGGAGTTTGTTGGATTTCGGGAGAGGAACCAACAGGGAAAACCTTCACAGTTTACATTGGGAGATAATGACGGAACCCTTCGGTATAGGGGTAGGTTATGTGTTCCTAAGGTAAAGGATCTAAGGAGGAAGATCTTAGATGAGGGTCACAACACAAGATATTCCATTCATCCAGGGTCAACAAAAATGTATCAGGACCTCAAGGCAAATTACTGGTGGGACGGGATGAAGAAAGACGCCATGGAGTTTGTCGGGAGGTGTCTTATATGTCGCCAGTGAAAGTGAACATCAAAACTCGGCGGATTACTTCAGACATCGGAGTCCCCATGTGGAAGTGGGAGGCGATTCATATGGATTTCAGAATCGGTCTACCAAAACTCGAGAAGCGGTATGATTCTATTTGGGTGATTGTTGATCGACTTACAAAGTCAACCCATTTCTTACGGCCAAGACTACGATCGCGCACCACAAGACACACAGATTTATTTGAAGGAGATTGTGCGGTTACACGGATTCCCTTACAAATTATTCCAGATAGGGTTCCCTTCACCTCACACTTTTGACAAAGTTTCCAGCAGGTCTCGGACAAAAGTTATGTTAAGCACGCTTTCCACCCGCAAACAGATGGGCAAGCTGAGCGAACAATTCAAACACTTGAGGACAAGTGGCGATCTTGTGTGTTAGATTTTCAGTGAAGCCGGTTGACCATCTATGTATAATTGAGTTCGCCACAACAATAGTTTTCACTCTAGCATACAAATGGCCCGTTTGAAGCATTATATGGACGAAAATGTAGGTATCCACTTGGATGGTTCGAGGTGGGTGAGACGCAACTGTTCGGACCTGAAGTCATTCAAGAAACAAATGATAAGGTACAAATGATTCGGGAGAGGATCAAAACAGCTCATAGTCGTCATAAGTCATATGCGGATCATCGGAAAAGAGATCTTGAATTCCAAGAGGGGGAGAAAGTATTTTTAAAAGTGTCCCCAATGAAGGGAGTGATGCGCTTTGGTAAGAAAGGGAAATTGAGCCCAAGGTTTATTGGGTCATATGAGATCTTGCGAAGAGTGGGGAATGTGGCTTATGAATTAGCACTTCCACAAGAGCTGGAAGCGGTGCATCCGGTGTTTCATGTGTCAATGTTACGAAAATACTTGCACGATCCAAGTCACGTCGTCCTTCCCCAGGAGATAGTTCTTAATGAAGAGCTTCAATATGAAGAGGTTCCGGTGGAAATACTTGATAGGAAGGTTAAGCGCCTTAGGAGTAAAGATATTGCTTCCGTGAAGGTCCTATGGAGGAATCACTCCACAGAGGAAGCCACCTGGGAAGCTGAAGAGGCGATGAAAGTCAAATATCTATTCCTATTTGACTAAGGTAAAAAAAAAAAGTGTTACATAGTACTTCATATGTGTGCCATTTGAGTGTCTATATGCATGTGTTACAACTTTATTCACATTCGAGGACGAATGTTTCTTAAGGAAGGGAGAATGTGAAGCCCCAAATTAGTGTTACAATAACAATAAACATTATTGTGTCTATGTGATTATGTTATGACCTTATTCACATTCGAGGACGAATGTTGCTTAAGGAGGAAAGAATGTAAAGTCCGGGAAAAAATAATAATATATAGTTGTTGGTTGGTTTAATAAAAATATATATTTCATAATCTTTTTATAAGGACTACATGACATGTTAGATCAGTGTTACAATAACAATAAACATTATTGTGCCTATGTGATTATGTTATGAACTTATTCACATTCGAGGACGAATGTTGCTTAAGGAGGAAAGAATGTAAAGTCCGGGAAAAAAATAATAATATATAGTTGTTGGTTGGTTTAATAAAAATATATATATTTCATAATCTTTTTATAAGGACTACATGGCATGTTAGAAATCTATTAGTTGGCAAAATATATAATTCATAACCAGTTTATAAGGACTACATGGCATGTTAGAAGTCTATTAGTTGACAAAATATATAATTCAAGCCTTAAAGACTTCAAGAATTAACCACATTAAAAAAAATCTGCATACACATTTCTTTGGTAAGGAAACAACCTACTTCCCTTCCTCTCCCCTTTAACTCCCCTCCACTCTTGGCTTTCCCCCTCCCATAAGTTATACAAACACCCTTACTTATACATTATACTTGGCACAAACAAAGGACTAGCACAAAGAATACAAAATCAGAAAAAAAAACAAGTGAACAAGAAGAGGAAAAATCTGAAAAACATCAAGAGAGGAAGGAGAACAAAAATAGGAATACTAGGGAGCAAGGATCACTTGTAGCAACAGAACAACAATCCTTTTCACGCTTACAAGGTGAGTTTTCTCACTCAGAAATTCTTGGTAACATTCTTTATTTTTAGTTCAATACATGTTAGAATAAGAATTGAGTGTTGAAAAGAAATATTGAACTTTTGATTGTTTAGACAACTAGTTGCGTCATGAACTTTACGAACTGTTCTCACTGAGTTATAATTGTTATAATTTGATGAAATTCGGAAAAATTGTACACCTCTCTAATATGATCATATAGAACCAAAAATGAGGTAAAATGGACGTACGGTTTGAAATTTATCATAGTTCAAAGTTCCTGCCTTAGATTTGGTCGAAATTCGGAAAGGCATAATTACGGACTGTTTTTATTGAGTTTTACTTATTAGAATTATATGAAAATTTCCATGGTTGTAAGTCTCTCTGTTACGGACATATATATATAAAGATTTATTAAAACGGACTTACGAGTTGAGAGTTATTGTAGTTTGAAGTTGCTGCCTCGGATTCGTCGGAATCCAGAAGGGCAGGACGTTGAAACGTAAAACTGTACTAATATGTGGGAAATATGAAAATTGTTTCTAAATGAAAGTTCTAGATCTCTTTGTTGTGGACATTTGGAGACCTTACGGGGGTCTATCCTACTTACGGATTGAGAGTTATCGCTGTTTAAAGTTTCTGCCTCGGATCTATCGAGATTCAGGAAGGGCAGCGAATAAAAGTGTAAAACTGTACCAAATGGTACAGAATATGAAAGGATGGTTCACATGGAGACGTGTAGCTCTCTGTTCTCGTCGTTTTGAGATTTTATGGGGCTTGAACGGGTTTACAGATTAGGAGTTATGACTATTCTAAGATTGGGTGTTGTTTAATAAATATTCTGCCGAAATAAATTTCATGTGGCTGTTTTGAGGATAAATTTGTGTTAGTTACCCAAAGTAGTTTTAAATGAAATTTGGTACAGTGAAAGATCCCGCCTTACCTTAGTTTCCGCTGAGAAACACCTTAGTTGGAGTTATGGTTAAAAGTTATAATCGTTACAAGTATGAATGAGAATGTTAGAAAAGATAATAGTATTTATTTGATCTTCAAAAATATGAAAAGTGAATACGTGTTCACATAAATATATAAATATATAATGGATCGGGTTGCACGCCGCAACAAAACGTAAAGTGAATACGCGTCACAAAAACGTAAACATAATGGATCGGGTTGCACGCCGCAACAAAACGTAAAGTGAATATATGTTCACAAATACGTAAATATAATGGATCGGGTTGCACGCCGCAACAAAACGTAAAGTGAATACGCGTTCACAAATACGTAAAGATAATGGATCGGGTTGCACGCCGCAACAAAACGTAAAGTGAATATATGTTCACAAATACGTAAATATAATGGATCGGGTTGCACGCCGCAACAAAACGTAAAGTGAATACACATTCACAAATACGTAAACATAATGGATCGGGTTGCACGCCGCAACAAAACGTAAAGTGAATACGTGTTCACAAATACGTAAATATAATGGATCGGTTGCACGCCGCAACAAATCTGAAAGATGAATACGTGTTCACCTATATATAAATACGAAAAGTGAATACGCGTTCACAAATATATAAATGTAATAAACATGTGGAAATGCAGGGAATGTCTTAACGATAATACGAGATAAAATGAAGTGTTAGTTAAACCGAGAATTTCCTATGAGGAGTTGTTGCATATTTAAAGATGTTGTAACTGATATGTTTTTGCAATATGCTTATTACGTTATAATGTGATTGCACTTGGAATATTGTGGTGTTACTTTGAATTGCATAGGTAAGGTTCTCACCAAATCGTACGGTAGTGGTGACTCTTTATTTAACATGTTTCAGAAAACGTGATAGAGAAAGGCTCCACGCCAAGGCTAGCGATCGTCCCAGCCTCTTGTCATACCAAGTCCATTGCTTCGGCTTGGTACTCGTCGAGTTCGTAATGTCGGCCCAGTTGTCTCGAAATGCCTGTGGAATGGTCTCCCTTCCAACTTAGAATAATATTTGTCAGTATGTCTATGTAGAAACAATATTTGCACGAGTATGGGCTCGCGTTATATTTTCAATAAAGTCATAAACAAATTTCTTTATTGTTATTTTTATTAATAGCTCCGTATTTGAATATAAGTTTAAATTTCTAAATAAAGAGAATTAAATGGTGCTCCTGGTGGAAAATAATTGTCCAGGTGCCATCACGCCCTAAGTAAAGACTTAGGAAAATTTGGGGCGTGACAGTTTCGAACTACACATAATCTCGCGTTTCAAATGCCCTCACTGAAGAAAGTCTCATTTCTCATATATTCCAGTATTTTGAATTTTGGGACGTTTAGAGAAGTACGCTCACACTCAAAAGGATGTTCAATGCATGCAATTGTGATACCATAGACTTGACCATCATGTAAGTATCCACTAATGTGAGAACCCTCAGTATAAGATCATGTAGGGCTTGTCACGGGCTTGTAATGTAGGTTTAGGGGAAGGGATGAATACTATTTGGGTAAAAAGTGACTAATCCCTCCTCGAGCGTTGGACTACGCCCGTGCTTGATATTTGTGTGCTTTAATGCTGACCTGCTTTCTTTTTGTCCAGTTTTTCTGTACCGACTTTTTTTTGAATCTTTCGTTTAGAGCCCCCTTTTTTCCAAAGTTATTCTCTCATTTCATTTTTTTATAATGTCGGGGCTTTTTATTTCTTCTTTTGTGAAGTCGTCATTTGTGCTTTCTTTTCCCTTTTGGAACTTTGACAATTTTTGTCTTTACAAACTTCGACGCAAAATTTTGTCAGCCACTTGCACATTTCCAAAGCGCTCAAGGAGGTCGGGCCAAGAGAGGGATAGTGCGTACGCACTCAGAGAGGGTATATGTGTAATATGCGGTTTTCGAAAGAATAGGCTTTAACCTCAAAGGGGTGTACTACGGATAATGTTATTTGGTAGGCTGAAAAGGCTCAAACGGGTCAAAGAAAGCCTACGATCATTTTCTACACCGAGTGTTACTCAGGATTTCGCCTCAACAAACATTCAGGCCAAGTTCTAGATCACAATGCGGTGCAATTGAACTTATTCTTAAAACTCACCACACAATGCACATGAAACGATGAGGTTGGTTTCGCTCTTATCTTAAAAGCATGCAAGAATGTCATTACAGGTGTGAGTGAGAGGTACCAAAAGAATCTATGGTTTATCACGAAGTCAATCCATACTGATTATTACTCGGTCTTTCTATGCACAATCCTAACTGTGTTGGTATCAACAAAATCAAACAATGATACTTAAAGAGTTTTTTTTTTAAAGATATTTTAAGCTTTTTGAATAAAATATTTTTGTATTTTTGAATAAATGGTACCGAACCCGAGTAGGGTTGCCTACGTATCTCATCTTTGACGAGAATCAGGTGTACGTAGTTCGTTCAGATATGTTATAAAACGTATGATTTAAAAAGAATTCCTTCATGAAAGAAATGCAAAAGTAAAAGCTGTGCAAAACAAATGATTGTTCAATATAAGACTAATGCAAAGTAAAAGGAATATAATGAAAAAATGAATGGCTCTGATTGAATGAATGAAATGCGATAATGAATGGCTGTGATTGGAAAAATGGGTGAACCAAATATGTCCCCCATTTTTTTTTTCTTTTTTTTTCTTATGTGGTGGTGTCGAACCCAAGATGAGTTGCATATGTATCACACCGTATGGTGAGAATTAGACACGCGTAGTTCGGGATGATTATGTTGTAAAATGCATGATAAATAATTATGTAATCAACACTAGACATATCAATTGAACTTGCAAATATGTATAAAAATGCAAAATATAAGACCCAGAGCGATGCTTCGTTGAATCTGGTATAAGCTGACTTCTTTCCGTCAACATAACTCCAGCTCATTCTTGTGATGACTTTTTTTCTTTTTCTTCCTTTTTTTTATTTTCTTCCGGCCGCCATCGACTATTTGCGAAGACGGTCTTCCTGCAAAAATATGACAAATGGGTGAGAGTAGGCAAGCCACAAGAATAATAAAAATGTAAGGGTGTGACAATATAGTCAAAGACTCCCCTGCTTGGTTCGACCGGACTGGTGGTTGATGCTTCACAAAGTTCAAATCGCGCTGTTCAAGAGCGATTTGCGCAGTAGAAGCCCTGATTGCAATGTGACAACAAAAGTGCAAAAAATGCAAATGCTCGTGGCCAGAGTTATAAGCACATAGCATGATATGTACAGGGGTTAAAAGGGTAATTATTGCATTAAATAATATGTACAGAATTGCTAGCGACAACAACAGTAAACAAAAGCATGCAAATCAAGTGTGCGCCTAATATGCATGGGACCTCTCTTATGCCAAAGGTCGGCCTAAACGCCAGATATGCGAGATTGGGATAGATTGACCAAAGTTGCTAAACATTAATGCTTTTGTTGGAAATGACGACCAAATGACGGTGCACTTTTTCCAATTTCGGCGTGTCATGACCAGGCTTGGATCCGTCTATCATCATCACGCTACACATAGTATGCTAATGGGTCATTGGGTTGTGAACCCGTCGACAAGTTTGCTGGATTTCTAATTGTGGCGTTAATATCAAGGATTAACCCACCTAAGGTTTATGCATGCATGACTTAATAAAAAGGGGTGATATAGCTCTATCTTAAGCTTTCTAAGATTTGGCTTACTAGACGCAAGGTTTTCGAGCGGACAACTCGAGAGAGAAGGCTACGCGGCCACCGGTTAGACCGGACACTCCATGTATATTACCAACTCTCCTAAATTTGGGTTTTGAAGAAAGAATTTTGCTGATGCACCCAGCGCACCTCGCATGTAGTGTGTGATAGTGTGGACTTTCCAGAGTGGAAGAAATATGAGTGGAATGTCAGTTTAAGGAAATCAGTAAAAACAAATAGCAATTAAAACAGTTAAGCATACAAGATTAAACCAAGCAATTTTAAGGCATTTAAAACAAATAAAAATAAAGCCAAGCAATAATAAACCTAGGTTTGCTATGGTCAAGAACCTGATTATCCCTAGTGGAGTCGCCATGCTGTCGCGCCCGTTTTTGACCTCGGGGTCTGAACGGTATCCGCAACGTTGCTCTTTGGCGCGTTCTCCGGATGAAGTAATAATGCTGATTTTGAGGAGTCGTCACCTAATTTTTTAAGTGAATTAGGACACTTGATTTATTGCAATAAAAATACTGCAATTAATCTCTATTTAATGGTCTGCGAAATTAATGAGATTCTGGATCAGGGTTCTTTATTATCCTAAAGGGAAGAGGTTAGACATCCTTTAAGATCCGCTAACTTGCGGTTATCCGTTCAAACCTAGGTTAATTATTTATTGCCCTTTTTTATTCTACATATTCTAAGCAACTTTTATAATTTACAATTACAATGGAATACAATACATAAAAATAAAGCTACAATCGAATAAAACTCCGGAACATCTTTTAGCCCTTTTTTAGGCCTTCTGCACAAGATGATCTCCGGGTACCTGCATAAACATTTAGTAAAAGTGTTAGTAATAAAATAAATAATTTTAAAGTAATAGCAAGAATTAATAAGTAAAGCCAAAAAATAAATCCGTCTTTTGTACACGGGAGGCCTTGGAAATCAGACGGAGATTCCTTCATCGGTCAATATTGCTAGAAACAATAAAATAAATAAAACCTTCAGATCTGCGCCAAAATAGTAATAGTTTTAAACACAGAGGGCTCAGATATATAAAAAATAAAGTGGGACATCCTAAACAAGTGTGACTGCGAGAATTCGCCCTGCCAGCGCATGTTGGTTATCCGGTGTAAGTGGAAGAAATCATCATTGCCCAGAAAGCTTTATTTTATTTTATTTTCCGTCTTTGCAGCTGTGGAGGCCTAAAAAATCGACGGATAACTTTTTCATCGGCCATTCAAATGTACTATCTCATTCAGAACCAGTTTAATAAAATGAATTAAAGGGCAATATTGTCAAAATCAACCAAGAGCAACGGATCAGTAGAACACAACAGCAGTGGTCCGCGACAAATGCAGAAGCAGTGGCAATGATTCGCCGGAGCCGAAGCTCTGACAGCAACAACCGGCGGAGTAAATCAACAACAAACATTGAGAGATCCGACTTGCCGAAAAATGTAAATAGCCAGAATAAGATGAACACAAAACAAAGCAGTGGGTCGGACCGAAAATTCAACGGAACAGCAAGCAAATCCGGGCTAAGTCACCGGAAAACTCCGAACGTAAACAGAGGGACCAAAACTTGTACAAAAATCAGTCAGTTGCAAAACAAACGACAGAACCCAAAAGCAAAGCCAACGGAGGTCGCCGGAGTTTCAATCCAACAACTCCACGACCAACAAAAATATCGAATAAAATTAGAACAGTTCATTGCCGACAAACAGACTAAACATCAACAAATAACCGCATAAAAAAAAGAATGCCAAATATCAGTCCATATAGAAACCCACAACATCACCGCAAGGAAAAGGGAAAGGGGTCGGCGTTCTCCGCCAATCGCCGGTGGTCAGATCCGGCGAGGCAGAGAAGTGCGGGGTGAGGGATGCTCGACGGTGACCGTGGTATTGAGGGTTGAGTTCAACGATGGGCAGGTTCGATGGAACTAGTGGTGGCGAAAGGATGTTCGCGTACAAGCCCGCCGGTCATCACCTCCGGCGGGACAGTAGTGAAGTGATGAATTTCGACGATGGGGTGAGGTCGCCGAAGATGATGGTATGCGGCTGAGTCTTTGAGAGGGTGAGGGAGGGGTAAGTATAGAGAGGAGAGAGGGGTAGGCGGCTAAGGGTAATAAAAGAGAGGAGTGTTGCGGCTGAGAGAAAAAGGGTGACGGGATGGCCATGGGTTGGGGGCAGTGGGGTAGGTTTTTATTTGTAGGGGTATTTTAGGTTTAGGGTTTTGGGTATTGGGTATTGGGGGAAAAATGAAAGGTGTACTGGGCCTCATTTTTGGGTCTCAGTTTGGGCTTTGGTTTTCGGCGGATTGGACTGATCCAGATTGTGCCTCAGACTGGACTGGTTTGACAAAATGCAAAACGGATTAATTATTTAAAGGTACAAAATTATCAAAATAAAAATGCCGACGCTATAATAATAAAATGCAATATTTAAGAAATGTTTAATGTCTAATTAAAAGTAAAAACGCGGTGCCAATTGATTATTTAAAGAGATGCAAACATTATTAAAATAAAACGACGGTGTAATAATAATAGAAACATAATATTAACAAAGACAGCATGCTTAATTTAAAATAAAAAAGATGCATTGTCATTTTGCGAAGAAATAAACATAGAATATTATGTAAAAAATGCAAAAATGAGGATTAAAATGCGGTGTCCTAAAATGCTTAAAATTGCAAAAAATGACTAAAAGATTGATCAAAATTGGGTGTCAACAATTACCTTATACCACTATGTCGTCTTCCAAATCTTCCCTTTCATATTCTCCCAAGAACAATGATAACTCTCCATCGAGCCGTCGTCCAGGGAAAGAACCGGCTTCTCCCAAGAGTTGTGAAGTAGACTTGAACTCCCTTTCCACATAAATTCTCCCTGTAGGGTTTGATTATTTAGAAAACTTTCGCGTTGAAGAACACTTTGAATCTGTGAAAGAGATAGAATCGCTGATAATTGCAAAGGTTCTCCCAAAAGTTATAAAGGATTGCAACTTTGATTCCAACACCGATGTTAGGATAGAAAGCCCAACGTTAAGAATGAATCATAACGTAGAAAGTTTTTCGATGGTTCATACGTATCCATTCAATGCCTTTCATCCCCAAAGATTATTGAGTACATTTGTTGTTGATATTCCGTATGCTTAGGGCAAGTCACCCCTCAAATTTATAGATTGGTATATTGCATTCAGATGCTAGCAGATCGTGCCAACGCGCCATTCATCTTCGACCACCTTTTTCTTGTTTAGTATCCTCGATTGTTCTGGGGTGGCATTCTTCATTTGTACCCTTATGGGAACCGAAGCAGGCTTCAATGCTGAAGATGACTTTGATCGGGGTTGGATAACCAGGTTTGTAATGATCGGCACAGACTAAGTTAAAAAGCCCTCTTCTGAACCTTTTTAGGAAGAATGGAACAATGCTAGTAAGTTTTTTTTTTCAATCACTTGTCCATCAATTCATTGAAAATAGGGAACCTTACTACTCACACATAAGTAATTTTCTTTTGTAGTCGTCCCTGTTGAGCCACACCTGATCGAGGGGATATTTGAATGGGTGGTCAATCTCCTTCATGCATCCCCCAACATAACCTGGACATGAAAGAGTATAACCTCTAAGTGGTGGAAGGGTAAATACCACGGTAAGATCCAACCTTTCAAACTGATCCTAATACGTCTTTTTTTAGATTCCTCTTCATCCCCCACATAATTCTTACAGGACTTCCAACGAGAAAACATGTAGCTCAGAAGTTGTCTTCTCGTGCAGCCTCCATGGCTCACATAATTCAATTGGCTTCCACCAACTGGAAGCAAAAATCCCAAGAAGGAACTCTCGAGATCCCAGTAGAGATTGGCTCTATGGTGAGAACCTGATGTAGGCTTATGAAATTATGGAAAGAAGTGCAAGAAGGAATTATCCATATTGATGATAAGGATAAGGAAATCGGTAAAGACGTGAATACTTAAAACCTCTCATTCGACTCTCCTAAATATGAAATGACAATCCCTATGCCCCATCATTCCAAGGAAAGTTATATCCCTTCCTCCGATACTGAGGCTGGAACATCCGCTTCTTCCTCCCGGAAGTGCCTAAGTGCAACCTTGGAAGCTTCGCTTTCATACTTAACAAATTTACTTCTTCATGTAAAATATTGCTTCCTCTTTGTAACATATTAAAACACGACTTCTTGCAGACATACTCCTCCTTATTCATGGGCATTCTAGTTCTCTTTCCACGGTGGATTTGGCCAAAGGTTATGGCCCCTTCACAATAAGAAAATAAGTTATCAAAAAAGAATCGGCATTTTCGAACACAGGTAGAGAGTCTTCGAGCCGATGTTCAAGACTAAATCTCTTCAAGTCTTTCTCCGATTACGCTTACAGGATGTCATTGACTCATTGAGGGACCGATACACTCAAATTATACCTAATAAATGACGTAAAACGGATGTTGTCAAATATAGTAACCCAACTAGGTTGTGGTTGAATCCCACAGGGAATAGGGTGCAAAAAGGTTACTATTGTAGTGTATTATTTGACTTTCGATCTTTGTTCATATCTCGGTAAGGTTGTAAAATATTGTATATTACTACTAGATATTTGAATTGATTGTAATTAATTGGAATAAGAAACCAAGATTGTGTCCCCTCTAGATGAGATGTAATGCTCTAGGTGTTAATGTGATATACTTCTAATGAATTGTTGTATTGTATGCACTTAATCTCTAAGTGACTTTCTAATCTTTTTCAATTGTTAGGAAGTATTTCTCTTTATGATTTTCTCAAATATAAAAGAGTTTAAATTAAAAATGATTAATTAGGTGTCTTTAAGTCAAAATAGTTTTTAAGCACATTTATAGTGTGTGAGTAAAATAAAAATAAAAATGCTTTTAAACACTTGTTTTTAAGCCAAAAATCATAAGTTACAATTTTTAACTTATGAGCCAAAAGTCATAAGTCAATCCGAACATGCTCTTATACTCTTATCCTCCTAGCAGTTTGGGTCTATTGTCATACTCAAACGAGAAAGCTATTGTTGTTAGAAGCAATAGAATTAACATATATATAATTTAGAATTTGGAAGAGTTTTCATTTAAATATGAATGTTCAATGAAAAGCTTTTGTTAGAGCAAGTCTGAACAGGAAATTAACTAAGGGATTAGATAAGCTGGACCATTGTCCTAGTTAATTTGATTTAGATTACAAAGTTTCACCTGTAGAGATGAGAAGTGTAGTGCATGACTGGTCCTATCCAGTTATGAGTTTAGCGGTTTGTTTTTCCTTTTCTCTTGAGCTGTAATTATACACTTTGGTAATAAAGAATTAGCTACCAAAAATAAAAAAATGAATCAACCTCTATTAGAAAATCCATTGTGGAAAGGAGGGGAAATTAGCATATAAAACAATATTTAGAGAAAAAAAAATAGAGTTGTCACCTTACTGAAATTGTAAAAGAGGGGGGTTGTAATAGTTCCTACTACTAACAAAAGTATACTAATTGGTTTCATAGAAAAGTTAAATTCAATTGAATTAAATATGAAATCTACCGTCATTTATAGATGGAATCAGAAACATATACATATGCTCTTCCTTTTTTCAGCTTTACTAGGGTCTTAGGAGAGGGCAGAGGGTTGGAATCAGTGTGTATCTTTTTTGTCACATATGTTTATAGCAAGTATTCATTAGCATTTCACTGCAAATTCGGCTCTGCAATACATATAATGGGGATAAGTGGGTGGTGTTGTGCCCTCCAATTGGCTATCAGTTCTTCACTAAATCTAAAGCTAAACATGGTACAATCTTTTGAATTCTTCGGATTGTTCTGAAACAATGTCCCTTTCTCCATAGTAATAAAATGGAAACAAAATCTTTGATGATGAATTCACTCTGTTATTCTATCCATTATTTTCATTGGAATTGTAAAATCTAAGGGTGACTTGACCAATTCCTAGTACTCATTACTCACTGTTACATGCATTCAGTTCCAACTAGCAAAGAACAAATACAAATCGTACAAAAGAGAATATTCATGACTCATTTTCAAATATTAGGTCATTGTATGAACCTTTTAATTGTACTCCTTCAAGATTTTCAGTGGTCACTTTAAAAAAAATCCAGTTACCATACCCTTGCAAGAATATATATATATATCAAAACTGATGTATGCTAATTTTTTTTTTTTTTTTTTGACGAAACGTTTTTTTTTTTTTTTCTTTTTGAACACAAGAGTAAGAACCCTACCACGACGCAAAGAGCGCGCGCAAATAAACGCGCCACGCACACACACTTGGCAAGCCAGGAGCAGAAGCCCGCGTGCGCGGGGCGGCAGGACGGGCAGCGGGTAACGATCACATGATCTCTGTCCCACCCATCACAGTGATAGATACCGCCTTCAAAACCAACTGGTCTAGGGCTTCGGATTGATGTATGCTAATTAAATTGTTTATTTGTTGTAAGACTGTTCATTTTTTATTTTTTAATATCTTCCTTTCTTGTGGGGGTTATCACAATTCGTCATTTAAGTTTATCAAATAAAATCTGATCCAAAAAAAAGAATCAGATTTGACACATACTTGTTTACCACTCAAAGTTCATTGTTTCTAGATCTGCTTATGTTTTAGTAATAATTATTTTTCCGTCGTACGTAGCTAGTTTCTTTTCAAATGTGTTCTCTGTACTTGAACTCGTCACAATTTTTTTTAATTACATACGGATAGGGAAAGGAAAAATGAGGAGGAGACTACAACTGAACTATTAGATCCCTACAACTCGTCGCAAGTACAAACTTAAGTAAAGTAACTTTTATTGTGAAGAATTTGAAAAATTGAGTTTACATAGCAATGTTTTTAAAATTTTCAAAGTAAACACTAGGTACCTTAGTATTTTTGAATTATATGTATGTACATATCTATCATTGTGATTCTCAAAGCTAATTTACGCTTTATGTTGGAATCGCATTTCTCTTTTAGCAGCGAATACTCAATAATAATACCTTACTTTTGTATAGTCCAACATACACAATAATAAACATGAAATTTAAATATTTTTCCGCATTGTCACCATGCCTAAAAGAAAAAGGAACAAAAACCACACGCAGAGAAAACATAGAATTTTGGAAGATTTATATTTATATCATTATTTACTTGAAAGGATGACATAAAAGTTCAAATTATGTACTATTATAGAGGAGAGAGCTTGGGTTCGAGTCCCGAAAATAGATAAGTTTTAGTAAGCCATATATTTTTTTAATGAATCCTACACAAGACGAATATGAATTAGTAATATCAATGGTATTGAATATGAGATAATTACATAAAAAAAACTATAATGAGGAGACAGAAAATTTCATGACCTTGGAGAACAAAGCTTCCATATTAAGTAAGTTATGACCCAAAGATAAGAGATTTCTCCTAAATACACTTCAATGGATTTTTCTTCTTCTGGCTTACTACTAGTAGTATTTTATGTCCTCACTGTACACCTCCTCTGAGAGAAAAAAAATGTGTTTAATACGAAAACGGGAATGAAAACAACAACAAAGAAGTGGTTAGAAACTGGAAATAAATAAAAAGGTAGTTTGTTGAGTCGATTGATATTCAATCTTTCTTTAAGATAATATTGCCCCGTATATTTCTTTAAATGACAACTTATCTCCCAAGATAAACAGCAATCAAACAAGTGAGTAAAGGAGACTCAAGTGTTTGCTAGGAAAGAAAAATCTTTGAGTGTTTGGATATTGCTAGAGAGGAAGAAAATTTTCTGGAAATTGTTGAGTGTTAAGTGTGTTTAGCAAATGAGCCTAAGGCCTCATTTTATAGTGTTGAGAAAATGACCCTCCAATTGGTCAAGTAATGACCTTGAATGACCATGTTAATGCCTTGATTATGGAGTTGCAATTCAGTTAAGTAATGGTTGAATTCATTTGGAAAGTAATGGAGGTTTAATGCCTTAAAACCAGCTCAAGAGTCATGTTTTTCCGTCTCCCTTTGCGACTTCTGGAAGCCAAGCGTCGCGGCCCTTACTAGGAGGCGCCGCAGCGCTCACTGTTCAGCAGACCACTGGAACCTGAAATGTTAATTAGAGCCGCAGCCCTTTCGAGACAGCGACGCGGCCCTTGCGGCTCCGCGGCGATTTCATGACCTGTTTCATCTTTCAACACATTGTACACTTCTTCCTTTATTTACCAACGTGAAACCATTGTCATTTGGCCAATAACCGTCTATTAACTTATGTTTCAAACATTTTGTATACGTACCAATATCTCTTCTATTTAAGAAATATATGATCATTGGTACAACGTGTGCACGTGTGTGGAAACGAAGTTTCCGACGTGCGGGGCCCCAATTATTCGAGTCATAATTAATAGAATTAACTTTATTTCACGTTTAATAAATTTCCAACAACCTCCCCCGGTACTCAACACCTTCGCACTATCCTACCCCACTGTCATTTTTTCCTCTCAAAAACATACAGACAGAGTATATCCCAAATCTAAGCTCTCTCTCTCTCTATCATCATCACTAGCTAGTCCCCTGCTAGTAACCCTCACCAAGGAAAAAAATCCCCTCAACAACCAAAATTATTATCAGAGGGGAAAATTATATATGCTTGAACATAATAAACTAGATTCCTAGTTTTAATTTCCTCTTAATCTTGCGCGGTTTTGGCTGAAAAAAATGGCAGGCATGGAGAGAAACAGTTTCAATAGCTGCTTTATGGCAAGGCACATGAAAAGGTCAAATAGCAACGACAAAGAGTACTCATCATGGGATTATTATTATGGAAATGAAGATGATGGATTAATGTGTTTGCCTCCAAGATCTTATACATGTAGTTTCTGTAAAAGGGAATTCAAATCAGCTCAAGCACTTGGTGGACACATGAATGTTCATAGAAGAGATAGAGCCAAGTTCATAATGAGACAACAGTCACCCCCACCACCACCTACAGATAAATATAGGAATTCTATTCTAAACCTTAATCTTGATCCAAACCTTAACCCTAGTTTTTCATCATCAACACCACCACCCTCTCCTTCAAGAAAATTCTCTCATTATACTTCAAGAATGCCTTTTGATCCTTCTAGTGGTGGTGGTTCTCATGAAATGAGGAAATGGGGAAAAGGTGTTGTCCCAAACAATCACTTGAAAAGTAGTGCCAAAGCGCTTCTTGGGGTTGAGAAACTTGGCTCTTTGTGCATGCAAGAAAATGAATTTCTGAGATTGGACTTGGAAATTGGGTTGTTCACTGAATCAAAACAAGATTTGGATCTGGAACTTCGACTGGGATACACTTAGACCAAATTTCTACAGCTTTAAGGTGATCAGTAATTCCATGAAGACCACCTCGATCGACTGACGTGCTTGTTACAATTATTTTGGTCTTTTTTTAAATTCTATTATCTTCAATATAATTGCCACGATGTAGCTATCACAAGTACTCCATATGTTTCTCCACTTTAGTATGACTTCTCTTGTGCTTAGCGTTTTTCATCGTTGTATATAGTTTGCCATTTTAAGATAGTGCCTTGTCACTTAAAAGTAACCCGATTCTAAGTTAGTAGAGACCTTATTTTTATTTATTTAATTATGTTTTTAATATATCTTTTTTTATGATGAGTGGTGGTGAAATTCTAAGCTGACATTTGTTGCTCTGATATTTTTTTAAATTAAGGTCACTAGACTTTTCAGTTTTCACCCCAGTAGCTATTTTATTACATAATTAGAAGACAAAGAACAAAACGCATCTGTCTGTACATAAAAATAAAATAAACATCTAGAGATAAGAAAAAGAGTAAAGTAAATGGTCAAATGATGTCGTCTGAGTTGCTTTCTGTTGCCATTAATGCTCTGATACAATGTCCAAATGTGTGATCATTTCATCCAAAAGATGTACAAATGTGTGATCATTTCAACTAAAAGATTAAGGTGTAAATTTGTTAAAAGAAAACACATTTTTATTTATTTAATTATCTCTTCAACAATAGACGTTGAAACTATTTTTTCAGTACCTCAAAACTGAATTAGCTAACTGTTTAATATGAATCTAACAGAATTTCACTTTAGTAAAATCCACTTAGCTCAGCCCCCACCCTCCTTAGTCGGGTTCGTGCACAATCCACTTTGACAAGCATAGATGTAGCAAGTTAATTTGTATCTTAGACTTGAGTTTTATTAGAATTGGAATGTGAAACCGATAAGAGTTTGTAGAGAGAAAAGACTCAAGTCTAAGATACAAATTAACTTGCTAAGTCTATGTTTGTCAAGTGGATCGGGCCGGCTCGGGCACGGACCCGACTAAGGAGGGTGGGGGCTGAGCTAAGTAGATTTTATTAGGGGATAGACCGGATAAGGTGGACAGCTCGGTAGCCCAGCCCATCAGTGGCTCTGTTGGTCAGGCCTGACCCAACCCACTTCGAAGATTGTTCATATTCTGAAAAATATTATCACTTAGAGGGGGTTCGAACCACATACCATACCTCTCACATGTAAAACATGTTCTCAACCATTGATCTACATCCTTATTTGCTACATAAAACAATTAACAATCATATATGACCATTATAACTAAATTTATTTATTTGTAATCCAAACTTTAATATATTATATTTTGACCCTATCTATAAACTATAAATACCCCTTCATATTTCTTCATTCTTAAAGTTAAATATTTAATTTGGAAATCATTTACCTTTATGCAATAATTTATAGTCACACAAAATATATGTGACTCATTTAACACCACAAGCTTAAAATTTTCTCTTCTTTCTTAAATTATGTGTCCAGTAAAATAGACATATCATCAACAACTACATAAATAATTTAAAATAAAACTTAAAACTTAAATTGATAACATTGTGAATTCAAAACACACAAACTTGAATGACGGAATATTGCAAATCAAAAGTTCAAAGCATACAAATTAAACGACAAACATCGATTGAACATTTTAAAGAAGAGATAAACTTTAAAGTTCAACTTCATGTCTTTTCACCAAGTGCCTATTCAACACACGGATACTCCCCTAATACTCGACGCTCCGGACTTATGGAGATATATGTACCAAAATATTGACATTTAACATGTTCCTCATCTACTCACTCAAAATGCATCCATATTTCATACCGCACTTGAAGTTAATTTTCGAACTTGAGGAGAAGGTGGAGGTGGAAGATTATTCATGAAAGTTGAAAGAAGAAATGTACACTAGTAAAACATAAGATTTACATAAAGAGAGAATTGTGGAAAAATTGTGAAAATGAAGAAGAATGAAGGGGTATTTATAGTTTGGAAATAGAGCCAAAGTATAGTTTATTCATAAATTTAGAGGTTCAAATAAAATTGACAACAATTAGTTTTTAAAATTTACAACGGCTAATTTTTTTAATTGGGCAACCACTATTTTTTTAAAATTTAGCAATTTTATCATTAGTAAATGTTAATTTTATTATTATTAGTAAATGTAAACTCTATTTTAGTATTAGAATTTTTTTTTTTTTTAAAAACCGATCCGGTCCACTAACTAAAATTCAACCCTGCTCGGTAAGCCCGCTATGTACCCCTATTCGGATAGGGGTTGGGCTAGAAACCCTTTTCTCTCTCAAGCCCAGCCCCTTAACAATGTCCCGGCCCCAAAACGGTTCGGTGTGGCTACATTAAAACGACCGGCCCGATCCGCCCCACTTGACATGCTTACCGTACATCATCTGACAAGATGCAACTTTTCACACAGTGTAGACTTTTGCAGTTTTGTATGGTATAAAAACAACATTGTTTTGAGACCATATTGTTTAACGCATCGTTTTGAGTTAAGTTACGTTAGACATTCTCCTAATATTTAGAACACCTAGAAAGATGCTATGTCTTTGTTTAATGTACTATATACATACATTTTGACCAACAAGCTGTGGATCCAGCTCCTTTATGCCAATGTTTTTAAGTACAATGTTGGAAAAGACATAATTTTCATTTTCATGACCTAGCAAGCATTCACAAGTGCATGGGCTGCACATGGGAAATGGTGCATTTATCAGGAAAGTGAATTCACATGAAGTACCACTACTTTTGTTTGAATCATGCATCACTAGAAAAAAAGTTGTTCGCTTTGTTGGAAACGAAGTGCCACACAACTTTTACTTAAAATAAAACGGATTCTCTACATTATGAGAGTCTGTCATTGTTGAAAATTTACTAAATGTAAAATTAAGTTTAACTCATTATTTATTATTCGAACAATTGAGATCTCGTACGTCGAAAACGTCGTTTTCACACACGTGCATACGTAGTGCCAAATATAATAAATTTCATTAGTAAAGAAGATGGGTACGTAAGTGAAACGTTTGAGACATAGAATGATGAACGATTATTGGCCAAATGACGCGTGTTCCGCGTTGGTAAGTGAAAGAAGAAATGTACGAAGTGTAAAATCGAAACTAATGAGAAAAGGGTCGCGGCGTCACCGCGGCGCCACCACCGCCAGGGCTGAGGCGCCCCAAGTGTAGGGCCGCGACGCTAATTCCATGTTTGGTCACTGGAGCTCAGGCGCCGCGGCGCTTCGGAGGCACTCAAAGGTTCTTTTTGAGAAACACTTGAGTTTTCTTTGCTCATTTGTTTAGTTGTTGTTTTATCTTGGGAGACAGTTGTCCATATCGTAAAAGGATATATACGGGACAATAATGTCTTAAGAACAGAGTGAATATCACTCGACTCAGCAGTGCAACTATAACGCTATCAGATTTAGTATTTCTTGGTCTCAGGCTATCAAGATCTAGGAGCTTGTTGCAATTGGGCGAAGACTCAAGACGGACTCAAGAATCATACAAGACAGAAGATCAAGACCTCATAAATTCTTGTTGTTGTCACAACACTTGTTAGGCTTCAAGTCTATTGTATTGTAATCATATTGTTTACCCTTTCAAAGAACTAGTAGTAGTTGTATACTATTTCCGTACATCCATTGTGTAACTCACAATTTTAAGACATTATTTGTACTAGTGCTAGAAAGATATATGCGATTAGATATGATCCCAAATCTGGCTGTGGTTTTCTTGTTGAAACCAGTTCTATTGACAAATCTATAAACAGTTCAAACACTGTTTCTATCAACAAATCTGGTCCTAGTTTTGGATATCTCTTTGACGATAGTTACAGATCTGTTTTCATCAAAGGGGAGATCTCTGTTGCTGATCATGAACTTGAAGATACTGTTGACAGTCATGCTAGCAAGGCTAAGGATCAAGGAAGAGTTGTTGTCACCGCTCCCGAGAGTGGTGGAAACAAGCGTCCACAAGAGGTTGAGGATGTCAACTGAGACATGAGGAGAAGGCTGAAGATGATGTTCCATCTTGTAGCGGAAAGCCTACATCTCATGGAAAGGAGAATTTGGACACGTCAATGTCGTGGGCCAGATTCCAAAGATATATGAGTTAATTAGTCTTTCTTTTCCATAATATATTTAGAGAATTTCTGAATAAAAGGGAATAAAGCAAGGCTAGGAATATGAAGTGTTTTAATTAAAACCTTATATTCCCTACACCCTAAAATAAGAAATTGGACTACTCACCTTCCCGTTTAAAGATTGGAATGTTATACACAACGACCTAAAAGAAATGGACTTAGATTGTAATAAACTGGATTTTGGATAATCCTAAGCAAGGGAAGAGGACTAGAGACAAACATGTCACCATTTTTGACAAAAGATCTGTCTTTGATAGGCTAGTAGTGGACATTCAGTCAAACAAAGCCTATGGGCGACTGGAGTGGGTCAGATCTGTCATATGACATGACAATATTGGACACTCAGTCATACGAAGCCTATGGGCAACTGGAGTGAGCCAGAGTATCCAGATGTTAAGTGATTTGAAGGCCAAAAGAAAGACAGAAATTGGACACTCAGTCTGTCAAGGCAACTGGAGTATCTAGATCTCATACGATCCGGTTACACCCTAACCACGGGCAAGAGGTTGTTCATGTGATGCAACACCACTTCCAAAGTAAAAGGAGTTGAAGAGGTTGTCCTAAAAAAGACTTAAGGGAATGAGATCATTCTAACAAGAGGTGATACATGTCCTAAACTTGGTTCAAGGACGTTGTTGGTCAAACTGGCTTGAGTCTAGTCCCACGGGTCTATAATAACTAAGAGTGGTGCAGTAAGACTGTAGCCAAATAAATGATATATTTGTAATCCATGCATCTATTCCTTTATATATTAAGACACGTTAAATAGAAAGTCATTCAAATCTAACTAAGTTGATATTGTTATCGTATGTCGACATAAACCTCAAAATTGATGTGAGGTAGGCGAAGAGGCACAATCACCTTTCCATTCCGTCGAAGGAATAGCGAAAGGAGCACCACTCCTTTACTTTCAATGGCTTATATATTTTTAGGATGAAGTTGCTAAATGAGAGATCGCATACAGAATTGAGGGGGAGATCGACTTCAAAAGACATGCGAAAAGTATTCAACAATATTTGTAAAAAGAGAGAATTATGAACCACAACTCATTGATAAATTATTTAATAAGATAGTTACACAAGTGAACAATTTGCTAAAATGCTATCCAAATAATGATTCATGTTTTTTTACTGAAGTTTTGGATTAATTAGAGTAGGAGTTGAATATATAGTAGATTTATTATGATCGGAGTTGAATGATTTTTTAGCGGTAACAAATGTTTTCTTTTTGAATATTTATGAGATGAAGAATTTATAAAATTAAAATATAATACTTTATAATAATTGACGTAGGATAACGCGCAGCACAATAAAAAAAATGTAATATCATGGAAGGTAAGAATTTATAAGATTTTTTAATAACTAAAGTAGGATAACACGTGGCACAATAAAAAAAATGTAATGTCATGGAAGGTATGAATGACTAAGTGAGTTTTTATATCTATTTTGTGTTATCAATGTAGTATTAATCAAATGAATTACTCACACCGACTATTATATATTGCACTTTTAAGAGGAATATCAATCTCGACAACAAGAGTCTGGTCAAGATGGATCAACCAAATCAACAGAAGAAAATATACGCCAAAAACATAGATGATCATATTAGACTCAAACAATCAAAATGTTTGAAATTTAATTTGTTGTTCCTCCATATAAACAAATTACATCATCAACGTGCACTTATTATTATTATTAAAACGTGAATCTTCAAGGCGAATTATTGATTGACCATATATATGTACATGTTAAATTATTAATCGACTGAATATTAACATGTGACGTATGTTCGTAGAAACTAATATATATATTAAAAACATGAACTCCTAACTTAAAAAAGTAAATTACTTTAATACCCTTTTATCTTAAAAACCTAATAACTAATAATTACGGTCCTTAAGGAAAGAAAAAGAGAACCTCCGCCTATACACATTGCCAACCAAGCGTCGTACCCCTTCTAATAGTTACAAACATTCCAACATTGCAATCCCACAGGATAATCAAGTTACAGAAGAAAGAAAGTCATGATCGCAAAGGCCACGAGTTCGATCCTCTGTGATAAACCTTTTGTTGAGTCATCACACATACTGGCGTGTGGTTAATTAGTGGCGTGATTTGCGCGATTGCGCTATCATACACCGCTGCTTACCGAAGAATGGGTTATCAATGCACATGGATTCCATCGTCAACAAAAAAAAACATTCCAACACTGCACTATTGATGTTAAACTTTCTGTCTAGAAGTTCCTTGATTTACATGTCAAAACATACAAAGGAATTGGAAAAAAATGAAACGTGACAGAAAACATTGTACTTCAATTTCAAGATGCATGGTATGATTCTCTCTTTGCTCTTTAGACTTTGACTCTTTCGAATCCATCTTCCAGAAAAGCTTTATTCGGTTTCTCAAGATTTCACAAATCCAATTTGAGATTTTCTATTTGGACTATGTCGGAACTTGAATATTCTTACAAATTATATGAATTTGATCCAGATTTGAGCAAGGAGGGGAGAAAGCTACGGTGTAGAAATCGCGCGACAATTGTTAGAGACTTGGGGTATATGTTGCTCGGACGTCGATAAGTGCGCGTTGATCCTCTTACATTGGTGTTTTTTTTAGAGGATCTGATAATATTTTTTGAGTGTCCGAACAACATAGTAGGGTTCCAGGTTTGTACCCCTTTTTTTGAATTATGCTTTTAATAATTTCTACATCTTTTTTTTAAAATAAAAAACTCTTTGTGTCACTAATTTAAACATTACTCTTCTTACAAGCAAATGTAGAAATCATGAATTGTGTAACATTAAATCAATATTGGAAGTTGAATAGAGGCGAACGAGTGAAGAGAGGTTGATAGATAATCATAATGAAAATAAATTAAATCAAATTACCTACAACATGCATAGGCGTCTGTTTTTGTTGTTCACCTAGTACTATGTTTGGTACGCTGTATTAAACTGGACTGTACTAGATAAAAAAATAATACAGCGTTTGATGGGCGTTTTCAGCATTGTACTATTTTTAGAAATAGTACATTCCAACTGTCATTTTGAAACTCATCTAGCATGTGAGTCTCCCTGTACTGAAAATAAAAATAAAATAAAAAAATAAAATTTATTATAAATTAATACTCTAATATCGTCCATTATATATTAATACAACCCAATAAAATTAGTACAGTCAAGTGCGACGTATCAAACCAACCCCTAAGGTGAAGGAAGCAATGATGTATATCAGTAGTTAGGAACGTACGCCCAAAATAAATATCAAATCACTTTTAATTGGCTACTGATTGTTCTAACTTGATGATCGATAGGATGGGTAGTACTGCCTAAAGCAACTAATCAAAGTGTGTCTTGGTTTATTCTTTCATTTTCTTTTTAGTCATTATCAAAATTTTCTTCTTTTTAAATGTTTTGTCGTCAATACATTTGCACATTTAGGCAATCCGGTATATTGGGGAGAACAATTGTTGATCCAAATTACTGTGACTTCTTACTTCGCGCGGGTTGCAGAGAAGATCAAACGATAGAAGACAATTTGACACTTCTTCCGAACAAATGATCGTAAAACACAATGGTGATAATACTGAATATGAGAAATTTACTACACAAAAATGTTAGTTATTCAAACTTTATCTTGAAGAATTATTTTCAAAGATATATTTTAATAATATTAATCTTAATTTACAAAAATCATTAACTACTTGAGTTGACATACACGTGCAAAGCAAGTGCCGCGAAATTAGTATACACAAAACAAGGAACCAATAACCTTTTCCTATGGATGTTATTGCCTTGTTTCTTGTCGGAGACTGGCAGCAGTGAGCTAGCATGTCACGACCCAATTCACGAGTCGTGATGACATCTATCCTATTTCTGCGAGTAGACGAACCATATTCTCAATAACAAGTTAAATCAGCGGAAAATAAATAAAGAAAAAGAAGTTATAAAGTCTTAATACTTAAATGATTACGACATTCCCCAAAGTCTGGTTAAAAGGGTACAAGAGCACTAACAAATCTGAAAAATAGAAGTGGAATGCCTGAAGGCTACATAGTGTCTGTCAATAACCAAAGAAAAATGAAATTAACTAAGAAGTCTTTCAGGGGCCACGGACGACCAAGTAGCTCACCCTGAATGACTAGAAGATATCCACCTCGCGAATCAGCCATGGGCGAATCGAACTCGGATCGTATGCGACTCAAAGAAAAGTGCGATCGCGACAACACTAGTACCGGTAAGCATCATAGGCCGACAGTGATTAGATAACGCATGAATAAATTGAAACCAACAAGTAGCACATAGAGCAATCAGGCATGGTCACGTATCATATACAAGCAAAGTGTAAAGAAATCATGAAATCAACAAAGACAGATATAATTCACCAAATGATCAGTCAAAATATGAATGGATGAATGCAATGTCACCTCTCTCACTCCCGCTCTCCGGCAGAAACCTCGGAGGCTATCAATCACTCTCAGTCTCTCACCTCACCATCACCACAAAATATATGGAAAGTATGTCAGGCATGATATCAAGTCTCAACACGTGTCACCTATATACAATCAACAAGTACAAGTCAAATCAGGTGATAATCACAGAAAATAACACATATGGCGACAAGCCCACATAACAGCTGACGGAACCAACGTAATAGTAATTTATCTCCACTTCCTGCCTGAAGGCCTATCATGTTATCCCCGTCACTTCCTACGATTACATACGATTCTCTAATCAGAGTCTAACTAAAGTAAACCATAACCTACCTCAATGCCGAGCGGGTGCCACGAACAATCAAACAAATGTCTTCCCCTTGCGTAGAGCCTCTGAACGATTAAAATCTAGAAAATATGTGAACTACATTATAATATGAATCTAAGACACCCATATTGCTATATTATATTAACAAGATCTTTACCATTTTCATTGTATGACTAAACTCATACCCCTATAAAAATATTACATAACTTCAGGACAAACAAATAATATTCATTTCTTTTAACTTTCTCGTATCTCGCGCTTGTGAAGGATATAACATTAAATTCGTAACTCTAAATAAGGTGTTTATTGTACCACATCGAAGGAAACACTAGGATCTCTTATTATGCCTAATCCCACCTGACAATACTTAGTGTAGATGGTGAAAATTTACGAAAGAAACAACCCTATGAAATCTGTGTCGCCGGAATTTTTGTAAAACAAGGCAGAAAATGTAAACAGTCATAACTCCAAACCATAAGTCGGATTTTTCTCTGTAAGGTCTCAAACTGACGGGAACAGAGTAATATACAACTTTTATTCAACCCATATTTTCATGCTTTTTACGGATTTGTACAATTTTCACGTTTTATATGTTGTGTCGCCTGGGTTTGGTAAAACGAGGCAGAAACTTTAAGCAGTCATAACTTTCAAACTATAAGTCGGAATTATCTCCGTAAGATCTTAAACTGACGGGAACAGAGTAATATACAACTTTCATTCAGCCCATACTTTTATATTCTTTACGGATTTATACAGTTTCCACGTTTAATATGTTGTTGTAATCGTTATGTCATGTTACATCCCTCAAGTTTCTCTATTCAAGTGGATTGTGGAATTTTCGTGTAATGACCTCTTTGAAAATTTGATTTCATTCAATAACGCATTAGTATAAGTATCATGAATAGATTAATTCAACCATATAACATAGAATCTAACATGAACTTAATTGAGCGCTTCCTCCTTGTCTTCTAGTTACTAGGGTTTCTTTCTCTTCTTTCTTTCTCCTCTCCTTCCCTCTCCTGCGTTATGCGCTCGTACTCCCCTTTCTCCCTCTCACGCTGCTCTTCCCTCTCCCCATTTATTTTTCCTCTCCTTCCTTCTCCTCTCTGCTGGCTGCGCACGTCACCCTCTCTTCTACCTAGCAGTTTTTTTTTCTTCTTATTTCCATTAAAAAGAAAGAAAGAGTTTAGGTTAATTAAAATAAAATCTGAATTTCCCTTGTTACACTTAGGTCCCTAAAATACTATATTTTAGTCCCTCATTATCTACTTAAATTAAATCAATCCCCCAAGTAATTAAATCGTAATCCCCTTCCTTTAATCTTAACTCTCGTTTCTTTTAATTTCCGAGAATTTCATAAAGCCTCGTATTCTCAATATCATAATTCTTTTTCGTATTTTAAAGTGCTAAATGACCAGACGGGTCGTTACATTAGATACCAATCAAACAATCGCTCGTCCTCGAGCGACAAGGTAGGGGTGGAGGGAAAAAGGTACCCGAACTGTCGATAGAATACTACAACCTTGCTATCCTACACCAAATAGGTAGCCAAATAGGGTCTGTCCTAAAATAGCTACAAATATCATGAATATCATGAATATCACTAAAGAAAGATATGCTAGATTATGTAACCTTGCACAATTAGCAAAATTCCTCCTACTACACATTCTCAACAACAATTAAAAACCGAAATAATTATGAATCCGATTTTTCCAAGACAAGAAGCCCTTTGAAACCCCAGAATACAACCAATCTTGATGCAAATGGAATAGGGATTATTTTGAATGACACGTCCAAAGGTGAAACTCTATTTTTGAATGTCACATCCAAATATGAAAGTCAATAAAATTCTGTCTAAAATTTGGTCTCCAAGTTTTCGACGTCATCGTCAACAACTTCAAATGTGGATAAAATAAACTAAATTATATTATCATATAAACATAATAATAACATGTAAATAATAAAATATTAACAAACTACAATTAGTTATCATGCATTATTAACAAACACAACAAAATTCTTAACACATAAAACAAAAAGCATTGTACACATGACTACTACTTTGTTAAAACGCTCACTTGACAATTCTAACAAGCCCAACTGGGATAAGCCTTTCCCACTATCTAGTTAGTGATTTGGGTTCAAATATCTCTGACAATAACTTTTTATTCTAATCACCCTCCATAGCAAGGGAAGACCCACGTAACATAAATAGCCAAAAAAACACATCAAGATCTTTCACTACGATGTAAAGATTTCAGTCTGTGTGCTCTTACAGATGGTACACATATAAGTCATTCTCACCCACATATACAACTCCTAAGCTATCCTCCTTTGAAAACAATAGCCATCATGTGCCGCTTTAACAACCAACCTCCACGCCACTTTCACCACCAAGGCCAAACATCAGGATCAAGCCCTCGTCGCAACCACGAACCTTACCCACACAACAACAATGTCTAGTTTCCCCAATTTCCCCTACCAAACAACCATTAGCATCGGTTCAATTTCATTTCGACATCAGTGGGGCTCTTAATGACAAGCTACTCTTACAACCCCTTTCAATTCCCTCAAATACTAGAATTTTCTCCCTATGTCTCCCTAATCTTGTATTCAAGCACCTAACAAACCTTTTCAGACCTTTCGACAAAAACTACAACACCATGAACCCACACCTACTAGAAATATTTTCCCATTGTCCATATTATACCAACTTGGAACGAGCAGGAACAAGTAACACACTTGGAACACAACAATATTATTCCAAACCTAGTGGAGGAGGGTCTAACGAATAGCCTAATCAATCTAGCATCGCTGCAAATCAAATTCACATAGCAATTGACAACACTAGAGTTTAAGATACCAATCTGAATGATCTCGCACGAAGAGAATGAACCAGAACCAATCGGATTGAACTAGAACGAAAGGAGAAAAGAAGTGGAGTGTTTCCTAAATGTCCTATAGCCTCTCGAGGATGGGTACAGACGTCTACATACCAATCCGCAAGACTCTACTAGACATTGTTCTTGTACTCATTAGACCGATTAACATAGGAGCTCTGATACCAACTTTGTCACGACCCAATTCACGAGTCGTTATGGCACCTACCCTATTCCCCCGAGTAGGCGAACCATATTCTCAATAACAAGTTAAATCAGCGGAAAATAAATAAAGAAAAAGAAGTAGCATTGATGGAACGAGGGATCGCACCTTCAGCGAAGAAATAAGGTGACCAACTAGAAATTTTTGAAATCCCAACAATATTTTCTATATAAAAAGAATCCGGAAAGCCATCAGGCTTTAAAGGATAGGGGAGACCTTTTTTTGGGTTAGTGCGCGCCGACATGCTCAAAATTCCCTTTTGAACTTCTTCCATATTAGGAGGGCTCGTAAGTATCTTATTATCTTCCTCTGTGACTAGAGAGGGGATGGTCTCAAGGACGATTAGAAAAGCTACTCGAAGCCGTCACTTTTTTCCTTTTTGTGGAAATTATAATTATTTTGGGCGCCCTTCTCGAAGCCGAGAGGCTAAAGAAAAAGTCAAGTCCATCAACTGATGAAGAGATGAGAATGATTGACTTTCGGATGAAAATAATAACGCATAATGAATGGAGCAGTACTCATTCCCATTTCTTCTTTTATGATCTTATCTACTTGAAATTAAAGTCTTAATACTTAAATACTTACGACATTCTCCAAAATCTGGTCAAAAGGGTACAAAAGCATTAACAAATCTGAAAAATAGAAGTCTGAATGAATGCCCGAAGGCTACATATTGTCTGTCAATAACCAAAGAAAAATGGAATTAACTAAGAAACCCTTCAGGGGACACGGACGACCAAGTAGCTCACCCTGAATGACTAGAAGATGTCCACCTCGCGAATCAGCCACGGGGCGTAGAACTGGAACATGGATCGTACTTTGCACTCAGTAAAAGTGCAGCAAGAGTAGTATCAGTACAACACTAGTACCGGTAAGCATCATAGGTCGACAATGATTAGATAACGCATGAAGAAGTTGAAACCAACAAGTAGCACATAGAGAAATCAGGCATGGTCACGTATCATATACAAGCAAAGTGTAAAGAAATCATGAAATCAACCAAGACAGATATAATTCACCAAATGGTCAGTCAAAATATGAGTGGATGAATGCAATGCGATGCAATGTCACCTCTCTCAGTCCCGCTCTCCGGCAGAAACCTCGGAGGCTATCAATCACTCTCAGTCACTCACCTCACCATCACCACAAAATAATATGGAAAGTATGCCAGGTATGATATCAAGACTCAACACGTGTCACCAATATACAATCAACAAGTACAAGTCAAATCAGGTGATAATCACAAAAAATAACACATATGGCGACAAACCCACATAACAGCTGACGGAACCAAAGTAATAGTAATTTATCTCCACTTCCTGCCCGAAGGCCTATCATGTTATCCCCGTCACTTCCTACGACTACATACGATTCTCTAATCAGAGTCTAACTAAAGTAAACCATAACCTACCTCAATGTCGAGCGGGTGCCACGAACAATCAAACCAATGCCTTCCCCTTGCGTAGAGCCTCTGAACTATTAAAATCTAGAAAATATGTGAACTACATTATAATACGAATCTAAGGACACCCATATTGCTATATTTATATTAACAAGGTCTTTACCATTTCCATTGTATGACTAAACTCATACCCCTATAAAAATATTAGCATAACTTCAGGACAAACAAATAATATTCATTTTTTTAAAATTTCTCGTATCTCCCGCTTGTGAAGGATATAACATTAAATTCCTAACTCCAAATAAGGTGTTTATTGTACCACATCGAAGGCAACACTAGGATCTTATTATGTCTAATCCCACCTGACAATACTTAGTGTAGATGGTGAAAATTTACGAAAGAAACAGCCATATGAAATCTGTGTCGCCAGAATTTTTGTAAAACAAGGAAGAAACTTTAAACAGTCATAACTCTCAAACCATAAGTCGTATTTTTCTCCGTAAGGTCTCAAACTGACGGGAACAGAGTAATCTACAACTTTCATTTAGCCGATACTTTTATATTCTTTACGGATTTATACAGTTTCCACGTTTAATATGTTGTTGTAATCATTATGCCATGTTACATCCCTCAAGTTTCTCTATTCAAGTGGATTGTGGAATTTCTGTGTAATGACCTCTTTGAAAATTTGATTTCATTCAATAACGCATTAGTATAAGGATCATGAATAGATTAATTCAACCATATAACATAGAATCTAACCTGAACTTAATTGTGCGCTTCCTCATTTTCTTCTAGTTACTAGGGTTTCTTTCTCTTCTTTCTTTCTCCTCTCCTTCCCTCTCCTGCGTGATGCGCTTGTACTCCCCTTTCTCCCTCTCTCGCTGCTCGTCCCTCTCCCCCTTTCTTTTTCCTCTCCTTCCTTCTCCTCCCTGCTGGCTGCGCACGTCTCCCTCTCTTCTACCTAGTAGGATTTTTTTTCTTATTTCCATTAAAAAGAAAGAAAGAGTTTAGGTTAATTAAAACAAAATCTGAATTTCCCTTGTTACACTTAGGTCCCTAAAATACTATATTTTAGTCCCTCATTGTCTACTTAAATTAAATCAATCTCCCAAGTAATTAAATCTTAATCCCACTTCTTTTAATCTTAACTCTCGTTTTCTTTAATTCCCGAGAATTTTATAAAGCCTCGTATTCTCAATGTCATAATTCTTTTTCGTAGTTTAAAGTGCTAAACGGCCGGATGGGTCGTTACATAGCAGATGCCAAGTATTATATTATTACAAGTTATTCGTGAAGTATGAACAAATTGATACCTTTAATGTGTATCTGCCTTTACAAAAAGGATATCATGAAGCACACATGAGGACCAAACAATAATAATTAATGGTATTGTACTTCAATATTTCCTTAAAGTTGTTTAGAGTTTAAATGGAAGAATGACAATTTCATCTATTCACACAAGTACTAAAATTTAAAAACCGTCACATAAATTAACTAAGGGAGTAGTAAGGTTCACATTCTTTCTGGAGGATTCATGGCATGCATGTCAAGCCCTAGTAAAAGTTCCTAAGGCACGTCTAGCTAGTAATGTTTTTCATTTTGTATCGAATTATACCACATATTTTACCTCTTATTTATGTCTTTGACAAACTCTTCTCAGTTTTATTAAATTCTTATGAACAAACTATCCATGCAAAATATTAACACATTAACTATAACACTGCACGGAATTGTTGTGCACAGTGGAAATATGATACTTCCTCGATTCAGTTTACTTGAAAATTTTCATTTTTAGTCTGTTTAAAAAAGAATAATATTTCTAAATTTTGAAATAACTATATTTACATTTCGCATTTTATCTTTAGTAAGAAATTTTTATAATCATATAAATATTATGATATGTTTTAGATCATAAGTTTTAAAAAATTTATAATGACACAAATATTATGACATCTTAAAACCACGAGTTTCAATATATTTTTTATTTCGATCTTAAATTTCATTCAAGTTATGTCAAGTAGATTGAAATGGAATACTTAAATTAGTAGGAGACTAGGGGTGGGGGGATTGTCAATGAATGAGCGTGGGTCATGAGATGCTTTTCCCCAAAATCTGATAAGTTTGCTTGTTGTCAAAACTAAAAAGGCATGATGACGTTTCCTAAAAAAGAGAAGGGGGGCTGTTTGCGTCACTTTCAGAACACATGACAAACAAACCCATACAATAGCTTTCTTGAATTAGTAAAAAAGGAACTTGCATATTTATCCTTTCACACAACCTCATTCATCTCTCTTACTATCTATACTATACTACCCATGCCTAGTCAATCAAGACTGTAAATCCAACATTGATTGTCCTTTCATTTTGTGAAGCATAGAGAGCCTTGAATCAGTAAAACACTAAAATCTGCGATTAAGTTCAAGAATAGAGCTTAATAAAAAATAGAGAATTTTTATTATGGTTGTCCAGTGGGCAAGGTCGGCCCGATCCCGAAACCCTCCCCGCCAGCTCTCCTTGCAAAAATAACCGTTGCAATAACGATCAAATTTCGATTTTAGCCTTTGTGCAACGGCAATAATGGCCATTTTTTGTCCCCACTCCATAAACTCCCCCTACTCCCTTAATATTTATTTTAACCACTAAGTTAGTATATTTACACTTTAACAATATTTTTCAACTATAAATAACTTGTTTCCTCTTCATTTTTCTCACAACTCTTCCAACCATCTCTTTAATCTCTCAATCTATCTCTCTACAAGTCTACATTGCCTACTAAAAATTATATTTTATTTGCTTATTTGTTCAAAGTTCAAAAATTGGGAGTGAAGTTGACAACTAGCTTGAGAATCATCAATCGAGCAAAATTTTAATTTTTAACCTCGATTACACGTCGACGTTACGTCGGCGTTGGTGCCTTCGTTCCTTCTTTAGATTATTATGGTTACTTAATTTTAATTATCATACTTAATTACATTATCTTTAATTATTTATTTGTGTAATTATAATGGAACGAATTTGACGTTTTATTTCTGGTAAAGGTACTAGGGGTAAGGGTACATCTTCTAGTAATCATATTTTTAGTCCCGATGATTTCACTCATATAGATGAAACTGATTTTTTTATGTTAATATTAATAAATCATTAGATCATAAAGTATATTATATATCTGAACCGGACTTTAATTTGAAAATGAATTAGACGATAATGTAGATAACATACCCACTAGTGCACCTCCACCTCAGGCCCAGACTGAGTCTCAACCTGAAATTGAAATTGGAGTGTCTGTTATTCCCCCTAGTATGAGTCGAGGTTCAACGAAAATTAAAATCACATGCATGAGATTTTTTTGATAGGGACAGTGAAAATCAACTAGCTAGATCTAAAATTTATCAAGAAGTTTATAAATTTAAAATCGGAAAAGGTCATGGTGAGACGGGAGGTTTATTGAGACATGTACAAAGCATGTACAAAGTAAGATATAACGTATACTTGACTAAAAAATTGGGCGTGTCAATGTCTTCTGAGTCGGGACAAGGTTCACATAGTGTCCCCGACCAAGTACATGGTCGAATTAACCCGATGACGGGGGAATTATAGGTCATAAATATGATAAGCACAAAGATAGGGAAAATATAATATGATAAGCACAAAGATAGGGAAAATATAGCAAAATTAGTCGCGGTGGAGAATTTGCCTTTTTTATTTCCTTCCTCTCCAGATTTTATTCATTAAATTAGAGAAACGTATAATCGTGTTTTTAACGGCTTTCCTAGATCAACTGCTATAAGAGACATTTTTAAATTTGCACATGAATATCAACATTATTTACGTTATGCATTATCATTTTAATGATAAAGTGGCTATCACTTATGATATAGGTCGTAGTACTAACGGTAATGATTATTTTACTGTTACATGTCATTGGATAGATCATACTTGGTCTATGCAAAAATATATTTTAGCATATAGATATATTGATGATAGACACACTGGATTATTTATTGCAATAAATATTCATGAAATTTGTGAATATTATGGAATTACTGATAAAATTATGATTGTTACATTAGAATATTAGATAATGCTATTGCTATTGCTATTTATTATGTTGTAACAACAACAACAACATACCCAGTGAAATTCCACAATGTGGGATCTGGGGATGGTAGAATATACACAGACTTCACCTCCACCTTGGTAGGTAGATCGGCTGTTTTCGGGAAACCCTCGGCTAATGATTATGTTGTAAACCTTTAAAAACTAGATCTATTCCATCTTTTCCCGATATTTTTCATATTAGATGTGCATGTCATATTTATAACTTACTTGTAAATGATCACCTAAAACTTTTTAAAAACATTCTTGATAAAGTACAATTTGTTATGAACTTTATTTTTAAAGGTAATAAAATACAAAGACGCAAAGAGTATAAAATAAATTGTCATGATTGTGGACTACCTTATAGAAAAATTCCAGAAGAAGTTTCGACTAGATGAAATTCTTTATATGAACAACTACTTGTAGCTCACGAGTATAAAATGCCTATAACTTTATTATTTAACGCCCATAATCAAAGTCCAACATATATGCTGGTAGATGATGATTGGAAAAAAAAATCAGAACTTATTGTAATTTTAAAGAATTTTTTTGTAGCTACTAAAGAATTTTCTGAAATTTATCATCCTACTATTTCAACTATGTTATTATATAGCTCTAATATTTTTGTTACTTAATGAATATATGCAAAAACGAGCTTACACTCCAGCTATTAAAAATATTTATAAAATTAAAAAAAAAACTTTTTTCCTAATTTCACTATATATTTTATTGATGATGTATTAAATCTGACTATTAAAGTAGACTGTTGTAAAGCACTTGTTGAAACAATTTATGAAAACTTAGAAATACTTCCAACAGACCCAACTGAAGAAAAAAAAACAACTGAAGAAGAAGTTATGTGTAGCATACACAATGAATGCAAAAAAAATGTATTACCAACAAAAAAGTGCAAATAATCAATCGACTTACTCATCGTTCAAGGTCGGTTTGAATAGCAAGCTTGAAAATAAATGGAGAGGTCATTCATTCATAGCAGAAAAAGTGCTCACTTACTCGTATCTGAAAAGGCAGGCGGGGGTGGGCCATTTTGTAGAGGCCCAAACTAGCCCAATGTAGTTGAATTTTAGCCTTATTTGATCTTAGGAGCATTTCTCCTTCTTTGTATGGTGGTGGTGGTTCGATTCATCCTTGGCCTCGGTAAGCCAAGGCTCTTTCGATCTCGGACCGATCCCCTAGCTCTTCTTCTTTCTTTCTTTTACTTCTCCGCCTGTCTATCGCACAAAGGGGTTAATGATTTTGTTCTTTTGGAGTAAGGAGGGGGTAAGAGGCATGGTCTAGGTTTGACTAAGTCTCCACTCGCCTTTTATATAAGGAAGAAATCAAAATATGGTGCGGAAAAACCAAAATCGATATGAATGAAAGATGCCTCCGGAACTCCTTTTTCTCGGTAAGGATAGGGTTGTCCGACTCCTTTCTTTCCCATGCCCGAGATGGCCTTATGGGTAGCAGCCTCCCACAGAGATGGCCTTGTGGTCAACTTCAGCTTCAACCACTCTTTTGAAGGCAGCAAAGCGGAAAAAACAGACTAATCAACAATAATGCGCACACGTGAAAATGACCCCGCAGGCTGACTCGAATTTGATTTTGCAGTTGCCCCATTTCGGCAGCAATCACTGCAACCTAATAAAAGACATGTGATTTATGCTGCTAGTGTTCAAGGCCTTAGAAATAGAATGTTTAGTGGTTCAACTTCTTTACAAGTTAGCAAATTTGATGTTTATGTTTTATATGGTGTTATACCGTACGAATCAATTGTCAATGAAGATGTACGTGAAGACTTGCTGAGATACTGAAGGGAGAATGCGAAGACATTTTCGACACTATCAAAGATGGGCCCGAGATGTGTTGAACATTCAAGCGTCATCAACAGCACTTAAAGCGCTTTTTCTGCTGGAAGATTTAAAATAGGAGAGCAGATACACTTAATGGCGGGAGACAACTTGGAGATTGCAGTTTTATTCAGAGATTCGATTAGAGTGGAGCATAGAAGGTGCAGTCAATCGGAGATCAACGAAGAAGACGACTACAACTGCAATAAAATCTTGTTCGAGGGAACAATAAGAGACATCGAACAATTTGACCAACAACTCTCAATTCCAACTGAAGATCCTCAAGTCATTGTAAGGAAATTAGAAAAGTATGGTTAACAATGTAATTTTTTAATGTCAATTTTACTATGTGATATGCAACTTTTGAACAATGAAACAAAGTTGCAATTTTGAAATTGTATTACAAAAAAAATTATATTTCTATTAAATAATATAAGAGGCATAAAAACAACATTGTGATGTTTTATTACACTATCTTGTTCAATTATTTAAGTATTTAAATATATATTTTTAAAATTAAGTGTCTAAAAAAATCCAAAATCCCGCAACCCGACCCGTCCCCCAAAATTTCGGCCCCTCTTCCGGCGGGATGTGAGACGGGACCTCTTCCCATCCCGCCTATATCGGCCCATCTAGACTCGCAACTCGACCCTCCGTCGGGACCCGTTCCATCCCGCCCCGTTGGCCACCCCTAATTTTTATTACTATTATTTAATTGATACCCAATAAGTTATTTGACACAGACAAAAACATGCTACAGATTAATTTTTTTATTCTTACATTTGAATGTTTTTTTATTAATTGTTTGCTAATTAAATAATACTACTTAATTATTAGTTTCCTTTTTAAATTTTGTAATTAGTACCATTAATAAAGCTTAACAAAAATAGAGAATAAGATAAAAATCAATTTCAACCTTTCATAATAACTAGGACACTTGTCATTTATCAAGGGGTGTATTGATTTAATGGAGCGAAAATGAGCCATATATATATATATATATATATATATATATATATATATATATATATATATATTAAGGTATTCAATATGAAATATATATCTATAATAATAATTAACATGTCTACACAGTATAAATTATTGACGAAGGGTGTTCAATTGAACTTCGTTGGGTTGTGGGCTTGTGGCTCTGCCACTAAATAAGCATCTTTCTTAAATTTTGTATCCAATCAAACACCATTACATAAATTGGAATAAAAGAAGTGAGCAAATGCAAATCACATGGATGGGACATTGAAAGAATATTGAAGAATAATTTCCAAAAATTATCTATGTTGTATTGATTCTCAAAATCATATATTTATACAAGTATATATGCATAGAGAAAATTAGAAAAGAATTTGAGCGTAACTCGGTTGGTTCCGGTTGGATTTTCCCCCAAAGAAAGCAAGAGAAGAGAATAACTTTGTACACTTGTCCTATTTCTATTGTATATTGCTATAACATATTTTATTTCTTCACTATGTACTAATCATTGTTCACGTGGTCCATACTCCACCTGTTAATTATCATCAGACGACTCACATTCCATCCATCAATATAACATTGAGTCGTCCCATGATTGCCACGTGTAGAACAAGAAATGAAAGCATTTGTTTACATTTGCACATGGGTTGCTCCGAAACCCAGTTCATTTCGTTTCTTGTTCTTCTTTCTTCCTCTCTTCTTCGATCTGTGCGTGATTTATGTTCAATTTACCCACTAAGTTTCTGTAAGTTGTTGCATTTTCTAACAAAGGTGCATCATTTTGATATAACTTGCAGGGTGGATCCAAAAGAGAAGAGACTGAAGTGAAGGGCCTTCAAAGTCAAATTCTATCAAAAGTTCCAAGGTAAATTTTCTCTCTGTGACCAAAAATTCCCATTTTCCCTTAATATATCCATCTCCAAGAAATAATTGTTAAGAGTCTCACATAGGTAATAGAATGAGAACATAGATTCCTTATATGGACTTGGACAATCTTCACCCTACAAATTATCTTTTGCGGTTGAGTTAGGTCCAAGATCACATGAGCTACCATGTAGCCGAGGCCAGCTCCTCAAATTTAATTTTTTCTAAGATACTACTTAGAATATTCATGATATTACAATAGTCCTCAATTCTCGCTTTCCTGACTCCTAGACACTGCTTCCTGTGCTCCCTAGATCAAAATCCTGGATTCGCCCCTGTCCAAGATCCATTATTTACATGGTATCAGAATCAGACTCATTCCAATTCTTTATTCACTGATGTTGGGCCCTCAAATTATATTATTCACGCTCAAGTTAACGGGGTCTGGGCGTGCGGGGAGTGTTAAGAGTCTCACATCGGTAATGAAATGAGAACATGGACTCCTTATATGAACTTGGACAATCCTCACCCTACAAGCTAGCTTTTGGGGTGGGGTTGAGTCAGGCCCAAGATCCATTCTTACAATAATGTATGTCCCCAAGATTTTTAACTTTGAATTCCGTGTTGAGAAGTGTTGTAATGTTTGATATCTCTTCAATTTCATTACCTGTCAAGAGTATATCACCCACATGCACAACTATGATAGAAACAAGGTCCCTTGTTCTCTTATAGAATAGAGAATAGTCATTTAGAGAACTAGAATATCCTTTGAATTGCAAAGCCCCAGCAAGCATTGTATACCATATATGTAGCATGGACACGTGAGAGGTGTCCGATAGGACACGGACACGGACACGCGGAAACGACAATTTTGAAAAATAGGGGACACGACACGGCAGGGACACGGCTGTAAAAATAAATTAAAAAATATTTATATATATATATAATATATAAAATACTAAAATTAATATTATTAAAGCTTCACATTCATAAATAAATTATAAATTTAATTCAAATTTGTTATATACCAAATAACCAAAATACCAAATTCAAAAATAAATAATAATTTTACTAAGTATTAGAATTTATCAATCTCAAATTAAAATAAAAAAGTGCATAAGTAATTTATAGTTTAGTAATTTTTTTTTTAAAACTCTACCCAAACCATTTAATTCCCTAGCCCAAAACCCGCAAGGCCCAACTTCCCCTTTTAATTCGTCCAGAACCTCCCCAAGCCCAAATAATTTCCCTAGCCCAATCAGATTTCCCCCTAACAAAACAAAACCTAAAACTTAAAACCTAAAACCTAAAACCTAAAACCAAAAGCAAAAAAGAAAATTCAAGCAGCAGCCGCACGCCTCTTCTCCTGTAGACGAGAAACTCCGGAAGAAGTCGTGCTCGCCGGACCTGGATGGACTTCGCAGAGTCGCCGGAGTCGCAGTCGACTTCGCCGACAAGTCGCAGCAGTGTCCCGTACGTGTCTGAGTCGTGTCCCAACCGTGTCTGAGCAAAAAAAAAAATTGGGCTGGTCCCACTCGGACACGTCCCGGACACGTGTCCGAGGCGTGTCCGCCGCGTTTCGTGTCCCCCCAAGTGTCCGACACGGACACCTCACCCTAAATGAGGTGTCCGTGCTTCATAGTATACCATTATCTAGATGTTTGTTTCAGGTCATAGAATGATTTCCTCAACAAACAGACTTAATTGAGTTGAGATGGATCGAGACTTGCAAGAAATTTTAAATAGACTTCTTCCTGTAGGTCTCCATAAAAGAATGCATTATTAAAATCACGCTGAGTCACTCTCCACCGTTTCTTCACAGCCACAATCGAGAGATATCTGATTGTAGTCATTTTGACCAAAGGAGAGAGACTCAGTGTAATCAACCTCTTCGCTTTAAATGTCCCCACTTACCACCAACCTTGCTTTCAATCTTTCTACACTTCCATCTGAATTGTGTTTTACCTTGTAAATCTACTTACAAGGCAAAGCTTTCTTTCCTGGTGGCAAGGTTACCACATCCCAAGTATGGTTCCTACTGCAGAGCATTGATTTCTGCACCCATTGCTTTCCTCCATCCGAGTGGTTAGTAGCTTGGTTGAAACTTGTAGGTTCAGTGATAATGTAAATGGATTTCAAAACTTCCTGATTGTTAAGGGTGAGTGCATTGAAAGATAAGGGATTAGGAGTGGTAGGGTGTGATAGACAGTTTTCTGTGAGGTTGGTTAGGATAGTGTTATTGCAAATGAAATCTTGCAAATAAGTTGGTTTGATAATTGTTCTTTTAGACTTCCTATTAGGTACAATACTAGGTTAGAGATCAATGTGGTTAGGTTCTTCATCAGAGTGGGGTGAATGAGGTGGTGTTGGATGAGGTGATGTTGGTGATGTATGTGTAGGATAGAAAGACTGAATAGTTGGGGATGAAGAGATGATAATGTCTGTCAAATCATCAAAATTAGGAGGTGAAGGAAATATAGGTGGTGAGGAATTAGAGATGTGAACAAAAGAAAAGTAAGTTTCATGAAAAACTACATCTCTGGAGACATATATTTTCTTAGTTTTCCACTCCAAGACTTTGTACCTTTTTTGAGTTTGTGGATATTCTATGAAACACAAGTTGTGGCTCTAGGTTCAGATTTACTTTTGTGTTGTTCTAGAGTGGAGGCATAACATAGGCATCCAAAGTTCCTAAGGTTGTTATAATCAGATTTCTACCTAAAGAGTAGTTCATAAGGCGATTTTCCTTCTAGTACTTTTGTTGGTAGAACATTAATCAAATGGATAGCAGTTAAGATGGATTTCCCTCAAAATGAAATAGAAACTCTGGATTGAAACATAAATCCCCTAGCAATTTCTAACAAGTGTCTGTGCTTTCTCTCAACAACTCCATTTTATTGAGGAGTAGCAATATAAGAAGTTTCATGTATGATCCCTTTATCATTGAAAAAAAAAGATTTATGTGTCCCCTTCCCCAATTCAAAAGCATTGTCTGATCTAATTCTTCTAACTTTCAGATTAAACTGTCTTTCCACCATGCACATAAATGATTTACGGACTGAAAAAATATTACTCTTAGTGGTTAAGAGAAAAGTCCAAGTTCTTCTACTATAGTTAGGAAATACTTGTATCCATTGTAAGTAGGAGTTTTATAGAGTCCCCATGTATCAATATGAATGAAGTCAAAGATGTTTTAGACTTAATGGTGCTAATGGAAAAATGGAGTCTGGTTTGCTTTGCTTGTGGACACACATCACAAACAAAATCAGAATTTGAAGGAAAATTGATAAAACTAAAAAATTTAATTACTGAATAAGGTCGATGTCCCAATCTAGAATGCCAAACGCTTACATTAGAGACACCATTAACATACAATGGAACAGACTCTAAAAATTAGAAACATAATCGAAATTTCTTCCTTTTGGAAAAGTAACTACATTACTTCTAGAGGACTTTCTGAAATTAAAATTGGTTTGTTGTAGCAGGTAAAGTCCTTCCCTCATTTCACCAAAAATGTGTGCCCTCTTCATAAAAGGGACCTACAACATGCACCCAAAATAGTTAAAGAAAGCAGAGAAATGAAACTGAACACATAATTTGTGAATGAACAACACATTATACTTGAAATCTGGAATATAGAGGACATTATTTAGAGTGAGATTGGGCTGAATAGTAACACTTCATATGTGTGTCACACTTATCCTGAAGAAATTTAGAAGACTGATACTTAAAGGGACATGAATGGGGGATTAGTGATAGAAAAGATTTAGAATTATAACACATGTGATCAGAAGAACCAGTATCAATAATTCAAGTGTTATCATCTGTAGTTTTAAAACAAGATCCTGAGTATTTTAGAATAGTACCAGACACTGCATTGACATTGATCTCACAACTTGAAGTTCCTCTTTGTCCCATTTGAACATGCTTGAATATATTCATGATCTGTGATACTTGTTCCTTGCTGAATTGGTATCCTCCATCTATGCTAATGCAATCATTTTGTGAACTGTTGTTGTTTTCTCCCACATCACATGTCATTGCTGCATTTGCTTTTGTTGTATCTTGATATTCCCTTGAGTTTTTGAATTGAAATCTTCGAGATACCCTATTATTCTGTAACAATCATCAAGCACATGTCCAGTCGTGAGACAGTTGGTGTAGCTCACATTAGGGTTATACTTCACCCTTCTTCCCTTACCTCTATAGGGCTGAGCTCCAAACCTTTGAGTATGATTGAAATTTGCTGATCTTTATGGTTGAAAACCATTTCTCTGAGCTGTTTTCCTATTTTCTGTACTCCTCTTGTTTGCCTTCCTACCATGAAAGAAGTAATTTCACTAGAAAACTGTTATACCCCGTATTTCCAGAGTATGTACGTGGGGACGTACGTAGAAAAGTTTGAACTTTAAAGTTGGCTTGGACGTTTTATTTTTGTGCACAAGTACCGAAAAGAATCGTTTTCCGACGAAACGTTTTACACAACTCGCGTAGGGTAAATTACGGCTATGTCATTTCTAATTTTTGCGGATTTTTCCGAGAGACGTAACATTTTGGACCAACAAGAGGGCGACACTTGTCACCCTCTAATTGGTGAACGTTGGGCGGTAAAGGGTGGACGATTGGGAGCCTTTTTGTCAAGGAGTTGGTAGGATATTTTTGTGTAGTAGATAGAATGGACACTTGCCTAAATCCTCACCCTACACTTGCCTTGCACTTGGCATCATCTTGCCATCGTTGGTTGACCATTGCTTGACCTATAAATACCCCTTTAGATGAAGAGTTCTTCATCCACAACTCATTCTCCAAGTCTTGAAATTCCTCCTCTCTCTTGTAGTATTTTCGTCCCAACACCTCCCTCTAGCCTTAGTGGCTTGGCCGAGAGCCCCCCCCTAAAGCAAGCCCTAGCCGAAACACCACCCCCCTCCCTTAGTAGAAAATACTCTTCAAGTATTGTTGCTATGGCAAAATACTTTAGCCCTTATACTTTGTAGTATTTCCAAAGTCCCCTCTATACTAAAAGCCCAAATACTAGCTATACTTCCTTAGTCACAAACGAAACCCTAAGAGAAACTTCATTGTTGATTGAAGTAGTAAGTAGAAGTGTGTAGCAACTTCTAAGGGTTCTTGAGCGCATTGGAGCGCATTTTAGTGAGCTAAACCTCGCTTAGGATCGACGTTTATACTTGGATAATATTGGGCTTATCGAGGTAAATAAATCTTATCCTCCTTTTGTAATTAGAATATACATCCGTAGAAGTATAGGAATAAGTATTAACTACTTAGAAGGATATTAGAATAGAAATGAATTGTTATCACCGTAGGCGGTATAAAGATGAATAATTGAACTGTACTTACATGGATTTATATTCTGATCGTATAGTTCTGGGTAGGGAAGTCTTGCCCAAATGTCCATAAAATAGCGAACCCTCGCTTAGAGCTTTATACGATCTGATCAGGAGTTGATAGACGATTTGATCATATAGTCGATTCTCTGCGCGACATATTCGACTTGGCGGTGGATTTCGAGAAGGTATGTGATTCTTCCTATACTCTTGAGCATGATATTTTAAAGTATATATAGTACGATAGACGCACGTGTTAATCGAATAATAATTACGCAATGTCTTTGACTTAAGCCCGAATAAAAAGAATCAAGTATTTCAAAAGAATTAAGAAACCTTTTTGAAAGAAAGAGTAACACTTGATTTTAAAAGCTTAAGAGTTATACTAGCTTTATGGGAAGTTAGGTATAACGGCCAAGAGTGATAAAAAGAGTGATTTATCGATTTAAGAAGATAAGAGACTTGACTTAATTATATTAATGTGAATTTTGTTAAAAGTGTGAAACCTCATTCGTGAGTAATGAGTATTTTGGTTTTCAAAAGGAATGATGTTTTCTTGATTTGGAAATCGAATGAATGTCGAACAAACCACAAGCGCTTAATAAAGGGAAATGTATTGACTAATAAAGAATTATTAATAACCAAGAAACCTCCATCCGCATAGAAGATAAGATGAGACAAAATGATATTACATTTCCTAGGTCATGGCTGCTTTAATAAGATTGTTATAAACAAGAATAACCTACTCACGTATCAGACATATGTTTCTCAAATTGCTTTCAAAGAGAATTATATCATTAAGTGATTAATACTATGAACTACGAAACCTTTCGAAAATGAGAAACTTGAGTAATCGAAATTAAGCAAACTTGAACATTTGGAAAAAGAATGTTGTTACTTGATTTTACAAAGAGAAGTGTTTTGGTTTACTTCAAAAGATAATCACTCTATTTTTATACTACGAGTATTGTGTGACTATTTGTGAAAGGACAAATCTCTTAAAGAGTTAATGTATGAAGTACTTTGGGGATAAAAACCCGATCTTATTAATCATATAGTAGAAAGTACCTTGTGTGAATAACTTGATTATGTTGGTTTGTGATAGCCTTGTAATACTTTCTTGTTGATTTGATAAACAAACATGCTAGGATGCTACGGGTGTTATTATCTTGTGATGTTTGTATAAAAGGGTTTTCCCTCGATTGCGCTTAAGTTGTTTAAACTATCAGCCGTTATGTTGGTATTGTACCACTCACCTTGACATCATCCCGAGGTTGTCGCCTCCGACGCGGTAGACTCAAAGTGTCTGTGTGACCTATGATTCGAGAATACCTCACGCGTCCCGGGCTATGCGAGTCGCGGAGCTCCAGGTTAGTGTGCGGCCTTTATGGTCATGCGTCTACATGTGGCTACGCGGATCGCGAGTCGAGCAGACGCCGGGAGTAGCTACCTCGACGCGGAATACCTCACGCGGGCCATCGAGTGGCTTTACGCGTGAGTCGGGAAGTTCGGGGCTGACGCGCACATTAGATATCGCGGCGAAGTGGCCGCCTTTGATCATGCGACGGCCAGACAGATCTCATGATACGCTTTATGACCGCTTTGTATCGCTGGTTTTAGTAGTGGCTATGCCGCATTTACCCCAGACGGTTTTATGATGACACAGTGGGACCCGTGTTCATGTGTATTCCTCGTGCTTTTCATCATCATAAGCTGGCGGTGAGAAGGTATTCCACGCATGATTGATATTGTTGGCGTGAGACCCATTGTTATATTTGAGTGATGACTTGAGGCGTGAGTCCCCGACTTGACAGATCGCTTATCAGGAATCGTAGTTTGGTTATCATACATGTCTTCGCTTTACATAGACTACTATGATTTCATTTACGATTTTTAGTTTCACATACTGGTACTGTTATCGACTCTTTCGGGCCGCGTCACGCCGCAGTAAAGGTACTCCCGCTGTTGATCCCCGCCTTAGGATCATCGTTTAGTTTGGGAAAGCTCCGCTTTCTCGAGGCTTTGCTTTTAGTACGGTCCCCGCCGTTGTAAGTATTTGTATTCGTGGTATGGTGGGCCCGTCCCGCCATTGTTGTTTTAAACTCTTAGAGGTCCGTAGTCTGTTGTAAAGTTGGGATGAATCGCTCATTTTGGGTATTTATATATATATGCCGAAAGACAACTTTTCTTGAGATAACTATGTCTCAATTTATCTTGTTTCATATTTTGGTTGTTTTATATTCTCATTGACACTGATGTAGGACTACTGGGTGCGGGTAAGGCACGATACGCCCCGAATCCGTCGTGACAAAAGTGGTATCGAGCGATTAATCCTCTGAAAGTGTCTACTGACCGTATCTAGTAAGTCTTGATTATCGGTATGTTGTGCACCACACCAATAATCGTGAGGCTATAGGATATTTAGGATTGGTTTCCATTCTTCTCACTCGAGATCGTGCTTTAGAGTTGTGTTATAAGTTGGACCCTCTAACGTATTCCTTTCCTTTACCGATTATGCCTCGCGCCAGCAACTCGGGCCCAGAGGCAAGCGCAATGAGGAGCCGCGAGTAGAGTACAGAGAATTAGCGGCACATGCCCAATCATCACTGGGGATGCTTATGCGCGGAGTTCGAGGCGTCGCCGGGAGCAGCGGTTCCCATCGCGCCATGACATCTGGACCTTCGCCCACGACTAGAGCGAAAATATGGATTGGAAGGAGACACCGTTACTAGCAAGGGATTTGGCAACCGAGAGTATTTTATGTACCGATATATCAAGGATATTGATGATTATCTAAGAAGGGTTGTGAAGAAGTAGCTCTTGATCGGGAATGAGCTGGCTTATGTCGACTTATATGCGGTGAGAGATGTAGAGATCGACAGATTAACCAAGAACAGCAGAAGAGGGCCCGATTGGCAGGATCATTTGATAACTCTCGAGGCGAACCGCCTCAGCAGCAGATTAGACATGCGCCTCCGCCAGTGCAGAGTGTCCCTCCACCGGGTTCAGTTTTCCCTCGGTGTTCACAGTGTGGCAGGCGTCATCCCGGGGAATGTCGTCTTTTTGATAGCACTTGTTTCTCCTGCGGCCGTCAGGGCCATGTGACGAGGGAATGTTATATGAGGAAGGATGCGAGTAGGAGGACTCAGCCTATCGATCGCCAGGATTCGTGGTTCGGAGGAAGGCGTTAGCGAGAGGCCACCCCACCTCGGTGTGGCCTTTGTGGTCGTTGTCATTTTGGGGAGTGTCGTGATTCTTCGACCTTGTTACGCTTGGCGCAGGCCATTTTGCGAGGAATTGTCCACCGGCGGTGGTGCGGATGTGGAGACTCAGCCGTCGTGATCAGTGGCTAGTTCATCACCTTCCCCAACTATGCACCCAATAGGGCAGGTTTGATTGGTACGACAAAGGAGAGTGAAGCAGGAGATACAGGTATATCCTTAACCTCAGAGATTTGTATGTATGATAAGATGCAAATATCTTAAGTATTATTTTCGGTTAGCATTGTGTTAATTGTGATTAGAAATTATGGTTAGTTAACCGGGAAAGATTGGGGGATAGAAAAAGTGTGAGCCTTAGAATATTATACGTAGAGACCTTAGAGGCGAGGCCATCTTTGGTAAAAGACTTATTTCGTGTTTGACCACTTATCAAGTGCATAGTTTACGTGAGATATATTTGTGGGATAAGTCACCGAGTAGTGTTATGAAAGAGGTAGTTGAGCTAAGAAGACCACTAGGTTTTCGTAACGTGATTAGTGAAATTGTTCGGATCGAGGTTGTGTTTTGCGCGTTGCCTGGTCGGGTTGAGGCCGTGTTGCGGGTCGACCCGCCGCCCGTATGGTGTGGTCGGTTGTGGAGGTCCTTCTGTGTTAGGGTCACGAGGTGTTAGAGAAGTTTAAGTTAACCATCGTACAAATTCGTGGACGTGTTCGACCGATGTCCGCCGATGGGTCACCGCCTTATCTTGTAGTCAAACCGTGTTCTCGATAGTAAGTTGCGAGATGATTATTTCAGGAAGGTTGTAAGGCTGCACGAGGTGCCTACCTTCACCTTATGGCAGACAGTGGAGCCCCAAGTTACTACTGCTTTTCCGGAGGTTTTACCAGCAAGGTTAGGAACTCAGGTGAGTCTCGTGTCTCATTCACCTCGCCGTTGTTTGGATTTCGTGGTACTGTAAGGACTATTCGCCTCTTGTTGAGTATGTATTATATAGCTACCGTTTGATATTCGGTGTCGCTGTATGGAGCCTTTTAAAAAAAAAAGACGCTAGTGTAAGATTGCGGTCGATTGATTCGATGTAGCGAGTTCGGATGGTTGGTTCGTACTTGTTCGGGGCGTGGATAGGTGAAGCTTATCCGTAAGAGGTCATCGGCTCCAGAGTCGTGAAGCGATGCGAAACATGGTAAGTTATGAGAAAGAGTTCGAGTGCGAGAAAGTGCGGTACAACGAGAAGAGGCGAGCATGTGTAAGGACATAGATGTGATCATTTCGTTTATAAAGAGTAGGCGATGGGTGTATCTTTTAGACCCCTGGAGGGGAGCTTTTGTGATGATAGAGGTGATTCCTCGTGGAATTGGATGTAAGTATTTGCGCAGGTGTTTCTGTGGCCAGGTGTGGCAGGATTGTTCTCGTAAGTATAGTAGTGAAGACTATACTGACGCATGTTTGTTTTGAGACTTAGAAGGAACATTCGGGACGAATGTTTCTAAGGAGGGGAGAATGTTATACCCCGTATTTCCAGAGTATGTACGTGGGGACGTACGTAGAAAAGTTTGAACTTTAAAGTTGGCTTGGACGTTTTATTTTTGTGCACAAGTACCGAAAAGAATCGTTTTCCGACGAAACGTTTTACACAACTCGCGTAGGGTAAATTACGGCTATGTCATTTCTAATTTTTGCGGATTTTTCCGAGAGACGTAACATTTTGGACCAACAAGAGGGCGACACTTGTCACCCTCTAATTGGTGAACGTTGGGCGGTAAAGGGTGGGACGATCGGGAGCCTTTTGTCAAGGAGTTGGTAGGATATTTTTGTGTAGTAGATAGAATGGACACTTGCCTAAATCCTCACCCTACACTTGCCTTGCACTTGGCATCATCTTGGCCATTGGTTGACCATTGCTTGACCTATAAATACCCCCCTTTAGATGAAGAGTTCTTCATCCCCAACTCATTCTCCAAGTCTTGTAATTCAGTCCCCTCTCTTGTAGTATTTTCGTCCAACACCTCCCCTCTAGCCTTAGTGGCTTGGCGAGAGCCCCCAAAGCAAGCCCTGGCCAAACACCCCCCCTCCCTTAGTAGAAAATACTCTTCAAGTATTGTTGCTATGGCAAAATACTTTAGCCCTTATACTTTGTAGTATTTCCAAAGTCCCCTCTATACTAAAAGCCCAAATACTAGCTATACTTCCTTAGTCACAAACGAAACCCTAAGAGAAACTTCATTGTTGATTGAAGTAGTAAGTAGAAGTGTGTAGCAACTTCTAAGGGTTCTTGGAGCGCATTGGAGCGTACGGAGTAGGAGCTAAACCTCGCTTAGGATCGACGTTTATACTTGGATAATATTGGGCTTATCGAGGTAAATAAATCTTATCCTCCTTTTGTAATTAGAATATACATACTGTAGAAGTATAGGAATAAGTATTAACTACTTAGAAGGATATTACAGAATAGAAATGAATTGTTATCACTGTAGAAGGGTATAAAAGATGAATAATTGAATCGCATTTACATAGATCAGATTTACTGAGATCGTATAGTTTACCGGGTAGGAAGTCTTTGCCCAAATGTCCATAGAATAGCGAACCTCCGCTAGAGCTTTATACTGAAGATCAGGAGTTGATAGACGATTTGATCGTTATAGTCGATTCTCTGCGCGACATATTCGACTTGGCGGTGGATTTCGCCGGTAGAAGGTATGTGATTCTTCCTATACTCTTGAGCATGATATTTTAAAGTATATATAGTACGGTAGGCGACGTGTGTTAATCGAATAATAATTACTGCAATGTCTTTTGACTTAAGCCCGAATAAAAAGACCAAGTATTTCAAAAGAATTAAGAAACCTTTTGAAAGAAGAGTAACACTTGATTTTAAAAGCTTAAGAGTTATACTAGCTTTATGGGAAGTTAGGTATAACGGCAAGAGTGATAAAAAGAATGATTTATCGATTTAAGAAGATAAGAGACTTGACTTAATTATATTAATGTGAATTTTGTTAAAAGTGTGAAACCTCATTCGTGAGTAATGAGTATTTTGATTTTCAAAAGGAATGATGTTTCTTGATTTGGAAATCAGAATGAATGTCGAACAAACCACAGCAGCGCTAATAAAGGGAAATGTATTGACTAATAAAGAATTATTAATAACCAGTAGAAACCTCCATCTGCATAGAAGATAAGATGAGACAAAATGATATTACATTTCCTAGGTCACGCTTTAATAAGATTGTTATAAACAAGAATAACCTACTCACGATCGTATATGTTTCTCAAATTGCTTTCAAAGAGAATTATATCATTAAGTGATTAATACTATGAACTACGAAACCTTTCGAAAATGAGAAACTTGAGTAATCGAAATTAGGCAAACTTGAACATTTGGAAAAAGAATGTTGTTACTTGATTTTACAAAGAGAAGTGTTTTGGTTTACTTCAAAAGATAATCACTCTATTTTTATACTACGAGTATTGTGTGACTATTTGTGAAAGGACAGATCTCTTAAAGAGTTAATGTATGAAGTACTTTGGGGATAAAAACCCGATCTTGTTAATCATATAGTAGAAAGTACCTTGTGTGAATAACTTGATTATGTTGGTTTGTGATAGCCTTGTAATACTTTCTTGTTGATTTGATAAACAAACATGCTAGGATGCTACGGGTGTTATTATCTTGTGATGTTTGTATAAAAGGGTTTTCCCTCGATTGCGCTTAAGTTGTTTAAACTATCAGCCGTTATGTTGGTATTGTACCACTCACCTCGACATCATCCGGAGGTTGTCGCCTCACGATGCGGGGTAGACTCGGTCGTGTGTGACCTATGATTCGAGAATACCTGCACGGGTCCCGGGCTATGCGGAGTGCGGAGCTCTAGGTTAGTGTCGCGGCCTTTATGGTCACGCGATGCATGGCTACGCGGATCGCGAGTCGTGCAGACGCCGGGGAGTAGCTACCGACGCGGAATACCTCACGCGGGCCATCGAGTGGCCTACGCGAGTGCGGAAGTTCCAGGCTAGACGCGCACATTAGATATCGCGCGAGTGGCGGCTTTGATCATGCGACGTGCCTGCAGATCTCGTGATACGATTTATGACCGCTTGTACGCTGGTTTTAGTAGTCGGCTATGCCTTCGTACTTACCCAGACGGTTTTATGATGACACAGGTGGGACACGTGTTCATGTGTATTCCTTGGTGCTTTTCTATCATAGATCGCCATGGCGGTGAGGAAGGTATTCCACGGGCATGATTGATATTGTGGCGTGAGACCCATTGTTATATTCGAGTGATGACTTGGAGGCGTGAGTCACGACTGATCGCTTATTGTGAATCGTAGTTTGGTTATCATACATGTCTTCGCTTTACATAGACTACTATGATTTCATTTACGATTTTTAGTTTCACATACTGGTACTGTCAGATCGACTCCTTCGGGCTGCGTTCATGCCGCAGTAAATGTACTTACATTGTTGATCCCGCCTTGGATCATCGTTTCGTTTGGGAAAGCTCCGCTTTCCCGAGGCTTTGCTTTGTATGGTCCCCGCCGTTGTAGGTATTTGTATTCAGGTATGGCGGGCTCATTCCGCCATTGTTGTTTTAAACTCTTAGAGGTCTGTAGTCCTGTTGTAAAGTTGGGATGTAACTGTTCATTTTGGGTATTTATATATATATGCCGAAAGGCAACTTTTCTTCAGATAACTATGTCTCAATTTATACTGTTTCATATCTTGGTTGTTTTATATTCCGCTGATTACTCTGATGTAGGACTACTTGGGTGCCCGGGTAAGGCACCAGTCACGGGCCCCGGAACGGGTCGTGACAAATACTAAGCATTAGCAAAAGCTTCCCTCTAGCTCTCAATCATGTAACAGGAGAGAATAAGCATGATCTAGAGTAGAAAGTGGGTTTGCTATGAGAATGTTGCCCCTTGCTTGTGTATAATATATGAGCCTTTGATCTTCCAAAGATTTAGTTAGTTTTCTTTGTCCATCACATAAACACAAACAGGTGCACACTATATTAGGGTTAAGTGAGTCTAATTCATCTCAGTCGTTTCAGCTTAGTAAAATACCAATATCTGTTGCATGTCACCCTACCTCAATGTGAAGCTCCCTGGGTCCTTAAGCTTAGGAGACAATTTCTTTTGCAGGATGGCACTGCACTCCTCTTTTTCCCAAGTATTTCCTTCATGAACTTAAAATATGCTGGCATCTGTTCTAGGGCCTCAATGAAGGGAATATTTATATGCAACTTCTTGAACACCTCCAAGAATTTGGAGAATTGTTTATCAACTACCTTCTTCTCTAGCCTCTGAGGGTAAGGAATTCTCTCAACATATTCCCTCAAATGTGTTGGTGGGACATTCTCAGTTGTGGGGTGGTCCTCAGTGACCCCCTTTTTCTCTACTTCAACTACTTTTTCACTCTCATTTTCACTTACCACTGCGGGCTGGGGAGCAACTTGTTCCAACTGCTTCCCACTTCTTAGCACGACTGCCTGACACTGCTCTCTAGAATTCACCTATGTATTGCTCGGAAGAGTGCCCTGTGGCCTATTATTCACCATGTTGGTCAGCTGCCTTACCTGGGTTTCTAAGTTTCTGATGGAGGACCTTGCTTCTGCCATGAATTGAGTTTGAGAATTGGTGAGTGTCAACAAAGCTGCCCTCAATTCATCTGGTTTTTCGTGTGGGGCAGGTGAGCTAAACTGCTGTGAAGATGAGACATGATTGAGTGGCCGATTCGCATCGCCTCGAATCGAGTATGCCGCCTCGTCACCCCTCCATGAGAAATTTGGGTGATTTCTCCACACTGGATTATAAGTGTTCGAATAGGGATTGTTCTGGGGCCTTTGGAAATTCTCCACTGCATGACACTGAGCTTGCTCAATAGGAATGTTGTTTGGGTCAGCTGTTGGGCACCTGTCAAAAGTATGTGGACCCCCATAAATCTCACAAGTCACTGGCATCTGGATCGCTTATCGACACGTTGTTCTCACGAGCCGCTTGGTTAGGAGAGCAACCTGTGCATTTAATGTTGTGATGACATCTAACTCATGAACTCATATTGCTTTCCTTTCACCTATTCCCCTCTCATCTAGAAAGTGATTATTGGTGGTCATATCCTCTAGCAAGTCATGGGCCTCATGTGCTATCTTTCTCATAAACGCACCACATGCAGCTGCATCAATAATGGTTCTCGTGGTCCCACTTAGCTCATTGTAGAAGATGTGCACCAAATTCCATTGTTCAATGTCATGATGTAGGCATTTCTCTGCAGATTCTTAAACCTCTCCCACGCTTCATACAGTGACTCCCCATCGGTCTGGTAGAAATTATTTAGCTCTCCTCTCAGCTTGGCTGCTTTCGAAGGCGGGAAGAACTTTGCAAGGAATTTTTGTGCTAAATCCTACCATGTGAATATGGAATCTGTCGACAGGGAGTTCAACAAAACATTTGCCCTGTCCCTGAGTGAGAAAGGAAAAAGCCTCAACCGAATGACATCATCAGTAACGCCATTATATTTGAATGTTGCACATAACTTCAGAAAAGTTCGCAATATGCATGTGTGGATCTTCAGATGGTAATCCTCCGAACTGGACTGTGTGTTGCACCATGCTTAGGATTGCAGGCTTTATCTCAAAATTATTCGCTCCTATTGCTGGGAGCCTTATGCATTGATGTGCTCCAGTAACTCTTGGAAGCACATAATCTCTCAAGCTTCTCTCAGCTTGGACCTGAACTCATTCTTCTACATCTATAGGCAGCCCTTGGGGTCCTCTTTGGTTGGGTTGATGATTACCCACCCCTTCATTCATCTCATTATTGTTCTGTAGATCCCCCGTAGCTATCAATTTAATAATCTGCGTGTTTCGCCGGTTCTGCTTGCAAGTCTTTTCTATCTCAGGGTTGAAGGGACCAGTGTATCTGTTCCTCTTCTTCTTCGCATAAACTAGATCCCTGAAATAGATCAAAATCAACAAACAAATCACAGCGCACGGTTCCACAATTAAAAGAAATTAATAAAAGTCAAATTAGAAATTAAGAATAGATAATTTGATATTGAAACTACGCCAATTCCCGGCAACGGCGCCAAAAACTTGTTAGCGATTTTCCACACGCTTAACGCAAGTGTACGTATCGGGACAAGTAATATAGTCTAGGTAAGACCGAATATCGTCCTCAGAGACTGGTGTTCAATTACCAAACATCTATTATATTTTATCTATTTGGCTGTCGATAGTGTGTTGTTGTTTTTATCTATAAACTACTGAACAATTGTAAAAGTTAACTAAATTACTTTACTTAAATCAGATATGGTGGAAATAGGGCTTCCAATCTCCTCAACTATCCACTCGCCTTAATCCTTAATGTAACAATAAATGTTCTTTTATGTTAAGATAGCAGGTTAACTAGACCGTTTTATATTCTGGTTAAGATATATAAACACTCAACCCCGGTGCAGAAATCTATATTTCTATGACAAATTTTACCACATAGGAGGATTAAGAACAATAACCTATAAAACTACACAAGTATCGGGGTACTTTCGTCCACGATTTTAACCTATGTTTATTCAACTATAGCATATTCAAATCTCCCCTTTCAGATTTCGATTCGAGATCATATAAGTGATGATAACTAGTGATCAGTTAATTACCAAGCAATCAAAACAACCATTGAATAAATCTTAATTATATGAAGAATAAACTAAATTAATGCATTAAGTCATAAAGACGAGGTTCAAGCGATTCGAAAAGAAAGCCCTAAATAAAGTTTAGCTCCTAGCCATAGACATGCTAAGAACCAAAAGATTATCCAACATAAACTGAAAGTAAATAAAGTAAAGAAAAAAATACTTAAGAACAAGTCTCTAATCTTGAAGCCTCCGAGAACTAAGTTATGTTGTGAATAGAGGAATGAGGAACCCTTGAAAAATCTGCCCAAAGGGCCCTTTATAGCTCTAAAAAATGTGTGCAGCTTTTCCTTCATGGCCTTGGCCATTCCTGCACGGATCTGGCAATTTCCCACCTTGGCGCCACGGCCATGAACTCTGGCACCGCGGCGCCCAAACTTCTGCAGCCTCTCAGTACTTTAGGCGCTGTGGCCACGCAATCCTGCAGTTTGGCGCCACAGCGCCCAACTCCTGTGTTGCCAATTTTTGTCTATTTTGGCTCGGAAACCTCCTCTTCTGTCCACTTTTTGCTCATTTTCGTCATTTCACCTTTTTAAACCACTTTGACTCAAAAGGAAGAAAAACTACCATGACACGATATATATTTACACAAAAATGGGCAAAGTATTAACTAAAAATGTATATAAAATACACCGATCAGTGAGTGTCACAATTCTGTTATTTGTGACATTTTATAGAAACTATAGATTATTCACACAAGGTTTTTAAGTAGTACACTCAAGTCCTTGGTTCAAGTTTTATTATTTACTTTTTTGTAATTGCACTTTAGTCCTTGATGTTTCCAGAATTGTAATACATTGCTGGGTATTAATACCTCAACAGTGTCATCTTCTATGGCAGCTATCAATTAAAAACCCTATTTTCTTCTTCTTTTTCTCTCTTAATTTTCACTCTGTTACAACGTGATTCATATTCCATATGTTATTATCTTCATCAGACGGCTCACATTCCATCCATCAATAAAACATTGAGTCATCTGATGATTGCCACATGTAGGACAAGAAATGAAAGCATTCGTTTATATTTGCACATGGGTTGCTCCGAAACCCAGTTCATTTTATTTCTTGTCCTTCTTTCTTACTTTCTTCTTCGATCTGTGCGTGATTTGTGTTTTGGAGCATCAATTCTTCAACAGACATTATAAGCACTTTACACAAACATAAAACTTATCACTTAAAATCATGAACTAATAGTTCCCCGGGCACATATAGTGGTTCGTTATGCATGAGTGCTAAAACGTGATCATGTGCCTGCCTAATCAATTGCTTCCATCGCACTTATAATAGGTCTAATGGTAGTTTACTCCCCCCCTTTTGTTCCTTTATTCTTGGATGTTCTTTTTATAAAATTTCCAGAAAAGACATGTTTAATAAAGTAGGGGAGTAAATACAACCTCTATTAATAGTCCTCCTCCGTAACAACATTTCATTATAACAATCAATTTTTATGTTATATTATATTATGTGTTTTCTATAACAACATTATATTATAACAATAAAAAAATATTTAAATCAACATCGTTATAAAAAAGTCCCCAATGTTGTTACAGAGGAGGACTAGAGGTCTGACTTTATTTACTCCCCTACTTTATTAAACATGTCTTTTCTATTATATTATGTATTTTCTATAACAACATTATATTATAACAATAAAAAAATATTTAAATCAACATCGTTATAAAAAAGTCCCCAATGTTGTTACAGAGGAGGACTAGAGGTCTGACTGTATTTACACCCCTACTTTATTAAACATGTCTTTTCTATTATATTATGTGTTTTCTATAACAACATTATATTATAACAATAAAAAAATATTTAAATCAACATCGTTATGAAAAAGTCCCCCCCCCCCCTCCCCCAAAAAAAAAAAACAAAGATGACATTAGTATCTTTTGCGTAACAAATTTTTGAACCGTAACGGTGGTGTTAACTCCTTTTGCGCAATAGGGGTAGAAGATCGGCCCCATCGGTCCCCCCACCCCATTTTAAATTAAAAAATGTCAATAACATATTTAAACCGAGGTCCCATACTAAAAAAGGATCGGTTTTGGTTCAAATTTCAACCCGAAAGTTGAGATTCTTGGTATATTAAAGTTAAGGAACAAGTTTTGAAGCTTGAATTTCAAAATAAAGCGCCATAGAATTCGATTCTAAAACTCAAAAAATAACCTTCAATCTAAGTATTTTACTTGTGAACTTTCTAATTATATTGTTAAATATAGTATAATCCTAGCATGATTAATGTTACACAGTCTCAAATTTCAAAAGAGTAGTATTTTTCTAAAAAATATTTGCGCAATAGAGGCGGCAGTCTGCTCCCAACCCATTTTTTTATTTGTTAATTAATTGATTAGAAAAATATAATAATCTCCTAATTGTTAATTATTTATTAATTGAGCGTTAATTGTTTGATAATAAAAAATATAGTAATCTCCTAATAATTTTTTAATATGTTAATTATGTAATTGTTAATTTATTTATATGCAAAATTGTCTATTCCATATCAATTATTAACGTGCTAATTAGTTTATTCTATGTTCATTACCTAATAATTGTTTATTCAATATTAATTATTAATGTGCTAATTAGTTTATTCGATGTTAATTTATTTATTTGTAAAATATGTATTCCTTGTTAATTATCTAATGTTTCGTTAATTGTAGTATAATAATTAATTATCAATTATTAATTAGAAATAGTTAATCCTTAATGTAGGATTAAAAGCGTTATAAATCTAATGTTTTGTTAATTATAGTTAGTATAATAATTAATTATCAATTATTAATCCTTAGTTTAGGATTGAACACCATTAGTTTACTAATGGCAGCCGCCAGCCCAGTCCGACGAGGGCCAATGGGGCGGTACCCGCTGTGGGCTTGGGCACCGCAATGGGCTGCCCCACCGTGTCGATACCCCACCTCATCGTGGGCCAGTCCATCATCCACAAATCGATAGTCCAGAATTCTAAGTTCTCGTCCACAACATGTCTTTACAACTCAGGCACCATCTTTTGTAGGATATGCTCCCATTGATATCCAACAAGCCATGAACAACATAAATATGAATGTTCCATATGAGTCGTGAAACATGGGCATAGGGGCTACGTCTCACATGAAGGCATCTCAAGGTAATCTCTCATCTTATTTTAATATGAACAATAATAAAAATATTATTGTCAACAGTGGGTAAGAAATTCCAATTCGTGATATTGGTCAAGTAAAACTTCCCTCCCCTCACCCACCATTATATTTGAAAAATGTATTACATGCACCAAATCTGATTAAAAACTTGATATATGTACGACATTTTACAATTGACAATAATATTTCTATGAAGTTTGATCCTTTTGGATTTTCTGTGAAGGATTTTCAGACGGAGATGCCACTAATGAGATGTAATAGCACGGGGGACTTGTATCCCATCACTACCACTTCCAAAAACTACGTGACCAAACTAACGACCTTTGCAGCTATTTCCCCTACAGTATGGCATAATCAGTTGGGAAATTCGAGAGCATCAGTGTTCAACACTCTTAGGAAGAACAATTTTGTTGCTTGTAACAAACTTTTGGACTCCTCTGTTTGCCAAACTTGTGTGTTTGGAAGCATGTTAAACTTCTTTTTTAATTCTCTACTTCAAATACACTTATGCCTTTTGATCATTGTGCATTATAATTTGTGGACATCACCGGTTTTGAGTTCTGCATGTCATAATATTATATGCTTATTCTATAAATTATTCGAATTTTCTGTGGACATTTCCCTTAGGAAATAAATTGCAAGCCTTCACCATTTTAAAATAATTTAGTGTTTTTATCAAAATCCAATTTGGCAAATTCATTAAATGTTTTCAATGTGACAATGAGAGAAAATTCATAAATACCCAATTTAATGTTTTTGTCACCAAAATGGGATGTTTTTGCGTCTTTCATGTGCACATACATCACCACAAAATGAAAAAGCAGAAAGAAAAATTCGAATAATTAACAATATCTTTTGGTATCTTCCTGTGCATTCGTCCACACCATCGATTTTTTGGCATCACGCACTTCAAATGACCACATATCTTGTAAATATTTTTCCTAGTAAAATACTCTCCAACATATCACCTACACAAATGGTGTACCATCGTCTCCCATCTTTTATCCATTTGAGGGTGTTTGTGTTATCCATTGTTTTCGTCCACAACCATTCACAAACTTCATGCTCGTTCAACTTTTTGTGTGTTTTTAGGATATCCACAAAATCATAGGGATATAAATGTTATGATATGACGAACGGAAAAATATTATCTCTCATCACATAGTTTTTGATAAGTCTACATTCCCGTTTGATAATTATCATGTGGCATCCTCACCTTAATATGATTTTTTGGACGCCGGAATGCATTCAATTTTACAACATCATCTCCATACCCAAAATCAGACGGGATCGGCCCAAAATAATCCTCCCACCTTATCGGCCCAACCACAAAATGGGACAGGGCCAGTCCGCGATGTGGAAGTCACTACCTCTTTACCGTCGGACTCGGCCTAGTCCACTTTTCGTGGTTGGCCCGTGTCCCCGACTTGACTTCCATACCTAGTGCTTCAGGCCCACAATCCAGTCTCCTTTCGGCCTAATAACTCGGCAGAAAATCTAAATAACCAACAACCGGCCTTGGCACAAAATCCGACCACCCATCAGCCCACTACCATACTCGAGAGCCATAATCCCCAATCTTCAGTTTTAGCCCATCCATGGACCATTGAAACTCGTGCCATGCACATATTTTTTCGGCCCAAACATCATTTTAACCTGACATCTTCGGTCCAACCATCACATCTTCCCAAAAATCCCAAAGCAGTCCTATCATACCCGAATTGAAAGATGTCATGTTAGATGAAATTGTTGTTCTTATTAAAAATAAGATGTGGGAATTGATGCCCGTCCACCTAATGTTAACATAATCAGGTCTGTGCGAGTTTTCTGTCATAAAAAGAATTATGATGGCTCTTTTGCAAGATACAAAACTATTTGCTGGTGATGGCAGGTCTCAACAGGTTGGCGTGGATTATGGTAAAACATTCAGTCCGGTGGTTAAGCCGACAACTATCAGGACTGTTCTTATCCTGACACTTTCAAAATCCTGATCCATTCATCAATTGAATATCAAAAATTCATTCTTACATGACCACTTATAGGAGACGGTGTACATGCATCAGCCCTTGGGTTTCCGGGATTCTACTCATCCGAATTATGTTTGCATGTTGAAAAAAATCTTTATATGGCTTGAAACAGGCTCCCCGAGAATGCTATAACAGGTTTGTATCCAAACTGAATTTCTCACCCAACAAGTCAGATCAGTCCTCGTTCATTTATAGGAAGGGTAGTGACATGTCATATATCATTCTATATATACATGACATTATTCTCACAACATCATCTATATCACTTCGCCAGTCTATTATGTATCTTCTTGCAGCAGAATTTGCAATGAAGGACTTGGGTTGCTTAAATTATTTTCTAGGCATTGTTGTAACTCAATATGCAGGTGGTCTGTTCCTCTGAAATATTGTCTTAAGGACAGAGTGAATATCACACGACTCAGCAAATCTCTTGTTCTTGTTCTTATTTCCAGATTGTATTCTTTGTTATTGTTACTTACATTCCCGTTCATCCCATTGTTGTAATTGTTGTACCATCAATATTACTCACACGTCCTACCAGCAATGTTCATTAATTTGGTTTTCCATCCAGTCATCCTGCAGTTGAGGCTATCAATAATGTATTGAAAATCTACAGTAGTAGGCTTGCTGTGGAAAATGTGGAAGCCAAGGTACTTTCCAAAGTGATCACTTTTCTTGATGCCAAAAATAGTTGAAATGTCATCTTTAGCACTAGGGGTGGTGTTGGAGGAAAATACCACTTTAGATTTTATGAAGTTGATCCTCTGGCCAGATTTGACACTAAATGTTTTAAGAGTGCTGAGGATGGAGTTGACATTTTTTGTGTTGGCTTTGGAAAATAATGTGAAGTCATCAAGAAAGAAAATGTGAGAAATCTTTGGTCCCCCTCTGCTTATGGAGGTGGGAGTCCAAAGTTTTTGAGAGACTTTCTGCTTTATGCTTCTGGATAAGAGTTTCATGTAAAGGATGAATATGTATGGGGATAGGAGATCTCCTTGTCTGATACATCTGGTTGGAAGGAAGAGGTGGTTTTTCCTCTATTGACCAGTACAAAAATAGAGCTAGAGCTTATACAAGACATGATGAGATTGGAGAGATTAAGAGGGAAGTTAAAGAACAACAATATCTCTCTTATGAATGACCATCCTATCCTATCAAAGGCTTTTTTCAGATCAATCTTGAGTATCATGTTAGAGCTTTATCCTTTCATATGGTGGAAGTGGGTGATGTTCTCTTGAACTACAATAGAATTATCAGAAGCTCTCCTATTGGATAGAAAACTAGATTGACTAGGGCCTATAATGCTTGATAACAACGAGGTTAAGGAGATCCCAAATTTAAAACTAAAATAATAGAAGTGCGGAAGAAAAAATATAAAAGAATCTAAAAACTAGAACAATAAAGATATGAGAAATTCGAAAGAACAATCCAAGAATTTCCAAGAACGTAAGTTCTTAAGTCTTGACAAGATCCAAGTAACAACGTATAGATTTATAAGAAGAAATCTAACGCATTTACTTGAGATAACGAATAAAAAATAATAGATTCGGATCTTGACCACTTTGTGAGCAACTTAAGACAATAATTAGCATTTAGAACTAATCTCCTTCAAAAGAATACCAAAAAGAAATCAAAGATAGCAATGAAGATGTTATCTTACTACCTTGAACTATGAACTAGCTAGGTTGAAAGATAAATCTCAAAGTAATATGCCCAAAGGTTCCAAAAAAACTCTCAAATATATTATATTCTTCAAAATGTAAGTTACAATGCAAGAACAAAGCACCCTTTATATAGTAGTAAAGAAGGGGCTGGTCAAGATAGAAATAAATGGGAATTATATTTCCTATAAGCATAGAAACTACTCACACTTGGACTCATGCAAGTCAACATAGATTGAAACAATTATAAAGAGGAATTATATCCCCTCGGGGCATAGAAGGCTGCCCACATTTGGACCAATGCAAGTCAATAAAGATTAAAACAACACTTAAATATAGATTTTAGAAACTATTTTTCGGCTGTTGGATATTCTTCTTTTTTGGGCTATTTCGGGCCTCATTCCATCTAATTTAGAATTTAATTTGGGCCTCCAAATAGGTGTATGACTTGATAAAAATGTCTTAATTGGGTTGGACCTCTTCTTCCATCACCATACCCTTTTTAATTGCTAATTGCAACACATTGAGCTTGTCTTCCAATTTCTTTAAGTTATAAAGTCTTGATAAGATCCAAGTAACAACATATAGATTTATAAGAAGAAATCTAATGTCTTTACTTGAGATAACGAATAAAAAATAATAGATTCGGATCTTGACCGCTTTGTGAGTAATTTAAGACAACAATTAGTATTTAGAACTAATAGAAAGAAATCAAAGATAGCAATGAAGATGTTAGCTTACTACCTTAAACTATGAACTAGCTAGGTTGAAAGATAAATATCAAAGTAATCTGCCAAAAGGTTCAAAAGAACTCTCAAATGAGAAATGTAAGTTACAATGAAAGAACAAAGCACCCTTTATATAGTAGTAAAGAAGGGGCTGGTCAAGACAGAAATAAATGGGAATTATATTCCCTAGAAGCATAGAAGACTACCTACACTTGGACCCATGCAAGTCAACATAGATTGAAAAAAATATAAAGAGGAATTATATTCCCTCGGGCATAGAAGGCTGCCCCCATTTGGACCAATGCAAGTCAATAAATATTAAAATAGCACTTAAATATAGATTCTAGAAACTATTTTTGGGTTGCTGGATTTTCTTCTTTTTTGCGCTAATTCGTCCTCATTCTATCTAATTTAGAATTTAATTTGGGCCTCCAAATAGGTGTATGACTTGATCAAAATGTCTTGATTGGGCTGAACCTCTTCTTCCATCACCATACACTTTTTAATTGTTAATTACAGACAATTGAGCTTGTCTTCCAATTTCTTTATTTGAGATCTTATCATGGGTCTTTTTGGAACTTCCAAAGCTTCATACATTTTCTTTAGTGATGTTGAGATGCCGTGGATGCTATCAATGTTATTGAGGTGAGGTTTGATTCTATTGACAATGATCTTAGTAATGAGATTGTACATTATGTTGCAAAATCCAATGGGCCTGAAGTTTTTAAGGATTGAGGCATTAGGGGCCTTGGGGATGAAACAGAGGTAGGTGAAGTTAACTTCAGGGTCCATTTTATTGGAGAAGACTTTGTGATAAAAAGAGTTTACTGGGCCTTTACCAGTTCCTAGTACTTTTGGTAGAAGAGAGGATGGAGCCCATTAGGCACATGGGCTTTTATAGGTTTGAAAGAGAAAAGAGCTATCTTTATCTCACTATCTCTACGGGGGCAAGAGAGGTTATTCTTGGCTTCTTGATTCAAAGTGTTGGCTCTGTTTGTAAGGTTGGAACTCTAGTAAAATGGGAAAGATCAGTTTGGTACAAGCCAGAGTAGAAAGAGAGGATCTCATTATTGATGTCCTGTTGATAATGGATCCATTCTACTGCCTCATTTTTTAGGGCAAGAATTTTGCTTTTCCTTCTTCTGTTCAAAGTGGTTATGTGGAAGAAGCTGGTGTTGACATCACCCTCAGCCAGCCAATTTAGTCTAGATTTAAAGGATCAGAACTCAGCTTCAAGCCTAATGATTTTACTAAACTTCTTTAAAAGGGTGACTTCAAGATCCAGGAGGAAATCACTCAAATGATAATTTGGAGAGAATTGGATACCATTTATTTTAGCCAGTAATTTCTTTTTTTAGTGAAAAGATTCCCAAAGGTGACTTTTTTCCAAATGGTAACTTCTTGCTGGAAAGATTTGGTAACAAGTTCAGAGAGCTGCCTAACCAGAAGTTGTGTTCAATAATGTTTTTAAGGTCTGGGTACCAGATGGTTTCAAATTTGAAGGGTCTGGCCTGATTCCTGGATCTTTCATTAGAAGGGGTGATTAACAGAGGATAGTGGTCTGAATAGACTCTATGTAGATGGGTCACTAAAGTTTCAGGAAAGCTAAAATCTAGGAGTCATTAATAAAGAATCTGTGAATTCTCTCAAGGATGTGATTTTGCCTATTAGTGTATATTTTATTAGTCCAAGTGTATTTACTCCCCTTTTAGACTAAGTCTAATAGTTTGCACTTATTAATGCAATTTCAGAATTTGTTGACTCTTTTTTTGTTAATGGGGTTGCCTCCAAACTTTTTAGAGGCTCTAAGGACTTCATTTAAATTACCACCAATCAACCATTTATCATTAACAGAGATAAGTCACTGCTAGCATAAATAGCTGAACACAATCAGTTAGAGGGGGTTGTGTACCTGGATCATGACATGGATACCCTGAGCATTGGTAGTGATGTCCTCCAGCCAGAGAACTCCTTCCCTATACATGATCACTATGCCACCAGATCTACCAATCATTCGAGACTGAATCATGGTTATGTAGCCCAAATCCTCTGTCATTTGCTTATGATCCCCCATTTTTGGTTTCTAACAAGACAAGCAATGAAGGTTTATGAATCATGGTTATGTAGCCCAATTCCTCTAGTCTCTAAACAACCAAACACTTCTATCTTATGCTTTTGCAGAAAGAGCTTCAACTCTTTCTGTTTGAGGGATTGATTCAATCCTCTCACATTCCAAATTGAGATGATCATGAGGGGTAGGTGACCCCATGAGTTATGTTAGTAGTCTAAGAAGAGCTTTCCTGAGCTCAATTCTCCGTCAGCACCTCAAAATTATTTGTTGTTCTAACAACTCCTTGGTGCACAACTGCAGTCCCTTGAGGTGATCTTTGTGGTTCTATCTGAATGACCACAACATCTTCTTAGGGAAGAACAATAGTATTATGGGTTGTGTGCACTGGTGGTGTTGTTTAACCCTCCACTAGTTCCTCATCCTTGGGTTCCCAATTCTGTGTGGGCACTCTAGCTCTTCTATCTCTCCTCATTTTTCTTCTCCTATGCCTTTCCTGATAATCATTCCCACTGGTTCCTGAACAGCATTCCAGCAGTCCTCAACATGGCCAAACGTCATGCAATTAGCATAAAATTTGGATTTTCAATCATACTCTACAACTTGATGGATAAGCCCTTGTGGTGTTTGCAGCTCAATAGAATCCCTAAGTGGTTGAGAGACATCTACATCCACCAGGATCCTTACATAAGAGATTTTCTTTATGTTAGCTGTGAAGTCATCAGTATACTTAGGCCGACCAATAGCACTTGTTACTTTGATTAATGCTTCAACAGACCAGTAGCCCACTGGTAATTCAGAAAATACCACCCAAATAGGAATAGTAGTAAGAAAATCCAGATTGAATTGAATATCTATAACCCATTGTTGAAGAATAAAGGCTTGTTATGGAATGTATAAGTGTCTGTATCCTTCACCTTTTCACAATCATTCACAGAAGCAAACCGAAATATGTAATATCGCTCATCATGATCCAGAATATGGGGGTTTTCAACAAAAGTCCAAGCATTAACATAGGCTTCCAATGACTTAAGATACAAGGTATCACCAACAATGTAACTAATTAACACAGTTTTCATGTAATCCTCTTGGGTTTAATGACCTCTACATCAATATTAACATAAATCTTCCTATCTTTGGTTGAAGGAGGAATATTAGTAAGTGGCTTACCTTCTGTGCCAAGTGATTCGCCTTGTAATCATTGAGCTCAGGTGGAGTGGGTTGTGTAGATGTTGTAGCCTCAGATAACTGAAGGCGACGCACCGCCAGTGTTGTAGCAGTTTTGGGGCTGCCATACGACTCCAAATGAAGAGAATCATGCGAAGCAGAATCGAACCCGCTATCCTCAACTTCCTCCACAATGGATTGGAACTGTGTGGAATGAAACTACCAAAGATTAATGGTGGGGGTCGGTTTGAGTAACTTTCATGGGGCGTAACCATCACCATCGCATTCGTTGAAGATTTTTTGGTATCAGACAGTCGTTGGGTCATCATTTTCAGTCCAAAGGTGTACGTTAGCAATTCCCGCTTAACGTGCACCTAGAAAGAGAAAACATGACTCTCCCTTGTTTTTCCTAAACATGATAACAATCAAAATCAAATCACTTGGAAATTTTTTCCTCACACCTTTTATTTGGTAACTTAAAATATAGGGTAAATAATCTATTGGAGTATAACTTATTAAACTTATAACGTTAACGACCGATATGTACATGTTTTTTTTTAAACTTGGGAAAAATCCGCAACCTCTATCATATCATTTGCCACAGCTTCTTCCCTTCGGGTGAGCACTGGGTAAACTCACTCATGTATAATCGCTCGTAAACCACACAGAAGATGTAAAGCGTACTAGGTAAACCCCGTGCTACAAGCTAGATTGAGAAGGCATTGTGGGGGATTCGATCCAGGCCTTCTGTGTGGAAGTCACCCACCAAACCAACTCAACCACACCCGAAGGTGCAAAATGAGATGTACATGTTATATCATATGTAACTTAAAACTTATTACTCCCAGTACTATTTTTTGTGAGTTACACAATGGATGTACGAAAATAGTTAACAACTATTACTAGTATTTCGAAAAGAATAAACTATAATGATTTACAATACAATAGGCTTAAAGTCTAACAAGAGTTGTGACAACAACAACAAGTCTTGTGATCTTGATCTTTTGTCTTGAATCCGCCTTGAATCTTCTGTCGTTGGATCTTCGTTCCAATTGCAACAAGCTCATTGATCTTGATAACCTGAAATCAAGAGACACTAAATCTCTACTTGTTACAACTGTGATGAGTCGAGTGTTAGCATTTTGTCCTTAAGACATTATTGTATCATATATATCTTTTTACGTTGATGGCAACTGTCTCCCAAGATAAAACATCATCAAACAAATGAGCAAAAAAAACTCAAGTGTTTCTCAAGAAGAACCTTTGAGTGTGTGAAAGTATGCTAGAGAGGAAGAAGTTCAGAAAAATCTGAAATAAACAAGAGTGAAGTGTGTTCTACAATTGAGCCTAAGGCCTCAATTTATAGTAGTGTAAGAATGTCTCTTCAAGTGCCCATGTAATGGTCAATCAAGTGTCATGTAATGGCCACTTAATACACCAAGTAATGCAACAAAATAATGGTTGATTTATGGAGGAAAAACTGCAATTTGAATGCTCCAAAACGTCCCCAAAATCAGCCAAACTTTTGGACTTCCATTCACACAGACGCTGCTCGGGAAGCGTCGCGGCTCTAGTAGCCAAAGTCCACTCAAGCGTCGCGGCCCTAACCTTGGAGCGTCGCGACGCTGCGGTCCTTGTGGTGGTGGTGGTGACGCCGCAGCTCTTTTCCGCCCCGTTTCGATCTTACACTTCGTACACTTCTTTCTTCATTTACCAGCGTGGAATACATGTCATTTAACCAACGATCGTCCATCATTTCATGTCTCAAAAGTTTAATCACGTACCAATATCTATTTCACTAATGAAATTTATGATATCTGACACTACGTGTGCACGTGTGTGAAAACGACGTTTCCGACGTACGGAATTCCAATTATTCGAGTCATAAATAATGGAATAATCTTGATTTCACATTAGTAAATTTTCAACATTTTTATCTAGACCGAGTTGTTGACCATTTTGCCATAACCAAAAGGATAAGCATTTGAACCGGTCCAAAGTGTTTCCGACAAAAATCAAGAACATATCCAACTTTTAGACTCGTAATAATCACGCAAAAAAGGACTATGATCATAGTCTTGCTTGTCGATTATCAGAAGATCATCCATGATACTTTAAGAAATTATATAAGCCAAAAAAGAAAAGGGATTTATTTTATTGAGGATCCCACAGCTAGGGCTGTGAGTGAGCCAAATTATTCGATTCGTAAAATTAGGCTCGAAAAAGTTCGATTTGAGTTCGGGTTCGTTAAATCAAATATAGGGTCGAATCTTAAATTTAGATTCGGCCCAAATAGAGTCGAATATTCGGCCTGATCCGCCCCAGTCCATATATATATATATATATAAACCCTAAAATTTTATTTGCCTCTTCAGCTCTTCTAAAACCCACTTCAGCTCGACGCCGAAAAATTGCATTTTCCAGCCACCACAGAACACAATTGGAGACGAAACTTATACTGTTAGCTTCGTCTCGTCGAGCCCGTCATTTTCATACCAAGCACCACCGACGATTCATTCTAAATCGCGACCAATTTCAGATCGAAAAATCATTTCACTGTTGTTCGGTTTTTTCCAAATTTCGGTCGCCTGAGCACAAATCGACGGCGAAGGGATACACCACTGTGACCGCCATCTCACAGCGGTCATTTTGGTACCAACGACGTCCATCGACTCAACCCCTAGAGTTCCGACGACCAAATCACGTTGCAGCGGAACCCTAGCCGTCGTCGTGGGTTTTCCGACGAACTGAGTTATAGTCGAAGGTTGTGGTTGGTACCAATAGATTCGTCTTGATCAGTACTACATTAATCACTAAGCATCGTTCCTCAATTCGTTCACAACATTCAAGTCGACCAAATCAAAACTCCGACGGTTGTTTTGAATTTTCTGGTCACCTCAGTCATCAACGTTAGCAGTAGGTGGTGTCACTGAGTTCGTCTTGATCTTGGCTACAATTTGCACCTATCCTCGTGCCTCAATTTTTCTCAAATCAGATTTCACCATTGTTACTCCTTCAAGCTTCAAGTTTTTTGGATCGAACTATTTTCGAATATTCGATTCGATTTGTCGAATCGGATCGAATATTAACTACTCTAAAATACTGTCGAACTCGAATTGAGCCTTAATTTCTAAGGTTCGACGGGTTTGAATATTTTCGAGCCGAATCGAATATCTGCAAATTTTAGCTTTATTCGGCTCGGTAACAGCCCTACCCACAGCTAGTGTTCTAACTATTTTATTCACGACATTGAACTATTACCAATTTTCTTGTTCTGCTAACATAAAGAGTAAGGTCACAACATTTACTTTGTTTTTATGTCAATTTCAATTTTATTTTCTCCCTGAATTAGTGGGATAAAAGGACCCGAATAATAGAAGTTAAAGGAGTCCACTTGGACAACTCAATTGATTTTAAGAGGATATTTGGAGTAATGATCAAAGATCGAATTCCGTCAGCGACAATGTGAGAGTTTCTTCTTGAAATAAAGAAGGATTTCTTATGCACAATGTGGTACTGGTCTAATCTTTGAAATCAATTAAATCTCCATGATTTAACTCTTTCACAGATCTATCGAACCGGAGTGTGGAGCCCTAGGGGAGATTCCACTTTTTTTTTATTGGAGCAAGATAGAAGTTAAAGGAAAGTCGGATCTGGATGAATTCTTGGAAAGCAGCATTTAACAGATTCGTTTAATGTCATAATTAAATGATATACTTAAGCCCACAGGTTTTGTAAAATTCCACCTGGGTGGATTCAGGAGAAACAACGACCTGAAAAACAACCAACGCTTTCAACATCAAAGAATTTGCGTCCTTCCTTTTCTAACATTATGGCCGACATAATTGACTTCTGAAAGAGATGTTTTCCGCACAAGTTTCAAGTGCATGAACCTTCATCTCATATTTCTGTCATTAATTACACTACTTTATAGTACTATAATTACTTGTACTATTATATCCGTCCGAAAAGCTTAACAAAATCCCTTTGGTTAAATAATTATGCACTGCAAATATGTCAATTAAGAAGTTCGACAAAAACTCGGAATTTATGTGTGTATTATATATAGACGCACTAACACACAAATTCTTAAATTGGTTATCCAAAGTTTTTTTTAAAAATTGACTCAATAAGACTTTAGTTCAGTTTAAGAAGCAACCCTGTTTACACACAGTTTCTCTGTTAACGTTCTTTATATAATTTTATTAGAAGATACTCATTTTATATTGATTGTGTAAATCTCATAAATAAACTCATACCACTTAGTCAAAAATAGTTCTTTATTTTTCTTTTTATTTTATAGCTTGTCACTCTCAGAGTCCACGAATGCAAAATGATAAGTTTTTATTACCTTTTTAGAATCATTTTTCTTGGTCCTAGATTGTTTTTCTTTCAACTTGCTAAATTGTTGAGAAAACATTGCTTTAATAAAAATGCTTTCCTTCAAGCTAGGCATATTAATGTGTTATTTCTCTACACCGTCCGAAGAAGGCAATGATTAAAATGTGGAATAATCCAGATCCACTTGATATACCACTCTTTGCATACAGTAACGTCAGCGTGTTCTTTTTGACAAATATATTTTCCACAGATTGTGGCATCTTTAAAAGAAAGTCATAAATCAGGCGTACGTATATAAATAATAACAACATATCAAAGCCTCTCCTATAAGTGTCGAGTTCAAGCTGCTTCACAGTTGTGTAGCGGTTCTTCTTTCTTTATAGGCTTAAACCCTAAAACGGAGATATTGGTACAACAGGAGGCTCGAGAGACCTCGAGATGTGTAGCAGAGGGCAAGTAAGGCATTGTGTCGTCGAACATTAGTTACCAGATTCATTCAGTGACAGCCTTAGGATAAGGAAGAGATATTTAAAATCTCACAACGTGAAATTTGAGAAGAATATAGTGTATGCATACCTTACATCTATCTTAATAGGTAAAACGTACGTATATAATTAGCATATTTATTTCATGGACTCTAAAGGATATTACATTCTAAGCAGGGACGGAGCCACCTTGTAACCAGGGTGGGTCCGGGCTCCTCCTCAAATTTAAGTTTTTCTTAGTATATTACTAGTAATATTCATGATATTACAATAGATGTACTTGAGAGAATAGAGGAAGATGGAGCAACCCAGGACCAAAAATATGAAACTAAGATTTTATCTGAAGCCTTGCAGAAGTTTGATTTTGTGTTCAGTCTACACCTAATGAGAACACTATTAGGAATCACAAATGAATTATCACACGCACTACAAAGGAAAAATCAAGATATTGTTAATGCAATGAAGTTGGTTAGAGTTTGCAAGCTACGACTACAAGACATGAGGGTTAATGGGTGGGATTCTTTAATTGATCAAGTTTCTTTATTCTGCAAGAAGCATGATATTGATGTATGTAACATGGATGAAATGTTCGTTCGTGCTGGACGATCGTGACGAAAAGATCCGAAAATAACAAATTTACATCACTATCGTGTTGAGATATTTTGTGTCGTCATAGATTTGCAACTTATGGAATTGGAGAGTCATTTTAACGAGACTAGCACTGAGTTGCTTCTTTCCATGACATGTTTACATCCAAGTGACTCATTTTCAGCTTTTGACAAGAACAAGCTTATTCACTTAGCTACTTTTTATCCAAATGATTTTTCTGAGATGGACTTGGTGGTATTTGATGATCAACTTGAGACTTATATTGTCGATATGCGTACTACAACAGAATTTTCTAATTTAAAAGGGATTAGTCAGCTTGCAGAGAAAATGATTGAGATAAGGTGTTCTCTCTAGTTTATTTGCTTTTGAAATTAGCATTGACACTATATGTTGCTACTGCGATGGTAGAGAGGGTTTTTTCTGCAATGAAGATTGTGAAGAATAAATTACGAAACAGAATGGGAGATCAATGGTTGAATGACATCATGGTTACCTATATTGAGAAAGACGTATTTGCTAAAGTTGATAATGAAGATATCATAGATACATTTCAAAAAAAAGAAAACCCGCCGAGGTCATTGTTGAATCTGTGATTGTCATGATTTTTAATACATATTAATTTCTTTAATAATATATTTTAATTATGTTTAAATATAAATAAACTCCCCCTAGACCAAAATCCTGACTTCACCCCGGATCTAAAGATGGTTATCTTTTAACTAGCTTTCTCCCAACTTTCAAATTTACTAACTTGATTAATACTATTAAAAGAGTAATCAACGCGCTTCATGTCGAAAGATTCTTTTTTTTTTTTATATTCATCGTCGGTAATGATTGAATTTCTATATATTCTAGACAAGCAGACAGTTCCTAATTGGAAGCTTTATCTTCTATTGGACTTTATTTTGTCAAAGAAGTTGAGTGGAATTGGAAAAATGTCACGCTTTATTCCTAAAGATGTGATTGTCATTTGTCACAAAGATATACGAAAACATGTTTAGTTAGTGACACTTTCTTTGAACTGCATCTTCTTATAAGTATGTATCAATTACACTATTTAAGTGTAGAGTTTCTTTCACAAAAATTCCCCTTTTTAGAAGGAAAAAAAACTAGGAAGTTAACGGGACGTGTATTTGATGGTTTGTTAAGTTAATGAGGTTTGAATTTATGATTTACTTGTGTGTGTCATGTATAATAACCAAGGTGGTGTCGTTAAAATGTTATACTCAGTCCATTCACTTTTATTTTTTAACTATACTAAAAATAAATTTTCACTTTTATTTGTCTACTTTAGCATATTAAGAGAAAAATAATTTATTTTTTCTGTTTTACTCATAGCATACATTTCAAATCATTTTTAAGTCCATTAAAATCATGTATAAATTAATATGAATATGATGGTAAATTATATATTTCATTTATTATTTTTTAAGGGTGTGCAAAGTTCATAACGGACATGTAAAAGTGAACGGAGGGAGTAGGAATTGAGTTTTTGGATGTACTATGAAAATCAATATGAAAAATGAAACTAAGGAGCCGTTTCGCCATTAGAATTATTTTACTTTTTCCGAAATTTCTCGCTTTATTTGAAAATCAATATTTGGCCATGAAAATTTCAAATACAACTTGAAATTGTATTTTGAATCTGGAAAACACCCAAAACTTTGTTTTCACTTTTTTCACTTTCAGTACAGTCAAATATTCTTTGCAAAAACTATAACCAAACACAACTCCATCTTCAACTTCAAAAATTCAAAATAAAGTAAAAAATATTTGGTTTCTTTGGCAAAACTCCTAGTAATTTCACTGTGACTTAATTCATCGATAACCCCTTAAACTTGCTAGAGAATTTCATTTAAACACTTAAATTAGGGCTTGTTCCAATTGAGCAAGTGAACATATAATGATACAAGTCGAGTTTCACCAATATCATGCAAACCAAGCCGAGCTATGGATCACTACCTTGGAGGTTTAGAAGTTGCTTGGAATGAAGAGAAACATGTCAGGACAAAATAATATTGATCATGAATCGCATGAACTCAGAGAGGAGCATGTACCCATCAAACACCGGGACGTGACAGACCGTTTGGAAACACTATGAATGGACTCGGATCGTTCAGAAATGCTACAAGCAGAGTCAGATTAAACAATAGCCCCCCAAAAGCAGACCCTAACAAACCCTCATATGAGAAAGACATTCGAAGCCACTCGACGGAGAGCCATGAAGCACGGCCCAAAGAGCGGTACCCCAAGAAAAAAAAGACATCTGCTCTCCAAGGTGGATGAGATATTCAAAGGAGAGGGTACCCCCCTCAAAAGCTGCCCTAGTCACAATTTTAGCAACAAACAACGCTATAATAGAGCGTATGAAACAATTTTTGAACTCTTTATTCGAGGCAGCACCGGATAGTCGACCGACGAATGATGCAAAAGCCATAGAAGCGCCTGGTGCGTTTGCAGAAAACACGAAAATAACAGAGCCTGCAACACCAAAAGAAGACTTAGCAAGACTTGTTGCGCTAGAGAAGGATCTTCATGAACAGATGAGTTAGATACCTGGGGCTCCTCCTGTGTTAAAAAGATAAAGAACAGAAAGATTTCTTACAGGGAAAAAACGGCTTCGGAGCCCATCCTGAAGAAATTCAAAATGTCTGACATATCCAAGTATGAAGGCACCATCGACCCGGATAAGTACATTATAACCTTTAAGGCTGCAATCACTGGGCATGACTTGTAGTAGCACCAGATCGAATCCGGCATGCTGAAGAGTTTTAGCCAAACGCTCATAAAGGTAGCACTCTTTTGGTATACTCTCTTACCTAAAAACTCTATTGATTACTTTGTTGCTTTTACAGATGCATTTATAAAAGCTCATGTTGGGGCCCGGAGGGTCAAAACTCATAAGGAGGATATTTTCACCGTGAAGCAGAGGAAAGCGAGTTACTCTGCAGCTTTGGGGAATATTTCCAATAGGAGAGAATGTTATTACTGGTAATTTCAGAGGATTGGGTTGCCACAACATTTACCGACGACCTGAACGTCAATAGTTCGAACACTTCAAGAAAGCTGAAGAAAAGTTTAAGGGAGTTCCCAGCTAAGTCCTAGAACAAAGTGAATAATAGATATATCGCCAAGATGAGGATAGAGGATGATCATGGGGTCGACGCCCAGGCAGAAGTCAGAAGAGGGCGACATGGGAAGTCACAAAATGCTCTCCCTTACAGATAAAGGGATCCAAGAGGTTTGTACGAACCTTATTCAACCTAACAATCACGAGATGAATGATCGAACAAGCCAAGGTATGATTAGGGTCAGCCTAGTAGAGAAAGAGATGTGTCACAAAAAGCCCATAAATGACTCGGGACCACTAAACGTGGCCTCTTAGAATGTTAATGTAGAGGTCGTGTACCTAGTCATGGCGATGAAAAATATTAAGGAAGCCTGGTTTCTGGTGGCAATTCGGTCCAACCCAAAAAAATGGGGTACGAACGTGGAACACTGGTGTGAGTTCCACGAGACTCCGAGCCACTCAACAGAGGACTGCAAGCACTTGAAGTATGAGGTGGTAGACCTAGTAATGAGGGGGCACTTCACGGGAATGCCTAGCACAGTAGGGAGTGATAAATATGATTGCTAAAGGCAAAATAGTTGGGGCAGTGTCTCAAATATAACAACACGAGTGGATACTTCAGTCCAGAAAAAAGGCAAAGGATAAGCCTGAAGATCACATCAAATTCAGTATAGCGGAAAAGAAAAGCATCGAGAGCCCATACGTCGATGCTCTAGTAATTTCTATCCAAATATTTCAATTTAAAATAAAGCATGCACTCATTGACCCATGCAGCGTTGTGAACGTTGTGCAACTCCGCGTAATTAAGGAGATGCAGTTTATTGGGAAAATGGTCCCGATAATAAAGGTTCTGACCAGTTTCAACCTATCTAGTGAAATGACTCGGGGGAAGATTGAGTTGGTCACCCATGTGAAGAAAGTTTCAATGAAAGATTTATTTGACGTCCTTGAGAGGGGAATGTCATATATCTGGTGATTGACACACCCTGTCTACACGCTATGAGGGTTGTCCCATCTAACTTTCATCAAGTGATAAAATTCCCAATGCATTGGGGAGTAGCTGCAGTACAGGGAAATGTTGAAACTGATCAAGAAGATATCACTTTGGTTGACAAGAAAGATAAGATAGTCAGGAATGACAGATAGAAATCACATATGCCCACTTCTGAGGTCAACTCTGAAGTCGAGCAAGGGAAGGAACCAACAGGGGGCTTTACCCGGAGGACCCGACTAATTAAAGTCCTCAGGGGTTCATGGTGCTGGAAGAATTAGATGCGAGAGGATCCACAGCGGAGGATCTTGAGCTGACCCTCTATCATCCAAACAACCTTAAGAAATAGGTATACTTGGGCTCAAGCTTAAATCTCGGGTTCTGGGAAAATTTACTTACATTTTTAATAACAATATTGGTAGCTTTACTTGGTCGAAGTTAGATATCACAGGTGTACCCCTAGAACTTTCCCTTCACAAGCTAAACATCGACCTGAATTGTCAACCATTAAGCAAAAAAGGCATTCGGTGTCAGCAGAGCGAAGTCAATTTGTCAAATAAGAAGTGGCCCGACTCGTCTAGTCAGGAGCGGTTCGAGAGGTAAAATACCTTGACTGACTGGCAAATATGGTGGTACTTATTAAGAAACTTGAAACTTTTCAAATGTTTTTAGATTTAAAAGATTTAAACAAAGTATGCCTAAGGAACTCATACCTTATGCCTCACCTAGATCATGTCATCGATGCGGTGGCCAGATATGAGCTACTCAATTTCCTGGACGTATCCACAGGGTTTCACTAGTTGACCTATCGGATGTTCCAACAGTGGCATTGAGGCCAATTTGGATCATATTCGGGTAATTGAACAAATATCAAAGGTACTCAACAAGCTCGAAAGGTGCAACGTCTGATCGGGAGGATAACGACATTGGGGAGATTCATATCAAGGTAGCTTGAGCGATGTCAAAAAAATTTTGGCCTGCTAAAGAAAAAGAAAGACTTCCAAAAGACCCTGAAATGCCAACAAGCGCTGAAGGATCTAAAGCGATACCTGACAAACCCACTCCTGCTCGCAAAACTGGATGAAGGAGAACTTCTGTTGATTTATCTCACCGTATCCGAAACTGTTGTAAGTGTTATGCTCATTCGAAAATAAAAAGGTACGCAATCTCCTATTTATTATACTAGTAAGTCTTTAGCTGAGGCTGAAGCCCGCTACCCTCACCTCGAGAAGTTGTCTTTGGCCCTGGTAGTTGCATCTCATAAGCTGAGGTTGTATTTTTTATGTCACCCTATATATTTGCTCACCACTTTCCCTTTGAGGAATATATTGCACAAACTTGAACTTTCGGGCAGGCTAGTAAGTTGGTCGATCGAAATCTTTGGGTATGACATCATCTATCGACCCTGGTCTGCTATTAAGTCTTAAGCCTTAGCCGACTTCGTGGCTGATTATAGTCCAGGAATGATCCTATGACTCATACGGAGGCAGTTTGGGAAATTGAAATGTCATCTGGGGAATATGTCCTGTATACGGACGCGACCATAAGCATAAAATGTACTAGGCTGGGGATTGTCCTGATTGCTTCGTTAGGGGATATCATCAGGCAAGTTATTAAATGTATTTTTTAACTAACAATAAGGTCAAGTATGGGACTGTAATTATAAACTTGGAGTTACTTTCCCAGTATTTAATTAACAATCAACTGTGAATCACTTTTGAGTTTGATATTTTCAGCTCCGAGTCCTAGAGCTGAATGAGGCCAAAGACAGCTGAATGCAAGAATACTTAAGTAAAGCTGTCACTTTATTGGCTCGGTTCAGGAAGTGGAAAGTGATACAAATCCCTTGAGAAATGAACTTTAAAACTGACACCTTAGCTAACCTATGCTTTTTATCTAGGGCAACTAAGGAAGAATCGAAGTCCATAGTCCATCTATTATGCTACGTCCTAGATTCTGGCCTACACGAAGTAAATTATATCAGCTTGACTTGGGACTGGCGGAATGACATTATTAATTATCTACAGTCAGGGACTCTCTCTGAAGATAGTAAGGAGGCTCGGACGTTGAGAACCAAGGCGTCCAGATATTGCATGCACTAGGGAGAATTGTACAGAAGATCCTACCTCGGACCCTTGGCTAAATGCTTAGGACCTACGGAGGCCGAGTACGTGATGAAAGAGGTACACGAAGGAAATTACGAAAATTATTTCGGGTATAACTCATTGGTAAAAAGATAATAAGGGTTGGCTACTACTGGTCTCGGATGGAAGAATATGCTAAGGCCTATGTTCGAAAATGTGAGAAGTGTCAGCAGCACTCCCCTATGATATATCAACCCGCTGAGCCACTTCACTCGGTGGTGGTACCATGGCCTTTCATGAAATGGGAAATGGATATTGTGGGGCTATTACCGGGAGTTGTGGGAATGGTAAGATTCTTGTTGATCCTGACAGACTATTTCTCGAAATGGATGGAAGCTAAAGCATACAAAAAAGTCTGAGAGAAATAGGTCATAGACTTTATCTGGGGCCACACTTGCTACCGGTTCGGGATACCAAAAGAGATCATTTGTGAAAATGGTCGACAGTTTGTGGGAAAGAAAGTTACCGAATTCTTAGAGGGGTTGGACATCAAAAGAGTCACATCATCACCTTATCATCCGTGCGCAAATGGACAAGCTGAGTTGACTAACAAAATAAGCATCCAAAGCATCAAGAAGAGGTTGAAAAGATCGAAAGGAAAGTGGCCAAAAGAGTTACCAGGGTGTTGTGGGCCTTCATGACGACGACCAAAACAAGCACCGAGAAACCTTTATTTTCCCTTGTCTACGGAGCCGAAGCCTTGATACTCGTGGAGGTTGGAGAACCCAACTTCCGATACACTCAGACCACTAAAGAACCTAAAAAAGAAGCAGTAGCGGTAGGACTGAAGTTATTGGAGGAACGAAGAGAGTAGGCTTTCGTACGTTTGGTTGTGCAAAAGTAAAGAGAAGAAAGGTACTGTCACGCCCCGAACCCCGGGCCCGTGACTGGTGCCCTACCTGGGCACCCTTCTACCTTAACAACTAAGCAAACTGCGGAAATTAAATAACACCTCTTTTTTTTTTTAACCAACGTACGTGCAAGGCAAAGCCGACAAGGCTGCCATATAATATACATAATAAAAGACACTACACTGTACATGAGTCCAATCCCACATATGAATGAATACGCACTCTAAGAGTTTTATCGAAATATGACGGACAAGGCCCCGCCGTACCCATAATCGCATAAAAGCACATCTTGAAGGAACTATACCAAAATGATACACTCCGAAGCAGGAGCTATCCAAAACTCGAGCGGTCCTACACTGCCGATCACCAAATGCGTACCTAAACTGCGACATGAACGCAGCCTCGGGCGAGGTCGAGACGAAGAATGTACCAAGTATATGAAACGATGAAATCAGTAATGAAATCATATGATCTAAAACAAAGCAGAGACATGTATGATAGCCAACCTACGAGACATAATACATAAGCGATCATATCAAGTCGTGGACGTGCCTCAAGTCATTTCTAAAATATAACCATGGCTACGCCCATAATATCAATCATGCCCGTGGAATCCTTCCTCACTGCCGACAGTCCATGATGTAATAACACCAATAAGGATACATGAACACCAAGTCCCATCTGTGTCCTAAATACCAAGTGGTCTCATGCCCCGGAATCCCACATCGTAAAAGCATGACCATAGGGTAACACAAACAAATCCGGGGACATATATGATAATCAAATTACAAGACATTGTGCCTTACTAACAATGAGAGTAAGCGAGTATCCTTACAATATAAAATAGGAAGCTCATGATCAGCGGGACCATCCGCCCGCAGTATCATTTAGTCATCCTACTCATGGGAATATTTCACCCGCATAGGCCGCGTGGACCCGCGTGAGGTATTCCTCGCATGGGACTATTTCACCCGCATAAGCCCTTACGGACTCGCATGAGGTATTCCTCGCATAGGCTGGACCCGCCCGCATAGGACTATTTCACCCGTATAGGTCCTTACGGACCCGCATGAGGTATTCCTCGCATCGTGGGTAGCAATTCCACGGAATATCCAAATGCCACAAACCCGGGGAATGACCCCAAAACGACTGATATACCAATAGCACACAACCGGCTATTTCCAGCACACATAGGCAATTCTCAACTAAACAAGCCAAAGTACTTACCAAGGCACCCTTAGACTAATTCTCAATTAATCAAGTCAAAGTACTTATCAAGGCACAAATAGAATAATTCTCAATTAACAAGCCAAAGTACTTATCAAGGCACAAATAGAATAATTCTCATTTAGCAAGCCAAAGTACTTTCCAAGGCACCCTTAGACTAATTCTCAATTAATCAAGCCAAAGTACTTATCAAGGCACAATAGAATAATTCTCAATTAACAAGCCAAAGTACTTATCAAGACACAAATAGAATAATTCTCATTTTATCAAGCCAAAGTACTAATCAAGGCACACTTAGACAAATTCTCAATTTATCAAGCCAAAGTACTAATCAAGGCATCACATAGAATTATTCTCAATTAAACAGGCCAAAGTACTACGTACGTACATTCTTTTCAAAAGACTCATTTTTATGTAAAACCCCAAGATACTAACACCCGTAGTATCAAGACATGTCTATTTTTTAAAGTAAGTTACTACACGTTTAGAAAACTCATTTCAAGGCTTGAAATCAAGTAACTTCAAATTTTCACAATCTAGGCAACTTATGCCCTTTAATCAAAATAGACAACTTTCTAAACCTTCCATAAAGCCGTTATAACCAACTTCCCATAAAGCCGTTATAACCCTTTATGGTTTTTAGACAATTTCATTCCTTTTATAACCAAGAGACTTATACTTTTAAAACCAAGTATCACATACTTACAAATCAAGTTCTTAAATTTCAAAATACTTCAAGTCTCTTAACATTTAGAAAACAAGTTTCTTCTACTTTTAAACCTCAAGTAACTCACACCTTTAAAACAAGTTACTTCTCTTAAATCATGTCATTTCTCCTCTCTTAAAACAATTAAGTAAATCACTCCTTTAACTCCCCTAAAGTCATTACAACAACCCTTAGGTTTTGGAACTAAGGCACTAGCCAAAAGGTTTGGAAACCACTTCTTTTTCAAGACTCCATGTACTTTAAGTAAAATACTTTCACTTTTAAGAATCCAAACTTCACTAAGGAAATGGATTATACAACTTACAATTTAAACATCAAAGTACAATCAAGGGAGTACATGTAAGCGAATTCTATTTTAGGCAATCCAAATACAACCAAGGAATGGATCATTTAAGAGTAGAACTTACTTTCTTTATCTTAAGGAATCATGCTAGAAGAGAGATAGTTCACATACCTTTCGCTAAATCCATAAGCTAAGCCGAATACGCCTTACGTAGAAGTGTCAACCTATAATGGTCTCAACAAGACTATCAACTTCTAGTCTCAACGTAGAATAATACGAAGTATACGGGCGCTAATTCTACGGAAAATCGGGCAAAGACTTCCTTTGTTTCTACTCACTTTGCCACCTTTTTCAAGGTCGAATACAATAACCAACACGCCACATTTAAGGCTCCAAACCACAACCAAACAAAGGGGATTACACGCCTTACAATACGTGTAAAATTCCGCCCCACAATTCCTACCCAAAAGTATAATACTTCACTCGCCATTCTCCGCCAACATATAACCAATAACACTACGTCTTTTCCAATCCTTTCCAATTTCAAGTTCTTAGGTCAACATGTTATTTAGTCATAAACAACTTCAACAACTACAATTTCCTTCTTTATTCAACGCGACAACTTAAACTAATAATCAACTTGAATTCCAATCTTAAAGCTAAACATGCTAGTTTTCGGATTAGGGTTCCAATAGCCCATAAACATATCAAACTTCATACTATATAACACATGCTTGCTAAAATCCATAGCTACAACAATAAGTAAGTCTTAACTACTAAAACGACAAAATTTATACCTTTCCAAGCCCTTAAAATTTCCAAGATCCAAAGTCGCGCCTTAGAAATTCTTAGCTCCTTTCCTTAAGTTCCAATCCGCTCCAAGCACTCCTTAGAGGCCTATGAAGAACCCATCTTCAAGTTCCAACTTCAAAGTTGAAGAACTCCATTAGTTTCCGCCTTGCGACTAACGTGAAAACTCCGTTTTTCCGAAATCTTTCTATTGAGATAACCTTACAACACTCTTAGGAACCTTGGTTTAAAGTCTTGTGGACAAAGGAACAAAATTACAAAATTTTGTGTGAAGGGGAGGACCAAACCCGAGAGCTCTTCTAGGCTAAGCTCAATGTTCTCAAATTTTTCTAAGTGTAATGAGCTAGTCTTGCACTAGTAGTAACCTTATAAAACACAATGGAGGGTTTAGATGTCCACAAATGTGAGGTTAGGATGGGTTTCACTTGGATCAAGCCTAGGTGGACAAGTTGACTTGTCAACAATATCAAGCTTTGGAAGACTTATCTTCTACCATGGTCAATGACCATTTTACCCTTACACAATTTCGACCAAGCCATGTGGAAGGAGTGCCACGTGTCGCCCTCTCATTCGTCCATAAAATTCCGTAACCCTCGTGGGTCCCACAAAACGTAAAATTCCTCGGGTGGGCCCCACGTGACCAAATCCGTAAAAATAAATTTCCATTAGGTTAAGAGTTCCATACTCTTCAAATAATGCATTTTGAGAATCCAATTCTCAACAACGAACATTTTTCCTTTCCGACGTTCGGAACATTTTCCGTCGGAAAAACAATTCCTCCTTCGTACTAATTTCCTAGTCTTGTTTCCTTACGTACATTCTATTTTACATGTCCTGGACTTACGGGGTGTAACAGGTACTTTAACAGGAAGACAAATTTGAGGTATTTTAAAATCAGGGACCACGTCCTTTGAAAAAATCACCCTTGTAACAAGGGATCCGAATGCGGGTAAGCTGCAAGCAAACTAGGAAGGACCATATCAAATAACAGGAATCTTGGGGAAATGATCCTACTGGATCAATGATAAGTCCGGAAAGGAACTAAAGAACAACTAGAACGTCAGTCACCTGAAGAGATTCTATATTTGAAAAGAGACATGTATGTTTTGTCTTCAGAAAGAGTTTATTTTTGGTTAATTATCCCTTTTCTTGACAGGAACAACTCATGAAACCGAAATTCCCCTCTCATAGGGGATGGACATGCATTGCACTCTTTTTCTTAGCTGAGGTTTTGTTCCAATCAGGTTTTCTTGGCAAGGTTTTTAATGAGGCAACAATTAAAAAGTACATCAAGCTCAGCATGTCACATCAGGAACCTGACTCCTCGAGACCTCTCACTCGAGTTTTGGGGGGAAAGGATGGATCTACATACCCATAAGGAGATCTCTTCAAAGGCAGATTCGTTCAAATTAGTATTGTTGGCAGTCACTTCACTCGCTCGGTTTCTTTTTTGTAAATCTTATAAAAAAACAAAAAAGGATCATATACTTACAAGATGATTCGTCCCTCGTAATCTTAAAAGAACCTTCACTCATTCTCCATCTGAGTTGTACAGTGAAAAAATATTCGGGATAAAATCAAACTCGGGAGACATACGGCCCCGTAAAACTGTTTCAAACAACACGACACGACCATAGAGCCTCCGCACGTGCAGGTCCTTTGAACCTTTGTGCCTTTACATGGGATTGAGAAGACATATTCCTTATCATATCGAAAATAAAGTATCTTCCTTTATTTTGAAATTGGATTTCTTAAATCCCAATTTCACGCTAGCGTTCCCAAACGTGACAATTTCGCATTGGGTCAAGGTAAGATGACCTCAAACAAAAAATATAAAAATTACATAAGCGTGCACCGGTCATCAAACATTGGCTTAAACAAAAAATGCTTGAATATAGCATAGTTCCATAAATGGGCGCAACAGTCCTGACTTGACGGTTAAGTGCAAATGAAAAAGTCAACATGTCATTATATGATCACAATTGTTGCAAAAAACAGAGTGCATGTCAAAGCGTAAACAATCAAAATAGAAGGCAAATTAGCAATTATCATTTATCCTAAATGAGCGAGAAAAACTGATACAAAAATATTAAGAGGGGTATTGTTAGGCGATTTACAAATGCTCACGCAAGTGCACGTATCGTTTTACAAGTAATATAGTCTGTAAGACCGAATATCGTCCTCAGAAACTGGTTTCTAAGTACCTTTCATCCATTTTATGTTATCTATTTGGCAAATGAGTATTGATTTGGGTTTTTTGTCTAACTATTAGAATTAATTGCAAAAATTAATTAAACTATTTAAGTTGTACTCAGATTATGAAGGAATTTGAGCTTCAAAAATCTTCGACTATCCACTTTATTCAATCCTTAATGCGACTAGAATGATTCTTCTTCTACGTTAAGATAGCGGCTAACTAGACTGTCTTATATTTCGGTTAGGATATATAATTACTCAACCCCAGTGCAGAACCCTTCTATATTTCTATGATAGAATTTACCACATAGGAGAATTAAGAACAGTAACCTATAATGCTACACAAGTATCGGGGTACTTTCATCCGCGATTTTAATCTATGTCTATTCAATTACAACATATCCAAATCTCTCCTCTCGGTTCTTGATTCGAAATCATATAGATTATGATAATTAGTGATCAATTAACTATCAAACATTCATATCAATTTATTGAATAAATCTTAACAAGTGAAGAAGTAATCAAGCTACTACATTAATTCATGAATAAAGTTTCAAGCGAATCATGAGGAAAACCCTAATAAAGTGTATAGTTCCTAGTCATAGTCACGCTACGAACTAACACAATATCCATACATAAACTGAATTAAAAGAAAGAAAGAAAATTACGTAGACTAAGTCTCCAATTGTAGTCTTGAATCATTGCCTTGTAATGTGTTTCTTTTCTAGCATCAACTCTCCTTTATTAAACTAATCCCTAGGGATTAAATATGTTGCAAATTCGTGCCCTATGGACCCTTCTGCCCTTGACCAATTCTAACTCGAATCTAAAAATTCGTGTGTCCAAGCAGCCTCCGCAGTCGACCGCATGTCTTTGAAAGTCCCGCACTCAAGCACAAATGGCACCGCTGATTCATGCGAATGGCACCCCGGTGCCGAAAGTCCTACGGGTCTCTGATCTTTTGGCACCGCTGTTTCGCTTAGACCGCTGTCGCTTTGCCTTTTTCCGAGTCATCAATTTTCAACCTTTTTTCTGCCTCGGGACCTCCTTTTATGCTCACTTTTCGCTCATTTTTGTTATTTTGCCTTTTTGAACCGATGTGACTCAAAAAAAGGAAAACGACCCTAATACTATACTAAACACAACAAAAACAAGTAAAATACTAACTGAAAATGACTCAAAAACGTATACAAAATACGCCTAACAAACCTCCAAACTTAAAATTTGCTCGCCCTCGAGTAAAGCAAAAAACAAAAATAAAGAAACAAAATAAAAAAGATTCAAAGACTCATATCAAACTGTTACACCCCGTAATTACAGGACATGTCTTAAGAACGTAAGTAAGAACTCACAAATGTTAAGATTTGAGACTTGTAAAAATTTATCGGAAATTATGGAATTGTCGGAAAATGTATTATTATGACGAATGGGAGGGCGACACGTGTCACCCCCCCTTATGTGATGCCTTGGTCGAAATGTGCAAGGGCAAGAGGGTCATTGGACCTTTGTTGCAAGACAAGTCTTGCACCATGTGTAGCATGAGAAATTTGACTAAGTCAAAAGGTCAATAAGTCTTGACATTTTGTAAGACCACATCCAAGCCTCACATTTGTTTATATCTTGACCATCCAATTCACTATATTATACTAGTAGCAAGAGAGGACTTAACACTTAGAAAAAATTGCACAAAAATTGAAGAACATAGGCATGTCGCTTCCTGGTTCCACACAAAAAAAAAATCGTTTCTTGTCCATTTGATTCCACACTTTAAACCAAGGGTCTTAGGTGTATTGTAAACACATCTCAATAGAAAAATCTTGGAAAAAGGTTGTTTACGGGTTAGTCGCAAAACGAAAATCTAATGGTCTTTCTAGGTTTTGTTTGGAGTTTTGAAGGATAATTGTTGGTGTTGTTCTAAGGGTCTCAACAAGCGGATTGAAGTATCTTGGAGAGGCTCTAAACTACTAGGAGCGACTTCGGATTTGGAATTGGATTAAAAATTGTTAAGGTATAATCTTGTCTTTTAAAGGTGTTACAAGATTATATATTTATATTGTTGTTGTTAGCTTTACTTGTTGCTAGCATGAAGTTGATATGTTGAAGTTATAAGTATTATGGATTGCTTGTAGCTAAATCCAAATGTTATACAAGCCACTTGAAAATTGGATTACTAATTGGTCGTTTTTAGAAATCGTCGCATGTTACTTACTTAAAGATTATGGTTATTATAATCAAATGCGACTTGATATCATGTTATGCTACCAATTTGGATTGAAATGGAAATTGGATAAGAATTGGTATTGTTGAACTCAAGGTGGCGAATTTGGACTTGTAGTTTGTATTAGTTTGTTATTCATTTGTATTGGACTACCTTCTATATTGTTGTGAGCCAATTGGGGCTGTTTGGTTATTCATTTGTATTGGACTACCTTCTATATTGTTGTGAGCCAATTGAGGCTGTTTGGTTATTGTATTTCGGCCTTGAAAAGGTGGCAAAGTAAGTAAAAACAAAGGAGGTCTTTGTCCGATTTTCCGTAGAATATAGAGACTTAACACTTATAATATTCTACGATTGAAGTAAGGCTTTAATAGGCGTATTGTGAATATTATAGGTTGACATACTACGGCGGGACTTTGTACTTGGCAAGTGGTTTGACCCGACGAGGTATGTAGAACTTTTTCCTATCTTTTGAGCATGACTAGTTTCACAGATATAGTACGGAGACGACAAGACTTTGACATTCCTTACTAGCCTTATAAAAGCCAAGTCGGGTGAGTTAGGAAGTTAACTCACTTCTTTGAAAATATTAAGGATGTCTTAAGTCTTAGTAAAGTTAAAGGGACTTGAAGGGATTTAAAGTATGTGATACTGTGTCGTTTTAATCGTATAAGTCCCTTGGATAGGAAAATGTACTTGACTAAGGTATAAAGTGAATATAACGACTTTATGGGAAGTTGGTTATATTGACTTTATGCAAAGGTAAATGGCTTGTGTTAATGAAAGGCAAATTGATTTTAAGGTATCAATTGCCTAAAGTTTTAATAAAAAGGAAGTCACTTGATTTAGAAACCTAACTTAAATTCTAAAGGTATTGTGACTTGCCTTGAAATGTAATTTGGACTTGATGCTATGGTTAATAGTGTCGTGGAAGCTTTCTTTTAAAAAGAGTCATTTGTTTTAAAGAGTAGAAGTACGTAGTACTTTGGGTTAAATTCCCGAATTCTTATAAAAGACATATAAGTGCCTTAAGTAAACTAAAATGAGCATAGATGGAAAAGACTAATAAGAAGTTAGGGGGAATTCTAACTTGCTTATCTATTATATGATGGCGGTTTGAGACAGGTAAGAGTATCGGTGAGGCGGGCCCCAAGACGCTATACCGCCTTCTCCGGGATAAGAGTATAAATGGCGGGTAAGCCCAAGACGTTATACCACCAAGCGTTATCTTCTTCGGGTAAGAGTATAAATGGCGGCAAACCCCAAGACGTTATACCACCTACTTCAGGGTAAGAGTATAAATGAGGTGTAGGAACCCCAAGACGTTATACCACCTGCTTTTTATGGGTTCGCTACCCATGATATGATCGAGATCGCTATTGTGATGTTATGCGTATTCTCTCGATGTACTCTCATTGTTATTAAGGCACCGCATCTTGTAATTTTGTTATCATACATGTCTCCGACTTTCTTTTAAACTTATGTTATAATTACGATTTTCAGTTTTACATACTTAGTACATATTGTGTCGACCCCTTCCTGGGCCGCGTCACGCCGCAGGAAAGTGGCGGTGGCGGATCCTCACTCTTAGGATCGCTTATCGACGCCTAAGCTCCATTCTCGGAGGCTTGTCTTTCTTTAGTACGCTTTTTCCACGATGTTGTAGATTTATGTACATTCGAGGTATGGCGCCCCGCCCGCCACGATTGTTATTCCTGAGGTGCGTATTCACATATGTGGTTGGGCTATAAGAACTGAGTTGTAAAGTTGTACTTTTGACTTTGTTTATATTATGGAAGGCGGCCTTATCGGCTAGCCTGTGTTGTTATATTGTTTACACATGTGTTTATGTTGTGTATGTTCCGCTGCTATTCTCTGATGTATACCTGAACGGGGTGCCCAGGTAGGGCATCAGTCGCGGCCCGGGGTCGGGTCGTGACACAAACAGCTGCACAAGGTTACTTAGGAAAAGCATGAACGTCAGTGGGATAATATGTTGGAACATATGTAGCATGAATATATAGCAATCTAGAATTTCAAGCCAGATATTTCGCAAATTCAGTTCAATCACATTCAATGGAAATATGAATACTAAACCATGCATGTCAATTTTATTTAGTTCTATGGGCTTGTTTACTTGTTATTTTCACTAATCATGGACATACATTATAGAGATCCTCAGGACTTTTCAGGGTTGTAATGTAGGCTTAGACATAGGTAGATAAAAGTAGACATTTAGGCTCAATTTACGTATCATAAGCGTTTTTCTCATTCAACTATCTTGTCCTTCGTTTTGGTATTCTTTTCAGTTCATACATATCATTCCCCTCTTCTCTTTTTGAGAGTATGAAACATATTCACATAGGCACCCCCAAACTTAAGCTTTTATATTTTTTTCATTGGGGGTGCATCAATCAATTTTTTCATTCTCTTTTGGTATTTCTTTATCACTCTTTTTCATCCAATTTTTCAATTACTGCTTATGGCACACAAGAAAATCATAGGGTATCAAAGAAATAACTTATTTTAGGCTCAAAAGGGCTGACTAGGGATACATTTACTGCATGGTAGGTAATGAAAGGTGAGAAGGTCTAACAAAGAAATGTCTGAGTCATCTCCCTAAACATATACGTCCTAACTATTTCGCCTCAAATAAAAAACAAGCAGACTTCATAGACATTTTTCAATAGACACCGTCAACTAGGCACAAATATCCCAAATAATCAGATTTTCATGAATTTTTGGCATATCTAACTTGAGCACACAGATTTTTAGCGTCTAATTACATTACATTATCCCACTTAATTCACTAGGCGTTTTCAGCAAATACAACATGCATGATCATAAAAAAAATTGACTCATATAGACACATAAGAGACATAAAACAACGACTCAAAAACATAAGATACCCCCCAAACTTAACTGACACATTGTCCCAAATGTGTAACGACTCAACGATTTAACAGGGGCGACTTACAGACATATAGCGGCTCAAAATTGGTGGTGATGGCGGCAAATATTGCATTGAGACTGTATCTGTGGGAGGAAATTTGGCGATTCAAGGCCTTTTTATTTTTTTCGGAGATCTTGCATTGGCACCGCGATCCTGTATAGTGTCACCGCGGTGCCTGAAGTACTGGGGCCTTTCTGAATATTCGGCACCACGGTCCTACAGATTGGCACCGCGGTGCTGACTCGATTCCGTGGCTTCCACCCTTTCCTTCATGTTCATCCAACAATTCTTTCACCTTGCATCACAACACAACAAAAATACCAAAAGTGAGAATGTTCTATTTAAAATAAATTACAAAATTTAAACATTGAGTTGCCACCCAAGTAGCGTTGTCTTTAACGTCTTTTAGCCGGACGCAAGTTCCTTATTCAAATCACTGTGGCAATTTAACCCCACAACTTATCCATTTCAAAATCATCCTCCTCTTTCTTACTCTGTTTTTCTTTTTCTCAAGAGGGGGTTCAATAAGACTTACCTGTTTGACAGCTTTCTTGGCATCAATTTTTGTTTCAGCATTCTTGTTGACCTGTGGGTTCACTGCTATAGGGATGATCTCCCTAGCTTTGGTCTGTGCTGGCTGAACTGCTGTGTCAGTTGTGCTTGCTGCGAAACACTTGTTGATGGCTTGGGATTAAATGGGTGACTTGAACACTTTGAACACCATCTCTTCCTCCTGAACCCTAAGTCTCAACTCTCCCTGCTCCACATCAATTAGAGCTCTGTCCGTTGCAAGGAAAGGTCTCCCCAAGATGATTGGTATCTCGTCATCTTCCTCCATATCCAGAATGAGCAAGTCTGCTGGGAAGAAGAACTTTCCCACCTTGACCAGCACATCTTCTATTATGCCTCTAGGGTGCACTACGGTTCGGTCGGCCAGCTGCAAATTGACTGTGGTTGGTTTGGCTTCACCCAAACCCAATATTTTGAAGACATACAGAGGCATGAGATTTATACTGGCCCCTAGATCACACAACGACCTGTTGCATGTCACCTTATCAGTGCATGACAAGGTGAAGCTTCCTGAATCCTTCAGCTTGGGGGACAGTTTCTTTTGCAGGATGACACTGCACTCCTCTGTCAATGCTACTGTCTCATAATCTGCTAGTCTTCTTTTTTTCCCCAGTATCTCCTTCATGAATTTGAAGTATGCAGGCATTTGTTCTAGCGCCTCAATGAAGGGGATATTTATGTGAAACTTCTTAAACACCTCCAAGAACTTGGAGAACTGCTTGTCAATCGCTTTTTTTTGTAACCTCTGAGGGTAAGGGTGTTACACCCCGTAAATTCAAGAAGATAAGATAAGAACATACCAAGGAATATAAGATTTGAATGTTTGAAAGATAAGTTGACAAACATGTGTTGGACGGATTTTGAGTCTATCTTGGAGTGTTGTACCCCAGTTGTTAAGAATTGTTAGGTGTTTAAAAAGCCTAGTGTGTAGTCCGTTAAATCTAGTTCCCAACGCAATAAACCGCTCGTCGATAGGACATCGGGGTCGAAAGTTATGGAAGTTACAAGTTCGGTGTGATCAAAGCGATGATAGTTTCGCCGTGTCCAGCATGGCCGGAGGGAGCGCGCGGCCCGGTTGTACTGGGCGTTCAGAGAGGTTGGCCAGCGCGCCGAATGCGGCCGCGCGGAATGCTGGAAATTCTCGAAGTGGCCGCGCGCGCGGGATTTTGGTCAGCGGAATGGGCTGAAATCAGGGGATATTTTCGAAAAGGGCCCATGGGAGGGTGACAAGTGTCCCTCCCATCCTTTTGACTAAGAAAAGGGTCCTATTTTAGGGCCAAGTCTTGGAAGACTTGGTCATTTCATCTAACCCTCCTAAGAACTCCTCTCTCTTTTCTCTCTAGACTTTTTGAAGAAAACCTAGCCTAAGGAAAAATTGTTGGAGCGGAGGCAAGAAGGCAAGGTGTTGGTAACTTGTAGGAAGCGCGCGTGGACGAGTTTGACGGGAAAGGAGTTGAAGAAAGAGGGCTTTAGTGGGCTAATCCCAAAAGGTAAAAGATTCCCTCTTCTCTTGGATATAAGTTATAATACTTGTTATAGTTGATATAGACCACGTGAATCATGTATTAGAGATTGGTAAGTACTAGGGATTTTGGAAGGCTAGAATCCGAAAATGACATGATTGAGTCATTTAAATTTGAATTACAATTTGGTCGTTATCTAAAGTCGTCGCATGTTATCTACTAGAGGATAGTAGTAGCTTTAATCGATTTCGGCTTGATTACATGTCATACTAAACAACTTGGATTGAAAAGAAATTGGAAAGAAGACCTTGTGTTGTTGTCCCTCAAATGTGCCGAATTGACATTGTAGTTTAGACTAGTTTGAAATTGTGGGACAGAATTTTACACGTCTTCTGGGCGTGTAATCCCCTATTGTTAACTACTTTGTTGAGCCTTAAATGTGGCGTGTTTGGTTACTGAATTCGTCCTTGAAAAAGGTGGCAAAGTATGCAGAAACAAAGGAAGTGCTGTCCGATTTTTCGTAGAATGTAGGGACCTTGCACTTAGTTTATTATATGTTGAAGCTAGGAGCTAATAGACGTATTATGGCCATTATAGGGTGAAGTACTACGAGTAGCATATTCTACTTGAAGGGTGGAAAAGGCTAGCAAGAGTATAGTACCTTGGAACAGTTTGCTACTTGTCGATAATCGTCGCGAGGTATGTGATTCTTCCTATCATCTTGAGCATGATTATTTGTGAAAATATAGTGCGGTAGACGCACGTGTGTTGAAGGAGTTTGATTTCCCTTTTTGTTCCTTGACTTGATATGAAGTGTAAAGGTCTTGATTGTGTGAGAAAGTAGTAAAATGCTTATAGTTGTAATTGGTTGGTTTAAAACATAAAATGTTATAATGACTTTATGGGAAGTTAGTTATAACGACTTTATGTAGGTAAAAGAATGGTTTGTTGATTTCAAAAGATAAGAGACTTGACTTATAATTGACCTAAATGGTGTGGAAGAGTGTGAAACCTCATTCGTGAGTAATGAGTACGTGGTCTTTAAAAGAATAAAGTTTTATTTGATTTCTTGACATTCTAAAGTAAGGAGACTTAAAGGCTTTTTGAAAGGTCATGTAACTTTATTTTGAGAAAAGAGAAGTAACTTGAGTTTAAAAGTATAAGTAACTTGTTTTCAAATATTGAACTCTTCTTGATGGAAAAATATAAGTGGCTTGGTTTTAAAAGGTAGGAGTACCTTGATCTTAAAGGGGTTAGTTACTTGGGTTTTAATGGTATACTTGACGTTGTGTTGAAAAGTGTTTAAAGTACCTTGAGTTGTGTGTAACTTGCCTATGCTTGTTGAGATAGCCTTTGTTGTGCAAGTGTTTGATTTTGTGCTACCGAGTCTCTCGATGGAGGATCGGCTATCTGTTTGATTGGTGGACATACTGACACGTTGGGTGGCCCACGGGTATGCTTCCACTAGGAATGTTATCTTGTTATTGTTTGGACATACTGACACGTTGGGTGGCCCACGGGTATGCTTCCACAGTGGGTATTATCTTGTTATTGTTTGGCCATACTGACACGTTGGGTGGCCCACGGGTATGCTTCCACAGTGGGTATTATCTTGTTATTGTTTGGAAACAATGACACGTTGGGTGGCCCACGGGTATGCTTCCACAGTGGGTATTATCTTGTTATTGTTTGGACATACTGACACGTTGGGTGGCCTACGGGTATGCTTCCGGTGAGTATTATCTTGTTATTTGTTTGGACATACCGACACGTTGGCCCACGTATGCTTCCACTATGGGTGTCATCTTGATATCTCCTTTGGGCATACCGACACGTTGGATGGTCCACGTATGGGCCCACCAGACTCGCCCAGGCCATGATTATACCGAGGTGACATGCCGGCACGCGCCATCAGGCGTTAAATTCGGGTTGTATTTGAGTGATGATTTTACGCACGAGTCCACGACTTGACATGATCGCTATATGTCAGGTATCGTATTTTGGTTATCATACATGTCTCCCGCTTTTATAGACTATTATGATTTCATTTACTGATTTTCGCCACATACTGCAATTGTACCAGACTCGACTCCTTCGGGCTGCGTTCATGCCGCAGTTGAGGTACATAGCTTGGCCGTCCGCACTCTTAGGATCGCTGTTCGGTTCTCGTAAAGCTCCATATCTCGGAAGCTTATCTTGTGGTACTGCCTCTGAAGTTGTAGACTTTGTACATTCAGGGCATGGCGGCCCTGTCCGTCATTGTTGTTATAAAATTCTTAGAGGTGCATGCCTTTGTTGTGTGGTTTGTAAAGGATGTAACTGTTCAAGTTTTCATTTATGTTCAGAAAGGTAACCGTTTTGGTTAGCCTGTTTTCTTATTTCACTGTTTACCTTTCATGAGTTTTATTTCCGCTGATTTTCTCTGATGTTGTATCACTAGGGTGCCCGGGGTAAGGCACCAGTCGCGGGCCCGAAGTCGGGTCGTGACAAAGGGATTCTATCAACGTATTCCCTCAAAGGTGCCGGTGGAGCTCTCTCAACTGTAGGGAGGTCCTCAGTGAACCCCTCTTTCTCTACCTCGGTTGCTTTCTCACATTCCTTCTCACTTACCACTGCGGGCTGGGGAGCAACCTGCTCCAACTGCTTTCCATTCCTCAACAACAGTGCTTGACATTGCTATCTAGAATTCACATCTGTATTTCCAAGCTCCTGGTAGAGGACCTGGTTTCAGACATGAACTGATTCTGCGAATTAATAAGTGTGAGCAATGCATATCTCAGTTCATCAGGCTTTTCCTGTTGCTGATGGCCTAAACTGCTGGGATGAAGTGGCTTGGTTTTGCACCTGCTGGTTCTGGTAACCACCTTGATATGGTTGCTTCTGAGGTTGATAGTTTCTCCACGAAAAGTTAGGGTGATTTTTCCACTCTGGATTGTATGTGTTGGAGTTGTAAGGCTTCTGAAAATTCTCAACTGCCTGAACTTGCTCTGTGGGCACATTATTGGGGTCTACCGCTGAGCATCTGTCAAAGGAGTGCGGCCCACCACAAATCTCGCCATCGGGCATCCGACTTCACTGCATACGGTGTTCTCACGCAGCTTGCTTAGCCGTCAAAGGCCACATGTGCATTCAGGGCAGTGATGACATCTAATTCATGTACGCCCATAGCCTTTCTGCTGGTCACTGACCTGTCATTTGCTCCTTGGTGATTGTTGGCAGCCTTATATTCCAGTAACTCATGTGTCTCATTGACACTCTTTCTCATGAAAGCACCCCTGCTGCAACATCAATAATGGTACGAGTAGTACCACTCAGCCCATTATAAAAGATGTGGACTAACATCCACTTCTCAATACCATGATGTCGGCATTTTCTTTGCAAGTCCTTAAATCGCTCCCATGCATCATAAGCGATTCACCATACACCTGGTAATAGTTGTTCAACTCTCCTCATAACTTTGTTGCTTTAGAATGAGGGAAGAACTTTGCTAGAAATTTTTGGGCCAGGTCATGCCAGGTAGTGACGGAGTTGGCAGGCAGTGCATTCAACCAGCTTTTGGCTCTATCCCTCAGTGAGAATGGGAAGAGCCTTAGTCTAATGGCATCGTCAGTAACACCATTATATTTGAAAGTGGCACAGCTCGTAAAGTTTGCAATGCGTACGCTGGGATCTTCACGGCGATCCCCCAAACCAGATTGTGTTCTTGACCATGTTCAGGATGGATGGCTTGATCTCAAAGTTGTTGGCCCCTATAGCTGGGAGCCTGATGCAAGTCTGGGCACCTGTGACTGTGGGAAGAACATAGTCCCCCAAACTTCTCTCCGCTGGAACAAGGATTGGCTCCCCTGCATTTTCTGGGACCTCATTATCCTCCCCATTCTGATTCGGTTGATGGTTGTTCATGGTCACTGACTCAGATATCCTTTTATTTCGCCTGTTTTGTTTGCAGATTTTCTCAATTTCAGGGTTGAAAGTAACAAGTGTGTATGCCCCTCTTCTTCTTCGCATAAACTAGATTCCTGAAATAGATCAAAATCAACAAACAAATCAAGGCACACGGTTCTAACAGTAAAAAAAATTAAAGCCAAAGTAGAAATAAAAACAGATGATTCGATATTAGATGTACGCCAGTCCCCGGCAACGGCGCCAAAAACTTGTTAAGCGATTTACAAATGCTCACGCAAGTGCACGTATCGTTTTACAAGTAATATAGTCTGTAAGACCGAATATCGTCCTCAGAGACTGGTTTCTAAGTACCGTTCATTTATTTTATGTTATCTATTTGACAAACGAGTATTGATTTGAGGTTTTTGTCTAACTACTAGAATTAATTAAACTATTTAAGTTGTACTCAGATTATGAAGGAATTAGGGCTTCCAAAATCCTCGACTATCCACTTTATTCAATCCTTAATGCGACTAGAATGATTCTTCTTCTACGTTAAGATAGCGGTTAACTAGACTGTCATATATTCCGGTTAGGATATATAATCACACAACCCCAGTGCAAAACCCTTATATATTTCTATGATAGGATTTACCACATAGGAGGATTAATAACAGTAACCTATAATGCTACACAAGTATCGGGGTACTTTCGTCCGCGATTTTAACCTATGTCTATTCAATTACAGGCTTATTGTCTCCTTTCAACTCAACAAAAAAGGGAAAATAAGAGAGGGTAATATAATAGAAAGTAAAGGGACTCTATTATGATCTTACGAATCCCCTATGTTAGGCGGCCGTAATATTTTGTTACGTTCTATTCAAATCTCTCCTCTCGGTTCTTGATTCGAACAACCCCTTTAGATTATGATAATTAGGGATAAATTAACTATCAAGCATTCATATCAATTATTGAATAAATCTTAACAAGTGAAGAAGTAATCAAGCTACTGCATTAATTCATGAATAAAGTTTCAAGGGAATCATGAGGAAAGCCCTAATAAAGTGTTTAGTTCCTAGCCATAGTCACGCTACGAACTAACACAATATCCATACATAAACAAAATTAAAATAAAGAAAGAAAATTACGTAGACTAAGTCTCCAATTGTAGCCTTGAATCCTTGCCTTGTGATGTGTTTCTTTTCTAGCATCAATTCTCTTTTATTAAACTAATCCCTAGGGCTTAAATATGTTACAAATTCATGCCCTATGGACTCTTCTGCCCTTGGTCAATTCTAACTCGGATCTGACAATTCGCCTCAAGACCGCTGTCCCGCAGCCTGATCACGGCCAAGCTCTCGATAAAATGGCACCGCGATTCATGCGAATGGCACCCTGCGCCGAAAGTCCCGCGTCTCTCGATCTTTTGGCACCGCGTTCGCTTACGCACCGCGTCGCTTTGCCTTTTTTCGAGTCATCAATTTTCAACCTTTTTCTGCCTCGGGACCTCATTTTATGCCAACTTTTCGCTCTTTTTTGTCATTTTGCCTTTTTGAACCGTTGTGACTTAAAAGAAAGGAAAACGACCCTAATACTATACTAAACACAACAAAAACAAGTAAAATACTAACTGAAAATGACTAAAAAAATGTATACAAAATACGCCTAACAGGTATCCAGTCCCCAAAGATCCATCAAAATAGAGTGAAAAGGCTCAATACTAAAACAGCAAAGGGCAGAGAGGCCCAGAAATATCCATCACATGGCGCACAGGACAACACAACAACAAAAACCATTCACCATAGGGCATGCAGGCCCATTACAGAAATATTCATTAAAAAGGCACACATGCCCATCACAAAATCACTAGAGCTGAAAAAACTGGCACCAGCCAGCGATATCATTGTTGATCATCGCCACTAGAGGAGCCAACAGAGGCATCTAAGAAGGGAGGTATCTCTTTACGTAATTCATACATGTATACCTCAGCCGCCCCCAAATCCATATCTGCGTCTACAAGGGTCGAGGAGACATCAATCGCTCTCAAATCCACCCCTTACAAGACCATGAACTGGGTATGAAGGACAACATATAGCAAAGTAGCCCTCTGCTGATCGACCTCCCAGTAAAGCATACACATCTATTTCTGAGTGTGAATCCAGTCACGGGAAGCCTCAAGCACTTGTGTTCATACACGAGCAACAATCATGATTAAGCTCCATCTGGACCAACCTCTCCCGCATCAATTGGCAGACCTGATTCATGGTCCAGAAGGTCTCATCCCGAGTTGCCAAAGCCTGTTTGGCCTCTTCCCACTGACCCTCCATGGTAGTCATTCATTCCAAGAGATCAATATGCTCGGACCAGAGCTGGGCAATCTCATCCTGAAGGTGCCAGTTTTCCAATGTCAACATCTCCACGTCCTGATAAGACAAAGATATGCCTTTGAAAAGCTTGATGGTGGAGGATACTGAGACATGTCCCTAAAAGAATATAAGATGGAATAAACTTAGCTCATGTTCTCACTCTAAAGATAGATGGTGTGAGGAAAAAACCTCAAGTTACCTGAAGAAAGATGCCCACAAGGTGGGCTAGGGAGGCTTCTAAACTCGGGTTAGAAGTAGTAGTGGAAAGGGGAGGAACCAAAGGGCCAGTAGCCATGTCACCACCCTCTGTGCTCCTAGGTTTCCCCTCACTAACTCTTGGCTCTATGATGGCTTCGGTGGAAGACACCCTTGCGTTTTTAGGTTCGGCGATTTCTCTTTCATCATCTTCCACATGGACCACCTATTGCATTTCCTCGCACCAATACTCATTGAATCAACGGTGCGTTCTAACACGCGAGCCAATTTTGAAGGATGATGTCTCGGCCTCATTTAGGAGCGCCTGTTTCCGACTCTCTCTGGCCTCCTCAACAACCCTAGTAATATAGGTTCGGGCCTCATTTTGGGATGACACCTTCCTAGAAAAACCTCCACGATCCGGGAAACCTTGAAGAAAAGAAAGGGGGAATGAAAACGAAGCTTTAAAGGGATCGAAGACAATGGGAAGTAACTTACCATGGATCTTCCCTCTCCATTTGTCTGCTCTGCCCATAGGTAGCCCGTAGCAGGCCTATCATCTAGCCGAATATATTGGGCAAGGGTTCGGGCACTACCAGGGCCGCTGAAAAAAGCAAAAATAATATAATCAAAAGCGGAATAGAAGGAATATGAGAAGTTGAGACATGGATGCTTACAAGCACTGTTCCACTACTCCAGGAGGGGACCAAGATCAGCATCATAAAGGTGGATGGTATGAATCATCAGGAATCGATCATATCATCCCTGGTCATGATCATTTTCAGCGTTGGTAATCAGGGCTTAGAGCCCTGAAAAGCTAAGTTTATTGTCCCTGCGAAGCACCCCGGGGGCGTAAAGGTAGATCAGGTGATCCAGAGTGAAAAAAAGGCGGGAAATATCTGCAAAATACTGTATGCATCGAACTATTCTCCAGGTTTAGGGGTCCAACTATCCTAGACAGACGCCATATCAGCGGCAGAATGCCTCAATGACCTGGTGGACTAAAAGGTTAAATTCGATGGTGCAATGGTAAGTATAAATGAGATACATCCCTGGGATGTGTTGTGTAATGCTCTAATTGATGGGGGAGTGAATATTTCTACCTATTGGCCCTACTGACAGTCGATGCAAACCTGAGTAATAAAAGAGTGGTTGATCAATGAAGAGATACCCTTTACAGGCTCATAGCGATGGTTTACACTAAAATCCCTCTCCAAATTAAAGTTAGAGGGGAGGATTTTGAAAGTAGAAGAACCTAAGTCAATTGCCCGGGTGATGTCAGAGAATGAAGGTCAGCGATGAATGGAAGACACTGAAGTGGCACCAAGCTCCTCCCTCATTCTGGCTAGGGTAAGATCGTATGAAAAATCAAGAGAATGTAAAGAAGTATACATAGTAAGAATTGAGGTTTGAAAAATCAAGAAACTATGATTACTCAAAAAAATGAAGATAAGAGTAAGAGTGATGAGAAATGATCAGGGTCATCAGTTTATATAACTGGTTAGGGTAATCATTGCCCTTAAAAATGAAGTGGCGTGCCCTGTCAGTCAGTGTCTCTGAAAGGGCGTTGTCAAATGAGTGACTGAGTGCATTTAATGATCGACTGACGAAATGTCTCGCAGTAGAAAAAACTGTGAAGTTTTGATTCCCTCCAGGAGTTTTGAAAAAGTGCACGGACTATCAACCTCCCGGACTCATGAAATGAGGGGTCCAGAAAGTGGGGTACTATCTGTATTGTGTAAAAATACCCCTGGGATAGTTGGTGTATCCGGAGTTCCAACGGCCTCGAGTCTAAATACAGTTGTATCCCGCTCCCAATAACTCTCATCATATCAGCTCTCATACATCAGAGCGTCTCGACGCGCGTGGGTACAATGATATCAGCATGATCACGTCGTCACAAATTATGGGAGCATAATAGTCTAGTTTTGTCTTATATATACAAGACTTAGAAGAGAAGAAAAACGACAATGTATTCTCTAAGCTTATACTTGTAGCCAATATTCTCTCTCTAATCAATATACCAAAGCACTTGGTCATTATTCATTCCGGATATAGCGTATTTATTCATTTTATTTGCTTATTATTTTACTAATCGAATCTTGTATTCTTTATTCTTATAGCTTAGCTCGTGATATCGGACTCATTAGGGGGTCTCCGGATTGAATACAATCTACTTGTCTTTAGATCTTAAAATACAAATCTCTAACTGTGTTTTTTATTAGAATCAGTTTCACCGAAAAAAAGATGGAATTTTACCATTATATACTAATGTTTCTATAAACGAACACTACAAAAAATGGACCTATTGTGACAGTTTGAGTGTGACGGTTTTAAAAATCGTCACACGTTATGACGGTTTTTGCATTGACTTTCTGGTCAATGGACCTTCGTGACAGATATGTGACGTTTTTTTAACCGTCACAACTTTGTGACAGAGATGTGACGATGATTTCAACCGTCACATATTTTTGTGACGGTTTTGTATATTAGCATTTTTTTAATTGTATCCATCCGACCCGACCCATTTAACTCCAAAATCCGTTTTTCATTACTAAAATCGACCAAATTCAAAACTACACCAATTTCTCCATCATCCAAATAAGACCTTCAACACATAACCCTAATACATCCCATTTTTTAAAAAAAACTCCCAAAAATGCTCTCAAATACGGTGAATATTTTGCAACTACATTAGCGCCGCCAGTTAAACGCCATTTCCAGCGGTGTCCAGTGGCTTTTTGCAATGTTCGACATACCAACGGAATCGTCTTGTCGTCCTCTTTCATTGTATCATACCCACACCTATCGATTCTTATGCATTCACCTCCAAAAATCATATCGATAATCAGACTCTTTTATCATTTTAATGATATACGTTTCTGGTGAACTCCGGTGGAATCGATCTGCGATTTTGGTACCACTGTGTTCGTATCATCTTCCTCTATCTTTGTATAACACCCTTCACCTTCGAATCATCATCTACAACCAATTCAATTTTCAGATCGAAAATATAAACCCTAGCTGACGCCGGTCTTTTTTCGGCGTCCTCAAGCAACGGTGTAGATAGAAAGTGGTCTCATTGTGTTAGTCTAACTCTCCTCTACAATTGACACACACACCCGCTGTTCGATTCAACTCCCAACAATTTTGGCACTTTCGAAAGCGGGTGGTATATATCACTTTGTTCTTTCTTCTTCTTTCACTTAATTTTGATCTGTTAGTGGATTATTGTCTGCTCCTGTCCTGCATGATGTATATCAACCTTGTATGAGCTTGTATGCCTCCATGTTTCTCACTATGTGTTACTTGTAGCTTACCCAGTTTACTGATGCTGGTCTCTACTAGGTTCTTGCATCAACAACTGATCCTAATGAACAGATATCTGCAATTGTGATGGAACGGCTTGCTGCCACAGCAGCTGCTGAACCTTATGAATCTGTTTTTTGCGCATTTGTGTCATATGGTAATAACGTTAATTGAAGCATTTTCATTATGTCAAGCAGGGCTACTTCTTAATTTGGTTATGTAAACCAGCGGATATTTCGTAATGCTGTAAACATTTAATTTTATGTATACTGTAAATAATGAATTAGTTCGTAATGATTTGTGTCGTTACTAATCTCAGCATATAATTACTTTTCTTTTGACTGATTATTAGAGTACTTCTCCTCCTAGAGGTTTTTCTTCGTTACAAAAGTTTTCATGGCTTGGTGGGAGGGTATTGATGAAGCTCGTGTTCTTATTGCACCAGGTACTTCTTTAATTTGCTACTCCCTCTTTTCAATTTATTTGTCTTACTTTTCTTTATAGTCTTTATAAAAAAGAATTTCTTTTTTCTTGTTTGACAACTTTTTAATTTGGGAGATATTGCTTTTATTTGAATATCTTCATCCATTTGGAATCTAAATGAGTGTCTTAACCATGTAAATTATTGTTACTTAAGAATTACTAGCTACATGTAAGTTCATTTCCAAGTATGGAGACTAATATTGAAGATTTCATGACTTGTCGGTTCTTCTAGATTTAGTCTTTAGACGGATAGACTTATCATATAGTGGAATCTTGATTTTGGAAATAAATAATTCATCTTGGAAAAAAAAAAAGCAAGAAAAACTCATCTTTACATTTCTCTTGTTGTGTCGCTATATCTTTAAAATAATCTGAACCCTTTTTGCCTATAAAAAAATCTAAAAATCTTAATCATGAATGCAGGTAAAGGTGTTTGGCCTATCTCATTTAATTTGGCATAGTCCATCCAATCTACTAAATGTTCATCTCGGTCTTTGCCATACATACGTGGTAACTCTTATGGCATTCTCCACTTCCACGAGCAATGCATCAAGCGAGCAAGATTGAGGGTTTTGCTTCTTGTGTGCATTTCCTGCTATTTTGAACTGTTTCTTCTTTGTTTAAATGCGCTTTTACTGATTTTTCCTATTTTACACGGTATTCGCGATTTTCCCCTATTATTATCGCTTTTGCAATGTTTTTACTGCAATTTTAATTGGTTTTGTTTATGTATTTATCTATAATGGCTTAATTATGATTAGAGAAATTTAACTGATCTCTATTGTGTTTCATAGTACAATGGAAAATAATATTTTTCGCAACATGATGTTGATGAAGTTCGGATCGAGTATGCGCAACATGTTTCAAAGATTCTCCGTGTTGCATAAATAGTGTCATTGCTATGATGATTTAGATAATATTTATACTTTTTCAAGTTTAAAAAAATATTATATTTTTTTTGTTGAATTTGATGATGACATCAGTTGTCTTGTAAATAATTTGTAAATGTTTCAATTTAATGTATTAGAACAATTTCATTATGTATGTAACGTTTTAGTTACAATATGCTTACAATTCAAATTTATTTATATTTAATAAATTAAAATATTTAAAACAAAACTGCCAAAATTAATTTTTCCGTCAATTTAAATCAAATTTATTTAAATTTTCCCGTCAAAAAATATTATTAAATTAATAAAATTCGCGGATTTTTTTTTAAAAAAAGAAGAAAATAGTCAAAGTCAAACCCAACATCTGTGACAGTTTCTAATCGTTACATAAAACCGTCACAACAACCGTCACGAATTTGTGACAGTGCCTACTGTGACACTTAGCAAAACCGTCACAAAATCCCTTTCGTGAAGACGTTTTTTTGGGTAGTGGAAGCGTGTGCAATATTTTGTCCTCAAACTTTCTGACTCATAAAAAATAAATTGAAATTTCCACTTTTCCTCTCCCTAATATGAATAGTCAATTCAAAGTTAAATAATCGTATGATTATTTATGCTTGAAACAACCATTAAAAAAAAGAGAGTTCAAATATAAATATGATTTCTAATTTCCAAAAATGGAAGTGATCTTTCCTACAATATCAAAATAACCATATTCAAATTTGAGTTCTAATTTGAACAGGTAATTATTCAACTCAATATCATACAAATTCGATAATAAAATTGAACAATTAATTCTTATATTTTTGGTTAATCACTTATGAAAGTAATGCGAGAACTAACTCAAATTTCCTTAGAGACAAATAATTTTTTTATGGGAATAAATTTATATTTTCGCATCATAATATCCCACAAGTTATGACCTTAACCTTTAAAAAACATATGCTCCGATAGGCATAATTTTAATTTGAAGGACAAAAATTAAAGACCAGTCCATTAAGGGAAAATCGTACAATTTCTTCTTCAAATTTCACCAAAGAAAAAACTCAAATTCGGTTTAAGCTCAATTTACTTAATTAAAATATTAATTTAATTTGACAAGAGCTCAGTATTATAAGTATATATTAACACAGTTCGACTTGATTCAACGTGAGACTATATTAAGCTATGTTATAACTGGCAATATTATATGTGAGAGAATATTTTCTTACAATATTCGATAAATTATTAGAGGATTATCGTATAGGGGCGGATCTATGCCCTGGTATTGGTTGTTCAAAAAAAATCACAACGTTATATAAGGGAATGGAGATGTTGTGGTTGTTCAAAAGTGGAAAATAGTACTGCAAAAAAAAAACATTTGTTCATGTGAACAACCGTGCACCTACATAGGTCCGTGACTGCTATCGTACCAATACAAATGTTAAAATGAATAGGCAATCATATACGATTAGACAAAATAAAAGATAATTATATTCAATATAAGAGTTTTTGGCTAAAATTATCCCTTATCTTTAGGGATAAGTTTAACTTTGTCCTTCAAATATAACCTTGAGCACCATTTGTCCCTTATGTTTGCAAAACTTGAGCACATATCACCCCTCAAATATAATCTAATCACATATCGTCGTTTAAATTTGCAAAACTTGAGCTCATATAGTCTTAACTAACATAAATCACCCACAACACAGTTAAAACTAACGTTAAATTCACTTTTTTTAGTTTCCACTATATGTCCGTATTCGTATTAAAGCCCGACTAAATTCACTTACTTACACGTGAAATCATTTTAAAAAAATAATCCTGCTTTTTTTCTCTCATAAAAATAATTCTGCTTTTTCACCCCAATTAGTCAATTCTTATCTTCCTTCCAGTTCGGTATCTGTATTGGGCGCCCGATTAAGTTCACTTACTTACACATGAAATCAATTTTTATAAGATAATCCGGCTCATTTTTTTAAACTTGGAAAATGAGAATTAATTAATTGGGGGTGAAACAGAACAAGGTTATTCTTAGCGGGGAAAAAAAGTAGGATTTTGAAAAAAAAATAGTTTAATATATAAGTAAGTGAATTTAGTCATACTACAATGCACATATTGGACACCGCGTGAAAACAACAAAAAAGTGACTTTAACGTTAGTTTTAACTGTGTTGTGAGTGATTTATATTAGTTAAGACTATATGTGCTCAAGTTTTGCAAACTTAAAGGACGAATAGTGCTCAAGTTATATTTGAGGGATGATATGTGCTCAAATTTTGCAAACTTAAGGCACAAATGTTGCTCAGAGTTATATTTGAAGGACAACGTTAGACTTACCCCTAAAGATTAGGACAATTTTGACCAAAAACTCATAAATAGAATGTATATGTAATGAGTTAGGGGTCTATCAGAAACAATCTCTCTATCTCCCATGGTAGAGATAAGGTTTACGTTCACTCTACGCTCCCGAAACTGCATTTGTGGATTACATTGAATAAATTGTCGTCGTTATATAATGTGCATGTAATGCACATGGATAACAAAATAAGAGGGGTTGTAACGACCCGTTCGGTCGGTATGTGCGTTTTGACCATTTTACCTCCGGTGATCCTTCCCCGAGCCATATTAGTACGGTTTTGACCCGTGAGTATGGTGGTACGGTTGCCGAGGTGATGAGCCATCGTAGCGAGTGTATGGTCACTGGCACAGGCCCACTGCAGTGGACCATTGACTGTTGCAACTGATGTCGGGTACTAGAATTCATTTATTACCATAGTTAAAACCCTTCATTTCTCATTCATAAAATTATTCCTTCAAAGTGTCTCAAGGGTAATTTGAAGTGATCCTGAGTGGATTATCCTTATGGTAAGTCTCTTCAGCCTCAATATCCTTTATTTATCTTTCCTAAGCTTAAATCTATGGTGAAAATCTAAAAAACTAGTTGAAGATGATAAGTCTCTACCTACATAGGGTTAATTGAATCTTAAGCTTTGAATGTGAGATTAATTGATGAGTTTGACTAATCTAAGCATGGAAATTGATGAATTAGTAACCAATAAGATTGAATCCTCCATTATAGTTGAAGGCTTGAAAGTTAGGATTTATATCCAATTTGGGGATTTTGACTGGAATAAGGAAATTGACCTATTATTGAGTTAATTTAGCAATTAAATAGTAGGATTATACTTTTAGGATGTTGGATTACCAATTTCACTTTCGAATTACCCATTTTACTCTTGTGGGCTCGTTTTTTCTTTTTTCATAGTTGGTTTTGATTCAAATGATAGTATATATAGCAGTATGGGTATTGTTAGTTTCCATTTCTAACTTATATTTCAATGATGGCTAGACTTTGAGTATAACTGAGACCCTCAGAAAGGCAAAGCTCCAGTGTGATGATTTGTGACTCCCGCTCGGCTACCACATAGGTTACAGCTTACCTTATGGTTAGACTCCAGTTAGCGAAGAATATGTAGAGTTAGTGTTTATTGGAGAAAGCATGTTAGACCTTCAGGTATGAAGTTCAGATGAAATACTTAGATTGATACTGTTGTTGATTGTGGTTGTTACTTTATTTGATGTAGTGGCCCGTCGCAACGTGCATGATACTATACTTGACTGTATATAGATGAAGGATTGATTTATTCTTGACATAATGACTATGTGTCCATAAGTGGAACGATTGACTTGATACATTCTCATTAGTGTTGATATATATTCTCATTGACATTTAACATCATTCATACATACATGATCATGCATTTGGATTGGGTTGCGCACTGCAATATATATATTAGATTAGATTGCGCGTTCTGCAACATATACATATATTGGACAGGGTTGCATGTTCTGCAACATATCTTATATTAGATCGGGATGTGCGTCTCATCAGGTACATAGACATCATGTCCACCATGGGTCATGACTATCAAGGCATAGAGGTATTCCGCTCGGAGGATGTGTGTATCATTGCATTACATATTCATTCATATCATCATATCAATACTTATTGAATTCGGACTTGGTACTTGGACTTGTGATGCAATTCTTGCAACTGTATAATGTTTATATCTGATTGTGAGCATTCTTATATTTCATTATCATGTTTTATATATGTTATCTAACTGTTGTTGGCCTATGATACTTATCGATATATAGTGTTTGTACTGATACTACCTTACTGCATTATTTTTTTAGTGTAGAGTTCATAACATGGTCCACTTTCTCTTCTCGTGGCTGATTCCCGAGGCTTTGCGAACAAGCATCTAGGGTAAGAATATGGATGAATTCACTGCCCGAATGACTCTCTTATTATATACTTGTTTTATTTTGCTACTACGAGATAGTATTCCATTTTTTAGACTTGTATCTATATTCAAACTATTAGTTATGTAATAGTGGCTTTTGTACGACTTTAGACCAAATTCATTGGGATTGATGGATTACTTCAGCACTATTTCCTTATCTATCCTAGACTTATTATATATATATATATATATATATATATTGATGGTTGGATTTTTCTTTATTTCTGATTGAACTATGATTAAAGGAAGAGTTCGCCTACCATGTGGAAAAATGGTAGATGCATTCGCGTTCCCCAATTTGTGATGTGAGAAGGTTGTATCATATCCCTAGGTTAACCGGTCCATAAGTAAAAAAACATGTCTAGTAGAGTCTTACAGATCGGTACGATGAGCTCCGTGCTTTTCTGCGAGCGGTTATAGGATATTTAGGAAACTTTCAATTTTTTCATTCCTTTTGTGCTACTTCATTCAAATTGGTATGTAGTCAAATTAAATTGATATCTCAATTTTCTTAACTTACTATCTCTTACAGATGATGGAAACTTGTCCTTAAGTTCTTATGTAAATGGTTTCATTACGATGTGGCATGGTATGGTACGAGATGAGTCATCCTGATTTGGACACGTGACTAAAGTTCAGTATCCATTTATGGCTTAAAGTTTCAATTGATTGGGGTTTTGGTTAAGACTTATTTATCGTGGAGGGGTTTCTTGAGAAATGGGAGAGATAGTACAAGGGACCACATAATCTCCATATTTTCAGCGTTGGGTTGATCGGAGCTGTAGATGTGTATTTATGACTTTATAAGGTATGATTGGTCTGGGAAACGTTTCAATATTATCAAGGTATTATGATAGTTTGCGTGGCATGGGTATACCAATGATAGGTCAACGATTCAGCAGTGGTAGTGTATTAGATGTTGATATGCGGGTACGAGTGTAAGTTTTGTAAGGATCATCATATTTGGCAAAAGGACAATGATCGCGTGTAATAAGAAAGAGAAGTTGAGAATAAGAACATGAAGGACGACTTTTGTGGAAAATGTGTAATGAGGTAAGTTTCTTAGGGTATATTGGTAAGAGTACATTTGTGTTATGGGACGGAGGTGTAAGAAATATTATTTGGATAGATCAATCCCCGCTATTAGGAAGGAAACAATTGATATCTAACGTGCTCGTCTTGTTAAGGTTGTAATTTATACAAAAGTGGATTTCGTATTCGGTCATGGAAAGTTAAGTTGGGCTTCGACATGGCAATATGGCAAGGGTGGAGTAAGATATAGTGGTTATGGTTTTCTTCAAGTAAATAACTATCGATTCTAGATCAGAAGGCAATGTTACTTGTGACGAATGGGAACTCAAGGTATTAGGCAGTTATGGTCATGATCCTTCAGCAAATGGTGTGATCAGCGAGTCAATTGGTGTTTTTGAGGTTAAGGATAAAAAAAGATAGTATGAATTAAGATTTTTAGTTCGAAAGTTATGCGCAATTTTACATTGTGGAGTAGATCCTAGGGATAATCACTCGATTAGGTAGATGTGCCCTAGTTCGACTGATAAGGCAAGCAGTGATTCTTCACGGGAAAATATCATTTAAGGACAATTGAAATGGTAGATCAATAATGGGTTCGAACTAATTGAGGATGCGGAGAACATTTCGGAAATTGAGTTAAAGGAAATTTGAGTAAGGGAAGCTTGGTGGAGATACATGAGGACATTAGTAGGACTGTGTGTGATACACTAGAATTAGAAAGTAATCATTTTTAAAGCTGAGTGAGGTAGGGAAACTCTAAGGTATAGAGTGTGTGGCATACTACTATCTCCAGGATTGACTCGACTACTTGGCAGGACTTATAACTTTGTGGTATACTTTTGAGTGGGTTCGAGTGATGATCAGACGGTGGTGGTAATCGTGATCTGATTGCAATTGAGAAAATGAAGAGTTAAGAGAATGTATAGTTGATTGAGAATTGACAAGAATAAGGTACATCTTCGGAATTACTTGGGTCAATATGGATTATGGTGTTGTTGTCTTGCATCTTTCAGGTGAGATGTGATTTTTTAGCATGCTTAAAGAAGTAACTCTTCAAAAATGAACTAAGTGATATGATGAAGTTTCGTGAGGTTTCATGATTAGCGACTAGTGAGAAGCAAATTTCATGTAATCGGTGTGTTAAGGCTTATGGGAAATGGCTTGTGTGGTACCAGTTGGGTAATTTCGTAACACTCTTCAATTGATGAGCTAATATGGTTTAACGGAAAGGAATTATGAGAATCTCTATAATTTGAAGGCTAGAGTTATACTTTCGAGATGAGACTGTATTCGTGGTAGCATATTAAGTTGTAGATATTATTAATGGACAACTTGGGTGAGCGATTTCAGAATATTAAAGATTTGGGAATAGCTATGCAAGAGATTATGAGATTTGATGTCTTCGAATTGTGATGGGCATATCGAGGTGTTGAAAGGAAAGATTTGATGGTTCAAGGTGTAAGTATATTCAAGTTCATAAAGGTTTAGAGCCGGTTCGGGTAACCATTGGTGGTATTCGGAAAGATGTGCATTTACATCCGGATCATAATAGTTATGTTATAGCCGAGAAACCATGTATGTATTATCAGAAGGACTTATGGGTATTCTAGTGAATCCCCTTTAAGGATTATGTGGGTCTCAGTTCAGAATTGAGGTATGACAGATTTACCGAGCTTTATCAGGATTTATGAATAGACTTGATGATATTCTACTGGGATACCTAGTCAGATAGTTATACTGATTTAGGTCAGTACTTGGTAATGATTTGAGGAGGTACCATGGTTGTGAGAACTCTTTAGAGTGATTAGATGATTTTTACGGGTTTAGACTCGGCAAAGTAACCATTGGGTACACTTTCAGTACGGTGATTAAGGATTTGAGAAGGTTTGAGCTACGGTTTTGGTTAAGTATTTCAACATCGAGTTACGAAATTAACAGATTCGGAACTAGCGATATCGGCTTGAGCAAGATCAATTTTGATGGTATTACTTAGAGTTCTCAGAGGGAGCAGGGATTCTTTTCTAGTGAAGAGTAAATAATAGTTATGGGCTTTTGGGGTGTGCTTATGTGTTCCTGAGAAATCGTGGTGCAAAGAACAACTTTAGAAGGTGTGAAAGAAAGATTAATGGAAGTAGAATATCTTACCGGTTCAAAGTGGGATATGGTTGTGGATATATTTATGGGATCGTGTTGTCAGGAAAGTGTTTGTGGGACCTATCAATCGCGTTCAGAGGTGTGGGTTCATCAAATCAGAGAATTCAAGCTTAGACAATTCTTATTTGGAGATCAGTTGTGAAAGAAATTTTGAGAACGGGGAATACGGAAATTGGGTCCTTGAGTTGAGTTAGGGGAAGTTTTGATTGATAAGATGAACAAGCAGTGATTTTGGCGTACTTCTTGTCATAGAGGCTTCCGTGTTGTTATAATAAAGGTTCATTGGTGACTGTCAGCTTTCGTACTCTCTTTCTTTGTTCGAGAATGAATTATTGTTTAATTGGTATATGATGTAATGACCCGTTCGGTCATTATGTGCATTTTAACCATTTCACCCCTGATGACCCTTCTTAAAGCCCTATTAATATGACTTTCACCCGCAGGGATGAGTGGTATGATTTTTGAGGTAATCAGGCAAGCCTAGTGAAAATTAAAAGAATTAAAATCCTTAAGTGAAAGTGTTTGATCAATATTTGACTTTTGGATAAATAGACATTTTTCATAAATTCGTCGATTCTAAGAGGTCCAGAAGGTCAATTATGACTTGGTGGGAGTTCGGTTTGGTTCTCGAGGTACTCAGGAGCGTTTTGAGTTATTGGTTAGAAAATTGATCTTTAACCATTGGGGGTTGACCCAGTCAAATAGACCTTCGTTGGAAATTACGAGACCACGAGTGAGTCCGTAGCGTGTTTTTATGTGTGAATGCATGTCTGATTTATGTATGAGAGGTCTCGAGTGATTACCAGATTTTGGGATGAAGTTTAGGAAAAATCAGCTTTTTTGGTGACCGGTGTCCGCTGTAGAGGCACCAGAGGAGTTGTAGCGGACCCGCCACATTGTGGCCTGGTCCACTATGACGAGTGGTGGGGGTTATGTGTTGAGTCGCCATAACGAGCATATGGTCGATGGTGCGGGCCCGCTTTGAAATGTTTCTGAGTGGATTCTCATTGGGGTAAGTCTCTTGAACCTTGTTATCCTTTATTTACCTTTTCTAAACTTGAATCTATGGTGAAAATCTAGAAAACTAGTTAAAGAAGATGAGTCTATACCTACATAGTGTCAATTGAATCTTAAGCTTCGAATGTGAGATTAATTGATGAGTATGCATGAAAATTGATGAATTAGTAATCAATAGGCTTGGATCTTCCATTATAGTTGAAGTATTGAAGGCTTCAAAGTTAGGGTTTATACCCAATTTGATGGGTTTGACTTGAATAAGGAATTGACCTATTAATGAGTTAATTTAACAATTGAATAGTAGGATTATACTTCTAGTATGTTGGATTACCAATTTCACTTTTAAATTACCCATTTACCCTTGAGGGCTAGTTTTACCCTTTTTTCATAGTTGGTTTTGATTCAAAGGATAGTATAGAGGTATGTGTATTGTTACTTTCCATTTCTAACTTATATTTCAATGATGACTAGACTTCGAGTATATCTGAGACCCTCATAAAGACAAGGTTGTGTGATCATTCATGACTCCCACTCGGCTACCACATAAGTTACGACTTACCTTATGGTTAGATTCCGGTTAGCGAAGCATATGTAGAATTAGTGATTGTTGGAGAAAGCATGTTACACATTCGGGTATGAAGTTGGGATGGAATACTTAGGTTGATACTGTTGTTGATTGTGGTTGTTGCCTTATTTGATCTAATAGTTCGTCGCCACGTGCATGATACTATACTTGATCGTATATAGAGGAAAAATTGATTCATTCTTGACATGATGATTATGTGTCCATGCGTGACACGATTGACTTAATACATTCTCATTGGTGTTGATATATTCTCTTTGGCATTTGACATCATTCATACATACATGATCATGTATTTGGATCGGGTTGCGCGCCGTAACATTATATATATATATATATATATATATATATATATATATATATATGATCGGGTTGTGCGTTCCGCAATATATACATGTATTAGACAGGGTTGTTCGTTCCGCAACATATACTTATATTGTATTGAGTTGTGCGCCGCAACAGGTACATGGACTTCGCTGGTCCCCCATGGGTCATGACTATCGAGGCATAAAGGTATTCCGCCCGGAGCATGTGTGTATCATTGCATATGCATTCATATCATCGTATCCATACTTATTGGATTCAGACTTGGTACTTAGACTTGTGATGCTATTCTCGTACTGTATAATGTTTATATCTGATTGTGAGTATGCCTATCTTTCAGTCTTTTATTTTATATATGTTATCTAACTGTTGTCGGCCTATGATACTTATGAGTACATAATGTTTGTATTGATACTATCTTGTTGCATTCTTTTATGAGTGCAGAGTTCGTGACAGAGTTCACTTCCTCTCCTCATGACTGATTCTCGAGTCATTGCGAACGAGCTTCTAGCTGTGAGCATATGGATGGATCCGCAACCCGAATGACTCTTTTTATTATAAATTTGTCTTATTTTGCTACTCCGAGATAGTATTCTACTTTTTAGACTTGTATCTATATTCATACTATTAGTTATGTAATAGTGGCTCTTGTACGACCTTAGACTAGATTCTTTGGGGTTGATGTATTACTTCTGCACTATTTTCTTATCTATTCAAGACTTATTATATATATTGATGGTTGGGTTTTGCTTTATTTCTGATTGAACTGTGATTAAGGGATGAATTCGCCTACCATGTGGGAAAAGGGTAAGTGCCCGCGCGTTTTCCGATTTGAGACTGAGATCGGTTAAACGACTAGATCATGTTCTACGCAAATTTCTAGATGCACTAGTCTGTAAATATGGAGTTGTTATGATTGAATTATAAAAATAATAAAGAAGACCTAAAATCACATGCACTAAATTATCTTGAAAAAACTTAAAATCATTTTGAAAAACTTCATATATTTTTAATAATCTCAATGTCCGAACCAACTTACCTACATCATAATCAAATTCTCAGAATACTTATTACTTCTTACAAACATAAGTACCAAGTAACGAAGGGGAAAAAGTATACATATTAATGGGAACAAAGCAATTGAGATGTTTACTAATTTTTTGTGATCTAAGTTTTATTCATATTGGTATGTTTACTCTAATAGTAATATTTATTAGGAGTCTCCTAGGGCTTGTTTGGAAGATCACTTCATAATTGAATTAGGGTATAATTGAGTGTAATTATATATTGGAACTTGTTTATCTGTTTAATTAATTATTTGCTTAACATTTAATTTGTTGTAATTAATGAAGAGCAATTATACTCGTCAATTCTCAAGGGTAATGATAATTACAGAGTGTAAAAGATGACTTTTCATTTATTTTTCGTTTTAAATATTTCTAATAAACATATATTTTTGTCAAATAATTAAACTTATTTTAATGTTTCATCTAAAAAATTATTTAACTTTTTCTAATTAGTTCTTATTTGCAACAAAAAAAGATAAATTATGTAATAATACTTGTACAATCAAATATAACATTGAATCACATTTTAATTACATAACAAATAAATAAGTCATTTTATTTACTATATTACTTAATTACTTGATTGTGTAATTACTACTCTGATAATTACGTAACTTATTAATTTCACCATGGTACCAAAATACCTGGCATTTTGGTTTAAAAATTCGTTGGAACAAAAGAGGCCCGGCTGGTTACAATTTATATATCAGTAAAAAAAGTACTCCTCATAATTGAATTTATGTATCTTACTTTGGATGAATATGAAATTTAAATATTTAAGGAAACATTTTTAATCTTGTAATTGTAAATCAAAGATGCATATTATATCAAAAAGCGGCCCATGAGAATTGTGGGTCTAAAATGTTTCGTAGATGTTGGAATTTAAAAAGTATTAAATATAGATAGTGACAATTTTTTAATAAATTAAAAAGAAAAGTAAAATTCATAAAAAAATAGAGGAAACATAAGTAAAAAGTTTTTAATATCAGAGAAACTATTAAATATTGATCAAGATTGACTTGATTAAAACAACATATACATTTCTAACATAATATAATTAGAGATAATGGATTAAAATCTCCCTAAACTATCATCTTAGCTTTGTCTATTTTCCACGGGGTCAACCAATTTGCGTGCGTTGTTTTTCCATATGAATATCCTTCACGCTCCTCCGCTAGCACGTGCAATCTCCTCTAGGGGCACGTGGGCTATAACATTCCTCTCTAGCTCGATACATCAAAATATATATTGTTCTTTGGGGGTCGTTTGGTATACAATATAAGCATCGTTTGATATACGATATAAGTTGAGATATCCCAATATTAATTTTGTACCATATTTGATATCAAATGAAGTCCAAACTTAAAAATGGGATATCCCATTTTATCCCCTTAATCTTGAGATTATTTTATACCACCTTTTAAATGAGATAAATTAGTCCCAGAATTATAATTCTGAAATTATAATTTTGAGATAATTTTGTTTGCATACCAAACTTGATATCTGCGTAGACGGAGGGAGAGAGAGAGAGTCTGTATTAGCTTTTGAAAGATTAAATAAAATAATACTCTTTTTATTTCATTTTAAGTGTCTTATTTTTTTTTGATATATCTCAAAAATTATTCTTTTGACAAATTTAAAATTACAAAATTTAAAAAATTACACATATTTTAAATTTAAAATTATAAAATTTAATTTTTGTTATTTCTTATGCGGAATCAAAGTTCAATCTTCAAACCAAGAAAGACGGTTGGATTTCTTTATTGAGCAAAAGTGCGTCTAAGTTCTCTTCATGTAAGGTCTCTGTGGGCCCCTAGTCATCCCACCCCCCCTCCCCTTAGATTCTTCGCCTCTTCCTCCTTACTTTGCTTCCATTTTCTTCTCTCTTATTATATCAAACAACGGAGCCAACAATACCTCTTACTTCTCTCTCTTTCTATACATACACACCTCTCTCTATATATATATAGCTTGCACGCACTTGCGTATACTAAAAAAAGTGCATCTAGTACGAACATTGAGCTTCTATTTTGAGCTTGGTTTGTACTAATGAAGTGAAAACCCGGTTTTGCCCCTACATCACCTCCAGTTTTTTGTGGTGGTCGGGGAAAACGGGTTGTAATGTGGTACCCGTTTTATGTTAATTGAGCCCATAACATAGATTTTGTTGATGATACCAATGCACGTTGGGGAAAATGGAGTTACGGATAAGAAGATGATGTACAAGTTGTTTCTCTCTATATTTATTATTGGGATCTGCATGATAACATCTCACTATTAGATTGATTTTTCTCTCCAATAAAGGATGTCTATTTATTTATATATTTATTTTTCCAGGTAATTATGCTCTGCAGTAATTCCCTTTTTCAGGTTTTACTTGAATTTCATTCTTATTTTAATTTGGTTCCTTTTTGTTCGTTTAGTGGTCTCTAACTTGTTCTACTGGAATTATGTGTCCCATCTGTATTTAACTGATACTCCTTCGTCTCAATTTAAGTGTCTTAATTTAACTGGACACGAAATTTATCCAATTTAAATGTTTTAGTTTAACTGGAAATGAAGTTTATATGTCCCAATTTAAGTGCCTTAATTTAAGTGGACACAAAATTTATCAGTTTCAATTTAAGTGTCTTAATTTGAGTAGACACGAAGTCTAAGAAAATATACAGAGATTTTTTAATCTTGTGGTTATAAAATATCTGTGGGGTCACTTACGGGGTTATGACGACGTGCATGGGGCTTTGGCCTCGGGGACAGGAATGGGAGAGACGTCTCACTTTTGGAGTTCGCTAGAGCCTTTGGTATGATGATAGCCAACTCGAGGTTCATAAAGAAGGAGGAACACTTGGTAACTTTTCGTAGTTCGGTGGCTAAGACTCGGATATAATTTTTTCTCCTTAGGAAGGTTGACAACGGTCTGTGTAAAGACTGAAAGGTTATTCCGAGGGAGTATCTTACAACCCGACATAATCTTTTGGTGATAGATTTGGAGATCAAGATGAAGAAGAAGAGGAGGGGTGTGGATGACATGTTAAGAATCAAATGGGGGAGTTTGACCATAGCTAGTACAAAGGTGATGGGGGAGAAGTTGATGGCCAAGGGGCTTGGTGGAGTAGTGGGGATGCGATCGGTATGTCGGATAGGACGGCCAGTTGCATTCGAGAGGTAGCTAGAGAAGTGCTTGGGGTCTCGCGGGGTAGCCGGTGGTGGGCACCGACGGGACTGGTGGTGGAATGGTAAAGTTCAAGAGAAGGTGAAAGTAAAGAAAGTGGCGTATGCGAAATTGATAGAAAACAAGGATGAGGTGGAGAAGTGGACGAATAGAGAATTATATAAGATGGCGAGGAAGGAGGCAAAACTTGCAGTTACGACGGCGAAAACGACGGCTTTTGAACGCATGTATGTGAAATTAGAGAAAAAAAACGGGGATAAGAAGTTGTACGGACTAGCCAAGGCGAGGGAGAGGAGGCTCGTGACTTGGATCACGTGAGGTGCATCAAGGACGAGGACGACACAGTACTAGTGGAGGACGCGCATATTAGGCGAAGGGGCAGTCTTACTTCCATAAACTCTTAAATGAAAAAAAAGATAGAGACATTGTGCTGAGAGATCTAAAGCAATCTTGTAGGTATCGGGATTTTGGATATTGTAAAAGCATTAAGGTGGAAGAGGTTAAGGGTGTTGTTCGCAGGATGCGCAGGGGACGAGTGACCTGACCTGATGAGATTCTAGTTGAATTTTGAAAGAGCACAGGCAGGACAGGTTTGGAGTGGTTGATTGAGTTGTTTAACGTCATTTTTAGTACGGCGAGAATGCTCGATGAATGGAGGTGGAGTATAATGATCCCTTTGTACAAAAACAAAGGTGATATCCAGAATTGCAACAACTATAGAGGTATCAAGCTGCTAAGTCACACTATAAAAATTTGAAAAATAGTCGTGGAGATGAGGGTGAGAAGAGGCGTGTCTATTTCTGAGAATCAGTTTGGATTCATGCCGCGACGTTCGACTACATAAGTCATTCATCTTATTAGGAGGTTGGTGGAACAGTATAGGAAGAGGAAGAAAGACTTACATATGGTTTTCATCAACCTCGAGAAGGCATACGACAAAGTTCCTAGGGAAGTTCTATGGAGATGTTTAGAGGTTGGAGGTGTACCTGTGTCGTACACTAGGGCGATTAAGGATATGTATGATGGAGCCAAGACCAAGGTACATACAGTAGGAGGAGACTTGGAGCACTTTCTAGTGACGATGGGGCTGCACTAGGGATCAACTCTTAGCTCATTCTTATTTGTCTTGGTGATGGATGAACTGACGCGATAAATCCAAGGAGAGGTGTCATGGCGTATGCTATTCGCAGACGACATAGTCCTGATTAATGAGACTCGTAGCGGAGTGAACGCTAAGATAGACGTTTGGAGATAGTCTGGAGTCTAAAGGGTTCAGGCTGAGTAGGACTAAGACAGAATACTTGGAGTGCAAGTTCAGTAACGGGAGCGGCCTTGAGACATGCGTGGAGGTGAGACTTGGTACTCAGGTCATTCCAAAAAAATGAAGCTTCAAGTACTTAGGTCTATTATTCAAGGGGATGGAGAGATTGATGACGATGTCACACATCGTATTGGGGCAGGATTGATGAAACAGAGGCTCACATCTGGAGTTTTATGCGACAAAAAAGTGTCACCAAAACTTAAAGGCAAGTTTTATAAGGTGGTGGTTAGACCGACTATGTTGTATGGGGTGAAGAGTTGGTTAGTCAAGACTTCGCACATCAGAAGATGAAAGTTGTGAAGATAAGGATGGTGAGATGAATGTGTGCGCATACAAGGAGAGATAAGATTAGAAATGATGATATCCGGGACAGAGTGAGAGTAACTTCGGTGGAGGATAAGATGTGGGAAGCGAGGTTGAAATGATTTGGGCATGTGCAGAGAAGAGACACCGATGACTCAGTGGAGCTGTGAGAGGTAGGCCGAAAAAGTATTGGGGAGAGGTGATTAGACGGGATATGACGCAGGTGCAACTTACCGTGGACATGACCTTAAGATAGGGGGTCGTGGAGGACACAAATTATGGTAGAATGGTAGTAGGCGATCGAGCGTAGTCCTACTTACGCGTGCAAACTTGTAGTTATAGTGTTATTATTGTAGGTCCGCTTATATCATACTAATAGGCGCAATATTGCTTTATAATCCCCTGTAATTTGATTTCTGCTGCTATGTGCCACTTAACGTAGTTACTGTTTAGTTTATTTATCTGCGCTAGTTACTGTTTACTTTTCAGAATGCGCTATCATGATTTTTTTTATCGGGTCTGACTGTTTCTGTTGCCTTGTTTTTGCTTATGTTTGGTCTTGAGCGGACGGTCTCTCGAAAACAGCCGCTCTACCTATCAAGATGTAAGGTCTGCGTACACTCTCCCCTCCCCAGACCCCGCGTTGTGGGATTTCACTGGGTATGTTGTTGTGGTTATAAATTAAAGATGTGTGTAATGTACTAAAATGTTCTTTAAATTTGGTGGTTTTAAACTTGCTATATATGGTGTTTGAATTGTCAACTTACTAACTATTGAAAGAGACATTTTTTTTAGGACAAACAAAAAGAAAGTAAGACAGTTAAATTGGAAGGAGGAAGTATAATAGTTATTTTGGAAGTAACAATTTTGCAAGAAAATATCCTTTTTAAGTTGTAGGACTAGTTGTCTTTGAGACTGTGCAACCTATGTTATGTTATTGCAAGTGGGTGTTGGTGCATGCATTTGTATCTATTCCTGGAATTTTATATTGTTATCCCTTTTCAAATTTAAAGGTGTTTTTATGTTCTTGGCTACATAGTTGAACTGGAAATGAAATTGACAACTTGTCTCATGTATATATGGTTGGATTTGTCAGGTTTATGATTCTTGATTAAGTAGCATCAGTGCTGAAATGGATATTTAGTCTATTCAGTAAATAGGCTGAAGACTTGGTCAATTTGGATGCAATGTTAAGGACATTAGCATCAGCTTTGTTAATTTCAACGTTCTTTGTTTCCTTATCGGCTGCTGATAATGGTTACCCTCGATGTAACTGTGACGATGAGGGTTTTTGGAGCATTGAGAGTATCTTAGAGTGCCAGAAAATCAGTGATCTCTTTATTGCGATAGCGTACTTTTCTATCCCAATTGAGCTCCTTTACTTTGTCAGCTGTTCTAACTTTCCATTCAAATGGGTGCTCTTTCAATTTATTGCATTCATTGTTCTGTGTGGGATGACTCATTTGCTCAATTTCTGGACTTACTATGGCCAACACCCGTTTCAGCTTATGCTTGCTCTAACCATTTTTAAAGTCCTCACTGCACTGGTTTCCTTTGCCACGGCTATAACCCTTATCACCCTCTTTCCTATGCTGCTAAAAGTCAAGGTGAGGGAATTTATGCTGAAAAAGAAGACTTGGGATCTTGGTCGAGAAGTTGGATTAATAAAGATGCAAAAGGAAGCTGGATGGCATGTTCGGATGCTTACACAGGAGATTCGAAAGTCACTTGACCGTCATACAATACTCTACACAACTCTGGTGGAGCTATCAAAGACACTGGATTTGCATAATTGTGCTGTTTGGAAGCCCAACGAGAATAAAACTGAGATGAACCTAATTCATGAGCTGAGAGACAGAAGCTTTAATAGTATGTATAATTTACCTATCCCGAGAAGTGATCCAGATGTAATAGCAATTAAGTTGAGTGATGGGGTAAAGATACTTGATGCTGACTCCCCACTTGCTGCTGCGAGTAGTGGAGGTAGTAGGGAACCAGGAGCCGTGGCTGCAATTAGGATGCCGATGCTGAGAGTGTCGAACTTCAAAGGTGGGACCCCTGAACTTGTCCCAGAATGTTATGCCATACTGGTTTTGGTTCTTCCTGGTGAACAAGGAAGATCATGGAGCAACCAGGAAATTGAGATAGTCAGGGTTGTGGCTGATCAAGTTGCTGTGGCTCTGTCCCATGCTGCAATTCTTGAAGAGTCTCAGCATATGAGAGAAACATTGGAAGAGCAAAACCGAGCTCTGCAACAAGCGAAGCAGGATGCACTTAGGGCGAGTCAAGTAAGGAATGCATTTCAGATGGTTATGAGCCATGGGCTTAGAAGGCCCATGCACTCAATATCGGGTCTGCTCTCCTTGTTGCAAGATGATAAATTGGGTAATGAGCAGCAACTTCTTGTGGATACAATGGTTAAAACCAGTAATGTCGTGTCAACCCTAATAGATGATGTGATGGATACTTCAACAAAGGACAATGGTAGATTCCCTTTGGAGATGAGGCATTTTCAGCTACATTCCATGGTAAAAGAAGCTGCTTGTCTTGCCAAGTGTTTGTGTGCTTATAGGGGTTATAATATTTCCATCAAGGTTGACAAATCTTTGCCAAATCATGTCGTGGGTGATGAAAGAAGAGTTTTTCAAGTTATTCTTCATATGGTTGGAAATCTTTTGAAGGACCCCAATGGAGGGTTTCTCACATTTAGGGTTCTCCCAGAAAGTGTAAGTAGGGAAGGCATGGGCGGAGCTTGGAAAACAAGGAGGCCAAACTCATCTCGTGACAATGCCTATATCAGGTTTGAAGTTGGAACAAGCAATAATCATTCTCAGTCAACATCCATGTTGCCACATTACAGTCAAAAGCCCTGCAGTAGGGAGGTGGATGAAGGCTTGAGCTTCACAGTGTGCAAAAAGCTGGTTCAGGTACTTTATCTCTAAATACCAGCATCTGAGTATGTATCAACATAACTGGAATTTATGCACCCTAACTGTCTCATTGGGTTCTAATCTCTTCCTTTTATGGTAATATTAGATACTCAACTTCGATAAAATCATCCTGTTATAGGTTAACAGAAAGTAAAGTTATTATTACTAAGGCAAAATGATATTAGGCAGGCTAGTATTGAAATTTCTCCTGCAATTTGCTGAGATCTATCAAATCGTGATATCTGGATGACGTTAAAACCGCAATTTCTCTCCCCAGGGTAAGGTTTGCGTACACTCTACCCTCCCACCCCATACCCCACTTTGTGGGATTTCACTGGGTTGTTGTTGTTAAAACTGCAATTCCTGTGTTAAAGAAGATAGAGCAATGTCATGACCTTGATTGCCTGTACACATCTTGTGTAATTTAATATGTCCAATTTCCTTGTGACTGGGAAATATGATGCTAAAGTTGCTTAAATTGATTTACGGAACTTTTAACCCCGGTTCATTGGGAATGAAAATGTGAAACCATGAGTAGAAGTTGGTAGTATCCTGGTACTTGTTCCTTTTTTTTTCCCTTTGATAATAATTTCAAGTGCATATATCTGTGGTTTGGGCAGCACTAACTTCTTTCTGATATTGCGAAAATAATGAACAGTTGATGCAAGGAGACATCTGGGTAATCCCAAATCCAGAAGGTTTTGATCAAAGCATGGCTGTTGTTCTTGGGCTTCAACTGCGGCCGTCAATTGCCATAGGCATTCCTGAATATGGGGAATCGTCTGATCATTCACATCCACACACACTCCTCCAAGGTGTTAAAGTTCTGTTAGCAGATTATGATGATGTGAATAGAGCGGTAACAAGGAAGCTGCTTGAAAAATTGGGATGCAGCGTTTCTGCAGTTTCATCTGGATGTGACTGTCTTGGTGTTCTTGGTCCTGCTGTATCCTCATTCCAAATTGTCCTTTTGGATCTTCACCTCCCCGATTTGGATGGGTACGAAGTAACCATGAGAATTCGGAAGTTTGGCAGCCGCAGCTGGCCATTGATTGTTGGTTTAACTGCAACTGCCGATGAAGATGTTACTGGAAGATGCCTGCAGATTGGAATGAATGGACTTATTCGTAAACCGGTGCTATTGCCAGGTATTGCTGATGAGCTTCAGAGGGTTCTGCTACGGGCAAGCAGAATGATGTGATGATGTTAACGCTGCCTTATAGGAGTGGAGTATAACAAGGCAGGGCTTCATTCAACAAACTAATGCTAGTAGATGCGCAAACGAAATTGCTTGGACCAACCCTGAAGATTCCAGCATACAGATGTAACATACATACAATCTTTGAAATCAAAATGGTATAGAAAATATATAGTCTTTTCTACTCACATAAAAGCTCTCAGCTCTAGAAGATTTGACTGCCCAGGTTTGCCATTCTACATTTTATTGAGCTTAACAACTCAGAAATTAACTATCTGTCCCTAGAACTGAAGTATATAGTGTTGAGAATGACTTGAGAATTGCTCCATTTCTAAGTTATGGAGCACTAAGTTCTTGTGTATAAGATTTGCATTTGCAGGAATATCTGTTGGCAATTGAAAATTTTGGGTGAAGAATGTTCAAATGTAGATCTAAAATGTAGTCTTATATGAATATGCATTCACAGATATACTAAAATACTTCATTAAGATGAGACTAACATACTTTTAAAAGACTTCAATGAAGCTGGTTCTTGCACTTATATATGCCATTCTTTCTTTTAGGTTGTGGACTTTTAGTTCCATAACCTCGCAAAATGTTTTCAGCTTTGTTGTTTGTAGCATCATAGTCGATTTGAAGGAAATATTGAATCCCCCCATTGATTGAATACTTTTCGTTAACTGGAATTTAACGTTGACGATAATAATTTGATGATGAAATCGTATATGTTAGTCTCCAACTAGGGCTGCTAGGGGCGGAGCTTACCTCGGACACCCTTTTGTCAAAAAATTATACAATATAGATAGGTCAATTGTTTTTTTATGTATACTATATGTTAAATCTACTTGGTTTCTTTCGTGTTTACTTTTTTATATCATGAATCCCCTTCATTTTGGCTCCACCACTATCTCGTTTGCAGGACCGTCTCAAACATTTTGGGGGCCCTGTTCTAATTCGTAAAAGTGAGCCCTTAATATAAGTAAATATACGATTTCAATAATTAGAAATTATTTTAAATTGTAAATAACAACCCAATACAACTTCAAGTTAAGCAACCCCTACTTTAATTGGGTCAAGACTTGTGAATTACGGGTCTTTACAGTAAATTCGGGCTAATACTATTTAAGAAAAAATAAAAAAAGAGGCCTCTAAAAATTTTCATTTTTCGGGAGCTCTGTACGGTAGCACAACTCGCATGGGTCCAAAGACGGCCTACCCGAGCGCCATATGACAGGTAGCCTGCCGTTCAGGTCTCTGTGAATGGTTTTTGCACTCGGAATGGCTTCTGTTTTGTTAGAAGATAGTTCCTTTTTTTTTATGTGGGGGTGGGGTGGGGGGCTATACTTGTAAGCAGATGAGATAGTAGCTACAAAACCTTACAAGGCATGGGCATTTTGCATGTAAACCCATCCCTCAGATTGTGTGTTAAATGGGTCAAAGGTGCATCATGTGATTTTTTTCTGAACCTTGTGACAAAATTAGAAACATGCATGAATTTGAGTACGTACATGCATCAAAGTTTTAGTTTGTCCCTTTCTCGGCAAAAAGAAGATATCATACCGTTTTCATTTCAACTTTTACTTGGAAGTTTCCAAACATAAAAGTTTTAGTTTCTTGAGCAAACAGCAAATGGAGTTACATATTAAATAAGCTGCAATTATTTGAACAGGAAGGCATTTCACCTTGCAGCATTTAGACTTCAAAATTAATTACTCTCTGCACTATCGTTGTATGTAAGAAACAATGTAAGCAATCAATCGGCTTGTTTTATTTGTATGGGCCATAATCTGACACTCAATGGATTGACCCACAAGCTAATGGGCTAGAAATCTGCGTTTTGCCTCGACGTAGCAGAAAATTTTTAGTAAGTGATATCGATATTTAGAGAAGTGAACAAATAGATAAATCATTATAAATGTCGTATTAAAAATATAAATACTGATAAAACACAATTCAACTACACTAAAAATTGAATTAATTTTCCTTTTAAAAATATATCCATGATAACCATAGAAATAATTTATTTTTCTTGTTGAAATAACATAATGAACTTAATCTTAGTGTTATTGATCCGTATGGTTGTGGAAGCTAGTGTTCAATTCCTTTTCAACCATATTCTTAACTAAAAGTGAGGCTCAAAAATTAAAACACATGTCTGAGCATATAATAATTCAACCTCCAACACACAATAAGCTAGTTAGGGGCTGCACAAAATTCGGTCCGGATCGAAAAATCGGACCGAACCGGACCGAGAAATTCGGTCCGGTCTTCGGTCCCTATTTTTTAAGAATTCGGTTTTCGGTCCGGTCCGGACCGAAAATATTTTTTTTTTATATAATCCCGGGTCGGGTTCCGGGGCCCGGTTTTTTTTTTAAATTGAATTTCCAATACTGAAATTGACATTCTCGGACGCGGTGCCACGAAATTTTTACGTTGAAATCTATTGTACATCGCGAGATATTTAGATTTGAAAATGGGAAAAACGTAACGATTTGGGGGAAAAGAGAAATTGAGGGGCAATATGGACGTTTTTGGAGAAATCCGGTGAAGCCGTTTGGGATTATTCGTCTCGAAAAAATACGCGAAATCAAAAAAAAAATTTTAGGTAAAACGGACGTCCGAGCGCAAAGTTATGACCATATAAAGTTTGATCAATTTACAACTTATATTTGATATGTCAATACGTCCCGGCGGGGAGAAGTGGCGGGGGCTTCTTTGGGTGGGGGGGAAATTTGGGGGGGATTGGGGGTGGGATTGGGGATTAGAGGGGAGGGTGGGGTTGGGGGTGGGTGGGGAGGGGTGGGGGAGGGAGGCGGGGCAAGTCGGTCCATTCGGTGCGAAAAACCGGACCGGCCCGAAAATGACCGGACCGAACCTGGACCGGACCGAGAAGTTCGGTCCGGTCTTCGGTCCGGACAATTCTACTGTTCGGTCCTCGGTCCGGTCCGGTTCGATCCGGTCCTAACCCTTTGTGCACCCCTAAATTTATGTGTTTGACCTTTGGAGTGCATACTGTCCAGTGGCGTCAATGTGTGCTATTTTTACGTCTGATAACTTAGCCTAAGGTGGCTCTGTCCAGGTCTCCATGGTAAAGACAATTATCATCAAAGTTTGTTGCAGGATGACAAATATTCTTTATTTCAAGTTCTTGGAATGGTGTCAACTTTGATAGAATTTTCTAGCACAAGTTTGAATTACTTAGGCTTTATGGGCGGAAAACGTATAAAGACAGTCTACCTTAGTAGATAATGAAGTATATATGTCCTAGAAATAATCATTTTAGGAGCACATGTACTTGAACACATTCATATTATTAATAAGATTAATATATATACTTGGCATTTGCAATTATTGAATTATTATTTGATTGTTTATATTATTCATTAATGTGCATCCCTTGAACTTACATTGTCATTAATAGTGTGAGATATTAATGATAGAGTGTAGTTCTTAAAATAGCCTAGACTAATGATCATTGAGAATGAGATATCAATGATATGTTATAAGTCGACATGTGGTCTGCATCACATTCTTAGAGAATGTAGTATATCTCACTTCATCGCAATGCAATAGTTGCTAGTGATGGACACGTGGATACTCTTGGGAGTATTGGCATACCGCCGATAAACTATTTGTTATACGTATGCAGAGTATTATCGTGTGGGAGATAGAGGTCCTTAGACTTGAGGTCAATATCGCTTGTTTACGAGCAATGCACTTTGATCTGTCTAGCTCAAATGCCTTATAGGTTGAGGCGGCTTGTATTGGGTGCATTCTGAAGTAGATTGAAGGTGGTAGTTGAGCGAGAATAGGATTCATTCCTCGATTGGAATTTCGAGAGAACTCGACTACCGAGAGATGTTAGGTGGACCAAGTCATTGGCGATCAAGAGACATATCTAGGATATGGTCTAGTTGTCGACTAATATAGATGAGATAAAGTGATCAAGCTATTTGGATAGACACGACAAATCTTAAGCTTGATCGAGTGTGTCGCGAATGAAAGGAGTTTATCATCTCACATGAGGTTTGTTTACTTGAGTCTTGTAAGCGTCTTCACATATTGGGTCGTCGCGTGGCCGTCTAGGAGTTAGTGTGAACCTTGATTTGATCAGTCTTGGGTGTGAAGGCTGAAAGGTCACACTAAGTCGATTGTCTTTTCGTCTAAGGGTATATTGAGAGAATGTAAAATATCGGATTTTGAATCAAGATATTTTATTTTATAATAAATTATGGGATAATTTTCATTTGATGAAAATTAATTAATTAAGTTAAAATTAAGTCTTGGATTTAATTAGAATCAAACGTCTGAGAAAATAAATAAAGGCAGCATAATGATGGGCCCAGTTCGACTGGCCCACTGCAATTTGGATTTGGGTCAGATTTTGAAGCCTGATCCAAATTTGATTAGGTTTAGGGTTTCCTCACTATATATTTGGCACTTAACCCATAATTTCATTAGAACTCATTTTTCACTTTCTGAACTTAGAGTTCAGGAAATAAATTCTCTCAAACCTCTGCCAAGATTTCCTAGCTTTCTTGGGCAAAGGAATATACTGAAGCAAGGCTTGCACCCGGATTGACAATCGCGTGCGCACCTTTTAGTAAAGACTGTAAGTTTTCTTTTATGTCTTTGCAGATTTGAATTATCGCATAATCATACCAGAAACGTTTGTTGGAGCAAGTAAGTTTACACAAAATTTTAAATTTCCGCTGTGCTTTACTTGTATGTTTTACACCCAACAAAATCTCTACAGATAATTAGGAGTAAAAATTAAATATAGTATAAAGTACAAAAAGAGAAAAAAATCAATTTAAGACTAGTCGGTTAAGTAATTTTTCTATACAAAGACTTTCTAGAATACGACTTGTTACATCATAGGAAGATATAGTTTGTCTTTATCAATATTGTAGGCTGTACCATACCACTCTTATTCCAATTGACTTTTGGCCATTTCTAGAAAACTCAAGACACTCACTCAAGAACAAGAAAATTAAAAGACGTCTTGCTAGCTCTTACCTACCATTTTCATTGACAACACTAGTTTTATGTAGAAGTTTCGAGAAATAAATAATCCGGCCCTTTTTTCGGACTCCGCGCATAGTGAGAGTTTAGTGCACCGGGCTATCCTTTTACTTTATGAATGAGCAAGATATTTTCTAGACTGAATCCAGTAAAATCACTAATTTGCTGTATGGAACACATTGGTTAATGGTGATGACAGGAATTTTGTTTTGATAAAGACATTCAGAAACCGAATGAAGAAAGCTGACTACATTTTGAAAAAGACTGAATGACATTGTAGACACTTTAAATCGTAGTGAATCAAGTACATACATATCATGATTTTAAGTTCCAAATACTATTGGAAAACAAGCAAAACTGGGAAATTTTCTGTTTATATTTATTATAAACAATGCGTGCATACATACAAGTACATGAAATAAAAAGAATATTCTATTCTAAACTAATTATTCTATACATGATTGGCTGGTGTGTAACTAACTTTTATTCTCTTTACAAGTAGTAAAAAAATACTAGATTGTGCATGTTAAATATACATACAATATATGAATGTTAAATATACATACAATATTAACATATATTGTATGTATATTGTATATATTTCCTAAGCAAAAAGGGCCACAACCGAGAGGCCCAGATAGGGCCATTTGTCCAGTCCAGCTGTAGTAGATAAATTGGACCTTTTCTTTTATCGGTATGTCTATGCAATACAAGAGGTCCAAATGAGTTAAAAGAGTCTAAATGATCCAAAGTATTTGATACAAATGAAGACTTTATCGACTTCATCTTCTTCACAACAACAGAGCATAAACCATGTTCAACAAATACCGACATGGTGAGTAATTTTTTGGGATTTAACTAGATAAGTCCTTTTCCCCTTATGGATATCAGCTATGCATGTCTGTCAGTTTCTTTTTGACTCTCAAAGAGAGAACTATGAGCGTGGAACTCATCAACATGGATACCCGCAGAGAAGTAGGGAAATGGATAGCTTCTTAGTGTTTCCTCAGATTTTTCAATCATGCATGTGTTAATTTACAGTTAGAAACACCAATTGAACCTTCATATTGCAATTAGTCCTTATGAAAGTTATTTGGTGGAAATCCATTTTTATTTCTTGTGTATTTCATGCCTTACTGCAGGAAAACTGAAAATCTAAAATGACAGATTGGCTGCAACTATGTCACTTTCTGCGCTCACAGGTTTGTGTGCGTCTCTTTTTTAGCTTCCGGTTTGCACTAAAAAGTTCAGCAAAGAAGCTGCAGAACATACGCAGCTCGGATTGTTATGTTTCTAATTCTTTAGACAATGTTAATTTATATCTATTTTCTCTTAAGTTTCCTGCATAGATCGAATTTAAGTGACTGTTCCTAATCTATGAAATCGTAAAGAATGAATCTTGGGTCTAACTCAACCACAAAAGCTAGCTTATAGGGTGAGAATTGCTCAAGTTCATATAAGGAGTCCATGTTCTCATTTCATATCCGATGTGAGACTCTTAACACCCTGCACGTCAAGACCTTTTGAGGGCCCAACATCGACGAACAAAGAATTGGAATGGACCCGACTTTGATACCATATAAAGAATGGATCTTGGGCCTAACTCAACCCCAAAAGCTAGCTTATAGGGTGATGATTGTCCAAATCTATATAAGGAGTTCATGTTCCAATTCCATATCCGATGTAAGACTCTTATCCGATGTAAGACTCTTAAGTGCTTGGACATGTGCATTTGTTTAACTTCAGAAGTTCAGATGTTCAATATTTCAGGTGACTTGAAGTTGCAGCTGAGAATAAGATTATCTTATCTGCTGGGAAAGAGATGTTCATGCCAAATGATCCCAATGCCAAGATTTGTCAAGGAGATATGTTGGATCAACACTTCATCAGTTTGCAGCTAAAACGTATGTACAACCTGATTTGTTATTATCTTAGTATCAAGGTACAACATATGTTGCATACATCACCATCCCTGGTCATCAAGATTTTTATATCTGTTGGTACATTTATTAACCTTGAATTTTTTATTAATTGCAAATCAAATGCAGAACTGGAGCTACCCACTTCTATCAATTAGCCAAGATACAAAATCGGACACGAGCTAACACTAAGCACAACTAAAAGTATTCGATGAAGAAGAAAGCTCTTTTGACTTTCTTACCGTGAAGAACTGAAAGCAGAGATGATGATGTGAAGGAATTGCTATTTTGACATTAGTTATCAGTTTTCATCTCACATATGCCACCTAACTTTAAACTGTCCAGGTTGGCTCTGACTGGATGGTGGAGCCACCTAAGTAAACAGAAAGCACTAAACTTTCAATGGGTATTCTTTTTTTATCAGTAACCAAAACTTGTTAATTATACAGATTGTTCATCCTAAAAGTACTAAAACACTAATGATAATTAACAGTGTGTTTAGAAGGCTAACAACATCTTACATAAGCCCTTGAAAATTTCAAATCGTAAAGTAAAAAAAAAAAAAACTTCCCTTCAGAATGAATCAACAGCTACCTAACATTAATAAATCAGATCTATTATTCTCATCGCCTATCATACAACCAAACGGCACTAACGGAGACGCCGGCTCATAACAAAACGGCGACGCAGGATGCTGCCACGTGTTAAACACCATCACCGGCTTCTTCTTCTCTGTATTTTCTTTCCTCACCTCTTTCTTATTATTAACCTTGCTCGAAAAAGCATTTATCGCCGTTTTCAAGTTATCCGATTCCGGTGACGTCGGAGAAGTTATCAACGGCGATAATAGCGGTATCGCAACATTCCAATCGGTTACTCGATCTACTTTTATCGACGCCGGCGCTCTCCTCTGTAACCGACTTAGCTGTTGCCGGTCATCGGAAGAAGAAGGAATTTGTGGTTTATTGTCCGCCATGAATTAGTGAGAGATTTGGGGATTTAGGGTTGCTGAGAGAGGCCAGGGAGGGGAAAGGGTATAAATAGGAGGGGTGGGGGGGGGGCATGTGCGGAGGGAGTTAAAGCGGAAAAAGGGTAATAGAGATTCAGTCAGTCAAAGGTCAAAGAAACGGAACCCCAGAGAAAAGGAGAAAAAACAGTATTTTATGTCACGTTATTCCACACAAACTTTAATAGTCTAATGTGACGTTACTTCGTGCCATCATTAAAATAAATATTGTTAAAAGATGGAGTATTAGTTATATTAAAAAATTTGAAATAGAGAAAAAATTAATAGTAATTATATATGTTGTTCAAAAATAATATTATTAATTATTATAAATAATTTTTTTTAGAGATAATAATTTTTTTACTAATTTAATTATTTTGTACAATAACATTTTAAGTAATTATACATAGAGATATTTAGGAAGGGAGTCTTGAAGTAACTGGTAAAGTTGTTGTCATGTGATCAGGATGTTATGTGTTCAAGCCGTGAAAACAACCTCTTACAGAAATGTGAGGTAAGACTGCGTACATTAGACCCTTGTGGTCCAGTCCTTCACCGAATCTCGCACATAGCGTAAGCTTAATACATCAGACTACCCTTTTTATACATAGAGATATTTAGGGCTTATGTACATCATCCGACTTCTCAGTTCCCATATTTTTATAATGTCTAGAAAACAAATATTAGTTATTTTAATTATAATATTTTTATATTTAGACTCTTGCATATAGATAAAACCGTTCCTATTCAATTTTAGTTTAAAAGTTTCTCATAAATAAATTTAAATATCATAAGAATGTGTGTTTATCATTACTTTCATATTTAGATTGGCTTTAATGAAAAAGGGACAAAAAAATCTTAAAATAATAATATATATTTTGATCTTCAATTCTTTAAAATGAATAACTTATAATATTTTTTATTTTTTCAAAAAAAACACAATCACTAACTTTTAGTATATTCTTGATAAATTGTTTGAAATTTTTTTACTCTAATTTTCAATTCTTATCCCTTTATTTATATCTTTAATTTTAAATTTAGGTAGACAACGTGGAGTAATAAAACTCGATAATTTCAAATTCTGATTATGATTTTCATTTTGGGACTCATTAATAAAATTATTACAATTTTCTTAATTTTCGTTTAGCTTCAGTTGAACCTTTATAGGGAGAAAGATTAGTATTTCCTTTTTAGAAAATTAATCACGATTAAGCATTGCAAAAAAAAAAAAAATATTAACGGAATATAGTGATTGATCCATTTTGTCAAGATTTTTTTAAAAAAGCAATCTTTAACTCAATTAGAAGAAATGAACAAAAAAGACAATATGACATATTTTGCTAGCAAATAGCTACCATTTTATATCTCAAAAAGAAAAAAAAAATGTAATTTAAGTAATGTTACTATACAGGGAAAAACATAATTTTATTCATCATCACAGTTTAACTACTTCACATGTGATTTAAAAACTAATGCAGTTAATTTATCTGTTGACAATATTTTGAAATATCATCAATATAACACGAAAAGTTGAAATTCTGATTCCGCACGCCTCTTATCTCCGGTCTTTTGAAACATTTCTAATATATGGTTACAAAATAGTTTCTATTACAATGTATGGATCAAAGAGAATTGTGATCATTCACCTACATCAAAATACAACATAACTATTTTTTGGTGTGAGATTATATCATTCCAGTTATTTATTGAACCTATAAAAAGCATAAAATTATACCTACAAAATTACAATGCTTTTAACCACGCTTTGTGTTATCGTGAAACATATTTTCTCATACACGTATAAAATCAAAAATATAAATTAGAAACTTCTTACAATTGATAAGTAAAATAAACACATGAATATTAATTCTTATATTTAGCTTAAATTTTTTGTAGAACTGAGAATTGACAATATAAATGTGGAAAACAAGATCATATTACTTTTTTTAAGCCTCAAGATTCTCCCTGAAATTTTGCCATGCTCTACAAGTACAGAAAAGATCAACATTTAAAACATTATTTTAACAATAAGCATATGTAAATGAAAACAGAGAAGATTAAAAACTTGAAATTATTACAACTCATAAGAACAATTGCTTACAAATAGAAGCATATGCCGAATACGTATGTTTATATACTAGTTTTCAAGGTTTAATGTTAAAAAAACTCTTTCATATTATGCAATTATATGATAGGACTCCATTCAACTTTTTATTAATTGTGATTTTTAAATATCTTTATTACAATAAAGAATAGGAATGAGTGTAGTAGTAAATTTTGAGACATTTAATTATTATATTAAAGAATAGAAATGAATGAAGGAGTAGTAATTGCTATATTTATTTTTGCATTATAAAAAAAACAGAAAAAAATGTCAAAAAATTAAAATAAATAAATAGAATCATTAATCATACAAGGGTGTCACATATGATTGTCTATTATTAACTTTATATTATATATTGATATTGATTTAATTGTCGTGAAATTTGAAAAAATAATTTCTTCCTTAGAGTAATAGTTTTTGTTAATTACAAATTTAATTCTAAAAAATTAGAAATTCTAAATTTTAGAGTTTTAAATATTGTTAGCATATTCTAAATAAAAAGTTGCTGAATTTATTAACGACATAGTAAATCTAAATTAATCAAGATATCAAAGTAAATATTCCTTCCGTTCCATATTATTTGTCATTTTTTCTTTATATTCCCCTTTAAAAATAATAAATAAAAGATGTATTTTTTTCTTTATATGCCCCTTGATTCCGATCACCGGCTGGAGTAGCAAAGGTGAACGGGCAAGTTATAGTTTTTTTTAAATAAAATATTAGTTTCTTTTAATTAAATAAATTGCAGAAGTGTCACGTGGTCGCTATCACCGTTTCATCTTTAAACGTCTCTTTCTTTCTTTGTTTTATCGAAAGGTAAAGGATAACACAAACAACCGTTGGATTATAAACAATCTAGAAACTGAGTTATTAAGCTTATGTTGAGTTTTGATATTGGTAAATGAGAAATGATGGGATACAAATTAAAAGGAGTAAAAGATTTTTTTATCCCACATCGAAAAAAAGAAATAAAGAGAGGTGTATATATTATATTAAATCTTCTCTAGTTGCTAAAAAGGTTGAGAGGGCAACGAGAGAGATGGTAAAAATGAATTGTTACTTCCTTCGTCTCTTTGACTCATTAGCTGTTTTATGCTCTTGATATTTCTTTATTTTAAGAGATAATGCTAAATGAAGTATTTTTTTTAGTTTTCTATCTGAACTATTAAGTATTTGTGTTTTATATTTAATTTAAAAATAATTATTTATTAAAATACATTTCGAAGTTGACTAGATCAATTATTTGAATACAATCGCAAAAATGCACGTGACAACTTAATTTGCCATAAAATTTCATCCACATGGCATCTGACTCATTAATTTTGAGATTTATTTAATAAATAGTTGGTGATAGTTCAGTTAGGAAACAAAATCACATGATAGCTCAAGTAGGAGTATGTGACATTTCAAGTTGTTTTGACCATTATCTCTTAATTATTTTTTATTTTTTCCATTAATTTCTTTAGTCATCCGCGTGAAGTGTCATTTGGCACTATCTTTAAACAAAAAAAGAAAGTGTACACCACACACTATCATATCGGCAATTGGACGGAAAGGTGTGTTGAACGCCACATCGGATCCACATGGATGTCACGTCGAATACACGTGGAGGAAAAATCAAACACGTGACATATGGGCCCACACCAAACCTCACCCACTTCTTCTACTCCCTCCGTTCTCCGTCTCCCGCTGCTCCGGCGAGAAGCTCCAGCTTCGATAAACCGGAGCAGCCAACAACCGACCCCCACCACGAAACCACCCTCTCTACGTTTCCCTCTCCCTTCTCCCTCTCTCACACTTTTATTTTCATTAACCAAACAGCCTCGCAACCACCACTGCAATGTCGGACCACCAGCTCTGTCACACCCACCAACGACAAGCTTCACACCACCACCGCACCACTGCTCACCGTCACTATAGCGAACGAAGGATGGTCAGGCCCCGGTTCCCAGGGTTAGGGTATTTCCTATTTTGAGTCTACTCAGATTAAAACTAAACTAGTTGATTCTCTTTGGCCGGCCGGCTTGTTGCAACCTTAGCATTTTCTGCTGAGATCCCAAGTCTCCAAGTGGGCCCTCTTGGCCAGGGCCACTGTCACTATTCTTGACAGAAAACACTGTCACCGCCCTTGCCAAGATACAGGTCGAATCTTTCTCAATGTCATAATTAAGCATAATGTGAAAGAAAACCAAGCAATCATCACAACCCATTTACAACATCATCAACGGCACAAAGTGAAAGAGGAAGAGCAAGAAAAGTATAAGGGTCTGTTTTGATGAAGTTCTTTTAAAATATTTTTCTTTATTCCCTTTTTGTTAATTCAAAGGGTTGTTGATCCGGTGCTAACAGAGAAGATATGGGCAACCACCTTTTACATAAAATTTCAATTTCTCTGATGCCTCATTTTTCAGGGCTAAAATTTTAACTCAAATCGTAATGGGTTTTCTGACGATGGTATGGTCGTGATGAAGCAGTGGGTTGTGATCGATCGGAGAAGAAGGAGAGGGAAGGTTGGTTATGGTGATGTTGGTGGTCATGGTTGACGGAGACGATGGTGGTTTCACGGTGAAGCAGTGGTGGTCCTCCGCGTGGATCCTATGAGGCGTCCACATGGATCCAATGTGACTCTAAATATTTTATTGGGATCCGATGTGAAATCCAACACATATATATTTTGTATTCCAAAATTCAAAAATGTTGGGATCAGTTGAGCTAGTTGACTCTAAATATTTTGTTGCTGCTAAATTTAATATAGATATTGGTTTAATTATATAAAATTTTACGACGAGAAGAGTAGAATAGATATTTTAATTAGTCAAACTTCTGATTTTGAAAGAACATGCAAACCAAACATAGAAAGAAAGAAAAAGAAAAACGTACCCCCAGGCTTAGTTCTAGTAAAAGAAAGAGAAAAAAGAAGAAGACATGCTTGACATTTGGACTGTCATTTAACTTATAGAGGTGCACCCAATAATTATTGCAATAAGACACGTTGAGCTTGGTTGCACACGTATATTAATATATATATTGAGATGCTTTTATAAAAAATATAGCATTAATCATATTGTCATATGATGAGAGAGTGGATCATTCAATTCATCATTCAGTACCGCCATACCGCCATACACCCCTGATGTCATGTAGGCTGTAGCTGTTCTTTTTAGCTAAATTTTAGCTTTCACCTATTATAAAGTGAGTGAAACTATCACAAAGGTGAATTCAGGATTAAAATATATGCATTTTTATGGCAACCTCACGTTGAATATTATAATTGAGTTCACAATTAAATATTTATAAATATTCAGCAAATTTCTATAAATATATATATAATATATATTTATTGGATGTGCATGAACCTATAATTTATAAGTTAGCTCCGCCATTAAATCACTCTCCATGCCACTTGACACTTAAAAGAAAATTTTAAATTGGGAACGTTGTAGTTCAGGCACAGTAACAATACCTCATAGTTTAATTGTGAAAGTTGTACAATGTGAATAAATTAGGGAGGTTTTAAATATTCATTTTTTGGATTCACTAAATTAGGAGAGATAAGATTAGAAATAAGGATATCTGAAACAGAGTGGGAGTGACTTCGATGGAGGATAAGGTGCGGAAAGCGAGGTTGAAATGATTCGAGCATGTATAGAGGAAAGACACAAATTTTCCAGTGCGGAGGTGTGAGAGGTTGGCTGGACGGGTTCAAGAGGGGTAGAGATAGGCCGAAAAAAACGAAGTCTTCTAGTCACTACGACTTCTCATATTTTGAAGATGAATAATGGTATCATTGCTTACAATTACAAATATTTTATGCTCTAAGGTATCCAGAAGCTAAAGTTTTTTTGTCGCAAAGTATAAAAAGTAGTGGTGAGACTCCAAAAGACTACTTTTCAACGGTGAATCGAACACTTAGTTCTCATATACTGGGCACCAATGTTTAAGCTCCAGAACCAAAGCACCAATCTAACATTTTCGTTAATGGGTGCTAAACAGTGCGTTATATAGTTTATCAATATTTTATATCTAACTATACACATTTTGCCTCAGCATCAATGGGTGCTCGAGCACCGAAACCTACAATGTAGGTCCGCCCTTACATGGCAGGTAATTGTATTTTTAATACTGAAGCATTGTTGAAATGAATTGTGGATACAGGTGCAACTAATCATATGATTAGTGATCATAAACACTTACAGGACAAAAGTTTGTTAGAAAATGCAGGGAAGTACAATTGCTTACAGGTGACTCAACTAGAATTTCACATGTTGGAGACTATCATTTAGGAGGAGGTAATGTCCTAAGAAATGTCTTGTGTGTATCAACATTCAAGTTTAACCTTATGTCTATTTCAAAGGGGACAAATGACTTGAACTGCAGTGTCATTTTCTTTTCAAAATATTGTATATTTTAGGATTTCTCATCTGGAAATGTGATGGAGATTGATAGTGAAGAAGATAGATTATACATACTGTTTGAACACACAGAATAAAGAAAATGAGAGGACTAAGTGTTTAGCTGTTACACAACATATGTATGTAACCATTTAGCATCAGAGGTTATGTCATATGATTTCAATTTTCAAAGATAATGCTACTTTTGTCTTGAATAATTGTGAAATCTGTCTTTTGGCTAGACATACTGGAATTGCATTTTCTGTTAGTGCTAATAGTAAAACATAATCTTTTCAACTTTTGCACATAGATGTATGGGGCCTTACAAGGTAGAAACATATAATGAAATGAAATATATTTTTTGACTATTTTGGATGATTACTCTAGATGGACATAATTTTTTTTAATGAAATTAAAATCTGATGTGATTACATTGCTTAAGAATTTCTTTATTGAGTCAATACTCAGTTTGGGATAAAATTCAGAGAATTAGTTCTAATAATGGATTACAAATTTTAATCACAACTGCAAAGAATTGTTTCAGCAACATGCATGGTGTGATACATGAAAGTTTCCGTCCACATACACCATAATAAAATGATGCAGTGGAAATAAAACATACGCATATACTAAAGACAACCAGGTCTATCAAGTTCCAAGACAACTTACCAGATAGATTTTGAGATTTTTGTGTGGAAGGAGTTGTATATATCATGAACATGATTCCATTTATTGTTATTGAAAATAAATCACCTTATGAACCGCTGTATAATAAGACATCATCACTTTCTAATCTAAGAATGATAGGATGTCTTTGTTTTGCAACTAATCTGACTAAGCAGGATAAATTTAGTCCTAGAGGACTGACAAATATCCTTATTGGACATGGCTTTTCTAGAAAAAGCTACAAACTTTATGATATGAAAAAAATATTTTTTTCATGAGTAAGGATGTGATGTTCATGGAGATAATTTTTTCTCTCAGGAGATGAAAATACTGATCCTATCCAATCACATGAATAATTTTGCTTTGATGATTTAGTTCATCCTCACACAGTTAGAATCTCACAAGTGGTGCCACCTGTTAATGAGCCTATGTCGGTTCCTTATGTCCAGAATACTGAAGCACCTACAAAAATTCAATATGCAAGTGATGCAGATCCAATTCATGACAATGCTCAGATTTAGAATCCTTTACCAGTACATGCACCTGAGCATTGTACTAGAAAGTTTGTTAAAGTTGTAAACGTGTGCAACATAGTAGTAATAATATTCCCTACCCATAATTAAAATATTTTCATATATTGTGTAAATATAATTATGGTAAAACTAGAATTTCTCTTTCGTATATGCTTAAGATTTCTATTGTATAAGGGATGAATATTGTACTATATATATTTTTTGATATTAATTAGAAGACTCCCCAAGGGAGATTAATATCATCTTATATGGTATCAGAAGCTTAAACATTTTTTTCCTCTCCTCTTTCTTCAAGGTTTGACAGACGTAAAACACAAATAGTTACTGAAGTTTTAATTTCGCCTCTTTCTTTTTGTGTCCTCTCCGTGTGTGCCCCTTATTTTTAGCTACTTCCTCTCTTATTGGCTTTCTTCAAGGTTTGACTGACGTAAAGCACAAATAGTTACTGAAGTTTTAATTTCGTCTCTTTCTTTTTGTGTCCTCTCTGTGTCTACTTCTCTTTAGTCTTTCCCTTCTTTCCAGAAGATATCCAGAAAATCCTTTTCTCTTTCCAGCTTATTATTATTTGGTCTACTGTTATATACATATTTTTTGCAACTAGAAAATCCCTTTATGTTGTTCTAATTTACAGTGGTCCTCTCTTCCTAATTCACTACAATGACTTTTTTCTCTCCCTTTGTGAATTTGGGTCCGGCTTTCGCCACACACGCTGTGAATCGATTCGAGTCGCGGCGCCAACAATACCAAGATCTGTGTCGCGGCGCCGCCACGATTCGATGCAGCAACTCTACAACTAGTTCTCCGCCGAGTTGTTGGACCTGCTCGCCCACTTGCGCAAGTCCAAGACTGCAAAGACGCCCACTTACGCATGGCGGATCCAGCGGCCTCGTCGGCATGACACCCATCGAGTCGGGTCGCCTTGGCGATCTCGATATGCGATCGGACAACAACTGGTACATGGACTCCGAAGCCACGTCTCACCTCACCCGGTCTGCAGGTAATATTCCCAAATTGTTTGGTTTAAGGCATCCTCAATTTGTGACTGTTGGTAGTGGACACCGCATTCCAGTAAAGGGTTATGGTACATCCCACACACCACCTCCTAATCCATTCCCCCTTAAAAATATCCTATATGCCCCACATGTGATTAAGAATCTAATCTCTATCCGCAAATTTACTCGTAATAATTCTGTCTCTGTTGATTTTGACCCTTTTGGTTTCACTGTGAAGGATATTCATACGGGGACACCTCTTACGAGATGCAATAGCATAGGGGATCTCTATCCATTCACTCCCACCTCCGCTGCCAGATCTTGCTCTCCCGTCTCTCTAGCGGTAATTTCTTCTTCAACATGACATAATAGGCTTGGTCATCCAGGAGCCCCGTTTTTTATTTTCTTAGAGGAAATAATTTCATTACTTGTAATGGAAAGCTTGCGCAAAACTGTGTTTCTTGTTCTTTAGGCAAACATACTCGTCTTCCGTTTAAATCATCTACTAGTGTTACTTTTGCACATTTTGATATTATACATGCCTATTTATGGACATCACATGTTGCTAGTTCTCTCGGTCATAAATACTATCTTATCTTACTAGATGATTTTTCTCACTTTGTTTGGTTGTATCCTCTCAAATTTAAATCAAAAGTGTTTGTAAATTTTTTTTGAGTTTCAAACATTCTTTCAAACACAGTTTGAAAAAGGTATAAAATCTTTTTAGTGCGATAATGGTCGTGAATGCAATAACTCTCCGTTTCACCTATTTTGTACCAATAGTGGCATGGTCTTTCGCTTCTCCTGCCCCCACATATCCCCACAAAATAGTAAAGCTGAAAGAATCATCAGCACCATTAACAATATGATTCACACCCTATTGATTCATGCCTCTCTCCCTCCATCCTTCTGGGTATATGCAGCTAAAATGTCAGAATACATTCTCAATATTCTCCCTACTAGCACTCTTCACAACATAACCCCTACCGAAATCCTCTACAATAGAGTCCCCTCCTATGATCATCTACGGATTTTCGGTTGTCTGTGCTATCCTAACCTTAGCTCTACCGCCCCTCACAAGCTCGCTCATAGGTCCACTCCATGTGTCTTTTTAGGCTTCCTACCGAACCATAGGGGCTATCTATGCTACGATATGTCCACTCATCAAATCCACATCTCTCGTCACGTCACATTCGATGAGACCACATTCCCGTTTTCGAATTTTCAGAAATTCCAAAAAACCGGATTACTCATTCCTAGACGAACCTGCTATCTCTCCCATCATCTTTGATCAACTTCTCTCTTCTGACTCGTCGACAGCTCCGCGGCCCAGTGTTGAGGCGTCGCGGTGCCATATTTCCAGAGAGGTCTGTCACTCCGACAGCGCCACGACGCTCGATCTAGACGTCGTGGCGCCTCCAACGGCTTCGCCCCCACCTTCTCCTTATCCAACCCTATCATCAGTCTCAGTCCTCCCTACTCAGCCAGCACCACCTCCCACTGTCACCACTCACCAAATGGAAACTTGTGCCAAACATGGAATTTTCAAACCCAAAGTCCAATTTAACTTGTCTGCCCAAACCATTTATCCAATTTCAAAAAATCATATTTTGGCTAAACAACACCCTAATTAGAATGCGGCTATGTCTGAGAAATTCAATGCTTTAACTAAACAGCACACATGTGATCTAGTACCTAGACCCGAGGGGGTGAATGTGATTCGTTGTCTGTGGATATTTCATCACAAATTCAGAGACAGTGGAGATCTTGAGAGGTATAAGGCACAACTTGTGGCTAATGACACAAATCAGTATGAGGGCATTGATTGTGGTGAGACCTTCAGCCCAGTTGTCAAACTGGCTACCATTCACACAGTTTTGAGCATTGCCATGGGCAAACACTGGCCGATCCATCAGCTTGATGTGAATAATGCATTCTTACATAGGGATCTGATAGAGATAGTCTACATGCATCAGCCGCCAGGGTTCACCCATCCAACAGTTTCTCACTATGTGTGTCATTTCCGTATGTCACTGTATGGCCTGAAACAGGCCCTCCGTGCGTGGTATGATCACTTTGTCAGACATATCATGCAGATTGAGTTTGTATGCAGCAAGAGTGATACATCACTATTCATTTTTCATCGAGGTAGTAGCACTGCTTACTTATTACTTTACGTGGATGATATTGTTCTCACTGCCTTCTCCGATGGATTGAAAATGAGATTATTGTCTTGCTTAAGTCCGAATTTGCAATGACTGATTTGGGGAAGCTGAGTTACATTTTGGGGATATCAGTGACCAGGTCTGCCAACCACATATTCTTGTGTCAGCGTAAGTATGCAGAGGAGATCGTGTACAGGGCTAAGATGACGAATTGCAAAGTTTCACCTACTCCAGTTGATTCGAAATCTAAGCTCAGTGTTGTGGATGGTGCTCCAGTCTCCGACCCTACTCTGTATAGGAGCCTTGCAGGTGCACTTCAGTATCTCACATTCACAAGGCCTGACATTTCTTATGTTGTTCAGCAGGTATGTCTCTTCATGCATGCCCCCAGGGAGTCTCAGTTCACTGCTCTTAAGCGTATCATCAGATACATTAAGGGCACACTTGATTATGGTTTGCACCTATACCCCTCTGCATCAAACAGGTTGCTCTCTTATACGGATGCAGATTGGGCAGGGTGTCCGGACACGCGACGCTTCACCTCCGACTTTTATGTCTTTTTAGGGGATTATCTGATTTCTTGATCTGCCAAGCGACTTGCTACCCTAACTCATTCCAGTGCTGAGTATAGAGGCGTTGCAAATGTGATAGCTGAGATTTATTGGCTCAGAAATTTACTGTTAGAACTTCAATGTCCTTTGCGTCAGACATCTATTGTGTACTGTGATAACATCTCTGTCATCTATCTGTCTCATAATCCGGTTCAACATCAGCGAACCAAGCACATTGAGATAGACCTACACTTTGCGCTAGGCTATGTCAGAGTGTTACATGTTTCCTCATCCTATCAGTATGCAGATATATTTACTAAAGGACTTCCCAGACAGTTATTTCTTGACTTCAGATCCATTATCAGCGTCCGGCCTCCTCCCGCTCTGACTGAGGAGGTGTGTAAACATGTGCAACATAGTAGTAACAATATTCTCAACCCATAATTAGAATATTTTCATATATTGTGTAAATATAATTATGGTAAGACTAGGATTCCTCTTTTGTATATGCTTAGGATTCCTATTGTATAAGGGATTAATATTGTACTATATATATACTTTGATATTAATTAGAAGACTCCCCAAGGGAGATTAATATCATCTTACATACAAAAGCTACTAGACCTCCAATTTGGCATAAGAATTATATTACTAAGTATAGTTCAGCAAGTTACTTATTATATTCTATATCATCTGTAATGGATTATACTGAATTATCAGCAAAATACCAGAATTTTGTGGCTTATTTTTCAACTGATACTGAACTATCTAGCAATTTAGATGCTGAATAAGATGGAAGATGAGTTGAGGCCATGAGAGCTGAGATCCAAGCCTTAGAGAAAAATAAAACATGAGAATTGGTGTAACTTCCTAAAGAGAAAAAAGTCATAGAATGTAGATAGGTGTATAAGATAAAGCATAAAGCAACAGGAAAAATTGAAAGATTAAAGGAAAAACTGATTGCATAAGGGAATACCCAGAAATAATGTCTTGATTATCAAAAGGACTTCTCACCAATGATTAAAATATCCACTGTGAGATCAGTCATTTCAATTACTGCAACAAAGCAATGGATAATCCATCAGATGAATGCCTATAATTCTTTCTTACAAGGAGATCTATATAAGCAAGTTTACATGACTCCCAAAAGGTTTTGATGTCAAAGGTGGGCAAAAATAAGTATGTAAATTGTTAAAGTTCTTTTATGATTTGATACAAGCATCAAGGCAATGGAACATTACATTTACCTCAGCTCTAATTTTTTCTGAATTTCATTAGAGTCACATGGACTATTCTCTATTTACTAAGAAGAAAGATGACAAGATAATGATAGTTTTGGTGTATGTTGATGACTTGTTACTCACTGTGAATCCACTTTTTTATTCAGTCTACTAAGGAGGCATTGCAATCAACTTTTAAAATAGAAGATCTGAGAGAATTCAGATACTTTCTTGGGATAAAGTTTGCTAGAAGCTCTGAAAGTATTTTGATGCATAAGAGAAAGCATTCCTTAAAAATTATAGCTGACATGGGTCTAGAAGGTGCAAAACTAATTTCCTCTCCTATGGAGATGCATAAGATTCTTATAACTACTGAGTTTGATCATCATGTTCCTTCCCCCTCATCTAATTATGATCCACTCTTGAAGGATTCTAGTTCCTGTAGAAGACTTATTTAAATATTATTATATCTAAGAATTACTGAATCATATATTGTATTTGTTGTGCAGTGTCTGAGTCAATTCATGCATTCACCTACAACATCACACATGAAAGCAAAATTTAGACTAGTCAGATACATTAAACATGCACCAGGATTAGATGTTCTTATGTCTAGTTCCATTGTTTCTCAACTCAAAATGTTATGTGATATTGATTGGGGTTTTTGTATTAACACCAAAAGATCTATCACTGCTTATTTGGTCTCATTTGATTCTTCACATATTTCTTGAAAATCTAAGAAATTTATCACTTTATCTAGGAGTTCAGTAGAGGCTGAGTATACGGCTATAACTTCTTCAGTAGCAGACGTTGTCTGGCTCACTAGTCTTTATCAAAAACTTGATGTTAAGGTTCACTTACGAGTTTCATTGTTCAGTGATAGTAAATATACCCTATAGATTGCAATTAATTTAGTTTTTCACGAAAGAACAAAATATATTGACATTGATTGTCATTTCAGTCAGGAGGGTCTCATTTGTATTACCTACTTGCCATCTATTGATCAACCTGAAGACCTCTGTTCACCAAGACTCTCAGCAGGATACAACATGCTCATTTGATGTTTAAGCTAGGAATGGAGAACATCTCCATATCTTCTAACTTGAGGGTGTGTGTGAAAGAGATATGCAAGTGCACTCATATTCCATGAGGTGCAACACACAGGATTTCTATCATTCTCTGATTATTTAGTTTGTTATAGGTTTGTTACCTGTGTAATTAATAGTTAGAGAATCTATGAGCTGTAGCAAAACGATTAGAATTAACTTAGCTGACAACTTGTATATAAGCTACATTTTACTATCACTTGTGCGTAATCAGATACTTTCATTCTGTTCATACTTAGCTTCAATTCTCTCCAATATAGATTGTAGACTCTTGAGCAGTTTTGGTGTGGGAGAGGCAGTCACAAGTTAAATCGGGATAACGTCTGCCGCCCGCTTCTTGAGGGGGCCCTGTCACACCTGGTTTGTCAAGTGTGGTTTAACTGGCTGACGTGGTTTGCAGTATTATCGTCGATCCGAATTTACCTGCGCGCACTGAAGAAAGAATTCACGCGCCTTTCACAACAAAAAAAGCTACTTCACAGAACCACCGATCTTTGATGTGAGAAGGATATACAAAATGAATTGGACTACAGCATGGACAATAAAGAGATAAACTAAAGAGAGAATCAATCAACCCAAATTTGTATCAATTAATCCTTTGCCTTGTTTGTTCTTCAATTTGTTGAATTCCTTCTTCCACTGTGTTCTACAATAGTAGAAAATGATCATCAGTATGTGACTGCATGGGCAACCATAGCAATATAAATTACATACCCTCTGTTATTTTTCTTTTTTATCTGTCTAAAAAAGAATGATAAATTTCTTTATTTAGAAATAATTTAATTTAAAATTTCTCATTTTTTATTCTTAATAATAAAATTATATACAACCACATAAATATCTATTACTTATTTTAGACCATAAATTTTAAAAATCTTCTTTTTTTTAAATTTCGTATTTCGTTAAATTATATGACATAAAATTTTGCAATCTAGATCCTCACAAAATTCGTCTTTGAACCTTTTCTTTTGTATTATCCAGAAGAAGATAACGAAAATCAACAGTGCCAGCTAGTACCAATTGTTCACACTAAAAAATTGTCGAATAATAGGAGTAATGTTTAAGACGAGTCACATGTTGGATATATTTTTTTTTTTTTTTTTTTGTTGTGAAGGCCGCGTGCATTCTTCTTTTCAGTCTTCGCAGAAACTTTCGGTGTACGATAAGCGCCACCGCGTCGGCCACAGTTCATGTAACAGCGCCCCAGTGTAGCGGTTCACGAAGCGCGGTAAGGCGTTCTGCGGGATTTGAACTTGTACTGCCTTTCTCACACCGATGAGGATCGCCTGCGTGAGCCGATCTCAGAAACGGATACATGTTGAATATATGAAGTTATGGTAAGATGAACTACCTTTTTACCCCTAAAGTTAACTAAATGAAAAGCTTAGGAAACTCATTATTATTTCATCTTCTGGGGTAAGTCAAGAAAATCATTAAAGATTGGAAGTGACAACGTATACTGTTTAAAGACAATTGTTGTGTTGAGGCATCTTACTTTAACAATGAACCGTCTAACACCAAAGTTTTTCTCCTGTGAAATGACATATTCGAAAGTCTCATAATTGAACTTCCTCCACCCAGGATTCCACCACCGACATGTATGGATTTGTAGGACATGGAAACTGAAGAGCAAGGGTGTTTATGGAAATTCAAAAAGTTGAACCAAACTAAAATCGAATCAAAATGGAGAGAGAACAACACATAGCGCAGTTAAAATATGTGATAGACATCAAAATTTTGCAGGAGACGAACCCAATTCAAGTTTTTCAAACATAAGGTTCATTTGAGTTTCTTGAAGACTACACCACCCTGAACCCTTGTTCACATTTATAAAAAAGTATGTATTCCATTAAAAAGGCATATTGAATATCCCATTCTTGGATATTCACAGAGAGATTAAAAATTAAATATAGTGATCTTTCTCAAAGTTGAAGTGATCAAGACATGTTCTTTCTCAAAATCAACTCAAAATATTGATTCACAGAGAGATCAAAAATTAAATATAGTGATCTTTCTCAAAGTTGAAGTGATCAAGACATGTTCTTTCTCAAAATCAACTCAAAATATTGAAGTGTTGCCCGACATCCTTGACGATCAAACATATCACAAGGAGGTTCAAGTCATCATTGAGAAATATGTTACTAACGATCCTCAAATCACAAAGAGAAATAAGGAGAGAAGAATCAAGGAAATACACATAATTGTACTCACAATCTTGATAAATTATATTCCCTACGTCTCAATTTATGTGATATAGTTTCATTGCGTACGAAGTTTAAGAAAGAAAAAAAGACTTTTAAAACTTGTGATCCAAAATAAATCAAAGATATTTATGTTACTATAAATCATTTGACATACAAAATAGCTTAGAGCAGACCATATAACACCAAGTAAGCTTTTAGACTGTCATTTTAAAACATGGCACTAGTTTAAACAGAAGACATGTATTCCAGAAAAACTCAAATTAGCATACTAAGCATGTAACACATCTAGCAAGACATGAATACAATGTCACTTGTGTTTATCTTTATCTTTTTAGACTCTTATGTGATAATATGACCTAAACATACTAATAATTTCAATACACAGACCTCATGTGGACCTAAGAAACATGCATATTAACTGAAATAGGACATAAGATCATATATTATCACTACGAGAAATCGTCTAAGAGGACGACTATATAGTCGTCCTCTTTGGGTGGAATATCGCCCCCTTAAATAAAAGGAGACGATTTTTAGTCGCCCTTCATGTCGTCTTATTACGTCCGTTGTCTTAGATCAAGAAGGGCGATTTTTCAAATCGCCCCCTTTGATAAGGATCAAAAAGGGCGACTAAGAGTCGTCCTATTTGATGGATCTCAAAAAGGGCGACTGACTATAGTCGCCCTTTTTTATATGGTTCAAAAAAGAGAATAAATTAAATGCACCAACTGGGATTCGAACCCTGATCTGAACTGTGACACTGTACTATTTTACCACTAGACCACTAGTTATACAATATTAATCACCACAAATACAACCCCCAGCCAAGAATCGAACCCGGGTCTCCTCTGTGGACCAACTGTGCCTTATGAAATGAGAGTCAACTGTGCCTTATAAAAATGAGAGTCACATCAAAATCATGGATGCCTGTCCATAGAATCATCGTATCTATATACATATAACGTATCTCGGCCCTCTAGTGAAGGACTCGGTGGAACAATGCAAGGCTGTGCACGAACATGACCCAGCCCGGAACTCGATGAAAGGATATAATCACATCAAGCACGAATAGATTATCATGAGTAACCATATGCAAATTAAATCATCATTTGACTCTCAATGGAATAAATAGAATGAACTATCATATCATGTATCATTTTAAATCATCATTTGAAAATCAAAGGCACTATCAGATCATGTATCATTTTAAATCATCATTTGAAAATCAAAGGCACTATCATATCATGTATCATTTGGAATTAGGATTCATTTGGGCTATGTACTTTCGCCATACACTCATTTATGTAAATCATACCAAAAAAAAAGAAGGGATAGTTTCATATACCTTATTGTTGAACTAACCAACTCAATATTTAAAATATGTCTCGTCTAGCACTTCAACCTATAATAATAATAACATGTCCGTCAACTCTATGATTACTAGTATACTTTATACGTATCGAATGACGACTCTCTTGTTATATAAAATTGGGCAGCACTTCCCATATTTATATATACATCCACAACTCAGAAACAAGGTCAACAATATCAATAACAAGATATAACTCAAGGATATACCAAAGCAATCCCATATACTCCATATACACTATCATTATACATTCTTTTTCATTACATTCATGGAACACAACCAAAACAGCAATCAAGGTGACTAATACACCTATTTCTCATGTTAATCCATCCCCTTAATCCATATCAAAATAGTCCCTAAAACAGTCCATATACCAACAACAACGAGAATACAAAGTAACACTTTTTTACATCTTTATTCCTTTAGGACATACGTTAGCAATTACCACATGGTGCATGCATATTCATAACTAAATTTTCAGCATTCTAACTCCACAAAAACAGACCCTAAATACACTACAACATGTCCAAAATTACGTGAATGTCTCAGCCAATAACCATAATACCACAACTCTTTTCATAATACCACAACTCTTTTCATAATTCCTTAAAATCCAATTCACCTCTCAATACTTTCATATAAACCATTTCAACTTTAAATATCAAGATTTCTTTCAAGACTTCCTTTAATTTTTAACGTGCAATTAGTGTCGATAATAACAACAACAACAATCATACACAAATCGGTAAAACAACCCCTAAAATCGGTAACAACAATTCCAATCGGCTCAACTATAATACCAATACAATCACATGCATTTCTTACTTCCAATTTCTCTTAATATGAGTTCATCTCTTAACTACGACATCATTTAACTCCAAATACTCAAATAAGAAGAAGAAATCTTACCTTCAATTAGCTAAAACAGTCCCTACTTCTCGGCACAACTGCTCTTATTTGACACCATTTATTCAACTTCCACTGACATGCATGTCTTCCTTATGAGCTTAAACTCATCTTACTTGCATGTTTTTCTTCCAAAATGTTCATCTCCAAAGCTTGAAGTTTTCTGGGCCATTCTCGGCCAGCAGTGTACCGTGACCCACTGGTTGGGCTTTTACCTTGACTTAGAACTTTGTAGAGAACTTGATCTTGGTAGAAGAGTTAATTTAGAGCTTCAACTTGGCTATGGTGGAAGATAGAAATATGTTGGAGGAAGATAAAAATATGTGGGAGGGAGAGAGAATGAATGTTTGGAGAAGACATTTTGAATTAAGGGTAAAGATACTTGGGTTTATGTAGGCATGAAAGCTGAAATTTACATGATGGCCAAGTGGCGGGGAGGCTCAAGTCTCCACAAGTTGACCACTTATTATCATCTTCTCCATTAAAATTAATCCCACAAATAATAAATCCATCTCCCATATAATCAACCTTATTAAAATCCTAAAAATTCCATGTCCTAATGTTTATATACAAGACACCTAGTCCATAACACATTTGTTGTATCCAAAATTATTCTGGATCACATCCTTTTGTATACTAGTCTCCGTATTAGCATATGTAGATATACTTTTCTTTCCACACTCGAATCTTATTTTCTTAATTACGTTCTCAGTTTATACACTAAAATTACGGGGTGTAGCAACTCAGTGGGGCCATATAATAAAATTTACAGCCTCACTATGGGGCAATTAATTTCATAATACATATATATATCGTACCCAGTGATGAGAAATAGGTCATATCCAACCCAAATATGGGACTCGATAATATAAAAAACAACTACAGTTAAGTGCACATCTACTTGCCATACCCGGTTGGCTATAGCACGACTCAATAAGAAGATAAATTCATATATATAGCGCAACTACAGGGTGTAACATCATGGACCATCAAAAGTTCAACGGTCAGTCAATATTCCCATCATATTATAAGGAAAATTGATGGTCCAGACTGTAGTTTGACGGTCTGTCAACTCCACCGTCAAAATGCACTGTTATCTGATTTCGTTGAAACATATTTTCTTTGATCCGTTTATCTTTCAAACACTATGAAACTTCTATAATCAAGTCGTAAACCTTCATTACCCTTTCATAATGTTTTAAATCTACTCGGTACATTGGTATCCTATCAACGTCATGAGTCATGATAAAACGCAAAAATATGGGATAACATCTTTCCCCCCTTAGGAACATTCATTCGCGATTGTTGAAAATATTATAACTCCCAATTTTTCTTTGTAAATAGGATCCTGAACCTGTCAAGCAACCTAAATATATATCCAATGACATGCAAGGTAATATAATATCAAAATAACATCAATCGACCTCACACGACCGCTTTTGCTCATAAAAGATTAAAGGTAGTTCAGCCATAACTTACCTTAATATCATTTTGCTAACATCCGAATTGCACCTGATACATTTGATCCAATATAAAAAGATACATGGTCCATCTTCGATAAAATGAATAAGAATAGAGATGTTATATTGCATTAATTCTAATGGGAAATATGAATAATTTTGTTAGTAGAGAGAGGTTCGATCTAATTGAAATATTCTATGACGGGATCTCCGGCTCATCGCAAGGCAGTTGCTTCAGCCTCTCTCCTATATACATATAAGTCGGCGTTCAGTCGAAGAGATCGAAGCGAAGTCATCAATAGACAATCAAAAGCCACATATATATATATATATATATATATATATATATATATATATATATATATATATATATATTTGGAAGTAAAAGGTGTATCTAGTGGCAGACGAATGGTAGCCACTGCAAGTCGGAACGATTCTGGTCGGATTCGGACTCAAGACCGGTCAGGTTAGATCGGATTCCAGTTGGCGTGCGGTTAAGTCGAGCCAGGTCCAACCGGTCCGGTTTATTTTTTTATTTTATTTCTAGTATTTATTTTCTATAATATAAACTAAATTCAATTTAAATATGTAATATAATAATATAATATATAATTTAGTTGTATATATTAAAATTGAAACTTTAAAGTTAACTTTTTATTTTATAGTTTATAACTTTATACTTTATAGTTTATAACTTTATATTGTAAATTTGTAACTATACTTTTATTAATTTATTAGATTAGTAGATATAACTTATAAGTAATAACAGATTAACAACTAAATAGATAGTAAAATTAAAATTAATGATAAGATGTAAACTTTTGAACTTTCATAACGTTAATAAGAGTACATAATGAAGTAATAATAATTTTATTTACATATTATGCATCCTTTTTGCAAGTTCTTCGTAATCTATAGGTTGATTGAATTGGTTATGCTCCATAGCCTCTAAATCTGGAGTATTAATTCCAGTCCCGCCTTCGCTCCCGCCTTCCAAAATTAATGCCTATTTCTTCATCTTCCGGAGAATTAACGTCTCCACATCCTTGATTTCTTCTCTCTGATCTGATCCAATCCCTGCTGCACTAACACTTCTAATGTGCTTCCACCCAACGAGTGACGCGTGGTCTCCTATTTGATCTCGTGCTTGGCTAAATGCACTTTCAGAAGCCACTGTTGAGATCGACACATTAAGAACATCCCGGGTCATCGCTGCAAGTACCGGGAATTGCCTTTTGTTATCCTGCCACCATTGTAAAGGGTCAAAAAAAAAATTCGGCTCCGCTGGCTTTTACAAATAAAATTGCATCTCATCGCAAGATCGGCTTGTGGTTGGTTGTGTTGTAAAAGTGCTTCATATGTCTAAAGATTCTTCTTCATCGTCATCATCATTGAATCCTGCAGGTGTAGACACAGAACCAGAACTAGAAGGAATATTAGTAGCAGAGTTGGTGTTATCATGTAATGTAGCATAATATTCATATAATGTAGTTAAATTAGTATCAAGTTTACTTATGCAATCAAATGAAGATGAAGTTTCTGTTCCACCTATTTTCATATAAGTATATAAACTAAATATTAGATTATGACAATCTACTTTTTTAATAGAAGGATTTAAGACTGCACCAATACAATAAACATCAGGAATAGGAAAAAAATATTTTTTAAACTTTTCAAACATAATCAGAATCGCATCAGTATATTTCATTTGATTTTAAACCATAAAGTAAATAGGAAATTTCAGCTATATGAGCTAAAGCATTACAAATGTTGGGTAATAAGATCACGAAAATTCACGATTGCGATGTAAAATTTACGTAAAATTTTTAAAAGTTCACCAATTGATTTCCAATGTTCGTCGGTTAACATATACATCACGTTCTTACAATGCGCATTTGCAACATGTGTTATGGAGTCTTTATACTTATAACATTCTTTTAAAAATAAATAAGTATAATTCCACCGTGTAATATTCTCTTCTGGCATGAATTTAGGTCTCAAATTAAATTGTTTACATTTTTCTTTAAATTCTATAATTTTATTTTTCCTATTATTACCCTGAATAACTCCAACAGCTCTTTTGACAAGTTTTATTTCAGGTGAAAATAAATCAAGAACACTTTTAACAATTAAATTATAAATATGACAAGCACAACGAACATGAAATATATCAGGAAGTGGTGGTTGTACTTCCGCTTTTAAAAGATCTACAGCAGCAGTATTATTAGATGCATTATCAAATGATACACAAAGTATTTTATTATAAAGATTATATTTTTGGGCATAAAACAAATAGTTTAAACATATATTTTCCAAGATGACTTTGATCCTCGCCATACGCATAAAAAGCAATATCGTTTTTCCATTCTAAAATTTTCATCAATCCAATGACAAGTAATTGTTAAATAATCATAACTGCTCAATCGTGTCCAATGTCCAAGTAAAACTAACATGACATGGAAGGTTAGCAAACAAATATTGCAAGAAAATAACATAATCATTATGAAGTCTAAAAATATCGGCTCTAGTAGTACTACGAGGAACACCTTTAAAAAAAGGATTATATACTCTTTGAATATATGTAATTAAATATGAAGAAGAAGCGAAAGAAAAGGCAAACAACCTCCGACAATCATTTTTGCTAATTCAATGCGATCTTTTGGATCGTATTTAGCCAACCCCGTTAATGGATTAAGTTGTTGTTGACGGGTTCTAAATCGTGACAAGATTCCATCAGGCCGTATGATCGAATTTTATATGTCTAGCTATAGTGCGATCCCGTCGCACCACCCCGCTTATGTTTATAAGTTCTCCCACAAATATTACATTTAACTCTATCGGTACCACAACTTTATCATAAAAGAGCCACACTTTACTCCTTTTTTCTTGCTCACGGTTCGGTAAAGGAGGTCTACGACTACGACTACCACTAGCACTAACATCGATGTGAAGGAACACTAGTAGGTGTAGGAGGTTCTTGTTCTTCAAGTTCAACAATATTATCTAATTGAGCGTTATCACATTCATTATCTTCTATTCCAAAATCTTCTTGCATTTGATCATAATCTATATTTTGATTAGATGATGAAGAACACAAATTTTTACCCCTTGAACTAGATTTACTGTAGCGATCCGACGCAATTCCTTAGTAAAGACATTATAAAATATTTAAATAATCAACAAATAAATATGACAATTTAATAAAATAATTAGAGAATGAAACGAGTGTACTAAACTTCGGATTGAATTCAATAGAAACTCAAGCTCAAGTCTTGCGTCTTGCTACTTTGAAGTTGAAAACTAATAATAATAATAACTTGAAAATTGATAATAAAGATGATTAAGAGAGTATGAGAATAAGAGAATTGAGAGAAATGTTGTGTGATAAAAATGAAGAAAATGTAGAGAATTTATAGATTTTTTAAAGGGTAAAAATGGAATTAAAATAAATAAATAAACAAAAAAAAAAATAGGGACCAACGGTCGAAATGACCGTTGTCCATGCCCCGGCCCCCTCTTCCCAAGCCCAACTGGTCGAAATGGCCGTTGGCAATTTTTTTTTTCGGTTAGCAGGTAATGGAACCGGTTTTCCGTTCACGCCTAACTTCGGGCCTTACCGGTTTTTAATAACGTGCGGGTTGAGGTTGAGGCGGCCAACCCCCAACCCGGTATGCCCTTACCGGTCCGGGCCGGTTAAACTACCGGATCAACCGGTCCGGTTTCGGGTCAACCCGGACCGGTTGACAGGTATAGCTGGAAGACCCCTTAGCTCAACTCTAAAAAGCTCTATACGCTCAATAGCGCTGACATTCGGGCTGCATTCTTCTTTTCCATAGTATAATTGTTCATATTATGATAAAGTGCAGATATCTGAGTTCATAGGCATGAATCACAAGATGATGATGAAAGGTTGTGGCACGATAATTACCAAAGTCGGGATGTAAAGATTGAGGACAACTAGAGCAGTAGAGGGGTTGGACCTCGGGGTTAAGGAGCCCTTCAGTAGACCTACAAGTTCAAAAATGGAAGGAGTACAAAAGCGCACAAAACTATGATTAAACCTAAGTATGAGGGTTAGGTGAATAATGACCATTGTTTCGGGCAACCCACCATTTATCAGAAATTTCTTTCCATGTCTGCTTTTTATGCGGATAGGTGTTGATTATTTTCTCGACCTAATCGTGGAGTTTATCCACATGGTTAGGAATCCATTGGACGACTGAAAAGACGAAAAGATTTTTTGTAAAAGCAGGTCATTTAGATTAAAAAGGGAGAAGAGCTTCAATACTTATGATACATGTTGCACTCCTCTGGGAAGGGCATGTACCTCACCAGAATGATTTTAGTGGTCAGAACTGCAACAAAATGTTCCAACCACCCCCGGCCTCGATTCTCATCGACACTGGAGAGGATGGAATTTACCTCGTTTAGAAAGCTGGACTATTCCACCATGAAAGAATCATGGCACATATAAACTGATCAAATGATCCAAAGTAAAGTCCTTTTTGACCATGTTGGCTAAAACATAGAGACATGTTACGATCCTCCAGACTGACGGATCAATTTATGCAAGACATAGGTTGTAGGTCATGTACATCTCAAGGATCACACGATCGAGTTTAAAAGTAATGGGGTAGGTGTATACGTTAGAGTATTCGGACCTGAAGGTGGTGATGTCATTGTCCAGGCTGGGGATGATGATCCTAGAGAGGTTTGTCCAACGACACTCGTCTCGAACTCTCTTGAGGTCGGAGGCCTTGATAGAGGACGACTAAATACTAGCCTCATCCCCCCGATTAGATTTTTTGGAGGTCGTTTGAATGATGAACTCTGTGTCGAAGTGGAAGGTTGAACGCAGCATGTCATAGGCTCTGGGTTGGGCATCAGATTGAGTTTCAGAAGCTTCACCAATATCGGTGACTGCTTTAGTGACATGTGGTGGTGAAGTGCTGGAGAAGATTGCCTATAGAAAGATCGAGCATTCTTGGTCATTGTGTTGGAGGTTTGAAGATTTGAAGATTTGCAGAAAATCTAGATATTTGAAGGTTGTTCGCTTGAAGGATGAAAGAAATTTATCAAAAGGTAAAATATAAGAAGAGAACAAGATGGGTGGTTTTATCGGGATGAAGTCATCATTATGAAATACTTCGGTTCGTGAACCGAAGTGATGGTTCAATCAGAGGTTGACGCGTGTTCAAAGTGACAAAATGATAATACGTGAGTCAGATCACGAGAAAGGTCAAATGATTCATTTTCCCACATATTTCGGGATAATTTGAAAGGAAGCTTATAAGTGAAGACATCGGTGAAATCATTTTCACTTTTCATCACTTCGGTAAACTTTGATCCAAAAAGTGTGAGAACGATACGTATACTGTGTAAAACGACACGACACATGGCATGGTTTAGGTGCGAGATCGAAGGGTGTAGCAGTGTTGTGCACCCGTTGTGAGATACTTCGGACTGAGTCCGATTTGAAGAATAGAATTGGGCAAGGGCCGAACCAAGTGACGTCGGATAGGCTACCAAATAAGTTTAATGTGGATCCGCTCCTGATTTGGTGTCAGTCGTTACTCTTTGGTCATTAAATGGTCGTTATTGTCATTTAATTACATTAAATTAGAGAACGATTTTCGAACATAAATGTCTTGTATTCATAGCTATAAAAGGAGTTCAACCTTCATGTTGGAAGGGCATCTCATTCTCATTTCACTTACTTACAAGATTTCTCTATAATCTTAAATTGTACAAGCTCTCTACATTGGCTCGAGCTCGAAGCAATTCTGCTAAGGACCGAACCAAGTTCTAATCAAGATAACACCAATTCAGGCTACTTCTTTTACTTATTCTCATTCGCTTGGTTATTACTAATTTTCTACTATATTAAATCACGAATCGATCCACATATTCTTAAAATCACTTACAATTTTAACTGTATCTTTTTTGTTGTAAATGATTTTTCTTTATTTTTACCATTTATTATAGTTGTATTATTATAATTTTTCAAACTATACATCCTAATCATAGAAAGAATGACTCATTAACAAACTTGATTTATATTGAGTGATGTTATTAAAGTTGAATCTCGTTGTTGAATGAGGTTACAAAGTTATATTTTCTTTCTTTTGAATTTCTATACTTAAGGTATGTTGGAGCTTATTTTATATTCTGTTTGAATTTGATATAAAATTATGATGTTACTTTTTCTTTTTTGATTTTGAATTTATGTTATATGTCATTTACGTTTTAGTTAGAATTGCTAGATTGCTTTAGAGAAAGTATTATAATTGTACATATTGATTATTTTTGTCCAAAAGCTTACATTCTGTTCATAGTGTATTTTAGTTTTTATTAATCAAATCAATTAAAGTATATTATACAATATCAGTTACTCATATATATATAATTATTTTATATTATTTTTAAGAAATAGTATGTATTTTGACTGCCTAATTTAATAATATATATAAAGGCATATATTTGTCAATTTTTTTATAATTTTATTTATAAAATTTAAAAGATCAAATTGTGTATTACTTATGCAACCAAACACTATATTCAAATTACACTGCAAATATGTTATAACAAATAAATAAATTATTATAATTACTATACTATATAATATTAAAGTGCGTAATTATTATTCTAATAATTACACCCATTCTAATTAATGGTACCTTACAAAAAAGACCCTATCAAAAACTTAATGGAAGAGGGGCGTTGGTCGGAAAGATTAAATATCGAGGATGGGACAACAGTGTTGTCGGCACAAGAAAGCTACTTTTGGCAAATCGTTCACTAATTAAACACAACTCGTTATGGCAACCATCAGATCATACTTCCCCTGTTCCAAAATAGTACTTTCTCCCGTCTCATTTTAAATATTTTACTTTTTTTTGTTTCTTTTAAAGAGAGTGTTTCCCCATATTTATTAAGTTGACAATTCAAAATCTTACGTTGCAAGCTTATAATCACAAAATTTAAAAATATTTCAGTATTTTATACACATCTTTTGTTGAAATATACCACATATATACATTGTATATGTGGTTAGTTAGTTGGATATTAGTTAGTTGTTAATTAGATATTTTGTTATTAGTTGAATATTATTAGTAGGGGTCTAATTTCCTATAAATAGGATTAGATATTTTGTAATTACTTTTTGAGCAAAATAAGAGAATTATATAAGAGCATATTTGCTCCCAATATCAGACTTCTGCTCCTGCTCCTCATCTTCTCCACTCTCAATTCCTCTTATCAAATCTTCTCGATCTAACATGAATCTCGAACACGAATTGTGTAATTATTAATCCAATTCATAATCTTAACATGGTATCAAAGCCTACTGATTCGTAGGACCTTCATTGAAATCGAAATCACAGATCGGGAGAGATATCAATTTTGGAAGTTTTTTTTCTTCCTTCGAGAGCTTCAATAAAGGAGAACAAGGCCAGTAGGAACAACGAATACAGAAACATTTGGTTGGAGCATGTCTATCGCGCAGTCAAGGTCTGAAAATTCAATCGAAGAAGCAGAAATCTGCAATTGCAATTGCATCGATCAGAAATCGATAGCAATTCCTTCTGGAAAATCAAGAAAAACAGAGAAATCACAGCAATTGAAAAATTAGAAAAATCAGAATCGCGATTGCGATTTTGAGAAAAATAAAGAATCGAAGATTGAAGTAATTTCTATTATCGCATTTGTCGATCGAGTCGTATGGATATGTTATCAATTTGTGCGGATACACTCCGCCTTTGGCTATCATTGCGACATCGAAGATCGCCGAAATTATTTCTAGAGGTTATTTTCGTATTATTTCGTGTTGAAGAATCGTTTTGTAATATTAGAATTGAATTCGTGTTAGTGAATGCTGGATTTTTGCTGCTGTTTCATTGTGGCTGTTAATATTGTTCATAAAGCAGCAACTGCTACTGTTTTTGTGTTGTCGAATTGGATATAAGTGCCATTTGTTGTTGTCGTGTTGGTATGTTGGTTATATACTGGTGTATTGGTTGTTATGCAACTCGTGATGATGCTCCTACTGGTGTTGTGGAAACAACACCAACTGCTCGTTATGCTGCTAATGTTGGTGTTCTGCTTCTGTTAGCGTTACTGCTACTAATGTTGTTGTGCCTGCTGGAATTTTGCTCACTGGTAATATTACTGGTGTGGTGATGTTACTGGTTGTTATTGCCTGGAATGTAGAGTTGGATTGGGCTTGTAGGATGATAAGAGTAGTAATGTCTATCGATAGGAGGATCGAGGAGTTCTTAGCGACAAATAGACTAAGAAGTAAGAACTGAGGGATACTTCGTCGGAGACTATATGGATTGAGTTGAAAATCATTTCAAGGATTCACAGAGTTATTCACAGTCGATCAAGTGTTAGATTGGCTATTTTTATATGTTTAGCTCAGGATAGGAGAATCGAAGGATTTCTAGCCGGAATTGGACTAAAAATTGAGGGAGACTCCGTTGCATATCTGAGCTTATTATGAGAGATTGCGTGATGAGAATCGAGGGATTCTCTAGTCCAAACGAGACTAGAGAACGAGGGGTTCTTGCCGCTTATTGAAATAGCTTGCGTGATGAGAATCGAGGGATTCTTTAGTCCAAATGAGACTAGAGAACGAGAGGTTCTTGCCGTGGGTTGTATAGGGAAGATTCTCTAGTCCGAGTGAGACTAGAGAACAAGGGGTTATTCATTATTGATATGAGAGTTGAAGCTCCTACTTGATGCAGCTGTATTGCTGCTTATTGCTGCTTTATCTACTTGTTTGCAGCTGATATTTCTGTTGTTGTTGTTTCCAGTGTTGATGACAACAAACTGCTGGTATTTCCTGCGGATGCGACTGATGTTATTGTGGTTGATGGTTGTCGAGAATAATATTCCCCTACATATAAAAGAAGGCAGAACAAATTATTTCTGCATTAGTACAGTTGCTGCAGATGTTGCAGCTGATGCTGCTAAAGCTGTGATATTGTTGCTTTCAACAAAATATGATTTCTGATACACTGAAGTTTTGATGGTTGTTGTCCATTTAGTTAAGGCATGTAAGAGATATTAATAACTTGTCAAATGGTATTCTGGGCATATGGCTACTGTCGTAGAGCCAAAATGGGCTTGGACAGCATCACAGATATGCTTGAGTTTATCTTGGTCCCAGTGGGCAATCCGTCTACTGATTCCACATTCGAGCTCTTGTTTTCAGTAGAATTTTCCTTGTCTGCATCCAGTTCAGATGGTCCCGAGACTTTTGCTGCTGGTATGGCTGCGTTGTTGCTGCTATTCATGAATCTGCTGATGCTATTTCTATTGCTGAAGAAGCTGTTTATGAAAGTTAGTTGTTGGGGTCAAACCAAACCCCTGCTTCTACTATAGAGGAAAGTTTAAAGGACTCAAAGCCGTGTGCTATTGAATCTTTATGCACCTGCACTTGATATTAAGGCCAGAAACCATCATTGATATGCCTTTGGCTAACAAGCTCGTCTGGAGGGGATTTCTGCTGGTCCTATTGCTGCTGTTAATGATGCATTTCCAAGCTAGGACTGAAACCGATGTTTTCAGTGTCTAGCTTGAGGGGGGTGTTGAAATATACCACATATATACATTGTATATGTGGTTAGTTAGTTGGATATTAGTTAATTGTTAATTAAATATTTTGTTATTAGTGAAATATTATTAGTAGGGGTCTAATTTCCTATAAATATGACTAAATATTTTGTAATTACTTTTTGAGCAAAATAAGAGAATTATAGAAGAGCATATTTGCTCCCAATATCAAACTTCTGCTCCTGCTCCTCATCTTCTCCTCTCTCAATTCCTCTTATCAAATCCTCTCGATCTAACATGAATTTCGAACACGGATTGTGTAATTGTTAATCCAATTCATAATCTTAACATCTTTAATTTAAGATCACGAGATTAAAAAATCTCTCTCCATTTTTAAACTGTGTGTCTAGTCAAACTAAGACACGTAAATTGGACTGATGGAGTACTCATTACATCTCAATTTATGTTTTTTGTATATTCTTTTAGGACGATTGTCTACAATAACGACATACCCAGTGAAATTCACAACTGGGGTCTGAGGAGAGTAGAGTGTACGCAAATATTACATCTACCTTGATAGGTAGATAAATTGTTTCCGAAAGACTCTCGACTCAAGACAAAGCATACACACAAGCAAAGCAATGGAAACGATCAGCCCCATATACAAAATTTAAAGCAGTATAAAAATGATGATAACAAAAGCGAATAAGTCATGGTAGCGCATTCTGGAAAAAAAAAACAGTAACTAACGCTGGTAAATAGATAAACAAAGTACACTAAAGAACTCACATCAGCAGAAATCAAATGACATGGGACTATAAAGCAATACTGCGCCTAGTAGTATGATAGACTAAGTAGACCTACAATAATAACACTACAACTACCAGTTTCTAACCGTAAGTAGGACTACGCTCAACTACTTACTACCCTAATCTGTGTCCTCCACAACCCCTATCTAAGGTCATGTCTTCAGTAACTTGCACATGCGCCATATCCCTTCTAATACTTCTCCTCAATACTTCCTCGGTCTACATCTACCCCTCTTGAACTCATCCATAGCTAACCTTTCACACCTCCGCACTGAGGCATTTGTGTCTCTCCTCTACACATGCCCGAACCATCTCAACCTTGCTTCCTGCATCTTATCCTCTACCTAGGCCATGAGATCTATCCCGAATATTATCATTTCTAATCATATCCCTCCGTGTATGACCACACGTCCATCTCAGCATCCCCATCTCCGCAATTTTAATCCTTTGGATGTGTGAAGTCTTGACTAGCCAACATCCCGCCACATACAACATAGTCGGTCTAATCACCACCCTATAGAACTTGCCTTTAAGTTTTGGTGTCACCTTTTTATCGCACAAGACTCTAGATGTGACCCTTCATTTCATCCAACCTGTCCCAATACGATGTGTGACATCGTCATCAATCTATCGATTATTTTGGATAATAGACCCGAGGTACTTGAAGCTTTCTTTCTTTCAAATGACCCGCGTACCAAGCCTCACCTCTATGTCTGTCTCATGGTCACTCCCGTTATTGAACTTGCACTCCAAGTATTCTGTCTTGGTCCTACTCAGCCTGAACCCTTTAGACTTCAATGTCTGTCTTCAAATCTCCAGCTTAGTGTTCAGTCCGCGTACCAAGCCTCACTAAAGTCCGTTTGCTTCACCGGATTTCTCCAAAACCGTCCATATTGCCCCTCAATTTCTCTTTTCCCCCAAATCGTTACGTTTTTCCCATTTTCAAATCTAAATATCTCGCGATGTACAATTGATTTCAACGTAAAAATTGCGTGGCACCGCGTCCGAGAATGTCAATTTCAGTATTGGAAATTCAGTTTCAAAAAAAATGGCGACCGGAAATTCTTACGGTCGGACGAGAATCGGGCCGATAAGGTTTCGGTCGGGGCCGGATCTCGTCGGGGCCGAAACCTTACGTCGGTCGGTCGGGCCGATGAGCTTATCGTTCGGTCCGTAGTGATACCCGGACCGGACCGGTAACAACATTATATATGAGTGAGCTTGATATAGGTATGACTTTTACCGGATTATTTTATGGCGTTGATTAGGTGTAAAGTTGGATCGGGAGGTGCGAGGAGGAGTTTGGTGTTGAAAGCGGCGAAGAATAGGGCGGAGGAAGCGGTGGCGATGGGATTGGTGGATATGGCGTGTCCTACGGCGGAGGCGGCTGTGGAAGCGGCGGTGGGAATGGCGGAGGAGTTTGGGAAGAAGAGGTGGGATGGGAAATAGGGGTGTACAAAAGCAGACCGATCGGGCCGGACGAACGGGCCGGTGGATTCGGTCCGGTCCTCGTCCGTAAAAATGGTGGATTCGGTTTCCGGTCGATCGTAAAATCGGAATTTTCCGGTCCGGAATGGACCGGATTTTTTTTAAATTTTTTTTTTTAAATTGAATTTCCAATACTGAAATTGACATTCTCGGACACGGTGCCACGCAATTTTTACGTTGAAATATATTGTACATCGCGAGATATTTAGATTTGTAAATGAGAAAAACGTAACGATTTGGGGGAAAAGAGAAATTGAGGGGCAAGACGGACGTTTTTAGAGAAATGGGCGGAATCAAATCGCTTACACAGTTTGGCCACCCCCGTATCGAAAAAATACGCGAAATCAATTTTTTTTTTAGGTAAAACGGACGTCCGAGCGCAAAGTTATGACCGTATAAAGTTTGATCAATTTACAACCTATATTTGATATGTGAATACGTCCCGGGTGGCGGGAGAAGCGGGAGAAGTGGGGTATGCAGGTGGATGGGGATGGCGGTGGGGCTGGTGGGTGTCTGGCGGGGTGGGCGTGGTGAGGGGCGGGGCAAATCATTCGGTCAAGTGTCTGTAATTTCGGTCTTGGTCGGTCAGGTTTAACCTTTTGTGCACCTAGTTTGAGGAATGTCCAAATTCCAAATAGAAAATAGAAAATATAAATGTGGTGTGTAACTTTAATTAATGAGTAGTTCATGGTTAGTATCACGAACCAAGTACATTTGGTGATTTTCTTTAAGTTAGTCATATTAATGAAATAAAGTTTATTGAAGGATAAGGAAAAAAATAAACATATTTAATGAGATTGATAAACGAACACATTCTTAAAAATTTATAATTTATAAATTGCATTTAATAAAAATAAAAAAATAAAAAAACGGTCCAACCGGTCCGGTCCGGTTCTGGACCGGTGAACACCCCTAAATTGGGAAAGCGTATGCTGAGATTAGGAAATCGTTGGTTCCGGAATTGTGTGTAATTTTAGGGTTGAAAGACACTGGTGTCATGCCTTCACGTCTGTGAGGTTTTTTTTTCCAATAAGAAATGTTTTTTTGTATTTTTTTTTACAAATATTGATATAATAATTGACAAAATTGTTGTCGGTTGTGAGATCAAGTTGTGAAAACAATCTCTCGTAAAAATATGAAAAATATGAGGTAAGACTGCGTACAAGACCTTTGTAATTCGGTCTTTTTTTTATTTCGCGCATAGCGGGAGCTTAATGCACCGGGCTTTTTTTTATTGGTATAATAATTGCTCCTATTTTACGGACTAGAGACTTGTGTCGCCGCATTCTGTCTAGAATTAATTATTGATTTCAAACGCCGCCTGATATATTCTTATATACTTCTGGATTTTTTTAGCATATTCCTCCCGTCTCGTCTTATTTTATTTTTCATTTAAAAACTCTCTTTTACTTAGTTGGTAACTCAAATATGAAAGTTTATAATTATAACATTAACCAAAGAGTCTCTTTTACTAAGTTGATAATTCAAAAGTTTATAATTATAAGATTCAGATGATATTTTATCACATTAACATGTATAATCTCACAAGTGAAGTTTGGAAAGAATATAGCGTACGCAAACTTGACCTATACCTCGATAGATAGAGAGACTGAAGTTGTTTTCGATAGACGCTCGATTCAAATAAAATCATATTAAAAAAATCGATTTATAATTTATAATTAAAAGATTAAAAAAATTATTTTATTTTTTAAATTTCGTACTTAATTAAACTAAAACACTTAAAGTAGAATGGGGAATAATAATATATATTAGTGTCGGTATGTATAGTGTTGAAGTTGGGTGGATGTTGTGACAACAACCGTAAATGCTCAGGACAACATCTTAGGATGTTGCATGCGATGTTGTGACAACATCTCTGTAACGTTTTTGTCTATTCTTCCGGCCAAAACAGGTTGTGTTACTGTGAGTTAAAAAATGACCTAGGAAAGCTTACTATGATGTTGTGTTTAAAACGTGGTAAAAGAAACAGTCAAAGACTTGGAGAAGAAGCAGCGTGAAGACCAAGTTCAGAACGTTGAGATTCTTACGAGCGAAGCAGGTCAAGTTCTTTGCGCCTTTTACTCAACCTCCGCAACCAATCAGTGAGGATTTCAAGGAAAGCTCTACACTATAAATAGAGGGGAGCTTCACAATATCGATATTCAGATTTGAACGAGAAGAATTTTCTAGAGAGCTCTCGGATTTTACCTTAGAAACTGGATCAACACACCTAGCCTAAAGTAGTATAACAATTCTAGTCCCACATTACAATTGTTATCTTTATTCTAGATTAAGCTTAATGTTCAAGCGATTGTAATGAAGATGTTGTATTTGTCTTTTTAGATCTTTTTAACTTTATGCTGAAGTCATCTGTGACTTCACTTTTGTTTGTAATTTCTTTTCGCATTTTTGCTCAATCTTGTAAAAGAAATTCATTTGTAATTGTATATAATTTATACAATTCTTTTGGTCATTGACCATGTAAAAGTATAAGTGTATAAGTATAATTAGTATAATGGGCTGATGAAGTATAATGGGTTGATGAGTATAGTGGGCCTCTATAAATACATTGTAAATCTGTGTACAAATTTAATTGATTCATTTTTCAAAACATCGATTAATATCTCTTCTCTTTTAGAACTCTCTCAACTGCACTTTCATCTTCCTCACCAACAACCGACTTCATCTTCCTCCTTTCCTTTCTTCTTTCTCTGCATTCTCGTCATCTTTTCGCAGCTATGTAGAACTTAACATGGTATCAAAGCCTGTAGATTCTAGGATGTTCGAGAAAGAAGGATCGAACAAAGGATCGACACAGGAAACTTGTAGATACATATAGATCGGGGTACATGCAAGAGAAATATCAAAGAAATGGAGACAGTTTCAGATCGCAAAAACAGATCGGAGGAGAAACAAGTAATTACTCCAGTAGATGAATCTAAAAGAGGTGGAATTACTTTTCTGTTATAGTCGACTCGAAATATTAATCGATTTCAGGAATTGAGTCTCTGTTGGTAAAGTTTTTTTTTCTGTTGGTGAATTTTTCACTGGTTTGTTGGTGGTAATTGAATCTGTTGGTGAAATTGAGACTTCTAAGGAAAGATATACGATATGCCGACATCAGAAACTATCGGAGATGGTGGAGTGAATGAAGTTGGAGATACAACAAGTTCAAGGAACAATATAGATCATAACCATCCCCTATTCTTATTTCCAGAGTTGTCTTGAATGGAATGGACAATTAAAGAACAAGATAGGGTTTATTGATGGTATGAGAGAACATTACGATCTTATTGTCACGACCGGCGTGGCCGGTGCCTTACCGCACCCTAGTGACACAACATCGCAGTAATCACGAACATAAAACAACAAATGAGATAACGAAATATAAAACAATAATCAGCGAAAACTTGCACGATATATATATAACCATCAACTCTTTTACAAATGAGCGACTTAATCCTTTTACCAACCCACAGAATGATACGACCGTAATGGCGGGACGGGGCCCAAACCCCCGAATGTAAACACTTACTGACGGGGACTATACCACTGATAAGCCTCGGAGAAACGGAGCTTCCCAATATTGGCGTGACCACGAGCTAGGATCAACGATCGATGTACCTCAACTGCGGCGTGAACGCGGCCCGAAGGTCGATTGGCAGTGCAAGTATGTGAAACTAAAAATACATCGTAAATGAAATCATAGTAGTCTATACAAAGCGGGAGACATGTATGATAACCAACTACGCTTTATAAATAAGCGATGCGTATCAAGTCGGGGACTCACGCCTCAAGTCATCACTCAATTTAACAATGGGTCTCACGCCCACAACATCAATCGTGCGTGGAATACCTTCCTCACCGCCAGCTTTATGATATAAAGCACCAAGGAATACATATGAACACCGGTCCCACGTGTCCTAATAAAGCATGCGGGGTAAATGCGAAGGCATAGCCGACTACTAAAACCCACGCAGTGCCAACAAGGTCATAAATCGTATCATAAGATCTGTCAGGCCGTCGCATGATCAAAGGCGGCCACTTGCGCGAGATCTAATGTCGCGTCTAGTCCTCGAACTCCCGCGACTCGCGATAGGCCAATCTCATCGGCCGCATGAGGTATTCCCGCATCGGTAGCTACTCCCGGCGTCGCCCCGACTTCGAGTCCGCGTAGCGCATGGACGCGTGCCCATAAAGGCGACACTAACACGGAACTCGTAGCTCGCGATAGGCCCCGGGACTGCGTGAGGTATTCTCGAATCATGGTCCTGCATCGACGCTGAGTCTACCCGCGTGGAGGCGGCTTAACCGGAATCATCTCAAGAGATGAATGCCACAATACTATCATAACGACGATAGTTAATAAGCATAATCAAGGAAACCCGCACACAAACATCACAAGATACTAACACACGTAGCATCCTAACACGTTTACTTATCAAAGCAACAAGAAAGTATTACAAGGCTATCACAAACCAATACAATCAAGTTATTCACACAAGGTACTTTACTATGATTAACAAGTTCGGGTATCTATCCCCAAAGTACTTCACACATTAAAATCTTAAAAGATACGTTACTTTCACAATGTCACACAATACCCGTAGTATAAAATAGAGTGACTATCCTTTTAAAGTAAATCAATTACTTCTCTTTGTAAAATAAAGTATGACATTATTTTCCAAACGTCAAGTTTGCCTAATTTCAAATGTTCACGTTTCTTATTTTAGAAAGGTTTCGTAGTTCATAGTCTTATTCATTTAAGAATATAATTCTCTTTTAAACAATCTGAGAAACATAAGCCTTATATGTGAGTAGGATATTCTTGTTTATAACAATCTTATTACAGCAGCCATGATCTAGGAAATATCATTTTGTCTCATCTTAGCTTCTACATGCGGATGGAAGTTTCTACTGGTTTTAATAATACTTATTTATTCAAAACATTTCCTTTTATTAACGCTGCAGTGGTTTGTCGATACACATCCTGATTTCCAAAATCAGTAAAACGTTCTTAAGCCGTTATACCTAACTTCCCATAAAGCTAGTATAACTCTTAAGTTCTCAAAAAACCAAGTATTACTTCTCTTTCAAAACGATTCAAATCTTTTGAAATACTTCAAGTTCTTTATAATCACACATACAAGCTATAAACAAATCATTTACCTTTTAAAAACCACAAAGTGTTTTCTTATCTACATAAAGTTTATAACCAACTTCCCATAAAGTCGTTATAACACTTTATGTTTTAAACCCATCGAATACATTTAGCACGTATCGTCTACCGCACTACATAGTTCACACATATCATGCTAGAAGAGATAGGAAGAGGTTCACATACCTCGCGACGATTATCGACTAATAGCAAACGCCCGAAGTACCTCAGCGCCGGCTACTCCAGCCAAGTAGAACGCGCCACGCGTACTTCAACCTATAAGGCCACGCGCTTATTAACATCTAGATCTTATCGTAGAACATTCTACCGAAAATTCACCCGCACATGACAGCGTAAATCTCCTCCTCTATCGAGGCCGCCATCAAGCCAACGAGGGGTTATACGTCTAACCCGCGTGCACAATTCTACCTCACAGAAAGCTACAAGTCCATGTCTGAGTCTATGTAATTACTGTTCGGTAACTTCTTTCGAAAAGGTTTCTAAGTATTATTCGTGCCTAAGTCAAAAGACATTGCCAACATTAAGTTGATTACTATATATATAGTATACTTCACTATATATTCTAACAATATGTAATATCCATTACAATAGAGGACAAGATAATTACCTCGATAAGCCCATAATTATCCAAGTATAAATGTCGATCCTTAGCGCTTAGCTCAACTCGGCGCTCCACCTCTAAACCACCCTTAGAAGTTCTAACCAACTTCTACACAATACTCCAACTGACTATGGAGATTTTCCTAGGGTTTGGTTTTGTGACTTACGGGAAGTATAATAGTATTTCTGGGCTTTTCGTATAGGTATAACCTTAGAATACAACAAGGTATATGGCTAATGTAATTTGGGCATTATAAAAATACTTTTGAGAGTATTTCTACCAAGAGGGGGGGTATTATATGAAAACAAACTAGGCTAGGGGTACCCGGCCACACCACAAAGGAGGGGTGGCTACCCTCGCCTACCCCACTGGGAACTCTCGACGAGGCCTCAATGCGAAAAGGGAGGAAGGCTCTCAAGACTTAGGCATTTTGGATGAAGAAGTCTTCAACCTTAGAGGGTATTTATAAGCCAAGCGAGGCGACCAATGGCCAAGATCTAGCCAGTGCTAGGCAAGTGTAGGGCCAAGATATGCCCAAGTGCCCCTAGTCCCTACTCCTTAAACCCTACAAATATCTACACAAATATCTACCCACAACTTGCCCAATTGACTTTCTAAGCGCCCAACTTGCTTCGATGTGAGGGTGACACGTATCGCCTCCCGTTGTCCAAAATGTTCGTCTCTCGGAAAAATCCATAAAAATAAGAAAAGACATAGCGGAATTTTCCCTCGCAAGTTATGTAAAACGTTTCGTCGAAAACGACTCTAGCAAGGTGTTGTGCACAAATGCCATTCGGCGAGCCACTAGGCGGGGTGACACGTGTCCTCCTATTGCCCAAAATAAAACATCTCGAAAATATCCATAATGGCCAAAATCTCGAAAACAAAGTGGGCCCCACAAAGTAAATTTCTCCGTGGGCCCACGTGACCATTTTCGAAAATAAAATTCCATAATTCTAATATTCGGGAAGTCCGAATACCAAATCTGGGAATCCAATTCCCATTAACGAACCTTTTTCCTTCACAAAACGGAAACTTTTCCGTGGAAAAATCGCCTCTTTCTTCCTTCCATCTTTATGCGTATTCTCGCACGTGCGTCCTCGCATACATACCCTAGAACTACGGGGTATAACATTCTCCCTCCTTAGAAACATTCGTCGAATGTTCCTTCTAATCTCAAAACAAGCGTGCGCCAATATAGTCTTCACTACTATACTTACGAGAACAATCCGCCATACACAGCCATGAAACACTCGCAAAACTTACATCTAAGTCCACGAGAAACACCTTTACATCACCACAAATACCTCTTCCGGGTTAAAATATACTTCCTTAGTCACGATACCACTTTTGTCACTTTGTCGCGAGCCTTGCTCCGACGACCCAACAAATGGTGCAGGTACAACTGCGATCGGAGGATCTCGTACACTCGAACTCTTACCTGATCGATCGCTTTAGTATCCAAAACTCGGGGTTACTATCTCTAACGTGGTCATCATTAATCGGGAACATGGATGGATCTTCGATACTTTCCGATCATAACAATACGAAAGGCAGGAATCGCCTCCTAAGTCGGACGGCAAAGCTAACATATGTGACTGGCCTATTCTTCACATGAACTAAAGGGCCCCAAGTAACTCGGGCTAAGTTCCCTTTGTTTCCAAACTCGTCACACCCTAACCGGGTGGTACTTTGAAGACCGACCGTCAACTTTGAACTCTGGCGTGCGCCGATTATCGCAACGATTCTCGTTGCCGTAACATCTTCTAGACAAGCTTTCGCGATCCACGATCTGTGGAACAAGCTCAACTAACTAATCGAACCTTGCCAACATCGAACCAATCGGTGGCAACTTACACTTCCGCCCTACAAGGCTTCAAAGGCGACATCCGAACACTTGAAATGGTAGCTCAAACGCTCCTCCAGGAGACAACAATCGCCGCAACTACCGAAATCCACGCGCTTGGCGGCGAATCGGTCGAGACTCACTGAGTTCTTAACACATGCTTGGTAAAACTTCGGAAACAAAACAGCGTAACTGGCTCCACATGCGTCATAAGGTGAAGGTAGGCACCGTGCAACCTTACAACCTTTACGAAAACCCAACGGTAGTAAAGCGGTCGACCGAAGAACACGATGGGCTGCCCCATCGGCCCGACCATTGGTCGAACGCATCCACGAACTCATCTGTTGGTTAACTAAACTGGGCCTAACACCCTCGTGACCTACCACAAGGCGGGACCACCACAACCGACCCGCATACCGCCGCGGGTTGACCCGCAACACGGCCTCAACCCGGCGTTGCGCAAAACACTAGCTCGAAGGAATAATTTCACAAATCATACTACGAAAACCTAGCGGTCTTCCTAGCTCGACTACCTCTTTCATTTCATACTACAGGGACTTATCCCAAACACGGCTCACGTGCACTATGCACTCTATAAGGTCAAACATAAACACGCCTCTGCAGAGACGGCCTTACCTCTAAGGTCTTTGCGTATAAAGCTCTAAGGCTCACACTTTCTCTATCCTCCAAAATCTTACTCGGTTAACCCACCATGATTTCTAATCACAACTAACATGCTTCTATCGGAATATAGCACTAAAGGTATACTCACCTTGAAAGTTACCGAAGGACGCTGCTACGGCCTCTTCTCATCCCTTGGTTAACGCCGATCTCTACGTTTCTCGGCACTGCGCATAAGCCCGCATACGTGCCATGCGAGCCTAACTAAAGAATTACTCTTGCACAACCCTTTCTTAGGTAGTCAGACTCGCGATACATCGTGATACTCGCAGCCAAATCATAGCTAGTATCGGTTGTCTCTTGCAATCTATATTCGGTTCGCGTGCATTGGCCGAAGGTTCACATATCACGGCAGGGAGAACCGCCGCCATTCTTAAACTCTGTTGGGGCTAGTAACGTCGCAGAAATCCCGAACGGCACTACTAGGTAATGATGGGCACGTGCCGCAACCTCGTATTCTACTCGCGGCTCCTCTACGCTGCCTTGCCTCGGGCGGGTTGCCTGCGCGAGGCATAACGGTAAGGGAAAGAAATACGTTTAGAGGTCCACTTAAAACACGGCTCTAGGCGACCTCATAGTGAGAAGAATAGAAACCAATCCTAAATATCCTATAGCCTCACGATTATTGGCGTGGTGCGCAACACCGATAATCAAGACTCTTGGATCTGATGCGTAGACACTTTCCGAGGATTAATCGCTCGATACCACTTTTGTCACGACGGAACCGTGGCGTGCCTTACCGGGCACCCAGTGACACAACGTAGTAATCACGGAACATAAAACAACAACATGAGATAACGTAAATATAAAACAATAATGCGAAAACTTGCAGCCGGCATATATATATAACCATCAACTCTTTTACAAATGAGCGACTTAATCCTTTTTACCAACCCACGGCAAGATACTCTGACCTCACAGAATGATACGACCATAATGGCGGGACGGGGCGCCAAACCCCGAATGTAAACACTTACTACGGGGACTATACGTGATAAGCCTCGGAAACGGAGCTTCCAAACGCTGTGACCACGAGAGCTAGGATCAACGATCGATGTACCTCAACTGCGGCATGACGCGGCCCGAAGAGGTCGATCTGAACAGTGCAGAGTATGTGAAACTAAAAATAAATCAGTAAATGAAATCATAGTAGTCTATACAAAGCGAGAGACATGTATGATAACCAAACTACGATTCACTATAAATAAGCGATCATGTCGTGACTCAGGACTCAAGTCATCACTCAATTTAACAATGGGTCTCACGCCCACAACATCAATCGTGCGTGGAATACCTGCCATTTATGATAGGCGGCTTATGATATACAAGCACCAAGGAATACATATGAACACGTGTCACTGTGTCCTAATAAAAGCGGTAAGTAATCACGAAGGCATAGCGAAACTAACACGCCAGATACCAACAAGCGTATCATAAGATCCGCTTGCATACACAAACATCACAAGATACTAACACACGTAGCATCCTAACACGTTTACTTATCAAAGCAACAAGAAAGTATAGGCTATCACAAACCAATACAATCAAGTTATTCACAAGGTACTTTCTACTAACAAGTTCGTATCTATCCCCAAAGTACTTCACACATTAAAATCTTAAAAAAGATCATTTCTTTCATAAGTCACACAATACGTAGTATAAAATAGAGTGGGATCTTTTAAGAAAACCAAAACTCTTACCTTTGTAAAATCAAGTAACAACATTATTTTCCAAACGTCCAAGTTTGCCTAATTTCAAATGTTCACGTTTCTTATTTTAGAAAGGTTTCGTAGTTCATAGTCTTATTCATTTAAGAATATAATTCTCTTTTAAACAATCGAGAAACATAAGCCTTATATGTGAGTAGGATATTCTTGTTTATAACAATCTTATTACAATGACCATGATCTAGGAAATATCATTTTGTCTCATCTTAGCCATGCGGATGGAAGTTTCTCGGTTTTAATAATACTTATTTATTCAAAACATTTCCTTTTATTAACGCTCGATGGTTTGTCGATACACATCCTGATTTCCAAAATCAGTAAAACGTTCTTAAGCCGTTATACCTAACTTCCCATAAAGCTAGTATAACTCTTAAGTTCTCAAAAACCAGTATTACTTCTCTTTCAAAAGCGATTTGAAATCTTTTGAAATACTTCAAGTTCTTTATAATCACACATCAAGCCACTATAAACAAATCATTTACCTTTTAAAACCACAAAGTGTTTTCTTATCTACATAAAGTTATAACCAACTTCCCATAAAGCCGTTATAACACTTTATGTTTTAAACCCATCGAATACATTTAGCACGTATGCGTCTACTACATAGTTCACACATATCATGCTAGAAGAGATAGGAAGAGGTTCACATACCTCGCGACGATTATCGACTAATAGCAAACCGCTCGAGTACCTCGCCGCATTACTCCTAAGCCAAGTAGAACGCGCCACACGTAGTACTTGACCTATAAGGCCATGGCGCTTATTAACATCTAGATCTTATCGTAGAACATTCTACAGAAAATTGACAAAGACCTCCCCACACAGCGTAAATCTCCTCTCTATCGGGTACTGTCAAGCCAACCGGGGTTATACGTCTAACCGGACGTGCACAATTCTACCTCACAGAAAGCTACAAGTCTCATGTCTGATACACATGTAATTCTGATTCGGTACTCTTCTTTCGAAAAGGTTTCTTATTATTCGTGCCTAAGTCGAGGACATTGCCAACATTAAGTTCGATTACTATATATATAGTATACTTCAACTATATATTCCTCTGACATGTAATATCCAATTACAATAGGGACAAGATAATTACCTCGATAAGCCCATAATTATCCAAGTATAAATGTCGATCCTTAGCAACGCTTAGCTCGACTCCGAGCGCTCGACCGCTCTAAACCACCCTTAGAAGTTCTAACCAACTACACAATACTCCAACGGACTATGGAGATTTTCCTAGGGTTTCGGTTTTGTGGACGGGAAGTATAATAGTATTTACGGGCTTTTCGTATAGGTATAACCTTAGAATACAACAAGGTATCTGGCTAAGGTAATTTGGGCATTATAACAATACTTTTGAGAGTATTTCTACCAAGAGGGGTATTATATGAAAACAAACTAGGCTGGGGTACCCAGCGCCACCACAAAGGAGGGGTGGCTACCTCGGCCTACCCAGCTGGGGAACTCTCGGCGAGGGCCTCGCGAAAAGGGAGGGAAGGCTCTCAAGACTTAGGCATTTTGGATGAAGAAGTCTTGACCTTAGAGGGTATTTATAGCCTGAGCGAGGCCAACGATGGCGAGATCTAGCCAAGTGCTAGGCAAGTGTAGGGCAAGATATGCCCAAGTGCCCCAGTCCTACTCCTTAAAACCCTCACAAATATCTACACAAATATCTACCCACAACTTGCCCGCTGATAGGCTAAGCGCCCACTTGCTTCCGATGTGAGGTGACACGTATCGCCTCCGTTGGTCAAAATGTTCGTCTCTCGGAAAAATCCGCAAAAATAAGAAAAGACATAGCGGAATTTTCCCCTGCAAGTTATGTAAAGCGTTTAGTCGAAACGACTCTAGCAGGGTGTTGTGCACAAATGCCATTCGGCTAAGCCACTGGCGGGGTGACACGTGTCACCTCCTATTGCCCAAAATAAAACATCTCGAAAATATCCATAATGGCCAAAATCTCGAAAACAAAGTGGGCCCCACAAAAGCAGTAAATTTCTCGTGGGCCCACGTGACCATTTTCGAAAATAAAATTCCATAATTCTCTAATATTCCGGAAGTCCGAATACCAAACTGGGAATCCAATTCCCATTAACGAACCTTTTCCTTCACAAAAACCGGAAACTTTTCCGTGGAAAAATCGCCTCTTTCTTCCTTCCAATCTTTCTGTCGTATTCTCGTACGTACGTCCTCGCATACATACCCTAGAACTACGGGGTATAACAGCTATTGTAGTGTCATGGTTCATGGAAAATGTCAGCAAGAGTCTGTTGACAGGGATGCTATTCAGTGTTGATTCCCACATCATCTGGGAGGAGTTGAAGGAGAGATTCGACAAGGTAAATAGTTCTAGAGCTTTTCAGCTTCACAAGGAGATATTCACTTTGCGACAAGGAACTATGTCAATATCAGGGTATTATTCAAGGCTGAAAGACCTTTGGGATGAGTACGACTCGATCATACCTACACCGTCATGCTGTCCCAAGGCTAAGGAGTTCATAAATCACCTACAATATCAGAGGTTGTTGCAGTTCCTAATGGGACTAAATGAAAGTTATCATCATGCAAGGAGCCAAGTTCTAATGATGCCACAAGTTCCAAATCTGAATCAGGCATATGCTTTGGTTAATCAAGAGGAAAGTCAAAGAGCTCTGGCAGGAACCAGCAGGTCAATATCTGATCATATTGAATCATCAGCATTATTCACATCCAGGAATGGAAATAACAGGGGAGGAGGACATGGAGGAAGTCATACACAAAGAAAACCATATAATCCTAATGCTAAGTGTGATTACTGTAAGATGAAGGGACATTTTACAGTGGACTGTTTCAAGTTGATGAAATGTAATCACTGCCATAAGACAGGTCACTTGGAGGAGGGCTGCTACCAACTAATTGGCTATCCGGATGACTTTAAGTCCAAGGCAAAAAAGGCTTATGCAGTAATAGGCCAACATGTGAAGGATCTGTTGTCTTTGGCTGGGTGTGAATTGATCATACACCATTGTCTCCTTTGTGAGGTGGTTCTGCTGCAGTGGATAGTAGATTCAAGTGCGACTAATCACATGATAAGTGACTCTAAACACTTACGTAATAATTTGTTAACAGAAGGAACTGGGAAGGTACAATTGCCAACAAGAGATTCAGCCAGAATCTCCCATGTTGGTGATTATCAACTTGGAAAAGGTGATGTTCTTAGAAATGTTCTGTGTGTGCCAGCATTCAAGTTTAACTTAATGTCAGTGTCGAAAGTGACTAAGGAGTTGAATTGTAGTGTCTCTTTCTTTCCCTCATGTTGTGTCTTTCAGGATCTAGCATCTGGGAAGGTGAGGGGGATTAATAGTGAGAAAGATGGGCTCTACATTTTGTGTTTCGATGCTGAGAATCAGGATAAGGAACTGAGGAAGTGTATGGTTGCTACTCAACATATAGATACAATGACATGGCACCAGAGGCTATGTCATGTGCCTATGACAGTATTGAGAAAGATCTCTTTGTTCAAAGACAATAATAATTTTATTTTAGATAAATGCGAAATCTACCCCCTGGCTAGACAAATCAGATCTCCATTTCCTACTAGTACTAGTAGATCAATAAAACATTTCCAATTGCTACACTTAGATGTCTGGGGACCATATAGAACTGATACATTCAATGGCATGAGGTATTTTTTGATCATTGTAGATGATTTCTCTAGATGGACATGAGTGTTTCTAATGAGGTTGAAATCTGATGTATCTACTATTCTAAAAGTTTTCTTTACTGAAATAGCTACTCAGTTTGAATCTAAAGTCCAGAGAATTAGATCAGACAATGGTACTGAATTTTTCAACCAAAACTATAGGGAACTTTTCCAAACACTTGGAATTATACATGAGAGTTCTTGCCCATACACACCACAACAAAATGGGGTGGTTGAAAGGAAACATAGACATCTACTTGAGACAGCAAGAGCCATAAAAATTCAGGGCTGGTTGCCAGACAGATTCTGGGGAATGTGTATAGAAGCTGCAGCATACATTATATATTAATATATACCCTTGAAAATATAAATTTTGTGTCTCTTTACTTTTTTTATTGTATTTACTCTACAAATGTTTATAATTGTTTTATCACAATGTAGCCTCAGATGTTGATACAACATTGAAGGCAACATCCAAAGATTGTTTTTGTTGTTCTAGCTTTTTACGAATTTATTCTTACGTATTCTTGCTTATCCGTAGCCTCGGGACTCAACATATAGCTTAATTTTTTTGTTTTTACATTTTATAATGACAATATTAACGTATAAATAAACAAATGATTGTCGCGTTTTTATGTGATTACAGACATGGGAGGGGTGCAATATAGATAAACCGGTCATAAATAGAGCAAACGAATATGTATATCCAATTTCGCAACATTAATTGGTTAACGTAAAAATGGCTTTGTTTTATCTGATTGATTTATTTGGTGTGAGGCAATAATGATGTACTTAATTAGAAAATATAATTTATTGAGGTTTTGATAAATTATTTAGTATATTAAATAAATATAAAGTTTGATTTAAAGTTACATCAAGCCCTTGTAGTTGGTTGACGCTTCTTGTTGAAGAAGAAGAAAGATCATTCTGAAGGCATAGACTCATAGATAAAAGATTCTTCAACTAATGTTGCTTAACATATATCTTCAAACTTGGAGCTTTACTTAATTGAAACAAAGCTTTGTATAAATCTTTCTTGTGTGGTTTTGGAGACTTTGTTATTAAGATCGTTTGGTGTATATATAGATAGTAGGGTGGAAATTGTTCAAAGAGTAACAATGTATATATATATGAATTATCACGTAATAATACTGACTGTTAGATGAAAAGGAGTTGTTATGCCTGCTTGCTTTGCCTAGTTCAAAACCTTCTTTGCCTTTAAATGCTTATATTTAGATGGAGCCGATACATATAGTTTTTATACATGTTCTAATTCACAAAAGATAAGTGGGAAAATATTAATGAAGGAGCGCAAGAAGGAAGTCTTTTACCAAGTTGTTACCAAAAATATTTTTGACAACGACAAAAAGATTATTGTATACCGGCAACTCCGATGGAAAAAGTATATATATAACAAGAAAAGATGCTATTGTCAAAAGTTATATTCTTATCCAAAAAATGATGTAATTGTAGCTTATAAGAAATTCAACAACAAAATTATTATTGCGATAAATTAATGTCAACAACGTAGGAGTTGTTGTTGTTGTATAATAGGGTAATGGAATTAATAATAGGTTAGGCACACCGAAAAACGATATTATCTTTAAAGGTATTAATTCCTCCCTCTCATGTGTAAAAGGTTCACTGAGGAATTAACCTTCCAGGATACAAAACCTATATTCTCAGAAATTCGAAAGAACTTCAGAAGCAGAAATCTTTAAAGAAATAATAAATCTCAGAGAAGGGGAATTTCAAAAGCAGAAATTGTTTTCTGTATTCTAAATTGTATTAATTCTGTGTATTTTCGTTTCTGTAAATCACTGAGTATTTATGGATACTCAATTGTTGCTCCAAAAACGTTGTAACTTTTTCACGAAGAGATATTTCCGTTTACAAAAACAGAAAATCCGATTCATCCCCTTTCCCTCTTTAAATATAAAATATTTATTTTTTTCTTAGAAAAATTCTATTGATTTTCCTCCATAATGAATGGAAGCCAAAGAGCTTGACCGACATGTCAAACCCATTAACTCCTTTTATAACCACAAGGAAGTTCAAACTTCTTCTTAAACACCAATGTGGACAAATGACTCTTTACTTAAAAAACATCAACGTGGGACAAATGACAATGCGAGACATAAGACTCAATTATGATGAAAATACTCATATCCAGTATGGGATATGTAACAGTTGCCACATGCACAATCCTCATCTTCTTTTAAAATTTTCAATAATAGCTGTAAATTTTAATAACCACAATTCGTGAATGCAATTTAATTAAATATAATAATACATATTATATGTAAAAAAGTCAATAAAGAAAGTTTGAAGTTCTGAACCCAAAAACTGCTTACAATTCGAACAAGAGCATCAAATATATTAGGTCATTAAGTCCTAATACAACCATTTTAGTAATCTTTAAAAAACAAATCTGCTTCCAACTATTTGTGCATTTGATGTTTCATAGTGCCAGCAGCAGCACTAGTTTACCGGAAGAACTAACGAAATAATCATGGGGTGGACCGACTAAAATAAAATAAAAAATATATTTAGCGCTCAAATAACTATATTATAATAGTTCTTTCGAATCACGAAAGTCATTGATAATAGCATCTATGTCAAAGTCATCGACAATTTATCTTTCATTATATAATAGCAAAGTATTTGTAAGATAATCATCATCTGACATTTTGTTGCGGAGTCAAATCTTCACAATTTTTGTAACTAAAAATGCACGTTCATTTGTTGCAGTGGAAACCGAGAGCGTAAGCACAAGAGAAATCAATATGAATATCAACGGATAGATTTTCGATCTTCCTGTATCTACCATCCACTTACACAACATAATAATACTTGAAAGAGAATTTAACTCCTTATCATAAGATACTTCAACTCCAAAGTGTCTTAACTCTATTGTCAACAATTTCAACAATTCTAGCTCTGTAAAATTCTCTGGATAATATTTTTTTGCTAGCTCAGAAATTCGCTCAACATCAAATGAAACATATTTCTCTCTTGGATCAAGAGCACAATTAAGAGAAATCAACTCAATTGCTTGCTCACTGAAACGACTGTTTAACTCTTGCGACTCCAAATCTATAGTAACATAAAACATATCAATTTTATAATGATTTTCAATTGTAAAATCATGTAAATTGACACGGCTACGCCCTCTCCTGCCCTTATACTTTTCACTTAGGTTGGAAAATTCTATGGAATGGTGGACACATAAAGTTTTTACCTTTAGGAGCAAATCATCAAATTCATTATCTCTGAGTTTCTGACAAAAAAAATCAAACATTTAAAATAATCAATGGTCTAACTAAAATTGAATTGGGACCACAATATTACTATCATAAATTAAATATTTCTAACAATTCATCAAACCCAATCATAAAAGAATTGGTTTAAAATTAATTATTTCCCTAATTTGCAATCATAATTAACAATCCAAATTAAACTCAAAAATTCTATTTACAAAACCTTCAAATAACCTAATAAAATAATAGAGAGAATATTATACACCTGGAGAAAGCTTTCGTTGTCGTTCTACTTGTTGTCGCTGAAAATTGTAATTCTTCACTCACGCATGTGATTTAGAATAGTAACTTCATGATTTTTCAATAGGTTAAATCTTTTTTTTTTGGAAAGACAGTGGGCCAATACTAATGACATTTTTTTATAAAAGGGGGTGGGCCAGGGCCCAGACTAGCCCAAGATATGGTTCGCCCCTGCTGGTTTACAAACTTGGGAGCAAAAGGCGAAATCCCTCGCCCACAGGGCCCCCACTCCTCCGACCCGACAGAGATTAGTGGAGGAGGTAAATCATGGTACTCAGCGGCCCACTAGGTGGGAGGCACGATGTCTCAGTGCACAAGGAGTCATCCCTCACAAAGGAGAAATGAACTCTCACACTGCGGCTGCCAGGGCTCGAACCTGCCTTCTTGGAAGCAATCTGTCACCCTGGAACCAACTGAGCTACACCCATGCGGGTTGCTGGTGTACAAACTTTATCATATAAAAAGAGGAGAAACGTGATTACTACTTCATTTGATAAAAGGAAGTTGCAAAAACACATAAACACAGATTGAACAAGAAAAGAAAGCATGTATGTGGATACGAACAATAACACAAAGCTACTCCATTCAAGCTAGGACGGTGAATATGTAGACCGTACACCGGATTATGAGAAGCCTTAGGACTTATGTAGTTGTAGTTCTGAGTCTTATGAATATTTTATCCGTACTTGTAGTTGAATGATTTGAAAATTTTGAACATCGATGAACTTTTTATAGTGTATTTGATGTGTTGAACGTCGTATTTGATTGATAATTACGATGTTATTTATATTGTAGCTCGTTTATTACTGTTTTGACAACAATTAGTGTTGATTTGTAGCTGAAATTGAATTATATATTAGTTTTGGTGTTTTTTGACAGGTGGGATGCTGAAAAACTAGTAGAATTCTGTTGGTTCTTTTTGTAGAAAACCGACGAAAAAATGACGGAGTTCGTCAATTTTTTTTATAAATAATTATTAATTAATTGGAACGGAGTCTGTTAATTTTTTTTAAAATGAATTAAAACCGATAAATTTCCTCAACTTTTAATTATATAAATAATATTTATTTAAATATATAATATATAAATAAAAGAAAAGAATAATAATTAAATTAAAAACCGACGCGGTCTGTCGATTTTTATTTTGGTTTTCGACCATTTCTTAGTAGTGGATACTCATAACATTACACTGATTAAGCGTGTGTTTGGTTCTGCGGTGGACATAATTGATTTTGACAGAATTGAGTTTGACAATAATTGATTTATGTTTGGATGCAACAATGTAAAAGTGATTATTATCAATTCATGATGTTTGAATAGTTTTGATCAAAATTGTTTTTGAATGTAGAATTATCAAAATGAACATTTAATCGAATACATATAAATAAAAATTACTAAAATGGAAGTATGTAAATAAAAATTACAAATAGATAATAGAATTTAAAGTGCAATATAGTACTTAAATATTAGTATAATATTATTACAATACTAATTTAAAGTGCAATATAGTATTAAAATATTATTAAATATTATTAAATATAATTACAATATTATTAAATATTATTAAATATTATTACAATATTATTAAATGTTATTAAATATTATTACAATATTATTAAATATTATTATAATATTTTAAATATTATTACAATACTAAATTAAAGAGGGTAATGAACGAAAAGGTAAAACCCAAATTAAAATAAATGTAGAATTGATTCTACTCACCTTAGAAGCTAGAAATTGTAGCTTCTTCCAGAAATAATTTTGAAGAGGAGAATTGATTTTGGAGAGGAAATTCAAACACTCAATTTTACTCATTTTCACGAAAGTAGCAATCCAAAATCACTTCTGGATTGCCAGAATTGAAACCAAACATGCACTAAATAATGATAATAGGAGTTCAATGATAGAAATTCTGAAATAATAGTCATTATATGGAGTTAAGTCGCATTTAATCTTAAGGGAATGCATTTGGACATACTTTGGTAATAATAAATTTGAACTTTTCTAGTAAAGCTCAAAAAGAATAAAAATGTTTTTGCAAACCCAAGTTTGAATTAGATCTCACGTATCACACACGCATAGACGGTGCGAATCCATTATTTTTGCCTTCAGACCCATTTCTCACGCGCACGAATCCACTCCTTTTTTTTTTTTTGATAATTCAGGTGCAAATTTCTTAAGACTGCATATTATTAATACCGCACAAATAGTCAGATTAGGCTCCTGTATGCGATTAACCCGCCATTACCCCCAATCCACTCCTTTTTTTAACTCATTACAATCTCACTAAAGGACCATACTTATAAAGTGAAAAAAAGGTTATTCCTAACCCACAAGAAACACATACTTTTGAGATAATTATTATTTTTCTAACAATCCCACGTTCCTCAAAAGGAATAAGGAATAATATGAAATAAGTACTAGTTGAACTTTTCATGTTCTGATACCATGTTGAGGTGTGTGACAATCTCGAGAAATTTTATTTTCTTGATGACAATTGTAGCTATTTAAAATTACTATAAGTAGAGTTTTCAAGAAATTATTGTAGATGCTTATGGAAATCTAGGATCTTCCTCCCATCAGTTTGTGTTAGACTATGAAATTTTTGTATATGATAATTAGGTTATTCACAATTTTTTTTATGTGTATGAAACTTAGTGAAAATCTGTGAATACTTTTATATTGTCTATTTAGTTCTTCAATTGATTCTTAAATAATAATGATTTTTTTTCATGAATGAGTGTCATCGTGTATGAATTGATGCTAATATCTATATTGAGTTCGATTGGTTTCTCAATCCAAAAGAAAAAAAAATGATCATTTCTCTGGTGTCAACTTAATGTGCAGATTTTATCCTCTTTTTCTTAATAATTGTTATGTTTAGTAGGGAGAACTTGTCTCTTTTATACTTTAAGCGAAATAGAATTTGTCTCTTTTATACTTTGATTTATAAAAAGATCGTTCTAAATTCACTACTATATATATATCGCGTGAAGCGCGGATAAATTTACTAGTTATGAAGTATGTAAGATTTTCTATCATGCCATCTCAGCCTCATAACAAGAAATTCAAATGGGACACTGAGAAAGCTCAATATAAAGGGAATTCAAGTAAACCTCCTCACAGTGACGATATTGCACCCCCATAATTTCAACAATTGTTAGTTTCAAGAGGAAAAAAAATATGCAAAAATCCAGGTGAGAGATTCTTGGAAGAACTCTTCAGTGTAAAGCAGACTTAACTAGTCACTTCTAATGATAAAAGCTAACCAACAACCATGAATAATCCAATCTTATACAACCCCTTCAAAGATGAATCCTAAGCTGATTTGGGCTTGAGGGTCTTTTTCTTTGGTACCCTCCGGTTAATCGAGTTCTTCATACCCACGAAAAACAGCAATGCACCAAAAAGTGCCAGACCCTACGACGGAACAAAATCCAATTAACACATGTTTGGATGCATTTCACTTGTTAAAGTAAATAGGCATTAATTTGACCAACCTGCAGGAACTCTGGTAGAACAACAAAATATTGTGGTTCTCCAAAGTTATAATGGCAGAAATTGTGCAGAAGTGGAGTGGCTGCTATCAAGTAAAGCATCTGCAGCATTGAAGACAGATGATTGAAGGTTAAAACATAGTGAAAGAACAAATATAAATGAAGGTGTCAATCGATTCTAGGCGTCTGAAATTCCTAACCAGTAGAACAGCGCCAGTGAAGCTGCCAAATACAAATAGCAATCCACCCAATCCTTTTAGAGCCATGAATGTTGCTACCACATGCCTAACCTGAAAAAAGCGATTCACAAATGTCGTACCAGTATCTAGTTTAAAGATGGAAAAAAAATCAACTTATCTAGTGAAATAGGAAGCATAGCAAAAATAACCATTACATCAATTTTTGATGCCCCTGCCCCCAACTTGGATTCAACAAACTTCTGCAAACCAGCCACTTTGGGAGCCAATTCCTTTGCTGCGGGCCCACCATCTTCCCCAAATTCATTGAACCTGTAAAATCACATTCCATAGTGATGAAAAACAATGGCTGGGATGAAGGAAATCAACAATCATTTCAACCCGCATTAGTTTAGTAGAAAGGCAAAATTTCTGCATCAAGGAAAACTAGGAAAAATTTCAAGGGGGAAAAGATGCAATGGAAAGTAAAACTGTGAGCTTCTTGCTTTATTTGGACTGTTAAGAGTGGTATCATAAAAGATGCAAACTAGGACAGGGGTACGTTGAGTACCCATCGGCAAAATGCTTCAACAATAGTCAAAAGTACTTCCCCCTATTGATGGGATGGGGCTAGGAAGCAGTAAAACTCAAGAAAATCACTAGCACCATTTTCCCACACAGTGCAATTACCTATGATTACTGCCTTTGTAATTCCAGATTAACTTGAACCATAAACTAATAAAAGTCAGTAAAGTATTTTGTGGTTCTTGGATCAATAAACTTGCAACATTAGCATTACTCAAGAAAATACAGTATATTTAATGAACCTGCTGCATAGCATGTAATTACAGCTTCAGGGTAAAGATACAGCTTGAGAGTAAAGATGAAAGTTCTTTGACTATTTAAAAGTTGAATCTGAGGATATATGTTCTTGCTTATTACGACTAGAGGGGGAAGGCGAGCTACAACAAAAAGGCGAGTTGTCCTGTGGAGTCCTAAAGGAGTAGGAACTCGGAAAGAAATTACCAACCACCACCAACAAGAACATAAACCTAGCAAATATAGCATTACCTATCTAATATCCTTATAAAACAGAAAGGAAAAGTTTCATCCAGAGCTGAACTATTTGCTCACAACAGACACAAAGAGAGATCCCACAGCAGAAATCTACAGAACATCGAGCAAAAGATCACCTTCATTGACCAACACATCTCATATAAAAAAAACTCCACCAACCAAACACCTTAGCTACCTTCAGAGAAGGAAGATAAAAGACCTAAAGTTCACATCCAATAACCAAACGAAACACAGAGATTAAATATTTCTATGCAATGAAGTTTTCATTCTTAATCTGCTGTTAATGGAGCATGTTATCTTTTATACTTAAAACACTTCTGGGGCTATACCTTCTTATGTATGTCTATCAAAGAGCTCAAAGTTAAATTTAGCTCACTATAAGTCGAGTTACTGAATCTGATGGCAGCTTACTAATCAACTGTCTAACTCAAGCACCGAACAAAGCAACACCAAAAAGATCAAGCTTCTTCCTCCAGTAATAGACAACTTGGGTAACAGTAATTGCATACGCAAAAGGTAAAATGCCCTGAAAGGAGTTATTTCCAATAACCAATTAGCACAAATGGGCTCACATGCACCCACAACATAACAAACAGAGATATTTTCGATAACCAATTAGCTCAAATGGGTATACACGACCACCACATAAAGAACCACCCTCAAAGAAATGAAACCATTATCTGACCTTCTTTGGCAGTATCTCCCTGTTTAAGCCTAGAACTTACCTTGCTCGTCTCGTCCTAATGTACATGACACTCCTTCCTTTTTTAGCCAGTCCCAAAAGAATGACGCCCTTCTAGATTTAGTAACAATTTAACTTTGAACTTCTTATTTTCCACTCGATGAGATGATTTGTAGCTACACAAATATCTATGACTTGTTTTAGACCACAAATTTCAAAAGTTTTTCCTTCATTGTTAAGCCATGTACCCAGTCAACCACCTTCACATAAATTACCGAGTATAAAATTATCACTCAGTCCATGGTTCAAAATCACAGTTGTACCACGAAGACAACAACAACAACATACCAAGAAGACAACAACAACAACAACATACTCGGTGAAATCTTATAACGTGAGGTCCGGGGAGGGTAGAGTGTATGCAGACCTTATCCCCAAGGTAGAGAAGTTGTTTCCGAAAGATCATCGGCACAAGAGAAAGCATAAGCTGTTGTACCAAGAAGACGTGTAAGGAATTGGGTAAGATAAGGGGAAATGATGGTGGCTCTCGAAAGTAAGTGTTGTTTGGAAAACATGCTCCTATCCATCTGGTTAGATTCAACCTAGAAAACTTTGGTCAAAAGCTAAAGCAACTTGGCTCCAAGGGAAACTAAAACAGTTAGTTAGACCTATCACCTAAGCCCCAAACCATTACCAACATGAACTTCATCAAGATTGGAAACTACCCTAATACTTTGCCTTCGACAGAGCAGTAGAGATTAAACAGAAACTTCAGAAAACAGTAGAGAAACCAAAACAAGAAAGAACATAATGAGCACCCACATTATCAACATAAAATTAATTGCATCTAACAGAAATCAGTCAAATCAATACCAAACATACCCAATAGTTAATACCCAACTCTAGATAGTATCCAAGATTCCTACAGCTCAAATCCCTTTTCCCTTGAGCTTCAACAGATCACTAAAACAAACCCTTTTTCCTGCTTCAACAATATACTCATACTAATTACTACACATATTTATTAAAAACCCACATAGCACAGCACCACTACATAAACATATTTGACTGGATCTATCAACACCCACAAACCTTTTCTCCATAGTACCATAAATATAACAAAAAAATGAAGCCAAAACACACAAAACCAAGAAAATAAACAAAAAAATCCAACAAGTAAAGAACAGATCTGAATATAAAGAGAGAGAGTACATTTGCCAAGCAGAGAGGATGAAAATGGAAGAAAAGAGGACCCTTCCAAGAAATGAAAAGAACCCCATCTTTCTTTTCCTTGTAAATGAACTCTTCTTGGGGCTCTCTCCAAGCAAGGAAATTGAATGAGGAGTAAGAGTGTAGGTGGGTTTGATGGGGTACTTTATCAACTTCAATTCTTGAATTTATTTAAGGAGCAAGTATTAAAGTACTATTGATGATGGAAGAGAGGTGAACGGTTCAAGCTTTTTTTCCTTTCTTTCTTTTTGTTTTGCTTAGTAAAAAACACTTACCTCAGCAAGACATACGACAAAGTCTCTAGGAAATTTTTATAGAGAAGTTTGGAGGTTAGAGGTGTACATTGGCGTACATTAGAACGATCAAGGATATATATGACGGAGTCAAGACTAGACTACGGACAGAAGGAGAAGATTCGGAGCACTTTCCAGTGATGATGTTGTTGTACTAGGGATCAACTCTTAGCCCATTCCTATTTGCCTTGGTGATGGACGGTCTAACGCGACAAATCCAAGGGGAGGTACCATGGTGTATGTTATTCGCAGACGACATAGTCCTGATTGATGAGACTCACAACGAAGTGAACGTCAAGCTGAAGGTTTGGAGACATACTTTGGAGTTTAAAGGGTTCGGGTTGAGTAGGACCAAAACATAATATTTGGAGTGCAAGTTCAGCAACGGGAGCGACCCTCAGACAGGTGTGGAGCTAAGGCTTAGTACTCAGGTCATTCAAAGAAAGGAAGTTTCAAGTACCTAGGGTCTATTATCCAAGGGAATTGAGAAATTGATGACAATGTCACACATCGTATTGGGGCAGGGTGGATGAAATGGAGGCTCCATGAGTCTTGTGCGACAAAAAAATGACACAAAATCTTAAAGGCAAGTTCTATAGGGTGGTGGTTAGACCGATACTATTGTATGGGCGGAGTGTTGGCCAGTCAAGACTTCGCAATACAAAAGATGAAAGTTGTGGAGATGAGGATGTTGAGATGGATGTTTGGGCATACAAAGAGAGATATGATTAGAAATGATAATATCCGAGAGAGTGAGAGTGGCCTCGGTGGATGATAAGATGCGAGAAGCGAGGTTGAGATGATTCGAGCATGTGCAGAGGAGAGACACAGATGCCAAGTGCGGAGGTATGAGAGGTTGGTTATGGACTGGTTCATGAGGGGTAGAGGTAGAGCGAAGTAGTATTGGGGAGAGGTGATTAGACGGGATATGACGCAGGTGCAACTTACTGAAGACATGACCTTAGATAGAGGGTTGTGAAGGACACGGATTAGGGTAGAAGAGTAGTAGGTACTCGAGCGTAGTCCTACTTATGCTTACAAATTAACAGTTGTTGTGTTATTAATGTAGGCTCGATTAGCCTATCACACGTATAAGCACATTATTGCTTTATAATCCACTATAGTTTGATTTATGGTGATATATGTTCTTTAGTGTATTTTGTTTAGCTTATTTAGTTGTGTTAGCTACTTCTCTCTTTTGTTCGAATGCACTTTATACTGCTTTAATTCATTATTTGAGTCTGACTGTTTCTCTTGTTTTACTTTTTATCGTGCTTTATTTTGATTGCATTGCTTGTGATTATGCTTTGTCTTGAGCCGAGAGTCTCCCGGAAACAGTCGTTTTACCTACCAATGTGGAGGTAAGATCTGTGTACACTCTACCCTATCAGACCTCACTGTATGAAATTTCACTGGGTATATTGTTGTTGTTGTTTCTTTTTGTTTTGCTTGTGAATTTTCATATCTTTTTCAAATATACAGATTTTCTAACATCAAAATGTTTGCCCCAAGATTTGAGAACTTTGTTTTAATTGACAAGTTAATTTGATTACATCTTCTTTAAGAAATAGGTAGTTTTTTGTAGTTCAACTTTGAATCTAAGTCGTTTGATTGCTGATTAGGAAATGAATTATTTATATATTAAAATTAGCATAATATGTTTGGAAGCATTTTAGTTATTATACATAAAATTTAGTATTCAAAATACAGAGTTTAGTTATCAGTTTATAATCTTCATAATTAAACATGTATAAGTTATGAGTATGGTGGCCAACTGCCGGCGCTTGGCGGGCGGGATGGGCGGGAGGATCGGTCTCGCGGATCGGGCGGGATTAGCGGATTCGCCGATTTCGCCCTGCCCGGCCCCGTTTAGTGGCACCGGCCTCGCGACAGTGGGGACGGATCGGGGCGTGTTTATCATTTTTTTTTTGCATTTAAAAAAATAACATATATATAAACAACTCAATAACTGAACAAGATAGTGTAATAAAAATATCCCAAAGCTATTTTTGTGTCTCTTATACTATTTAATAGAAATATGATTTTTTTGTAATACAACAATTGTCAAAATTGTAACTTTGTGGTGTTGTTCAAAAGTTCAAAAGTTGTAAATGACATAGTAAAATTACAATTAAAAAAATTACCAATTTGAAAATACTTTTTCTAATTTCTTCATAATGTCGTGTGGTTCTTCGGTTGGAATTGGTATTTGTTGGTCAAATTGATCCACGTCGCTTCCACCACCTTCAGATAAGAGGTAGTTGTAGTTTTCGTCTTCTTCTTCGTTGATCTCCGGTTGACCGCACCTTCTCTGCTCCGCTCGTATCCAATCTCTGAATAATACTGCAATCTCCAAGCTGTCTCCGTCTAATGAGTGTCTGTGCTCTCCTATTTGAAATCTGCCGACAGAAAAAGCACTTTCAGACGCCGTTGATGACGCTTAAATGTTCAAAACATCTCGGACTATCATTGAAAGTGTCATAAAGGTCTTCTCATCCCCCTCCAATAATTCAGCAAGTCTTCACATCATTCTTCATTGAGAACTGCTTGATACAGTACAACACCTTACAAAAACATCAAACTCGCTAATTTGGTTAGTAGTGTTACCACCACACATTCTATTTCTAAGGTTTTCAATACTAGCCGCAGAAACAACATGTCTTTTTTGAAGTTGTGTTGAAGAAGAAGATGGTATGAAAGCCGGTTGGTTATTAACACTTTATTGTTGGTAATACATATATATATTTTTCATTCGTCTTCTATGCTAGACAACACTTATTCTTTCGTTTGTTCAATAGGTGGTGGATCATTTGAACTATTAGGAGTTGGAGGTGGTAGTACTGTTATACATTCATAAATAGTTTCAATTAGTGATTTACAAGCGTCTATTTTAATAGTCGAATTTAATACAACACCAATAATATAAATAGTGGAAATAGAAATAAAATATTTTTTATTTTGATAAATATTTTTTAATAGCTGTCTTATAAGCTGGTTTTCATATATTCACTAAGAAGTAAAAATATTAGAGCTATTTAAAACAACATCGTTGAAATATAGGATAATATACATCGGAAAATTCTTTTGTTGCTTGAACAATTTTCTCTAGAAATACAATAAGTTCAGAATTTTTTTCTCAATCGTTATCTACAAGCATATTAGTTGGATTTTGATTATGAGCGATAAAAATAAAGTTATAGGTCTTCTATAATCATAAGCAACAAGTAGTTGTTCATATAAAGAATTTCACCTAGTGGGTACTTCTTCGGAAATTTTTCTATAAGGTAGTTGGCAATAGTGACAAGTTTTTTTATATTTTTTTTTTCTGTATTCTATTATTTTTAAAAATAAAATTTATAGCAAATTGTATTTTATCAAGAATATCTTAAAAAAGTAATAGACCATCTTTTACAACTAAGTTATAAATATGACACACACATTTTATATGAAAATTATTTGGAAAAGATGGAGTTAAAACATCTTTTAAAACTGTAATAGCAGAATTATTAGAAGAAGCATTATCTAATGTAGTACTCATAATTTTATCAGTTATTCCGTAATAATCGCAAACTGAATAAATATTTTATGAAATAAAAAGACCAGTGTGCCTACTATCTATATATCTATACACTAAAATACGTTATTGCATAGACCATTTATAATTTATCCAATGACAGATTACCGTTAAATAATCATGGTCATTAGTACTACTGCCTATATCAGAAGTGAGAGCCATTTTGCCATTAAAATGATATAATGAATAACGTAAATACTGTTGATATTCCTGTGCAAATTTAAATGCATCTCTCTTAACAGTTGATCTAGGAAAACCTTTAAAAAACATGATTATACATTTTTCTAATATAATGAATAAAACCAGGAGATGAAGGAAATGAAAAAGTCAAATCCTCTACAGTGACTAATTTTGTTATTGCTTCCATATCTCTATCGTATTTAAGGCCTACAATCCCCCCCTCCCGTTAGAGGGTTAATTTGACCTTGTACTTGATAGACAATATGTGAACCTTGTTCCGATGGAGAGGGCACTTGCGCACCATTTTTTCCAGTCAGGTATTGGGAATACCTAGCTGGGTGATTCCTTGCTATGTGTCTCATTAACCCCCCCCCCCCCCCTCCAGACTTTTTCCAGATTTAAATTTATAAATATCTTTACAAATTTTACATAAAACTACTTGATTTTCTACGTCCCTATCAAAAAAATTCCATGCATATGATTTTAATGGTTGTTTTGCTGGACCTTATCTCATACTAGGGGGAATAAGAGGTGTTCCAGTTGGAGGTTCTCTAGTGGGTGTTTCATCTACATTAGTGGGTGTGTCATCTAGAGCATCTTCTAAATTAAAGTCTTGTTGAGTTTCAAAAATATATGCTCGTCTAAGTCATATGATATTTCAGGAAAATGTTCAGTATCAACAAAATCATCTTATATAGAAGTAGGACTAGGAATACTGAAAGAAGTACCCCTGCTCATGTTACCTCTACTAGAAGAAGTCTTACCCTTAAACATACATCTAATTCCTTTCATTTTAATTATGCTAACAAATAGTTAAAGATAATGAAATTAAGTGCGCTAAATAAAATAAAGACACAATAATAATTTAATGAAGAAACGAATGTACCAAACGTCGACGTGTAATCGAGAGGTTGAAAATGAAATTTTGCTCGATGGAAGATCCTCAAGCTAGTTCCGAACTTTACTCCCAAATAAATAAATAAAATTGAATATTTAGTAGACAATGTAGATTTGTATAAGATAGATTGAGAGATTAGAGATATTGTAGGAAGATTTGTGAGAAAGATGAAGAGAAAATGAGGTATTTATAGTTGAGAAATTGGGTTAAAGTGTAAATATAATAACTTAGGAGTTAAAATAAATATTAAGGGGGGTAGGGGAAGCCAAAAATGGTTGTTGCACAATGACCAAAATATAAATTGGTCGTTGGTGCAATGATTATTTTGTGTAAAGGGGAGGATCAGGCGGGACTAGGGCGGGCCGGGTCCAGGCGGAATGAGACCATGTTCCATCCCGGTTCGAGTCCGGTACCTAAGCTTTTTTTAATATCGTGGGTGGATTTGACGGCCACGACTTTTGCCACCCTAGTTATGAGTTAATTTATGTATTATTTTATACATGAGAAATAATTAATACATGAATAACTAAATTCTTATTTAATTGAACCCTGCATAATTAATTTTTGCATATATCTGTAACTCTAACCGGCAACCAAACGACCCCTTAATAATTGATGGCATTGTTTATTTTTCTTTTCTTTTGAATTTTTAGATGGTAGTTTTTTAAAGAAAAAAAATATATTTGGAAATGCAAACGTACATATAAAGTTTTCTAGTAGAAGGTGGCCAGTATCCTTGAATTAATTGGTGCGGGCATAAATTAATTCAAATACTAGTAGAGATGTCATAACGGGTCAACTCAGCTCAAACCTCACAGTTCAAGGAATTTGGTGGTCCAAGACGGGTAGGCCATTTATTTGAAAGGGCCTTAAAATACTAAGATACTAAGATTTATATGATAATCACTATTCATAACTTTTACTTCTTTTTGCATAATTTTTTAAAAATCTATAATTTAAATTAAAAAGTCTTTTGACCCAAGGGTCGGCCTCGGCCCAGCCTCAGTCAAGCCTCGAGAGTCACAAGCTGATTGAGGCTGGGCTTAACCTTAATTTTAAATGGGCTTAAAAAATCTTAACTCAATCCTACCCCAGTAGCAGGTGGGGTTGGGCTGGCTTCAAGGGCGAAGCCCATATTAACAGCTCTAAACACTGATTTTATAAAGGGAAAAGGACATGGTGTGGCTACCAGCAAAAAAAAAAGACCCAAAAAGGCTCAAATTTAATTAAATGATCCGAAATATCCCTTACCCAAAATAAAAATAAATTTAGCCAAATCATATTCTCACTTTCTCCTTTTTATTTTCTCTATGACCCCTCTCCCTTTCCCTCTTTGCTTCGGCTAACTAGACAAAATCGTCACAGAGGCAATAACTTTTGTCAGTAGTTGTTGCCTTTAAGAGGAAGATGGAACTGAGTGCTTGGATACCTCATCTTGAATAAGAGAAAATAAAGGACTGAAAACCAGAGTCACGACATCCCGAAGAATTGCTGGAAGTTGGTAGCGGAGATTAGGGATGACAACAGATAGGATTTGGATCGGATCCTACTCGATCCATATTCGAATCTAAATTCATCGGGTCCATAAAAATCAGATTTAAATCTAGATCCATCAGATCCATCGGTCCACGGATCAGATCTGGATCCACATATAAAAAAATTGTTTTGAATAATATTCCAACATTCAATGTAAAGACACAAACACACCTCGCCCCGCAAAAAAGAGTAATCAATGTGGAGCAAGTATTTTTATCACATTCTATGTCATTTTCTAGCTGCCAGTTCTTTTACTTTGATATGTTTACGGTGATGGTCTTATCTTTCAAGTAAATTTTGATTGGAACTTTTCTCCGGTCACATTAGTAAGTGACCTTATGAATATGCTATGATACTGCTCTTAAGTTTCTTGCATTAGTTTGACAATTGAAGATGTCATGTATGAAAGCAGATGTTTATGTATCCTTAATTGAATACTACACTGTCATTAATTATAATAAATATATAATGTATTTAATAAAAAATGAATTCATGGGTCGGATTTGGACCGGATACGGATCTCAAAGACAAGATTCATATCCAGATCCAATCCATCATAAATTGATCCGGATCCGATCCAGATCTGTAGGATCCAAATTTTGAAAATTCATATTCTATAAAACGAATTTGAATCCACCGGATCGAAACTAGAATTTGTTGCCATCTCTAGCGGAGACTCTTACTCCCACCTGCATGCATAATTACTCGAACATTCCTTCCACTCATTATTGTCTTTATTATCTACAAGCCGATTACTGCACATCAGCAAATTTCTAAATAGAAAATCACAATTATATTTTCAATATTCAACACAAGATGAAAAGTTATCGTTGAATCTTCGTTCACACTTCGTTTTCTATCATTGTGAAATCATCATATATATGGTTGTTTGGTACCGATCTGGCCGAAAAATAATTTCCGGCGGTGTCCATTTTTTTTCTATAATCCTTGTCGGCATATAAATAGCGTATAATTATACAACAATGATATATTTTCCCTACATATACTATAGGGATACATATTTTATACATCAATGATATAATTTGTATACATGTGCATTATTGATACAAATTCTATAAAATAATGATATAATTTTCTATACATATACTGTAGGGATATATATTATATACGATATAATTTCTGTACATATACAATATTGATACATATTCTATACAACAATGATACAATTTCTACACACATACTGTAGGGATACATATTCTATACATCAATGATACATTTTTATACATATACAATAAGGATATATAGTTTATACATCAATGATACATATTTATACATATACAATAGGGATAACTCACTTCTATTTAATATACAATAAAAATATTATTATAAAAATCAACAAATAGAGCTTAAGCTAAATTTTAATATTTTTATATCATATTTAGCAAATTATAAAAATAATTACAAAATAATTGAGTCATATTTTAGATACATATAACTTTTATTTTCATCTACAAAAGAGAAAAGTTATAAAAATATATTTTCTATTAATTTTAATTTTAATAAATAAGCTAGTGACTTTAGTATGTTTCTTATATTATTTCTTGTTGTAATCTAATTATATAATTTTTTTATATTTATTAATCAATAAAATGTATTTAATATTTTCATTTTTGTATTTTAGTTTTATCTTTGCAAAAGGAAGAGAAAGACAAAAATAAAGAAAGAACAAAAAATGATGAAGATAAACTAAACAAAAAAGGAAATTAAAATTAAGAGGAAACAAACAAAATAACAAAAAACATAGACTACTAAGATATTAATGAAAAATAAGAGACAAACAACTGTCAAAAAACTTAAAAAGAATATTAGGAAATGAATTGAGATTAGTTTAGGGATACAAAATAGATTTTGGGGAAACTTGAGCCATTAGATGTCAATAGTTTCACCTGATAACAAATTATATCCTTATCCTTTTATAAAAATAAACTAAATATATGCTTGCATATTTTGAAGTTTATATTGTATTAGATGTGTTCAAATATCTTGAATATTCAACAATGAGAAATGTGTCATGTAACGATATCTAGAGAGTAATTTGTTGGGGAAATAATATAAAATATACCTAAATTAAAAATATATACTCGATGTCCCTCCTAAATTAATTTTACTTCTTACCTAATCGACTGAAAAAATTTAACGAATATTCTCTCGCTCAAAATTCTTTCTTCATGATACCATTGTTAAGAGTCTCACATCGGATATGGAATGTGAACATGAAATTGAACAATCTTCACCCTACAAGCTAGCTTTTGGGGTTGAGTTAGGCCCAAGATCCATTCTTACATGGTATCAGAGTCAGACTCATTTCAATTCTTTGTTCACCGATGTTGGACCCCCAAATTATATTATTCACGTTCCAGTTAGCAAGGTCTGGGCGTGCGGGGGAGTGTTAAGAGTTTCACATCGGATATGGAATATTTATATGCTCTTGGACAATCCTCGCCCTATAAGCTAGCTTTTAGGGTTGAGTTAGGCCCAAGATCCATTCTTACAACCATCACACTATATTCATAAAGTACTAAGAAGGACTCAAGCAGTCCTCTATGATTTCATCTCAATATATTTATATATCATGATGCTATCATGGAGGGCTGATGAGTATCTGATTGAAGGACTGAAGCAATCTTCCATGATACCATCACATAAAATCATGGTACATTTAGTTTTTCTTTAGAAAAATGTGTTTTTAATGAATGAACATGATCGTCCGTGATATCATCACAATATATTTATATACCATGTTGATATCATAATTTTTAAGGCATTTCAGGTAAATAATTTTTGGGACATGTAAGTAAAAGGACATGAGTGGGTAATTATTTTATTTCAGGGGACATCCATGTTCTTTCACTACAAAAAAAGGTCAACCGTGACAGTTAAAAACTGTCACGAAGGGGGTTTTGTGACAGTTTTTCTAAGTGTCACAATAGACACTGTCACAAATTCGTGACGGTTGTTATGATGGTTATAAACCGTCACAAAATTACCCTCATTTTTTAAATTTTCCCACAAAATTTATTAATTAAATAATATTTTTGGCATGAAATTTGAAATAGAATTAATTTAAATTGGCGGAAATTTTTAAATAAATTTGATTTAAATTGGCGGGGAAATTATTTTCGGCGATTTTTTAATTCTAATTTATTTTAATTTATTAAATAAAAATAAATTAGAATTGTAAGCATATTATAACTAGAATGTTACCCACATAATGAAATTGTTCTAATACAATAAATCGAAATATTACAAGTTTTTACAAACCAACTAATGTTATCATCAAATACAACAAAAAAAAAACATAATATGAGAATCCCAGCCATTGAAAACTTGTGTGATTCCAGCAAATCTTCATCTCTGTAGAATTCCACTTTTGCTATGTCGTATTGTTCGAATGTTCCTCGCAAAGTGTAAAAGAAAGGAAGTTAGAAAAATAAATAAATGCGAGTAAAACATTCAGATCCGTATAAAACAATAAGAGTTTTAATTACGGAAGACTCAGACTTATTAAACTAACTAAGAGATATTTAAACTAGGCATGCAGATATTTAAATAAGATATATATTTAACAAGATTGTAACGAAAACAAAAATCATATAAAGAGTGTGTGAAGAGAACTTAGCGGTATTTCGTTTTCTTCTTCTTTTTATCCGCAGGCTTTAACTTTGGGATGCGTCTCCGGGTACCTGAAAAAACACTTAGTAAAAGAGTTAGTAAATAATAAATACATGCGAGTAAAACCTTCAGATCCGTATAAAACAATATGAGTTTTAATTACGGAAGACTCATATTTATATTTTTTGTAAAAGACATTCCAATCATGTCGTGGTTGCGAACTAGTGACTCGTCAGTCATTTTAGTCGTCTTGCCAACGTATGTTGGTTTCCCGTAGATGTGTGAAAGAACATAAGTCTCATCATCGCCCTTTTCCGAAGGAAAGCAAATCGATGGACAACCTTTCCGGAAGGGTCATAGCCTCAAAATAAATTATTCTCATCAGCCTAAGTGTAGTGTCATGTTCAAATCAGTATTTATACCAAACCGAAGGGACACGACCTCAATTTCAATTTCATTGGCCTAAGTGTAGTATCATGTTCAAATTAGTGATTATACCAAAACCGAAGGGACGCAACCTCAATTTCAATTTCATTGGCCTAAGTGTAGTATCATGTTCAAATCAGTAGGATTTTTATCAAGTGTACCGATATGTTTTGCCTTTGAAACTGCAGCAGTAGCTGCTTCGAAAATCCAGCAGTAAACCAGCTCAAATGTGGCCATAAAATAGTAGTTGTTTGGCTTAAAATGCAGCAACAACAGATTTAAAAACATAGCAACAATGGGCTTGAGAACACAACATAAACCAAGTGTAGTATCTGTTCAAATCAGTAAATTTCAGAAGTATTGCAGCTGTCCGAAACAGTCCTAAAATAACATTTTTTTGCCAAGAAACCAGTAGCAACTGGACTAAAAATACAGCAGCAAAAGGTAAAAAAATCCAGCAACAAACAACCCAAAATATAGCATCAAAATGGCCAAAACCAATAGCAAAAAATGACCCAAAATCAGTAGCAGGATGGAAAACCATCCATCAGAGTACAAAGATCATTTACCTCAAATGCACCTACTGTTTTACCTCAGAATATGACAACAAACTTACCAAAATATGTCTCATGATGTAGCAGTAGAGTAGCTATTTAGCTCAAAGAATACAATAGTGATTTTGTCGAGGTATAGCCGCCCTTGACCTTAAGATCGACAATCACCTTCCTCATAAGAGCACCAATTTTTGCAAGTTCAAAACAGAGGTAATTCGGCTCAAATTTGTGCCGAAAGACATAGCACAAAATATTGCACTAGTCATGCCTAAAGTGTGGCAAAAATATAGCTCAAAGTGCAGAATTATTTTGGCTCAAGATGTTGCATCTAAGGACCAAGTATCAAAGTGCAGTAGTCATCTCTTTTGTCAGAAAAATAGAGCAGCAGAATAGCAAAAGATTGTTCTATATTGGCTACCATACATAATAAAGATAGTACCAGCTAACAAAAGATATCACACACATGAGAGACACCAAAATTTCACATTAAAGACATCAATAGTCTAATTAACTTTGAATGTGGAAGAAAATCTCGAGTTTGTGGTCAAAACATGCTTTTGTGAGGGTTGAAATTCAAATATGAATATAAAAAACTTAACCAGTAGTAAAAGCAATAGTAATGACATACCAGGGCTGAAGTATCGATTCTTTAGAGCCCACTTTTCCCTCAAGGAAGTAATTTTTTTTAAAGGAGCACCTGAGAGTCAAGGTTTATACAAATGTGAGGCTTTAACTACCCAAAAATTACAGCAAAAAGGATTCTACTAAAATATAATGTGTGACCATAGCTTGTATCGTCTGGTCCGTAGCATAATTGAGCTTTACCTTCTAATTCCACCATTGCCTTCTTAATCACTGACTTGAACTTACCTGTAAAGTTCGATTTCATCTTAAATAACTGTAGGGCGTCGGGCGACAGTTGCCCAGTCACCGCCATTGCCATTGCCACCAGTGAACTGTCGAAAAAAATAGCGAATGAAGTTCAAGATGAAATCGAGCTTGTGGATTGTGTATGTTGTAGATAATGTTGAGACGAACACAGGGATGCCACCCACAATCGTCTACGCTACAAAAGCTTTCAGTTTTTTCGATTTGGTTGACCGGAGAAATGGTGAAGAACTGAAGGTGTTGAGTGGGTGTATAACGTCGGCAAGATGACGACGAGTGTAATGTACCAACCACGACCGTCGATTGTTGCTCGGGTGGCCGAAAAATCGATGGTGGCGACTAGGGTTACAACACCTATTGAAATGGCCGACGGTTCAAAATGGAAGAGACGAAGCACGACGGTGGTATGGAAATGACCGGTGTGATACGACGGTCACAGTGGTGTAACCACCATCGTCGAAACTGGCTCAGTCCGCCGAAATTTCCAAAAAATAGACCTGAATAAAAGATATTTTTGATCTAAAATTGGTGGTAAATAGGATGAATCGAAAGTTGTGGTTAGTATGAAAATGACGAGCTTGAAGAGACGAAGCTAGTGGTGTAAGTCTCTCCTCTAATGGATCCCTGTGGTGGCCGGAAATGGCGTTTCGCCGCCTTTGTTACTGTAGCAGCGAGGTTTTTGGATGATGAATAAATTGATGTTGGTATGATTTTGGTCGATTTTAGTAATGAAAATGGGTTTTAGTGTTAAATGGGTCGGGTCTGGTGGATTAAAAAAATGCTAATTTAAAAAACCGTCACAAAAACATGTGACGGTTGAAATCATCGTCACATCGTCATTTGTCGCGATTTGCTTAAAAACCGTCACATAATTGTCACAAAGACCCATTGACCAGAAAGTCAATGCTAAAACCGTCATAACGTGTGACGGTTTCACCCAAACTGTTACGGTAGGTCTTTTTTTTTTGTAGTGAATACCCTTAATTTATTTTGTTTTACTTGATGTTAGTAAAAGAAAATTTAAAATTCAAAAGAATTACTTAGATAAACATTCATTGTGGAACATAAGTAGTTCTTGCAGACATTATTATTAACATAAAATTACGTAGTTGAATGTTTTATGTAGATAACAACATACATCTACTTTGTAATGGTACATTAATTTACTATGTACGTCGTTACCAAATATTAGATTAACTATTTTACTTGTTTTTCTTTCTTTCTTAGAACAAAACCTGACTACTTCTCTGGGGACATATCTTGCTTGATTGGATCTAGATTTCATCTCTTATTCTTAACAAAAAAAATCAATTGAAAACACTACTACTATATATGATTTAGAATTATCAATTATATAATGATCATATTTCATAAAGGATTAATCAACAAATTCAAATATGCATGGTATAGTATTATTTTACAGTAAAGTACGTCCCTTAGTCATTAAATTAATTAAATGAATCGATAAAAGAAAGCAATAATTGAGAATATGTGGCTGGGTTTATCTGGTGAGATCTAAGCTATAATTAAATGCAACTATTTAAGATCTCACCCACCAAACAATTAATTGACTTTGTGTAGTGATAACATTAACAAATAAAATGGTACTTGTATTATATGTGTAGTGATAACATAACAAATAAATGTGTTACTTTTTTTATTGGTCTGTCCCAAAAAGAGTGTTTCTTTCTATATTTAATAAGTTTTCCAATTCCAATGCTAGTTTAAGACCACAAGATTTAAAAGATTCACACATCTTTAATTTAAGATCACAAAATTCAAAAAATTCCATTTATTTCTTAAATTTCGTGACAAATCAAACTAGGACTTAGGAAGGAGGGAGTAGTATTATTACTAGAATAATTTCTGTTTGTGTCGCTTAATCAGTCAAACAACTTGCTTCACGATCATGGCTAAAATTTTATTCACACTAGTGTATTTTAATTTGGTTTATCTTCTCTAATAAATAAATTATGCTCCCGTCATAGGAACAGTATCTTCATCTTACACTAATAAATGGCTAACAAAGAAAATAATACAGTCATTGTGTTTAGGTAAATCTATGAATTTGTATGTAAATTGGAGTACCACGTTTTTAAAAGCAAATGGTTTCGAAGGAGTCCAATTTACATTCGCTACTACAGATTTCAGCTTGCGTAACGCTACTTAGATAACGCTTTTACAAAGCGCTATCTAAGTAACAACTTGCATAGCGCTTTTTCAAAATTTTAAATTAAAAAAAAAATCTAACAAAAAATATTTACATAGCGCTTTGCGGAAGTTTTAATCGAAACGCTATGCAAGTTACTCCTTGCATAGCGCTTATTTAAAGCGCTATTATAATTTGTGTTACCTAAGTAATTTATTAATATAATATAAATATTCTCACTTAGATAGCGCTTGTGGAAGCGCTATTGAAGTAAAGAATTACAAAATAAGAAAGGACTTAGCCGATGTACGTGTAAGCAACTCCCAAATTCTCGATTTCCGTCGGTGAACAGTAATTCCGGCGGCGAATCGTCAATTCCAGCCACCACAGGACTCCATTGGAGACGAGACTTATACCATTAGTTTCGTCTCTTCAAGCCGTCATTTCCATACCAACCACAATCGTCGATTCTACATACATCGTCGACAATCTCAGATCGAAAAATCCCCCTGTTTTCCGATCGTCGTTCTTGATTTTCGGTCTATTCAAGGGTCAAGTGTGGTTCCAAAAGGTTCGTTTTCATTAGACCTACAGTTTGCACCTAACAACACCCTTCGATTCAACCCCTACATCTACATCTCCCAAATCGAAATTCCCAAAAACCCTAGGCGTAACTTTCGATTTTTCGGCCATCTCCGTTAACGTCGAGCATCAAGAGAGGTATCATCGTGTTCGTATAGCTATTCTCTACATTCTATACCCACCACCGTCTCTCAATTCATCACCCATCGGAAAACACCATTGTTGATCGAAAAGTTGACTTCGGGACATTATGGTGGCAACGAGTCGAAACGACGCCTCGGTTCGCTGCCCGAAGAAGGTCGATAAACCTGAACTCCTCTCAGTTCTTTATATGTGTATGAGTTTATATGTTTAATTATAGCCTATCAGTACGTTTCGAGCAGGTTTAATCTCGTTTAGATTGTGAAGAGAATACTTCAAAAAGTCCTGCATTTTGTTTCGTGTCTTCCCAAGACATGTTAGACCTGACTTTTTGCTCCTGTTTATTTGTGAATTGAAATGAAAAAACTTCATCGCTAAGTTTGTTTGAGTGTCTTCACTGCAGTGATCCTTTCTTGTTTCATTCACACTTTCAAGTTTGTTTCCTACACTTGTTAGAGTTCAAATATTTTCTCCTCTGTTTATTTCTGGATTGAAATGCAGAAACTCCCTATCTTCAAATTTTCTTTCCCAGGTTCATTTTGGAACTCTACTTAAATTGGGTTAACGGTCAAATAAACCAGATGGAGTTTTGACACTATTAGTAGTTTATGTTCATTGCATAATATTAGTTTATGTTCACTACAGTCGTTGGGGTTTTTATTATCTGCCTACTGCATTTTAGGCAGATTTAAGGCCAACACTTTGTTGTATTCTCTCGGCTAAATTTGAACCAGTCGATGCACTGTTTTGAGTTATACCACTGCTGCATTTTAAACTAGACAGCTTGCTGTTCCTGGTCATATTTAACCAGTCTAATGCTGTCTTTCTAAGGCAGAATGGACTGTTGCACTTGATTAAAATCTCGCTGATTTGAACATCAATACTACACTTAGGCCAATGAAATTTAAATTGAGGCCGTGTCCCTTCAATTTCAGCAGAATACTAATTTGAACATGATACTACATGACCCTCCCGGAAAGATTGTAGCTCACTTTAGCTACAACCATCACTCCTAAGGCAGTGTTGATAATTGTCACTATGTTTAAGCAAAATGGTTGCTGCCATACTTGGGTTGACTTGAGCTATTGTGATACACCTAATGAGACAAACAGTTACTGATCCGTGAGACATATTTATCTGTTGGTTCCTTGTTATCCTGTTGCTGCTATCTCAAACGAACATATACCACATTGGTTGAGAACTTGATGCACTTTGGACAAGCTTAAGTCACATTGTCACTAAGCATTTGGTCCAGATTTAAGGCCAAACAGCGGTTGTCTATTTTTTTAGGAACTTGCTGCATTTTGAGACAGTTTTGAGTCAAATTACTGGCTGTTCTGTTGATACCCTTTGTTGTTGTACTTTTGTGAGTTAATTACGTTGAGGATGAAAACAATACTACACTTGAGATGTTCCTTCGCGTAACAATGCTACCTTTAATGTCCAATCCGCTCTTCATACAGACATCACGCTTCTTATTACTATGATTTTGAGGCCATTTCTGCTGAGTATTTCAGCCTACTGTTGATATGATTTTACTAACATATTGTTGTCTTGAAGTTGTTCCATACGGAGTCTATTACTTCTGGTATTTACTGATTTGAACGAATACTACACTTAGGCCAATGAAATTGAAATTGAGGCCGCGTCCCTTCGGTTTTTTTGTTATTTACTGATTTGAACATAAATACTACACTTAGGCCAATGAAATTGAAATTGAGGCCGCGTCCCTTCGGTTTTGGTACAATACTGATTTGAATATGATACTACATGACCCTTCCGAAAAGGTTGTCCCTCGGTTTGCTGTCCTTCGGAAAAAGGGCAATGATGACACTTATGGATTTTTCACATATATAATGGATACCAACATGCTTGGAGGGAGACTACATTGACTGACAAGTCACTAGGACACACCCATGATTTGTTTGAGATGTCTCTTTACAAAATATAGATATGAGCCTTCCGTAATTAAGACTCCTATTGTTTTATTACGGATCCGAAAGTTTTACTCGTATTTATTCATTTTACTAACTCTTTTACTAAGTGTTTTTTGCAGGTACCCGGAGGCGCATCCTAAAGTTAAAGCCCGGGCAGAAAAGGAAAATAAAAGCGAAATACCACTAAGTTCTCTTCACTACCTCTTTATATGATTTTTGCTTTCTTGTTAAAAAGTAAATGATCTGGGTCATTGTTCATACCCAACCATATTTGTATGAGGTTATTTGTGTAAGTATGTTTATTTGTTGGACGTTTCTATTCTAACTATGTTTTTGTAACATCTATATTTTGCAGTTTGTTCATAGTTCACCACTCAAAGTTTATCCTACAAGCAAAATGAAGAATTTTCGAATTAATTGGGCAGACTACTTGTACAATCGATTCCTCAAAGAAAAAATGGAAGGTTGAAGCTATTAGTTAGTATTTTGATGTAATTGTTGACTATGTCGTATTGTTATTAGTTAATTATTGTAAGCTACTAATGATTGAGATACTATTTTAAATATATTATTATGTTTTATGCGAATGATTATATTGTATTATTTTTTGAATGAGTATTCTTTTTGCTATCTTTTTTATATTTTATTTGTTAGGTGAAAAACAGGGGGGGGGGGGGGGAGAAGGGGGGATAGGTACCAAAACAATAAATAAAAAGTAAAAAAAAAAACAGATAAAAACACTTGGATAGCGTTTTTTAAGCGCTATGCAAGCTAGTATCTTCAAAATAGAAGTATAACTTGCATAGCGCTTTTTTAAGCGTTATCTAAGAAAAGCGTTATGGTAGTAGCATGTGTTGACAGTCAATTTTGACCCGTTTTTCGCATATTTGTCGCAATTTCATGTGTTTTAGGACACTGCATTTTAATCATCTTTTTTTTGCATTTTTATCTTTATATTTTAAAATTAAGCGTTATGTTATGTTTCTATTATTACTACACCGTCGTTTATTTTAATAATATTTGCGTTTCTTTAAATAATTAATTGACATCCGGCTTTATTTTTAAATAGACGTTAAATGTTTGTTGAATATCGTATTTTTATTATTATTGCACCGGCATTTGCATTTTAATAATATTGCATCTTGTTAATTAATTAACCCGCTTTACATTTTGTCAAACCAAATTAAAGACGGAACCCAATCGAATCATTTCAATCCAACACCATTTTTTATTTCATCCAAACACCTCCTTTTATTTCCCCCATTTTAAATTCCAAACACCCTTTTATTTCCCCCCATTTTAAATTCCAAACACCCTTTTATTTCCCCCACATTTTTAAATTTCAAACCACTTTCATTTCCCCCCTAAACACCTTACCCCCCTTTATTAAAGAGGAGCGACCATTGGGAGAAGAAAAAGAGGCGGTTCGTTTTTTTTTAAAAGACAAAAGTCCAACGTTCAGCATTTTTTTAAAAGGGATCAGCCCCTTTTCATTTTTGAAGGGAGGAGGAACTTTTCATTTTTTTTCAAGGGACGCTTCCTGCCGCCTTTTCGCGCCTCGCACGCGGAGTTCTAAAAACTCCGCGAGCCCCTTTAAACACCCCGCACTACCCCGCCTCTCTCCTCTCCATCGCTTCCTTCATCGCCCGCCACGGCCTCACTACCCACCGCCGCTGCTTTCGTCGGCGACCCTAACACCGTCGACCACCACCATGCGAACCAAACCTCCGCCACAACCTTGTATCCTTCTTGTCGCCTCTCGCCGCCGAGCGACCGGCGATCAAGCGGAGACGCATTGTTTCTTTTTGTTATGATTATGTGTTGATTCGGGTTAATTGATTTTCGATTTTTTTGCGTCGCGTCTTACGGAGTTACAAAACTCCGTGACGCCGCTTCTTGATCGCATTTCGCATCGGTTGTTATCTTGGTTAATGGGCTGGTTTTATGTTTTGGGCATCCGCCGAGTTTTAAGACTCGGCGACGTTGGTTGTTTCATCGTTCCGTGAGCCACTCGCTGTGGTTTTGCCATCGTTCCTACCGCTCACCGCACTCGTGACCATCGTTTTCGCATGGTTGTCCATTTTATACTGCTTTTTGCTATTGTTCGTTTGGGTATTATTGTTGGCTTTAGTCGACACTTCAGGCGACCTTGTTGGCTTCATTTGTATCTGTCGACTGCTGTTGTCGGACTGATTTTCCAGCGATGTTGTTATTTTTGATTGTCTTTGGTGACTTTTTGCTATGGTGGACTGTTTGTGGGTATGTGGGGCTGCTTTCTGGACTGGTTTTTGTGGGTTTTATCACTGTTATGATATTCTGATTTTCGGGACTAATTCTGGACAGTTTCGCCCCTTTATTTGTTTTGTTAAACTGATTTTAGAACAAATGCTACACTTGGTATTTACTGATTTTTTGAACAAGTTACTACACTTGGTATTTTACTGGTTTTGAATTTGATACTACACTGGCCTACGAAGGATTTATCCGTCGATCTGGAGGCCCCCGTGGTAAGCGAGACGGAATATGTGGGCGAGGAGGAAAGTGAAAAGATTAGACGAGAATGCATAGTATCGTTCACCGGGAGGCGAGTCGACCGCCGCTGTAGCGATATTGGCTTCTCATGTCTTAGTATCCTTAGCATAACACTAGCTGAGCCCACACTATATAAAAATATATCTTTTACAATATCTTTTATATATATATACATATACTGTGTTTGTTTGGTAATTTATTTATTATTTACTAACTCTTTTACTAAGTGTCTTTTGCAGGTACCCGGAGGCGCATCCCAAAGTTAAAGCCTGTGCATAAAATAAAAATAAAAGCGAAGTGTCGCTAAATTCTCTTCATTATATCTTTTTATGATTATTTGCTTTCATTACTGTCTTGTTTAATATATATTTAATTTAAATATTTGCATGCCTAGTTTAAATATCCTTTTGTTAGTTTAATAATTAGAACACTTTTAGAATTGTAAATTGCATGTTAGCACAATAATTTTAAAACCTAAGTTTGAACGAACAACCGCAAGTTAGCGGATCCTATAGGGTGCCTAACCCCTTCCCTTTAGGATAATAAAGAACCCTTACCTAGAATCTCACATAGCTTTCGCAGACCTTAAAAATGGAGATCATTCGTAGTATTTTATGCTACATTTCTAGTGTCCTAATTCACTATAATAATTAGGTGGCGACTCCTTAAAATGCATTTTAGGAATCCAACCATGCGTAGCAGTAATCCCGTTTCCGACTCCGGTTGAAAATAGGATGTCACAGCATGGCGACTCCACTGGGGATTTTAGGTTCTTAACCACAACAAACATAGGTTAATTTATTGTGCTTTATTTTCTTTATTTTGCTTAAAATTGCTTTCTTTATGTTTTATACTTATTTGCTTTTATGTTTTGCCTAAATTATTCTGCTTTACATATAAATATTTTGCATATTGTCTTAACTGCTATTTGTTACCGCTTTCCTTAAACTGGCATTCCGCTCATATTTCCTCCCTTACGGAAAATTAACACTATCACACACTACACGCGAGGTGCGCTTTGCACACCCGCAAATTTCTTTCAAATACCCAAATTTAGGAGAGTTGGCATTTTACGCGGAGAATCCGGTCCAACCGGTGGCCGCGTAGCCTTCTCACTCGAGTAGTCCGCTCGGGAACCTTGCGTCCAGTAAGCCAAATCTTAGAAAACTTAAGATAGAGCTATACCTCCCTTTATTTTAAGTCATGCATGCATATACCTTAGGTGGGTCGGTCCCGGGTATCGACACCACAATTAGGAAGACACCAAATTGGTCAACGGGTTATTATAACCCCGCGGCCCAAAAAATACTATGTGTAGCGCGACAATGATAAACAAATCCAAGCCTAAACATGACATGCCGAATTGGAAAAAGTGCACCGTCATTTGGTCGCCATTTCCAACAAAAACATTGCAGTTTAACGACTTGGACCTATTTATTATAATCTCGCATATATTTGGCGTTTAGGCCCACCTCTGGCATTAAAAGAGGCCCCAAGCATGTTAGGACGCGCATTTGATATCTATATAGTCTGCTTGCTATTGTAATGTTTGTTGCTTCAGCTATGTGCACTTTACTACAATATTTTGCTACTTCAACTTTGTGCATTCACTAAGTATTAATTTCAAGCTATACTAGCTTTGTTTTCTGGGACAGCGTCATTCCTTGTGATAATACGCGAAAAGCCCATATCCCAAACAATAACTTTCTCAAAATTCTCCGTCACACTTCGGAACTACGTGTGACCTGATTCCCGCGGCGGGATACGTAGGCGGCCATTTCGGCCTCGGTTCCACCTTTTAAAAGAAAAATCCTAATTTTTTTTTCATCTCTTAAAAATTACTTTATTCTCCGGCAAACTATGGTTTAAGCTGGTTCCTTTGGCAAAATGCATAGGCGGCCATATCAGCTTTGGTCCCATCTTAAAAAAAAAAAAAAAACTTGAAGTCTAATCGACGAACCCAACTTCAATAGGGCTAGGCTCCTAGACTATGTATCTACTTGATCTCTATGGCGAGACACGTAGGTGGACATATCAGACTCAGTCCAACTCTTTCTAAAATCTTTTGCCATTGCTCTACCGGCTACAAAGCACACTCCATCCAATTTCTGTGATAGGATAGTAAAGGTTTTCCATATCAAATTCGGTCGCGTCCATTCGACATCCGCTTATGCCAAAACTGGGACATTTTAAGGATTCGCTGCAAGAAGAGGCAGTCAATACCGAATATCATATTATCGACTACGCTCTCGTAGACAAATACTTGAAGTCAGGCAACGGTTACAAGTCCGAACAGATCGGGCATGCTAGTCGAGTTAAAGCTACAAAGTCCGCACAAATCAACATTCTTTCAAATCTCACAAATTTTCTCTTGAGTCTGAGATAACATGGGTGGAAATTTGACGACGTTGAAGGATTTTCATAGCAGCTCGGCTCGCGGTTACACTCTTATCTTCATTCATTCGTTTTTGCATATCTATAACACTAATTATTACATCTATCTTTAATTTTTGTAGGAAGTTTCACATAGCAGCTCGGCTCACAGGGCCACACTCTTATCCTCATTCATTCGTTTTTGCATATCTATAACACTAATTATTACATCTATCTTTAATTTTTGTAGGAAGTTTCTCGTAGCAACTCAGCCCGCAAAGTCATAACCGCACACGTCTATCAAGACGTCATTTGGCTCACAGGGCCATTCTCATCCTCATTTCTCAATCATTTTACAACTCTAATTATTTTATTCGGTTTATATTATGCTGGTAACTTCATCATAGTAGCCCGGCCCACCAGGTCGAAATCACTTTATTACATCCGCACAACGACATCCATATCACGTCTATGCAACGACGTCTTTTATTATGCACATCTGGCGGCTTCATCAGCGGTTCATCTACGGCGATGATCTGCATCACGCCTACGCAGCGTCCCTTTATTATGCCTATGCTGGCGCCATCAACGGTTATCTATGCAGCGATGATCTGCGTCACGTCATACGCAGCGTCCCTTTTATTACGCCTATGCAACGGCATCAACGGTTCATCTATGCAACGATGACCTGCATCACGTCATGCAACGACGTCCCTTTTATTATGCCTATGCACGGCGGCCGTGCATTTCGTCCATGCGGCGAACATCTGCATCGCGTCCATGCAACGGCGCCATCTCATCAAAGCCTATGCAGCGGCCATCGCATTTCGTCCATGCAACGACATCTGCGTCGGCGTCCATGCAACGGCGCTATCTCATCAAAGCCTATCTGGCGGCTTCGTTCGCATTTCGTCCATGCAACGACGAACATCTGCATCACGTCCATGCAACGACGCCATCTCTTCAAAGCCTATGCAACGGCTTCATGCATTTCGTCCATGCAACGACGAACATCTGCATCGCGTCCATGCAACGGCGCCGTCATCAAAGCTTTGCAGCGGCATTCGCATTTCGTCCATGCGGCGACGAACATCTGCATCGCGTCCATGCAACGCCGCTTATCTCATCAAAGCCTATGGCGGCCATTCGCATTTCGTCCATGCAACGACGAAACATCTGCGTGGCGTCCATGCAACGGCCATCCGCATTTCGTCCATGCAGCGGCGAACATCTGCGTCGCGTCCATGCATGGCGCCATTCGTCAAAGCCTATCATGCGGCCATCGCATTTCGTCCATGCAACGGCGAACATCTCATCGCGTCCATGCAGGCGCCATCTCATCAAAGCCTATGCAGCGGCCGTCGCATTTCGTCCATGCAACGACGAACATCTGCGTCGCGTCCGTGCAACGGCGCGCCATCGTCAAGCTTATGTCTGGCGGCATCGCATTTCGTTCATGCAACGGCGAACACTGATCACGCCCATGCAACGACGTCATCTCATCAAAGCCTATAACGGCCATCGCATTTCGTCCGTGCAACGGCGAACATCGCATCACGCCCATGCAACGACGGCGTCATCAAAGCTTATCTGGCGGCCATTCGCATTTCGTCCATGCGCAACGGCGAACATCTGCATCACGTTTATGCAACGACGTCATCTCATCAAAGCCTATGCAGCGGCCATCAAAGATCGTCCATGCGGCGGCGAACATCTACATCGCTTTACTTGTTACTTTAGCATCGCAACAATCCAGTGTCATCGTAATTCGACACTGGGACATTTTTAAAATCTGCGTCAGCTTTACTTCTATTTTCTAGCATTGCGGCCGGTGTCATCATGATTCGACACTGGGACATTTTTTAAATCAGCGTCTGTTTTGCTTTTTATTTTTTCGCATCACAACGACCCAGTGTGAACATAATTTGACACTGGGACAATTTTGGGTCTGCATCATCCCCACTTTTAAGTTCTAGTTTTTAAAACAGGACAAAATTGGCTACGAGTCAACATCTTTGTCCGAAGACTCTTCCATCATCTCCGTACAAAGAGGACGTCTTTGATCAATTTTGACGTTTTCGCATATTTGTCGCAATTTCATGTGTTTTAGGACACTGCATTTTAATCATCTTTTTTTTGCATTTTTATCTTTATATTTTAAAATTAAGCGTTATGTTATGTTTCTATTATTACTACACCGTCGTTTATTTTAATAATATTTGCGTTTCTTTAAATAATTAATTGACATCCGGCTTTATTTTTAAATAGACATTAAATGTTTGTTAAATATCGTATTTTTATTATTATTGCACCGACATTTGCATTTTAATAATCTTGCATCTTGTTAATTAATTAACCCGCTTTACATTTTGTCAAACCAGTCCAGTACGGAACCCAATCCGAATCATTTCAATCCAACACCATTTTTTATTTCATCCAAACACCTCCTTTTATTTCCCCATTTTAAATTCCAAACACCCTTTTATTTCCCCCCATTTTAAATTTCAAACACCCTTTTATTTCCCCCCATTTTAAATTTCAAACACCCTTTTATTTCCCCCCAATTTTTAAATTTCAAACCACTTTCATTTCCCCCCTAAACACCTTACCCCCCTTTATTAAAAGAGGAGGGGCAGCCCACAGATTGGGAGAAGAAAAGGGCAGCCCACGTTCATTTTTTTAAAAAGACAAAAGTCCAACGTTCAGCATTTTTTTAAAAGGGATCAGCCCCTTTTCATTTTTGAAGGGAGGAGGAACTTTTCATTTTTTTTCAAGCGACGCTTCCTTGCCGCTTTTCGCCGCGCGCCTTGCGGAGTTCTAAAAACTCCGGCGAGCCCCCTTTTTAAACACCCCGACTACCGCGCCTCTCCTCTCCATCGCTTCCTCATCGCCGCGCCGTCGGCACTACTACTCCATCGCCGCTGCTGTTCTTCGTCGGCGACCCTAACACCCGTCGACCACCACCATGCGAACCAAACCTCCGCCACAACCTTGTATCCCTTCTTGTCGCCTCGCCGCCGAGCCATCCGGCGATCCAGCGAGACGCTGCTGTTTTCTTTTTGTTATGATTATGTGTTGATTCGGGTTAATTGATTTTCTGATTTTTTTTGTGTCGCGTCGTCGCTCTTGACTGCATTTCGGGCATCGGTTGTTATCTTGGTTAATGGGCTGGTTTTATGTTTTTTGGGGCATCTGCCGGAGTTTTAAGACTCCGGCGACGTTGGTTGTTTCCACTGTTCCGGCGAGCCACAACTGCTGTGGTTTTGCTACTGTTCCTACCGTTCTGCTGCACTCCGGTGACCACTGTTTCGCTCATGGTTGTCCATTTTATACTGCTTTTGCTATTGTTCGTTTGGGTATTATTGTTGGCTTTAGTCGACACTTCAGGCGACCTTGTTGGCTTCATTTTTATCTGTCGACTGCTGTTGTCGGACTGATTTTCCAACGATGTTGTTATTTTTGATTGTCTTTGGGTGACTTTTTGCTATGGTGGGTGTTTGTGGGTATGTGGGGCTGCTTTACGGTAGTTTTTGTGGGTTTTATCAACTGTTATGATATTCGATTTTGGGACTAATGCAGACAAGCGCCTTTATTTGTTTTGTTAAACGATTTTAGAACAAATGCTACACTTGGTATTTCTTGATTTTTGAACAAGTTACTACACTTGGTATTTCTTGGTTTTGAATTTGATACTACATCGGCCTCTGAAGGATTTATCCGTCGATCCGGAGCCCCGTGGTAGCGAGGCGGAATATGTGGCGAGGAGGAAAGTGAAAAGATTAGACGAGAATGCGTAGTATCGTTCAGGGAGGCTAGTCGGCCATGCATTGAGCGATATTGGCTTCATGTCTTAGTATCCTTAGCATAACACTAGTGAGCCCACTATATAAAAATATATCTTTTACAATATCTTTTATATATATATCTATATATATATATACATATCTTGTGTTTGTTTGGTAATTTATTTATTATTTACTAACTCTTTTACTAAGTGTCTTTTGCAGTGCCGGGCGCATCCCAAAGTTAAAGCCTGTGCATAAAATAAAAATAAAAGCGAAGTGTCGCTAAATTCTCTTCATTATATCTTTTTATGATTATTTGCTTTCATTACTGTCTTGTTTAATATATATTTAATTTAAATATTTGCATGCCTAGTTTAAATATCCTTTTGTTAGTTTAATAATTAGAACACTTTTAGAATTGTAAATTGCATGTTAGCACAATAATTTTAAAACCTAGGTTTGAACGGACAACCGCAAGTTAGTGGATCCTATAGGGTGCCTAACCCCTTCCCTTTAGGATAATAAAGAACCCTTACCTAGAATCTCACATAGCTTTCGCAGACCTTAAAAATGGAGATCATTCGTAGTATTTTATGCTACATTTCTAGTGTCCTAATTCACTATAATAATTAGGTGGCGACTCCTTAAAATGCATTTTAGGAATCCAACCATGCGTAGCAGTAATCCCGTTTCCGACTCCGATTGAAAATAGGGTGTCACAGCATGCTTGCATAGCGTTTTTTTAAGCGCTATGCAAGCCTTAAAAAAAATGCTATGCAAGCGCAATTCTGTAGTAGTTATTTTAATAAAAAAATAATAAAGAGTAATCAGAAAAGGGTGGATATTGTAGTTTCTTCACCAGAAGAAAACCCATGATTAATTAGTATATAAATGCATATGCTTAGTCTTGGCGGCGATCCTCTTTTGTCTTACATAATTTTATATTCACAAATCCTTCTAATTTTGCTAATTACTTCAATTTGAAGAGGCAATGAGAACGTGCCTCACATGAACATGTCACGTCCTTTTTCTTCCTTCTATATTCTAAACTAATAAACCTTATCATGTGATGTGGGTTTGATCAATTTCTATTACTACGTGTTTCTTGATTCACTTACTTGAAAAGATTTAAATGTCAATATTCACTACGACAATTAGCTATTAGCTATAAGGTGAGAAATATAATAACCAGTGATCTTCGAGGCAATCTTGGAGAAGAGAATACAAAAAACATGATAAAGGTGACTGGTTTTGTTAGCAAATAAGGAATAAGTTGAAGTAACAATTAAATTATTTATAATATTCGAACTCAAACTTATAAAATTTAATTTTGAATCTGCACCGCCGTAGGAATTCCTACTTGGCGGTGCAATTTCTACTTTTCAATAGAGCGGAGGCGAACTGATCAACGAGAGATTTTTTACCACATTCTCTATAGGGCCCTCTTATCTCTTCCTTCTTCGAGCTCTGGTTATGGAAGAAGGAACCGAGAAGAAGATATTAACAACAACTGATTTTATTTCGGGACAACTCATGATGTTCATATCGATCTATTATGCGCCTCTGCATCTAGCATTGGTCGTTCAACGGTAGCTTAAGAGCAAGTCAAAACTACGAGAAGGGTGCGAGAAGTTTTGTGAATGTAGAGAGAGATTTTCAAATCAGACCTAAATAACAGGAAAAAGAACTCCAAATGGATATTTCTATAGAAAAAAGTCGACCCCACTCGATATTACTATGTTTATTTACTTAATAGAAAAGACGAAGCTATTAACGCATTAAAGCAATACAAACCAACTTCATTTTTGAGAAAACATATTTGGAATATAGCATAATTCATCAAACAACTGCTATATATACTCCATGTTAGAGAATGGGCCAAGGCCCATTCGTCCGTGGTGTTAATATTATTTTATATATTTTGGTATATTTGTTATATTCTTCCATATTAGTCTTGTACTATAATTAGGGTTGTAATACTACTATAAGTGTATAGTTATTCTTCATATAGAATAGGGTTTAGATGTAAAGTAGGAATAAGATTCTCCTATTGTAACTTGTATATATATGCTTTTCATTAATAAGAATAATCAAGGGATTACTTCTTTCATGATATCAAGAGTCTAGGTTATCTTTACCCAGCTTCCGCTCCTCAAAACTCTCTCTCCCTCTCGAATTTTCGTGTCCAGCGACGCGACCATTCGCCCACAGTGCCGCGACCCATCTCTTCCAGAAAATTCTCTATCCCAAATTCCCTTCTCCGAATCTTGTTGTTCTATTCCCTATGGCTGATAAGAACACTTTTCATCCCGTCCTAACAGTTTCTAACATCAAGAGCGTCATTCCTATTGTTCTTGATCTTGAAAACGTCCAATATGGGACGCGAGCGAAATTGTTTAAGATTCATGCTATGACACATAAAGTTCTTCACCACATCATCCTTTCCACTACTCCTACGGGGGGTGATAAGACGTCTACGTCTACAACGGTTGTGCCCACCAAAACAGCAAATCCAGACTTATGGTGCTTGATGTCAAGGTTCTCCAGTGGATTTATGCCACTATCTCCTTGGATATTTTACAGACGATTATGGAACCCAACTTCATAGCTATGACGGGGTGGAATCGATTGCGTGACATCTTACAAGATAACAGTCATTCTCGCATTGTTATCCTTGAGCAGGAATTTTCTCAAGTTTCTATGGCGAATTTTTCAAACGTTTCTTCTTATTGCAAACGCCTCAAGGACTTGGCAGACCAACTTCGCAACGTGGGTTCTCCTGTTTCTAGTAGTCGTCTAGTTCTTCAGATGGTTGCCGATCTATCCGAGGACTATACAGGGGTTGCTTCGGTTATTCGTTAAAGTAACCCCCTGCCGGAGTTCTATCAAGCCCGCTCCATGCTCACTTTGGAAGAAGCGGGTTTGGCTAAAAGGGCATCGAGCGGAGCAAATCCCGTCGTCATGATGACGACTTCCAATTTTTCTCCTTCCAATCCAGCCAACGTGACCTAAAATCACAACAACGAGGGTGGTAAGAAGGGCCAAAATTGGAAGAATAATGGCAAGAATCGCGGCGACAACAATGGGAGCAACCGTCGGCGACATCGATTACGGGGACGCGGGGGCCACAGGGCGATGTGGCCAGTCCTAGCTCCCACCGCATGGCGCCTCGATCTCGGCCGTCTGGCGCGTGACCAGCTAACTTCCAGTCGGACTCGAGTGGACCAGCGTATGGCGGCCCTGATCCAGTATACTTGGGCCTCGCCCCCCTCAGGCCCACCATGAAATGGGTCCCACTCAGACCGACATTGAAGCAGCAATGCACACGCTTGACTTGACTCAACCGGACCCTAATTGGTACATGGACACAAGTGTCACTACCCACATGACATCCGACCAAGGTACTCTCTCGTGTTATTCCAATTTGAGCAGTAATCGTGGTATAATTATTGGTAATGACAGTTCTATTCCAATTAAGGGTTATGGTAAAAAAAATTCCCCTCCTCATCCACTACTTGTCCTGAAAAATACCCTTCATTCTCCAAAATTGATTAAAAATTTGGTGTATGTCCGTAAATTCACCACTGATGATTGGGTTTCTATTGATTTTGATCCGTTTGGGTTTTCTGTGAAGGATTTCAAGACGGGGAGTCCTCTCATGAGGTGTAACAGTATGGGGTCTTTATCCAATCACGCCGAATTTTAGCATCTCGCGTCAAGCTATGCCATCCATTTTTGCAGCTCTTACTCATTCCTTATGGCATGCTTGTCTAGGTCATCCAGGGTCGTTAATTTTATCTGTTTTAGATAAGAATAAGTTTATTTCTTGTAAGGGTACGCGTAGTACTCCAAATTGTCAATTTTGTTCTTTAGGGAAAATTATTAAGTTACCGTTTGTAGCTTCAGATTCTCATACTTCAACGTCGTTTGATATTATTCACAGTGATTTATGGACATCTCCAGTTCTCAGTTCTATGAGTCATCGATATTATGTTTTATTCTTGGATGACTATTCTAAATTTTTATGGGCGTTTTCAATTGCGAAAAAATCTCAAGTTTTTTCCATCTTCGTAAAATTTAGAGCTTTCATAAGAACCCAATTCGAACGAGAAATAAAGAACATCCAATGTGATAATGGTAAAGAGTATGACAATGAGGATTTTAGGGAGTTTTGTGCTCAAAATGGGATAAATTTTCATTTTTCTTGTCCTCATACGTCTTCATAAAATGGGAAAGCTGAACGAAAAATTTGTACCATTAATAACATTATCCGCACTTTATTGATTCATTCTTCTGTCCCTCCATTGTTTTGGTATCATGCGCTACAAATGGCTACCGATCTACTTAATATTCTTCCCTCTAAAGGTTTGACATGTTCAACTCTGGGATCATGCATAAACAAACACACCTGTTGTACGACATATGTAATATCAGGTCGCGTGAACGTCAGATACTGAAGGGCGCCTGCAAGACTGCAATAGCGGGTCGGATTCTCATAGGGAGAGCCAGCTGCAGCACCCAACTTGGGTTTAGTATCAGCTGGAGTATGGCTTGCATTTGTATCCTTCGTCGACGTCTACACTAGTCTCCTATACAGATGCTGATTGGGGTGGTTGTCTTGACATCAGACGGTCTACGTCTGGCTATTGCATGTTCTTAGGTAATGACTTGATCTCATGGTCTGACAAGCGTCAATCCACGCTTTCACGTTCAAGTGCAGAGGCCGAGTATTGAGGGGTAGCCAATGTGATTTCTGAGTCATGTTGGTTATGAAATCTACTTTTAGAGCTTCATTGTCCTATTGAGAAAGCTACCTTATTGTATTGTGATAATATAAGTGTCATTTACCTTTCTGATAATCTAGTTCAACACCAGCGTACTAAACACATATAGATGGATGTTCACTTTATTCGAGAGAATGTAGCTAAAGGACAAGTACGCGTCTGCCATGTCCCTTCCAGACATCAGATTGCAGACATCTTTACAAAGGGCCTTCCCTCGGTTCTTTTTGAAGATTTTAGAGCCATCCTCAGTGTACGAAGACCGTCCGCTATGACTGCGGGTGTGTGTTAGAGAATGGGCCAAGGCCCATCCGTCCGTAGTGTTAATATTATTTTATATATTTTGGTATATTTTTTATATTCTCCCATATTAGTCTTGTACCATAATTAGGGTTGTAATACTACCATAAGTGTATAGTTATTCTTCATATATAATAAGATTTTAGATGTAAAGTAGGAATATGATTCTCCTATTGTAACTTGTATATATATGTCTTTCATTAATAAGAATAATCAAGAGATTAATTTTTTACCTCCATAATCCAGTGAAATTAAGGAAAAAGAGAATTGAACATTAAAGGAGATGATGAATGCCTTATTGATAAGTTCTAGTTTACCTTAAACCTTGTGATGGGGTGGGGTGGGGGTGGGGGGGACTATCCTTATGGCTAGAACAATACTCAACCAAGTACCCCATAGCAAAATAAAATTCATTCCATATGAAAAATGAAAATGAAGAAAACTCAACTTAAAATATTTCAAAGTGTCGGAGTGTTTGACTAAAGTGAAAGTTTCTAAACCCAAAAGGGTAAAAATAAGACAAAAAACTATTGACAGTGTTTTCATAGGATATGCTACTAATAGTAAAGCATATCATTTTCTAGTTCATACATCAGAAAATCCCGACATTCATGTTAATACGTTAATTGAATCAGATAATGTTGAATTTTTAAAAAATATTTACCTGTATAAAAAGGAATGTGAGTCGTCTAGCGAAATATCTAAATGACATCAGACAGAGACAAATGACGTTACGCCTAACGAGGAGAATCCAAGACATAGAAAATGTCAAAGAACATCTATTTCCTTTGGTCCTGATTTCTTGACCTTCTTAGTGGAGAATGAGCCTCAAACTTTAAAGGAAGCGATGTCTTCCTCAGAAGCACAATATTAGAAAGAGACAATCAATAGTAAAATAAAATCCATTTTAAGCAACCACACTTGGGAATTGGTTGATATTGCTCCATGAAATAAACCTTTAGGTTCCAAATGAATGTTCAAAAGAAAAATGAAAGATGATGGCACTATTGGCAAAAATAAGAAAGACTCGTTTTTAAGAGATTCAGACAACGAGAATGTTTTGATTATTTTGATACTTACTTGCTGGTAACAAGAGTACATCCATTCAGGTGTTAATAGTGTTAGTCGTCATGTACGGTCTTCAAATCCATCAAATGAATATGAAAACTATCTTCTTAAATGGAGATTTTTGGAGGAAGAAATCGACATGAATCAACCCGAAAGGATTGTAGTTACCGGAAAAGAAAAGAAGGCGTGTCAACTTGTTAAGTCACTTTATGAACTTAAACAAATTCTTTGTCACGACCCGACCCCGGATCCGTGACCGGTGCCTTAACCCGGGCACCCTTGTGACACAACATCAGAGAAAACCAGCGGAATATAAACTCATAATAAACAACCATAATGATATAAATAGTCTAGCCCAAAATGGCTACCCCCAAAAGTACATAAAACCGAACAGTTACATCCTTAAACAAACCAAGTTATGTCAAGACTACAGGCCTCTAAGAAGGAGTAACACTATGACGGGACAGGGCCCCGTCATGCCCCTGAATGTACAAAACATCAACAACACCAGGGAGAACCATACCAAAAGTCGAGCCTCCGAAGAAATGGAGCTCCTGACACCTGAGTAAAAGATCCTAGGAATGAGGATCTACCACCGCTTTCACCTGCGGCGTGAGCGGCCCAGAGGAAGGGGTCGATACATGACGTACCAAGTATGTAAAACTGGAAAATACTGTAGTAATATCATAAGTCAAAATAAGCCGGAGTCATAGATAAAAATCAATTTCCTTGCACTGTGCCTTACTAACAATGAGAGTAACAAGTATAAAACTTATAGCATAAAAATAGGAGGCTCACGATCAAAGCAGGTGCCTCGCAGTAGTATCATTAAGCAATCCTACTCCTAGGACTATTTCACCCGCATGGGTCCTGTGGACCCGCATGAGGTCATCCGCCTTGTCATGAGATTATTTCACCCGCATGGGACTATTTCATCCGCATGGATCCTGTGGACACGCATGAGTATCATCGCCGTACTCGCATGAGACTATTTTACCCGCATGGATCCTGTGATCCGGATCCGCATGAGTGCAAGCGCCGCACTCGCATCATGGGTAGCAAATCCATGACATAGATAATAACCCGGGGTTTACCCCGTAATAATACAAATATATAACATAGATCATCCGGCTATCATACATAACATAAGCACTACCGGTCTATCATATCACAACATAAGCACTACCGGCCTATCATATCACAACATAAGCACTACCGGCCTATCATATCATACATGCACCTACTTCCTATCATATCACAACATAAGCAAGTTAAAAATCCCTAACTTCTTATAACATTATTAATATATCCTCTCATTTTAGTATCCTAAGGCACTAACATGTCTTTTAATAGAAAATCCGAATTCAACCCAAGTACCGTATACTTCTAACTTTTAAGAAATAACTCTTTTATACAAAAATTCCAAGATACTAATCACCATAGTATCAAGTTACGATTTCTTTTCAAGACAAGTCACATTTCCTTTTAGAAATATAATAGGCTTCTAAATCAAGTGACTTCATTTCCTTTAAAACCTTAGGCAACCAATGCCTAAAAATCAATTCACATTTCTTAGTTTCAAATCCTTTACCCGTACTTATTTTAATTAGAGTAAACCTTTCTTTGTGAACCTTTCAAGAAAACTAATATAACCAACTTCTCATAAAGTCATTATATTAGCGTTATCCCTTTGTCAAATACATTTTCCTAAATCGAGGACTTATACCTTTGAAATGAAACAAGTAGCATATCTTTTAAAACAAGTGAAAGATATCAAATCTTGTCGTCTACCGTACTACATAGGTACAACTACTCATGCTCGAGATAGGAAAGTTCCACATACCTTTTTGGTCAATCCACTTGCTAAGCTCAACTACCGCAAGTAATACTTCAACCTATAATAGTCATGATACGTTTGTTAACCTCTAACCTCAAAGTAGAACAATCCAAGTTCAAAGTCACTAAATTCTATGGAAAATTGGGCGGCATTTCCTTTGTTTCTACTCACTTTGCCACCTTTTCAAAGGCCGATTTTTAACACTCAAACGCCACGTTTAAGGCCCAACATCGAGCAACACAGGGGATTACACACCTAAACTTGGGTGTGTAAAATTCTGCCCCAAAAGTTATAACAATTAATCTTAACAAGTTTAAGGTAATTTTTAGGCTACAACATGCTCACATAACCTCTTTAGCCAAATCCTTCATACCCAAACCACGTTTCTTGCATCTGATGAATCTAAGAGCATTATTTACTACCACAAGTTCTTTCTTCTTAACATGCAACACTAAAAACTAATTATAAAGGAAGAATCATTACCTTAGGGCTTTAGCCAAAACTATTCAAACAATTTGCTAGCTTCCTTTTCAAGAATACCACCATGATAACCTCCATGAGCTTGCAAATAACTTTCCTTCTTAACACCCTTGATTTTCCTTAAGCTTGGAGTTTCTCTTGATTTTCTAGAGAGAAGGAGAGCTTTTTAGCTAGAGAGAGAGAGAGATGAAAGATGACCAAGTCTTCAAGACTTGGTCAATATAAACATGCAACATTTCAGATGGGGACACTTGTCACCCACCCATGACCTCTTTTAAAACAAAGCGGTGCGAAATTTCCACTAACTCGCGAGATCCGCCTCGGCGTCGCGCGGCGAAACTCTGCCGCGCCTAAGGACTTTCGCGCGCGCCCTCGCTTCTGGCGCGCGGCGCTGAAACTTCAGCGACCTCGGATCTTCGCGCGCGGCCAGCCTTCGGCGCGCGACCTACAATCACCGCGCTTGCGCGGCGCTGAGGCCACAGCCATGTCGGCACGAACCACGGGGTATAACATTCTCCCCGCGAAACATTCATCCGAATGTTCGCCTAAACTTACTCGAATCACAAATCGGCGTGAGCGCTCTTAACTACTCTTTTGCAAATAAAGATGCTCCGCGACCACAACAATACTTAAGCACAATTGCTAAATCAAAACTAACAAGCAGGAAAGTGAGTTACCTGGAGGTGTAGGGAATAAGTGAGGATACTTTTTCATCATGTCATCCTCTGCTTCCCACGTCATTTCCTCCCTGTTCTCTTTCCGCCATAAGACGCGCGGAAGCCACGTCCTTCGTGCGAAGTCGCCAACTTTGTCGATCGAGTATCGCTATGGGACTCTCCTCATACGATAACTCCTCGTCACTTGGACATCATGAACCGGGTGCACTCTAGATGGATCTCGATACATTTCCGCGTGGACACATGGAAAAGCTGGATGTACCGCCTCAAATCGGACGGCGGATCTAACTCATAGCAACCGCCTACCCTACGGACAATCGACACTGCGATGTACCTTGGGCTAAGCTTCCCTTCTTTCCAAATCTCATCACGCCGCCGTGGGCGATACGCTAGAAAAACCCAATCATCTATCTCAAATTCCAAGTGTCGACGCCGATGATCTGCATCGACTTCTGCCTACGAGTGCCAACAACCGCTCTGGATAAGCTTCACCTTATCCACTTTCTTGAACTAAGTCGGCCTACTAGCGAAATTCTCCCACTCGAACCACTATCGGTGACTGCACTTCCTCGTATAAGGCCTCATAAGGCGCCCGTCGAATCTTTGGAATGGTAGTTGTTGTTGTAAGCAAACTCCACGAGGCAAATGATCCTCGGCTACCACGAAATCAATAACACAAGCATGACATATCCTCGAGTGTACGGATAGTGCGCTCGGCTGTCCGTCGATGCGAGGTGAAATGCGATCGAGACTCACGTGTGTCCCTAATCCTTCACGAAAAGACCTCGAGAAGTTAGCGAGAACCGGGCTCCTCTATCCGATATAATCGACAGGACTCGTGCGGTCTCAATCTCTCTAATATATAATCGGCATAGTCCTCGGTGAAACGTCGTTCTGACCGGAAGAAAATGGGATGATTTCGTCAGTCTGTCGACAATCACCCAAATGGAATCATGCTTCCTCTGAGTGGTAGGTAGCCCTGTAATAAAATCCATATTTATCACCTCCCACTTCCAGTCGGAATATCAATAGCACTGATAGCCGCGGGCTTTTGGTGCTCAATCTTGACCGACAATTAGGACACGTGCAACAAAACGCCACGTCCTCTTCGTGCCATCCCACCAATACACACACGAGGTCATGGTACATCTTAGTCGACCGGATGAATAGAATAACGAGCCGTGTGCCTCACGAGAATCTTGGCGAAGTCCTGTCACATCGGGAACACACAACCGACCCTCGAATCTTAGCACCCCATCAGGCGCTACCTCAAATAGACCCTTCTCTTTCTGAACAGCGGCATCTCGGTACCGTACCAAAATCGGATCCTCATCACGCCTCTTGCCTCGACGATAGAAGACTGCAACCTCTCGAACCGAATTCCATCACTATCGAGAATCAACCAAACGAACCCCAAGGCTCGCTAGGCGATGCAACTCTCGGACCGTATTCCTCCTCTGCGGTGAACATCGCATGGACTACCCATCGACCTGCGACTAAGGGCATCTGCGACTCATTGGCCTTCCCGGTGGTATAGAATATCAACATCGTAATCCTTAAGTAGCTCGACCACCGCCTATGTCGCAAGTTCACTCCTCCGGGTGAAGATATACCGAGACTCTTGTGGTGCGTGTAAATGTCCACATGAAATCCATATAAATAATGTCTCCGGATCTTGAAGGCATGAATCAACGCTGCGATTCCAAGTCATGTGTGGGATAGTTCTTCTCATGCTTCCTAAGTTGTCGAGATCATAAGCTATAACCTTATCGTCTTTGCGTCAACACGCACCTAAGCCCGGCACTGGCGTCGCCATAATAAACCACGTATCCTCTAAGCCCTGGAAGAGTAAGAAGCGGGCGATCGTCAACTTCTCCTTTAGCGGAAACTTTCCTCACAAGTACGATCCGGCGAACATAGCGCTTACGAGTCGGCTTAGTCAAAGTCTTTGAAATAGAAGCAAACTTCTCCACAAACCTCCGATAATAACTGCAGGCCCAAAGTGCGCCACCGTCGGTGTAGTGGAGTGCAGGCCAAGTCTTGATCGCCTCAATCTTAGTGTATCAACCCAAATACCATCGGCCCGATAACATGCCCTAAGAAAGCCGAAGCTACCAAAACTCGCGTTTCGAGAACTTGGCATACTGTTGTCGGTCCCGAGGACTCCGTCGTCGCCGAATGATGCGTATGTTCGCTGCGTGCGCGAATACACCAAGATATCATCAATGAGCACTATAACGAACATATCCAAGAATGGCACGAACACCTATTCATCAAATCCATGAATCTTTTCTTTGGGCGTTAGTCAATCAGAAAGACATCACCACGAACTCATAGTGCCCACAGGGTCTGAATGCACTCTTTGGGATATCCGCCTCTAACTCGTGCACGATGGTAACGGACGCAGTCTATCTTGGAAAAACATCTCGCACTGCGGTGATCAAACAAATCATCAATCACGGAGAGGATATACATTTCTTGATAGTTACCTTGTTCACCGTAATCAATACACATCTGGCGTCCCATCCTTCTTCTTTACAAATAACACCAGCGCTCCCGGGGAGAAACACTAGGCTCGATAAAGCCTTTTCCGACAAATCTTTGGTGGTCCTTCAACTCTCTTAACTCGGCGGTGCCATTACGTATGGCGGAATAGATATCGGTCGAGTGTCGGCGCCAAATCGATGCAAAACTCAATCTCCTCTCGGGAGGATGCGAAGCTTCGTGGGAATACGTCTGGAAACTCTTTAACAACCGGAACTAATTGAAGGTCCGGTATCTCAGTCTCAGTATCGAATACCCGAACCAAATGGTAAATATACCCTTGATTACCATCTTCGCAGCCTCGAGGTAAGAAATAAACCTACCGCCGGCGTCACGGTATTCCTTCCACTCGATAAGCGGCTCGGCGGAAATCGGAACCAAACTAACTTCTCTCTACGGTCCACGTTGGCATAGCAAGACGCTAGCGATCCATACCCATAATCACATCAAAGTCGGTCATATCCAACTCTATCAAGTCATTGAATCGGCTGTAGACCGCTCAGGATTAAGCGCTGATACCACTTTGTCACGATCCGATTCCGGATCCGTGGCCGTGCCTAACAGGGCACCGCGTGACCTGACAACATCGAGAAAACGGCGGAATATAAACTCATAATAAACAACCATAATGATATAAATAGTCTAGCCCAAAATGGCTACCCCAAAAGTACATAAAACCGAGCAGTTACATCCTTAAACAAACCAAGTTATGTCAAGACTACATGCCTCTGAAGGAGTAACACTATGACGGAGACGGGGCCGTCATGCCTGAATGTACAAAACATCAACAACGCGGGGAGAACTATGCAAAAGTCGAGCCTCAGAAGAAATGGAGCTCACGACACTCGAGTAAAAGATCCAGGAATGAGGATCTACCACACCTTTCACTTACTGCGGCGTGACGCGGCCAGAAGGGTCGATACAACGTGCAGTATGTAAAGCGAAAAATCAGTAGTAATATCATAAGTCAAAATAAGTAGAGTCATAGATAAAAATCAATTTCCTTGCCGTGCCTTACTATGATGAGTAACAAGTATAAAACTTATAGCATAAAAATAGGAGGCTCGCGATCAAAGCAGTACCTGCGGTAGTATCATTAAGCAATCCTACTCTGGACTATTTCACGCGTGGGTCTGGACCCGCGTGAGGTCATCCGCCGTCGTGGGACTATTTCACCCGCGTGGGACTATTTCACCGCGTGGATCCCGTGGACCCGCATGAGTACCATCGCCGTACTCGCGTGAGACTATTGCGCGCGTGGATCACGTGGTCGGATCCGCGTGAGTGCAGCGCGCTCGCGTCATGGGTAGCAAATCCATGGCATAGATAATAACCCGGGGTTTACCAGTAATAATACAAATATATAACATAGCTCATCCGCTATCATACATAACATAAGCACTACTGCCTATCATATCATACATAAGCACCTTCTGGCTATCATATCACAACATAAGCACTACCGCCTATCATATCATACATAAGCACTAGGCCTATCATATCACAACATAAGCAAGTTAAGAAATCCCTAACTTCTTATAACATTATTAATATATCCTCTCATTTTAGTATCCTAAGGCACTAACATGTCTTTTAATAGAAAATCCGAATTCAACCCAAGTACCGTACTTCTAACTTTTTAAGAAATAACTCTTTTATACAAAAATTCTAAGATACTAATCACCATAGTATCAAGATACGATTTCTTTTCAAGACAAGTCACATTTCCTTTTAGAAATATAATAGGCCTAAATCAAGTGACTTCATTTCCTTTAAAACCTTAGGCAACGATGCCTAAAAATCAATTCACGTTTCTTAGTTTCAAATCCTTTACGTACTTGTTTTAATTAGAGTAAACCTTTCTTTGTGAACCTTTCAAGAAAACTAATATAACCAACTTCTCATAAAGTCATTATATTAGCGTTATCCCTTTGTCAAATACATTTTCCCTAAATCCAAGGGACTTATACTTTTGAAATGAAACAAGTAGCATATACTTTTAAAACAAGTGAAAGATATCAAATCTTGTCGTCTGGTACTACATAGGTACAACTACTCATGCTCGAGAGATAGGAAAGTTCCACATACCTCTTTGGTCAATCCACTTGCTAAGCTCAACTACCGAAGTAATATTTCAACTATAATAATCATGATACGTTTGTTAACCTCTAACCTCAAAGTAGAACAATCCAAGTTCAAAGTCACTAAATTCTATGGAAAATTGGGCGGCATTTCCTTTGTTTCTACGCACTTTGCCACCTTTTCAAAGGCCGATTTTTAACACTCAAACGCCACATTTAAGGCCCAACATCCAAACCAACAAAAAGGGGATTACACACCTAAACTTGGGTGCGTAAAATTCTGCCCCAAAAGTTATAACAATTAATCTTAACAAGTTTAAGGTAATTTTTAGGCTACAACATGCTCACATAACCTCTTTAGCCAAATCCTTTATACCCAAACCACATTTCTTGCATCTGATGACTCTAGAGCATTATTTACTACCACAAGTTCTTTCTTCTTAACATGCTGACACTAAAAACTAATTATAAAGGAAGAATCATTACCTTAGGGCTTTAGCCAAAACTATTCCAACAATTTGCTAGCCTCCTTTTCAAGAATACCACCGCGATAACCTCCACAAGCTTGCAAATAACTTTCTTCTTAACACCCTTTCAGATTTTCCTTAAGCTTGGAGTTTCTCTTGATTTTCTAGAGAGAAGGGAGAGCTTTTTAGCTTAGAGAGAGAGAGAGATGAAAGATGAAAGATGACCAAGTCTTCAAGACTTGGTCAATATAAGACATCTGACATTTCGGATGGGAGGACACTTGTCACCCATGGCCTCTTTAAAACAAAGCGATGCGAAATTTCCACTAACTCGCAGATCCGCCTCGGCGGCCGCTGCGATCGGCGCGGCGTTGAAACTCTGCGCGCTTTCTAGGACTTTCCGTGCGCGACCACTGCTTCGCCACGGCTGAAACTTCGACCCTCCGGATCTTCGGCCGCGGCCCCGTCTTCCGCGCCACGACCTCTGATCACCGCCGCTTGCGCGCGCCTGAGGCCCCGATCGGACCGCACTAACCACGGGGTATAACACTCTTAAACAATGACATGTAAAATTTGACCAAACAATATTGACAAACGGGTTTAAGATTAATGAATGTGATAAATGTGTTTACATAAAGAACATTCCAAATTACATAGTCATTTTTTGCTTATATGTTGATAATGAGCAAAGACGTTGCTAATATAAGTGCTGCTAAGCGTATGCTTGCTAGCAAGTTTGATATGAAAGATTTAGGAGTTGCTGGTTTGATTCTAGAAATAAAAATTCACAGGACTCCTCAAGGTCTAACATTGTGTCAATCTCATTATATTAAAATGGTACTTGAAAAGTTTAAGTATTTGGAGTTCAAAGTTATAAATACTCTGATTGACGTAAACTTTGTTCTTACAAATCACCAAGGTCAAAGAAAGTCATAATTGGACTATGCTCGAGTATTGGAAAGTTTAATGTACATCATGAACTTTACACAGTCAGATATAACTTGCGCTATAAGTAAATTGAGTCATTACACAAGTAATCCCGACCAAACTTATTGGATGGAAATGTAAAAAGTTTTGGGGTATTTATACTATATTCAAGACTATGCTTTGCTCTATAATAAATATCATGCGGTAATTGAAGGATATAGTGATGCAAATTCAATCACCGGATCATCTGAAGTTAAATCTACGAGCGGATACATTTTCACCATTGGAGGAGGAGCAATATCTTGAAAATCATCTAAATAGACATGTATTCCTCACTCTACAATGGAGTCTGAATTTATGAATTTGGATAAAGCTGGTGATGAAGCAAAATGGCTATGGAATTTCTTGGAAGATATTCCATTTTAGCCTAAACTTGTGGCACCCATATGCATACTCTATGATAGTCAAGCTGCAATAGGAAGAGCTGAAAACGTGGTGTATAACGGAAAATCGCGTCATATACGACAAATATATAATATCATTAGACAATTACTTTCTAGTGAAATTATCACGATTTGTAAAGTCAAAGGATAATGTGTCGGATCAACTTACAAAAGGCCTAACTTGAGAGGTGGTTGATAAATCATCAAAGAAAAAGGGATTATGGCCAAGAATAAATCATCATAATGGTAACTCCACCTAGCTGACTAGAAATTCCAAGATCTAGGTTCAAGGAGATTGTTATGAATGACGGTTCAACATTGTCGTTGAACTCAATTTATTCTCATAATAAGATAATGTTCTGAAACAAAGATAAGATGCTAAGACTTTTTAATGATTTCTAAGTTTGACATAATATGATCAAATAGTGTATCTATGTGTTACACGTTTAGGAATTACCTATGTGAGTCTAAAGTGTAAGCCGCTTCAAAAAAAATTAGTGTAAGGCCAGTTCTATACGCACTCATGAAATCAAGCGATTTTTATGGCTGAAACGAACACAACAATGAGAATAAAAAATGGCTAAGTGTTAATTGTATGACATATGTTGTCTAGGTATACATCAATTCTCGATAGTTCAAGGATATCAAATCTACTGATTGATCAAGTATAGCCGATGTATGTTCACTACGAAAAGTACAAAGGAAATTCTACTTACTCAGATGCGATTAATCCTTGTTTGTAAATCACACAGTTTTTTCATGTATTTTTTAATATTGACATTCCCCGTTCATGTGGGGGATTGTTGGGGTTTAAAGACAATAAGTGGTGGGCTTTAAAGATAAAAAGTGATTTGAAAAATGAAGGAAAAAATGAAATTTGAACAAAATACTTCTTCCAAGTGAGCTTTCTTCCACATTGGTGGTAGAACGTAACATTTGTGTACTTATATATAGAATCACATCTTCTAGCTAATAAAGAGTTGAGAAGATGATTACCCCTCGCGTCATCGTTGTCGCTCGGCTTCGGATTTGGATTTGATCAAATGATCTAATTGATTGATAATATATTTGGATCAAATTATTTTTTTCATTTTTATACTTATATAGAGTCACATCTTCTAGCTAATAAAGAGTTGAGAAGAGGATTACTCCTCGCGCCGTCGTTGTCGCTCGGCTTCGGATTTGAATTTGATCAAATGATCTAATAGATTGATAATATTTTTGGACCACATTGCATTTTTCATTTTTATTATTTAATTTATTTTTTCTAATATTAATTCACACGAAATTTTATTCGCGGAATTCTTTTCCCAACGGTCATGTTACAAATTCGTTTTCAAAACAAAAGGTCATCTTATTCCCGAACAGGTGCCTTTGCATCTGTTAAATTTTTTGTTAAATGTTTTCTAACTTTACAGTAAATAGTTTGATTACAGGGATACATAGGAGGTTTCGTGAACACCCAATAGTTTAGATATGAAACTCGTAAAATAATGACAGTTTAGGATGTTTTTAACCTATTCATCTTTTTCAATAAACAGTGAAATTCCTTGAGCTAATATATCCATAATATTGTGAAAGTCTAGTTGGTGTGATATTTTTAATTCCTTTTGACTTTTGAGTGCTTGTATTTGATTTTGGACAAGTAAAAACAAAAACAAAAAACAAAAATCTCAAACAAATGGACCAAATCATTTAACATTTCCATGGACGAGAGTTGTGCATTGACTTGAGATTTGAGAATGACAAAATTTGCTAAAGTTGGAAGTGACTGCCATGAAAGCACCACTCTTTACTTGGCTTTTCCCTTTTAAAGTAGTACATGTTTTATTCCACTGCATAAATTTTATATCTTTCTCTCTATAATTAAGAAGGTTATGAAGATAATTCTTACCCTAATTTTATTGTTTCCTCACCTCTTTCTTCTTTGAAATTGCACTTATAATGTGGTGGAATGGACGCGATCCCTCCATTTTTAATCAGAGGTTTTGAGTTCGAACTTGAAAATAGAGAAATGTCTCATTAACTAAATGTCTATGCTTTTAGTATTTTACCCGTTGGCAACAAGTTGAGCAAGTGAGATCCTACTAAATGTATTTAACATAAATTATGTATTATGTAATTTTGTGTTTTCGTTAACAAAATACTATGGATTATCATAAAATTCATAAATACATCAGAATGAGCCGTTTGGACATGATTGAAATTATGGTTTGAAATCAAATGATATGAAGTTTAAGTATTATTTAGACATGCAATTTGGGTTGCTTAAGTTGTATCTTTTCTCATTGACATAAAAACCTCAAAAATTGGTAAATGAAGGAAGAAGTGTACAATGTGTTAAAAGATGAATCGAGTCATAAATCGCCGCGGAGTCGAGAAGGGCCGCGGCGCTCCAAGAGGCGCGGTGCTTCCTCTCTGAGCTGCGGAGCCTACGACGGGATTGGATACTGGAAGGGATCTAGAGCGTAGTATTCATATAACTTGGAACTTAAGCGCCACGACTCTAAATGACGTTTGTGTTCCATTAGCTTGTTGGATGTGAAGCGCCGCGGCGCCTCCCCGAAGGATCGCGACTCTAAATAACGTTTCGAGTTCCAGTGACTTAGTGGACGTGAAGCGCCGCGATGCTTGTCTTTCATAAGTCACGAACGGTAGACTCTTGGGCTGGTTTTGAGGCATTAAACCTCCATTACATCCCACATGAATTCAGTCATTATTTGGCTGAATTGTAATTCCACAATCAAAGTCATTACATGGTCATTCAAGGCCATTACTTGGCTATGTGGAAGGTCCTAGTGATCTGAGTTTTCGGTTTGGTCAGTCAGGTCGAGTTGATGCAGTGGGACCGAATTTTAAATATATATATATTTTTTATAATATATATAATTCCTAATATATATTGAATTATACAATTCCTAATTTGATATAATATATATAATTTCTAATATATATAATATATATAATTCCTAATTTTCTAAATTCCTAATATATAATATATATATATATAATTTGAATTGGGTTTGAACTGGTTTTTTTTTAAATTGAATTTACAATCTGAAATTGACATTCTACGACCATTACACGAAACATGCGTTGAAATCTATTGTATATCGCGAGAAATCTATTGTATATTCACGAAATGCAGTTTGAAAGGGAGGAATGCGTTCGGTCCAAAGCGGACGGACCGAAAATGACACAGGCCGGACCGACCAGAAATTCGATCGTCTTGATCTAGTGATCCGAGTTTTGGTCTTGATGCAGTCGGTTTTAACCTTTTGCGCACCACAACTCTTGGTCAGCGCTATAACGCCTATCTTTCTTGCTCGAGGTGTTCCTGATGCCTATGGTGTTGTTCGAGGCGTTCCTAACGCCTTTGAATCGCTTTCGATGGGCGCTAATGCTCAACGCTCATTAGTTTCCACCATGAACGTCCTGAGAAGTTCATAGGGGCGTATTTCAAGCGATGACAACAAAAGATGCTGTTTTTCCTAAAGGTTATGGGGATGTCACATTTCCTAACCGAAGACCCTCCACAAGTTGGAGAAGACACGGACCCTCAACCAAATGATTTGGCGGGAGGGGGCCAAGGTAACTCTGTAGCTGACGACATGAGGATGGTTCGCGAAACATGGAAACATAGTGATTTCATGTGCATGAACTATATTCTAAGCAGTTTGTCCGATCCTCTATACACGGTATATTGCACCGTTGAAACTGCCACACAGTTTTGGGACAAACTATAGAAAAAATACAACACCCAAGACGCGGGTGCCAAAAAGTTCATCGTTGGGAAGTTTCTAAAATTTCAAATGGTGGACAACAAAAGTGTGTCATCCCAAGTCCAGAAATTTCAAATAATTGTACACTACCTGGACTTGGAAGGGTTGAGGCCTAACGAGCAATTCTTGGTTGCATCGTTAATTAAAAAATTACCTCGTTCGTGGACTGAGTTCATGAACTATTTAAAACTCAAATCGAAGGAGATGACCTTAGATGAACTTACTAGAAGCTAACCTCGTTGAGAATCCGGTGCAGTGGTGGTTGGACACGGGTGCTACCCGTCACATTTGTTCCAATAAAGACGCTTTCTCCACTTATACACCAGTCACGTCACATACAAAAGGCTATTCATGGGCAACAACTCTTCTTCAGAAGTGCTGGGGGTAGAAAATGTTATCCTAAAGATGACGTCCAGAAAAGAGCTGACTATGAAAGAAGTGATGCACGTCCCAGAAATTCGTAGAAATCTAATTTCTGGACCTTTGTTGGTAAATGTCGGTTTTAGGCTAGTATTAGAGGCCAATAAATTTGTAATAACTAAAAACAGAACTTTTGTAGGAATGGGCTTCGTCTGTGAAGGCCTCTTTAAGTTTAATGTTGCACCTGTAATGTCTTCTACTTCAACTATCAATAAAATTGATCCTTCTATTTATTTCCTTGAGTCGTCTAATTTATGGCATCATAGATTAGGACATGTAAACTATCAATCTATTCAAAGATTGGTAAAGTTGGAGTTTTTGCCATCTATCGATGTAAACCCTCAACATAAGTGTGAGGTGTGCGTAGAGGGCAAAACTTTTAAAGAGTCCCTTTAGATCCGTCGAAAAGGGGACCACTCCTCTAGAACTCATACTCACAGATATATGTGATTTGAAGTTCGCTCAAACTAGATGAGGGAACAAGTACTTTGTGACATTCATAGATGATAGCACAAGGTATTGTTACCTTTACTTACTAAAGAGTAAAGATGAAGCCTTTGAAGCATTTAAACGCTACAAAGCAGAAGTTGAGAACCAACTAAGCGGACTGATTAAATCAATCCGTAGCGATAGAGGGGGAGAATATGTAGCACCTTTTGAAGAATTTTATACCCAATCGGGTATAGTTCATTAAAAGATGGCTCCTTACTCACCTCAATTAAAAGGTGTTGTTGAACGCAAGAACCGAACGTTAAAAGGAAATGATGAATGTTTTACTCATCAATTCAGGCCTTTCCCAAAACATGTGAGGAGAAGCTGTCCTCACTGCGAATAAGATTCTTAATAGAGTCTCACACAAGGGTAAGGACAAGACTCCATATGAGCTATGAAAATGAAAGAAACCCACCTACAAATATTTGAAGGTGTGGGGTTGTCTGGCCAAGGTAGAAGTACCTAAGCCAAAGCATGTCAAAATTGGGCCTAAGAATGTGGACTGCATATTCATTGGATATGCCAATAACAGTAGTGCTTATCGCTTTCTAGTTCATAAGTCGGATGTACCAGACATTCATGTAGGTACGATCATGGAATCAAGGAATGTTAGGTTCTTTGAAGACACGTTTCCTAAAAATGAAAGTAACATAACCTCTCACAAACAAAGTTATGAGCAAACCTCTGAGGATCCAGGAATCGATGACTACCCGGATCTAAATGGTTTAGATCTAGTGAATTCAGAAGTGACTGATTATCCAGAATCCAGCATTCCAGACTCTCAGGACTTGGAAGATTCAGGGATGGAACCAAGACTAAGTAAAAGAGCCCGGAAGGACAAGTCCTTCGGTCCAGACTTTGTTGCTTATTTGGTTCAGGACGAACCACGGTCAATAACCGAAGCATTGTCAACTCCAGAAGCACCGCTCTGGAAAGAAGCTATAGAGAGTGAGATAGAGTCCATCCTGCACAACCACACCTGGGAGCTGGTTGATCTTCCTCTGGGACACAAATCTTTGGGTTGTAAGTGGATCCTCAAATGAAAGTTAAAAGCAGATGGATCTATAGACAAGTACAAGGCTAGGTTGGTAGTCAAGGGCTATCGCCAAAAAGAGGGTCTTGATTACTTTGACACCTACGCTCCGGTGTCCAGGATGACATCCATACGCATGTTCATAGCGATCGTCGCGTTGCGGGATCTTGAAATACATCAAATGGATGTCAAGACAACCTTCCTTAATAGTGATTTGAAAGATGAAATATATATGGACCAACCCGAGGGGTATGCGGTTCTAGGACATGAGACAAAAGTTTGTTAGCTTGTCAAATCTCTGTACGGGCTGAAATAAGCCCCGAAACAATGGCACGAGAAATTTGACAGTACCTAACTATCGAAAGGTTTCGCCATTAACGAGTGTGACAAATGTGTTTACATGAAAGGAAATGCTGATTCATTCGTCATGATATGCTTCTATGTAGAAAATATGTTGATCACTGGGAGCAGTCATAGGATAATCCTAGAGACTAAGAACATGTTAAAACAATGTTTTGATATGAAAGATATGGGTATCACAGATGTCATCTTAGGGATCAAGATCTCTAAGACGTCTGACGGACTGGTCTTGTCTCAATCATTACATCGAGAATGTGCTGAAGTAATTGAGATGTACGACAGTTCGCCACTAACGACACCATTGGATGTAAATCAAAAGATTGATAAACATCATGGTGCGCTCATTCGCCAGGAGCGATATGCACAGGTGATTGATAGTTTAATGTATATCACGAACTTCACTCGACCTGATATCGCTTATTCGGTCAACAAATTGGCTAGGTTCACCCGTAATCCAAGTGATGACCACTGGAAATCGTTGACTCGGGTATTACGATACCTAAAATACACGCAAAACTATGGGTTGCATTATTCAAGGTATCCAGTTGTACTAGAGGGGTACAATGATGCCAACTGGATATCTGATATAGAGAACACCAAGTCCACCAGTGGGTATATTTTTACAATTGGTGGTGGAGTTGTGTCTTAGAAATCCTCTAAGCAGACCTGTATTGCCCGATCCACGATAGAGTCGGAGTTTATCGCTTTAGACAAAGCAGGAGAGGAAGGTGATTGACTTCATGATTTCTTAGAGGATGTCCCATGTTGGGATAAACCCGTGCCTTTTATAATGATCCACTGCGATAGTCAATCTGCTCTAAAAAGGGCGCGAAGTTCTATGTACAATGGCAAGTCTCGTCATATTCGACGGAGACATAAGACCGTTAGGCAGTTGATCACCACTGGTATTATTTCCATCGATTACGTAAAATCTAAAGAAAACATAGCAGATCCCTTGACGAAGGGCATACCCAGGGATCAGCTGTTCTGCATGTCTAGAGGAATGGGCTTAAAAACTAATCAATAAGAATCGATAATGTGGACACCCAACCTTACTGACTGGATATCCCAAGAATAAGATTCAATGGGAAAACTAAATCGTAAAGGTTCAGTTGAGCGCTTCGGTGGAAGCAAGAGCACTTCGGATAATGATTTCTTCTTAGAAACATGAATCCAAGGTCGTTTCCGGGATAGACATTAGGTGCTACCTACAGAGTGGGTGAAGGTTAAGTTTCCAAACCTTTCATGATCCTTAATAATTGAGGTTAGGTTGGGGAAATTTTTAATGGCTCCTAACACTTGTGGAATGGGGTATTGCAGGATACCTTGTAGGAGACCACATATCTAAGTGCGAGGACAGACTGCCTCAAATAAACGTACTTAAGAAACCAAGATGTATCCATGACCACAATAGATAAAACTATAAAGAAGGATAGAGTAAGGAAATGTGTTGTGTTGGTACCATTGTCTTGGCTTACACTAAACACTGACGGTTCAAGACATCACGTTCATCGCGCAGTAAGTAAGTCCGATGGTATTCTACTATGGAAGGTTCAAAGCTACGACTACCTATCCAGATGCAACATCGATCCGCCGGACGATTGCTAGAAAGACACCATGCGCGTGCGCCAAAATCTCTTCCAAGAGGGGATTGTTGGAAATTTATTAAACGTGAAATAAAGTTAATCCTATTAAATTATGACTCGAACAATTGGAGCTCCGCACGTCGGAAACATCGTTTCCACACACGTGCACACGTTATACCAAGGATCGTAAATTTTCTTAGTGGAAGAGATATTGGTACGTATACAACATGTTTGAGACATAAGATAATAGACGGTTATTGACCAAATGACAATGATTTCCCGTTGGTAAATGAAGGAAGAAGTGAACAATGTGTTAAAAGATGAACCGAGTCATAAATCGCCGCAGAGTTGAGAAAGGTCGCGGCGCTCCAAAAGCCGCAGAGCCTACGACGGGATTTGATACTGGAAGGGATCCAGAGTGTAGGATTCATATAACTTGGAACTTAAGCGTTGCGACGCCTTCCCGAAGGGCCGCGACTCTAAATGACGTTTGTGTTCCAGTAGCTTGCTGGATGTGAAGCGCCGCGGCGCCTCCCCGAAGGGTCGCGACTCTAAATAACGTTTCGAGTTCCAGTGCTCAGTAGACGTGAAACGTCGCGGCTCTCCAGTGAGGACCGCAGCGCTTGGCTTCCATAAGTCACGAACGATAGACGAAAAAACATGACTCTTGGACTGATTTTGAGGCATTAAACCTCCATTACATCCCACATGAATTCAACCATTATTTGGCTGAATTGTAATTCCACAATCAAGGTCATTAAATGGTCATTCAAGGTCATTACTTGGCTACATGGAAGGTCATCTTATCCACACTATAAAATGAAGCCTTGGGCTCATTTGCAAATGACTCAACAATTCAGAAAATTATCTTCCTCTCTTGCAATCATCCACACACTCAAAGATCTTTCTTTCCTAGCAAACATTTGAGTCTCATTTGCTCACTTGTTTGATTGTTGTTTTATCTTGGGAGATAAATTATCATCACACCGTTAAAGGAATATACGGGACAATATTATCTTAAATAAATATTGAATATCAATCGACTCAGCAAGTCAATTACTTTATTTTTGTTTCCAGATTGTTAAACGCTTTGTTATTGTTGTTCACATTCCCATTTTCTTGTTACCACACATTTTACTCACATGCTTATCTTGTTTTTTTTCCTACGCTTTCTTTTCTCCTATTAGCACCTATAATTCTCAGTATAGACTCATTAGTCTGTGAATAATTCGTGTTCCAATAAAATAATTTGAAATCATCATTTATACTCTACTAGAAACTTTAGTACATTTAAACAGTAGAAGAAGACTTAAATGAATAACTAAATCGTGATCCTTGGGAATTTAGAGTAAAGAGTATGTTCACTTAATGAGCAGTCGCATTAAAATGAAAAATCAAAGTGAAAAGAATTTCTGTATTAAGTTGCTTTCATTTGAAATTTTGACGGAAAAATACAACACATTTTCATTATATTTCTTGACTTAATTCAGTATGCTCTTTATATTTTTAGAGGCACATATAACCGCCGTAAAATAACGGATTCAACTGAATTCATTATTTTCAGACACGAAACATAGATATATGATGAATCTTCCATCAAGGTAACATAAAATTAGCCAATTTCACGATGAATCCTCAATTACAGGCATGAGATGATATAAATGGACTAAATGTGGTAAGTAAGGATCATAATCCTCCATCATGACGTAAAATTAGCCAATTTCACGATGAATCCTCAATGCATGAGATGATATAAATGGACTAATGTTGTAAGTAAGGATCATAATCCTCCATCAAGATGACGTAAAATTAGCCAGTTTCACGATGAATCCTCAATTACAGGCATGAGATGATATAAATGGACTAATGTGGTAAGGATCATATGACCTATTCCAACTTCTATGGGATTTGATAATTGACTTGAGAAACAACAAAATTCCCATTCATCAATCATAGACTTTAATTAAAAAAACAAAGTCTATAATAGGCCCTACGATTTGTCTAAGTCTGACAACACAACAAGACTTGGCTGTTATCTCCTTAATCAAAATATAGAGTTTAAACTAGAAAACTTGAAGAACAAAAATGATAGTTTCGACGTCACAGAAAACTTGTGTTTTCTTAAGAAATTTAATCCTCTCACAATTGCTCAAGGTTTGGATTAATTCATCCCATGATAGAACGAAACTCTATTCTGCAAGAATGACAATCGAACTTGCAAAACTTCAGCAAACTCAACAAACAGTAGCAAATCACACGACACTTACTTTCTTTTGTTTGAAAACTATGAACAGAAGAAGAAATTCTGCGAAAATAATTAATTAATTAAATTTCGCGCGAATTAATATTAGAAAAAGGAAATTAATTAATGAAAATGAAAAAATAAATTTGGTCCAAAAAGATTATAAATTAAATCATTTGACGAAATTCGAAGCCGAGCCGAGCGATGATGACGACATAAGGGACGATCCTCTTCTCAAATCTTTATTAACTAGAAGATGTGCTTCTCATATAAGCACATAAATGTTCCTTTTTTCACCGCCAATACAGGAGAAAGATACTTGAAAAAATTACTTCTTCAAAATTGCATTTCCCTCTATTTCTCAATTCACACTTCATCTTTAAAGTCCACATTATAGGGTTTAAAGCTTTAAAGCCAACATTGGCCACTTGGTTATGTCCTTGTCTGAATTAAGTGCTTGCTTATTCTTTTTCTTTTGCAGTTTGAAACTCCGTCCTATGACTCAGTCGTCTAATTTGAGAACTAATAGCAATTTACTACTCTCTTTTTTTGGGAAATAAAACTGCTCGGGGTTTATGAATTAGGAAAGATATAAGACAATCCAGTGGGGAATATATAATAACAACAATTCCGCCTCAATCCCAAATAAATTGAAATCAAATGGGTATATAAATTTCCACTAACATATATATTGCTCCAATTAAACTTAAGTATCTTCGAGATATTTACTAAAGAAATTATGATCATGCATGTACTACTAAGACAGAATTGTTGGAAATTGTCTACTTTAACCACTTAGGATAGGTCCTTATCTTAAATAAATGTTACCTTGTCCTTTTTCATTGCCCTTTACTTTTCCATGGATAGCGAGACGACACTAATGATTTACTACAATATAAAAGTGTACATCAACACTGCACCAAGTTCATCAAAAATAAAAACAATCCAACTCTAAATCGTTTAGCAATATATGATGATGGTTCCCAAAATATTCTCTCTACTTCAGTTTTTCACGCTCTTGTACCTCTTTTCAGTTACTTTTGCTTCCATTGAGGAAGCAGTTGCTCTCCTAAAATGGAAAACAACTTTCAAGAACCAGAATAATTCATTATTTGCTTCATGGACATCAGGTTCTAATGCATGCGGCGACTGGTATGGGGTTATATGCTTTAATGGTAGGGTAAACAGGTTGAATATTACAAATGCTAGTGTCATTGGCACATTATATGACTTTCCATTTTCATCTCTCCCTTTTCTTGAATATTTTGAACTTAGCATGAACAATTTCTCTGGCATCATCCCACTTGAAATTGGTAATCTCACTAATCTTGTCTATCTTGACTTGTCTATCAATCAGATTTCCGGCACAATCCCAGCACAAATCGGCTCACTAGCCAAGCTTCAGACCCTCCATATCTTTAACAACCATTTAAATGGTTCCATTCCGGAAGAAATAGGTTACTTAAGGTATCTTACCGAGCTAGTTTTGGGTACCAACTTTCTTAGTGGTTCTATTCCTGCTTCATTGGGAAATTTGACTAACTTATCCTCTTTGTATCTTTTTGATAATCAGCTTTCTAGCTCCATTCCTGAAGAAATAGGTTACCTAAGGTCTCTTACTGAGCTAGATTTGGGAACTAACTCTCTTAATGGTTCTATTCCTTCCTCATTGGGGAATTTGATCAACTTGTCCCTTTTGTATCTTTTTGATAATCACCTTTCTGGATCCATTCCTCAAGAAATAAGTTACTTAAGATCTCTTACTAAGCTATCTTTGGGTACTAACTCTCTTAATGGTTCTATTCCTGCTTCATTGGGGAATTTGACCAACTTGTCTTTCCTGTATCTTAATGACAATCGCCTTTCCGGCTCAATTCCCGAAGAAATAGGTAACCTAAGATCTCTTACTGACCTAGCTTTGAGTACTAACTCTCTTAATGGTTTTATTCCTGTTTCATTGGGGAATTTGAATGGCCTGTATCGTTTATCTCTTTATGTTAACAACCTTTCTGGTCCCATTCCTAGAGAATTGGGGAATTTGAACGGCTTGCATCGTTTGTCTCTTTATGCTAATAACCTTTCTGGTCCCCTTCCTAGTGAGTTAGGAAATCTGAAAAACCTTGTTACTATGTTTTTATCTGTTAATCAATTTATTGATTCGATTCCTGCTTCCTTTGGCAACTTGAGAAACTTGCAACATATGTATCTCCAAAGCAACAATCTCACTGCGAAAATTCCTTCATCTTTATGCAATTTGATATCATTGGAAGTGCTGTATTTGGGGAGAAACAACTTGAGAGGGGAGATTCCGCGATGTCTAGTTAATATCAATGGACTCAAGGTAATGAAAATAGCACATAATAATCTCAGTGGAGAGATTCCTTCATCTATTTGTGACCTAACATCACTACGGATTCTAGATTTGGGAAAAAACAATTTGAAGGGAGCAATTCCACAATGTTTTGGCAACATGGGTAGTCATCTTGAGGTTTTGGATATCCACCAAAATAATCTTTCTGGGACCCTTCCAACAACTTTTACCGTTGGAAGTGTACTCAAAACCTTCGACTTGCATGACAATAAACTAGAGGGGAAAATCCCCCGATCTTTGTCCAATTGCCAAGAGTTGCAAATTCTTGATTTAGGAGATAATCACCTTAACGACACATTCCCAATGTGGCTTGAAACTCTGCCAAAGCTGCAAGTTTTAATCTTGAGATCGAATAAATTGCATGGAGCTATTACAACTTCAAGTGACAAAAACATGTTGTCTGCGCTTCGAATTATAGATTTTTCTTACAATGCCTTCACAGGGAACTTGTCGACTAGTCTGTTTCAAAAATTGAAAGCCATGAGGACAATTGATCAAACAACGAAGGTACCAACATATCTTGGTATATTTGGAGAGAGAGATTACAATGATTCTGTAACAGTTTCAACCAAGGGACTGGAGCTTGAACTGGATAGAATTTCGACCATTTACACCAGTATTGATCTTTCAAGTAACAAATTTGAAGGACATATTCCAATTATTATGGGAGATCTCATTGCGCTTCGGGTGCTGAATTTGTCTCATAATAGATTGCAAGGTCATATACCCCCATCACTTGGAAGTTTATCTGTAGTCGAATCATTGGATCTTTCGTTTAACCAACTTTCGGGGGAGATACCACAACAACTTGCTGCTCTTACGTCTCTTGCATTCTTAAATCTCTCTCACAATCATCTCCAAGGATGCATCCCTCAAGGACGTCAATTTGCTACATTTTAGAACAATTCATATGAAGGTAATGATGGATTACGTGGATTCCCTGTTTCAAAAGGGTGTGGAAGTATTTGGATACCAGAGACAAATTATACCGATTATGTGCTAGAAGATCAAGAAATCATTTATGAATTTCTCAAAGAATTTTGGAAAGCTGCTCTTATGGGCTATGGAAGTGGACTATGTATTGGATTATCTGTACTATATTTCATGATTTCGACTGGAAATCTGAAATGGCTTGAACGAATTATTGAAGAGTTGGAACACAAAATTATTATGCGACGGAGAAAGAAGCAGCAAAGTCTAAGGCACTACAGAAGAAGAACTAATCGCATCTAGAAGAGTTAACATTCAGGTATACAGTTAAGTTCTAGTTTGATCTTCAGTTTATCGCAACTATCTATGTCTCAGTTTTCATATTAGTTATAGCTATATCAACAACTAATCAAATGCTCTACAAAGCAATTGTTTTCTTTCCAAAATCAACTAATTCAAAATATGTTTTACGTAAGCTAGTATGTGACTCAGCAGGAGTCATGTGAAATTTTTTCAAACCTATGCAAAATTAGTTGGAAGCTGTGATGACAATGTCTAAGTTCAATACGTGATCCAATAATCTGGTTAGAGGCTGGTCTAACAAGTTTTTCATGTGTAGGATTAAAGTTTGACTGTAATTTGATGACAGAGTAAGACACTTTTCTTTGTGTTAAATAAACAAATTCGAAAATGCAGGTGCTTGGAGGAGCATATGGTGGAATGGTCATCGGAGATGCAATAATATCAAATGCTGCAGCTTATGATGCTGAATTTAATTTTTAGTTTCTTTTTAGTTTTATAAGTAAGCTTTTTCTTCTTCCTTCATTAACTTGGGAAAATGTAATAAGATTTCTGATGATATATCAAGTTTATGTAAGATTTTAATATATTCAGTGAATATGTGTGTATTGAATGACGTGTATGCATTTCTTGTTGTTAAGAGTTCCATATCGGATATGGAATACGGACTCCTTATATGAATTTGGACAATCATCACCCTATAAGCTAGCTTTTGGGGTTGAGTTATGCCCAAAATCTATTATTTACATGGTATCAGAGTCAGACTCATTCCAATTCTTTGTTCACCGATGTTTGGCCCCCAAATTATATTATCCACACTTCAGTTAACAAGGTTTGGGCGTGAGTGAGAGTGTTAAGAGTCTCACATCAGATATGGAATGAAAACATGAAATCCTTATATGGACGTGTACAATCCTTACCCTACAAGCTAGTTTTTGAGGTTGAGTTAGACCCAAGATCAATTCTTTACACTTGTATTTTAGACCAATAATACTCACTTCAAAGACTCTAAGAGGGGCTTAATGTTGGAAATTTACTAATGTGAAATTAAGTTTAACCCATTATTTATGACTCGAATAATTGAAGTCTCGCACGTCGGAAACGTCGTTTTCACACACGTGCACTCGTAATGCCAAGTATCATAAATTTCATTAGTGAAAGAGATATTGGTACGTGAGTAAACGTTTAAGACATAAAATGATGGACGGTCGTTGGTTAAATGACGCGTATTCCACGTTGATAAATGAAGAAAGAAGTGTGCGACGTGTAAGATAAAATGAGTCGTGGAGCCGAGAAGGGCTACGACGCCAACCCGTCGGAGCTGCGGCACCTCCAGGACAGAGTTGCGGCGCTGTATCATCCGTTGGTTACTGGAGCCGCGGCGCTTCAGAGGCAGAAAGGTTGACGTAAAGCTGAAAAGTTTCTGATTCTTGAACTGGTTTGGAGAATTGAATCTCCATTAATTGGCACTTGAATTCAACCATTATTTGGCTGATTGTAATCCTTCAATAAGTGTCATTACATGACTATTGAAATCCATTAGTTGGCTAGTTGGGAGGTCATCTTCCTTACACTATAAATTGAAGCTTTGACTCAATTAGAGAGGTACCACACTCAACATTTGACACTATGTTCAGATTTTCTGAACTTCTTCCTCTCTAGCATACTTTCATAAACTCAAGGTTCTTCTGAGAAACACTTGAGTTTCTTTTGCTCATTTGTTAGTTGCTATTTTATTTTGGGAGACAATTGCCCACTAACGTAAAATGACATATACGGGGCAATGTTGTCTTAAGAACTGAGTGAATATCACCCGACTCAGCAGCGAAATTGTAACACTATCAGATTTAGTCTCTTGGTTTCAGGTTATCAAGATCAAGGAGCTTGCGGCAGTTGCAACAAAGACTCCAAGGCTGATTCAAGAACGAAGATCAAGATCTCACAAGCATGTTGTTGACACCATCATCATCTACTACAAGCTTGTCGTTGTTGTAGTAATCTTTATAGTTTACACTTTCGAAGCACTTGTAATAGTTATTTACTATTCCCGTACATCCATTTTTTCTAACAATCTTAAGACAAGATTTGTACTAGTGCTCAAAAGATGTTTGCCAGCAGATATGATCCCAAATCTGGCTGTGATTTTCTTGTTGAAACCAGTTCCGTTGACAGTTCTATAAACAGTTCAAACACTGTCTATGTCAACAAATCTGCTCCCAGTTTTGGATCTTTCCTTGACGATAGTTACAAATCGATTTATGTTGAATGTGGGGTCTCTATCTCTGTCTCTGATGATGAGCTTCAAGATACTGCTAATAGTCATGCTAGCAAGGCTAATGATCAATGAAGAGTTGTTTTCACCGCTCACGGGAGTGGTGGAAACAAGCGCCCACGAGAGATGAAAGACGTCAACTAGGATAAGAGGGGAAGACTGAAGATGATGTTCTACCTTGTAGAAGAAGGCCTACATCTGTCCCAGACAAAGGATCCGAACCATGATAAGGAGAATTTGAACACGTGACTGACGTGGGCCAGAATCCAAAAGGTCTAAGTTAAATTTCTTCCTTGTCAATAATGAGATTAAAGGGCTTGAAGTAAAGTTAGGAATATGAAAAGATTTTTCTGAAAAATTATATTCCTTATACTTTAAACAAGAAGTTTAATCTCACCTTTCTTCCCGTTTAAGATTGGACTATTGTAAACAACGGCTTAAAAGATATGATCTTAAGTTATAATAAAATGGACAATTATAAGTAAGCGCCGAGAATTTCCCTGGCCACCAATCACAAGGGAAGAGCACTAAAGACAAATATGTCACCGTTTCTGACAGAAGATCCCTCATTTGATAGGATGATGTTGGACACTCAGTTATACAAAGCCTACGGGCGACTTGAGTGGGCTAGAGTTTTCAGATCTTAAACGATCTGAAGGCCAAAAGAAAGGCAGAAAAGAAATTGGACACTCAGTTTACCAAGACAACTAGAGTGAGCCAGAGTATCTAGATCACATATGATTCGGTTATGCCGTAACCACGGGCAAGAGGTTGTTTATGTGAATCAACGCCACCTCTAAAGTAGAAGAAGTTGGAGAGGTGTCCCCAAAAGGACTTAAGGTAATGGAATCACTCTAAAAGGAGGTGATACATGTCCCAAACTTGGTTTCAGGAACAATGTTGGTCAAACTGGTTTGAGTCTAATCCAATAGGTCTGTAATAACTAAGAATGGTACAGTATTTATGTAGCCAAATGAATGATATATTTGTAATTTGTGCATCTATGCCATTATAGATTAAGACATGTTAAATATAAAGTCATTCAAAAGATAGCTAAGTTGAGATTGTTGTCTTTTGTCAGCCTAAACCCTCAAAATGAATGAGAGGTAGGCGAGGAGGCAAATCACCTTTCCATTCCGTCAAAGGAATAGAGAAAGAAGCACAACTCCTCTAGAACTTAGTCACACCTACACGGGTGATTTAAACTTGTACAAAATAGAGAAGGGAGACAAGTATGTTGTATCCTTCATTGACAATGATACAATGTATTGCATCATTTGTTTGTTGAAAATCAAAGATGAAGTTGTTGAAGCAGATAAGCGCTACAAAGCAGAAGTTGAATATCAATTAAGCCTACGGATTGAGGAATTCGTAGTGATAGAGGGGGAGAATGTGAAGCATCGTTCATCAAACAACTATTCCTTACTCACCTCAGTCTAACGGTGTTAGTCAAGCACATAACTGTACACCCAAATTATGTGGGCTAAGGCGATCCTTACCGCTAATGCGATTCTCAACAGAACTCTGCATGAGGATAAAGATAACCCTCCATGTGAAACTTGGAATGAATCCATATACAAATGTTGTGATGTGGGGTGGCTTGGTAGAAGTTGGAATAACGGAATAAGTTAAGTTGGACATAAGACTGTAGATTGCATATCCACTGAATCTGCAAATAACAATAGTGATTATCGCGTTTTGGTGTCAAAGAATGTTGAATTTTTTGAAGATAACTTTCCTTAAAAAGGAAAAAAAAGTAATTGCTCGAGGTTAACAAGAACCCGCGAGTGCCTGACTGTCCGTAGACGTTCCAGATCTACAGAACTCGGAAGTTGCTGACCATCCGAAATTTAATGTTCCAGATCTACAAAACTCAGGGATTATAGATGTTGAACCGATATAAAGCAAAGAGGGGACAAAGACTTATTCCAGACCTTCTAGCTTGTATGGTTAAGTATGAACCATGGACAATTAACATAGAATTGTCATCACTGCTTTGGAAATAAGCTACAAGAGAGAGAAATAGATTCCATCAGATAGAACCATACTTGTGTAATGATTGACCTTCCTCCAGGAAAAAGAACCTTTGTGTTGTAAAAATGGATACTCAAATTAAGTATGAAGTAGATGGATCTATTAACGAGTACAAGGCCTCAACTACTTGGACATATGCTCCTCTGTAAATAGCTTAACATAAAAGGCCACCGCAGTCTTGCGTGACATGGATGTTAAGACAACCTTCCTAACCGGAGAGTTGGTTTGATGGACTGTTGGCTTCCTCCTGAACTTACATTATGGTCATGGAAATTTCAGATAAAACAAAAACAATGAATTTGACTACAGAAACATTGACTCTGAAGCTAGAAAGCCAACAGTTGGAAAACCAAAAATCCAGTAAGGAATATACAAAATATACACACCATATACGTGACCTGCTTTTAGATACTTTCTAGAAATTATAATTTTACTCAAAAATAAAATACTACTATATTTAATATACAATTTCTTGTCTCGATTATTTTCTTGATGCAAGAAAAACGATGATGGTTCTTTTTCCTCATGTAGCTCATTTTAGAGTAAGGATCATAATAACTTCCTTAGGGACTAGTTTGCTCAAAAGCTTAAAGGCAAATTTTATAGGGTGGTGGTTAGACCGACTATGTTGTATGAGGCGGAGTGTTGGTCAATCAAGACTTCGCACATCCAAAAGATGAAAGTTGAGGAGATGAGAATGTTGAGATAGATGTGTGGGCATACAAGGATGGATAAAATTAAAAATAGTGATATCGGGACAGAGTGAGAGTGACCTTGGTGGAGGATAAGATGCGGGAAGCGAAGTTGAGATGGTTCGGTCATGTGCAGATGAGAGACATAAATGTTCCAATACGGAGGTGTGAGAAGTTGGCTATGGACGGGTTCATGAGGGATAGAGGTAGGCGGAAGAAGTATTGGGGAGAGGTGGTTAGACGGAATATGACACATGTGCAACTTACTAAAGACATGACCTTAGATAGGGGGTTGAGGAGGACACAGATTAGGCTAGTAGGTAGTTGAGTGTAGTCCTACTTATGCTTACAAACTGATAACTGGTAGTTGTAGTGTTATTATTGTAGGCCTGCTTAGCCTATCACACTAGTAGGCACATTATTGCTTTATAGTCCCCTATCACTTGATTACCACTGTTATGGGTTCTTTAGTGTACTTTGTTTATCTTATTTACCTGCGTTAGTTACTGCTTCCTTTTTCAGAAAGCGCTATCATGGCTTATTCTCTTTTGTTACCATCATTTTCATACTGCTTTAAATTTCGTGTCCGGGTCCGACCGTTTCTCTTGCTTTGCTTGTGCTTATGCTTTGTCTTGAGTCGAGGGTCTTTCAGAAACAACCGCTCTGCCTACCAAGATAGAGGTAAGGTCTGCGTACACTCTATTCTCCCAGACCCCACGTTGTGAGATTTCACTAGGTATGTTATTGTTGTTGTTGTCACAAAGAATATTAATGCTTACTAATTCGAACACAAGCGTCTGAATAACTTAGAGAATAGAAATTGTCATATTTAGGTGTTTTTTTTTCCTAATTTAATTTGTATAAAAGTTTCGCCACGAAGAGGAGTCTTGAATCAATAGTAAAATTGTCACCATATGTATGTCACGAGTTCATGTCATAAAATCAGTCAGTGATATTTGCATCATGGTTAGCTGCGTACATTACATTTCTGAAGTGTGGCCCTCTCTGATCCCTACGTGAACCCAAGATATTCCATGCATCAAGTTGCCCTTTTTTCATAAAGGTTTCATCATCAACTAAGTAATTGAATGAGTAACGTGGTAACTCTTACAACACTTGATCATGTATCTCACATAAAACGTGCCAAATTTTATATTCGAATCAAATGAAGTCATCATGAAAATTTGGTTTTAATATATAAGTATATATTTACATCCCACATTACATGATCCAAGCTGCAAGCCTGAAGAATTTCTTCATTTCAGTGGGCATACCTCCAATATAGAAAATAGGACATGTCACATTGGTGGAGCCTTAAGATTTTTTCCTTATAAATTTAATTACTATTTTGGCTCATTTGTCAAATATAGGTAGAGCCAAATTAAAGCCATATAAGCAGGGGTGTCCTAATAAGAGTAAAAATGATGGCCTTCAATTTCTTGAAATAATTGCTTTAGTGACCTTGCGCTTGAGCCTTTTGAGGGAGTGGACGACATATTTGTGGCAAATCTTGTTGCTTGACCGTCTCTCGGGTGAGATCTCGTTCAAAAAACCAGTCACCAAATGTCTTTGCAATTGTCTGTTAAAAAGGGAACAAGAATGTAAATTTCACATTGGACAATATTTTCTAAACACTTTCACTCACATTCTTATTTATTTTTAAAAACTTTAGGAGCTATGAGTACCTTATTATTCAACAAGACAACAGGACTATTCCAGGTGAAAGCATAGTCAGTTTGACAATGTATGAAGCAAGAGTTGATGAACATTCCTCTCTGTGAAGGGCTATATGATTTTGGTAATGCACTTACAAATTCTGCCCCAAAATCTGAAAACTCAAACCCAAAACAATCAGAAAAGTGCCAGCTAGCTTCTTCCGAATATGATTCCAGTAAAACTTACCTACATCTGGTTTTTACTGTTTACAGCCAACCAGTAGATGTCTGATGTGTGTTTGAATATACACAACTATCACTTAATGATGATTAATTAATGTATATATTATTGCACCAAACAGTAAACAAGGTATTTACCATATGATTCGTGATTGATAAATTTTACCATATGATGTTGCGATAAATTATCTTGATACCATACCAGCAGTTATAAATTATAATGATTGTGTTTGCCTTTAATTGAAACGAAAATAATTTCTATTGTTCAAGAATTTAAATTTCTTCATTATTCTGATTTGATCTTCGTATCATTGATCACAGGTCGCTTTTAATGGCACTTTCATTGTAAAAAAATCCAATCACGCAAAGGATTTTTCATCAAGTACTATATATTGAGATTCTTGGGACTATATTGTGGCACTAACCTCGTAACATGTTTTGCTGATCGGAAGAGCATTTATTGAAATCTGGCTTACAGTATTTCACAAAGTCAGCACGGTCTGCGAACGGTATAACCGTTTCTGGTATCTGTAAATATGCACCAAAAATAATTTGATCATAACAATAACAAAATACTATTGTTGAATTGGAAAAGGAATTAAAGAATATGCTTATAGTGTTGTGTATTTGGTGACTAGTAAACAATTACAAACCTGGAATGAATCATAAGCAGAATTGAGTATGAAAAGTGGTGTCTTGATATATTGTTGTAAATTTTGTGGGAAGAAACACTGCAAGTTATAATTTGAGAAATTATTAAAGAAAATAAGTCCATTACATATGAACCAAGACTGGTGATGAGATTGCTCTTACCAATGCTGGACTCATTCTTGAAGTACATGATGAAGGCAACATTTTAGATGAATTCTACAACCCAAGTAAAAGATAGTTCATGTTAGAATCTTGCACGATGATATTTAATCAAATGTATAACAACAACAATTTGTATTCAACAATCAGAATCACATTCTTGTCATAAAAAAAATGTCTTGGTTAAGGTGGTACTAATATATGGAGTACTTGCTAGCTTTGGTTTTTGTAAGACGATATGAAGTTATCAATAAATTCAATAGTGTTTTCTTTGAGATGAGCCTTAATTAGAAACAAAAAGACTTCACTAAGGAGTTATAGTTCTCAAATTATATTTAAATATATATGGTGTGTATATGTATGTATAAATAAATTTTCAATGTGTTGTGTGCATGTGGGAAGACTAGAGACGATCTTTCCTAGCCTAAATTTTCATGAACAAAGTTATCTGATACATGTGCTCAAAGATGAATATAGGATTTGATCTTTATGGGTTCGGAATTCTATGATAGCTAGCGACCTCAAAGTGCGAATTACTGGATTCGAAATTTAATATTTGTACATATTCAGCGAAAGTTACTTGGTCGGCCGAATCCATACTTACACTTTGGATCCGACCCAACATATGTTGGTCGGATCTCGGAGATAATAGATGGTGGAATAGTAAAAAAATGACGGAGAAACTAAATCGGACACCATAATTATTAAAAACCAAAAAGATATAATATATGTCTGGGGGAGAGAGAGATTACATGTAAGTTAACCACTTCAGCATAGGTTGACTCCAATACTTTTGCTCTCTTGTCACCATTGCTAAAAGAAAGAAATTGTGATTTTTATGTTGCTATTGACAAAATACAATCTTAGATTTCAATGTTTTAGGCATTGAGTTTTTTGGGATCTTACTCAAGTAAAAAGTAGGCACCATCTGAGAGGCATTTTACTATAGTTGTGCTAGGTAATAGAACTCTAAAACGATCACAATTGATCATAGTGCCCAATCCACCGGCTGAACAACCTCCGAGAATAGCCTGTAATTTTACACTATCAATATATAACTTAATTTATTGTAACATGTTATTCTACATTATTTATCAGATTATAAATTAAGTCTTAAAAGTTAGTTGCATAATCTAATAGTATAAAATATTATACACTATGAATGCACGAACTTATATATATACTTCTTTCTTTATTGTAGTTTTGTTTATTAAAATGATAAATTCCACTACTTGGCCATACATTTTTTGCGTTCTTCATTCCTTTGGCTAGTAATTCCTCCATAATTGCTTGAAAAATCCTTGCACCTCTATAATGTTGATTAGTAGCCTGAAATGTGATTTTGACATATTAATATAATTGTAAGTATATAGGACATAATTAAAGTCTACATTTGATAATAGAAATGTGGTACTAATTGAGATCGATTCTCAATGACATACTTTGTCGACTGCTTCAACGTCTCCAGTGTATGAAGATCCATCACAGTATCTGATCATGATTCTGTGCCAATTGTAAAAGTCTGTAAATAAAAATAATCAATAGTCAATATAGTTATTCAATTAATAAGAAGTATGCATCTAAATTTTATATATATATTTACCTGGATTATAGGTCTTATTGTTGCTTAGCAAGCCGCTAAAATTACGGGTGTTGGGCATATGGTTAGAGGAGCCATTGCTGTAGCTAAGACGATGTCCACAATCTTCCACACTTCTACACCATCCTCCCCCCTAATTAATCACGTACAAAGCTATTAATTAGCACAAGTATAAATTGCTCTAAACTTGATATAGACTAAGCAATTACATGAATTTGAAATAGGAATTAATGTTGTTGCAAATATGGGCGTCAAATTTAGCCAATAAGGATATATCCCGCTCAAGTTTGAAGAAATATAATTGCACGGTTTTCCTTCAAATGGACTGATCTTTAATTTTTTCTCTTCAAATGGAATGATTTTTAATTTTTGTCCATAACACAAGTTCTTTAAAAGTACGGGATATAACTCGTGGAACATTATAATGCAAAAATATACTCTTATATCTGGCGGAAAAAATTACTTATTACAAGAGGCAAAAATTAAATACTAACACAAAATGGGGCATAAGTGCCAATAAAAGTGTGGATAAATATGGCTCACCTCAAGCCAAACTACCCAATTATTGACTCCATCTCCAAACCCTTTGTCATAATGGTATGCTGCTGGACTTCCGTCCAAACAAACTGTAAATTATTTGTCACCACAAACAAGTTAGTAAAACTACACATTAAATAATTCTTTACCACTTTGATTTTTATCAAGAAGTTAAGTATTTAACCAGCTCCTTTTGAGACGGCATCTTGAACAAGTGTTTTCTCAACAGTGTTTGGTAAAACTTCTGCTTTTACTTGTATCAATGAACAAATCAGTAGGAAAACCAACTGATGCCCTCTTGATGATACCCTTCTGCAACAAAAAAAAAGTTATGAACGAGAAACATAAATAATTATATCTTAGAGACCAAAAAACCACATTAAATTATGTGTGTTTATTATATTTCTACGTGGAGATCTAGCTAGAACTAATGCAACTATTAATACTCTTTGATCAACCCAAAATTATTGTTGGCATGTATGTGGCATTGAGCTGATTTCATGGAGTCAACACTTCAATGATTATCCTACAATGTTTGGAGAATTTTTAGCATTTCCTTCTACTCTCTCCTCAAATTATTTGTCGCGATTACTAAAAATAGTTATCTCAAATTATTTGTTGTGTTAGTAGTTCAAAACATAATTAATTATTTTTTTCTCCATTTACCATTTGTCATTAATGAAGATGACATAAATAGAGTAAATAATGTATATAAGGGTGAACCGGTGAAGTATGTCAAATACCATTTCCTAATTAATATTTTTTTAAGGGATGTGTAAACCAAAAAAATAAAATAATTTGAGACAAAAGGAGTATAGTTTAATTAGAACAAATTAAATATCTCTCATTGAAAAATCTTGTATAAAGGTTGTCTCTGTATAAAGATTGTCTATAAAGGTAGCTTATATACCGTCAAACCTCTATATAAGTTATTCTCTTTAATATTTCACTATAACGATAAAAAGGTGAAATCGCTTTCATGTTATATTACATTATATATTTTACATAAAGTAACATTTTATAGCATGTAAAAAAAATTCGGACAAATAACGTCAGGTTTGCATCTATATATATACCTCATTGTGGAGACCTCTTGTGATGTGTGCAAAGAATGGGTTTGTGATGGAGTCTTAATTACCAATCCTATAATGTCTTGTCGTTTGAAGAGGTACTCTCCGAGCAAATATATATATATATTTGAAATGCAGAGGCAATGACAAGAAATGCGGCATTACATTAGTTTATAACTATATTCATTCACTCTCATACCACTCATACGCGTATTGGACACCATTTTCTAAAAATATGTATGGAGAGAAACTCTTAAAGAATAAAATAAAATTTCGGAAGGCACTGAAAATTATTCAACTATGCCTGTTCTTGTAAATTTGCGACATAGAGGAAAACATTTTCCTTCTTTATTACTCTTTCCGTCCAAAAAGATTGACATACTTTTCTTATTAATTTGTCCCAAAAAAGTTGGCTCCTTTCTATATTTATAAACAATTTATCTTTATAATATCATTTATAATCATATAACTATCTAAAATTTATTTTGGATCACACATTTCAAAAGTCTTTCTTTTTTATTTTCCAAAAAAAAGGTGGCAAGTTAAACTAGGTTTTTGAGAAGGAGGGAGTAGTAATTTTCTTTTACAATATTCTCCTTTATTTTGAGAAAAATTAAAAGTAATACGGTAGATGCTCAAAATCCCGACGTCATAAGTGACAGACCACTTGTCAAGACTTTGAAGAAGGGGGAAGCCAAGTGATAAACTTGAGGTGAATGATTCGTTTCTGGATGATTGTGTAATGGCGGGTTCACATGATATGATTTCATGGTACGCTGATTTTGCCAACTATCATACAAGTGACATTATGCCAAGTTATCTTAGCACTGAGCCTCATGTCGACCACTCCACTGAGAGAGATGATGATGAGGATGATAAGGATGATGATAAGAGACCATAGAGGCATAATGAAGGATATCCATGTAGTGATGTTCGAGGAGTTAGAGAGTGCTCGCTCGATTGTGAGAGTAGCAGGTGTTCAGGAGGAGAGGTGGACACAGTAATAGCTACGCAGAGGTTTGTGGAAGAGCTACGAGAATAGAGTGGTAGAAAGACCGATGGAACTAGTTTATCTTTGGCTCCACCTTTGGATGCTCATCTTCCACCATCAGTGGGTCCGGTGATCCCGATCACTATCAGTGTTGAGCCTGCACTATCATCAGAGATAGATCCGATAGGCCAACCTTCACCCCAGCTGACACAGTTAATAGAGATACTATCACGCCCATTTTCGACCGCGACATTTTTATTTTCTAAACTCCTAAATTTGATAACAATGTTAGAAAATAAAATAAAATGCTAAATATGCTAAAGAATGCTAAAATATTTAAAAGTGTAAAAATGCTAAAGTACAAAAGAGGTGCTAGAAATTGCTAAGGGTGCTGGATTGCTAAAGGTGCTAAAGTTTAAAAAGGGTTGCTAGAATGCTAAGGGTTCGCGGAGTCGCCACCTAATTAATTGGGTGAATTAGGACACCTAAATGTCGACTAGGTTAAAGCCAACACTAACTCCATTTTTTATGGTCTGCTAAACTTAATGAGATTCTGGGTAAGGGTTCTTTATTAATCTAGAGGGAAGGGGTTAGGCACCCTCTAAGATCCGCTAACTTGCGGTTATCCTGCCAAACCTATGGTTAATTATTATGCTAGAAAAAGGTATATTTAAAAAAGTCAAGGTCAGTTTTGAAAAAATATGCAATTAGGATGCCATATTAGATATAGGTAAAAAACAGTAGTAAGATGTATGCAAGTATTCGTCTACCCTAAGAGTACATATCGCTTAGCATGATAACATAATATTATTGTGATAGGGGAAAACGTGGCCTGCTGTATTTTCTTACTATGTATTAATAGGAATTTGCAACACGATTTTAAGAATGTTTTGGCAAATAATATCCCAGCTTATTATGCAAGTGTAGGGTATTAAGTGATCTATTATAACTGTTAAACAAGGCAAGGCGAACCTGAAGTAATTAATTTAAGGCAAGTAGGTCAAACTTATTTCTAGCTATTGATTCAAGGCTAAACTATTCTAAATGCTAATTAGTTAGTGTAGCGTTTAGACAATTAATTTACAACAAATAAATGAGGCAGAATAAATAATAAGTGAAGATGACTCGAAGGAAAGGCGATGTCTTTTCGCCGGCGGCTTGGATTTTCAGGGCGGAGATGAGGATACACACAGATGCAGGTTTTCACGTTTACTACAATGAGTCTCGCCATGAGACTCTTTGTTGCTCCGATGCGTTTTCATGCAAAAATAAGAAAGATAAGGATTAGTACGAGCCCAAATAATAATTGATACAAATAATTAGGACGAGCACATATGTTTGCTGCATAACGTGTCACAATGACTCAAGACTAAAGGAAAAGCGGCGGGCGATCCATCGGGCCACTGGTGCAACGATTAAGCAGAAAGGCAAAAATGGCCCAAAACATGCAATCTGAATCATAGGTCATGCGACTTGATAAATGCTGTCTGTCACAACTTGATGGCGAGCAATAGGCAGCGGTAAACGAGGAATCGAGTAAAATGGTGGACCTAACACATTCGTGGGTCAAGCAGATAATGCGAGCGAAATGGATATTTGCAGGCCTTAGTTTCAGTTATTAAGACAAGATTTTTCCTTTTAAACTCAAACAATTTTCATAGGCATGCTGCAGTCAAGGAAGACAATCAGTCCATATCCCAACTTTCTAAAAGCGAATCTCCTGCTTAAAATGCATGTTAGAAAATAAATAATAAAATGCTAAATAGTTAAAAAGGCTTAAATGTGTTAAAATGCTAAAAAGGGTGCTAAAATATTAAAAGTGCTAAAAAGGCTAAAAGGCTTAAATGCTAAAGGCAGTGCTTATATTACTCTTTGACAGAATAACACATAACCCTAGACATAAGCTGGCAGTCAACTGCTTTAAAGGGCAGGACTGCATACACATTGCATAGATAAGGCATTTTAACTTAGGCAAACTTGATCCAGTTTTCTGATTCACACTATCTAATTGGACTGATTCCTTGCAATAGGCTTAACATGATACCTAAGTGACTTAATTGGCGATTAAATGTGCTAAGCTAACAAACCCAATTATGTATTGCAAGGGAGGAAACTTAAGAAACAGATATTCATATTTTTCTAATTACACCAGCTTTTTTATAAGTATTCATATTTCTAATTACACCAGCTCTTTTATATGTGTTATGAGTAGGCTATTTCCAGGTTGGTAATCACAGCATGCGAAAGGGTTGTTTGCTATGTGACATGAATATGGCTATATGAATCACATACTTTAATCAACATATTGTCCTCCATTAACCGAGTGCACAAGTAATGATTTAAAGACCCCCTGGATTATTCTTACTCAGGATGGCTTGCAAATAGAAGACAGCGTGAGCGGGAACAACATACGAAACACAACGGATCTTTAACATGTTATCCCATCCATGCCTATAACTAAACATGCTACATATTAATCCGATAGGTTCGAACAACAGATAAAATTCATCAACATACTGCAAAAATGACTAAACATGTATAAATGACCATTAAATTAAACCAACCACATTTAATAAGCACATCATCATTATACAAATCACAGAGTATAAATCGTATGAGGAATTTAAAAGGAAACGAGTTTACCTTCTCGGACGACGAGGCGTATCAAGTCGTCGGTCCACTCGACGGGTTTTGGGTTTGCGATGCGAATAGAAAGGCAATGTTTGTTTGCTGATTTTTGGGCTGGAATTGAAATAAGGGGTTTGAACTTCCTATTCCTGTGGTGCTAATGGTCTAGGTGCTGAACCCTAACTCCCGATGCTCTACTGTCTCTTCTCTGTGTTCGACTGCTCTGCTTGCATGCGTGAAGACGATTGCCGCCTCACTGAGCTCCGCCTTCTGTGCTCTGCCCTGCTCTTCCCTCTGTTCGACTCCTATCTGCCCTGAATCGATGCTATGGGTCTCCTCCCCCTTTTCCCCCTCATTTTCGAGTGTATGGAGATGGGTTTATATAGCCTCAATGTTGGTTCCCAATTAGGGCTGAGATTGGGCTAATATTGGTGCTGATTCGTGCTGCTTGAACAGGTAAGGTAAGGAAAAGATTGAGGGATTTGAAGGATATTTCGTGTGATTTGTAGTGATTCGATAAGGTACGATCTGAGGGATTTGTGTAGGGATTCGGTTTATCTATGGTAAGAAGGGCTGGCTTCGTGCATGGGTAAGGAAGGCTCCTGGATTCTCCGGCGAGAATCTCGGGGTGTGCTGGTGTTGCGATGGGGAGGGGAAGAGGCGAGGTGAAAGCGGCGGTCGCTCTTTAGGTTTAGGGTTTCGTGAGAGGGAGAGACCATGAAAGGGCTGCTGGACTTTCTTTTCTTTTAGGTTCTGTCGACGAAGGGGGGTAAGGAAACAATAAGAAATTTGGGAAATGGGCTTTGCGGGTAGTGGGCTGGGTAGAAATAGGTTAAGTGTTAGGTTAGTTTTAATTAGGCTTTTAATTAGTTAACTAGTAGTAATTTAAATTAACAAATGTGATTAAGTTATTTAGGTGCTCCATTAATCTAATTGTTATCAAAAAATAAATGCGGGCGTGCTATTTAATTAATGCTTAATACTTTAGACTGCGGCGCTATTATTTAAAATCTCATTATTATGCATTATTGCGAAGTTAAATTAAAATTGAATTGAGTTTAGATTAAATTATTTAAATGCTAAATGCAAGTATGATATTTAAGAATTGTTTAAAGCTTTTATAAATGCGACGCTATTAAATGCATGTATTAGATTAAAATTGATTTTAAATTACAAATGATTGTGAAATTCTCTTGCGTATTAATAAATGCGGATATGCTATTTGACACGACGTCATTGCTAAATTATTTATTTTATGTATTTATTGTTAGTTATTTAAGAATTACGACAGAGCTTGAAATTAATTAATGCGGGCGCGAAACTCTAAGTGCTTAATACTCTACGTAAAATGCGGTGTTATTATTAAATTATTTATTCATGCCTGTATTAATGTTTTATCGCTGCATTTTATTATAAAAAATCATTAAAAAAATATTTTACAAAATTAGTCTAATTTTATAGCTAATGACTGGACGGGAGGGTCAAAATTGGGTGTCAACAGCTGTCCCTCTTTGTATGGAGATGATGGAAGAATCTTCGGACAAAGACGTTGACTCATAGCCAATTTTGTCTCGATCTTCAGAATTGCAAAAATCTTGGCGGTAGCGGTGTATGAAAAATCAAAATCTGTCGATGTCGAGTTATGGCGACCTTTGGGTTACCATGGTCGAAACACGAGGCGGGCTAACAAGGACTGTTGTCGGTGTCGAGTTATGGCGACAACTGGCTACCGTATCGAAACACCAAGGCGGGTTAATGCGGACTCAAAACTGTCCCAGTGTCGAGTTATGACGACACTGGGCTACCATGGTCAAAACACCAAGGCGGGCTAACGCGGACTCAAAATTGTCCCAGTGTCGAGTTATGATGACACTGGGTTATGGTGCAAAAAGTAAAACAAAAATAACTGGCTTGAACAGGGTGTCTGCTATGACTTATGGTCTGGGTTACATGATGATGTGGGCGAGTGGGCCGAGCCAGGCGGCTACGCCGTTCGTTGGGAAGGTTGGCCCTCCAACAAATTGCCCCGGTTCGCTGTAAGAGAAAATCCACGTTGTGCTCCTGCTCCTGCATGCTAAGACTTGAACAAACGGTTAGTGCATAACTGTTAAGGCAAAAAATGATGATGCATAAACTTTTAAGCAATGCAACTGTGAGTAGAAAATGTTATCCTACAAAAATGTGATGTCTGCTGTGTTGATGCGATGCTGCAAATTTTGTGATTTCGCCCTTGCACGGACGTGTTGCGATGGTGAATGCGGATATGTTGTCCTTGCTGCAAATGTCCCTGTAGACTAAAGCTCAAGAAAGAGTTAGTGCATAACTGCTAAGACAGAATAATAAAGCATGGGTAAGAAATGCAATTTCGAGAGTATAGAAATCGTCCTTGCGTAGATGTGATATGCTGATGATAGCGTCATTTTCGGACTTGTTGTGCTGATAACGTCGTTGCCTGGACGTGTTGCTGCTGGCGTCGTTGCGTGAGCGCAATCGCGATGATGTCGTTACTGGACACAATCGCGTCGCGTCGTTGCTGAGCGTATTATTCTTTGGCGTCGTTGCGTCGCAATCGCGATGATGTCGTTACTGGACATAATGTTGATAACGTCGTTGCTGGGCGTGTTCTTCTTTGGCGTCGTTGCGTGAACGCGATCGATGGCGTCGTTGCACGGGCGTTCTTCTTTGGCGTCGTTGCGTAGACGCAATGCTGATGATGTCGTTGCCTGGACACAATGCTGATGACGTCGTTGCCTGGACGTATTGCTGCTGGCGTCGTTGCGTAGACGCAATGCTGATGATGTCGTTGCCTGGACATAATGCTGATAACGTCGTTGCCTGGACGTGTTGCTGCTGGCGTCGTTGCGTAGACGCAATGCTGATGATGTCGTTGCCTGGACATAATGTTGCTGCTCCTGTAGAATAAATGCTCCTGCAAGTTATGCTTGAGAAAAACGTTAGTGTATACCTGTTTAAACAAAATGATAATTACATATGAGAAGTGCATTTTTATGGGTAGAGATATCGTCCCTGATATGCGAGATAGTGCGAGGTGTTGTCCTTGCACGGACGTGCTAGACGCTGCAAATGATGAATTGCCATGATGCCTTTGTGCGATGCGTGGGTTGCCAATTTGACTTTATGCCCGAGTTGATGCGCTAGGTTTTGTTGCGGAACTCTGAACTTTGACTGCTGATTGTTGATGCCACTTTCTGTTGTTGCTGCTGCTGCTTTTGCTGCGGACTTTGAATTTTGGATTTTTGTCATATCCTCTGCCTCTGTACGCTTTTTGCGAAGAAATTTCTTGTCGTATTTTCCGCCGGCTATTGCACTTTCTCGCTTCATTATGAAAAGACCGCGCCAAGAAAATTTGTGAGTTTTAGTGGGTCGATTCAGATCCGACGCCGCTTGTTCCTTGATATCCGCGCGTTCGCCTGTTTGGACTTGCAACCCCGCCTGCAGTTTCTGCTTTGTCCCGTTTGAATACGCAGCGGTGTTTGCCTAAAGTGGGTCTCAATGTAGTTGTCGCACGCATTGCAAAAGAGGTTCATGGTGGCTCTTGGTTGTGTTTAGCCGAGTATGGTAGGCATTTGTGGGATATATGAGTGCATTGTATATTGGTGAATGGGATACGCAGTAGAAGGTACCGTAATAATTTTGATGATCTTGGTTATTTGCAGTGACGAGTGCTTTAGTGATGTTTCTGTGCCTTCTGATTTTGGCCTGCAGGGTTGCCATTTGCTGTGGTAATTGTGCGAGCTGCTCGATCGGATCTATGCTACTTTTCTTTTCTGAGACCCCTGCTTTGCTTATGGGAACCAAGACAGGTTCCGACTCGTTCTGCTCAAATGTCCTTGAATCGGTCATGTCGCTGGACCGTGCCTTTGATCTTGGGAAATATTGATGCTCTGTCATTGCTTAGTCAAATACAAATCGACCTTTGGGGAGATGATAAATCCTTTAGACAACATGTAGCAAACTGCGTTAGTGTAAAGCACGTGATTTTGCGAAAGTGTAAATAACATTTAGCAAGTATATGTTGCACACAAACTGTCACATTGCGAGCGAGTCCTAACATGCATGGGGACCTCTTTATGCCAGAGGTAGGCCTAAACGTCACATATGCGAAGTCATGATGGATTTTGTCCAAGCCGTCCAACTGTAATGCTTTTGTTGGAAATGGCGACCAAATGACGGTGCACTTTTCCCAATTTCGGCATGTCATGATTAGGCTTGGATTTGTCTGTCATTGCCACGCTACACATAATATGCTGGTTGGTCGTTGGGTTGAGAAACCCGTCGACAAGTTTGGTGTCTTCCTAATTGTGGTGTCGATGCCAGGGACCGACCCACCTAAGGTAAATGCATGCATGCCCTAAAATAAGGGTGATATAGCTCTATCTTAAGTTTCTAAGATTTGGCTTACTAGACGCAAGGTTCCCGAGCGGACTACTCGAGTGAGAAGGCTACGCGATCACCGGTTGGACCGGATTCTCCGCGCAAAATACCAACTCTCTTAAATTTGGGTGTTTGAAAGAAATTTGCAGGTGCGCAAAGCACACCCGCGTGTGAGTGTGTGATTGTGTGAATTTTCCTGAATGGAAGAAATATGAGCGGAATGCCAGTTTAAGGAAAGCAGTAAAGCATGTAGCAATTAAAATAAATAAACAAAAATACAGCACACAAAATTAAATGCAAAAGTAATGCCAAATAATAACCCTAGGTTTGTTGTGGTTAAGAACCTAAAATCCCCAGCAGAGTCGCCATTTCTGTCACGCCCATTTTCGACCGCGACATTTTTATTTTCTAAACTCCTAAATTTGATAACAATGTTAGAAAATAAAATAAAATGCTAAATATGCTAAAGAATGCTAAAATATTTAAAAGTGTAAAAATGCTAAAGTACAAAAGAGGTGCTAGAAATTGCTAAGGGTGCTGGAATGCTAAAGGTGCTAAAGTTTAAAAAGGGTTGCTAGAATGCTAAGGGTTCGCGGAGTCGCCACCTAATTAATTGGGTGAATTAGGACACCTAAATGTCGACTAGGTTAAAGCCAACACTAACTCCATTTTTTATGGTCTGCTAAACTTAATGAGATTCTGGGTAAGGGTTCTTTATTAATCTAGAGGGAAGGGGTTAGGCACCCTCTAAGATCCGCTAACTTGCGGTTATCCTGCCAAACCTATGGTTAATTATTATGCTAGAAAAAGGTATATTTAAAAAAGTCAAGGTCAGTTTTGAAAAAATATGCAATTAGGATGCCATATTAGATATAGGTAAAAAACAGTAGTAAGATGTATGCAAGTATTCGTCTACCCTAAGAGTACATATCGCTTAGCATGATAACATAATATTATTGTGATAGGGAAAACGTGGCCTGCTGTATTTTCTTACTCTGTATTAATAGGAATTTGCAACACGATTTTAAGAATGTTTTGGCAAATAATATCCCAGCTTATTATGCAAGTGTAGGGTATTAAGTGATCTATTATAACTGTTAAACAAGGCAAGGCGAACCTGAAGTAATTAATTTAAGGCAAGTAGGTCAAACTTATTTCTAGCTATTGATTCAAGGCTAAACTATTCTAAATGCTAATTAGTTAGTGTAGCGTTTAGACAATTAATTTACAACAAATAAATGAGGCAGAATAAATAATAAGTGAAGATGACTCGAAGGAAAGGCGATGTCTTTTCGCCGGCGGCTTGGATTTTCAGGGCGGAGATGAGGATACACACAGATGCAGGTTTTCACGTTTACTACAATGAGTCTCGCCATGAGACTCTTTGTTGCTCCGATGCGTTTTCATGCAAAAATAAGAAAGATAAGGATTAGTACGAGCCCAAATAATAATTGATACAAATAATTAGGACGAGCACATATGTTTGCTGCATAACGTGTCACAATGACTCAAGACTAAAGGAAAACTGGCCCAGGGCAGTCACTGGGCCCTGGGTGCAAACAGTTAAGCAGAAAGGCAAAAATGGCCCAAAACATGCAATCTGAATCATAGGTCAGGCGACTTGATAAATGCTGTCACAATACGAAAACAGTGGCGAGCAATAGGCGGACGAGTGAGAATCGAGTAAAATGGACTGGACCTAACACATTCATGGGTCAAACAGATAGTGCAGAGGCAGAAATGGATATTTGCAGGCCTTAGTTTCAGCTATTAAGACAAGATTTTTCCTTTTAAACTCAAACAATTTTCATAGGCATGCTGCAGTCAAGGAAGACAATCAGTCCATATCCCAACTTTCTAAAAGCGAATCTCCTGCTTAAAATGCATGTTAGAAAATAAATAATAAAATGCTAAATAGTTAAAAAGGCTTAAAGGTGTTAAAATGCTAAAAAGGGTGCTAAAATATTAAAAGTGCTAAAAAGGCTAAAAGGCTTAAATGCTAAAGGCAGTGCTTATATTACTCTTTGACAGAATAACACATAACCCTAGACATAAGCTGGCAGTAAACTGCTTTAAAGGGCAGGACTGCATACACATTGCATAGATAAGGCATTTTAACTTAGGCAAACTTGATCCAGTTTTCTGATTCACACTATCTAATTGGACTGATTCCTTGCAATAGGCTTAACATGATACCTAAGTGACTTAAGCTGGCAGTTCATGCTAAGCTAACAAACCCAATTATGTATTGCAAGAGAGGAAACTTAAGAAACAGATATTCATATTTTTCTAATTACACCAGCTCTTTTATAAGTATTCATATTTCTAATTACACCAGCTCTTTTATATGTATTATGAGTAGGCTATTTCCAGGTTGGTAATCACAGCATGCGAAAGGGTTGTTTGCTATGTGACATGAATATGGCTATATGAATCACATACTTTAATCAACATATTGTCCTCCATTAACCGAGTGCACAAGTAATGATTTAAAGACCCCCTGGATTATTCTTACTCAGGATGGCTTGCAAATAGAGAAGACACATGAACAGGGGAACAACATACGAGAAACACAACGGATCTTTAACATGTTATCCCATCCCACAGCTATAACTAAACATGCTACATATTAATCCGATAGGTTCGAACAACAGATAAAATTCATCAACATACTGCAAAAATGACTAAACATGTATAAATGACCATTAAATTAAACCAACCACATTTAATAAGCACATCATCATTATACAAATCACAGAGTATAAATCGTATGAGGAATTTAAAAGGAAACGAGTTTACCTTCTCGACAATGACATTCGGCGTATCAAGTTGTCGGTCCACTCGACGGGTTTTGGGTTTGCAATGCGAATAGAAAGGCAATGTTTGTTTGCTGATTTTTGGGCTGGAATTGAAATAAGGGGTTTGAACTTCCTATTCTGCGGTGCTAATGGTCCAGGTCTTTGAACCCTAACTCCGATGCTCTCATCTCGCTCTGTGTTCGATCGCTCGCTGCACGCGTGAAGACGATTGCGCCTCACCGAGCTCGCGCCACGTGCTCCGCCGCTCTTCCTCTGTTCGACTCTATCCGCCTGAATCGATGCTATGGGTCTCCTCCCCCTTTTCCCCCTCATTTTCGAGTGTATGGAGATGGGTTTATATAGCCTCAATGTTGGTTCCCAATTAGGGCTGAGATTGGGCTAATATTGGTGCTGATTCGTGCTGCTTGAACAGGTAAGGTAAGGAAAAGATTGAGGGATTTGAAGGATATTTCGTGTGATTTGTAGTGATTCGATAAGGTACGATCTGAGGGATTTGTGTAGGGATTCGATTTATCTATGGTAAGAAGGGCTGGCTTCGTGCATGGGTAAGGAAGGCTCCCGGATTCTCCGGCGAGAATCTCGGGGTGTGCTGGTGTTGCGATGGGGAGGGGAAGAGGCGAGGTGAAAGCGGCGGTCGCTCTTTAGGTTTAGGGTTTCGTGAGAGGGAGAGACCATGAAAGGGCTGCTAGACTTTCTTTTCTTTTAGGTTCTGTCGACGAAGGGGGGTAAGGAAACAATAAGGGCTGGGAAATGGGCTTTGCGGGTAGTGGGCTGGGTAGAAATAGGTTAAGTGTTAGGTTAGTTTTAATTAGGCTTTTAATTAGTTAACTAGTAGTAATTTAAATTAACAAATGTGATTAAGTTATTTAGGTGCTCCATTAATCTAATTGTTATCAAAAAATAAATGCAGGCGTGCTATTTAATTAATGCTTAATACTTTAGACTGCGGCGCTATTATTTAAAATCTCATTATTATGCATTATTGCGAAGTTAAATTAAAATTGAATTGAGTTTAGATTAAATTATTTAAATGCTAAATGCAAGTATGATATTTAAGAATTGTTTAAAGCTTTTATAAATGCGACGCTATTAAATGCATGTATTAGATTAAAATTGATTTTAAATTACAAATGATTGTGAAATTCTCTTGCGTATTAATAAATGCGGATATGCTATTTGACACGACGTCATTGCTAAATTATTTATTTTATGTATTTATTGTTAGTTATTTAAGAATTACGACAGAGCTTGAAATTAATTAATGCGGGCGCGAAACTCTAAGTGCTTAATACTCTACGTAAAATGCGGTGTTATTATTAAATTATTTATTCATGCCTGTATTAATGTTTTATCGCTGCATTTTATTATAAAAAATCATAAAAAAAATATTTTACAAAATTAGTCTAATTTTATAGCTAATGACTGGACGGGAGGGTCAAAATTGGGTGTCAACAGATACGACTCAGATATATGCTTGATGCGTCCTCAGAGAAGTCCTCACTTCATGTTTTATTATATATGCATTGGGGATAATGCATGATTTATTTGTTGGGGTGGGTATACTGAGTCTGAGTTGTAGGTATTTTGGATATTTTGTGGCTTTTGAATTTTCTTAGCCAGGATTGTTTCCCGAGAACATTTATTTTCTGTTGAACTTAGAATGTTTAGTTAGTTTGTTATGTATTTTGTTTCGTAGAATGTGTTAGATGTATTTTATATACACCTTTTGAGTCATTGTTAGTTAGTATTTTACTCATTTCGTTTGTGTTTAGTATATTATTATGGTCGTTTTTCTTTCTTTTGAGTCACACCGGTCCTAAATGGAGAAATGACAAAAAGATGAAAAAATGAGCTTAATTGAGATGGAATTGCACACTAAAAAAGCCAAGAAATGAAGCCTAAGAAGTCCCGGAAAGTATAGAAGAAATCAGACGAAGTCCGGACGAGAAAATGACACAAAATCAGAAAACGTCACAGGCGCCGCGGCGCCCAAACTTCTGTGAGCCAGGAATTGCCTCAGGACTTTCGGCACCGCAGTGCCGAGGCGTAAAAATCACGTTCTGGGCCGAAATTTGACACGTTTTCAGGGTCCACAATGCAATAGTTTCTCAATTATATAATCCCTAAAACTTTGATCTTACGAGGTAGCTTGGAATTCTTGTACATATTCTACAACACAACTCTTGGAGGCCACAATATTGGAGACCTAGTTCTAGTATTTTATTTTCTCTTTCTTTCTTTTTAATTCGGTTTATGTATGGATTTTGTGTTAGTTCTTAGCGTGATTATGGCTAGGAGCTAAACAATCGATTATGGTTTTCCTTATGAATCGCTTGAAACTTTTATTCATGAATTAATGCAGTAGCTTAATTTCTTCTTCACTTGATTAAGATTTAGTCAATATTTGATATGAATGTTTGATAATTAATTGATCACTAATTATCATAACCTATATGATTTCGAATCAAAATTCTGAAAGGTGAGATTTGGATATGCTGTAATTGACTAGACATAGGTTAAAATCGCGGACGAAAGTACCCCGATACTTGTGTAGCATTATAGGTTATTGTTCTTAATCCTCATATGTGGTAAATCTTATCATAGAAATATAGAAGAGTTCTGCACTGGGGTTGAGTGATTATATGTCCTAACCGGAATATAAGACAGTCTAGTTAACCGCTATCTTAACGAAGAAGAAGAATCATTCTAGTCGCATTAAGGATTGAATAAAGTGAATAGTCGAGGATTTTGAAAGCCCTATCTCCATCATAACTGATTAAACCCTAGTAAATTAGTTTAGTTTATGCACTTAGTCTTAGTTATTAGATAAAAACACAAATAAATTGACGTTCACCAAATAGAAATCACAGCTTAGATAATCGGTACTTGATAACCAGTCTCTGAGGACGATATTCGGTCTTACCAGACTATATTACTTGTGAACGATACGTACGCTTACGTGAGCAGTCGAATATCGCCTAACAGTATGTCGTGTATTGGTCAAGTATAACTGAAGATTGTGACTTATATAGTGTTGATTTGATTAGTTTATGACATGTATGATTTGTTTTGACCCCTTCAAAAGTTTTTGTTTGATGTGCATATGTATTTAATAGATGATGTATTGACATGCATGAATCATTTTGTGATATTATGCCTATTAGAATCGTGATTGATAAATGTCTTGAGAATTTGATTTAGAAGTTGTGATAGAAAAAGTGATTGTAATTCATATGCCGTGTGTGTGAGATTGTTTTTATTGAGTTCTTTTGCATTAGTGTGATCTAGAACTTACCCGGTATGTTCTCCAAGGCGAAGTCCTAGACTAAATTGATTTGAAAAATGATGTTAGGCCTTCCTTGTATCGTTTGTGTGCCTCAAATTTTATACCTTTTGCATATTTCCTCTTTTCAACCCCTTTGAGCCTTTATCATTCTCTTTGGCAATCATATTATAAGCTTTACCCTTCTATTAATCTATCTTTTAAAACTCGACCTCCCTAAGTGCTTGGAAAGTGCAAACATAGCCTATGTTTGGAGATGATAGTTGAGAAAGTGTGACGTGAGAGTTGTTTAATAGGTAAAAAAGTGAATAAAATTATTTAAAAAAGAGAAAATAAAAGAAAATAGTGGAACATTTCTTGGTATTTTGAAGAGACAAAAATAAAAAGAAAGGTAGAATAAAAAGTTTTGAATAAAGGAAAGACTAAGTGGTGGATCAAAGAGTGAAAAGGAAAAAAGGAAATATATTAAAGGAAGTGTGCTGGAATTTGTGCAAGTTGTAGTGCTTAGGGAGGTCTTGAGTCACTATTTCCGAACTATATTCCTACCTTGACCCAAAGCTTACATTACAATCCAAAAAATCATAGTTGATTCTGAATTAAGTGTGTCTACATTAGTGGAGAATTACATGAAGGGCAAGCCTATGATATTACATTTGTGCATATAGAACATCTTTGAGAGTGAGAGTGTGAGTGTGTTCTCTTCCTCTTTGTCTTTTGTCCTTGTGTGTGTATATTTTGGGGACTTTCTTTAGTCTTTGTGAGGGCATATGAATTGCAATGTTTAGTTGAGAAATACTTATCGAACTGAGATCTCTTGGCTATATCTTTCATGCTAATAGCTTTCTATCACCAATTGAAATTATAGAGTTAGTCCTTGTATGTTGAGTGGTGCACCATGTTTGGTCAATACAGAGTGAGGGTCGAATTGTTTTGAGTACATGCCTGTAGCTAATTGTTATCATTGCTGTTGTCACTCTTATTTTGGGTATTCTTAAACATGTGTCATATGATTGTGTGTTGATGTACCGTGAAATTACGGTACATTCAATATCATTTACTTATGCTTTTGTAACTCCTAGAGTGCATTTTATGTTGAACAAGACAAGAGTGTGGAGATGAAAAACAAGCAAAAAAGGAACAAAGATGTCTGAAAACATGACCTGCAAACTGCAGGTCATGCCTGTGGATCAATCGCAGAGTGCTGCAGAGATTTGGAAAAGTTGAACAAGACAAGAGCATGATCTGCGACATGACCTGCAGTCGCAAGTCATGTCTGTGAACCGCATACACCTGATGTTGAACATAGCCTGCGGTACTCTTGCAAGACCTGTGAATCGCAGGTCATGTCTGCGACATGATCTGAGGTTCCCCGACTGTGATGCGGGGGTATTTTGTCCAATTTGTGTGTACGATTTTTGGAGATTATAAATAGTCTCCTAGGGTTTGGGATAGATTATTCCTCTTCAGACTTTGTCCCCGTTATTTCAAACACTTCATAGTTCCTATTTTAAGCTTTTGAGGAAAGATTGACATCTATTTGATTTTATAGTTATTTCATCTTTGAACTACTTTGTAAGTTACAATGAATTTCTATTTATTAAATGCTTTATTTTCATTTATCATGAATAGCTAATTATCTAACTAGGGTTATGAATCTTAATGGTGATATTAATATGAATGGGTGTTTAAATGCTTCATTAGCTTGTTTATCATTAATATACTCCATTAATGCTTCAATTTGTAATGATATAAATGGTGGCCAACATTGATAGTGTCTATAGCCCTTTATTGCTTGTAAAAGAATAGTGGGCAGGAAAAACATTAATGACAAAGATTTGAGAATTTAACTCCCATCTAATAATTAAAGCTAAGAATAGAATGGTTAATTTGAGATTAAGTGAGTGTATTGAATTTAACATCCTAGGGCTTGGAAAAGTCTAGTGATGACATTTATCACCTAGGTTGGAAGACTAGTGATAAACTCTTAATTAGCCCGTCGTCTAGTATATTATGTATTTAATTAACATCAAGCAAAGCCCCAATTATATTGATCCTTCTGCACAATCATAATCCTCCCATCAATTGAATTTGCAACAATTTCTTTCTTGAATTACTTAGTAGATCATAATTAAAACAATCAATATTTTTCCAATTTCTTTTAAAATTTAGACTGATTGTTGAGGTTTACAATTAAATTATATTTTTCTCGTCGTATTCTAAGTGGGATCCGACCCCAGCCTTAGTTGGATTCTATATTTGTCAACGATCACTTTACATCCTTTTTGGAGGTGTAATTTGGGTGTATCACTTGGACCACTTGAGCTAACATTTCACATTTGTTCAAGATATTCAAAATTCATTTATGTACATAAACACAAAAAATCTATCATATATATATATACCGTGTAAGTTTTATCGAAAATTGTTCGGGTGAATACCCTCCCGCCCCTACATCCGCCGTTGCTAGTACTAAGTAGCAGCACCAAAAGAATTCAGAATTTCTTTTAGGTAGTGCCTAGCTCTGGTCATATTGAATAGGAGAAATTTACTCATTTTCGTTGTTTATATTAACTACAAGTATATAGTAACATGTATTTTACACACTAATCTTACTTAATTAAAATATTAATTTATATTTTGACTTCATTAAATTAATTAATCATAGTAATGAGATGGACCATCTTGCAAAGATTCACTATCATTATATATGACTTAAATAAATGTAAGAGGGAAAAAAAAGAGCCATCATCAAGCGGTATGTACATTTAATTTCTAAGGGTCACAAGGTTTTAAAGTGGTTATGGGTCCAACGACAACTGTGATTATTTGAGTTTGATGAAATTATGCTTTGTTTTAGTGACGTCTTTTCCGAGATTGTTAAGCATTAAATTTTCAATGAAAGCTAAAGTATTGATTCTTTTGGATGTTTGTTTTTTTTTTTTGAATGATCACAATTTGAGAACAGAGCAATTGATATCACTATCCCAGAAAGAGCAGCTCTCACTAGGATTCGAACTCACACTATAAGCCTTTAACTGAATTTTAAGTTCACCTTATTTGTCATCCAGCTATGTCCGTGGACTTAATGCTTAGATATTTTAGATGGACACTTGGAAATTGGAATACAAAGAAATACAAGGAACTCCTCTCTCTCTACGAGACTACTAAATCACCACTACAGTTCATCAATCTTGACATATAGTTATTCCTCTGTGTTTGTTTGTTGTTATATGCAAAGTTTAGGAAAGCAAGAATTATGGATATATTAGCAATTGATGATATAATAAATCGGTTGCTTGAAGTTCGTGGAAGACCTGGTAAACAAGTCCAACTTTCAGAAGCAGAGATCAGACAGCTTTGTCTTAAGTCCAAAGAAATATTCTTGCAGCAGCCCAATCTTCTTGAACTCGACGCACCCATCAAGATCTGCGGTACTAAACCAGCTTTGTTTAGTTTCTTTTTTGCAATTTTTAGCCTTAATTCCGTCTAGGTTTGAGTAGAATTAGGGTACCTTGAAGTGGTTGTTACTGAAATTTAATTTGTTGTAGTGGATAAGTACTGATTTAGTCTTCATTAGGGTTAGGTTCTGTTACTTTATTTAGTGGTTGACTTGCTTTAGAGATATTTTGTATTCCTGAAGCCGTACTAGTAGTGGCGAAGCCGGGAATTATGCTAAGGGTGTTCATATATTTAATATATACGTATATAATGAATAATTTTCGAGGGTGAGTGTTCAATTGACCACCCGTCACTGTATGTGGCCACACCACTGCGTACTAGTATTTGATAGTTGAGCCTCAAATCTATTGCTTAGGGTGATACTGCTAGGATTAAATCCTTATCTGTAAATAATAACTTTACTTTTGAGTTGGTTATATTTTTATTTTATATTCTATATTTCTGCTGGGACATTATGTAGTGTGTTGCTAGTTAACAACACCTGGCATGTCTTTATGAATAGTGAAATTATCCTTTGCCAATGATCTCATTAATGGTTCTCTTCCCGTTTTATAATCCATCACTCTTCTCTTGAATAACTGTATCTCCTCTTTTGTGTCTACCTATGCCAGTGTAAAGGTCTCTCATTAGTATTATGTCTGGTCAAGGAGGCGTGCTTTGGAAGGGGAATATTTGAATTACACGCCTTATGTGAAAAAATGTGTTCCCTCTACTTATTATTCACTCTTTAACTTCCTAAGGGAACTAGGAAAACAACCCCTACCTGTCATCTTTTTTTGCATATCCTTGCTCACACATGTTTTATCTCCAATTTATTTTTAAAAAATAGGATGACATCATTTAGCAGTCCTCCACTTTAGTCTTTTATCTTTTTAGATGATGAAAGTTGCGAAAATGAGGATGATGCGGTGAATGTGTGGACATACTAGGAGAGATAGGATTAGAAATGAAGATATCTGGGACAAGGTGAGAGTGACCTTGATGGAGGACAAGATGCGGGAAGCGAGACGGAGATTCAAGCATGTGAAGAGGAGATGCGCGGATGCCTCAATGTGGAGGTGTGAGGGGTTGACTATGGACGGCTTCAGAAGAGGTAGATGTAGGCCGAAAGTAGTATTGGTAGAGATCATATGCAGCTTACCGAAAACATGACCTTAGATTGGAGGTTATGGAGGACACGGATTAGGGTAGAATGTTTGTAGGTAGTGACACATTATCTCGCTTATCCTTCTTTACTAGTAGTTGTAGTATTTCTCCGGTAGTTTATTGTCCTTCGATTTCTGTTATTATTTTATGTTCTTCGCTTAACATTTTGTTGTAGTTGTTGTTTCCTTTTTTCCTATTTGACCTACTTTGTTATCACTTTATCCTGAGCCGAGGGTATATCAGAAACAACCTCTCTACCTCCCAACGTAGGGATAAGGTATGCGTACACTATACCCTTCCCGGACCCCACTTGTGGGATTACACTTGATATGTTGTTGTAGTAATAGATGAATTGTATAAGGTGAATTGTAAGCAAAGTGCCTTTACCATGTCCTGTCCTCCATTATGTGATTTAATACCTTTGACTGATGAACATATTCGTAACTGGAATCTATTTTGGGTGTAAATAGTTGTGTATGGATTCCGTAATCATTATTAAATACAAAGGTGATAGTTGAAGTCCATGAAGGCAACGCCGGAGCATAAAGTCATCTATGGTATTCATGACCACTTAAATCTTTGCTTATATATAAAACTGAGACATTGAGGTGATATCTGTAATTTCTATACTTGCCAATTCCTTCGTCATGCAAAGGGTATCACCATGTAGGAACTAACTTTAGAAGAGAGTCGGACAGAGAGCGAGAGATCAGTGTGTGGCCACTGAAATAGATGAAGTTATATAATATTTTCAGTTCCTAGCGGTTGCTGCTATAGTATGTTATTGGTATCCAATATAATTTTTTTTGGCAGTGAACCATGATTCCAGTGAGTTTTTTATCTTTTGGCCACCTAGAAGAAAAGAAAATCTGTAACTTCTGAAATAGATGTCAGTGGGAAATCTGATGTAATTAGTTTATAGTTATCCTAGGTACCGGTCTTTCAGGTACTAAATCTTCCCGAGGTTTCTTTTCAAGCTTAAAGGAATGAGACTTACACTGCCATTCAGGTCAAATTGATTTGTGGGCTTGCTTTCTGTGACTCATGATCATGTAAAAAATCTTGATTCTCTTACATATCCTCTCAACTTTTATTTTCCTTTACTTTCCATTCCAATTTTTCTCTTTTTCAGCCATTTGATATTTCCCATTTGCCAATTGTGAGTTCCTAAACAAATCAAATTGCCATAGTTTTCAGAGTACATATACCATAAGAGTCATTTGGTCAACATGAAAATTTCCATGGATTATGGGTGATGTGTTGTCTAAATAACTGTGAGACATGATATTTTTAACTTTTATCATGTTTTTGTTGTTCAACCAAACTTGCATGTCTAGATTATTCAGTCAAGGCATGAGCTAGCAGTATCTCTAGGTTTTCTTACTCTCTTTTCTCTTCAATGTTTGGTAGATGTACTTACACTAATGACTAATAAGCTTTTAGCTCTGTCTTCCTGTTGAAAGTACAAGTAACAATTTTAAGAAATGAAACTAAATCTAGAGTAGAAAATGTGACTTATTCTTTATGTAATTTCCTTTCCTTTACATTCTTGCCTTTATTCTTCTTGTCCTTTGTTTTATCATTTTGGTCTGGTTACGCCACGAGACTATAAGGAGAGGAGCGAAGCTGCTTGAACGAGTAGTAGCCTGACTTACTTCTAATTCTTGCTAACTTGTGATTTAGTATTGGTTCCCGTGTGTATTAGTGTTAACCTTTGACTAGTATTTTTTTGCGGCTTTGGTGAATGATGGTAGACTATGATCATGTTCTTGGTCGGGGACGGGGGCGAGGGTTAGGGGGGTTAGTAGGCTAAGGGAGATGCTAGGCTGAGAACAGGATCTTGGAACATTGAGACTTTAACGGGGAAGTCCATAGAGCTAGTTAAGATTCTCAAGAAGAGGATGATTAATATAGCCCGTGTCCAGGAGACCAAATGGGTAGGACCTAGGCTAAGGATGTGGACGCATATAAGTTATGATTCTCGGGTAGGTCGAGGTATAGGAATGGAGTAGGCATTTTAGTAAACAACGAGCTAAGTGATCAGGTGGTAGAGGTTAGGAGGGTCAATGACAGGATGATAGCAATTAAGTTGGTAGTTGGAGTGTTCACTATGAGAAGGAGAAGAGGCGCTTTTGGGAGGATTTGTACGAGGTGGTGAAGGTATACTACCCACTGAGAAATTATTTGTAGGAGGAGATTTCAATGGACATATCGGGTCACTTCTGGGGGTTATGACGACCTACATGGAAACTTTGGCCTCGGGGACAGAAACGGGGGAGACGTCTCGCTTTTGGAGTTCGGTAAAGCTTTTGGGATGGTGATAGCCAATTTGAGGTTTCTGAAGAAGGATGAGCATTTGGTGACTTTCCGTAGTTCGGTGACTAAGACTCGAATAAATTTTTTGCTCCTTAGAACCAGTTTGGATTCATGTCGGGGCATTCGACTACAGAAGTCATTCATCTTATTAGGAGGTTGGTGGAGTAGTATAGGGAGTGGAAGAGGGACTTACATATAATTTTCATCGACCTCGAGAAGGAATACGACAAAATTCCTAGGAAAGTTCTATGGAGATGTTTGAAGGTTAGAGGGGTACATGTGACGTACAATAGGGCGATCAAGGATATGTATGATGCAACCAAGACTAGGGTACAGTAAGTAGGTGGAGACTCGGAGCACTTTTCAGTGATGATGGGGTTGCACCAAGGATCAGCTCTTAGCTCATTCTTATTTGCCTTGGTGATGGATGGACTGACGCAACAAATTCAAGGGGAGGTGCCATGATGTATGTTATTCGCAGATCACATAGTCCTGATTGATGAGGCTCGTAGTATAGTGAACACTAAGCTGAAGCTTTGGAGACAGACTCTGGAGTCTAAAGAGTTCAGGCTGACTAGGACCAAGACAGAATATTTGGAGTACAAGTTCAGTAACAGGAGCGACTATGAGACAAGTGTGGAGGTGAGGCTTGGTACTCAGGTCATTTCAAAGAAAGGAAGCTTCAAGTATCTCGGGTCTATTATCCAAGGGAGTAGAGAGATTGATGACGATGTCACATATCGTATTGGTGCAGGGTGAATGAAATGGAGTTTCGCATCTGGAGTTTTGTGCGATAAAAAGGTGCCACCAAAACATAAAGACAAGTTCTATATGGTGGTGATTAGACCGACTATGTTGTATGTGACGGAGTGTTGACCAGTCAAAACTTCGCACATTCAAAAGATGAAAGTTGCGGAGATGAGGATGTTGAAATGGATGTGTGGCATACGAGGGATATGATTAGAAATGATATCCGGGACAGAGTGGAAGTGACCTCGGTGGAGGATAAAATGAGTGAAGCGAGGTTGAGATGGTTCGGGCATGTGCAGAGGAGAGACACAAATATCCCAGTGCCGAGGTGTGAGGTTGACTATGGACGGATTTAGGAGGGGTAGAGGTAGATCGAAGAAATACCGGGGAGAGGTGATTAGACAGGATATGTCGCAGGTGCAACTTACTGAGTACATGACCTTAGATAAGGGGTTGTGGAAGATAGATTAGAGTAGAAGGGTAGTAGGTAGTTGAGCGTAGTCCTACTTACGCTTACATATTGGTAGTTGTAGTGTTATTATTATAGCCCTGTGTTAAGTGTATTTTGTATACACTTTTGAGTCATTTTTAGTTAGTATTTTACTCTTTTATTTTGTGTTTAGTATAGTATTATGTTTGTTTTTCTTTCTTTTGAGTCACAACGATCATAAAGGAGGAAGTATATAATCGAGGATGAAATGAGCTTAATTGAGATGAAATTGCACACTAAAAAGGTCAAGAAATGAAGCCTAAGAAGTCCCGGGAAGCATAGAAGAAATCTGACGAAGTCCGGACGAAAAAAAGACACAGAATCAAAAAAACTGAAAATTGACGTCGGGAGCGCCGCGGCGCCGAGGCGGGATTTTGACGTTTTGGGCCGAATTTGACACGTTTTCAGGGTCCGCAATGCAATTTTTCCCAACTATAAAAATCCCTAAAACCAACCTTAGGAGGCATCTTGTACATAATTCTATATCACACTTTTGGAGAGAACTTTGGAGGCTAGAAGATTGGAGACCACGTTCAAGTTATTTTCTTTTTCTTTGCTTTATTTCAATTCTTGTTGGATTATATATTAGTTCTTAGCATGACAATGTCTAGGAGCTAATCTTTATATTAGGGCTTAAAATTGAATCGCTTGAAACTCTTTTTATGAATTAATGCATTAGTATTGATTTCTTCTTCAATTGGTTAAGATCTATTCAGTATTGGATTGAATGTTTGATAATTAATTGATCACTAATTGTCATAATTTATATGATTTCGAATCGAGATCCGAGAGGGGAGATTTGGATATGCTGTAATTGAATAGACATAGGTTAAAATCGCGGACGAAAGTACCCCGATACTTATGTATTATTTAAGGTTATTGTTCTTAATCCTCCTGTGTGGTAAAATCTATCATAGAAATATAGAAGGTTTCTGCATAAGGTTGAGCTTTTATATATCCTAACCGGAATATAAGTCAGTTTAGTTAACCTGCTATTTTAACAAAGAAGAAGAAGTCATTGTTATTGCATTAAGGATTGAAAAAAAGTGGATAGTTGAGGATATTGAAAGCCCTTTAAATCAAAGCATACTTAGGTTAATTCCTGCAATTTACTCTAGCTAGTTCTTAGATAAAAACATCCTTACTATTGCCAAATAGATACCATAGATTAGATAACCGGTAATTGATAACCAGTCTCTGTGGACGATATTCGGTCTTACAGACTATATTACTTGAACGATACGTACACTTGCGTGAGCATAAGTAAAATCGCTAACAAGTTTTTGGCACCGTTGCCGGGGACTGACGTATATCAATATCGATTTAGCTAATCTTATTTCTACTTTGGATTTTATTTCTCTTTATTTTAAAACACTATTGCCTTGATTTGTTTGTTGATTTTGATCGATTTCAAGAACTTAGTTTATGCGAAGAAGAAGAGGAGCTGATACACTTGTTCCTCTACGTCCTGAGATCGAAAAAGTGTGCAAACAGAACAGGCGAAATAAGAGAATTGTTGATTTACTAGCTATGGACAGCAAAATAACGAGTTAAATGAAGGAATGTGTAATCTTCAATTCAACCAAAGATTACCCCAGGAGGTGCCAATAAATGTAGAGGAACGAGTCCAGGTTCCAGCCGAGAAAAACTTGGGAGATTATGTTCTACCCACGGTTACAGGTGCACAGACCTGCATTAGGCTCCCAGTAATAGGACCCAACAATTTTGAAATCAAACCTGCGATCTTGAGTATGGTGCAGAACACAGTCCAGTTTGGGGGGTTTCCATCTGAAGACCCACACATGCACATTGCAAACTTCCTGGAGCTGTGTGCCACGTTCAAATATAATGGCGTTACTGATGACGCCATTCGGTTGAGGCTCTTCCTATTTTCACTCAGGGACAGAGCAAAGGTTTGGTTGAACTCTCTGCTGACAGACTCCATCTTCACATGGCAAGATCTAGCTCAGAAATTCCTTGCAAAGTTCTTCCCACCGTCAAAGGCAGCAAAGCTCATGGGAGAATTAAACAATTTCTACCAAACCGATGGAGAATCATTGTATGAGGCTTGGGAGAGGGGATTTGCAAAGGAAGTGTCCACATCATGGCCTTGAGCAGTGGAACTTGGTGCACATCTTCTATAATGGTCTGAGTGAGACTACTAGGACTATTATTGATGCAGCTGCTGGTGACACTTTTATGAAGAAAACAACACACGAAGCCCATGACTTGTTGGAGGACATGGCCACGAACAATCACTTGCCAGATGATAGAGGAACATGTGGCAGAAAAGCAATTGGGGTTCATGAGTTAGATGCCATCACTGCACTGAATGCCCAGGTTGCTCTCTTGACTAAGCAACTCCAACAGAATGCAGTGTCTGTGAATGCTATCCAGATGCCAACTGTGGGGGTCCACATACCTTTGATAGATGTCCAACAGCTGACCCTAACAACATCCCAATGGAGCAGGCTCAATGTCAGGCAGTTGGAAACTTTCAAAGGCCCACAACAATCCTTACTCCAACACCTATAATCCGGGGAGGAGAAATCACCCCAACTTCTCATGGAGGAATGATCATGGGCAGCAGACACCGTTTGCCCATCATACGGCTCACCTACTTCACTTGCCTCTATGGGAGGCTCGCTCCGGGCAGGTTCGGATCACTTACAATACACGGGATCTACGAAGGAAGGGGTTGGGTTAGGAGCGTTTTCAATATGATTCTTTTCCTGTATTTATTTGTTCGATGAGAAATGCGAGTCTCTTTTGTCCACTTTCTTCATCCCCCTCTATCAAAATAATCAAAAAGGAAGGCGACCTTGCTTCTTATTCCCGTGTTTGATCTCTTCCATCTCTGCCTGGCTCGTTGTCACCTATGTCCAAGAAAGGTTTGGAACCCTGTAGAGAGGGCCAATGATCTTCCTCTCAACAGTGCTTTTCGAAGCTCCACTCTCCCCCCTGAATAAGTAAGGCCCCGTTAGCCTGGGCGATAGGTTGTGGCAACTTTCTACTCCTCTTGAGCTGTCTTACCGTATCTAAAATGACTTCGAGCATCCAGCTTCACCACTGCTGCCTGCTCTCTCCTTCTTCGGCAATATCAGAACCATCAACCACTTAGTCAGGCCTCATCTTCAGAACAGTTCAGTCCCACCGCACCACAAGAAAATCCGGATGAATTGAGTTCAGCATTGTTGACACTAACCAACTCCCAAACTCATGGCTGAAACAAGATCCTCTCTTAGGAGTTTGGAAACTCAGGTAGGGCAATTGGCAAAAATGGTGAACAGTACACCTCAAGGTACTCTCCCTAGCAACACAGAGGTGAATCCCAGAGAACAGTGCCAAGCAATCAGCTTGAGAAGTGGGAAGCAGTTAGAACATGTTGCACCCCAACCAGTGGTAGAGAAGGAGAAAGAGTTGGAGAAGGAAGTTGATGCAGGAAAAGAAGGGGTCACTGATGACCGCCTTACATTAGAAAAGGCTCCACCGGTAGTTGTGAGAGAGTATACAGACAGAATTCCGTTCTCTCAAAGATTGGTGAAGAAGTCACTAGACAAGCAATTCTCCAAGTTCTTGGAAGTGTTCAAGAAGCTCCACATTAACATACCATTCATTGAGGCTTTGGAGCAGATGCCGACATATTTCAAGTTCATGAAGGAGATCCTAACATGTCCCTGAATCATCTCCCTAAACATGTACATCTTAACTATTTCACCTCAAATAACAAGGAAACAGATTTTCTAGACATTTTTCAACCTTTTTTTTCTTTCCATAACTGACACACATAGACTAAGCACAAATATCCCAAATAATTAGATGTTTATGAATTTTTGGCATATCTTACTTAAGCACACAGATTGTCCCCGGCAACGGCGCCAAAAACTTGTTAGCGATTTTACTTATGCTCATGCAAGTGTACGTATCACTCAAGTAATATAGTCTGTAAGACTGAAATATCGTCCACAGAGACTGGTTATCAATTACCGGTTATCTAATCTATGGTATCTATTTAGCAATCGTAAAGATGTTTTTGGTTTTTATCTAAGAACTAGCTAGAGTAAATTGCAGGAATTAACCTAAGTATGCTTTGGTTTAAATCAGTTATGATGGAGATAGGGCTTCCAATATCCTCAACTATCCACTCTTTTCAATCCTTAATGCAACAACAATGACTTCTTCTTCTTTGTTAAGATAGCAGGTTAACTAATCTGTCTTATATTCCGGTTAGGATATATAAAAGTTCAACCTTATGCAGAAACCTTCTATATTTCTATGATAGATTTTACCACATAGGAATATTAAGAACAATAACCTTAAATACTACATAAGTATCAGGGTACTTTCGTCCGCGATTTTACCTATGTTTATTCAATTACAACATAGCCAAATCTCCCCTCTCGCATCTCGATTCGAAATCATATAGATTATGACAATTAATTATCAAACATTCAATCCAATACTGAATAGATCTTAACCAATTGAAGAAGAAATCAATACTAATGCATTAATTCATAAAAAGAGTTTCAAGTGATTCAATGGAAAGCCCTAATTAAAAGATTAGCTCCTAGACATTGTCATGCTAAGAACTAATATATAATCCAACATGAACTGAAATAAAGCAAAGAAAATAACTTGAACGTGGTCTCCAATCTTCTGGCCTCCACAGTTCTCCCAGTGATAGAATATCAAAGATAACCTAATAAAATATGTCCCTGGGGTTTATATACTCTACATAAATCCCGTTTTTGACCTTCTCCAATTTCACCTCGGATCGGGAAAATCCCTCCTCGGCGTCGCGACCCTGCATTTTGGCGCCGCGCCGCCTTAACTCCTGCAGCTCTCTGATCTTTTGGCGCCGCGGCCCTGCTGTAGGGCGCCGTAGCGCTGCCAACTCTTCGTCCGGATTTTTCCAACTTTCGTCCATTTACCTCGGGAACTCCTTTTCTGCTCATTTTCGACCTCTTTTTGCCATTTCTTCATTTAGAACCGCTGTGACTCAAAATTAAGAAAAACGACCCTAACACGATACTAATTTCGAAGAAAATGAGAAAATGAGAAAATGAGAAAATGAGAAAATGAGAAAATGAGAAAATGACTAACTAAAAATGACTAAAAAAGTGTATATAAAATATATCTAACACCCTGCTAAACCTATCATACTAGTAGGCGCAGTATTGTATTATAATCCCCTATCTTTTGATTTCTGATGTATGTTCTTTCGTTTACTGTGTTTATTTTATTTACATGCGTTAGTTACTGCTTCTTTTTCAGAATATTTTATCATGGCTAATTCGCTTTTGTTACTCTCATTTTCATACTGTTTTAAATTTCTTGTCTGAGTCTGACCGTTTCTCTTTCTTTGCTGGTGCTTATGTTTTTTCTTGAGCTGATGGTCTTTCAGAAACCGCCTCTCTACTTATCAAAGTAGAGGTAAGGTCTGCGTACACTTTACCCTCCCAGACCCCACGGTGTGACGTGAGATTTCACTGGTTATGTTGTTGAATATTATCATTCAATTTGATTTCCCCAACTGATTTTTTTTAGAAGCCAACTAATTATTTTGTTTTCCTAAACTAAGAAAGTAAGTAAAAACACTTGTGTTCTGATAGAAAGTAAGCAGAATACAATGACCCTTTTATGAGGTGGAGTGCACGTAGTTCAGTGCCCTTAAATTAACCAATTCCTATGCCCGGTCTATGGGTCAGTGGTGATGTCAATTTGGTTTCCTTCCTGTCTGTTTAAGAGTACTTTAATCACTGTGCTGCAGTTCAAAGGTATCTCTTGAGGGGTGGGATTGGGACAATGAGATTACACTCCCGGAGGATTCTACTGAAATGCACTCTTTCTGCAGTGTTCACCTCATGATATTCTAAGAAGAGCTGTACAACGAGCAAATGATATCTGTGAAATTTGGGAAAATGGTGGTTGGTGATGGTTGGAAATACACATCTATTTATACTTTCACCAGATCGCCGGTGGCCGAGCGCCCACCGGGTCGGGTTAAGCGGGTCGGTCGGGCGATCATGCGTGTCCCGCCCCGGCCCCGCTGCAGTGGGTCGAGACGGCCTGCCTGGACGGACTGCAGCGGGTTTTGATTTTGATTTTGATTTTTTTTTAAATTTTTTTCACTAAATTAAAAATATTAAATTACTAACAAAGTAACATTTACATATACTTGTCATATAGTCATATACATATACTATAATATTATAGACTTATAGTATTATAATTATAGTATTATACTCATATATATAATATATTTATAAACTATAAAGTATAAACTATAAACTATAAACTATAAACTAAATTATTAAACAAAGACAAGAAGAGTGTAAAAAAAACATCCCAAGGCTGTTTTTGTGCCTCTTATATTATTAATTATTTCATTGAAATATACAAGATTCAGAATTACAACATTGTAGTGTACTGTTGTTGAAAAAAATTGCAAAAGACATAGAAAAATTAAAAAATTGCAATGAAATAAATTACCAATTTGAAAATATTTTTTCTAGTTTCTTTATAATTTCTTGTGGTTCTTCGGTTGGAATTGGTATATCTTGGTCAAATTGTTCCACGTCGCTACTCATGCCTTCAGATAAAATGTCGTTGTAGTTGTCGTCTTCTTCGTTAATCTGTCGATCAGACCTCCTTCGCCTCCGCTCGTATCCAATCTCTGAATAGTACCGCCATCTCCAAGCCGCTCCGCTAATGAGTGTCTGCTCTCCTATTTGAAATCGTCACAGAAAAGCGCTTTGAAGCGATTGATCACGCCAATGTTCAAAATATCTCGCCATCATTGAAAGTGTCGGAAATGTCTTCTCATTCTGGCTCCAATATTTCAGCAAGTCTTCCTTTCCTTCTTCATTGATAACTGCTTGGTAAGGTAAAATTACCCTGCAAAACAAAAACATCGAACTCGCTAATTTGGTTAGCACTGGTACCACCGCACATTCTATTTCTGAGGCTTTCAATAGAACTAATACTACTAGCCCTAGAAACAACATGCCTTTTTTTAGGCTGTGTTGAAGAAGAAGAAGATGGTACAAAAGTCGGTTGGTTACTAGCACTTTCTTGCTGGTAATGCCGATATACTTTTTTGCATTCATCTTCTACGTTATTCAACACTTCTTCTAGCGTTAGTTCAATAGGTGGCTCAACATTTAAATTTAGAAGATGCATTATCTAATGTAATACTCATAACTTTATCAATTATTCCGTAATAATCGCAGACTGAACAAATATTTTCTGAAATAAACTCACCAGTGTGCCTACTATCTATATATCTATATGCTAAAATACGTTTTTGCATAGACCATTTATAATCTATCCAATGACAGGTTACCGTTAAATAATCATGGCATTAGATTACTTACCTATATCAGAAGTTAGAGCAACTTTGCAATTTAAATGATATAATGCATAACGTAAATACTGTTGATATTCATGTGCAAATTTAAATACATCTCTTTTAACAGTTGATCTAGGAAAACCTTTATAAGCAGGATTATACATATCTCTAATATAATGAATAAAACCAGAGATTCAGGAAATGAAAAAGGCAAACCTCCACAAAGAACTAATTTTGCTAGTGATTCCTATCTTTATGTTTATCGTATTTAGGGCCTACAACTCCCCGTCATAGGTTAATTTGACTGCATTTTTCCAAACAAGATGTGAACCTTGTTAGATTGAGAGGACGCTTTCACCATTTTTTCAATCATGTATTGGGCGTACGCAAGGTGTGTTTTTGCAATAGGTGTCTTCCTAAACCCCGTCCCCACCATGACCTTGTCCAGCTTTTAAAAGAACAAACATTTTTACAAGTTTTACATACATTTACTTGATTAGCTACGTCCTCACAAAATATTTTCATACAACTGATTTTAATGGTCGTTTTGCCGGACCTCGTCTCATAGTAGGGGGGATATGAACCATTTCACTAGTGGGTGTATCATCTTCATTAGTAGGTGTATCATCATCTAGGGTGTCATCTAAATTAAAATCTTCTTCAGCTTGAGGATAATCATTTGTGTCAAGATCATATGGTATTTCAGGAAACATTTCAGGATCTATAAAATCATCTTGTCTAGGAATAGCTGGAACAGGAATACTAGAAGAAGTACTCTTGCCCTTGTTACCACCCCTACTAGAAGAAGTCTGACCCTTACCCAACATGCCTCTTAGTCCTTTCATTTTAATTATGCTAATAAATAGTTAAAGATAATGAAATTAAATGTGCTAAATGAAATAAAGACAAAATAATAATTTAATGAGAGAACGAATGTACCAAATGACGTTAAGTCGATGTGTAATCGAGAGGTTGAAAATTGAAACTTTGCTCGATAGATAATCCTCAAGCTAGTTGTCAACTTCACTCCCAATTCTCAAATTAATAAATAGATTGAATATGTAGACAATGTTGTATAGAGATTGATTGATAATTGATTGAGAGATTAGAGAGTAGAAAGATTTGTGAAAATAATAAGAAGAGGAATGAGGTATTTATAGTTGAAAAATTGGGTTAAAGTGTAAATATAATAACTTAGGGGTTAAAAATAAATATAAAGGGGTAGTGGGTTGGGAGGCCTAAAATGGCCGTTGTCCAACCGCTATTTTCTCGCAGGGAGGAGGCGGGATTGGGGCGGGTCGGGCGGGATCGAGGCACAGCGTGGTCGGTCGGACTGGACTGCCCCACTGCCTTCGAGCCCCTGGCCCCACTTTTTTTTTTATAGCGGTCGGTTTGTCTGGGTCGGGTCTGGGTCGGGACCGGACGGTCGGTCGGCCCGACCCACTGGCCAGCCCTACTTTCAGCTAGTTGGGTGGACTCATTAAGTCTAATTCGTTTGGGTGGGTAGTGATGTATGCTCTAGTATTCATTATGTTAGTAGCACCTTAATCCAGAACGTGAATATTCTCTGGAGATCCGTACAAACTTGGAGCTTTTATAGATGGACCACCACTGCTTTGGGAGACACCCGGATTTTAGCCCCTTCAAGTAATTTATAAATTGAATGAGCTGTGGTAAATTTGCTAAACCAAATGGAAGTGGGTTCTCAAAGGACAAAATATAAGAGTATTTCTTGTCCATTTCTCTTTTTCATCATTTTCATTTGAATCTGTGAACCCATCTTAAACGAGTTCAATTCACACCAAGGGGCAAGAGCAATAGGAAAGCCACCGACATCAACAATTTTCTCGTTGACCAATTGGGGGTCAGACATCTTTATCTTTGACTTAATTTTAAACATATTTTTTGAGTATTTTATAATAAAATTTACATATTTGAAAACTACACAAAAAGTACTATACAACAACATACCCAGTAAAATCTCACCACGTGGGTCTGGGGAGGGTAGAGTGTACACAGATCTTACCTCTACCTTGGTAAGTAGAACGACTGTTTCCGGGAGTCCCTCGGCTCAAGACATAGCATAATCACAATAAAAACAAGCATTGCAAAGCAAGATAAACGGTCAGAGACAAGAAATTAAAGCTATATGAACATGTTGGTAACAAAAATCGAATACGCTATGGTAGCGCATTCTGCCAAAAGGAAGCAGTAGCTAACACAGATAAATATTATAGACAAAGTACACTAGGGAACACATAGCCGCAGAAATCAAACTACAGGGACTATAAAACAATACTGCGCCTATAAGTGTGATGGGCTAATCGGGTCTACATTACTCACACTACAACTATCATTTTGTGAGCGTAAGTAGGACTACGCTCGACTACCTACTACCATTCAACCCTAATCTGTGTCCTCCACAACCCCCTACTACCATTCAACCCTAATCTGTGTCCTCCACAACCCCCTACTACCATTCAACCCTAATCTGTGTCCTCCAGAACCCCCTATCTAAGGTCATGTCCTCAGTAAGTCGCATATGCGTCATACCCCGTCTAATCACCCCTCCCCAATACTTCTTCGACCTACCTGTAGCCCTTCTGAACCCGTCCATAACCAATCTCTCACACCTCCGCACTGGGGCATTTATGTCTCTCCTCTGCACATGCCCGAACCATCTCAACCCCGCTTCCCACATCTTATCCTCCACCGAGGCAACTCCCACTCTGTCCCAGATATCATCATTTCTAATCATATCCCTCGTATACCCACACATCCATCTCAGCATCCTCATCTCCGCAACTTTCATCTTTTGGATGTGCAAAGTCTTAACTGGCCAACACTCTGCCCCATACAACATAGTCGGTCTGACGACCGCCCTATAAAACATGCCTTTAAGCTTTGGTGACACTTTTTGTAGCACAAGACTCCAGATGCGAGCCTCCATTTCAACCACCCTGCCCCAATACGATATGTGACATTGTCATCAATCTCTTCATTTCCTTGAATAATATACCCGAGGTACTTAAAACTTCCTTTCTTTAGGATGACCTGAGTCCCAATCGACACCTCCGCACCTGTCTCACGGTCGCTCCCATTACTGAACTTGCACTTCAAATATTTTGTCTTGGTCCTACTCAACCTGAACCCTTTAGACTCTAGAGTCTGTCTCCAAACCTCCAGTTTGACGTTCATTCCGCTACGAGTATCTATCAATCAGGACTATATCGTCTGCGAATAACATACACCACGGAACTTCTCCTTGGATTTGTAGTGTCAGTCCTTACATCACCAAGGAAAATAGAAATAGGCTAAGCGCTGATCTCTGCTGCAGCCCGATCGTCACTGGAAAGTGCTCCGAGTCTCCTCCTATTGTTCGTACCCTAGTCTTGGCTCCATCATACATATCCTTGATCGCCCTAGTGTATCTCACATGTACACCTCTAACCACCAAACATCTCCATAGAACATCCCTAGGGTCGTATGCCTTCTCTAGGTCGATGAAAACCATATGTAGGTCTCTCTCCCTCTCCCTATACTGCTCCACCAACCTCCTAATAATATGAATGTCTTCAGTAGTCGAACGCCCCGACATGAATCCAAACTGGTTCTCGGAAATAGACACGCCTTTCCTTACCCTCATCTCCACGACCCTTTTCCAAACTTTCATAGTGGCTCATCTGCTTGATACCCCTATAGTTGTTTCAATTCTGGATATCACCTTTGTTTTTGTACAACGGGATCATTGTAATCCACCTCCATTCTTCGGGCATTCTTGCCGTCTTAAAAATGATGTTAAACAACTCAGTCAGCCACTCCAAACCTGTCATGTCTACGCTCTTTCAAAATTCAACTGGATCTCGTCGGGCCCGATCGCTCTTCCCCTGCGCATCCTACGAACAACATCCTTAACCTCCTCAACCTTAATCCTTCTACAATACCCAAATTCCCTATAAGTCTGCATAATTAATAATTCATAATATATGAAAAGAGTTGGAGAAAATCGTAGTCAAAGAAAAGTCGTTTGACTCCCAAACTGGTCAACCTTCAAACAAATTGGGACAAAGGAATTAACTCGTATCATCTATTTCATAGACAATAATGCAATTTCTATAAAATGAAACTTTTCTGTTGTGGAGAAGAGCATGAATATTAGCAAAAAAATACATATATATATAAAGAGTAAGCGGAAATTGGATTTGTTTTAATTGCATTTAGATCTTGAGATTCAGCTGAAGAGGTCTAGCTTTGTTATTCTTTGAATAGTTGGACCCTATGTTGCTCAGACTCTTCAAAAATGCCGATGGGTGCGTGTCGGATACTCCAAAAATAGTGTAATTTTGGAGGATCCGACACGGGTGCGGCAACATTTTTGGAGAGTCCGAACAACATAGGTTGGACCTACTGGGAATAATTTAACGAATATTGTCAACAATTTCTACTATCACTAACATACCAGTAATGATAACGTCCAGTTAGATCAATCAGTGAGGCCATCGTGTTACTTTCTGGCCAAAAAAGACTTTGTTCAAAGAGCTAAGCCTGCTGTTATATTTTGTGCTTCAAGTTGTGCATGCTTCCTGACCACTGTTCGCTCCCTTATGCATTTTATTTGCTAATTTTGTTGTTCGTAGATTTCTATCTTGCATCCTTCTGCAGCTTCTCATCTGTCATTTCTTACTGACGTTTTAGCTAATTTTTTCTTTGTCAATGTGGTCAGGTGATATCCATGGTCAATATTCAGATGTACTGAGACTGTTTGAATATGGTGGATTACCTCCAAAATCCAATTACCTATTCTTGGGTGATTATGTTGATCGGGGGAAGCAAAGTTTGGAAACAATATGCCTTCTTCTTGCATATAAAGTAAAGTATCCTGAAAACTTCTTCCTTTTGAGGGGAAACCATGAATGTGCTTCTGTGAATCGTATATATGGATTCTATGATGAGTGCAAACGAAGGTTCAATGTTCGACTGTGGAAAGTATTCACAGATTCTTTTAACTGCCTCCCTGTGGCTGCTCTGATTGATGAAAAGATATTGTGCATGCACGGTGGACTCTCTCCTGATCTTCAACATTTGGATCAGATAAGGAATCTACAACGACCAACTGATGTTCCAGAAAGCGGGTTGCTCTGTGATCTACTCTGGTCAGATCCTAGTAGAGATGTTAAAGGGTGGGGAATGAATGACCGGGGAGTTTCTTACACCTTTGGCCCTGATAAGGTCACAGAGTTTCTTCAGAAGCAAGATCTTGATCTTGTGTGTCGTGCCCACCAGGTTTGGACTGGATGTTACTTAATAATGTTTTTTTTTTTATTTGGGGAATTTCGTTTCTTTACTCTTGCTGGATGTGTGTAACTGCAGGTTGTGGAAGATGGATATGAGTTTTTTGCTGATAGGCAACTTGTGACGATTTTTTCAGCCCCTAATTATTGTGGAGAGTTTGACAATGCTGGTGCTATGATGAGTGTGGATGAGACTCTGATGTGTTCTTTTCAGATATTAAAGCCTGCGGAGAAGAAGCCAAAGTTTGGATTTGGGAACACTACTACTACTACGGCTAAAAACACAACTCCAGCAAAAACAAAGGTAAACCTATATGCAAGAGGCAACTTTTACTTGTCGATCCAAGTGGTATGCATGTTTTATATAACAGTTATTTAAATAACCTACCATCTATTGCAAGTGCGGAGGTCAAAGGGATAGCATTTTTAGTAAAAATGCTCCAGAACAGCTTTCTGCTGTCTCAAAAAAAAATCAAGCCTTCTTTTTTCAAGCACTAGATAACCTCTGAACCCTTTTTTTTCTCAGTTCCTACTTCCTTCTGTAGTCCTTTAGGAAGAAATAAAAATAGTGGTCAGAATCTCATAAGACAAGACTATCCTTCCATAATCTATCGTTGGGAAGAATAAAAATAGTGTTTAAAATCTCTTAGACAAAACTATCAATATATATTCTTAACTAATTCCAATAACTTTTTAGTTTCTTTATTAGGTGAAATTTCGAAGGTGAACTTATAGCCTACTTCTGCTACTAGAACCATCAAAAAGTAAAGGTGTTCTGTTATTTGTTCGACAAAATCAAATTATTATCAGCATTCAAGAGAATGTCAGCAGTTGGATTCAGGAACTGTCTAATTCATATAGATAAACCTAATTAATGTCCCTTGAGTTCATTCTGCAAGAACTTCCCTTTATCTTCCTTTCCCTTCCCTGTTTTCTTATTTTGTGGGGTAAATGACTTGCATTGCTTATCGCATTTTGTCAATGTCTAGGCATCAAAGATCATGGTGCAGGCTACTTTCCGAATATAATCAGTATATTAAGTTTTTCTCTCATTGCATGTGTCACGATCTCAGATGTGCAGCTTGTAGAGTGAAGTATTTGTCATAGTTGAATCAGTCTGATGGATGAATCATTGTCTGCTTGGCTATCTTTTGTTTCTTTTAGAAGTACTTGTGGTCTTTTATTCGTACGTATTGATGGTCACTTAATGTCACTGATGTGGTTGTCCCTCTTAGTGTCACTTTAACACTGATGTAAATTTCATTACAGTCATTTCTGGGTAAAATTGGATGAGATAAACCAAACTCAGTATGGATGTCAACTACCTCTCTTAGCTCCCAGTATATGCAGATGGAGGCTCGGGTTTGGAAGCATTTCAGAAGAGAAGATACCTTCCCAATATTCGAATCGTGAAATCTGTAATAATTTTGATTTTTCATGTATAATTATAAACCAATCCAGTGAGGCAAGCTGTATGATTCACCAGCAAATACATTTTCTAACCCTTTTGGTTTTTTTTCATTCAGGAAACTTTTTTGGTGCAGTCTGATACAGGGAACAAGTGTGTTGAAAGTCCTGGATCTCTGTTTTCTTAGATTGACAAGTTTCTCTTGTAATTATTTCTCAAACTGAAGTTACAAATTGCAACCTACCATATTGTAAAACTATCAATTAACCCTAAAGTACATAAAAAAAATCCATCTTCATAACTTAGGATAACATGATTAACTGCATGCTGAATTAAATCAATAATTAGGATAATTTCAGTTTCCCAAGTGTGTAATGGTCTGTAATCATATTCTTCTCCCTTTTCCTCATAATTTCACCTTCCTAAATGCACAAGGGTCTTTAATCATTTTCTTCACCCTTAATTTTAATCATGCTCTAACAAGGAAGCTCTTATGCACATATCCTGGAGTTGTTTGAGGTTAAAGAATAAAAAAAAGGTGTACTTCTGTTCTATTTTAGGTAAACTAACATAAATACCCATAAAAAGTAAAGTATTTACCCGGTGGTGCTCCCATATAATTTAACTACTAAACTATCCACATGGCTAGAAGTAATTACCCGTATGCCCCCTCCTAAGATTTTCCAAATGAATGTCTGTCGTTGTGCCATACTAGTACTAGGGCTATTCATAATAATCCGATCGATCCTATCCGTGATCCGGTCGATTCGATCTGAAAAATCGAATATCCGATTCACTTTTTTGAGTTTCAAGTATTTCGAATCGGATATCCGGAAAAAACGGATCGGATACGGATCACAATTTCTTTACTTTCAGATATCCGAAATATCCGATTTTTTTATTTTTTATTTTCTTTTGATTTATGTCAATTATTTTTAAAATATATTATTACATTTGTATTTTTGTTTACTTAATGCTAATACTATCTTTTTCCTTGAATACTTGTTTTGTAAGTATGAAAGATTTGACTCCGGAGCAACCAACAATTGATCTTGATGAGTCGTTGGATACTTTTGAATGATGTAATAGGCTACTAGACTTATGAGCTATTTTGCATGGTGGTGAAACTTTATGGGATTTAAATTTGTGAACTTTATTTGTATTGGTGTATTAATTTGGATGTTGGACATTAGATGTTTTAGCTAATAGTTAATGTATTGAACATTGCACCTATAAAGTTATACTTTCCATTTTTGAGTTTTACTATTTGTTAGGAATTACAGGTTTATATCCTTGAAGAATGAAGATTATATTGTTGTGTATTGGCCGGTCACATGTTGGTTTGAGGTTATTTCAGTATTTAATTGTGTTTACTTTTAAGTGGTATGTGAGGTTTCTGTTGAACAAATTTGATGAAGAGAGCAGGATATTTATGTGACAGTTGCTGGAATGATGAATGTATGATAAATTTCGGATATCCGGTTATCCGATCCAAAAATTTCGGATATCCGATTTTTTTGGATCCGATTCGGATTATAATTTTACCGATTAAAAATTTTCGGATATTCGAAATTTTGGATCGGATCAATGGAATAATCCGAAATGAACAACCCTAACTAGTACTTTGTTCTTTTGTCTTTTTGCCTTTTTTGTCTTGTCTTTATTTTGTTTTTTCTCTTTCTTTTTTTTTTGATCTTTTTATTTTTCTTTTCAAAAATAAAATACAAAGACCAAAATATTAGCTAATAATTTTTAGATTAATAAGAATATAGAAAAAATAATTTATTAAACTACAATAAGAAATAATTTAAGAGAATACTAAAGTCACTGCTTATTTATTAAAATGTAAATTAATAGAAAACATGTTATTTTATTTTTTTCTTTTCTAAATAAAAACAACACTTATATCTAAAAAATGACTTTATATTTTGATAATTTATTTTACAAAAATTAACTTGCTAAAAATGTTTAAAATTAAAATATTAAAAATAAGCTTAAACCTTATGTTGTTTACTTTTAATAATTTTTTTCTTTTGAAGGAATCAACAAGTCATTTATGATACACTGTCGGTATATAATATATATGATGTGAGTGGTGGTCATTCCCCAAATTATTTAAAACTAGTGGCCTTTCTCCTAACTAAGTTTCTAAAGTGGCCTACTAACAAAACACCCCAGGTGTCTCATTGAATGAATGTAACAGTCCGTTATGATATCATCATGATATATACCATCTTAATATATTTTTATACCATAATGATATCATGGAGGACTGTTGATGAGTGTTTAATTGAAAGACTGCAGCAATCCTGCATGATACCATCTCATTATATTTTTATACCAGGATTGTATAATGGAGGACTAAGAACTTTTATTCAAGGACTTCAACAGTCCTTCATGATACTATCATAGTATATAATATCTTAGTATATTTTTATACCATGATGATATCATGAAGGACAGTTGAAGAGTGTTTCATTGAAGGACTGCAGTAGTCATGCATGATACCATCTCAGTATATTTTTATACCATGATGATATCATGGAGGACTGAGGACTGCAACAGTCCTGCATGATATTATCTCATTATATTTTTATACCAGGATGATATCATGGAGGACTAAAAACTTTTATTCAAGGACCTCAGCAGTCCTTCATGATATCATCATTGTATATAATATCTTAGTATATTTTTATACCATGATGGTATCATGAAGGACAATTGAAGAGTGTTTCATTGAAGGACTGCAGTAGTCATTCATGACATCATCTCAGTATATGTTTATACCATGACGATATCATGGAGGATTGAAGACTTTTATTCAAGGGCTTCAGTAGTCCTTCATGATGGTATATACCAGCTCATTATATTTTTATACCATATAGGTAGAGGTAAGGTCTGCGTACACTCTACCCTCCTCAGATCCCATATTTTGGAATTTTACTAGGTATGTTGTTATTATTGTTGATGATGGTATTACGGAGGACTGTTGAAGAGTGTTTCATTGAAGGACTACAACAGTCGTGCATGATACCATTGTAACACCCCATTTTAACCGGAGTCAAAACGGGAGTACTACATATGGTTGATTCCTAAAAATTTGTTCAAGGAGTCCCCACCTAATTATTATAGTGAATTAGGACACTAAAAATGTAACATAAAATACTACGAATGATCTCCATTTTTAAAGGTCTGTGAAACTATGTGAGATTCTAGGTAAGAGATCTTTATTATCCAAAAGGGAAGGGGTCAGGCATCCTATAGGATCCGCTAACTTGAGGTTGTCCGGTCAAACTCAGGCTTAATATTATTGTGCTAACATGCAATCTACAATTCTAAAGGTGTTCTAATTATTAAACCAACCCAGAGATATTTAAACTAGACATGCAAATATTTAAAATATATATATATATTTAACAAGATAGTAATGAAAGCAAATAATTATATAAAGATGGAATGAAGAGAATTTAGCGATATATTTTTTTTCTGTACAGGTTTTAACTTTGGGGTGCGCCTCCGGGTACCTGCAAAGACACTTAGTAGAAGAGTTAGTAACTAATAAATTATCAAATAAACACAACGTAGTGTGTGTGTGTATATATATATATATATATATATATATATATATGCATGTAAAAGATATATTTTTATATAGTGTGGGCTCAACTAGTGTTATGCCAAGGATACTAAGACATGAGAAACCAATATCGCTTTGGCTGCGGCCGACTCACCTCCCGGTGAACGATACTATGCATTCTCGTCTAATCTTTTCACTTCCCTCCTTGCACACATATTCCGTCTCGCTTACCATGGAGGCCTCCAGATCGACGGATAAATCATTCTTCGGCCAGTGTAGTATCATGTTCAAAAAATCAGTAAAATACCAAGTGTAGTATCTTGTTAAAAAATCAGTAAAAAATAACCAGTGTAGTATCATGTTCAAAATCAGTAAAATACCAAGTGTGGTATCTATTCCAAATCAGTTTAATAAAGTAGTAAAAGGGCAAAATCATCAAAATCAGTATGAAATATTATGAAAATAGTAGAAACAACAACAGCGACACAACACATAGCCGAAAAATATTTCACAAAACAGTACAACAACATAGCAATATCGCCGAAGAATTCCAAGAACCACCGGAGTTTAGAAACTCCGGCCAAACACCGAAAATCGTACCTAACCACCCCAACACCGAAAATAGCCAACAAATTCGAATCTGACTTAAGGTCGTCGGAATTTTAAATTCCGGCGACACAACAAAAATCAGAAAATCAGATATCGAAATAAAGCCAACAAGATTCGCCGGAGTTTTTAAACTCCGGCAAGTTACCAAAAGTCAAAATCAGTCCAACAACCACAACAGATCCAAAAATATTCGCTGTCACACAGATTTAACAGGGTGGCGTTACTTCCACGGCTATCGCCGGAGCGACGCCACCGCAGTGGTGTACAGCGACGGGCAGAGGTTCGACGGGAATGGAGTTCGTCGACATAACAGTGGTAGCGACGGGCAGAGGCGAGGGGGATGAGGTAGACAGGTCTGGGGCGTGGTGGTGGTTCGTGGTGTTCGCTGGAGATAGAACTCCTGCGAAGGAGGGGAAGCGGCGAGAGAGACTGCTCGACGGGAACAGTAGGAGTGCTGGTGAAGGAGATGTGCGGCTGAAGGTGTTTAAAGGGGGTTCGCCGGAGCTTGGAGCTCCGGCGAAGGGCAGCGGCGACGCGAAGGAGAGGAGTGAGGACGATGGTTTTTGAAAAATGAGAGGGGTTGGGCTTATGATATGCGGCTGATTAGTTCTGTGGGGCCTGCCCTCCCCCCCCTCCCCCCTCCCTTTTTTTAAAGGAGGGGGTAATGTTTTATTTATAGGAGTATTTAAGTTTAGGGTTTGGGTTTGGTTTTGGGGGAAAAAATGAAAAGTGATATTTGATTTTAGGGGAGAAAATAAAAGAGAGTGTTTGGATGAAATTAAAAAATGGTGTTGGATTGGAATGATCCGAATTAAGCCTCGAATTGGGACTTATTTGATGAAATGCAAAACGGGTTAATTATTTAAAAGAAAAAAATTATTTAAAAAGATGCAAGATTATAAAAATGCAAATGTCGATGCAATAATAATAAAATACGATATTTAACAAATGTTTAATGTCTAATTAAAAATTAAAACGGGATGTCAATTAATTTATTTAAAGAGATGCAAATATTATTAAAATAAACGACTGTGTAATAATAATATAAACATAATATTAACAAAGACATAACGCTTAATTTTAAAATATAAAGATAAAAATGCAAAAAATGATGATTAGAATGTGGTGTCCTAAAACACAAAAAATTGCAACAAATATACGAAAAACGGGTCAAAATTGATTGTCAACAGCATACCCCTCTTTGTACGGAGATGATGGAAGAGTCTTCGGACAAAGATGATGACTCGTAACCAATTTTGTCCTGTTTTATAAACTAGAACTCAAAAGTGAGACTGATGCAGACTCAAAATTGTCCAGTGTCGAATTATGATGACACTGGGTCGTTGTGATGCGAAAATAAAAAGCAAAGCTGACGCAGATTTAAAAACGTCCCAGTGTCGAATTATGAGGACACTGGGTTGCTGCGATGCTAAAATTATGGTCGGACGAATACCGATTCAAAAATATGTTCCAGTGTCGAATTATGATGACACTGGGTTGTTGTGATGCTGGAAAATTAAGGCAGGGCGGATGCGGATTCAAAATTTTGTCCCAGTGTCGAATTATGATGACACTGGGTTCTGTGTTGCGGGATGCTGGAGGAGAGAAGATCAACGTTCGAGGTACAAATTGCTTCAGTTCGCCGAGATAGTTCCACGTTGTGCTCCTGCTCCTGTAAATTAAGGTTCCTGCAGGCTAAAGCTTAAAAAGATTAGTGTATAACTGTTAAGACAGAAAAATGATAAAGCATGAATATATGAGAAATACGATCATGTGAGTAGGAGTGTCGTCCTGTGTAGACGTAAAGTGTTGAAGGTGACGTAGTTGCAGATGAATGATTAAAGTGTTGGTGACGTCACGTCGCAGGTTTAACTCATGCACGATGGATGTGACGTGAGCAGCGACGCCGGTGCTCAGGCGTTATTGTGCGTATGACGCCGGTGCTCAGGCGTTATTGTGCGTATGACGCCGGTGCTCAGGAGTTAACTTAGATGACGCCGTCGTCGACATCACGCAGATGACGCCAGATTTCAGGCATTGACGCAGATGACGCCTGCTCGCACATCACGCAGATGATATCGGTGCTCAAACATTAACGCAGATGACGCCTGCTCAGCATCGACGCAGACGACGGTGCTCAGCGTTGACTTAAATAACGCCGCTCAGCGTGATTTAGATGACGCCGATGCTCGCATATCACGCATGATGCCGGTGCTCGAGCATCGATGCAGATGACGCCGGTGCTCAGGCGTTGACTTAAATAGCACCGATGCTCAGACGTGATTTAGATGACGCGGTGCTCGAGCATCGACGCAGATGACGCCGCGTTCGCATATCACGCAGCATGACGCCTGCTTACGCGTTGACTTAAATAACGTCGGTGCTCAGCGTGATTTAGATGACGCCGTGCTCGAACATTTACGCAGATTCACGGTGCTCGAGCATCACGCAGATGACGCCGTGCTCGAACATCACGCATGTTGGTGCTCAGACATTGATGCAGATGACGCCGGTGCTCAGGCGTAATAAGATGGCGTCGTTGTGTGGACGCGATATATGGGTTGTCGTTGTATAGACGAAATGTAGATAAGGTCATTGCATAGGCATAATAAGATGACGTCGTTGAGTGGACGCGATATATGAGTCGTTGTTGCATAGACGAAATGTAGATAAGACCATTGCATAGGCATAATAAGATGTCGTCGTTGAGTGGACGCGATATAGGGGTCATCGTTGCATAGACGAAATGTAGATAAGGCCATTGCATAGGCATAATAAGATGGCGTCGTTGAGTGGACGCGATATAGGAGTCGTCGTTGCATAGACGAAATGTAGATAAGGCCGTTGCACAGACGTAATAAAATAGCGTCGTTGATAGACGTAATTGAGCTAACGTCATTGTGCAGCCATAATAAGAAGACGTCGTTGATAGACGTAATAAGAGGACATCATTATGTGGACGTAATAGGAGGACGTCGTTGTGTGGACGTAATAAGAAAGAATGTCGTTGGATAAACGTAATAGACGTCATTGATAGTCATAATAGGAGGACGTCGTTGTGTGGACGTAATAAGATGAACGTCGTTGAATAGACGTAATAAAGGACGTCATTGATAGCTGTAATAGGAGGACGTCGTTGTGTGGATGTAATAAGAAAGAACGTCGTTGGATAGACGTAATAGACGTCATTGATAGCCGTAATAGGAGGACGTCATTGTGTGGACGTAATAAGATGAACGTCGTTGTGCGGATGTAATAAAGTGATTTCGACCTGGTGGGCCAGGCTACTATGATGAAATTACCTGCAGAATATAAACCGAATAAAATAATTAGAGTTGTAAAGTGATTGAGAAATGAGGATGAGAATGGCCCTGTGAGACAAATGACGCCTTGATAGACGCATGTGATTATGGCTTTGCGGGCTGAGCTGCTATGTGAAACTTCCTACAAAATCAAAGATAGATGTAATAATTAGTGTTATAGATATGCAAAAACGAATGAATGAGGATAAGAATGTGGCCCTGTGAGCCGAGCTGCTATACGAAAATCCCCTTCAACGTTGCCAACTTTCCAGACCCTGTTATCTGTACTCAAAAGAAAATTTGTGAGATTTGAAAGGGGCTGCTGATTTGTGCAGACTTTGTAGCTTTAACTCAGACCATTCGCATGCCCGATCTGTTCGGACTTGTAACCGTTGTCTGGCTTTAAGTATTTGGCTACGAGAGCGTAGTCGATAATATGCTATTCGGTACTGACTGCCTCTTCTTGCAATGGAGCTTTTTTTTAAAGCAGCCCCAGTTTTGGCATAAGCGGATGTCGAATGGACGAGACCGAATTTGATATGGAATACCTAACTATCATATCGCAGAGATTGGATGGAGTGTGCTTTGTAACCGGTAGAGTAAGGACAATTTTTTTTAGAAAGAGTTGGACTGAGTCCGATGTGGCCACCTACGTATCTCGCCTTAGAGATCAAGTAGATACATAGTCTAGGAGTATAGCCCTGTTGATGTTGGATTCGTCGATTAGACTTCGAAATGTGGGATCAAAGCCGACATGACCGCCCACGTACCCCGCCGAGAGAATCAGGTCACGCGTAGTTCGCCGGTGATGGAGAATAAGGAGATTCTTAAGAGATGGAAAATTAAAATTTTTCTAAAAGGTGGGACCGAGGCCGAAATGACCACCTACGTATCCCGCCATGGGAATCAGGTCACACGTAGTTCCAAATTGTGACAAAATTTGAGAAAATCGTTGTTTGAGATATGGACTTTCCGCGTATCGCGCTGATAATGCAAGGAATAATTGATCGGTGTATTTTATATACACCTTTTGAGTCATTTTTAGTTAGAATTTTACTCATTTCATTTATGTTTAGTATAGTATTAGGGTCGTTTTCCTTTCTTTTGTGTCACAGCGGTCAGAAATGGAGAAATGACGAAAAGGAGATGAAATGAGCATAAATGAGATGGAATTACACACAAAAAGGGCCAAGAAATGAAGTCTAAGAAGTTCCGGGAATTATAGAGGAGATCAGACGAAGTCCGGACGAAAAAAAGATTTAAACGAAAATCCGCTGAAAACGCATCGAGCGCGTACCAATGTTCGAATGTTCGAAAGTTGTTGATTTTCAGCCACGGCGCCAGCGCAGATCGCGGCGCCGACGCGGGATTTTTGAGATTTTGGGCTGAATTTGACATGTTTTCAGAGTCCTAAAGGGATAACTTTTCCTACCTAAAGGGATAACTTTTACTACCTTAAAACCCTTACCTAAAAGGATTCTAATAACTTTTCCTACCTACATAATCCTTAACCCTTCACCTAAAGGGTTCTTGGTCTATAAATAGTCTCTACACCATTAGAAGAATTCATTCCCCACAATTCACCATTCTACATCCACCATCATACATTCCATCCACCATTCCATCTTGTAAATATTTCACAACAAAATCCTTGGATGCTAGAAGGCTTGGAGACTCGTTCTTGAGTATTTTCTTTTCTTTCTTTTTGCTTTATTTATTTCAGTTCATGTATGGAGAGTGTAGTAGTTTTTAGTGTGACTATGGCTAGGAGCTAATTATTTTATTAGGGATTTTCTTGTGATTCACTTGAAACTCTATTCATGAATTAATATATTAGTTTAGTTTCTTCTTCACTTATTTAAGATTTATTCAATAGTTGTTTTGATTGCTTGATAATTAATTGATCACTAATTATCATAATTCTTATGATTTCTAACCGAAATCCGAAAGGGGAGGTTGTGAATATGCTGTAGTTGGATAAACATAGGTTAAATCGTGGACGAAAGTATCCCGATACTTGTGTAGTATTAATAAAGTTTTTGGTCTTAATCCTCCTCTATAGTCAATCTTATCACCGAAAGGTATAAATGTGCTATACTGGGGTTGAGTATTTATATAACCTTAACAGGAGTATAAAACGGTCTAGTTAACCTGCTATCTTAACGTAGAAGAAGAAGTTAGTCTACTTGTATTAAGGATTGAATATAGTGGATAATTGATGATCTTGGAAGCCCTAATTCTCCATCATAACTGATTTAAATCAAAGTATTTTCATAATTAGTTTATTTCCTGCATTATTAGTTTAGAATTCCAATTCAATTGACGTTAACCAAATAGATACCATAGGATAGATAATCGGTACTTGAAAACCAGTCCCTGAGGACGATATTCGGTCTTACCTAGACTATATTACTTGTAACGATACGTGCACTTGCGTTAGTGTGTGCATAAATCATGCATCAATAATGCAGCCCTAGAAAACCAAGCTAGTATAGCTCGTAATTAATTCTTAGCGAATGCACAAAGTTGAAGTAGCAAAATACTGTACTAGAGTGCACATAGCTGAAAGCAACAAATATTACAATAGCAAGCAGACTATATAGTTATCAAATGCGCGTCCTAGCATGTTTGGGACCTCTTTTAATGCCAGAGGTGGACCTAAACGCCAAATATGCGAGATTATGATAAATAGGTCAAAGCCGTTAAACTGCAATGTTTTGTTGGAAATGACGACCAAATGATGGTGCACTTTTTCCAATTCGTCATGTCATGTTTCGGCTTGGATTTGTCTATCATTGTCACGCTACACATAGTATGCTGGTTGTTCGTTGGGTTGCGAAACCCGTCGACAAGTTTTGGTATTTTCCTAATTGTGGCGTCGATACCAGGGATCAACCCACCTGGGGTGTATGCATGCATGACCTAAAATAAAGAGGGCGGTATAGCTCTATCTTAAATTTCTAAAATTTGGCTTCACTAGACACAAGGTTCCCGAGCGGACACTCGAGTGAGAAGGCTACGCGGCCACCGGATGGTCCGGCTGCTCCGCGCCTTTGTCAACTCTCCTAAAATTGGGTAATTGAAAGAAATTTTGCGGGTGCGTACAACACACCTCGCGTGTAGTGTGTGATAGTGTTAATTTTCCAGAATTGAGGAAATATGAGCGGAATGTCAATTTAAGAAAAGCGGTAACAAATAGCAGTTAAGACAATATGCAAAATATTTATATGTAAAGCAGAATAATTTAGACAAAACGTAAAAGCAAATAAGTGTAAAAAGTAAAAGAAGCAATTTAAGCAAAATAAAGAAAAATAAAGCACAATAAGTTAACCTATGTTTGTTATGGTTAAGAAACTAAAGATCCCCAGTGGAGTCGTCATGATGTAACACCCCATTTTAACCGGAGTCAAAACGGGAGAACTACGTATGGTTGATTCCTAAAAATTTGTTCAAGGAGTCGCCACCTAATTATTATAGTGAATTAGGACACTAAAAATGTAGCATAAAATACTACGAATGATCTCCATTTTTAAAGGTCTGTGAAACTATGTGAGATTCTAGGTAAGAGTTCTTTTTTATCCTAAAGGGAAGGGGTCAGACATCCTATAGGATCCGCTAACTTGCGGTTGTCCGATCAAACTCAGGCTTAATATTATTGTGCTAACATGCAATCTACAATTCTAAAGGTGTTCTAATTATTAAACCAACCAAGAGATATTTAAACTAGGCATACAAATATTTAAAATAGATATATATATTTAACAAGATAGTAATGAAAGCAAATAATCATATAAAGATGGAATGAAGAGAATTTAGCGGTATTTCGCTTTTTCTTTTCTTTTCTTTTCTGTACATGTTTTAACTTTGGGGTGCGCCTCCGGGTACCTGCAAAGACACTTAGTAGAAGAGTTAGTAACTAATAAATTAGCAAATAAACACAACATAGTGTGTGTGTATATATATATATATATATATATATGCATGTAAAAGATATATTTTTATATAGTGTGGTCTCAGCTAGTGTAATGCCAAGGATACTAAGACATGAGAAGCCAATATCGCTTCGGCTGCGGTCGACTCACCTCCCGGTGAACGATACTATGCATTCTCGTCTAATCTTTTCACTTTCCTCCTTGCCCACATATTCCGTCTCGCTTACCATGGAGGCCTCCAGATCGACGGATAAATCCTTCTTCGGCCAGTGTAGTATCATGTTCAAAAAATCAGTAAAATAACAAGTGTAGTATCTTGTTCAAAAATCAATAAAATAACCAGTTTGATACCACTAGAAGAGTAATGCCTCAGCTAGTGTAATGCCAAGGATACTAAGACATGAGAAGCCAATATCGCTTCGGCTGCGGTCGACTCACCTAACCGGTGAACGATACTATGCATTCTCGTCTAATCTTTTCACTTTCCTCCTTGCCCACATATTCCGTCTCGCTTACCATGGAGGTCTCCAGATCGACGGATAAATCCTTCTTCGGCCAGTGTAGTATCATGTTCAAAATCAGTAAAATACCAAGTGTGGTATCTATTCCAAATCAGTTTAATAAAGTAGTAAAATGGCAAAATCGTCAAAATCAGTATGAAATATTATGAAAATAGTAGAAACAGCAACAACGACACAACACATAGCCGAAAAATATTTCACGAAACAGTACAGCAACATAGCAATATCGCCGAAGAATTCCAAGAACCACCGGAGTTTAGAAACTCCGGCCAAACACCGAAAATCGTACCTAACCACCCCAACACCGAAAATAGCCAACAAATTTCAGAATACAGCTACCAAGGTCGTCGGAATTTTAAATTCCGGCGACACAACAAAAATCAGAAAATCAGATATCGAAATAAAGCCAACAAGATTCGCCGGAGTTTTTAAACTCCGGTAAGTTACCAAAAGTCAAAATCAGTCCAACAATCACAACAGATCCAAAAATATTCGCTGTCACACAAATTTAACAAGGTGGCGTTACTTCCACGGCTATCGCCGGAGCGACGCCACCGCAGTGGTGTACAGCGACGAGCAGAGGTTCGACGGGAATGGAGTTCGTCGACATAACACTGATAGTGACGGGAAGAGGCGAGGGGGATGAGGTAGACAAGTCTGGGGCGAGGTGGTGGTTCGTGGTATTCGCTGGAGATAGAACTCCTGCGAAGGAGGGGAAGCGGCGAGAGAGCTCGCCGACGGAATGAGGAGTCTTTGGTGAAGGATGTGCGGTGAAGGTGTTTAGGGGTTCGCCGAGCTTGAGCTCGGCGGCAAAGCGGCGAAGGAGAGGAGTGAGGACGATGGTTTTTGAAAAATGAGAGGGGTTGGGCTTATGATATGCGGCTGATTAGTTCAGTGGGGGCTGCCCCCCCTCCCCCCCCCCTCCTTTGCCGGGGTTGGGCTTATGATATGCCGGAGCTTCAACTGCTACTGATTTGATATACTATATGCTAGAATAAATTATTTTTTGAGATATAAAAAATAATATATAAGTTTTCCATTTTATTGAAAAATATAAAGGAGCCAAAAGATTTGTAGAATTAGATTATGAAAAAATCATTTTAAAAAATACACTTAAAAAGGGAGAAAAAATAAATGAAAATCACCCAAAATTACAAAAAATAGAAAAATGTGAATTAAATTAGATTATGGAGATAAAAAATAAAAATAATAATAAAAATAAATAAATGAAATTTAAAAAATAAACAAGTAATAAGAAAATATAAAAAATGAAAAAGAAAAAAGTTAGAGTTAAATATATAATCAGATTATGGTGAAAAATAAAATAAAATATTGTATGAAAAAATAAATGAACAAAAAAGGAGAAAAAAACTAGAAAAAAGATAAGAATAATAAAAAAGAAGAAGATAAGAACTAGAGAAATAAAAAGGAAAAGAAGAAAAAAGAGACAATCAAATAGCTAGAAAATAAGAAATATAAAAAGAAAGAAAATAGAAAGAAAAAAAGAAATGAAAGAAGCTAAAATTAAATATGATGGAAAAAAAGAATACTATGTTTGGGAAAAAATAAATGAAGCAAAAAAGAAGAAAAAGAAAAAAAGAAAGAAAAAAAAGAGAGAAAATAGGAGAAAAGAAGTAAAGAAGTAGAGAAATAAAAAATAAAAAAATTAAAAAAAGACAATTACCTACAAAAGCTACGAGGAGTAAATAGTGTTGGGGTATGGAAGTAATGGGGGCATGCAAGGATAATTATTTTGTGTTTAGGAGCATTAGTGTTGTTTCCCCTCTATTTTATGACACTCTTTTTATTTTATTTTACATCAAATTCTATACAACACTTTTTCCGTTTTAATCTATTTCAAAGATTAAATCTTTTTAAATTTAAAAATTATTTAATTTAAATTTTTCATTTTACCTTTAATAACGTGGTCTTATTGATAAGAGATGTCATGGCATGTTCAAAACTCCAAGTGCATATCAAAAGATATATTTTATACTATATCACAGTTCAAAAAAGCTCACAACAAAAAATAACCTTAGTTTTTAATCTTTTACAAATTTTAGTCGTTCTACAATGTATAATATAATTTGTGTATAATCTATACGTATGCATTATGCATTGATTATTCTTACAATATATTTGTTATATACGAAGTCTCACCGATGACCACTACAAACTATTATGGCTAGGGAGATAAAAACATTTTTAGCCAACAACAACAACAATATATCCAGTGAAATTTCACACTATGGGGTCTGAAGAGGGTAAAGTGTACACAAACCTTACCTTCACCTTGATGGGTAGAACGACTATTTTCGGGAGACCCTCGGCTCAAAACAAAGCATAATCACAAGCAAGACAATCAAAACAAAACAAGAGTAAAGAGTAAAGCAAGATAAACAATCAGACTCATATAAGGAATTAAAGTAGTATAAAGTGCATTCGAACAAAATGGAGCAGTAACTAACACAACTAAATAAGCTAAACAAAATACACTAAAGAACTCATAGCATCAGAAATCAAATTACAGTGGATTATAAAACATTAATGTGTCTATAAGTGTGATAGGGTAATCGGGTCTACAGTAATAACACTACAACTATCAATTTGTAAGTATAAGTAGGACTACACTTGAGTAACTACTACTCTTCTATTCTAATCTGTGTCCTCCACAGTCCTCTATCTAAGGTCATGTCCTCAGTAAGTTGCACCTGCGCCATATCCCGTCTAATCACCTCTTCCCAATACTTCTTCGGCCTACCTTTACCCCTCCTTAACCCGTCCATAGTCAACCTCTTACACCTCTACACTGGGGCATCTGTGTCTCTTCTCTGCACATGCTCGAACCATCTCAACCTCTCTTCCCGCATCTTATCATCTACCGAGGCCACTTCCACTTTCTCCCGGATATCATCATTTCTAATCTTATCTCTCGTATGCCCACACATCCATTTCAGCATTCTCATCTCCGCAACTTTCATCATTTGTATGTGCGAAACATTTTTAGCCGACTAGCTAAAAGTATTCCTCTTTTCACAGTTAAATATCACTATATAAAATGAAAAGAACGGAATACAACAAGAAGACAGTACTGATCCAGCAATCGATGTTGTTGCACATGTAAGTGTTCAAGGTGGGTATCAAGACAATATTGTCTTTGCTCAGCCAAAGTTTGTCAATATCTGCTTTTTCTGTGTGATTGTCCTTGCTTTTGTACCTCACCTTGTCCTTCAACCTAAAAGAGAAGAAAATATTCCAAACATTTGCCTTAACCCTTTTCTTACCCCAAAAGGCACTCAAAAGAACTTTCCCCGGATGTAAATATCCCATGAAAACAAAAAATTTGGTGAATGACACTTTTACACTTCTTGAAATGGTCCCCTTTTATTCATTTGAAGAGAATTCATGCTCTATATAGTCTAGGGACAACTCAAATATTAGTAGCATAACTTATCAGTTACTTATGGTGTGAGATATATTAGCTGCATATCACATAGTGTTGCCAGGTTCCTGTTATGTTATGAGGTTGAAAATGTAAGAATGGATATTGGGTCTAACTCAACCTCAAAAGCTAGCTTGTAAGGTGATGATTGTCCAAATTCATATAAGGAGTCCATGTTCTCATTCCATATCCAATGTGAGACTCTTAACATTCCCTGCACGCCCAGACCTTGTTAACTGGAGCGTGGATAATATAATTTGGGGGCCCAACATCGGTGAACAAAGAATTGAAATGATTCTGACTCTGATATCATATAAGAATGGATCTTTGGCCTAACTCAACCCCAAAAATTAGCTTATAGGTTGAGGGTTGTCCAAATTCATATAAAAAGTCTATATTCCTATTTCATGTCCGATGTGAGACTCTTTAACAGAAAATACTTTATAGGAAGTTTTAAGTATTCTGAAAAATCAATATTAAGTGCCTGGTTTTGTGAGTGGAAATATTTCAAATGCACTTGTACATATATATACAAGGTGATAAGTGCTCTTTCAACTATAGTCACAAGGAACAAAAGGATGTAACCAAAAAAAAAACAAGGAACAAAAGGAACTTTCCCTTTCAACAATGTTTCTTTCAATTTTCTCTCTCTTATCTTATAGGATAGGAAAAATACATGAATATTATTTTTTTATTCTTGATGACACTCTCCTTATCCGAAATATTAGGTGCAAGTAAAATTTTACATATATTTTTGGGTACAATTTTAGATTTTAGCATTTAGTAGTTAGTCTAAATTATAAGTTTAAAGTAATTATAAAAATCTTAATATGTGGTTACTATTGTCATAATTTATATGATATTCTTTTCATTTTAAAACGTTCAAAGTTGATAACACTACTCCACTAACAATTTTATTTTGTATATTTTCCTAACTTTCAACAATTCACACTAATCTAATTGTTTACATTTAAACTTTGGTTCATATTTCTTTATCGAACTAGCTTGTTAACTATTACCATAATATCTCTTCATAGATAAAAGATTCAAAAATTAATATTATTAAACTTCATCTCGTGTCAAATATTATCAATTAATGAAATCGAATCATTCAGAAAGTCTAGTGGGATGAATATGATCCTTCAACCCTTATCGAAAGTCTTGATTTCAATTTTGAGAATGATGAAACTTTTGATAAGAAGCGCTTTTTTTGAGTGAGCTAGGCAAGACGAATTTAAATTAGTTGGATTTGGTTTCAGATATGGGATAAGGGAGTATTTTATGGTTTTATTATCATTATGATTAGTGAGAGTTTCAATCAACTTATAGTTTTTGTCACTTTGGGTTTGTGGGGAACCAAATCACATTTTACTACTAAACACATGTGAGGAGAAAAGCAACTTGTGTTCCCCAATAGCATCCAAAATTCCTCTTATTAACCGTTGAGAGTAATCAAAGGCTATCGCGACTCGGATTTTGGCTTTATGACTACTCAAAGAGTTCAGATAAGGGGGCCAAATAACAGTCCGTCAAGTTTCACGTGGACCACAAAGCAGGCCTATGAGCCCACTTCAAAAAGTTGCAGTTGAAAGTAAACTGATAATGACAATTAATCTAAATCACACAAATACAACTTTTTAAAACGATAATTAAAAAGATTACAACTTTTTAAAACGATAATTAAAAAGATTACAACTACTTTCTAAAAGTTACATAAATATAATTTATTCAAAATTTTAATTTTTTAATTACAAAAATACAACTTTTTACATTCTTAAAATGTCAATAATACTTAATTTTTGGAGTTACTACCATTAATGCATACCCAACTTTTTACTTTCTCTTTTTACATATGTGTATGTGTGCTTGTATATGTATTTTATATCACTAAAGTAGTTGATATACCAGTGTTATATATTGTATATAGTATACTTAATATTACATAATGTATACAATAGCACAATATACTTAATATTATATCAATGTTATATGTTGTATATGGTATACTTAATATTATATAATGTATATAACATCACAATATCTTAATATTATATACCATACATAATATTACAATATATTTGATATATTATTTTTATGATATAAAAGTTACAAGAATATTTTTCATGTGAATAATAGGTACTGATTGATATGAATATTCATGCACTTTTCTTAATAGTAATAAAAAGGAGGGGGAAAAAGTAAACTCATTGCTTTTAAAATATAATAGAAGCAATGTTACAGGTCACAACAATTAACAATTTATTTAAGAACCACAACAACAAAAAAATAATTTGTATTTTTTAATAATATTAGTGTCACATAAGATAAGAGCCAATTTATTTTGCAACTCATTACAACTTTTTTTTATATAATTTAAAATATCTCTATTTTTCTTTACTTTTATACGTAATAAATTAGAATACAATAATTTTTTATGTACAATTTCTTCCATTCAAGTTACAAAAAGTTATATTGAATCGTTTTCACAATAAACAAGTAAGCACAAATAAGTGTTTAAAATACTTTTTTATTTTATTCAAACACCATAAAAGTGCTTATAAGCTATTTTAGCTTAAAAACACTTAAAATAAATCAATCCAAACAGGATCATAGCCTCCTTTATTAGGGAGCGCTTTGCCACTCACTATAGACTTTCCAATATGAATCTAGATTTAGTTGGATCTCAGCGGATTCAGACAACAAAATCTGGTGGTGCACATACGAAGTAATATTTTTTGCGTAGCAAAAAAAAATATTTTGCGAGACAATGTACGAAGCAAACAAAATATTTTACGAGGCAATGTACGAAGCAAAAAAAATAAAATTACGAATGTTATCAAGAGACCAATGTAACAAACAAGCAGACTAGTTGTATTAAAACAATATATAAAGAAAGTCATGCAAATAATAAATATTCTTACATTTACAAAGAAAATCGTCTAGAGTGCATTTATAAAAAAAAATTGATTTTTTTTTTGAAAAATCTGATGGTTCAAAATCAGTACTTTTTTAAAAAGAAGCGCTCTCACTTTTTATATAATCCAAAATGAAAAACTATTTTTCTTATTGAAATGTGTGCTTTTTTTTATATCTTTTGTCGGAACTTTTGTGCTGCTGGTGGCGCGGGTCTGCGCTTGCTTAATCCATCTGCCTAACAATCTCATAGATAGAAGGAAGTAGATCCATTTCGGATTATTGGATCCATATTGAGTTTCGAAGAGAAAAATTCTTTATTGATTAAATAATAAGTTTGCTTTCCATGCCCGCATGAAAGAAGATCGAGAATGCCGAACTACGAGAGGTGCCTCCGCTAGTAATCTCAATACATTCCGAACACTGGGCGGAAAAAAAATAAGCACAAGGAAGTTGGACCCAACAGTCTTTTTGATTTACCTGAATCCTTACGAGTTAACGGGACTAATGGACCGTAATAAAGAGTCCAACCCAATCTGTACGGAGTTTCAAATTTGGCAGTTCCGTCATTATCGCCAACCTCTTAAGAATTATTTTCCTCGAAATATTCCTACTTTTTTCCCGTATAATTTGTTGCTTTCAGCTAACGGCCACTAACGACCGTTAACCTATTATCTTTACCTTTTTATTTTTCACTAATTATGGGAAACTAATAAAAATCTCTTATCTTGATCAATGTTTTACTAATTTAAATTATTCTTTTCGTTTTCACTCAGAGTTATAAGTTTCACTTCAATATACATTCCATACAAGTTTAGGAAAAATAAAAAAGTAAAAGATGAGTCTACTTTGTTACTTGAGTCAAATTTTACACATATATCTCTCATTATGACGAAGAGAAACATATTTCATATTAACAAACTTCCAAAGTAATAGGAAGCCGGTCTTTTCTCTTTGATCGATCAAAACTATTCAATTGAATAGTCAATTTTATTTTCAAGGAGTTAAAACTTAAAAATATCCAAATTTTGACAAATGATTAATATTTAATACTCAATGTGAATGTTAGCCGGTCTTATGTCTCCAGAGAGTTGAATTGGAAAACAAAAACAAAAAATTAATAAATGTATTAGCAATATTAAAATTTGTTACAACTTGTTGATGTTGGATGAATGTTGTGACAACATCGCTTATGAACACAAGGATGTTGCCTGCGATGTTGTGACAACATCACTGTAATGATTTTGCCTATTCTTCCGGCCAAAACAGGTTGTGTTACTGTGAGTAAAAAATGACCTAAACAAGCTTACAATGATGCTGTGTTTAAAATTTGGTAAAAGAAACAATTAAAACTTGGAGAAGAAGCAGCGTGAAGACCAAGTTCAGAACGTTGAGCTTCTCATGGAGTAAGAATCGGTCCAAGCTGAAGCCTTCTTTTACTCAACCTCCGCAACCAGTCAGTGAGGATTTCAAGGGAAGTTCCACATTATAAATAGAGGGGAACTTCAGAGTATCGATATCCAGAATTAAACGAGAAGAATCACCAAGAGAGCTCTCGGATATTCACCTTAGAAACTGAATCAACACTTAGCCTAAAGTAGTATAACAACATCTAGTCCCACATTACTATTGGTGCTCAAATTCTAGATCAAGCTTATAGTTCAAGCAATTGTAATGAAGATGTTGTATTTATCTTTTTAAGATCTTTTTAACTTTAGGCTGAAGTCATCCTCGACTTCACTTTTGTTTGTAATTTCCTTTTCCGCATTTATTTCTCAATCTTGTAAAAAGAAATTCATTTTATATAATATATACAATACTTTGGTCATCGACCATCAAGGGATATATTAATATATACCCTTAAAAATATAAACCTTGTGTCTTTTACTTTCTGCTGCATTTACTCTTTAAAGGTATATAACTGTTTTATCAGACTGTTGCATCAGATGTTGACACAACATTGAAGGCAACATCCAGAAATTGTTTTCACTATTTCAGTTGTTTAATTTTAATCTTACTTATTTTTACTTATCCGTATCCCCCGGACCCCAACAAGTGGTATCAGAGTCAACACTTGATACAATAAGTGCTTGATTCTGAATATTACGGCTATGGACTCAGCTTCTCAAAATGTTGGTAGACTTCCAATTCTTGATGGAACCAACTATGCATATTGGAAGATTCGTCTTCGTTCTCACATCAAATCAACTGATGTACGAGCATGAAGATCCGTCTCCGAAGGGTATGTGGTTCTTAAATATCCAGCAGATGAGAATGGTTATGTACTTATCAAACCCGAATCTGAATGGACCGCTGAAGAGACCACCAGTGCTAGCTTTAATGAAAAGGACCTAAATGCTATATTTGTATGTGTAGATCTATATATGTTCAAACTCATCCAGAATTGTACAACAGCCAAGGACGCTTGGAAGACCTTACAAACTCATTGTGAAGGTACCTCAAGTGTACGACGTACAAAGCTACGCATGATTTTGAGCCAATATGAACGCTTGAGGATGGAAGAATCTGAGGACATAAAATCCTACTTTGAAAAGTTAATTAACATTGATAATCAGTGTCAAGTGCTTGGTTCTCCTTTAACCAACACACAACTTGTGGATAAAGCCCTCAGATCTCTCCCTGAAAGATTTAATACAAAGATTTGTGCTATTGAAAAGGCCCATAATATTGCTACTATGGATCTACATGCCTTGATGAGCATCTTTCAAACCTATGAGATGAACATTAAGAGCTAAAGAGATTTGTATAAAGACAAGACATTGGCATTCAAGGACAAACCTCGGAAATCGAATATGAAACTGAGAATGAAAATCTGGAGGAATTGGGCAATGGTGCCTCAATTGCATTACTCACTCATCAATTTAATTCGATGGTGAGAAAGATCAATGGTGATCGTAATAAAGCTAAATATAAGCAGCACCAGAATCCACTCTTCAATAAATAGCCAACTAGGTCACCTCCTGAGCAAAAAAATCACAATTCGCAGAGGAAATCAAACTCTGACAATACCAACTTTAATCCCAAACAACTTGAGGGAGTGCAGTGTCATGAATGCTCGAGTTGGGGACACTATGTTAATGAGCGTGCTAACACCCTTAGAAAAATTGGTAAGGTTTTGTGGGTAACCCTCAGTGATGATGAGAACGAGAAGGAGGAAAGAGACCAAGAAGAAGAATCACAGACAATCTTGGTAGCAGTGTTCGAACACTCACTGTCCGACGATAAAAATGTTGTTGACAATGTTGCGACAACATCATGAATGACATTGGGCACAACATCTGAAATGCCTACAACATCAGAGAGATATGTATTTTTTGACTATTCTGATGTTAATTGTTTTAGTGGTTTTATCTCTTCATCTGAGGCTGTAGACTTGGATCTAGTTGATTACAAAGAAGAAGTGATAAAGGAATTACAAGATCTTTGTAAAGCCTTGATCACCGAATCTGAGCAACTAGACTCAAAAGCAAAATCTCTGGCTCTTGAGAATAGCAATCTGAAAGGCACAGTCAACCAATTAGATGTGACACTTACCAAGAAGGATCTAGAGCTTGGTAAGGTTCGTGCACGATTGAACTTAGCTGAGACCACATTTCAAAGGCTCAACACGGGAACCTCCAAACTGGATGAAATATTGAACTTCAGTAATCTTACAAGGGCAGGGCTTGGGTACCAATCACCTAGTAAAACAAATACTTCCAGAATCCATAGTCAAACTGAGAGGATCAAATTTATCAAAGAAAATGCTAGTAACTCTCAGATCACTAAGAATGGATCAAAGTTTGTATGTAGCTACTGTAAAAAGTCAGGACATCTTATGCCTTACTGCTACAAACTTCAAAATCCTGCACTCAGATTATTGCCTAAAATGTCGCCAGCAATGTTTCCCAACATCACTGACAACATTCGAAACAACCAGTCTGAGAGCAGAAGGAAGAAAAGGTTTGAAAAGGAATTAGTACCTAAACTGAATCTGAGGTGTAATGTGTGCATAACTGCTTTGCGTATTAACATTACAGGTTCTTAGTATTTCGATAGTGGTTGCTCACGTTATATGACAGGTACCAAAAGTCTATTGAAGGAGTATGAAGCATTCAATGGAGGATACGTGACCTTTGGAGGAAGAGGAAGTAAGAGTAAGATAATTGGTAAAGGAACACTCAATGTTCCAGATGTACCAACCTTGAAAAATGTTCTTCATGTAGAAGGTTTGACTGTTAATCTTGTTAGCATAAGCCAACTATGTGATAATGACCTCGAGGTGAAATTCAACAAGCTTGGATGCAAGGTTATAGATTCTACGAATAAATGTGTCATGTCAAAGACCCGAACTGGAGATAATTGCTATCTCGTCGGCGGACAAGAATTTTACAATTCTGCGAAGGTAAGTGACTTGACACTTTGACATCAGAAGTTGAGACATGTCAACTACGGTACCTTGGAGAAGCTGATCTCGTTTGAAGCTGTCAGAGGCATTCCTAGACTGAATCCAAGATAAAATACTATGCGAAGATTGTTTGGAAGGAAAGCTGACCCGAGTCTCTCATAATGTTGTCTAACATGGTGGACAAAATTTAGGTACGTCTCATTGTTTTTAATTATTGCATATGGATCTTATGGGTCCTATTGAAGTAGACAGCATATGCGGGACGAGATATTCCTATGTGATTGTAGACAATTTTTCTAGATTCACTTGGATCTATTTTCTAAAGGAAAAATCACAAACCTTTGAGATGTTTAGAACACTTTACTCTAGGATTAAGAATTTGTTATGTTCTTCTATTTTCAGATTTAGATCTGATCATGGAAAGGAATTTAAAAATCAAACTTTTGCAAAATTTTGTGAAAAGAAAGGCATATTCCATGAATTTTCGGCACCAAAAATACCTTAACAAAATGGGGTTGCCGAGAGAAAGAACAGGACTTTACAAGAAATTACTAGAGTTATGTTAAGTTCTAAGCAATTGTCAAAGAGGTTATGGGCAGAAGCCTTGAACACTGCATGTAACATAACTAACAGAGTCTATTTAAGGCCAGAGATCAAACTGACACCCTATGAACTGTTAAATAGAAAGAAACCAACATTGTGTTACTTTCATGTCTTTGGGTGTGTGTGTTGTATTCTTAATGACAGGGATAAACTGGCTAAATTTGACTCTAAAAGTGATAAGGAAATATTTGTTGGCTACTCTCAGAATAGTCATGCTTACCGGATATTCAATCTAAGTACAAAGAAGTATACGTTGAACAACCAAAGAGATTTGAGGATCCTCACCATCCACATCATGTGTACAAGCTCAAGAAAGCTTTGTATGGACTAAAACAAGCATCACATGCATGGTATGGTCGTCTAATTAACTTCCTTGTTGAGTTTGGTTTTACGCGTGGAGAAGCTGACAGAACTTTATTCATTAAAAGACATGGTGTAGATGTAATAATAACTCAAATCTATGTTGATGATATTGTTTTTGGTTTGACTACAGAATCATTCTTGAAGTCGTTTGTTGAAGCAATGTCGACTACATTTGAGATGCGTATGATTAGAGAATTAACATTTTTCTTAGACTTGCAGATTAAACAAAATGAATAAGGGATTTTTGTTTCCCAAAACAAGTATGCCAAAAATCTTATTAGAAAGTTTGGTCTGGAAAATGCTAAACACGTGAAGACTACTATGGGCTCTACGCAACAGGTATGTAAAGACAATGTTGGACAAGATGTTGACCCAACATTGTACCGATCTATGATAGGTAGCCTTTTATACCTCATTGTCAGTCGCCCAAATATCATGTTTAGTGTGTGTGTTTGCGCTAGGTTCCAAGCCAGTCCCAAGGTATCTCATCTTAATGCCGTGAAACGTATCATTAAATATGTTGCCGGTACAAATGACTTGGGAATTTAGTACTCCAAAGACACTAATCATAATCTAATAGGATATAGTGACTCGGATTGGGCCGGTAATGTAGACGATAGGAAAAGAACTAGTGGTGGGTGTTTCTATCTTGGCAATAATCTAGTCTCATGGTACAGTCGTAAACAGAATTACGTGTCACTCTCGACTGCCGAATCAGAATATGTGGCAGTCGGAAGTTGTTGTGCTCAACTGATCTGGTTACGACATATGCTAGATGATTATGGCTTTTCTAACAACTTCATGATTTTGTATTGTGATAATCTGAGTGCTATTAATATTTCCAAAAATCATGTTCAGCATTCACGTACAAAGCACATAGACATAAGACATCATTTTTTAAGAGACTTAGTGGAAAAACAACTAGTTCAAATCGAACATGTTGATACTCTTCTTCAACTAGCTGACATTTTTACCAAACTTTTAGATCATGAGAGATTTTCTAGCTTGAAGAAATCTCTTGGTCTTTTCTTTCTTTGAAGATAAGACAAACTAGGTAGATGTTGTCTGAAATGTTGTCCTAACATTCTGGTAACATTTACTGTTGGGTCAATATACAGGATAAGTGTTGTGATGATGTTGCACTATTTTTGTTTAAAATCAAGCATGTCTTCACAAGGACAAGGTTTGAATATGATACCATTTTCTACGATGATATATATAAAACCATTATGTATATCATAAAAAAAGAGTATCATGAGAAGACGAAGTATCTACTAAAGATTTGGATGTATACAAAAAGAGCAAAGCTCTAAGATTGATATCGTTCATATTCTATAGATGTACCACGTACTTTAAAGAAGGTTGAAAATTCCTAATTTTTTTTTATCTGTATATGTTCAACTAAGTTGATTAAGGACAATGAAAAAATGTAATATTAGTCCAGTGATCAGTCTCATAGGGAACATATCCAGAAAATTATTTGCCAAATCAGTAAGTCCTTGGAATCTCAAAATGCTTGTTTTAATTTGAAATGTTGCCAACACCATTAGCAACATCGTTTTCCTAGTATATTGATCATTGATGCTTATCTTATTTTCTTTATTTTGGTATGTTGCACGTCTCAAACGACTAATTCAAATACATTTGAAAGAGTAGTTATTTTTAATTTTTTAAAAATGATGTTGTGTGCTATGAAAACCCTTTGTTTTAGGTGTGTAAAGAGTTTCAATCTCTCTATACAATCTAAATTTAAGGAAAAAAGAGTTGAAATGTGCTTATATTTAGCCATAATGAAACCTCCCATTTTTGTCTTGAAATTGTCACATCACAACCGAATTTCGGTCCATCAAATAGATGGAAGCCCAAACACCTCCATCATTGCTTCTAAACCAAAACTTCTCCAACACTCCAAATTCTCCAAAACCCTCTCCCATGTTCATTTCCCCAAAGTCATCCAACACCGAAAATTACTCTCCAATGTCGACCAGCCCATCAAACAACAACAAGGTTTACAAACATTATGTACCCATCAATGACCTGAAACCAGTCGAGGAAAACTGCACACATGCAATGATCCTGCTTGGTTCGGATGAGCCATTACAGGTGAGGTATCCAGCTGACTTAGAAAACTCAATCGATGTTGATACAACATCTGATTTGTCAAACCTTGCTTCAAGACTATAAACATCGATAATGCCTACGAATATGTCAAAAAGGGTTTTTGAGAACCAATTCTATGATAATCAGACTGCGAAAAGGTCAAGGGCAGAATCGACTTCTCCTGTTGAAGAGTCGACTATCCCTGTTGAAACAACCACTAGCAGTAGCACTGACACCGATTTCAGTGGGCATAGTTTTCCATTACTTCCTCAGCATCCACTCCACAAGCAGAACCTGAGAAGGAAGGAGAAGAGATGTCAGACGACATACCTCTGAGGAACTTCATTCAAAAGGTGTCCGTAGAACCTTATGGAATTATGCTAAAAATGTTGCCTTTACATCAAGGGTAACAGACAAGAAAGTGGATCCTGACTATGTTGCACCAACATCTGAGGCAATACATGCACCTACCTCAGCCGAACAAGGAAATACAGAATCTGAAACAAATTCTGAGGTAACCCTACTCTCCTATGTTTCAAACAAAATCATGCTCTAGTAACTGGAATTGGTTTAATAATAGAGTAGTTAGAGGGGAGAAGGTTATTGACCTAACTTCATTCTTCAACTATGGTTTAGTTGATTTCTTAAGCAGTCGAAAGATCTTAAGCTCTGTATCTGGTAAAAATCCTTACTGTGAGAAAGTGATAAGAGTGTTTTATGCGAATCTGAAATTTGTTGTTAAGGACACTACCTCAAAGAAGTTTGGGAAATTATACATATACAATAATGTATACAATTTTACACCTGATATCATTAACTCTACTCTTGGAATAACTGTTAGTGAAAGACAACCTCAATCCAACCCCACTATTGAGGAACTCAATGCTATGATCAAGTACCTTACGGGAAATTTGATCATTGTATGGGCTCCTCACAATCCTGTGTCAAAACTCACTGCCTTATTTGCTACATTGCATAAACTTGCTATTTATAATTCTTGATCAAGCATCACTACTTTTTAAGATTGGAAGAAATCAGAGAGTTGACTTAGGAACCTTGATATTCAACCATGTTGCCAACTTGGCTGAAAGAAAAAGCAACTCTGCCCTTTCATACCCCTAATTGATTTACCAAATTCTGCTCAACCAAGGGTTTAAAACCCCAAAAGGAGAAAAGTTGAGTCCAGTCTTAGAGGTATACTCAGTACAACGAGCAGTGGTTAACAGCATGGACATGATTATCGACCTACCCTGAAATAAAGAAGAATGGGACATAGAAACATCAACAGATGTTGTCAACATTCTAGACAACATTGATCAAGGTAAGGTCCCAATGTCCAAAGAAGGGCTCCAGAGGCACATTGCTGAACTTGACAGGCAAATTCAAGAACTTGTGCGAACTAAAAATTATTATGTGGGCCTAATTTCTTCACAAAAAGGGGAAGATGGTGATGATGCTGATATTGTTGTTGGAAGAAAAGAGACAGTGGAGCAAATGATGTTGCAGGGCCAAGAAAATCGAGTTATGACGCAGGGGAGAAGAGTTGAGATGATGATTGCTGACTGCTACTGATATGGAGATAAAGATGATGTTGCACAGATTGATTAGTCATAGAAAGTGGCTGAAAGCTACTGTGACTTGATCAATCTAGCCAAGGATGTCAGGCTGATGGAGTAGAGTGTTGATTCAATGAATGAAAGTTACTGATTTATTTTGACAGTTTGTTGTTGATATTCTGATACATTTAGACTACTAATTTTTGGTTTGTAATATTTCTTTTGGGATATTTGGTCTGTTCTTGCAGACATTATGACTGCTTACTGAACTGGTTATATATGTTTGCTTGATGTGGAATGTTATGAATGTTCACTGTTGACTGATTATGCATTTGCTGTAAGTAAGTCACGACTAACATGACATAACTTCTATCTAATCAAATCATCGATACAACTCTACTTAGAATCTACAACTGCAGGTTAAGGGGGAACATGACACTAATCCTAGTGATTCTTGGACTGTTAGGACTACATCGGGAATCAACATCCTAGTCATTTTAGTTTCGTATGGAGTTTTGTGAAGAAAGACAAAAAAAGGGAGATTGTTGATGTTGGATGGATGTTGTGACAACATCTGTAAACGCCCAGGACAACATTGCTTATGAACACAAGGATGTTACCTGCGATGCTGTGACAACATTTCTGACAACATCACTGTAACGATTTTGCATATTCTTCCGGCCAAAATAGGTTGTGTTACTGTGAGTAAAAAATGACCTAGGCAAGCTTACAATGATGTTGTGTTTAAAACATGGTAAAATAAATAATCGAAACTTGGAGAAGAAGCATCGTGAAGACCGAGTCCAGAACGTTGAGCTTTTCATGAAGTAAGAACCGATCCAAGCTGAAGCCTTCTTTTACTCAACCTCCGCAACCAATCAGTGAGGATTTCAAAGGAAGTTCCACACTATAAATAGAGGGGAACTTCAGAGTATCGATATCCATAATTAAACGAGAAGAATCACCAAGAAAGCTCTCGGATATTCACCTTAGAAACTGGATCAACACACTTAGCCTAAAGTAGTATAACAACATTTAGTCCACATTACTATTGGTGCCCAGATTCTAGATCAAGCTTATAGTTCAAGCAATTGTAATGAAGATGTTGTATTTATCTTTTTAAGATCTTTTTAACTTTAGGCTGAAGTCATCTTCAACTTCACTTTTGTTTGTAATTTCTTTTTCCGCATTTATTGCTCAATCTTGTAAAAAGAAATTCATTTATAATTGTATATAATATATACAATACTTCGGTCATCGACCATCAAAGGATATATTGATATATAACCTTGAAAATATAAACATTGTGTCTTTTACTTTCCGCTGCATTTACTCTTTAAAGGTATATAACTGTTTTATCAGAATGTTGCCTCAGATGTTGACACAACATTGAAGGCAACATCCAGAAACTGTTTTCACTATTCCAGCTATTTAATTTTAATCTTACTTATTTTTATTTATCTGTAGTCCCCGGACCCCAACAACTAAACAACCCTAACAATGTTTGACATATAAATTATTCTCAAGTATAATAATTAGAGTTATTTCGTGAGATAAAATTTAGGATGTTTTGACCTACTACCTTGATTTTTTTTATAGGTGGTAGCAAATATGAATTTATTAATGTTTCAAAATCAGGTCTCCACCACATTCGAGGCATTCGTGTGTAAATATCAAATGAAAGATTTATAAAATTCATAGATATATATCCCAACTGTCATCATTCATAGGTAGATCACATAAGAAATTTAAATATGATAGAATATAAATATCATTATTTTAATAAAAGAAAACCATTGTATACTAATTGGACATCTTTTTAATTACATCTATCTAAAATTTCATATACTAATTGGACGTCTTTTTAATTACATCTATCTAAAATTTCATATGCACAATTCTTCGAAAAGGAAAAAATCTGTAGGTTGTATATGAAACAATATATTTAAATTAATTTATGTGAACTTGAATAAACAAAATAAATAATAATGTGAAATATAAAAAAGATTGAAATGTTAAAATCTGGGTATATAAATATTGTTTCATTTCTCTTCGTTAAGAGTCTCAAATCGGATATGGAATGAAAACATGGACTTCTTATATGAACTTGGATGATCCTCACCCTACAAGCTAGTTTTTGAGGTTGAGTTAGGCCCAATATCCATTCTTTACATGGTATCAGAGCCAGACCCGTTTCAATTCATTGTTTCCGATGTTGGCCCCCCTCTTATATTGTCCACGCTCCAGTTAACAAGGTCTGGGCGTGCGGCGGGGGGGGGGGGGGATGTTAAGAGTCTCACATCAGATATGGAATGAAATCATGAACTCCTTATATGGCTTGGGCAATCTAATTTGGGGGCCCAACATCGGTGGACAAAGAATTGGAATGAATCTGTCTCTAATACCATGAAAATGAATGGATCTTGGGCCTAGTTCAACCCCAAAAGTTAGCTTGTAGGGTGAGGATTGTTCAAGTCCATATAAGGAGTTTATGTTTCCATTTCATATCCGATGTGAGACTCTTAACACTCTCCCGCACGCCCATAACTTCTTAACTAAAGCGTGAATAATATAACTTGGGAGCCCAAATCGGTGAACAAAGAATTGGAATGGTCCTTGGTCTCCTTATATCGCTTAGGCAATCCTCATCCTACAACCTAACTTTTGGGGTTGAGTTAAGCCCAAGATCCATTCCTTTACATGGTATATGAGCCAGACTCATTCAAATTCTTTGTTCGTCGATATTGGCCTCCCAAATTATTAGGCCCAAGATCCATTTATTTACATGGTATCAGAGTCAGACTCATTTCAACCTTTAGGCCCAAGATTCATTCTTTTACATGCTCGAAGATGAGGCATTAGAAGAATGACTTTTGTGCCAGAACTGATTAAGAACTGCTATTTCATCCGGTTTTTTCTTTTCTTAACCGGTGTGAGAGTCTACTTCGGAAGAGAAAAAGCTGACCGCATTTGGGGTTGAGTTAGGCCCAAGATCCATTCTTTACATGATATCAGAGCCAAACTCATTCCAATTCTTTGTCCATCGATGTTGGGCCGCCAAATTATATTATTAACGCTCCAATTAGTAACGTTTGCGCAAGCGGGAGAGTGTTATCAGATGGTTGCAGGCCTGTCAGATGCCTATAGCGGTGTTGCTTCGGTGATTCGTCAGAGTAACCCCCTGCCAGGGTTTTATCAAGCCCGTTCTATGTTTACTTTGGAGGAAGCCGGATTGGCTAAGAAAGTGGCGATTGGGGCCAGCCCTGTCGTCATGATGACTACTTCCAATTTTACTCCTTCCAATCCAACCAACTGTTAGGCCGATTTCCAATTGCTCATGCAAGTGTACGTATCGTTACAAGTAATATAGTCTGGTAAGACCGAATATCGTCCTAAGAGACTGGTTTCTAATTACTGAACATCTATTCTAGGTTATCTATTTGGCAAACGATAAGTTGATTGGTTTTTTATCTAACTACTAGAATAATTGCAATAAGTAAACTAAATTATTGAGGTTTAATCAGTTATGAAGGAATTAGGGCTTCAAATATCCTCGACTATCCACTATTTTCAATCCTTAATGCAACTATAATGACTTCTTCTTTTACGTTAAGATAGCGATTAACTAGACTGTCTTATATTCCGGTTAGGATATATAATCGCTCAACCCCAGTGCAGAACCCTTCTATATTTCTATGATAGGATTTACCACATAGGAGGATTAAGAACAATAACCTATAATGCTACACAAGTATCGGGGTACTTTCGTCCGCGATTTTAACCTATGTCTATTCAATTACAGCATATCCAAATCTCTCCTCTCGGTTCTTGATTCGAAATCATATAGATTATGATAATTAGTGATCAATTAACCATCAAACTTTCATAGCAATATTAAATAAATCTTAATCAAGTGAAGAAGAAATCAACTAATGCATTAATTCATGAAATAGAGTTTCAAACGATTCAATAGGAAAGCCCTAATAAAGTGTTTAGCTCCTATCCATAGACATGCTAAGAACTAATACAAAATCCAACATGAACTGAGTTGTGTTGTGGACTATGTACAAGGTGCTCCCAGCTGCCCCATTCAGGTCAGGGTTTTAGGATTATATAGTTGAGAAAAATTGTGTTTCGGACCCTTTTGCCCTGCGAAAATCGGCCAAAAAGTCAGAAATCCCGCCTCGACGCCGTGGGTTCACTAGTATGGCGCCACACTACCAAAATATCGAAAAAATCAGACTCAAGAAGACAAATTAGCGCGCGCTCGTGGACGCTTCTTTGACCGCTGTTTCGTGTCATTTTCTCGTTCGGACTTCGTCTGATTTCTTCTATACTTCCCGGGACTTCTTAGACTTCATTTATTGGCCTTTTCTTGTGTAATTACACCTCAATTAAGCTCATTTCATCTTCTTTTTGTCATTTCTCCATTTAGGACCGTTGTGACTCAAAAGAAGAAAAACGATCCTAATACTATACTAAACACAAAGAAAATGAGAAAAATACTAACCTAAAATGACTCAAAAAGTGTATATAAAATTTGCCTAACACCAACATGACTCAAAATCACAACAGGGGTGGTAAGAAGGGCCAGAATTGGAAGAATAATGGCAAGAATCGTGGCGGCAACAACGGAGGCAACCGTCAGCAACAACAATACCCCGAGCCCACAGACTTCGACATGGAAGTGGGTCCCAGCTCTCACGGCCGCGGTTCCACTCCATGGCGCGGCCAAATTTACTGGCGCCACAACGCCTCGGGCCGCGCCCAACTTCTTCCCGATTCAGACCTGTGGTTCGCACCACCATGAGCAGCCCCATCAGTCCAGTATACTTGGGCCTCGCCCCCATCAGATCCACCACGCAGTGGGGCCCATCCAGACCGACATTGAAGCAGCGATGCATACGCTTGGCTTGACTCAATCGGACCCAAATTGGTACATGGACACCGGCGCCACTACCCACATGACATCAGATCAAGGTACTCTCTCATCTTATTCCAATTTGAGCACTAATCATGGTATAACTGTTGGTAATCTCAATTCTATTCCAATTAAGGGTTATGGTCATAAAACTTTTTCCCCTCCTCATCCGCCCCTTGTCCTGAAACATACCCTTCATGCCCCCAAATTGATTAAGAATTTGGTGTCTGTCCGTAAATTCACCACTGATAATTGAGTTTCTATTAATTTTGATCCGTTTGGGTTTTCTGTGAAGGATTTCAAGACTGGGTCATCTCATGAGGTGTAACAGTAGGGGTGCTCTTTATCTAATAACTCCAAGTCTTAGCATCTCACGTCAAGCTATGTCATCAACTTTTGCATCTCTTGCTTCTTCCTTGTGGCATGCTTGTCTAGGTCATCCAGTGTCGTTTATTTTATCTTCTTTAGATAGACATAAGTTTATTTCTTGTAAGGGTACGCGTAGTACTCCACTTTGTCAATCCTGTTCTTTGGGAAAAATTATTAAGTTACCATTTGTAGCGTCGAATTCTACTACTTCAATGCCATTTGATATTATTCATAGTGATTTATGGACATCTCTGGTTCTCAATTCTATGGGTCATCGTTATTATATTTTATTCTTAGATGACTATTCTAAATATTTATGGACGTTTCCAATTGCGAAAAAATCTCAAGTTTTTTCCAGTTTCATAAAATTTAGAGCTTTCATAAGAACACAATTTGAACGGAAAATAAAAAACATTCAATGTGATAATGACAAATAATATGACAGTGGGGAATTTAGGGAGTTTTGTGTTCAAAATGAGATAAATTTACGTCTTTCTTGTCTTCATACATCTTCACAAAATGGGAATGCTAAGCGAAAAATTCGTACCATTAATAATATTGTCCGCATTTTATTGGTTCCTTCTTCCGTTCCTCCATTATTTTGACATCATGCGCTATAAATGACTACCGATCTACTCAATATTCTTCCTTATAAAGGTTTGACATATTCATCCCCTCTGAAAGTCTTGTCACGCCCTTTTTCGGCCGCGGTATTTCTTTTCTAAACTCCTGCTGCTAAATAAAAGGTTAGAAAATAAAAATAAAGGCTAAAAATGTTTTAAAAGAATGCTAAAATTGCAAAAGGTGCTAAAAGTGCAAAAGAGGCTAAAATGCTAAAGGGTTGCTAGAATGCTAAGGGTTCGCGGAGTCGCCACCTAATTAATTGGGTGAATTAGGACACCTAAATGTTTAACTAGTTTGAAGTAAAACATTAACTCCATTTTAAGGGTCTGCTAAACTTAATGAGATTCTGGGTAAGGGTTCTTTATTAATCTAGAGGGAAGGGGTTAGGCACCCTCTAAGATCCGCTAATTTACGGTTATCCTGCCAAACCTAGGGTTAATTATTATGCCAAGAATGCAATGCAAGTTGCACAAGGTATTTGGGTGGAGAGCATTTAGAAAATAAAATGTATTATTACTTAATATAAAATATAGCGCCAAAATACGTAAAATAGGTTTAGTGAAAACATGCATTTATAAAGTAATTATACTTAATATAAAATATAGCGCCAAAATACATAAAAATTGGTTTAGTGAAAGCATGCATTTATAAAGTAATTAGAAAATCTATTCTATAACATACTCATACTGCTTAGCATAATATATGCAAATTATTATGACAACATCAGATGCTTATGAAAAATAAAACGTCTTTTATGCAGCAGAATACATTTTTGTTATGAATGTTAACAAGTATTTATAAGAAGATGAGTTTCTCATGTTAGAACTTAGTGATAAATAATGTTTTGACTACCCAAATAGTTATGTGGATGGAGGATTACTAAATAGTTTGATTATAACTTAAGCAAGCTAGAATAATCAACTAAATGGGGAGAAAGCAAATTTTTAATGTTAAGCCACTTTATAATCTATTGGTTCAAGGTTTAACTATTATGAATATCCTACTAATTAATGTAGCGTTAGACGTATAATTTACAACAAATAAATGAATGGGGCGGGTAGAAAATAATTAGAAGGACTCGAGGAACGGCGATGTCATTCGCCACAGTTGGAATTTCGACGCGGATAGCAAGATGCACACGGACGTGGGTTTCACATTTACTATAGTCTCGCTACGAGACTCTTGTTGCTCGACGCTGCTTCATGCAAAGTAAGAGAAGATAAGGATTAGTACATGCCCAAATTTATTTAAATAATGCAAAAAGCATTTAATCGCAAAGTTTATATTTAATCGCATAGGGACCAAAGCAGACGGCAATAAATGGACAAGTATACGCACGTAAATCGCCTTCTAATACTAGATATAATTCAGAATTTAGGTCTACTACAGTGCAAACACAAAGAATAATTTCTGGCCGAATCCACGATGCTAAATCGAGGAAAATCACCAACTACAATCATCCCGCTTGATTTCACAATAGAGTAATCGACGCAAACATCTAAAATATAACTCAGATAGAGGCCAATGCATTAATATGCACATCAAATACCTACACCCCTTTTTTAGAATGAAAAAAAAAACCTGTAGCTAAATTAATCATAATGCAAAGGCCAAGGTATTCAAAAAGTGGCATGTGGCTATGTCAGGGCCCTAATCCTGTCTCATTTGCTAGATGGGAAGTAAAAATGGACTAATATGAGCATGTAGGCAACAAACTAAGTTAGGATAGATCAAAAGAGAGAGGGAGGAGGGCAAGATGATGAGACAGGGGACTACTTAGGCCACCCTAGGCAAACTGTGATGCTTTGGGCTCAGAATAAGACACAGGGTCAATAAAAAGGGGTGAAAATCCAGGGGATATCCAGGGGCCTACACAGTGGCTAGGATTAAGCAGAACCGCATTTGTCTTGCATAGCACCATATCAATAGACAATTTAATCATATGGGCAGTCGTTTTCAATTTAACAGACAGGGTAAGGCACCTATCATTTGGTAACTTAGTGGACATCTCAAAACTTCTTAGATTGAACCTAGTGATGCTTAAGGTACAATATGAGAAATGCTAACAAAGGCTAACTAACATATGGGGGCAGATTATATGGTTAATAAGAATCAAAATATGATGATTCCTTCATGTGAGGTATATGGATAGATACAAGGCAGATCAGAATACTCCACACGACAACAAAGAACTATTTTGACACTGGTTTGGGCAGCATGAAGCACAAATATTGTATTATACTAACCTATCGTATTAAACTTAATGCAAATTAGGCCAATTATAACAAGACTAAATGGCTATGCCCCTCCCATGAAACTATCTGAATAGCCAAAAATGCTCAATAACAGACTTTTATCCAGTAAATAAGACTTTAAATCAAGTGTAGACAAGGTATAATACTAAACCACAACACTTAGCTTAACGACCCAAACTTGACGCGACATTCGTTATATTGACAAAAAATGGATACATAGGCCCCATGGCAGATCAACATGTAATTTAACACAACGACGTAGTAAAGTGATTGTTAACACGGGAATCATATAAACAGATTTGAACCAACATGCATTAAATCGACATTAAAGAAAAAGGGTTTGATTTTACCTTCTCTGAGCAGCGAACCAGGGCAGCGAATCAAGTCGTCGACTCGCTCGGATTTTGGCTTTGCGATACGAAATAAAGGGGCAAGGTTTGTTTGCTGATTTCTTGACTGGAATTGAAAGAAAAGGGGTCTCAAACCTCCTGTTCTTGTGAAGCTAAATGTCTGGATGCTGTGTTATACTTGTGTTTACTACTCCTTTTCTCCTCTCCCCTCTGCTCGTCTTGCATGTGCTTCTTATAGCCCCCTATTTGGGCTCCAAGTTAGGTAAGGTAAAGGCTGATTTTTGGCTGAGATTGGTATGCGATTTTGTTCGATTTGAAGTGGTTCGATTTATGGAAAGTATTTATCACGATTTTGTACTGATTCGTACTGATTTGTTAAGGATTTGTGGGCTATTTTTGGGTCGATTCTCGTGGTTCTTGTTATGGTAAGTTTGAAAATGATTTTGGGATATTTGAGGGAATCTGGAGATTCGCGGTTCTTGTAGATGGTAAGGGGTGTGCTGGCTGTGTATACATGGGTAAGGAAGAGGGTCGCCATATTCTCAGCCGAAAATCCGGCGAGAATATCGGGTTTTCCGATGAAGGCGGCGATGGAAACTTTAGGTTTAGGTTTTCGCCCTTCTTCTGGGCTCTTCGACGGGGAAGGGAAATGAAGTGAAGAAAAGGGCTGAGTGGGCTGAAGGTAAGATGGGGCGTAATAGCGGAATAGGGCTCATGCGTATCGCATGTCGCGTCAAGAGGTAAAAGGTTTGGGCTGGGTAGTTAAATTAGGGTATTAGTTTTAGGTAATTAATTAGGTTTTTAATTAGTGGTAAATTAATTAATTACTTGTGATTAAATTATCTAAAATAAATGGGGCGTGCTATTTAAATTAATGCTTAATACTTTAGAATGCGGCGCTATTTATTTAAAAACTTATTATTATGCATTATTATGGTTAAATTAAAATTGCATTGAGTTTAGGTTAAATTACTTAAATGCTGAATGCAAGTACGATATTTAAGAATTGTTTAAAGCCTTATAAATAAAAAATTGATTTTAAATTACAAATGATTATGACATTCTCTTGCGCATTAATAAATGCAACTATGCTACCTGACACGACGTTATCGCTAAATTATTTATTTTATGCATTTATTAATTATTTAAGAATTACGACAAAGCTTAAAGTTAATTAATGCGGGCGCGAGACTCTAAGTGCTTAAAACTCTACGTAAGACGCGATGTCATTATTAGATTAATTATTTATGCTCAGATTTAATGTTTTATTCACGATTTTATTATAAAAATCCCTAAAATTATTTTACAAAATTAGTGTAATTTTATAGTTAATGGCCGGACGGGAGGGTCAAAATCGTGTCAACCGTCCTCTTTGTATGGAGACGATGGAAGAATCTTCTGACAAAGACGCTGACTCATAGCCAATTTTGTCTCGATCTTCGCAATTGCAAAAATGTCAAGCGTGTAGACAAGCGCCGACGCAAGAAATCAAAATCGCCCCGTTGTCGAAGTTACGACGACACCGGGTCACCACGGCCAAACACTGTATGGCTAAGGCGCATTAAAGCCGCCCAAAGGTCGAGTTACGATGACACCGGGCTACCATGGTCAAAACACTGTGGCGCTAACGCGACTCAGCCGCCCCAAAGGTCGAAGTTACGACGACACCGGGTTACCATGGTCAAAACACGGCGCGGGCTAACGCGACTTAGCCGCCCCGGGTCGAGTTATGATGACATCGGGTTACGGTGCAAAAAGTAAAAGAAAATAACCGGCCAACTCAGCGTATCGCTATGGCTTACGGTGCTGGTTCTACGGTGATGCGAGCGAGCGGACCGACGCTGAGGTCGCTTCGCCAATCGTTGGGAAGGTCGCCCCAACAGATTGCCCTTGTCACAGAAGAGAAAATCCACGCCAGGCTCTCGCTTCCCGCACGCTAAGACTTGAACAAACGGTTAGTGCATAAATCATTAAGGCAAAATAATGATGATAACTTTAAAGTAATGCAACCGTGAGTAGAAAAGGTTATCCCGCAAAATATGACGCCGCTGGTTGTTGACGCGACGCAAACGCCGTGGATTTCGCCGCATGCACGCGTGTTGCGATTGTGAACGCGATACGCTGTCCTTGCCGCAATTGCCTCCCGTGGACTACACTCGAAAAAGTTAGTGCATAAATCGCTAAGACGTAATAATAAAGCATGCGTAAGAAATGCAATTTCGGATTATAGAAATCGCCCTCGCGTGATATGTCACGATGGCGCTGCTGACTTGTTGCGGCCGATAGCGCCGCCGCTGACGTATTGCCGCCGGGCGCCGCTGCAGACGCACGCCGATGTCGCTGTCGCCGACGTGCCGCCGGGCGCCGCTGCGCGCAGACGCACGCCGATGGCGTCGCCGCTGACATAACGCCGATAACGCCGCCGCTCGGACGTGTTGCCGCCGGGCGCCGCTGCAGACGCACGCCGATGATGTCGCTGCTGACACAATGTTGCCGGGCGCCGCAGGCACGCAATGCCGGCGACGCCGCGTTCGGACGTGCCGCCGGGCGCCGCTGCAGAGCGCACGCCGGCGATGTCGCCGCTCGACATAATGTTGCCGGGCGCCGCTGGTAGACGCACGCCGGCGACGCCGCGTTCGGACGTGTTGCCGCCGGGCGCCGCTGCAGACGCACGCCGATGTCGCCGCTTGACATACGCCGATAACGCCGCCGCTCGGACGTGTTGCCGCCGGGCGCTGCGCAGACGCACGCCGACGGTGTCGCTGCCGACACAATGTTGCCGGGCGCCGCTGCAGACGTGCCGCCGCCGGCGCCGCTGCGACGCACGCCGACGGGTGTCGCTGTTACGCCGCTGCAGACGCACGCCGACGGTGTCGCCGCTGGACACACGCCGATAACGCCGCTGTTCGGACGTGTTGCCGCCGGGCGCCGCTGCAGCGACGCACGCCGACGGTGTCGCTGCTGACACAACGCCGATAACATCGCGTTCGACGTATTGCCGCCGCCTCAGAGAATAAATGCTCCGCGAGCTAAGCTGAGGAAAAACGTTAGTGTATACCGCTTAAACGAAATGATAAATGATATAAGAAGTGCAATTTTACGGGTCGAGATGTCGCCCCGATAAGCCGTATGAATATCGAGATGTTGTCCTTGCACGACATGCTAAATGCCGCAATCGATTTAATTGTCCCGATGCTTTGTTGGGCGGATGCGCTGGTTGCCAATTTGACTTTATGCCCGAGTTGATGCGCTAGGTTTTGTTGCGCCTCGAACTTTGATCCGCGATTATTGATGCCCTTTTCCGCCGCCGCCGCTTATACGCTAATATGAAGAAACCTTTCGCCGATTTTCTCGCCTCTCGCTATTGCACTTTCTCGCTTCATAATATGAAAAGACCGCGCCAAAGAAAATTTGTGAGTTTTTGGGGTCGATTCAGATCCGACTTTGCCGCTTTGTCCTTGATGTCCGCGTTCGCCCGCTTGGATTTGCAACCCTCGCTTGACCTCTTTGAGATGTTTAGTAGTGTTCCAAAAGCATTTTCCAAAATGAAGTGTTTTATGAAGTATGCACAAAACATCTTTAGAAATAAACATTTATATGACATGCGTAAAAATGTAAAAGCCTCGCCTAATTTGCCGAATATGACATGTATTTCACCAAACGAACATCTTCGGAGTCCTTGTTATTGCCTTTCTTCCTAGCGCGCAAAGTCGCCTCAATTACGTGTCACGCGCGGAACTTAACTTCGTGATGAATTGCTCATATCGCTTTAGAATAACCTGCACTTTGTTGCTCGTAGACAAACGGGAGATTCCTAACGCGCGACCGGCCGATTTAGGCCGCCACGATCCCCACGAGGGAATCAGTCACGACGTAGTTCATTACAAGCGAAATTGGGTAAAATTCTAAAAAGTGGACCGGCCGATATGGCCGCCACGATCCGCCAAGGAATCGTGTCACGACGTAGTTCGACATAAGTAAAGTGGCTTTTGATTTGCAATGGCGAGACCCTATATTGGGCTCTATGCATATCCCACCGGGAATGCAGCCTTTTACAATATAAAGGGATTACACTAAGACAAATACTCCTAGACGTAATATCTCTTCATCGTGATTCGCTGATAGCCTCGGGGCCATACTCGCCATCCATCTCACCAAGATTAGGGCCCTCCACTTAATACTCGATGGACCATGTAGGCCCTCGCCAATCGGGTGCGAACTTTCCTTTAGCTTCAATTTGATTCGAAATACGTTTCAAAACCAATTGTCCCGCTTGAATAACCTTGGCCTTACTCTCTTGTTAAAAGCTCTAGCCATTCGCTTTGATATAGCCGCCCATGACAGATCAGATTCAACCTTTTTCGCCAATCAACATCAATCGCCATAACGATCTTGTATCCACTCGGCCGCCAACTCGGCTTCGATGATTCTCAACGATGGTATTTCCACCGCCAGAGTACGCCTTCTGCTCCATACACCAAAAGATACGGCGTTGCCTGTAGAAGTTCGGATTGTGGTGCGATAACCCAAAAGCGCAAAAGGCAAATTCTCGCCAATGTTTGTAGCTCACGATCATCTTGGCGCAATATCCTCGATGTTCTTGGCTGGTCGCTTCATCGCTCCATTCATCCGAGGTCAGACGAGTGGAATTACGCGAGTGATCTTGAAATTTCCACATATCTCGCGCATCAAATTATCGCTGAGATTGGTTCCGTTATCGCTACAATTGATTCGAACCCCAAATCGGCAAATGATGTTGTTGCGAACGAAGTCGACCACCACCTTTTTCGCCATCGACCGCGGATGACGCTTCTACCCATTTAGTGAAATAGTCAATTGCTACGAGGATGAATCGCGCCCATTCAAGCAACGGGTTCGATGGGCCGATGACATCCATGCCCTGCCGCGAACGCCAAGGAGAACTTGTCACATTAAGCTCACTGGAGGCACTCGAATCAAATCTCCATGACCGCATTGCCGACATTTCGCACAAAGCGGATACAACTGCTTTCCATCGCCATCCAAAAATAACTCGCCGCAGAATCTTTTCGCCAAAGTGAAGCCGCTCATACGAGGTCCACACGCCCCTCCGTATCTCTTCTACTAGCTTGCTCGCCGCGAGCATCGACACATCTCAATAAGCCCAGATCCGAGTCCTTCTGCACACAACTTCCCATTCAAAAAGAAATGATTTGTTAGTCTTCGGCGTCTTCTTCGACGCTGGGTTATGCCTTCGATATTCTCCGCTGAGGTACCTTTTGACGTCACGGTACCATGGATTGCCGTCTGCTTCTTCGCCTATACGGGAGCAATAAGCCGGCTGCTCCAAAGACACTCACCGTGATCGATCGATGTAATTCTTGTCCGATGTCAATCACGGAGGATAAGGTTGCCAACGCGCCGTAATTCGCTCGATCCTGAACATGCCTAAATTCTACGTGGTCAACCTCTTCGTAATTCCTTCACGCAAAATAGGTAGGAAGTATCTTCATATTCTTGGTTGCCCATTCACCATGTACCGATGGATCAAGAAGTCCAATCACCTATGACCAGCAGCTTCAGATGTCCATATCTACGCCATTCTCGAGCCCCAATACGCAAGCTTCATATTCCGCCATATCATTGGTGCATGGAAACTGAGCCATGGAAATCGGATAACGCCGACTGCTTTCAAACCAAATCGCTTCCAATGCCGACTTTGAAATTTGCCGCCCATCGAAAAACATCCTCCAACCCGTAATCCTCTAAGATATCTTCTCCGACAAACAATACCTCTTCATCAGAAAATAGGTTCGGCGGCTCGCACTTCATCGATCGGGTTCTCAAAGAAGATGATCGCCTAATGCTCGCCCTTTTACGCCTCATGCGTGACGTAGACGATGTCAAACTCGCCAACATAATTTGCCATTTCGCTAGTTTTCCGCTGGCATGGGCTTCAAGGATGTACTTGCGGATCCATCCTCAAATAAGATAGTAGTGTACGCCGATAGATAATGCCCGAACTTCGGGCGACCCAAGTTAACGCGCAAAGAAGTACGTTCTAGCAGAGTATAACGAGCTTCATACGCCGGAACTTCTTACTCAAATAGTATATGGCCTCGCCTTTTTCCTCGCTTTCATCGTGTTGCCTCAACACGCATCCGAAAGCATTTTCTAACACGCATAAATAGAGTAGCAGCGTCTCCTGTGTTCCGTGGTACTAGAACCGCGGATTAGAAAGGTATTCTTTGATTCTCGCTAAAAGCTCGCTGGCAACTGTTGTCCACTTGGTAGCCGATCCTTTTTCAATAATTTGAATATCGGTTCGCATATCACGGTAGATCGGGCTATGAACTCGCTGATGTAGTTGAGGCCAAGCGAAACTCATCACGCCCTTTTTGCTTTTCGAGGAGGTAACTCGATGGCTTTTATTTTCGGCGGTCTAGCTCAATCCTCCCGCCACTATAAAACCCAACAGCCTTCTCGCGGAACGCCGAACGCGCACTTTGCGTGATTCAACTTCAAGTTATCTTGCCTTAGTCGTTGGAAAAATTTCTTCAAGTTTGCCAAACGGTCCTCCGCCGCGATTTGACGATGACGCCGCCCACATAGACCTCAATTTCTTTATGAATCATGTCATGGAAGACGGTGGTCATGGCTCTCATGTAGGTGGCGCCGCGTTTCGAGACCGAACGCATAACTCGATAATAGTACACCCACGGGTAGTGAATGCCGTCTTTTCGCCCTCTTCGCCATAAGGATCTCGATGATAGCAAAGAAAGCGATTTAACGATCAGAGTTCATGCTTCGCACAATTATCGATGAGTATATGGATGTTTGGAAGAGGAAAATCATCCTTCTGGCCGCTCGCTGAGGTCTCTGTAATCCACGCAGACTTGACCTTTCCATCTTTCTTCTTTACCGCACGATATTTGCTAACCAAGTAGATACTTTGCAACTCGAATTACCTTTGCCTCAAACTGCTTAGACACCTCTTCTTTGACCTTCAAACTCATGTCGGTTTGATCTTTCTCGCCTTTGCTTTACGGGGAAATAAGATGGCTCAATAGGTAGCTCAGCAGGCGATTTACGTTCAGACTCAAACCCGGCATGTCCTCATATGACCAAGCAAACACATCGGTGCAATCGCTTCGTGAGCTCAATTAATTCTTTCTTCAGGCGACGCTTAGCGGGCGCCGACTCTAGTCTCTTTCACTGCCTCCTCATCGCCTAAGTTTATTAACTCGCTTTCTTCCAAATTTGGTTTAGGCCTATTCTCAAAGTTTTCCACTTCTTGGCTAAGTTCCGATCATGACATTCCTCTTGTTCCTCTGGTTATGCTCGCCATTTGAACTTTGTTCGCTGGTCTCATTACATGTCATATTCAAGTTATCAATGTGTTTATTAATATGATCACGAAAGAAAAATGCTTAAAGAATTTAATTTTAACACAAACAAAATCTTTTAAAAGTCGCAAAAATGTCCTCGAATTTATGATGAAAGTAAATTGCGAGATTAAAAACATATTAAGAATCATAAATGCATGTCTGCTTTTCTTTCTAGATAAAAGGTCACACCGCTAGAACTAATCATAAATTCTACCAAGCTTCTGACGGTCGTGACGGGTGCAAGTCCAATTATTCAGCCAGATCCACGCTCGCATCCCAAACGCGAGCTCTTCCTCGTGATCTCCTCGCGATCATGCAACAATCCGCCTCATCATCACCTATGAACAGATTCTCGAACCCTACCGCAAGATCATCCGGGTCATCTTCTCTCAGATCCGGATGGTGTAGGCTTTGACGAACGACGACTGGGCGGAATGGGCGCAGTGCGGAATGTATCCTTCTTCCGAGGTTCGTGGTCACCAAATCCTTCGGCTGGCCGGTACCCCAAACCAAAAGTGTCTCTCTTCCCAAACCACCGGATAGGTTCTGCGATCCCTTCATACCGACTCCAAGACCTCACGACTCAGATCCATTTCTTAACATTTCTTGGCCACCATTTTGAGAGAACGTGGCACCGTGAATGGCGGACCCTACTTGCTCTCTTGATCTCATTAATATGAAAATCGAACCATCCGATCGTTTCACGCCTTCTATGACATGGATTGCATAATCGGTGTTGATGCTCCTTTTTATCTCCAAATACTACCACTTCACCGTGATTCCATATAAACTTTAGGCATCGATGCAAGTGGACGGATCGCATCAGCCTCACGGATCCACGCCTTCCTATCAACAAAGTTGTAACATGTAGCAATATCCAATATTTGAAATTCCACAACGAATTCTCGCAGTCCGATCCGCAGCTGAGGTCCATCACGCCTTCGACTTCTATGGACTCGGCCGAAACCTTTGACTCGATATGAATTTCACGAATTTCCTTACGTCACTTCTCAATTTCAACAAAGGTCGCCATGGGACAAATGTCGACTACCGAGCCTCCATCAATCAAAGATCGTTGAAACAATCTTGTCGCGACTGATGGTGATATTCAATGCAAGTTGTGTCTCGACGCCTCGGTAACTCGTCATCGTGAAAGGTGATTCTCGCGCCTCTAGTACTGTCCGACCAAAGCCGCCAAGTTCCCGTCATTGTACTCCGAACGTATGCATCCTTCAACACCTCCATCAATGCAATCCGCGTGGCGAATGCATTAACAATGAAAGTAGAGAAATACGCTACGAGGTTTTCTTTAATCGCTTCTACGACGGAATACTTTTAGTGGGCATCTTCCTCCAAAACTCCTCGACTTCACCTCACACGCTTCTTGTGGTGCCTCCTTGGCTGCCTCTATAGGTGTGTAATACCTCGACTGGTTATACCCGCAATGGTGACTTCATGACCCGCTTCCCACTTTCTCCGCGATCCATCTTGACGGTGGCCCTTCCCGCGCCAATAATCGTGATTGAACCTTTATGTCTCGGCGTGCCCTTTCCAACTCAAATATCGCTTTCTTTCGAGGATTGGTGCAGGGCGACGAAAGCGGAAGCGTTCGACTCTTCCTCACTTCGAATCGACGGATGGTTCCTCCAAGTTGTATTCTCATCTAGTGGTTATCATGCACATTGGCGCTGCCGTGGTTCGCAAGGGATTATCATGCACGCCAGCGTGATCCTTCACCAATTACTCCTTCTTTGATCAACTCTTCGATTTTGTCCCCGGCGTGTAGCAACTTCCTGTCATGCGCTCGGGCTATCGAGTGATACGCACAACGCTTATTCTCATCATACCATCTCGGGATAGGCTAGAATCCTCCCGAATTGGTCGATCAAACTCGCAGCCGCATTTCAGATATCCGTAATGGGTTCACCAACTGCGCGGGTTTGACGGTCTTCCTTCAAAATTCGTGGTTCGTCCGGGCGAGGGTGCCGGCGTTGTTGGCGGCTTGATGGGCGTTGATGCGGGCCGATAAACGGGTGCTCGGGAAGCGTTATATACGGGCCGCAGGTAGCCGGGCGCGGGCGTGTATAGCGAGGTGTAAAGTTTGGCCGCTGCGTGGTAGTACGGGTCCGTAGGACGGGTTTTGTATGTCGCATGAATGCTTCGCTCGTTTCAGATGAGCACGGAAGCGGGAAAATGTCTCTTTCTTCCTCAAGTACCGATCGCCCCCGATCGAATTGCCTTATCGTTGCTCGCAATGCCGCTAGATTCGCGATCTCGCCGCTTTAATACCCTCTTCTACGAAATCGCCCATTCCGACAACCTTCGCAAAATTTCGCGACGACGCTTATCATCCGCTCATAATAGGTCAGATCCTTCAAAGATTGTACGAATAGTGTGTCATCTCACTCTCTACCACGGGTGGTTGTACCTTTGTCGCTCTCAACGCCACCTCATGGCGTACTTCAAAGTCTCCGTAGATTTCTTTTCCAACTTCATTAGATAACTCCGCCCACACCGGTTTCGTGTTGAATCCAACCGCTTCCACAAAGTTCGGGCCAACGCATTCCAACTATGCCATTTACGCGATCTCGGCAGTGTACCAATCTATTGCCTCACCGTTAAGCTTCGAATGAACAACTTCACGATGCACTGGTTCTTCCCTACCCCGATTAACTTGTCGCAATATGATCTCAAGTGTGCACGAGGATTTCCTTCCCATCAAATAAATCGAACTTCGCACCTTATATCCCAATCGCGCTCCACATCCGACGCATGCAAAGATCTTCATAATCTAGTCCTTCGTGACCTTTATCCGATCGCGATGCCACGAACCGCTTCTTTCAGCCGCGAATCTTCTGCCACGCCATCGCCCATTTTGGCTCTGGACTTCCTTTCCATTTCTTCAGAATGATCCACTTCAGCGGCGGGACGGTAAAAGGTTGGGTTTCGCTGTGTAAGTTAGCCGCTCGTGGTCTGGTAGCCGGTAGCTGGGCGTGGGCATTGGTTGGCTTGGCGACAGGCCGGCGCGCGGTGAAGTGAGTAGGCGGAGGCGAGGTATACGGGCGAGGAGGATCATTTGAAGCGCGAGGTTGATGATCGGGCGGCGGGCGATTGGCCGGTAATCGCGCCTTTGGGGAGTTTTGGGGATATGCGCGGAGGTCGATCCGGGCGGTTCATGAGATAGGCCCTCCGCTCGCATGTGGTATTCAAACCGATGGATAGGTTGGTCGATTCGTAGCCTCTCCATCTCAACTCGCATATCGCCAATTGCTGCAGCAAATGAGCAATACATTCTTCCCGATCGTGATATTCCTCCTTCAAGTTTCGCTACCGATGTGAATAATTCCAAACCGCTCGCTCGACGCCGAGCTACCATATCGCCATTTCTGCCTCGATCTCGCGGTGTGGATGCCCGACATTGTTGAGTCAAATACGAACCGACCTTTCGGGAAGATGATAAATCTTTCTTAAAAATGCAACAAACAATGTTAGCATAAAGCACATAATTTGCATGTATGACGTATATATTGCACATAGCACATTCAAACGCTTCCTAACATGTATAGGGGCCTTTTGCGCTGCAGGTAGGCCTAAACGCCATATATGCGATAATGATGGATTGGTCCGAGCCATCGGAAAATGCTTTTATCGGGACTAAAAATAATTAAATTGCAACAATGAAATGTTAAAACTAAAGATCTATTCCTAATGCTACATTATGTCTGTTGGCGCTTAACGTGGCGCGTGTTGCTAGGCCCCGCCTCCCGCATCTTTCAAATATTGCATGATGTTTTGAAGTTGGTCCCACCTCTCGTGGGAACGGTGTTGTTCCCTAATCGCACACTTTTACCCAATTGGTCATGTCGATATCCTCAAACCTTGCTTGCCTTTGGGGCTGGATCGCTACAATCTTCCTTGAACCACGCATGATTCAGCGCACTCCCGCTGCTCAGTATTTGACATCTATTTTCTCAACGCTTGTTCCATTCTTCAAGGATTTGCTTCTCGGGAAAGTGCAATTTGCCCCAAACGCGACCTCAATCCTTCATGTCCGATCGAGCGATTACCTGTTTGACCAAATCGGCGAGTACACGCAACGAGCATATGGTCAAGTCCCTTAATCCGATGAGCTCGATGTAATAACGGTCCTCGCTTACATAGGCTTTGTTGATACGATAACAGCTGGTACCTCCATTGCACTTGGTCACGCGGGATGCCGTAAATTCATACCAATCCCTAGTACCGACGCGTAAACAAACCGCTTCATCCCGTCGTAAAAACTTACAATCCTATAATCATTGCTAAAACAAATGTCCATCATATTCGATCGATAAAAGTGTTCCATGGCCCACATCCGTAAGATGAGATTGCATCCTCAAGAAATTGGTTTCTCGCTTGCATTTTCCTAGAGCTCAAATATCTCACTAGAATCATGGGAACCAAAGTAAGTTGCGTGCCATTAATGCCTTCAAAACCATCCGGTCACGTAACATACGCAAAGATCGATCCGTCCATGTTCAAGGAAACACTAGAGTGCCTAATAGAGCAACGGTGAATGCGGTATGTCGCCTAGTTTTCCATTGTCCTGCATCGCAAGAAAACTCCTTTCGAACGATCGATAGCTATCTTGGCGACCATATCTCTCGCAGATAATCTAGGGAAACCTAATTGTTCTCAAGCAACGGAGTTCCTTTGTGTTTTTAGGCCCATGTAATGCAAGAATCTCTTTCCATTGATTATAAGGGATGATTTGCCCTCTGCTCGTAAGCTAGGCTCGTGAAGTAGTTGATCTCTCCAACGTGGGGGTGAGTTCAAGTCTCAAATCAACACCGCTTTATCCGATCCTAATCGAATTAAGGCCCTAACTATATGTTGATCCGAGCGATGTCAAACAAAGCCGTGAGACAACCTAATTTGCTTCGATAATCATTTTATCTGCCGAAATTCTCCCACCAAACCTTTAGCTTTGTTTAACACCGCTTACCATTCGACCTCGGATTATTGGAATATCGTCATCCTATACATAAATGTAAGTAAAATGCAAAATTTCCCAATGTTAGCATGTCACGTTGGGCTCTGATTCGCCCATTAATATCACGTAGCACATAATATGTTGTTGGTCGTTGGGTCGCGAGAAACCCTTCGACAATCGGGCCTCCTAATCAGGTGTCGATACCGCGACCGACCCACCTAAGGTAAATGCACGCATGACTTAGTATGAAGGGTGGTATAGCTCTATCCTAAGTTGCTAAGATTTGGCTTTTCTAGACGCAAGGTTCCCGAGCGACAACTCGAGCGAGAAGGCACGCGCCACCTGCTAGACCGCACTCCACGTATATTACCAACTCTCCTAAATTTGGATTTTGAAGAAAGAATTTTGCTGATGCACCCAGCGCACCTCGCATGTAGTGTGTGTTTGTGTGAATTTTCCAGAGTGGAAGAAATATGAGCGGAATGCCAGTTTAAGGAAAGCAGTAAAACATGTAGCAATTAAACAGTTAAACATACCAAATTAAGCGAGCAATTTTAAGGCATTTAAAACAAACAAATAAAGCTAAGCAATAATAAACCTAGGTTTGTTATGGTCAAGAACCTAAAATCCCCAGCGGAGTCGCCATTTCTGTCACGCCCTTTTTCGGCCGCGGTATTTCTTTTCTAAACTCCTGCTGCTAAATAAAAGGTTAGAAAATAAAAATAAAGGCTAAAAATGTTTTAAAAGAATGCTAAAATTGCAAAAGGTGCTAAAAGTGCAAAAGAGGCTAAAATGCTAAAGGGTTGCTAGAATGCTAAGGGTTCGCGGAGTCGCCACCTAATTAATTGGGTGAATTAGGACACCTAAATGTTTAACTAGTTTGAAGTAAAACATTAACTCCATTTTAAGGTCCGCTAAACTTAATGAGATTCTCGGTGCGGTTCTTTATTAATCTAGAGGGAAGGGGTTAGGCACCCTCTAAGATCCGCTAATTTACGGTTATCCTGCCAAACCTAGGGTTAATTATTATGCCAAGAATGCAATGCAAGTTGCACAAGGTATTTGGGTGGAGAGCATTTAGAAAATAAAATGTATTATTACTTAATATAAAATATAGCGCCAAAATACGTAAAATAGGTTTAGTGAAAACATGCATTTATAAAGTAATTATACTTAATATAAAATATAGCGCCAAAATACATAAAAATTGGTTTAGTGAAAGCATGCATTTATAAAGTAATTAGAAAATCTATTCTATAACATACTCATACTGCTTAGCATAATATATGCAAATTATTATGACAACATCAGATGCTTATGAAAAATAAAACGTCTTTTATGCAGCAGAATACATTTTTGTTATGAATGTTAACAAGTATTTATAAGAAGATGAGTTTCTCATGTTAGAACTTAGTGATAAATAATGTTTTGACTACCCAAATAGTTATGTGGATGGAGGATTACTAAATAGTTTGATTATAACTTAAGCAAGCTAGAATAATCAACTAAATGGGGAGAAAGCAAATTTTTAATGTTAAGTCACTTTATAATCTATTGGTTCAAGGTTTAACTATTATGAATATCCTACTAATTAATGTAGCGTTAGACGTATAATTTACAACAAATAAATGAATGGGGGCGGGGTAGAAAATAATTAGAAGGACTCGAGGAATGGCGATGTCATTCGCCGGCAGGTTGGAATTTCACGCGATAGCAAGATGCATAATGGACGTGGTTTCACATTTACTATAGTCTCGCTACGAGACTCTTGTTGCTCGACGCGCTTTCATGCAAAGTAAGAGAAGATAAGGATTAGTACATGCCCAAATTTATTTAAATAACAAAGCATTTAATCGCAAAGTTTATATTTAATCAGACATAGGGACCAGCAGACGGCGCAATAAATGGACAAGTATACAGACACGTAAATCAGCTTCTAATACTAGATATAATTCAGAATTTAGGTCTACTACAGGCAAACACAGCAACAGCCCCCTTGGCCGAATCCACCTGATGCTAAACTGAGGAAAATCACCAACTACAATCATCCTGCCTTGATTTCACAATAGAGGTACTGACGCAAACATCTAAAATATAACTTGTATAGAGGCCAATGCATTAATATGCACATCAAATACCTACACCCCTTTTTTAGAATGGAAAAAAAAAACCTGTAGCTAAATTAATCATAATGCAAAGGCCAAGGTATTCAAAAAGTGGCATGTGGCTATGTCAGGGCCCTAATCCTGTCTCATTTGCTAGATGGGAAGTAAAAATGGACTAATATGAGCATGTAGGCAACAAACTAAGTTAGGATAGATCAAAAGAGAGAGGGAGGAGGGCAAGATGATGAGACAGGGGACTACTTAGGCCACCCTAGGCAACCAGGATGCTTGGGCTCAGAATAAGACACAGGGTCAATAAAAAGGGTGAAAATCCAGGGGATATCCAGGGGCCTACACAGTGGCTAGGATTAAGCAGAACCGCATTTGTCTTGCATAGCACCATATCAATAGACAATTTAATCATATGGGCAGTCGTTTTCAATTTAACAGACAGGGTAAGGCACCTATCATTTGGTAACTTAGTGGACATCTCAAAACTTCCTAGATTGAACCTAGTGATGCTTAAGGTACACATGAGAAATGCTAACAAAGGCTAACTAACATACTGGGCAGATTATATGGTTAATAAGAATCAAAATATGATGATTCCTTCATGTGAGGTATATGGATAGATACAAGGCAGATCAGAATACTCCACACGACAACAAAGAACTATTTTGACACTGGTTTGGGCAGCATGAAGCACAAATATTGTATTATACTAACCTATCGTATTAAACTTAATGCAAATTAGGCCAATTATAACAAGACTAAATGGCTATGCCCCTCCCATGAAACTATCTGAATAGCCAAAAATGCTCAATAACAGACTTTTATCCAGTAAATAAGACTTTAAATCAAGTGTAGACAAGGTATAATACTAAACCACAACACTTAGCTTAACGACCCAAACTTGACGCGACATTCGTTATATTGACAAAAAATGGATACATAGGCCCTGTTGGCAGATCAACATGTAATTTAACACAACGACGTAGTAAAGTGATTGTTAACACGGGAATCATATAAACAGATTTGAACCAACATGCATTAAATCGACATTAAAGAAAAAGGGTTTGATTTTATCTTCGAGCAAATAACAGTGGCAGCGAATCAAGTCGCCGACTCGCCGATTTTGGCTGCGATGCGAAATAAAGGGCAAGGTTTGTTTGCTGATTTCTTGATCGAATTGAAAGAAAAGGGGTCTCAAACCTCCTGTTCTTGTGAAGCTAAATGTCCGGATCTCGTGGTTATACTTGTGTTTACTACTCCTTTTCTCCTCTCCTCTCGCTTCGCTCTCAGACGTGCTTCTTATAGCCCCTATTTGGGCTCCAAGTTAGGTAAGGTAAAGGCTGATTTTTGGCTGAGATTGGTATGCGATTTTGTTCGATTTGAAGTGGTTCGATTTATGGAAAGTATTTATCACGATTTTGGACTGATTCGTACTGATTTGTTAAGGATTTGTGGGCTATTTTTGGGTCGATTCTCGTGGTTCTTGTTATGGTAAGTTTGAAAATGATTTTGGGATATTTGAGGGAATCTGGAGATTCGCGGTTCTTGTAGATGGTAAGGGGTGTGCTGGCTGTGTATACATGGGTAAGGAAGAGGGTCGCCATATTCTCACCAAAATCCGCGAATATCGGGTTTTCCGATGAAGGCGGCGATGGAAACTTTAGGTTTAGGTTTTCGCCCTTCTTCTGGGCTCTTCGACGGGGAAGGGAAATGAAGTGAAGAAAAGGGCTGAGTGGCTGGGGTGTAAGGCGTAATAAAGGGAATAGGCTCATGGTATCGGGTCGCGGGCTGAAGAGGTAAAAGGTTTGGGCTGGGTAGTTAAATTAGGGTATTAGTTTTAGGTAATTAATTAGGTTTTTAATTAGTGGTAAATTAATTAATTACTTGTGATTAAATTATCTAAAATAAATGGGGCGTGCTATTTAAATTAATGCTTAATACTTTAGAATGCGGCGCTATTTATTTAAAAACTTATTATTATGCATTATTGCGAAGTTAAATTAAAATTGCATTGAGTTTAGGTTAAATTACTTAAATGCTGAATGCAAGTACGATATTTAAGAATTGTTTAAAGCCTTATAAATAAAAAATTGATTTTAAATTACAAATGATTATGACATTCTCTTGCGCATTAATAAATGCAACTATGCTACCTGACACGACGTTATCGCTAAATTATTTATTTTATGCATTTATTAATTATTTAAGAATTACGACAAAGCTTAAAGTTAATTAATGCGGGCGCGAGACTCTAAGTGCTTAAAACTCTACGTAAGACGCGATGTCATTATTAGATTAATTATTTATGCCTGTATTTAATGTTTTATTCGCTGCATTTTATTATAAAAATCCCTAAAAATTATTTTACAAAATTAGTGTAATTTTATAGTTAATGGCCGGGCGGGAGGGTCAAAATTGGGTGTCAACAAGTCTTATATAATAATTCTCTGTCATATTCTCATCTTAGGGTCTTCAGATGCTTATGTTATCCATTGTTTCTATCTACTACAATCAAAACTTCAGACACGTTCTACTCCTTGTATGTTTTTGGGTTTTCCGTCAAATCACCGTGGTTATAAATGCGATTTTTCCTCTAAACGAATCATCATTAGTCGTCATGTTCTCTTTGATGAATCTCAATTTCCCTTTTCTAAAGTAGAAAAACCCGTGCCTAGTTCTTATAATTTTTTGGATGAGGATATCTCCCCCTATGTTCTACGTCATTTTTCAGATTTGTCCGAAAAAACGCCGTCAGCACCGCGACGCCAAAACTCCTGCGAGACAGCGCCGCGACGCCTTCGACGGTAATTCCAGAAATTCTCGAAAATTTCCAAAATTCACCCAATCCAGCCCAGAGTCTTGGTCCAGTCACTCGCAGACAACGGGGTATTTTTAAACCAAAAAGACATTTCAATTTGAATTCTAATGTTCTGAAATCCTCCTTATCCCGTAATCATGTGTCTGCCTTAAATGCCCATAATTGGAAAATTGCAATGACCGAGAAATATAATACTCTTATTGATAATAAGACGTGGGAGTTGGTACCCGTCCATCTGATGTTAATATTATTCGTTCTATGTGGATTTTTGTTCATAAGAAAAATTCAGATGGTTCATTTGCAAGGCATAAGACTAGACTTGTAGGTGATGGTAAGACTCAGCAGATTGGTGTGGATTGTGGTGAGACATTTAACCCCGTGGTCAAGTCGGCTACCATTCGCACTGTGCTCAGCTTAGCTCTTTTAAAATCATGGCTCATTCATCAGCTAGATGTGAAGAATGTTTTTCTATATGGTGATCTTCATGAGATAGTGTCTATGCATCAGTCGTTGGGGGTTCAGGGATACTAGATATCCTAATCATGTATGTCTATTGAAGAAGTCCTTGTATGGACTTAAGCAGTCTCCACGGGCTTGGTATAAGAGGTTTGCTGATTTTATTTCGACTATGGGTTTTTCTCACAGCAGGTCTGATAATTCATTGTTCATATATTGTCGGGGTTCTTCCATGACTTATATATTGTTATATGTTGATGATATTATCTTGACTGCCTCTTCTGATGCTTTGAGAAAGTCTATTATGACAATGCTCAGTTCTAAGTTTGCCATGAAAGACTTGGGATCTTTGAGCTATTTTTTGGGAATTGCAGTCACTCATCATGCAAGCGGATTGTTCTTAACACAGAGAAAGTATGCAACAAAGATCATTGAGGGGCTGGGATGTCATCCTGTAAGTCCACTTCTACTCCAGTTGATACTAAACCCAATGTGGGTGCTGCAACTGACTCTTCGTAGGAGGATCCGACCCGCTATCGTAGTCTTGGAGACGCCCTTCAGTATCTTACGTTCACAAGACCATACATTACATATGAAGTCCAGCAGGTGTGTTTGTTTATGCATGATTCCAGAGTTGAACATATGAATGCGCTTAAACACATCCTTAGGTACATTCAGGGAACACTTGATTATGGTTTGCATTTGTACAATTCATTGACGTCTACACTTGTCTCATATACATATGCCGATCAAAGGTTGTTCCGACATCGACGCCTACGTCCGCTATTGTATATTTTTGGGTAATAACTTGATCTCATGATCTGTCAAGCGTCAATCTACGCTTTCACGTTCAAGTGCAAATGTCGAATAACGAGGGGTGGCCAATGTGGTTTTCGAGTCATGTTGGTTACAAAATCTACTTTTAGAGCTTCATTGTCCTATTGAGAAAACTACTTTGGTGTATTGTGATAATATAAGTGTTATCTACCTTCGTAATCGATTCAAAGACCAAGACTAAACACATGTAGATGTATATTCACTTTGTTCGAGAGGTAGCTAAAAGACAAGCACGCCCGCCATGTCCCTTCCGGATATCGATTGCATATCTTTACAAACGGTCTTCCTCGCCTTTTTGAAGATTTTAGAAAGTCTCAACAGACACATCGCCTGCTATGATCATGGGTGTGTTAAAGTGTATATGGGCCACAACCCAGCCGAGAGTTATCATGTGGGACCCTTTGTGTTTCCTTTGTATATTTGGTGAATATTAGACTTAGGTTTGTACCTTAATTAGTAGTGTAATATTATCATAATTGTAAAGTTAGTATTCTTAGAATAGGAATTTCCTAGATAGAATAGGAAGAGAATATTCCTTATAATTTGTATATATATGTTTTTCATTAATAAGAATAATCAAGGGATTATGACTTTCAATTTTATATAAGATGTATATACCTGACTTATATATTATATAAAGTGTATACGTGTTTATGTATTAAATTGGAAATCTGAGATTGAGCAAATTCTAGCTCTTTTTTTTTTAAAATCTGAATGGAAATGCCTGCTATCCATTGATCATTTGAAACTCACGTGATTGTTGCCTAAATTTTTAGGGCTCTTATTCCTCTTTTATTATTGAACATGTTAGGTAAATATTTGATGGCTATTTATTGGAAGTGATATTTTATGCTATAATTTGTTTCTTTTTTCCCCTTATTTAAAGCTAGGTAAGTGTGAAGAGCAGGTATAAATTGGTAACGAAGAGTGTTATAGTTGTTAACAAATTGCCTAAAAAAGAGGAAACTAATGATACTGCAATCTTCCGTTATAAGATCATAATCTTCTTTGAGAGATAACGCCGTCTCCCCAAAACCGTTATTATTTCCAAATGACTGTATCTCATTGGCTAAACCCCCTCCACCGAATATTCTTCCATAAAATTCCTATTCTCTCCCTAACTCTTTCGTCTCTATTAAAACCAACCTTGTTAACCAAAAAAATACCACTCCAATTCTATCCATTTTGGTTGAGGCAATTTTTAATCTGGCTTCTAAAATATTTTAGAAAAAAAAATATGAGTGAATCACTAAAGCGAAATTACCGTGTATGCGAGGAGTTAGGAAGGGGTCAATTCGGCACCATTTTCAAGTGTAACTCACCGGCGACCGGTGACCTATTCGCCGTCAAGTCCATCAACAAGCGCCTCATCGCCGATGACTCTATCGATCAACAATGCCTATACAACGAAGCGAAAATCATGCACTTGCTTTCACCGAATCCTTATATTGTTCGTATTTTCGATATCTATGAAGACGATACTCACCTTGATATGGTTATCGAGCTCTGTAACTCCGGCGATTTGTTCCAACGCATCAGTAGCCAATCGGTTTTCTCCGAGTCTGAAGCTGTTGATGTCATGGTAATCTTCCAGATCACCAAAATCTAACTCGTTGCTGATCAAAAAAGAGGAAATTTTACTTTTCCTTCGTATAATGGCTTGAATCAGGAACGATCTACGAAGCAGCATTGTTGAATTTTCGAAATTTGGAGGAGAAAGTAAATTATATAGCTACGCGCAATATATATATATATATATATATATTTTTTACTTGTTATGTTTCGCTTATGACAGATAAACGGCATAACATTTGACCAATATTTTAAAATGTCTATTTCATTATACTAGAAAAATTGTAATTTATACTGCTATTTTTCATATAATTTTCAAATTTCTAAATTTTAATTTTCAATTTCTCTTAGAAAATTAGTCAAATTGTATGTGGAGAAGCGAAAGTTAACAATTAAAAGTGAACGGAAGGAATAAAATTTATAATAGGCTTTTATTTTAATCTTTCGTCATGACTCATGACTGATAATTTTCTGCATCATGTCTCTGTATAGTTACCACTAATGAAGGCAATAACACACTGTCACCGTCTCGGTATAGCACACAGGGACATCAAACCGGAGAACATATTATACAACGACTCGAACGAGTTAAAATTGGCTGATTTTGGATCGGCTGATTGTTTCCGTGAGGGCGAGCTGATGAGCGGCGTGGTAGGGACGCCATATTACGTGGCGCCGGAGGTGTTAGCTGGGAGAAACTACAGTGAGAAGGTTGATATTTGGAGTGCTGGTGTTATTCTGTATATAATGCTTGCTGGAGTCCGGCCTTTTTCTGGTGACTCGGCTACGGAGATCTTTGAGGCTGTGTTAAGAGCGAATCTTAGGTTTCCGACTAGATTGTTCCATTCAGTATCGGCGGCGGCAAAGGATTTGCTTCGAAGAATGCTCTCTAAAGATGTTTCTAGAAGATTCTCTGCTGAACAAGTCCTCAGTAAGTAGTTACTCGTCTGGATTGACTGTCAATATTTTTACTATTTACCAACTTCTCAAATAAAAACATACCCTAAAATATTATGGCTTAGTATTGTTGTTTAGCTAAATCTAATTTGACTGAAAATTTATGGCTAGAGTCAAACCTTATAGTGGGAGCGTTTGACTGAGAATTATATATGCATACTATTAGTAGTATCTTTCTATACTTTTTGGGTTAAAAAAGAAAAAGAAACACTTCTCAAATTTAAAATCTCAATTAATTATTATAAATATTTTAATATTTTAATATTTTATACATAATATTTTGTATAAAATGTTAATAATATTTGAATATACTTATTTTAGAGATGTAATTTTACAAAGAATGTATCCAGAGGCAAATTAAGATTTTTTAGAACATGAGTGTACTATTAAAAAAACGAGAAAATGTATTAAATGAGACTGATTCCTATTCCTTTAGTTAAATAACTTGGCATTCAACCAAGTGCACCATTCAACCTTTTTAGAGTATGAGTGTCACGGTAAGATGATATTAATATTCCTTGGGGAGTCTTCTCATTAATATAAAAGTATATATAGAGTATAATATTCATCCCTTAAACAATAGGAATTATAACCCTATACAAAAGAGGAATTCTAGTCTTATCATAATTATATTTACACAATATATGGAAATATTCTAATTATGGGGTAGGGATAGAATTGTATCTAGAATATACACGTTTACACACCCCCTCAGTCGGAGTGAGAGGAGACCGGAAGCTGAGACTGGATCTGAAGTCAAGAAATAATTGTCTGGGAAGTCCTTTGGTAAATATATCTGCATACTGATAGGATGATGAAACATGTAACACTCTGACATGACCTAGTGCAACTTTCTCACGAACAAAGTGTAGGTCTATCTCAATGTGCTTGGTTCGCCGATGTTGAACCAGATTATGGGACAGATAGATGGCAGAGATGTTATCACAGTACTCAATAGATGCCTGACACAAAGGACACTGAAGTTCTAACAGTAAATTTTTGAGTCAACAAATCTCAGCTACTACATTTGCAACGCTCAGATCAAATTTCTGATCGAGCGAGATAGGTAGCATGTCGCCGCGTACCAAGAAATCAAATTTTCCCCTAAATAAACACAAAAGCCGGAGGTGGAACGTCGCGTGTCCGGACACCCTGCCCAATCTGCATCCGTATATGAAAGCAACATGTTTGGTGCAGATGGGTATATGTGCAAACCATAATCAAGAGTGCCCTTAATGTATCGAATGATATGCTTAAGAGCAGTGAAATGAGACTCCCTGGGGGCATGCATGAATAAGCACACCTGCTGAACATCATAAGCTATGTCCGCCCGCGGTGGTAGAGATCAAGTGCACTCGCAAGACTTATCTGAGTAGGATCGAGACCGAGCACCATCCATGACATTAAACTTAGATTTAGAATCAACTGGAGTAGGCACCTCTTTGTAGTTCGCCATCTTAGCCCTGTACACAATTCCTCTGCATACTTACGCTGACACAAGAACATATGATTGGCAGACCTGACCACTGATATCCCCAAAAAGTAACTCAGCTTTCCCAAACCAGTCATTACAAATTCGGACTTAAGCAAGACAATAATCTCATTTTTCAATCCGTCGGAGGAGGCAATAAGAACAATATCATCCACGTAAAGTAATAAGTAAGCAGTGCTACTACCTCGATGAAAAATAAACAGTGATGTATCATTCCTGCTGCATACAAATCTAATCTGCAAGATATCTGACAAAGCGATCATACCACGCACGGGTGGCATGTTTCAGGCCATATAGTGACTTACGGAGACGACATACATAGTGAGGAACTGCTAGATGGGTGAACCCTGGAGGCTGATGCGTGTAGACTGTTTCTCTCAGATCCCCATAGTAAGAATGCATTCTTTACATCAAGCTGATGGATCGGCCAATGTTTGTCCATGTCAATGCTTAGAACTGTGCAAATGGTAGCCGGTTTGACAACCGGGCTGAAAGTCTCACCACAATCAATGTCCTCATGCTGATTTGTGCCATTAGCCACAAGTCGTGCCTTATACCTCTCAAGATCTCCACTGTCTCTGATTTTTGATGAAAAAGCCACAGACAACGAATCACATTCACCCCCTCAAGTTTAGGTATTAGATCTCATGTGTGCTGTTTAGTTAAAGAATTGAATTCCTCAGACATACCCGCATTCCAATTAGGGTCTTGTTTAGCCAATATAGGGTTTTTGGAAATCGGAGAAATGATTTGGGCAGACAAGTTAAATTGGACTTTGGGTTTGAAGATTCCATACTTGGCAAGAGTTTTCATTTGGTGAGTGGGGACTGTTGGTGTCACGACCCGACCCCGGGGCCGCGACTAGTACCCTACCGGGGTACCCTGTCAGGTATACATCAGAGAATAGCAGCGGAACATACATAACACATAACTTATAAAAAGGTAACATCACTGACCAGCCGATAAGGCTGCCTTCCATAAAAACATACTAATCAAAAGTATATCAGTAGAACTTGTTATTACAGCGCAAAACATACGTGACCACGCACTCAAGGATAACAACTTTGGCAGACGGGCCCCGCCATACCCGAATGTACACAATACCTATAGCATCGCAGTAACCGCACTAACAAAACAAGCTTCGGAGGATGGAGCTTCTGACACCGGAACAGTGATCCTAAGAACGAGGATCCACCACCTGCTTACCCTTACCTGCGGCATTAACGCAAATTTCGGCGAAGGGGGTCAAGACACAATATGTACCAAGTATGTAAAGTCGAAAATACCGTAATAATGATATCATAAGTCTAAAGTAAGCTGGAGTCATGGAAGACAATCAAAATACATTTATCGTGCCTTACTAACAATGAGAGTGACAAGTATATATATAATCTGCATAAAATAGGGCCTCATGATCAAAATAGGTACCTCGCGTAGTATCAATAAGCACCCCTACTCCCGACTATTTCACCCGCAGGTCCCGTGGACCCGCATGAGGTATTCCTCTCATAGTCAGACTACCGCACGGGACTATTTCACCCGCATAAGCCCATAAAGACTCGCATGAGGTATTCCTCGCGTCGTGGGTAGCAAATCCACGAACAGTGGTATAACGATCTGGGACTTACCTCGATATACTCTTACCAAGCGGATGGTATAACGATTGGGGACTTACCTCGTATACTCTACATCAAGGCGGATGGTATAACGATCTTGGGGCTTGCCCCTCAGATATACTCTTACACTGGAGAAGGTGGTATGACGATCTTGGGGCTTGCCCTTCAGACATACTCTTACCACGGAGAAGGTGGTATAACGATCTGGGCTTGCCTCGATATACTCTTACCCTAGCTCAAATCACATCATATCATAATCATAAATAAGTTAAGAAAACTTATAACTTCTTATTAGTCTTGTTCATATACCCTCTCATTTTAGTTTACTTAAGGCACTTAATCATATCTTTAATAAAAGAAAACCGGTAATTTAACCCAAGTACTACATACTTCAACTCTTTTAAAAGTGACTCTTTTTCATACATAAAATCTTTGGGCAATTGATGCCTTAAAATCAATTTGCCTTTCATAAATCAAATCATTTGTCCTTACTTGTCTTACTTAGAGTAAACCTCTTTTCTTTAACCTTTTATAAAACTAATAAACCAACTTCCCATAAAGTTGTTATATTAACCCTACACTTTAGTAAAATCACACTTTTCCCTAACCAAGGGACTTATACATTCTTAAAACGAAACAAGTCTTTATATACTTAAAACAAGTAAGAATACCAAATCTTTTACGTCTACCGTAGTACATAGTTACATCTATTCATGCTCAAGAGATAGGAAAGCTCCACATACCTCTTCGGCCAATCCACTTGCTAAGTCCAACTACCGCAAGTAATATGTCAACCTATAATAACCATAATGCGTTTATTAACCTCTAATTTCAATGTAGAAATAATCTAAGTTCAAAGCCCCTAATTCTATGGAAAGTTGGGCAACATTTCCTTTGTTTCTACATATTTTGCCACCTTTCTCAAGGCCGAATTCAACATCCAAATGCCACATTTAAGGCTCAACAATCCAAACATTTCAAAGGGGATTACACACCTAAACTTGGGTGTGTAAAATTCTGCCCCATAAGGTACAACAATTCACATAACAATTCTAAGATAGTTTTTAGGCTACAACATGCTCATAATATCTTCTTAACCAATTCTTTCATATCCAAACCACATTTCTTACATGCAAGGAATCTAAGTGCATTATTTACTACTACACATCCCTTCTTCTTCACATGCAACATTAATAACTAAACCACAAGAGAAGAAATGTTACCTTAAGCCTTAGCCAAACTTATTCCAACAACTTTTCTAGCCTCCTTTCCAAGAACACCACCACAATAACACCAACAAGCTAGCCACAAGCTTCCTTCTTGTTCTTAACTTTTCAGATTTTTCTTAGGCTTGAATTCCTCTTGGAATTTTAGAGAGAAGTGGGAGCTTAAGCATAGAGAGAGAGGGATTTGAAAGATGACCGAGTCTTCAAGACTTGGTCAATATAAGACATGCAAGAAATCAGATGGAGGGGGGGGGACACTTGTCACCCTCCCAAGGTCTTTTAAAAGAAAAATCTGATTTTTACTGACGCCGGCGGCGCGGCGCTGAAACCTCTGCGGACTCTCGGAACTTCCGGCGCCGCAGCGCTGCAATTTCAGCGACCTCAAGATTTCCGCGCCGCTTCGCATCCGGCGCTGCCCCGCCGCTTTGCACAAACGCATTTCTGTCCGTCACGACCGAACTTGTAACTCCCATAACTTTACTCCGACGTTCTATCGATTTAACGGTTGGTTGCGTTGGAAACTAGACTAACGAACTAGGCCCTGTGCCTTTGAAACACTTAGGAACTCTCAATGTACCGGGTCATAACCCGCCTCAAAGTTGACTAAAACCCGTCCGAACAATCACAACCTATCCTTTGAAAATTTTAAGTCTTACATGCCAGACGCCTCATACACGTATGGTCGAACTACGGTATAACATTCTCTCTCTTAGAAACATTCGTCCCGAATGTTCCTTCTAGGCTTACTCAAATCACCGTATCGACATAGACTCTCTTAACTATTCTTTGCAAATAAAGAAGCTCCACGAGCCACAACATTACTCAAGCATAATTGCTAAATCAAAACTAACAAGCGTGAAAGTGGGTTACCCGAGGTGTAGGGAATAAGTGAGGATACTTCTTCATCATGTCATCCTCTCGCTTCCCACGCCATTTTCTCCTGCTCGTTCCGCCATAAGACCTTGACGGCCACGCCCTTCGTCCAAGTCGCCTAACACGTCGATCGAGTATCACTATGGGACTCTTCTTATACGATAACTCCTCCGTCACACTTGGACATCATGAACCGGTGCACTTAGATGGGTCTCCAATACATTTCCGCAACATGGAGACATGGAATCTCTGGATGTACCGCCTCCAAATCGGACGGCAGATCTAACTCATAGCAACCCCGCCTACCCTACGGACAACTGACACGACCCAATGTACTGGGCTAAGTTTCCTTTCTTCCCAAAACCTCATCACGCCTCTTCACGGGCGATACCTTTAGGAAAACCCAATCATCTATCTCAAATTCCAAGTGTCGACGCCGATGATCCGTGATACGACTTTTGTCGACTCAGCCGCTAACAACCGCCTCTGGATAAGCTTCACCTTATCCATCGTCACGAACCAAGTCCGATCGACTAATCATTTCCCTACTCGAACCAAATTTATCGGTGACTGCACTTCTCCCATATAAGGCCTCATAAGGCGCCATCCAATAATAGAGTGGTAGCTGTTGTTATAAGCAAACTCCACGAGGTAAATGATCCTCCCGCCTACCCTCGAAATCAATAACCCAAGCCCGCAAAGATATCCTCGTTGTCGGATAGTGTGCTCGGCCGTCTGGATGGCCCGGGATGAAACACCGTGATCGAGACTCACCGTGTCCCTAACCCTTTCTCGAAAGACCTCCAAATTAGCCATAAATCGACCCTCTGCTCAAATAATCGGCGCAGCACTCCGTGCGATCTTACAATCTCCACGATATACGCCTTGCATAATCTCGACCAAAAGTCGCTATGATCCGGAAGAAATGGGCTGATTTCACACCGCCGACAATAACCCAAATGGAATCATGCCTCCGAGTGGTAGGTAATCCGTAATAAAATCCATATTTACCACCTCCCACTTCCAAGTCGAATATCAATAGCTCGCAATGACCACCGCTTCGTGCTCAACCTTAACTCGCCGACAATTCGCATCGCGCCACGAACTCCGCAACGCCCCTCTTTAGGCCATCCCACCAATACACGATCCGAGGTCATGATACATCTTAGTCGACCGGATGAATAGAATAACGAGCACCGCAGGCCTCCCATAATCTGGCGATGAAGTCTGCTACATCGGAACACACAACCGGCCAAATCTTAGCACCCCATCAGTGCTACCAAACAGACTTCTCTTTCTCAACAATGCAGATCTCGACACGACCATAATCGGATCCTCATATCGCCGCCTCTTCACCTCCTCGACGATGGAAGACTCGCAACCTCTCGAACCCGAACTCCATCACTATCGAATCAACCAAACGAACCCCAAGGCTCGCGGTGATGTAACTCGGACCATATCTCTTTCTCTGGTTGTACATCGCATGGACTACCCATCGACCGCGACTAAGCGGCATCCGCAACTACATCGCCTTCCCGGGTGGTATAGAATATCAACATCGTAATCCTTAAGTAGCTCCAACCACCGTCTCGCCGCAAGTTCACTCCTCTCGTCAAGATATACCGAGACTCTTGTGTGCGTGTAAATGTCCACATGAACTCATATAAATAATGTCTCCGATCTTCAAGGCATGAATCATCACGCTAACTCCAAGTCATGTGTGGGATAGTTCTTCCGATGCTTCATAAGTCGTCGAGATGCATAAGTTATAACTCTGCGGCCGCATCAAAGACGCACTCCAAACCCGACACCGACGCGCCACAATAAACCACATATCCATCTAAACCTCGGAAGAGTAAGAATCGGTCGCCAATTTCTCCTTTAGCAATCGGAAACTTTCTCACAAGTATCCGCCCACCGAACATAGCCGCTTCGAGTCACTTAGTCAAAGGTTTGAAATAGAAGCAAACTTCTCCACAAACCTCCGATAATAACTCGCAAGGCCCAAAAGCCGCGCACTCCGCTTGTAGTGGTGCGCCAAGTCTCGATCGCTCAATCTTCGCCAGATCAACCCGAATACCATCGGTCCCGATAACATGCCCTAAGAAAGCCACTGAAGCTAACCAGAACTCGCACTTCGAGAACTTGGCATACAACTGCCGGTCTCGGAGGACTCCCAATACCGTCCTCAAATGATCTGTATGCTCCTGCTCTGTGCGCGAATACACCAAGATATCATCAATAAACACTATAACGAACATATCCAAGAATGACCTGAACACCCTATTCATCAAATCCATGAATACTGCTGGGGCGTTGGTCAACCCGAAAGACATCACCCTGAACTCATAGTGCCCATACCGGGTCCTGAATGCAGTCTTTGGGATATCTATCTCTCTAACTCAGACTGATGATAACTGCACCGCATGTCTATTTTGGAAAAACACCTTGCACTCGCAATCGGGTCAAACAAATCGTCAATCCTGGGGAGGGATATCTGTTCTTGATAGTTACCTTGTTCAGCTGCCTGTAATCAATACACATACGCAGCGTCCCATCCTTCTTCTTTACAAATAACACTGGCGCTCCCCAAGGAGAAACACTTGGCCTAATAAAGCCTTTCTCCAGCAAATCTTTCAGCTGGTCCTTCAATTCCTTCAACTCGGCAGGTGCCATCCTGTATGGCGGAATAGATATCGGTCGAGTGTCTGGCGCCAAATCAATGCAAAACTCAATCTCCCTCTCAGGAGGGATACCCGGAAGCTCGTCTGGGAATACGTCTGGAAACTCTCTAACGATCGAATCGAATGGGTCCGTATTTCAGCCTCAGTGTCGAATACCCGAACCATATGGTAGATATACCCTTTCCGCACCATCTTCCTAGCCTTGAGGTAAGAAATAAACTTACCCCTCGGCGATGCAGTATTCCCCTTCCACTTGATAACCGAATCACCAGGGAACTGGAACCGAACTAATCTCTCTCTACAGTCCACATTGGCATAGCAAGACGCCAGCCAATCCATACCCATAATCACATCAAAGTCTGTCATATCCAACTCTATCAAGTAGGCTAGAGTCTGACGACTATCTATAGTCACAGGGCAAGCCTTATATACCCGCTCAGCTACCACTGAATCACCTACTGGCGTAGCCACCTCAAAAGGTCTTATGGACTCGGGCTCTATCTCTACTTCATCGCAATATGAGGAGATATATAGGACAAGGTAGAACCTGGATCTATCAAAGCATATACATCACAACAAGAAACCAACAATGTACCTGTGACGACATCCGTGACGCCTCGCAGTCCCGCTGGCCGACATAACATAGACGCGATTACGAGGACCGCTAGAATCGAGACCCTACCACGACCTTCTTCCGCGCCCGCCGCCCATAAGTACTCGCCTCCGGCGCTCACCATCGAAGATGAAGATTCAACAATCGACTTCGGCTGAACTGCACGCCCGCAGCCTAAGGACGGACAATCCTTCTTCGGGATGGCCTCGCCGCCAAGAGTAACACGCCTCAACCCATACGACACTCGCCGGATGAGACCTACCGCATCGAACGCACCGGGAGGTAGGTGGTCTCGATTGGTGACGGCCGCCTCGAAACCTCAAGTCTCGGAGCCACGACCGCTTCCTGAATAACCCGATCGATCGGACCTCCCGCCGAAATCGGTAAGGAGCACTCAGGCCGGGCCGGAATGTGGACTAGTTCTGCCGAGGCCGCCGCCAAAATCGCCACGAGACTCGCTGCCCCGCCTTCGGGCCGCCTAAATCTAGCCGATCTCGCTCTCTCGCCTCAATCCTCGCAGACGCTGCATCTCCGGCGATATCCATCTCGCCAAGAGCCACCCCCAAGCATGCAGTAATCATATGACGGTCTAATCCCATCACATACCGATGAACCCTGTCTGCCATGTCATCTACAATGGTGAGCGCATATCTGGCCAAGGAGTCAAACTCCAGGATGTACTCTCTGATAGTCCTCCCATCCTGCCTCAAGGTCAAGAATCTATCTACGCGGGCTCTCCTCATCTCAGGAGGTAAGAAGTGATCCAGGAAAGCCTCTGTGAACTCTTCCCAAACAGCTGGAAGAGCATCCTCACCTCTCGACAACACCCATGACTCAAACCAGTTCAACGCAATATCGCTTAACTGGTAAGAAGCTAGTATAATGCATCGATTCGATGCCCTAAGCACTGCATGGTCCGTCAGAATCGCCGGACAAACTCCTGCGATCTCCTCAAATCTCGAACCATAGAACTCGGGTGACAACCCAGAAATCTCGAATCAGAACTATCGGCCAGGTTGCCGCCGCTTCTGCCGGCGCCGCCGCCGCCACTATGCTCGCAAGAATCGACTGCTTTCCGTAATTCTATACTGCACTTCGATCGTGGATCGAGGCTCTGCATCGCGGTCTCGTGAGCCGCTCACGCCGCCGAACTTCGCTGAGCCGTGGCGATGTCGTGGAACTCGCCGCCTAAACATAATCTCGGTAAGGATCGGGCTCAGGCCTCGTAACTCTCCGCGCCCCACTAGCAAAGACTCTCACCGCTTTGCCCTTCCGGGCCGCGCTGCCTTGCGTGAGGCATAATCGATACATAAAGGAAAACATCGGAGGAGGTTCAACCTATAACTCACTTATTGCACGATCTTAGAGTGAAAGAATGGAAACCAATCCTAAATGTCCTGCAGCCTCCAGATTATAGATGTGGTGCACACACACCGATAATCAAGACTCTACTAGACACGCCTCGTGGACACTTTCCGAGGACTAATCGCTCGATACCACTTTTGTCACGACCGACCCGGCGCGACTAGTACCCTACCGGGTACCCCGTCAGTATACATCGAGAATAGCGGAATGAACATACATAACACATAACTTATAAAAGGTAACATCATCGCCACCGATACCACGAATGACACAATACCTATAGCATCGTGAGTAACTGCACCAACAAAACAAGCTTAGGAGGGATGGAGCTTTAACACCGAATGTTGATCCTAAGAATGAGGATCCACACCGCTACTTACTCGCGCAGATTGAATGCAACCCCGAGGGCGGGTCGACACAATATGTACCAAGTATGTAAAGTCGAAAATACCGTAATAATGATATCATAAGTCTAAAGTAGTCGAGTCATGGAAGACAATCAAAATACCTTTATCAGGCCTTACTAACAATGAGAGTGACAAGTATATATATAATCTCGCATAAAATAGGGCCTCATGATCAAAACAGGTACCTCGCTCAGAGTATCAATAAGCACCCTACTCGGGACTATTTCACCCGTGATAGTCCCGCGACCCACACGAGGTATTCCTGATAGGTCAGACTACCGCACGGGATTATTTCACCCGCATAAGCCCATAAGGACTCGCATGAGGTATTCCTCGATCGTGGGTAGCAAATCCACTAACGAATGTGGTATAACGATCTTGAGACTTACCTCGGATATACTCTTACCCCGCGGATGGTATAACGATCTGGGACTTACCCTCAGGTATACTCTTACACTGAAGCAGATGGTATAACGATCTTGGGGCTTGCCCCTCAGATATACTCTTACACTGGAGAAGGTGGTATGACGATCTTGAGGCTTGCCCCTCAGACATACTCTTACCCTGGAGAATGTGGTATAACGATCTTGGGGCTTGCCCCTCAGATATACTCTTACCATAGCTCAAATCACATCATATCATAATCATAAATAAGTTAAGAAAACTTATAACTTCTTATTAGTCTTGTTCATATACCCTCTCATTTTAGTTTACTTAAGACACTTAATCATATCTTTAATAAAAGAAAACCGGGAATTTAACCCAAGTACTACATACTTCAACTCTTTTAAAAGTGACTCTTTTTCATACATAAAATCTTTGGGCAATTGATGCCTTAAAATCAATTTGCCTTTCATAAATCAAATCATTTGTCCTTACTTGTCTTACTTAGAGTAAACCTCTTTTCTTTAACCTTTTATAAAGCTAATAAACCAACTTCCCATAAAGTTGTTATATTAACCCTACACTTTAGTAAAATCACACTTTCCCCTAACCAAGAGACTTATACATTCTTAAAACGAAACAAGTCTTTATATACTTAAAACAAGTAAGAATACCAAATCTTGTACGTCTACCGTACTACATAGTTACATCTATTCATGCTCAAGAGATAGGAAAGCTCCATATACCTCTTCGGCCAATCCACTTGCTAAGTCCAACTACCGCAAGTAATATGTCAACCTATAATAACCATAATGCGTTTATTAACCTCTAATTTCAATGTAGAAATAATCTAAGTTCAAAGCCCCTAATTCTATGGAAAATTGGGCAGCATTTCCTTTGTTTCTACATACTTTGCCACCTTTCTCAAGGCCGAATTCAACATCACATTTAAGGCTCAACAATCCAAACATTTCAAAGGGGATTACACACCTAAACTTGGGTGTGTAAAATTCTGCGCCATAAGGTACAACAATTCACTTAACAATTCTAAGATAGTTTTTAGGCTACAACATGCTCATAATATCTTCTTAACCAATTCTTTCATATCCAAACCACATTTCTTACATGCAAGGACTTTAAGTGCATTATTTACTACTACACATCCCTTCTTCTTCACATGCAACATTAATAACTAAACCACAAGAGAAGAAATGTTACCTTAAGCCTTAGCCAAACTTATTCCAACAACTTTGCTAGCCTCCTTTCCAAGAACACCACCACAATAACACCAACAAGCTAGCCACAAGCTTCCTTCTTGTTCTTAACTTTTCAGATTTTTCTTAGGCTTGAATTCCTCTTGGAATTTTAGAGAGAAGTGGGAGCTTGTCGAGAGAGAGGATTTGAAAGATGACCAAGTCTTCAAGACTTTGTCAATATAAGGCATGCAAGAAATCAGATGGGGGACACTGGTCACCCTCCCAAGGTATTTTAAAAGAAAAATCTGATTTTTCCTAAGTTTTTCCGCCAGGAATCTCGCCTCGCGGCGCCAGCGGCGCGCGGCCATGCTGAAACCTCTGGGACTCTCGGAACTTTCGTGCCGCTGCCTTGTCCCAGCCATGGCCAGCATCTTCAGCGACCAAGATTTCCGGCCGCGGCCTCGCATCCGCGCGCGCCGCTTTGCTCAAACGCATTGGTCCGTCTGCGCACTGAACTTGTAACTCCCATAACTTTCTACTCCGACGTCCTATCGACGAACGGTTGGTTGCGTTGGAAACTAGGCTCAACGAACTACGCCCTAGGCCTTTGAAACACTTAGCAACTCTCAATGTACCGGGTCATAACCCGCCTCAAAGTTGACTAAAACCCGTCCAGAACAATCCGTCAACCTATCATTTGAAAATTTTAAGTCTTACATTCTTTCGTACGCTCTCATACGTAGGGTCAGAACTACGGGGTATAACAGTTGGAGGCGGTGCTGGCTGAGTAGAGAGGGTTGAGACTGATGATAGGGTCAGAAAAGGAGAAGGTGGGGGCGAAGCCGTCGGAGGCGCCAAAGCGCCTGGATCTAGCATCGTGGCGCTGTCTGAGTGACAAGACTATCTGGAAATATGGCACCGCGGTGCCTCATCACTGGGCCGCAGCGCTGTCGACGGGTTGGGAGAACATACCTCTCTGGAAAGTTGGCACCGCGTCGCCAGAATAATCGGCCGCGCTACCGCCGACGCAGTCAAGAGATAAGCTGATCAAGAATGATGGGAGAGATAGCAGGCTCGTCAAGGAATGAGTAATCCGATTTTTGGAATTTTTGAAGATTCGAAAACGGGAATGTGGTCTCGTCGAATATGACGTGACGAGAGATGTGGATTTGAAGAGTGGACATGTCGTAGCATAGATAGCCCCTATGGTTCGATGGGAAGCCTAGGATGACACATGGAGCGGACCTAGGAGCGAGCTTGTGAGCGGCGGTTGAGCTAAGTTTGGGATAACACATACAACCGAAAATCCGTAGATGATCATAGGAGGGGATTCTATGGTAGAGGATTTCGGTAGGGGTCATGTTGTGAAGAGTGCTAGTAGGGAGAATATTGAGAATGTATTCTGATATTTTAGCAGCATATACCCAGAAGGATGGACGGAGGGAGGCATGAATAAATAGGGTGAGAATCATATTGTTAATGATGCGAATGATTCTTTCAGCTTTACCGTTTTGTGGTGAGGTGTGAGGGCAGGAGAAACGAAAAACCATGCCATTGTTGGTACAAAAATGGTGAAACATAGAGTTATTGAATTCACGTCCATTATCGCACTGAAATGATTTGATACCTTTTTAAAATTGTGTTTGGATGAATTGTCGAAACTCAAGAAATTTGGTAAACAATTACAATTTATATTTTAGAGGGTACAACTAGATACAGTGAGAAAAATCATCTAGCAAGACAAGATAATATTTATGACCTAGAGAACTAGCAACAGGTGATGTCCATAATTCGACATGTATTATATCAAATGGTCCAAAGATAATACTAGTAGATGATTTAAACGGAAGACGAGTATGTTTGTCTAAAGAACAAGAAACACAATTTTGGGCAAGCTTCCCATTATACGTAATGAAATTATTGACTCTAAGAAAATTAAAGACTGGGAGTCCTGGGTGACCAAGCCTATTATGCCATATCGAAGAAGAAATAACCGCTAGAGAGACGGGAGAACAAGATCTGACAGCGGAGGTGGATGTGAATGGATAGAGATCCCCGTATATCAGATTCAGAAGAGGTGTCCCCTGCACGAAGATCCTTTACGTGAAACCAAAAGTGGTCAAAGTCAGAGACATAATTATTACGAGTAAATCGCGCATGCAGATTAGGTTCTTAATCATGTGTGGGGCATATAATGTATTTTTAAGGGAGAATGGTGGATGGGGAGGTTGTGTGTATGATGTACCATAACCCTTTACTGGAATGCATTGTCCACTACCAACTGTAACATATTGAGGATGCTTTAAACTGCACAGTTTGAGAATAGTACCTGCAGAATGGGTGATGTGAGGTGTGGCTTCGGAGTCCATGTACCAACTATTGTCAGGCTGTTGCATGTTGAGGGCCGGAAGCCTCGACCTAACTCAGTGGTCCCGCGGAGGAGGTCGCTGAACTGCCCTCGCAGTGGCTTCTTTGTGGCGCCGAGCAGACCTAACAACCCGCGCGGAATAAGGATTGAAGTTCACTGCATCGAATGGGTCAGCACCACGACTCGGCCGAGGCACCGCGACATCGTTTCGACGCCGGGAGCCGCGACACCGTCTCGCTGCCCTCGCCGCTTCTTAACACAACGAGTTTCTTCGAGCAGCAACTATGAGCGAGCTTTATTAAAGCTGGGTAACGGATTCGCCTATTGAATCATGGTGGCCAATGTATCATATTCACCTTTAGGGAGACCAACAATCAATTGTAATACCATTTTGGTGTCAGTAACAGGCGAGTCGACACCAGCAAGTTGATCCGTTAGGAGCTTTAACTGTTTGCAGTACTCTGTCACATTGGAAAAGTTTTCAAGACGTGTATTGTTAAATTGCTCCTCTAAATACACAGCACGGGTGTGCTTGTTGTCCTGAAAAATTTCCTCCAAACGATTCCACAAGTCACGGGCTGTGGAGTCAGATTTTATGATAGTAAGAAGTAGATCCTGAGAAATCATATATCCATTGTTTGACGCCGGCGTCTAGACGACGCCAAGTAGAATCATCAATCTCCGAATGACGCGGAATGGTGTCATCAATATGATCAAGCATGTTATAGAGACATGCATGATTGCGAAACAATTCAACCCAAGAATAATACTGCTTTCTTGATCATGAAGGATGGGGATATGGTTCTTGGTGTTGGAAACTGTGAGGGCGGATGAAAAAAGGGTGACGACTTGGTGGTGGGATTTGTGGAGGTAGAAGCGTCAACAACAGTGGTAGACTCATGAGTATCTATTTAGAGAAGAGAGGAAGAAAAGAAAGACCAAGAAATTTCTTGAAGAGAAGAGTGAGCGCGCAAAGTGGGGGTAAGGTCAAGGCTGAGGAAGAAAATTTCTAGGTTTTTGGAGTTTAGGCTCCTGATACCATGTAAGATGATATTAATCTCCCTTGGGGAGTCTTCTCATTAATATCAAAGTATATATAGAGTACAATATTCACCCCTTATACAATAGAAATCCTAAGTTTATACAAAAGAGGAATCCTAGTCTTACCATAATTATATTTACACAATATATGAAAATATTCTAATTATGGGGTAGGGATGAAATTGTATCTAGAATATACACGTTTACACATCAAATAATGTTATACCAATTTTAAAAAATATGTACATAAAATATCTATTTTTGCGGGAGGGATCATGGGTTCATGTGCACCATTATTTGCCCAATAGATCCTCCGTGAGTGTACCACTATAATGAATCTCATTGTTATTGTAGGTAGAATATTGTTATATAAAACTAAAATATAACATGAAAAATCGGTTATGGAGAAAATCAAACTGTTTTTGTGAAATATTGTATAACGAATGATTGTTATAACGAGGTTTGATTGTATCTATATTATAGTATCTACTGATTATTTAATTGTAGTTACTGGGTACTAAATTGGGTTAATGTGGTGTTGATAAACAGGACACCCATGGGTGACTAGCAACGGAGAAACTAGAACAGTTGCGCTATTTTAGCTTTGAGGAGATTTGCATCTGCCCATAAGAAAAAAAATTAAATTATCAGATTTTTGGTACGTATAGATATTATCAGCGACCGCATATGGGAGCAATATGTTCTTCTTAGATGTAGTATAATAAGTTAGATATATTCTGTATATATAGGTACCATCATACCCTGACCTAAATTGATGTTGCTGAAGCACAAGTCAATTTGGACTTTTGGAGTCGAGGTAATTGCAGATGCATTAATTTCCCATTGTTTTGCGAGGTTTTAATGCAATCTTGTGTGATAAACTAGCTGAATAAATCTTTTTTTTTTAAATTATCCAAACGTGATTGTCTTTTGTGATCTTATCCATACGTGGTAGGTACTAAGAAAACATCATAATGAAGTGAACTATGTCATTTTCTAAAATTTGGTGGTGTTTCATTTTAATTGCTTTTGGATAATATTTTAAAAACGAATAAGTATCTTATTGTGTTTGGCTTTAGAAAATGCATGAAAATCATTTTCACTCTCCAACTTTACTTAAAAATCAAACTCCTTCCTCAACTTTGAACACCTTTAAACAATAGACATTCAAAGCAAAGTAAAATAGGAACTAACTGAAAACGAACTTAGTTTCGACTATCTAATTGTTTTCCTTTCAAAATAGGTAAAGCAATCTCAAACTATATTTTCCAAAACTAAATTATATTTCGTTTATTCAACTTTGGTTTTGGTTGAGCTTTCGGGAAACTAGCGTTTTATATTTGTGAAAACTCAACCTTTCAGTTTTTGAAAAAAAAGAAGCTTTTCCAGTACAAATAATGGAGCAGGTTTTTGAAATGTTTTCGCTTCAAATCGTTTATTTTTCTTCCAAAGAAGCTTTTGAAAGGTTTTTGAAAGCTTTTCCAGTGTTTGGGCTGGTATGTTGTCCACACAAAGGTGTGAGGGAACACATGCATTCTTCAAAGACTATATCAATGGTCAAAGCACCTTCAAGCAGTTTGTTGAGCAGTACGAGATAGCCGTGAGAGCCAACTACGAAAAAGTTACAAGCTGAGTTACTTCTAGATATACAGAAGGATCAGTTTTCTATGGATTTGAGTGGGGCTATCAGCTACAAAAATATTATACCCGTACAATAAATGATATTTTCACGTTGCTGGTGAAATATTGTATCACTGTGAATTGAGCATTCCTCAAGATGCTGAAGTAGTGGATGGTGTGGAGAAGTACACCATTACATATTTTTCATTAAGAGTGATTTCCATGAAAATGAATTTGTGTACAGGGTGGAATATAAACCAGACGGCCCATATTTTGAATGTAATTGTAAAAACTTTGAATCTGCTAGTATTGTGTGTTACCATATACTAAAAGTGATGACACACAAGAGGATTCAGACACTCCCGATAGGTATATAATTAAAAGGTGGAGAAGAGATGTCATTCATCCCCACTTGAGGAAATTCTATCCTGGAGGTTATCCAACCATGCCAGATGAGTTCATAAAATACAATAAGCTGAAGAAATGATTTTATAGGATATGTGATGTTTCATTGGACAATGAGGTGCAATGTCGCAACTTAAAAAATGTAATGAAAGCCAGATTGGATGTATATCTAGATTGAGAGAATGATATTGTAACATTTATAAATCTGAGTTAGGTGTAAATGAATTAAATTAGTGTTGATGTGTCATATTTTAGTTATGTGAATTCCTTTGGGATGAATTTGGGTGATAGATAGTAAATTTAAAGTCAAATCAAATAATGAAGTTCGTAAAGGCTTCTAAATTTATTCAAGTTTGAAGGACTTCTTACTATTTACCATTTTTAGGATAGTTACGTTGAGAATCCGAGAAAGCTCAAAACATTAACGTTGTAGTACTTTGAAATACCTTTCCAATGGTAGGTCAACCAGATCAAATGAAGATCATTCCAGTTTGAAATAATATATACTTCTCATTCAAGTTTTCTACAATTATATGGTATCAGAGTCAATCAAACTCTAACGAGTAAACAATCGAAGATCCAATTTTTTTTTCTCTGCAAAAATGTCCTCATCTACACCAGTTGTTAATACTAACACCACTACGATCTCAAAGCACTTTGTCGAATTCAACTCAACATCTTAGTTATCCATCAAGTTGTCTGGCAGCCATAACTTCACTACATGGAAGGCCCAAATTGCCATGATGCTCCATGGCCACGACCTCTCAGTCATCTTAAACAACTCACAACCGCCCCTTCCTGAAAAAATCACCATCGACAATTGTGAGATGCCCAACCCAATATATAATGATTGGTTTCGTCAAGACAAATTGATCCAAATGCTCTCATGGACTCCGGTTGATGCTACAATTGCATTCATAGTTGCTTCTGCAGTCAATTCCAAAGCTCCTTGTGATCAGCTTCACACCTCCTTTGCGAACAAATCACAAACACGCATATTCAGTCTTCATCACCATCTAATTCGTATCACCAAGGACACCAAATTAATTACCAACTACCTGTGAGATATTCACTCTCTTTTGATAAACTTATCACATCAGGTTTTCCTATCACTAATGCAGAACTTGTGGTGAAAATACTAAGCGGACTTGGCCCAGAGTTTCGTGAAATATCCTCAATCATACGGGGTTGTGACAAAATTGGTATCAGAGCCCTAGGTTAAACAGTCTTAAATATATTAGCAATGTCTAGTAGAGTCTTGTGGATCGGTGCGGATACGTTTGTACTTATCTTCGAGAGGCTATATGACATTTAAGATATTTCACTTTCTTCATTCCTTTCATACTAAGTTGAATCAAATTGGTATCCGACTCTTGTTTCTATTATCTCACATATGGTGAAGACTCATGCTGATGTGGCGAGAGACGAGATACAAGCTCCAGCACTAGTCGTGCGTGGATGTGGCAGAGCACGCGCTCGGGGTTGAAGTGGAGCTAGAGCAGCAACACTAGTTGGGGGCGGAGAACAGAGATCCGGGCAGGCTCATCTAGATCTATTTCCCCTGAGCTAGTTATTGAGCCACATGATGATATGATAGAGGAGGATGTTGGATCAACTTAGGATCAGCCTGTATTTATTGTTATACATGTCCTTCAAGATATGCTGGTCCGTTTGTTGAGTGTTCTAGATTGTTTTGCTCAGACATGTGTACATCCTACTACTCCGGGTGGTTCTCAAACCCGTGCAGGAGGGGGAAGACTCAGACCCCCGAGTTGTGTACGCCTAGTATTCAGCCTGCGGCGATATCGATGCCACGTATAGATGAGGTTCATGCTCCATAGTTTAGCCCCCGACCTATTGGTGAGACATCTATAAACCCCGATGAGTGGAAGATTTGGGAGCACTTTCGAACATGAAGCCTTCAGATTTCTTTAGTTAGTCTAAGGAGGATGCATATGAGTTTATAGTAAGCAGCTATGAGAGGTTGCATACTCTTGATATTGTTGACACTCATGGTGTCAATTTTGTGGCCCTTCAGATTAGAGGTGACGAGAAGTAGTGGTGAAGGGCATATATTGATTTTTTGCCTGCAAGGATACCTCCGTTATCTTAGGTTCAGTTTTATAGAGTGTTTTTTTAGAAGTATATACCTTTGAGTTTGTGAGATGAGTTTCAGAGGATTGATCATGAGAGTTATTCAGTGGCACAGTATGATACTCGTTTCCATGCCATATCGCGTTATGCAGCGCTGTTGCATCATACTGAGGCAGAGCGAGTGAGATTTTTATTAGAGGGTTGGTTGTTCTATTCCAGTTGGCTACACTACAGTTGATGGTTTCTGGAGATTCTTTTGAGACCGTTGCCGAGCATGCTAGGTTGGTGGAGAATGTAAGGAGCAAGCTGCACAGATATGAGCCCGACAAGAGGGCTAGATGGTACAGACAGTTCAGTGGTTGTACTTCTCATGGTTATAGTTATCAGGGGAGACATAATCAGTCGTAGCCTAGCCGACTGGTTCAGACAACTCTTCTTATTACCGATGGATGTAGTAAGGGCCAATCATCAAGGGGTTCTCAGTATCAATATTCAGATCATGGCATCTCATTTTCTTCTATCTCTATTTAGCAGCCCTCAGTGGCCATAACTTGTTATACTTGTGGAGAGGTTGGGCACTTCAGGAGTGATTATCCCAGGCAGTTTTTGGATGGCTTTTGTGCACCTAGGACCCCAATACATACATCTAGAGGTGGTACTCAGACTAGCTGGGGAGGATCTCAGTAAGGTTGTGATGTCCATCAACCTAGTCATGGTGGATCCCAGTCAGAGAGAGGCGAAGCTTGTTCGGGCAAAAGTTGCCAGCAGGGTACTCAGTCCGAGGTAGGGCGCACTTATTGTTATGCATTCCCTGGTAGGGTAGAGGCTGAGGCATCAGACGCATCATTACATGTATCATCTTAGTCGATCATTGAGTTGCTACTGTGTTATTAGATCCTGGATCTACTTTCTCTTATGTGTCTGCCTACTTTTCTGCTGAATTGGAGATATGGTGTGATATTCTTGATATTTCTATTCGTGTTTCTACACCAGTCAGTGATTATATGATTGTTGATAGAGTATATCACATGTGTGTAGTTACTTTCCTGGGTTATGACACTTGGGTAGATCTAGTTATCTTAGATATGTTGGATTTTTATATTATATTGGAGATGGATTGGCTATCACCATATCATGGGATTCTGTACTGTTATTCTAAGACGGTCACACTAGCTATGTCTGATCTTCTGAGGTTAGAGTGGAGAGGCGCTCTCATCCTTGTTCCTAGGAAAGTGATTTCTTATATTCAGGCTAGGAAGTTAGTGGATCAGGGTTGTTTGGCTTATCTTGCACATATTCGGGATACTAGTGCGGAGCCCCCTTCCCTTAATTATGTTTTGGTAGTTAGTGGGTTTGCGAAGCTCTTTCCTTCAGATTTATCGAGCATGTCACCAGATAGAGATATTGACTTCTATATTGATCTTGCGCTAGGTACTCCACCTATTTCTATCCCTCCGTACCGTATGGTTCCAGTTGAGTTGAGAGAGTTGAAGGAGAAACTTCAGAATTTGTTGAGTAAGGGTTTCATTCGACCAAGTGTATCTCCATACGGTGCTCTTGTCTTGTCCATGAAGAAGAAAGATGACACTATGCATATGTGCATTGATTATAGACAGTTGAACAAGGTTACTATAAAAAACAAGTATTTGATTCCTCGTATTGATGACCTATTCGACCAGCTTTATGTTGCTTTTGTATTTTCAAAGATTGATTTGAGGTTCGGGTATCACCAGCTAAAGATTCAAGCTGAGGATATGTCCAAGATGACTTTCCTAACTCGTTATGGGTATTATGAGTTCTTAGTGATGTTATTCGGGCTTACCAATGCCCTACATCATTAATGGGTTTTATAAATGGGATATTAAACCCACACTTAGATTCTTTTGTTAATGTGTTTATTGACGACATCCTGATATATTCAAAGATTCGAGAGGATCATGAGTAACACCTAAAAATGGTTATTGGGTTTTTGAAGGAGAAGAAGTTGTACGCTAAGTTCTCGAAGTGTCAGTTTTGGTTATGTTTTGTGGCATTCTTGGGACACGTGTGATAGGCGTATTTTATATATACTTTTTGAGTCATTTTTAGTTAGTATTTTACTCATTTTGTTGATGTGTAGTACAATATTAGGATCATTTTCATTTCTTTTGTGTCACATCGGTCAAAAATGGAGAAATGACGAAAAGGAGAGGAAATGAGCATAATTGAGATGAAATTGCACACTAAAAGGGCCAATAAATAAAGTCTAAGAAGTCTCGGAAAGTATAGAAGAGATCAGACGAAGTCCGAACGAAAAAAGGACAAAGAATCAGAAAATTGTCCAATTAACGCCTCCGGCGCCGTGGCGCCTGCCAGAAGCGCCACGGCGCCCAATGTTCTGCGAAGTCTGATTTTCTCTGATTTTTCAGCGCCGTGGCGCCGGAGTGCAGGGCCACGGCGCCGACGCGGTATTTTTGACGTTTTGGGCCGAATTTGACATGTTTTCAGGGTCCAAAAGGGATAACTTTTCCTACCTACATAATCCCTAACTCTTGACCTAAAGGATTCTTGGGCTATAAATAGTCTCTACATCATTGATCGGTGTATTTTATATACACCATTTGAGTCATTTCTAGTTAGCCTTTTACTCATTTTTGTACAAATATGTGTCGTCTTATGATAGATTTTCTTTCTTTTGAGTCATAATGGTTTAAAGTGGCACATTGGCGAAAAGGAGCGAAAAGAGGGCAGAAACAGAGGTTCCAGAGCTCAAAAAGCTAGAAAGTTGGCGATCCGGGCAAGAAACAGGGCGGCGCGCGGCCTCCAAACAAAGCGTGAGCGCCACGACGCCCAAAATACAGAGAACCACAGAGTTTCAGCCGCGGCTGATTCTGGCCGCGCCGAGGCGAATTCTCGCCAAACTGAATGGGAATGGGCCAAGGCCTAGAAGGAAAAGTTAGAGAACGTTTTGGAGACTATAAAAAGGACCTTTCTAGGTCAAATTAAGGGTTCCCAACTTTGCCAATTCATCACAAACTTGGAGATCAAGATTAGAGACTACTTTTGTGTAATTTCTTTGTTCTTTATTGTATTTCTTTATAGTTTATGTTGGATATTAGTTTAGTTCTTGGCATGTCTATGACTAGAAACTAACTTAATTTAGGGTTTTCCATATCAAATCACTTGAAACTCATTCTTATGAATTAATGCATGTTTTGGTTTCTTCTTGTCATTGTTGAGATTTATTCAATATTTGTCTTGAATGCTTGGTAATTAATTGATCACTAATTATCATAATCTATATGATTTCTAATCGAAAGCCGAAAGGGGAGATTGTGAATATGCTATAGTTGAATAAACATAGGTTAAATCGTGGACGAAAGTACCCCAATACTTGTGTAGCTTAATAAGTTATTGCTCTTAATCCTCCTTTATAGTCAATCTTATCACCGAAAGGTAGAAGAGTTCTATATTGGGGTTGAGTGTTTATATTACCTTAACAGGATTATAAAACGGCTTAGTTAGCCTGCTGTCTCAAAATAGAAGAAGAACCATGATTAATTGCATTAACAAGTAAGATGAGCGGATAGTTTAGGAGATTTGGAAGCCCTATTTCCACCATATCTGAAGTAAAATAAATTAATTTAGTTAGCATCCATAATTATAGTTATAATCAATTCATCAATTATCGGTCACCAAATAGATACCATAGAATAGAGTTTGATAATTGGACATTAATCCCTGAGGACGATAACTCGGTCTTCTAGACTATATTACTTGTCACGACACGTACACTTGCGTTAGTGTGTGCATAAATCGCGCATCAAGTTTTTGGCGCCGTTGTCGGGGATTGGCGTAGTTCAATATCATTCTATCTATTCCTAATTTGGTTTTTTTATTACTGTATTTTGGTTATATATTTTTTATTGAAACCCGTGCGTCGTGATCCGTTTGTTGATTTTGATATGTTGCAGACATCTAGTTTATGCGAAGGAGAAGAGGAGCAAATACACTTGTCCCCTTTAATCCGGAGATTGAAAAGACTTGCAAACAGAACAGGAGAAACCAACGAATTTTGGCCTTAATAGCAATGGGGGCTTGCAGAACAACAATGAGATGAACGAAGGGTTATGTGATCATCAACCTAACCAAAGGATGCCTCGGAGGTTACCAATGGATGTGGAAGAGAGGGTACAGGTCCAAGTTGAGAGAAGCTTGGGAGATTATGTGCTGCCAATGGTGAATGGAGCACAAACTTGTATCAGGCTCCCAGTAATAGGAGCAAATAATTTTGAAATCAAACCTGCGATCCTGAGTATGGTGCAGAATACTGTTCAATTCGGAGGGTTGCCATCGAAAGATCCTCACATGCACATAGCGAACTTCTTGGAATTGTGTGCAACTTTCAAGTACAATGGCGTTACTGACGACGCTATCCATTGAGGCTTTTTCCCTTCTCACTCAGGGATAGAGCGAAAGTTTGGTTGAATTCCCTGCCTACAGATTCTATATTCACATGACAGGAGTTGGCACAGAAGTTCTTAGCAAAGTTCTTTCCACCATCCAAAGCCGCTAAACTGAGAGGGGAGTTGAACAATTTTTATCAGGCTGATGGAGAGTCACTCTATGAGGCTTGGGAGAGATTTAAAGATTTGCAAAGGAAGTGTCCACATCATAGCATTGAGTTGTGGAATTTGGTCCATATTTTCTACAATGGGCTAAGCGGGGCCACAAGAACTATCATTGACGCAACCGCAGGTGAAACTTTCATGAGGAAGACAGTACACGAAGCCCATGATTTTCTAGAAGATATGGCCACAAATAATCATGTAACAGAGGACAGAGGGGTGAGTAGAAGAAGAGCAATAGGAGTTCATGAGATTGATGCCATCACATCATTAAATGCACAAGTTGCTCTCTTGACCAAGAAACTGCAACAGAACACAGTGTCAGTGAATGCAGTTCAAATGCCATTGAGTTGTGAGATGTGTGGAGGTCCACATACCTTTGATAGGTGCCCATCAGCAGACCCCAACAACATCTCTATCGAGCAAGCAGAGTGCCAAACATTGGGGAATTACCAAAGGCCTCAGAACAACCCCTATTCAAATACCTACAATCCAGGGTGGAGGAATCACCCTAACTTTTCATGGAGGGGTGATCAAGGCGTGAATCCAATTTCGAGGCCAATACCAAAATCAAGAACCATTCACTCAGCCTCATCTTCACAACAATTCATGCACTGCTCAACAAGAAGCGGATGAGTTGAGAGCGTACACTGTTGACACTCACCAACTCACGAGACCAGTTCATGGCAGACCAGATCCTCATCGAGAATTTGGACGCAGGTGGGACAACTAGCGAAGATGGCAAACAACAGGCCACAAGGCACTTTGCCTAGTAATACAGAGATGAACCCCCGAGAACAGTGCCAAGCGGTGCAGCTGAGGAATGGAAAATAGTTAGAACAGCTCACACCCCAGCCTGTGGTAGAACAGAGAGTAGATGCAGAGAGGGAGAGGGTTACTGAATACCGCCCTATGTTAGAGAAAGCTCTAACAGTCCCAGTGAGGGAATACACTGAGAAGATTCCTTACCCGCAGAGGTTGCAAAGGAAAGTGGTTGATAAGCAATTCTCCAAGTTCTTGGAGGTATTCAGAAAGCTACACATTAACATTCCGTTCATTGAGGCATTGGAGCAAATGCCTACTTATTTTAAATTCATGAAGGAAATTCTTAGGAAGAAGAAGAAGTTGGCTGAGTATGAGACGGTGGAACTGACAGAGGAATGCAGTGCCATCTTACAGAAGAAATTGCCCCCCAAACTCAAGGATCCAGGGAGCTTCACATTTCCTTGCACACTTGGCAGGGTGACATGTAATAGGGCTCTTTGTGATTTGGGGGCTAGCATAAATCTTATGCCCTTGTCCGTTTTCAAGAGGTTGGGGTTGGGTGAGGCCAAACCAACTACTGTGAGCTTGCAGTTAGCAGATAGGACAGTGGTGCATCCCAGGGGAACGATTGAAGATGTCTTAGTTAAGGTGGGAAAATTCTTCTTTCCTGCGGACTTCCTCATCCTGGATATGGAGGAAGATGATGAGATCCCCATCATATTGGGAAGGCCATTCTTGGCATCCGGGAGAGCCCTGATTGATCTGGAGAAGGGTGAGCTGACACTCAGAGTGGAGAATGAAGAGATGGTGTTCAAACACATCATTGAACCCCCAGTCATGAGCAAGTGTTTTGCAGTCAGCACTGTCAGCACATCGGTTGAGCCAGCACAAGACAAAACAAGGGAAATAAGTCCGCCAAAATAGGTAAGCAACGCTAAACCTCCTCTTGAGAAAAAGAGAAAAAGAAAAACAGAAGGCGGAAGCGAAAAATGTTGATGAAATGGATAGGCTGTGGAGTTAATTTACTGTCACGACCCGACCTCGAGCCCGCGACTGGTGCCTTACCCCGGGCACCCTAGTGATACAACATCAGAGAAAATCAGCGGAAATAAAAACTTAAACATGAAACAAGATATAAAATAAGAAACAGGCTAACCAAAACGGTCACCTTCCTGTATATATATATATAAAAAACGAACAGTTACATCCTTTACAAACCCTGCCCACAACAGTACTACAGACCTCTAAGAGTTTTTATAACAACTACGACGGGACAGGGCCCCGCCATACCCCTGAATGTACAAGAACCTACAAACTCAGAGAATCATAACAAAAGATAAGCCTCCGGAGAAACGGAGCTTCCCAATACGCAAAATCGTGATCCTAAGAGCGAGGATCAACAACTGGTGTACCTCTACCTGCGGCATGAACGCAGCCCGCCGAGGTCGATAACAGTACCAAGTATGTGGAAATCGAAAATATCAGAATGAAATCATAACGATATATAAAGAAGGAGACATGTATGATAACCAAACTACAGTACACAACATATAAGCAGTCATGTCAAGTCAGTGACTCACGCCCTCAAAGTCATCACTCAAATATAACCATGGGTCTCACACCGATATCAATCATGCGTGGAATTCCTTCCTCACCACGGCGATGCATGATATGACAACACCGAGTACACATGAACACGTGTCCCACTGTGTCATAAGAACCGTGACGGCAAGTACGAAGGCATAGCTACGAACCAACTGCATCATCAATCGACGGGCAAGTACGAAAGCCAACTACCGATACCCTGCACTAACAATACTATATAATCAGATCACGAAGGCGACACGAGGCAAGTACAAAGGCCGACTACGGATACCAACCACGCCACGAATGAGCGGAGGCAAAGCGAACCAACTACCAGATACCACCAGCATCACGAGACTTCTCCACAAAACATCTATAAACTAACTCACGAAGCTGACACGAGGCAAGTACGAAGGCCGACTACCAGATACCACCAGCATCACGAGACTTCGCCACAAAACAGCTATAAACTAACTCACGAAGCTGACACGAGGCAAGTACGAATGCCGACTACCAGATACCACCTGCGCCACGTGGCGGCGGCAAGGCACGAGACCAACTACCAGATACCACCAGCATCACGAGACTTCGCCACAAAACTGAACGGGGCAAGTACGAAGGCTAATTACCAGATACCTCCTGCAACACGCCAATGACGGGGGCAAGTACGAAAACCAACTACCAGATACCAAGCCGTATCAGTAAACCTCATGGAGGGCTAGTCCATGGAACAACAATCCTAATGGAACCATACCCGTGGGCCATCCAACGTGTCAGTAGGTCCAAGGATATAACAAGATAACCGACCCTCCATCGAGAGACGCGGTAGTATAAAAATACAAAACTTGCACAACAAAGGCTATCACAACTAGCGTAGGCAAGTTACTCACACTCAAGGTACTTTCATTTTATGTCAAAAATCCGTGTTTTAACCCCAAAGTACTACGTACTTTAACTCTTTAAAAAGATCAATTTCTTTCACAAAAGTCACATGATACTAACACTCGTAGTATCCAAAATAGAGTAACTATTATTCTAAGTAAACCAAAACAATTTTCATACCTTCTTTTAAAATAAACCAAGACAATACCATGCCTTCTTTTTAAACCAATCAAGACAATAACATGCTTTTTTTTTTAAACCAAATCAAGACAATACCATGCCTTTTTTTTTAAACAAGAACACTTCTCCTTTTTAAAGTCAAGTTACCATTTTAATTCCAATAATAAAACCATTCTTTGTTTTCATAAAGTTGTTATAACTAACTTCCCATAAAGCTATTATAACACTTTATGTTTTAAACCAACCAAGGACAACTACTCACATTTTCGAAATCAAGATAACTTTATTCTTTTAAAGACCAAGTACCCATTACTCACGAATGAGGTTTCACAACTTTTTAACACAACTCAAGTTCTTAACATTTCATATCAAGTCACTTAACTTTAGAATCAAGTCAAGGACACAAAAAAGGAATCAAACTTCTTTAACACACGTGCGTCTACCGCACTATATATTTCACAAATAGTCATGCTCAAGAGGATAGGAAGAATCACATACCTCTCGGCGATTATCGACAAATAGCAAAATGCTCCAAAGTACTATAACCTTGCTAGCCTTTTCCACCCTTCAAGTAGAATACGCTACTCGTAGTACTTCACCCTATAATGGCCATAATACGTCTATTAACTTCTAGATCTCTTCGTAGAATATTTCTAAGTATAGAGTCTCTTATTCTACGGAAAATTGGGCAGCACTTCCCCTGTTTTTACATACTTTTCCACCTTTTTCAAGGCCCGAAAACAATAACCAACATGCCACATTTAAGGCGCAACAATTCAACAACTAAATAAGGGGATCACACGCCCAAACAGACGTGTTAAACAATCTTCCCCTTAAAACAACAACAACATAAAACCCGAAATGGAACAAGTCCATAGTCCAAAGTAAAGACAGTCCAATGTAAATACAGTCCAATGTAAATACAGTCCAGTTGGTGTTCTTGGCCAACTTACAACTTTCACACTTATCCAATTTTTCGGCTAGAATGCCGGAATTACTTCTTTAATCCCCCAACTTATATTCCAATCTTCATATAAGTTATAGTTACTTTGTTATTAACTTTCAACAAGTAATAGATACGTTTTTACCATTTTATGGCTAACATGTCAATTCTCCATTTTAACAAGTTAACAAGATTCAAATCTTTCCAAACTTCATTCCACATATTACATACTCCATAATATACTTCCAACATATATAATATCCAACTTCACAAAGAGGACAAAGTTCATTACCTCAAAAAGCCCAAAAATATCCAAGATCTTAAAGTCGCTCCTTAGCAAGTTTAGCTCTAAATCCTTACGTTCCAATCAACTACAAGCAACCCTTAGAAGCTCCTAACCAACTTCTCTTCAAGAATCAACTCCAAAAAGTGAAGAACACTTAGGTTTCAAAGATGGCAAGTTTCGGCCAAGGCATCCCTTTTAGGCTAGGGGTGTGAAATCTTGTCTAAATCTTGGTTCACAATCTTCCTAACACTCTAAGGAAGAATACTTAAAAGTTTAAGAATTGTTGGAGAAATTTTGCTCAAGAACAATGGGCTTGGCCGAGAGCTCAAGAGAGAGGGAGGGGAGAATTTTCAAGTCTTGAAATAACCTAAGTGTGGAAGATTTCATCAACTAAGGGTGCATATATAAGACAACCAAGGGCTATGATGAAGGCAAGTGTGTGGTTGAGATAGAGACAAGTGTGTGTGGGTCCCTCAAGCCACTTGTCCTACACAAAAATATCTTGCAAGACAAGACCACTTGTCTTGCCACTTATCACATGGATTTTGGCCAAGAGCCATCTGGGGGGGGGGGGGTGACACGTGTCACCCTCCTATTCGTCCAAAATATTTCATCTCCCGAAAATATCCATAATGGCCAAAATCTTGAAAACAAAGTGGGCCCCACAAAACCGTAAATTTCTCCCGTGGGCCCACGTGACCATTTCCGGAAAATAAAATCCATAATTCTATTATAATCCAAGAAGTACAAATAAGAAAACTGGGAATCCAATTCCCATTAACGAACCTTTTTCCTTCACAAAATCCGGAAAATTTTCCATCGGAAAATCAAATCTTTCTTCCTTTCCAATCTTAATGTCGTATTCTCATACGTACGTCCTCACATACATACCCTGGAACTACGGGGTGTAACATTCTTCCCCCCTTAGAAACATTCGTCCCGAATGTTCCTTCAAAGTCTCCAAACATACATGCGCCGGTATAGTCCTCACTACTATACTTACAAAACCAATTGTGTCACACATGGTCATAATATAACACATGCGCCAAACTCAAATCCGAGCCAACGAGGAATCACCTCTAACGTGTATAACAATACTAAAGCTTCCACCCATGGTCTAAAGGATATTTTCTTCACATCATTACTTCACAAAATGATCAATTTCCTTCTCTTAACACATGTTCACTTCTTTCCTTACTCGTCGTACCCTTCTCGAACACCCGAACTCTTTCTAGTACACGTACCATACTTCCGTCATTGCTTCAGTTTTCAACACCTTGGAGTTACTACCTCCAAACTTGGTCATCTTACTAGCCTCACATTCCTTTAAGGCCATTCTCGGCCTTCACGATCCGATTCTGGTCGAACACATCCGCGAACTCGTACGATGGTTACCTAAACTTGGGCCTAGCACCCTCGTGACCCTACCACCTGGAGGGACCACCCCAAACTGACCCCACCTCATTCTGGGCTGCGGGTTGACCCGCGATATGGCCCAACCCGACCTACCATCGCGCCAAACTCTTGTTCCCGTCCAGAACAATCTTACTATTCTCGTCATGAAAGCTACCACTTTCATCTTACACAACCCAATGAGTTATCCCACAATACATTTCACGCATACCAAGTACTTCAACAAAGACTAACCGTAAAATCTTTTACTCAAGACGGCCTTACATCTAAGGTCTCAACTGTTATAATTTCTAAGGTTCACGATTGCCACGTTCCCAAACTTACCCTTTCTACAAACCAGTCGATCTTAAACATAATTTACACAAAACTACTTGCGCCTCCTCTCGCTTTGCCTTCTCGGGCCCCGTTGCCTCATGCGAGGCATAACTGGTATATAAGAATACGTCAGAGGGAGTCCAACTTATAACACAACTCTAATGCACGATCTTAGAATAAAAAGAATGGAAACCAATCCTAAATATCCTGCAACCTCCTGATTATAGGTGTGGTGCACAACACGCCGATAATCAAGACTCTACTAGATACGGTCTGTAGACACTTTCCGAGGATTAACTGCTCTGATACCACTTTTTTCACGAACCGACCTCGGGCCCGCGACTGGTGCCTTACCCCGGGCACCCTAGTGATACAACATCAGAGAAAATCAGCGGAAATAAAAACTTAAACATGAAACAAGATATAAAATAAGAAACAGGATAACCAAAACGGTCACCTTCCTGTATATATATATCAAAACCGAACAATTACATCCTTTACAAACCATGCCCACAGGCCACAACAGTACTACAGACCTCTAAGAGTTTTTATAACAACTACGACGGGACAGGGCCCCGCCATACCCCTGAATGTACAAGAACATACAAACTCAGGGAATCATACCAAAAGATAAGCCTCCGGAGAAACGAAGCTTCCCAATACGCAGAATCGTGATCCTAAGAGCGAGGATCAACAACTGGTGTACCTCTACCTGCGGCATGAACGCAGCCCCCCGAAGGAGGTCAGTACAACAGGTACCAAGTATGTGAAACTGAAAATACTGTAATGAAATCATAACAGTCTATATAAAGAAAGAGACATGTATGATAACCAAACTACAGTACACAACATATAAGCAGTCAAGTTAGGGACTCACGCCCTCAAAGTCATCACTCAAATATAACCATGGGTCTCACGCCCACAATATCAACCATGCCCGTAGAATTCCTTCCTCACTGCCGGTAGTCTATGATATGACAACACCAAGGAGTACACATGAACACCAGGTTCCACCTGTGTCATAAGAACCGTACGGGGCAAGTACGAAGGCATAGCTACCAGAACCAACCTGCATCATCAACTGACCGGGGCAAGTACGAAAGCCAACTACCAGATACCTACCGTACCAACAATAATATATAACTGTATCACAAAGCTGACACGAGGCAAGTACGAAGGCCGACTACCAGATACCAACCACGCCACGTAGCTGACGGAGGCAAGTACGAAGACCAACTACCAGATACCACTAGCATCACGAGACTTCGCCACAAAACATATATAAACTAACTCACGAAGCTGACACGAGGCAAGTACGAAGGCCAACTACCAGATACCACCAGCATCACGAGACTTCGCCACAAAACAGCTATAAACTAACTCACGAAGCTGACACGAGGCAAGTACGAAGGCCGACTACCAGATACCATCTGCGCCACGTAGCTGACGGGGTCAAGTATGAAGACCAACTACCAGATACCACCAGCATCACGAGACTTTGCAACAAAACTGAACGGGGCAAGTACGAAGGCTAACTACCAGATACCTCATGCGTCACGCCAATGACGGGGGCAAGTACGAAAACCAACTACCAGATACCAAGTCAGACAAGAAACCTCATGGAGGGCTAGTCCATGGAACAACAATCCTAATGGAACCATACCCGTGGGCCACCCAACGTGTCAGTAGGTCCAAGGATATAACAAGACAACCGACCCTCCATCGAGAGACGCGGTAGCATATAAATACAACACTTGCACAATAAAGGCTATCACAACTAGCGTAGGCAAGTTACTCACACTCAAGGTACTTTCATTTTATGTCAAAAATCCGGGTTTTAACCCCAAAGTACTACGTACTTTAACTCTTTAAAAAGATCTATTTCTTTCACAAAAGTCACATGGTACTAACACTCGTAGTATCCAAAATAGAGTAACTATTATTCTAAGTAAATCAAAATAATTTCCATACCTTCTTTTTAAATAAACCAAGACAATACCATGCCTTCTTTTTAAACCAATCAAGACAATAACATGCCTTCTTTTTAAACCAAATCAAGACAATACCATGCCTTTTTTTTAAACAAGAACACTTCTCCTTTTTAAAGTCAAGTTACCATTTTAATTCCAATAATAAAACCATTCTTTGTTTTCATAAAGTTGTTATAACTAACTTCCCATAAAGCTATTATAACACTTTATGTTTTAAACATACCAAGGACAACTACTCACATTTCCGAAATCAAGATAACTTTATTCTTTTAAAGACCAAGTACCCATTACTCACGAATGAGGTTTCACAACTTTTTAACACAACTCAAGTTCTTAACATTTCATATCAAGTCACTTAACTTTATAATCAAGTCAAGGACACAAAAAAGGAATCAAACTTCTTTAACACACGTGCGTCTACCGCACTATATATTTCACAAATAGTCATGCTCAAGAGGATAGGAGAAATCACATACCTCGCGGCGATTATCGACAAATAGCAAAATGCTCCAAAGTACTATAACCTTGCTAGCCTTTTCCACCCTTCAAGTAGAATACGCTACTCGTAGTACTTCACCCTATAATGGCCATAATACGTCTATTAACTTCTAGATCTCTTCGTAGAATATTTCTAAGTATAGGGTCTCTTATTCTACGGAAAATCGGGCAGTACTTCCCCTGTTTTTACATACTTTTCCACCTTTTTCAAGGCCCGAAAACAATAACCAACATGCCACATTTAAGGCGCAACAATTCAACAACTAAATAAGGGGATGACACGCCCAAACAGACGTGTTAAACAATCTTCCCCTTAAAACAACAACAACATAAAACCCGAAATGGAACAAGTCCATAGTCCAAAGTAAAAACAGTCCAATGTAAATACAGTCCAATGTAAACTAACTCACGAAGCTGACACGAGGCAAGTACGAAGGCCGACTACCAGATACCAACCACGCCACGTAGCTGACGGAGGCAAGTACGAAGACCAACTACCAGATACCAGAACCAACCTGCATCATCAACTGACCGGGGCAAGTACGAAAGCCAACTACCAGATACCTACCGTACCAACAATAATATATAACTGTATCACAAAGCTGACACGAGGCAAGTACGAAGGCCGACTACCAGATACCAACCACGCCACGAGCGAGGCAAGTACGAACCAACTACCGATACCACCAAAGATCACGAGACTTCGCCACACAACATCTATAAACTAACTCACGAAGCTGACACGAGGCAAGTACGAAGGCCGACTACCAGATACCATCAGCATCACGAGACTTCGCCACAAAACAGCTATAAACTAACTCACGAAGCTGACACGGGGCAAGTACGAAGGCCGACTACCAGATACCACCTGCGCCACGTAGCTATAGGGGGCAAGTACGAAGACCAACTACCAGATACCACCAGCATCACGAGACTTCGCCAAAAAACTGAACGGGGCAAGTACGAAGGCTAACTACCATATACCTCCTGCGTCACGCCAATGACGGGGGCAAGTACGAAAACCAACTACCAGATACCAAGCCGTATCAGTAAACCTCATGGAGGGCTAGTCCATGGAACAACAATCCTAATGGAACCATACCCGTGGGCCACCCAACGTGTCAGTAGGTCCAAGGATATAACAAGATAACCTACCCTCCATCGAGAGACGCGGTAGCATAAAAATACAACACTTGCACAACAAAGGCTATCACAACTAGCGTAGGCAAGTTACTCACACTCAAGGTACTTTCATTTTATGTCAAAAATCCGGGTTTTAACCCCAAAGTACTACGTACTTTAACTCTTTAAAAAGATCTATTTCTTTCACAAAAGTCACATGATACTAACACTCGTATTATCCAAAATAGAGTAACTATTATTCTAAGTAAACCAAAACAATTTCCATACCTTCTTTTTAAATAAACCAAGACAATACCATGCCTTCTTTTTAAACCAATCAAGACAATAACATGCCTTCTTTTTAAACCAAATCAAGACAATACCATGCCTTTTTTTTAAACAAGAACATTTCTCCTTTTTAAAGTCAAGTTACCATTTTAATTCCAATAATAAAACAATTCTTTGTTTTCATAAAGTTGTTATAACTAACTTCCCATAAAGCTATTATAACACTTTATGTTTTAAACCAACCAAGGACAACTACTCACATTTCCGAAATCAAGATAACTTTATTCTTTTAAAGACCAAGTACCCATTACTCATGAATGAGGTTTCACAACTTTTTAACACAACTCAAGTTCTTAACATTTCATATCAAGTCACTTAACTTTAGAATCAAATCAAGGACACAAAAAAGGAATCAAACTTCTTTAACACACGTGCGTCTACCGCACTATATATTTCACAAATAGTCATGCTCAAGAGGATAGGAAGAATCACATACCTCGCGGCGATTATCGACAAATAGCAAAATGCTCCAAAGTACTATAACCTTGCTAGCCTTTTCCACCCTTCAAGTAGAATACGCTACTCGTAGTACTTCACCCTATAATGGCCATAATACGTCTATTAACTTCTAGATCTCTTCGTAGAATATTTCTAAGTATAGGGTCTCTTATTCTACGGAAAATCGGGCAGCACTTCCCCTGTTTTACATACTTTTCCACCTTTTTCTAGGCCCGAAAACAATAACCAACATGCCACATTTAAGGCGGAATAATTCAACAACTAAATAAGGGGATCACACGCCCAAACAGACGTGTTAAACAATCTTCCCCTTAAAACAACAACAACATAAAACCCGAAATGGAACAAGTCCATAGTCCAAAGTAAAGACAGTCCAATGTAAATACAGTCCAAAGTAAATACAGTCCAAATTAAATACAGTCCAATGTAAATACAATCCAATGTAAATACAGTCCATTAGTTGGTGTTCTTGGCCAACTTACAACTTTCACACTTATCCAATTTTCGGCTAGAATGCCGGAATTACTTCTTTAATCCCCCAACTTATATTCCAATCTTCATATAAGTTATAGTTACTTTGTTATTAACTTTCAACAAGTAATAGATACGTTTTTACCATTTTATGGCTAACATGCCAATTCTCCATTTTAACAAGTTAACAAGATCCAAATCTTTCCAAACTTCATTCCACATATTACATACTCCATAATATACTTCCAACATATATAATATCCAACTTCACAAAGAGGACAAAGTTCATTACCTCAAAAAGCCCAAAAATATCCAAGATCTTAAAGTCGCTCCTTAGCAAGTTTAACTCCAAATCCTTACGTTCCAATCCGCTACAAGCAACCCTTAGAAGCTCCTAACCAACTTCTCTTCAAGAATCAACTCCAAAAAGTGAAGAACACTTAGGTTTCAAAGATGGCAAGTTTCGGCCAAGGCATCCCTTTTAGGCTAGGGGTGTGAAATCTTGTCTAAATCTTGGTTCACAATCTTCCTAACACTCTAAGGAAGAACACTTTAAAGTTTAAGAATTGTTGGACAAATTTTGCTCAAGAACAAGGGCCTTGGCCGAGAGCTCAAGAGAGAGGGAGGGGAGAATTTTCAAGTCTTGAAATAACCTAAGTGTGGAAGATTTCATCAACTAAGGGTGCATATATAAGACAACCAAGGGCTAGGATGAAGGCAAGTGTGTGGTTGAGATAGAGACAAGTGTGTGTGGGTCCCTCAAGCCACTTGTCCTACACAAAAATATCTTGCAAGACAAGGCCACTGCTTCGCCACTCATTACACGGATTTCACAAGAGCCATCCGTGGGGTTGTGACACATGTCGCCCTCCTATTCGTCCAAAATATTCATCTCCCGAAAATATCCATAATGGCCAAAATCTCGAAAACAAAGTGGGCCCCACAAAACCGTAAATTTCTCCCGTGGGCCCCACGTGACCATTTGCGAAAAATAAAATCCATAATTCTATTATAATCCAAGAAGTCCAAATAAGAAAACTGGGAATCCAATTCCCATTAACGAACCTTTTTCCTTCACAAAATCCGGAAAATTTTCCGTCGGAAAATCAAATCTTTCTTCCTTTCCAATCTTAATGTCGTATTCTCATACGTACGTCCTCACATACATACCCTGTAACTACGGGGTGTAACATTTACCCCATGCCTCTTGATAAGGAACTTGCGTCCGGCTAAAAGACGTTAAAGACAACGCTACTTGGGAGGCAACCCAAGGTTATTTTATTTTAGTATTGCAATTTAGTTTTAATTAGAACAGTTTCACGGAAGGTATTGTTGCATGTTGTGATGACAGGTACAGGGCCAAAAATTTGGAGGACGAAAACGGAAAAATCAAAAGAAAAAAAAAATCGGCTCAGCGCCGCGCTTGGCCAGAGTGGGCCGAAAGTGCGTATGGCGCGAAAGTTCAGCGTCGGCGCGATTCTGGGGCATGGCGCCAAAAGTCCGTAAGAGCTCACGAATTTGGGCGCGACGCCAAATCGAGGTCGCAGAGTTCAGCCATGGCTAATAGCAGAAGCCAGCCGCGACGAAAAATCTGAAGTTTAAAGGAGCCCTAATCCGATTTTCCTCTCTCTAAATCAAAAATCCAAAACCTTCCCTCTCTCCAAAACCCACGAAATTAACCCTTTTTTCCTAAAAATCTTCCACAAACTAAACTCAATCACAACCAAAGTACTTAAATTTCTTACACCCTTAGCCATCTAAAACAACAACCTGTTGACAGTCAATTTTGACCCATTTTTCGTATATTTGTTGCAATTTTATGTGTTTTAAGACATCGCATTTTAATCATCATTTTTTTTGCATTTTTTACATAATATTCTATGTTTATTTCTTCACAAAATGACATTGCATCTTTTTATTTTAATTTAAGCATTATGTTTTGTTAATATTATGTTTTTATTATTGTTACACCGTCGTTTTATTTTAATAATATTTGCATCTTTTTAAATAATTAATTGACATCCCGTTTCTACTTTTAATCAGGCATTAAACATGTCTTAAATATTGCATTTTAGTATTATTGCATCGGCATTTGAATTTTAATAATTTTGCATCTTTTTAAATAATTTTTCTTTTAAACAATTAACCCGCCTTGCATTTTGTCAAAACAGTCCAGTTCAGTCCAAGACACAATTTGAATCAGTCCAATCCAACACCATTTTTAATTTCATCCAAACACCCCCTTTTATGTTTCCCCCATTCTTAAATTTCAAACTCCACTTTTCATTCCCCCCCCCCCCCCAAATACTAAACCCTAAAACCCACACTATATAACAAACATTACCAGCCCATTATAACATCAGCCCAGCCCCACAAGACCAACTTCAGCAACTCTCTCACTCTCCCTCACCCTTCTTCTCCTCCCTCATCGCCGCCTTTCGCTGGAGTTCCATCTCCGGTGAACAACAAAACACAGCATTCCCGTCGACCCCACCATCAGCCGAACACCCTCCATAACAGCACTTTCCCCACTCTCTCACCCTCTCACCCCTGCCAGCAGCCTCCCGTCGCCCTCTCTCCTCACCATCCCTCACCCCACTCTCCCGTCGACGACTGGCGAACCACCACTATCCGGCGAACACCCTCTCTCACACTACAACATCAGCCGCACTTCAACCCCATTTCTCCCTTTCATTTTTGAGAACCCCACTACACCTAGACCCGTCACCCACATGCACACACAAACTGCGAACCAAACCATCGCATTTCTCTCCCATCGCTCCCGCCGATCGTACTCATCGTTATGGCGGCGGCGCCGCCCGGCGACCTGCCGTGAAGTGACGCCACGCCGCCTCCCTTTGTTGATAATGTTGAAATCTGTCGGAGTAAAAACTCCGGCGATATTATTTGTTTCTCTGTTTTTGTGTGTTTATTGGACTGATTTTTGGTGTCTCCGGTGACATTGTAATGTTTTCGGTGACCTCTCCCGGATCCGTTACTGTTTTCATTTGGTTTTAGCTGATTCGTGGCCCGATTTGTCCCATTTCGTCTCGGTTATTGGCGGTTTTTGGCGAACTGGATTCCTTGACTTCTTGTTGTTAATCTGCTTCTTTTGATGTTGTCGCCGGAGTTTGATCGTGGTTACTGCTTTGTTGTTTTCTATTGTCGACGGACCATTCTTTTTTGGTATTTTTGCTATTTATTCGATCTTGCACTGATTGGGTTCGCTCCAGCGACGTTTTGAGCTATTCCGGTGATAATATATTCCCGATAAACTATTTGGTGACTGAATCTGATGTTCTGTTGTTTCCTTACTGATTTTGGACGATTTTGCTCTTTATTTTATTAAATTGATTTAGAACAAATACTACACTGTTGGTATTTTACTGATTTTTGAATAAGATGCTACACTTGTTTGGCCGATGAAAAAGTTGTCCGTCGATTTTTGAGGCCTCCACAGTTGCAAAGAAGGAAAATAAAATAAATGAAGCTTTCTGGGCAAGGATGATTTCTTCCACTTACACCGGATAACCAACATGCGCTGACAGGGCGAATACTCGCAGCCGCACTTGTTTAGGATGTCCCACTTTATTTTTATACATATCTGAGCCTTCCGTGTTTAAAACTATTACTGTTTTTTGCGCGGATCTGAAGGTTTTATTTATTTTATTGCTTTTAACAATATTGACCGATGAAGGAATCCCCGTCTGATTTCCAAGGCCTCCTCTGTGCAAAAGACGGATTTATTTATTTTTTGGCTTTACTTATTAATTCCTGTCATTGCTTTAAAATTATTCATTCTATTACTAACATTTTTACTAAGTGTTTATGCAGGTACCCGGAGATCATCTTGTGCAGAAGGCCTAAAAAGGGCTAAAAGATGTCCCGAAGTTTTATTTTATGTCTCATTTAATTTTAGTTTTATTATTTTGGTATTGCATTTTATTTTAATTATAAATTATGAAAAATGCTTAGAATACGTAGAATAAAAAGGGCAATAAATAATTAACCTAGGCTTGAACGAATAACCGCAAGTTAGCGGATCTTAAAGGATGCCTAATCCCTTCCCTTTAGGATAATAAAGAACTCTGATTCAGAATCTCACTAATTTCGCAGACCATTAAATGGAGATTAATTGCAGTATTTTACTGCAATAAATCAAGTGTCCTAATTCACTTAAATAATTAGGTGGCGACTCCTTAAAAACAGTATTATTGCTCCATCCAGGGAACCGCGCCAAAGAGCAACGTTGCGGATACCGTTCAGACCCCCGAGGTCAAAAACGGGCGCGACACAACCCTCATTCCATTTCCTCAATACATCATTAGGAACAAGAAAATCTTGAAGAACACCGTCCAAGGTAACCTTTATCACTTTTATTGAGATCTTCAATACAATCAGGGGAGGTAATAGGTTTGGGGAGGTGCTTTATTGGTGGATGGTGTGTGGTGTGTTGAAGTTAGGTGTGAAAAATTTCGCGGAAGATTATACCTAGTGAGCGTGGGGTGTTGTACCGGTGCTTTGAGTGAAGTTTGGGGGTTGAAGAGTGTTGTAGCTTGCTGATTACACTGTGTGTTGATTGGTTTGATTGATAGTTGCTGGGTAATATCACTGAAACAAAGGAAACGTTACCGAATTTATCTAAAAATGTCTTCCAAGAAGAGGAGAGCTTTCACATCCACCTCCGTCCCTCAATATGATACTACTAGGTTTATCAGTCAAAAAGCTGAAGATAGATATCACAAACTTAGTACTAGACACTTGATCCCTGAGAGAGGAATGGAGTACCAAATGGAATCATTTGAGGAGGGTGATGCCTATGAGCCTATTCGGGCGATGATAGAGGTCATGGGGTGGAAGAGATTTGTTAATCCAGAAAGAATAGCACCGCAGAACACCGTAATGGTAGATGCTTTGTGAGAGGACAGTATGTGCCTGTGACGGCCGAAGTGGTGAATGTGCTATTAAGAACAGCCGATGTTGAAGAAAGAGGCGACGATCAGAGCTATTTCAGAACTTGGTCTAGAGACGCCAACAACATCGACTGGGATATCATCGCAAGCACATTATGCTACCCTGGGGCTGAGTATGATATTGCAAGAAATGGATCAAGAGGACTGAGTAGATGTCAGTTCAACAAAACATCCAAGGGTTGGTTATATTTCGTCAGTGCCCGCCTAACTCCATCGATGCACTTCACCAGAGTGCCAACAGATAGAATAAAAATGATATATGGAATCATGTTAGGGAAGACGATTGACGTTGGGAAGGAAATATTGCAAAACATTGGAGAAACCAGTAGGTTGTTAACGACAGGTGGGTTGGGACATGAATCACTTATTAGCAGCTTATGTTCCAGACATGGAGTCCCAACCCTAGCCACTGATACATATGAGAAGGGCCAACCTCATGTGTCATATGAGATATTATATGTCTTCCCAGAACCAGTCCCTCCAGCAGCAGCACGAAGGAGACCAGCACCAGCAGCAGCAGCAGCAGCAGAGGCTGCCATGGATGAAGATGAGCCTGAGACAGAGGCTCAAAGATGAGGCAGTAGAAAGCAAAGAAGAAATTTGCAATTAGAACATCCGGTGCCTATAATGGAGCAGTTGCTCATGAACCATAGGAGGATGATGCAGAGCTTTGACATAATGATACAAGGTCAACAGGACCTGAGGCAAGGACAACAAGAACTAAGGCAGGAGCAACAACAGTTGCACCAAAGATTTGATGAGATGAGTTCCTTGTTCAACCAGTGGTCCATGCATTATCTGCCGCCACCGCCACCACTTTAAACCAAGTCTGTAAGTTGTCCTGTTTTCGTTTATTTTCTTGAGTCTTGCACACATTGGGGACAATGTGTAATTTAAGTTTGGGGGGGGGGGGGGTGTTTTATTGTTTTATTGTTTTTGAGTCTTTTTGATTTGTTTGTGTATTTTTGAGTATTTTTTGAGTCATAATTTTTTTTAAAAGATCATGCATGTTGTAGTTACTGGAAACGCCTAGTGAAGTAAGGTTGAATAATGTAATGGAGTTAGAAGCAACCATCTAAACACTTAGGTTAGATATGCCAAATATTCATGAAATCAGACTATTTGGGGTATCTTTCTTGATTTGTGCATTGTTAATGATTAAACATATGTGTCTGCTTGCTTGCTATTTGAGGCGAAATAGTTAGGATATGCATGGTAGGGATATGACTTAGGCATTTCTTTGTAGCCCTTTCTTACCATTTTTGCCTATCCCTAACATTCAAATTATATCACTAGTCAGTCCCTTTGAGCCTAATAATAAGACCTTTCTTTGACACCCTATAATTCCATATTTGTGCCATAAGTGAAAAATTGAGGTGATTGGAATATAAAGTGTTGAAAAAGAGACAAGAGATTGAACAATTTTGATGCACCCCAATGAAAAAGTAATAATAAATAGGCAAAAGCCTAAGTTTGGGGGTTCCGGATATTCATAATACACTTCATTCTCTCAAAACAAAAGAGGGGAAAGATAGGTATGAAGTGAAGAAGAAAATCAAAAGAAAAGGGAAGAGTCAAAAGAAAAAGAGTTTATGGTACGTAAGTTGAGCCTAAATGTCTATTTTTACCTACACATGCCTAAGCCTACATTACAACCCTGAAAAGCCCTGAAGATATCTTATATGTGTATCCATGATTAGTGGAGAATAACAAGTAAACATGTCATATGATTTTGAAATTGGCATGCATAGTTAGGTATTCTTACTTCCATTGAGCATGATTAAAGTGAATTTGCAAAATATCTAACTTGATGTGTTTAGAATGCTAAAAATCCATGCTATATGTTCCTGCATATTATTCTGCTAACCTTCATGCTTTTCTAAGTGACAATTGTGCAGCAAAGTGATCAGTGTCTTTGAGTCATTCTATTTTTTTTCCTCGTGTCTTTATTTCTTTCTTTTGATCTTTTCTCGAGGGCGAGCAAATGTTAAGTTTGGGGGTATTTGATCGGTGTATTTTATATACACCATTTGAGTCATTTCTAGTTAGCCTTTTGCTCATTTTTGTACAAATATGTGTCGTCTTAGGATAAATTTTCTTTCTTTTGAGTCATAATGGTTTAAAGTGGCACATTGGCGAAAAGGAGCGAAAAGAGGGCAGAAGCAGAGGTTCCAGAGCTCAAAAAACTAGAAAGTTGGCGATCCGGGCAAGAAATAGGGCGGCGGCGCGGCGCCTCCAGGCAGCAGCATCCGAGCGCCACGGTGCCCAAAATACAGAGAACCGCAGGAGTTTCGGCGCCGCGACGCCAGTTGCAGGGCCGCGGCGCCGAGGCGGGAGTTCTGCCAAATCCGAATGAGAATGGGCCAAGGCCTAGAAGGAAAAGTTAGAGAATGTTTTGAAGACTATAAAAAGGACCTTTCTAGGTCAGATTAAGGGTTCCCAACTTTGCTAATTCATCACCAACTTGGAGATCAAGATTGGAGACTACTTTTGTGTAATTTATTTGTTCTTTGATTTATTTCTTTATAGTTTATGTTGGATATTAGTTTAGTTCTTGGCATGTCTATGGCTAGGAACTAACTTAATTTAGGGCTTTCCATATCAAATCACTTGAAACTCATTCTTATGAATTAATGCATGTTTTGGTTTCTTCTTGTCATTGTTGAGATTTATTCAATATTTGTCTTGAATGCTTGGTAATTAATTGATCACTAATTATCATAATCTATATGATTTCTAATCGAAAGCCGAAAGGGGAGATTGTGAATATGCTATAGTTGAATAAACGTAGGTTAAATCGTGGACGAAAGTACCCCGATACTTGTGTAGCTTAATAGGTTATTGCTCTTAATCCTCCTTTATAGTCAATCTTATCACCGAAAGTTAGAAGGGTTCTATATTGGGGTTGAGTGTTTATATTACCTTAACAGGATTATAAAACGACTTAGTTAACCTGCTGTCTCAAAATAGAAGAAGAACCATGATTAATTGCATTAACAAGTAAGATGAGCGGATAGTTGAAGAGATTTGGAAGCCCTATTTCCACCATATCTGAAGTAAAATAAAGTAATTTAGTTAGCATACATAATTATTGTTATAATCAATTCATCAATTATCGGTCACCAAATAGATACTATAGAATAGAGTTTGATAATTGGACATTAATCCCTGAGGACGATAACTCGGTCTTCTAGACTATATTACTTGTCACGACACGTGCACTTGCGTTAGTGTTTGCATAAATCGCGCATCAATCATTAGGGGATTAATTCATCCACTGTACATACAACACAACTTAGGAGGCTAAGATTGGAGGCTTTTCAAGTATTTTCTTTTCTTTCTTTTGCTTTGTTTATTTCAGTTCATGTATGGAGATTATATTAGTTCTTAGCGTGACTATGACTAGGAGCTAATTACTTTATTAGGGATTTCCTTGTGATTCACTTGAAACTCTATTCATGAATTAATATATTAGTTTGGTTTCTTCTTCACTTATTTAAGATTTATTCAATAGTTGTTTTGATTGCTTGATAATTAACTGATCACTAGTTATCATCACTTATATGAGTTCTAATCGAAATCCGAAAGGGGAGATTGTGAATATGCTATAGTTGAATAAACATAGGTTTAAATCGTGGACGAAAGTACCCCGATACTTGTGTAGCTTAATAGGTTATTGCTCTTAATCCTCCTTTGTATTCAATATTGTCATCGAAAGGTAGACGAGTTCTCCATTGGGGTTGAGTGTTTATATTACCTTAACAGGAGTATAAAACGGCTTAGTTAACCTTCTATCTAAACGTAGAAGAAGAAGCCAGTCTAATTGTATTAAGGATTGAATAGAGTGGATAGTTGATGATCTTGGAAACCCTAATTCTCCGTCATAACTGATTTAATTCAAAGTATTTTCATAATTAGTTTATTTCCTGCATTATTAGTCTAAAAATCCAAACCAATTAACGTTAACCAAATAGAAACTAAAGCATAGATAATCGGTACTTGAAAACCAGTCCCTGAGGACGATATTCGGTCTTACCCAGACTATATTACTTGTACGATACGTGCACTTGCATTTAGCGTGTGTATAAATCGCATATCAACGTGGTGTCCAAGTATGGGATTATGGTTGACCCTAAAAAGATAAAGGCCGTCAGGGACTGGACTACACCGGATTATATGATAGAGATTCGGAGTTTTGTGGGTCTTGCTAGCTACTATCAATGGTTCATCAAAAACTTGTCTTCTATTGCTTCTCACTTAATGTGTTTGACTCAGAAAAAGGCTCATTTCCAGTGGTCTGATGAGTGTGAGCAGAATTTCCAAAAGCTCAAGACTTTATTGACCACAATCTCGATTTTATCCCTTCCGGTGAAGGTGAAGGACTTTGCGGTATATTGTGATGCTTCTAGGATTGGATTGGGTTGTATGTTGATACAAGAGGGTAAGGTTATTGATTAAGCATCGAGGCAGTTGAAGGTGCATGAAAAAAAAATCCGGTGCATAATTTGGAGTTGGTTGCCATTGTGTTTCCTTTGAAGATTTAGAGGCATTATCTTTATGGTGTTGTTAGGCATATTTTATATACACTTTTTGAGTCATTTTTAGTTAGTATTTTTCTCATTTTCTTTGTGTTTAGTATAGTATTAGGGTCGTTTTTCTTTCTTTTGAGTCACATCGGTCCTAAATGGAGAAATGACAAAAAAAAGATGAAATGAGCTTAATTGAGGGGTAATTGCACAAGAAAAGGCCAAGAAATGAAGTCTAAGAAGTCCAAGGAAGTATAGAAGAAATCAGACGAAGTCCGGATGAGAAAATGACACAGAAACAGAAAACTGGCCAAAGAACGTCACAGGCGCCGCGACGCTAATTGTCCTGCGGAGTCTGATTTTGTCGCAGTATTATAGGGAATACCTGGGGAAGAAATTGGAGAAGGGCAAAAAGGTCAAAACCTGGGGGTTTTCTGGGAATAAAAACCCTGTAGCAGCCGTCATTGAAGGGGAATCTTGTACATATTCTCTATTCTACTTTGGTGAGGCTAAGGAGGAGGCTACAACACAAGATTGGAGACAACCTTGGTTCAAGTTCTTGTTCTTTCCTTTTATTTATTTCAGTTTATGTTGGTTTGTATTAGTTCTTGACATAACAATGTTTAAGAGCTAATTACTTAATTAGGACTTTCCTTTTGAATCGCTTGAAACTCGTTTTCATGAATTAATGCAGTAGTTTGATTTCTTCTTCACTTGATTAAGATTTATTCAATATTGGTGTGAATGCTTGATAGTTAAATGGCTATTAATTATCATAATCTATATGATTTCGAATCAATAACCGAGATGAGAGATTTGGATATGCTGTAATTGAATAGACATAGGTTAAAATCGCACACGAAAGTACCCCGATACTTGTGTAGTATTATAGGTTATTGTTCTTAATCCTCCTATGTAGTAAATTCTATCATAGAAATATAGAAGGGTTCTGCACTGGGGTTGAGCGATTATATGTCCTAACCGGAATATAAAACAGTCTAGTTAACCGCTATCTTAACGTAGAAGAGGAAACCATTGTTGTTGCATTAAGGATTGAAAAAGAGTGGATAGTTGAGGATATTGGAATGCCCTATTTCCATCATAACTGATTTAAACCAAAGTATTATCATCTTTAGTTTATTTTCTGCACTTAGTTTTAATTCTTAGTCATAAATCGCAAACTAAAAAATGTTAGCCAAATATAAACCATAGAATAGATAATCGGTACTTGATAACCAGTCTCTGTGAACGATATTCGGTCTTACAAACTATATTACTTGTAACGATAGATACACTTGCGTTAAGCATAAGTAAAATCGCTAACAAGTTTTTGGCGCCGTTGCCGGGGACTGGCGTACTTTCAATATCGATTTATCTATTCTTATTTCTAATTTGATTGCTCCAAGAACAAGTTTCTAACTTGTTCTGCGAGCATCTTTTTATCACCTTTTATTATTTTTCTTATTTAGTAGGTAAAATTCGAAGAAAAAAACAAGACACATAGACTACTACTACTATCAGGGGCAGCAGATTAATCAGCAACAACCTAACCCACAGGTTCCACAGGAAGATCAAAATGAGTTACAGACAGCCATACTCAGGCTCACCAAGTGCCAGTCTCAGTTTATGGCTGAGACAAGAGTGTCCATCAAAAATTTGGAGACACAAATAGGGCATCTGATGGATAGGGTGACCAATGTACCGTAAGAAAATCTGCCTAGCGACACAATTGTGGAAAGTAATAATCAGATTGAGGAACCTGAACCACAACAGGGTGTTGAGGAATTTGGAGAGATAGTTGGTGTAGAGAAATAAAATGTTACTGAGATCCAATTATTCACCTTTTTGGATTCCTTGGAAATTATTTTTCCTGTACCTATTGCAGAAGAAACACCACCAACTATCACTGTTGATTCCCAAATAGAAATTACATACCCTCAAGGGCACCCCCAAAAGTTGAGAGATGTAGGAAGTTTGACTGATCCCTACATTATAAAGAGTCTAGAAGGCAAGCCTGCCTTGTGTAATTGAGGGATAATCTTAGATCTGAGGCCCTTGTTTGGAGCAATTGTTGTAGTTGAAGTGAGACATGCAACAATAACTGTGCGGATTGTAAGCAGTTCGCAGAAGGATCCACCGGCACTAGTAAAGGTTAACTGCGTCCGGCTAAAAGACGTTAAAGACAGCGCTTGTTGGGAGACAACCCAATATTTTTAATTATGTTAGTTTGATTTTCTATTTTAGTTTGTTTTATTTTATCTTGAACAATCTCACGGTCTTGGGTTTTGTCTTATGTTTTGATGTCAGGTGGAATGAGAACTAAAGTGTCAAGATGCTGAAATTCTGAACTTCAGGGAGCCCAGAAGCTTGTGCAAACTCAAGAATCTCATCCCAGACCTCCGTTATGACCGTTGCATTGTGTCAGTAAGTTGTCCCAACCATTGTTCTTCACACATTGGGGACGATGTGTCGATTAAGTTTGGGGGAGTGTCTTATGTTGTTTTATTGTTTTGTGTTTCTTTTGATTTGTCTTTGGGTGTTTTTGAGTCATAATTGTTTTATGGATCATGTATGTTGTAGTTGCTAAAGATATTGAGTGGATAAAGTGGGATAATGTAATGGTATTGAAAGCAAAAATATGTGTGCTTAAGTTAGATATGACAAAAATTCATGACATCTAATTCTTTGAGATATTTGTGCTTAGCCTATGTGTGTCAGTTATGGAAAGAAAGGTTAAAAAAATGTCTAGAAAATCTGTTTGCTTGTTATTTAAGGCGAAATAATTAAGATATACATGTCTAGGGAGAAGATTCAGATATTTCTTTGATAGCCCTGAATCTTTGATAGCCCTTCTGACAATTCATTACCTATCCTGACATAAATTGTATCACTAGTCATCCCCTTTGAGCCTAAATTATATCTTTCTTTGACACCTTATGATTCTCTGTTTGTGTCATAAGTGATAATTAAAAGTTAGTGGGATGAAAAGTGTTGAAAAATAAACAAAAAGAGAATTGAAAAATTCGATGCACCCCAATGAAGAATATGCAAAAGCCTAAGGTTGGGGGTGTCTGTTATTTATAATGTATCTCATTCTCTCAAAATAAAAGAGGGGAAAATAGGTATGAGATTAAAAAGGAAATCAAAAAGAAGGAAAATGAGTTAATGAAAAATGCTTATGGTACGTAATTGAACCTAAATGTCTATATTTACCTACCCCTGCCTAAGCCTACATTACAACCCTTGAAAGTCCTGATGATCTTTAGTGTGTATGTCTATGATTAGTTGAGAATAACAAGTAAATGTGTCTATAGCATTTTTGGAAAGATGGAATGAAATTGACATGCATAGGTTAGGTGTTTATGTTCCATTGATTATGATCTAAGTGAATTTGTGAAATATCTAACTTGAAATTCTAGATTGCTGATTATTCATGCTACATATGTTCTAACATATTATCCCATCTTCCATCCATGATTTTGAAGGAGCATTGTTATGACTACTTGATCCATTTCATAGAGTCTTTGTTTTGATTTTTGTTTTGATCTTTACTCGAGGGCGAGTAAAGGTTAAGTTTGGGGGTATTTGTTAGGCATAGTTTATATACACTTTTTGAGTCATTTTTAGTTACTATTTTTCTAATTTTCTTTGTGTTTAGTATAGTATTAGGATCGTTTTTATTTCTTTTGAGTCACAACGGTCCTAAATGGAGAAATGTCAAAAAGAAGATGAAATGAGCTTAATTGAGGGGTAATTGCACAAGAAAAGGCCAAGAAATGAAGTCTAAGAAGTCCAGGGAAGTATATAAGAAATCAGACGAAGTCCGGACGAGAAAATGACACAGAAACAAAAAATTGGCCAAAGAACGTCACAGGCGCCGCAACGCTAATTGTCCTGCGGAGTCTGATTTTTTCACAGTATTTCCAGCACCGCGGCGCCATCCAGCAGGGCCGCGGCGCCGAGGCGCGTTTTTGCAGATCCAAGGCGAAATTGGAGAAGGGCAGAAAGGTCAAAACCTGGGGTTTTTCAGGGAATAAAAACCCTGTAGAAGCCGTCATTAAAGGGGGATCTTGTACATGTTCTCTATTCTACTTTGGGGAGGCTAAAGAGGAGGCTACAACACAAGATTGGAGACAACCTTGGTTCAAGTTCTTGTTCTTTCCTTTTATTTATTTCAGTTATGTTGGTTTGCATTAGTTCTTGACATGACAATGTTTAGGAGCTAATTACTTAATTAGGGCTTTTCTTTTGAATCGTTTGAAACTCATTTTCATGATTTAATGCAGTAGTTTGATTTCTTCTTCACTTGATTAAGATTTATTCAATATTGGTGTGAATGCTTGATAGTTAACTGGCCATTAATTATCATAATCTATATGATTTCGAATCAAGAACCGAGAGGAGAGATTTAAATATGCTGTAATTGAATAGACATAGGTTAAAATCGCGAACGAAAGTACTCTGATACTTGTGTAGCATTATAGGTTATTGTTTTTAATCCTCATATGTAGTAAATCATATCATAGAAATATAGAAGGGTTCTGCACTGGGGTTGAGCGATTATATGTCCTAACCGGAATATAAGACAGTCTAGTTAACCGCTATCTTAACGTAGAAGAGGAAACCATTGTTGTTGCATTAAGGATTGAAAAGAGTGGATAGTTGAGGATATTGGAATGCCCTATTTCCATCATAACTGATTTAAACAAAAGTATTATCATCTTTAGTTTATTTTCTGCACTTAGTTTTAATTCTTAGTCATAAATCGCAAACTAAAAAACGTTATCCAAATAGAAACCATAGAATAGATAATCGGTACTTGATAACCAGTCTATGTAGACGATATTCAGTCTTATAGACTATATTACTTGTAACGATACGTACACTTACGTTAAACATAAGTAAAATCGCTAATATGTCTCTTGTGAGATGTATACTGATCATCGAAATCCTCAACACGTGTTTAATCAAAGGAATTTGAATTCTAGGAAGCGTCGATGGATGGAGTTGTTGAAGGATTATGACATGATTATTCTGTATCACCCTGACAAGGCCAATATGGTGGTAGATGCTTTGAGCAAAAAGGCGGTCAATATAGACAGTTTAGCTTGTTTGGATGTTTCTAAGCGTCCTTTAGCATTAGAGGTCCAAAATCTAGCCAACCATTTTGTGAGGCTTGATATTTCTAATTAGGGTAGGATTTTGGCTTGTGTGGAGGCGGGGTCGTCTCTTTTAGATCAGATTAGGGTGCACCAGTATGATGATGTGTGGTTGTGCAAGATTCGAGATAAGGTGATGAGTGGTGAAGTCAAGGAGACCATGATTGTAGTGAGGGCATTCTGAGGATTAGAGGTAGAGTGTGTGCGCCTCGTGTGGGAGATTTAACTAGATTAACTATGGATGAGGCCCACAACTGTAGGTATTCGATTCATTCGGGTTCTAGTAAGATGTACCGTGATTTGAGGCAGCACTACTGGTGGGGGAGGATGAAAAGAGACATTGTTGATTTTGTGTCTCGATGTCAGCATTTCCAACAGGTTAAATATAAGCACCAACACCCAGGTGGTGTGTCTCAGAGGATGCCCATTTTTTTAGTAGAAGTGAGAGAGGATCGCTATAGATTTTGTTGTGGGATTTCCCAAGACTTTGGGCAATTTTGATGCTATCTGGGTCATTGTTGATAGATTGACCAAGTTCACACATTTCATTCTAGTTCAGACGACGCATAATGGAGAGAAGTTGGCTAAGATCTACATCCGACAGATTGTTCATCTTGATAGGATTTCTATTTCTATCATTTCGGATTAGGGTACTCAGTTTACTTTGCATTTCTAGCGGACTTAACAGAGAGAGTTGGGTACTCGTTTGAACCTCAATACAATGTTTCACCCTCAGACCGACAATTAGTCCGAGCAGACTATTCAGGTGTTGGAGGACATGTTATGAGCCTGTATGATTGATTTTGGTGGTAATTAGGACCAGCACTTGCCCTTGGCAGAGTTCACGTACAATAACAGTTATCACTCTAGTATCGATATGGCACTGTTTGAGGCATTGTATGGTAGGAGATGTCGATCTCTAATTAGTTGGTTTTATATGTTTGAGGTTTGTCCTTGGGGTACTGATTTGTTGAGAGAGTCCTTAAAGAGGGTGAGAGTGATTCAGAAAAAACTCCTAGCATCGCAGAGTAGGCAGAAGGAGTACGCAGACCGAAAGGTCCGAGATTAGAGTGGTTTTTCTAAAGGTTTTACTGATAAAGGGTGTGATAAGATTTGGCAAGATAGGGAAGTTGAGTCCGAGGTATATCAGATTATTTGAGGTTCTTCAAAGAGTGGGAGAGGCGGCATATGAGTTGGCTCAACTATCGAATCTTTCAGGCGTTCATCTAGTCTTCCATGTGTCTATGCTAAAGAAGTATCATACTGATGCTTCTTACATTATCCAGTATGACTTAGTATTTGTTGATCAGAATCTAGAGTTTGAGGAGGAGCCTATGGCTATTTTGGACAGGCAGGTGAGAAAGTTGAGATCGAAGGAGATAGCTTCAATGAAGATTCGGTGGATGCATCATCTTGTCGATAAGGCGCTTAGGAGACCAAGTCTGATATGCAGAGCATATATTCAATTTTATTCACTACTTTCGGTATCTTCCCTCTATTTTTTCTCCGAGTTCGAGAATGACGTTGTTTTAATTGGTGTATGATGTAATGACTCGTTTGGTCGTTTCTTGCTAAAGACCCTTATTTGCTTATTTGACCCTTCCCATAGATTCTTTGTGGGGTTTGTGATACGCGGGGATGGTGGCACGGGATCCATATATATGAGTTTCAGATGAAAAATCCAAAACTAAAAACTTAAAGTTGGTTAGTTTGACTCAAATTTGACTTATGACTAGATTGGTTTATTTTCGGGTTCTGTCGCTTCCAGTAGATCCGGAGGGTCATTTGTGATTTAATCGAGTCGTTGGTTCACTTCCCGAGGCAATAATGTATTTTGTGGCCTTATTTGTAAAGTTTGGATTTTTTTTTTATCTCGAACAGTTCTTTATAAAAGTATGAATTGGCTTGGTTATTTGTGAAATTTGAGGGTACGAGCGAGTTTGTAGAACTGTTTACCATAGACGAACATGTTTGGTTCGTGTCGGGAGGGGGGGGTTCCGGGAGTGTTTCGGGTGTTAGATGAAGGTTTTTGGCTTTATTTCACTGTTGGTGTTTGGTGTCTGCCACGACTGAACCGACATCCGCTCCGGTGGGTCCGCCTCAGCGGAAGGTCGGCTCGCCAAAGCGGAAGTTGGGAAAATTGAAAGTTTCTCCACAACTGAATCGGGTCCAATGTGGCTAGGGATGATGTGTCAAGTGACATCCTCTACGGCAAAGGCTTTTTCTGCCGCAGCGGGTCCGCTCTAGCGGAGTCAATTCCGTCGGGGCGGATCACTATTCAGATGTTCTATATATAATTCTAGGTCAAATTTTCTTTTCCAAAATAGCGTGTTCTCGAAACCAGCGCCGCATAAGGGTTATTTTAGAGCCTTAGGAGCATTTCCCATTTTGAGGTAGTAGATTCTTTCCCTTTTTGGTTTAAGTTTTTTATTCTAAGCTTAGTAATGGTGGTTTAGCTTATTGTTTGAATTGGAGAAGATGGGTTATGCATATTGTGAGATTAAGTGAGTTGTATGGTTGATTTTAATGGGGTTTATGGATCGAATGATGTTAGTATCATGAATTAGGATTTGATTATGTTAGATTATCATATTATAAGTCTTAATTTGGTGATAGAAGCATGTTTTCAATTGGGGAAAATTTCTAGAGTTTCAAATTTGGGTTTTTGATTATTGTCCAATTGAGGGATCACATGTGAATAGATTTTCAATTAATTTAAGGATATGATTATCTAGTATGCTATCTTGGGTTTTGTGTGTTAAAGTTTGAGTCTTGGTGGCATGGACCCATAATGGGTATTTAAAGTCTTACATTTGTTGTATTAAGTTTATTATTAACTATGTAATACGCGTGAATAAACTTCGATCGTCGCGAGGTAAGAAGGAAGCAAGGCTGTATTCGAAACTTGATTTGGTAGCGCTCCCTCTCATCTTTGAGGTAGGCTACAGTTTAGCTTTTCGAGACTCCGATAGAACTGCATACTTAATTATAAATATTTAGGGGTATTAGACATGTTTGGGGGTCCCACTCAACCGATTGTGACGAACAACTGAGTGGGTACCGTGATGATGCAATGATTTTGGTAATCAACCTTATGCTGGTTATGACTGCTGTTTATTTGGGCTCATCGCCATATGTGGGTTTGTCTCTATGTTTGCTATTGTTTGGTTACTCATCACACATATTTTCCATTGATATCCTGATTTGATTGGGTTTGCTTCTGTGTTGTTGAATTCTTGAAAGCATGTGTATATAATTTCTATACATGATTGCATCTCATTAGATCATGATATCTTACCTTGTATTGTCATTGCACTCATACACTCATGGTTCTGTGATTTGATGTGAGAGTGGTATGAATATGTTGTGGTCCAAGAGACCGGAAAGGTAAGAATAATATGAAATTATGGCACTTGAGATGATATTGATACGTGAGGAGCGGAGTTTCACGCCTACAACATGATTGAGACTCGACAAATGAGTCATGGGCTCTAGTCAGATTTGTGTGTGGAATTTTGACTGGCTAGGAGCGGTATATGGACTTCGCGGGTCCCCCATAAGTGTACGGATCATAATAAAACCTTGACGTACTGTATAACAGGTTGATAAAGGTACCTTGCATATGCATTGCAGCCATATCATACATTTTATGACATATCATTAATTAACTGTGATTGAGACTTGTTATTGAGTGATTATGAACATCTTGGTTGTATTTCAGACTTGAAGGGATTATTCATGCCACATGATATTTAATTATGTTGTTGAACTCTATGAAGGATCTTGGTGATTATGTGATATAATTTGTCATTGATATGCTAGTCTATGATTATTTGATGTCAACTTGGTATTTATCTTTAATTATGTATCTTCCGTCGTTGTCGACCTATGATGTCTACGGGGTACGTTGTGTACTCATGCTGCATTTGCTACATTCTTTTTGAATGTAGATTCAGTACCTACCACCTCCGCAGCATCGCGTGGCTGAGAGTTCGAGTTGTTGATCCCAGGCATTCAGGGTGAGGATGGTATCTCCAGCATACCCCCGGATACTCTCTCTATTTAATGTCTTTTTTCCGTACTTGAGAGACATATTCAGACTATGTATTCGGTTTTGGCCTGCGTGCCACCTTCTCAGACTTGTTTCATATTATGTTAGTGCTCTTGTATCTACAGACTAGATCTTTGGGGGATATTTGTTGATGTTTCAGACTTGTTACTAGTTTCCGCATTTAAAGTATGCGACAGTTTATGTAGTAAATCGTTATCTTTTGCTTTTACTTATGTCGTATCATGTTAATGGATTGAAAGTGGTTCGCCTATGTAGTGGGATTATGTAGGTGCCATCACGATTTCCAAAAGAGGTTTGTGACAATAAGTTTATTCCAGAAGTGAAATATCTTTGCCTTTGGATGTATACAGAGGAAATATCTTAAGTTTATTCCAACTTCCAGACATACAACACAATCGAGATACTATCCTTGAAACAGCTACGAGATTGTATCGATATCGTCATAGCAACTACCATAAGCATTTCAGGAAATTTGCTACAAAGGAGGAAAGCTTGCAGAACATGCCAACAGAGTTTGATGAAGCTGAATGGAAATTCTTGATGGAATATTTCACCTCTGATGATTTTAAGGTAATTAGGAATACATCAAATTTAATGGAGTTAACTTTAATTTGTAATATTATTAATTTCTTTTTCTACTTCGTATACTTAAATCCAATATATTCATGAATTCAAATTTAACGCAAAAAATGAGTGAAAGGAACAAAAGTAACAAGGCAAAGCAAACAATGAAACATATTTTGTGGCCAAAAATCCTTCCAGGCAGTATCTTTTGCAGCAGTGAGATATTTTTACTTTGACGAATTTTGATTATGCTTTCTTTAATAACGTAATTTGATTTGTTTTGATAGAAATATACAAACACTGAAAAAGAACCAAACTTTTAGAAACTTTGGGAAATAACTCACATGAAGAACGGACAATCGGACATTGAGTTGATGATGTCTCTGCTAAAATACATGTACATCAGAAACTCTTATCTTTATTCCTAGAATGTGAGTTTGTTGATACAAATATTGAAGGTTAAAGCTTGTGTAACTTGTTTGTAGGATAAAGTGAAAGAGTTTGTTGATGAACAAATTCATGAAAACGAAGAGGGCCTAACCGTTGAATCAAACTGGGTATAACTTCTTCAGTTCATATTTTTTCTTAGTTTGTTGAAGAAAACTTGTCATGCTCATATTCTTGTAATTTCACTTTGTTTCTCTTAAATTAATTGTTCTTAGGTCCTTGACTGAATAGAATTAGAAAAATCTGATTTTTTTCTTTATATTGATCTTTAAATTAAAAAGAAAGCTGCTTGAAAAAATATGTGCAGCATTTGTGTATCTTTTGAAGGTTTTACAAAAAATGTATTGTATTTCTTTTGAATGAATTGATACACTTGGCGCACTTTTGAAGAATAATTATAAAACTGGTGATATGGCTTCCTTGTCGTTAATGTGTCTATATATTGGTCATTTAGTTCTGCAAAGGATATTCTTACAAGTTATAAATCCTCATAATTAGTTATAGGTAGTCCCTCTGTTGGCAATACTACCTCAGTCGGGCAGCTCCGCTGTTTTGAGAAGATGAGGGAAGTCTTGGCATTTTTGCTTAGCGAAATATGTATTTGCTTCAGGTTGTTTGTGAGAGAATTAGTAAATGAGAGATGTTATAGAGGGAGTTAACTTGTTGTATGTGTCCATGAATTTGCATATATCCTTTTCATTATCAGGCATGAGTACTCAGTGTGTTTGTATCCTCTTTCCTAAGATCTTTTCCGTTGTTTCTATTTGTGTGTTCTTCCAAATTTTCATAAAATGCAGATGGACAAGCCGACTAGGTAAGGATTTTTAGTACCTTGTTTAAATCATTTGTTTTCTTTCAGTTCATAAGGCATATATCTGAGTACATGTAATCTGTCCTATCATGGTTTATGTTAGAATTGACTTCCTTTTAAAATGTGTGTGTGAAGAAAGATTTAGGTGATAATAAAGTCTTCTTAGGACCCCTGCCCTAGAAGTTTCTTGACATGTATAAAATAACGAAAGTATGTTGTTTTTACTTCATGTGACATTCATGATTCAACCAGGTTGCCCATCAAGTTGACTGCTAAGCTGAAATTTAATTTGATTTCTTTATTTGCCTTCAATCTGTTGTTTGTTACCTCGACTAATTTCTCTGTCTCGTCTACTATTGGCCTGATATATCTAATATAAGAGCAAAACAAAATCGATGGTATTAAGAATGATATGTGGCCTTAATTATGATATCTGATGGTTGTCATCATCACTATACTTATTTCATGTCAATAAAGTGACTTTCATTTTCAAGCACTAGCTGTAGCAAACTTTCCTGAAAAATGACTGCCTTCTCCATGTAATTATTCTCTTTTTAACTCTTTTCTTCATTGAGGACCACTAGTCTATGTTGGAAGGTCAAGAGAGATTGGTTTACCGTGTGCGCATTCGAAAGAGTAGCGGCTGCGGATTCTTTCGTCAACAAAAAAAGGTTAAGAGAGATTAAATTACTTGTGTACTTTTGATTTTCTTTTATCAAAATATAATTTTTTTTAGGATGAACGTGCGTAATTGGTTCATGTAACGCACATGGGATTGGAAGAAGATCTATTAGTAGATTACTATTATAATTTAACGATCGTGGATATATGATGTTTTAAATTTTTGCAAGTAAACATATACTTTTTAGGAGTATATAGTTTTTGAGACTAAATACTTACTACATTTGTTTATGTATCTTTGCAAATATATATATATATATATATATATATATATATATAAACTTCAAGAAGAAATGCGAATTGTGTATATAGTAACTATTCTTAAGTTGTTGCTAAAGTTGTACAACATAAAATATTGTTGGTAAAGAGTAATTTATGGCCACAATAACAATTGTTGCTAAAACTCTTCATATTAACTAACTTTCCCACCAGTTTTTGCAACAATTAGAATTGTTGGAAAAAATCTAATTTATCGCAACAATAATTTTTTATTGCTAAATATTTTCATAAGCCATGACAGTATAATTCTTTACCAATCAAATGTAATTTGTTGCAATAATAATTTTTGTATGGTCGTCTAACAAACTTCATTATTGACTTTGGTTTAATCTGTGGAGAAGCTGATAGAATATTGTTCATCAAAAGACACGGCGTAGATTTTGTGATTGCTCAAATCTATGTTGACGTTGTTTTCGGATCGACTTCAAAATCTTATTGGAGTCATTTGTTGAAGCGATATCGACAACGTTCGAGATGAGCACGATCGGGAAACTAACTTTTTTCTTAGGCTTGCAGATAAAATAGACTGAAGATGGGATCTTTGTATCTCAAAGCAACTATGCCAAGAATCTGGTTAGAAAATTTGGACTTGAAAACGCAAAATATATGAGGACACCAATGAGCTCTACACAATAGGTATGCAAAGACGATGTTGGCAAGGATGTTGACCCAACATTATACCGATCGATGATAGGTAGTCTTCTATACCTTACTGCTTACATTATGTTTAGCATGTGTGTTTGTGCTAGGTTCCTAGCCTGTCCCAAATTATCCCACCTAAATGTCGTAAAACGTATCTTTAGATATGTCTTCAGTACAAGTGAGTTGGGTATTTGGTACACCAAGGACACTAATCCTGATCTAATAGGATATAGTGACTCGGAGTGGTCGGTGATGTAGATGATAGAAAAAACACTAGTGGTGGTTGTTTCTACTTAGGCAATAACTTAGTTTCATGGTATAGTCGAAAATAAAATTGTCTTTCTCTCTCGACTACCGAGTCTGAGTATATGGCAGCCGGAAGCTGTTGTGCACAATTGATTTGACTATGACACATGTTAGATGACTATGGCCTATCAAGCAACACTATGATTTTGTACTGTGATAATCTGAGTGCAATTAATATTTTCAAAAATCATGTTCAGCATTCACGTACAGAACACATAGATATACAACATAATTTTTTAAGAGACTTAGTTGAAATTGCTAGTTCAGATTGAACATTTTGATATACTTCATTCACTAGCTGACATTTTTACCAAAACTCTAGATCATGAGAGATTTTCTAGTTTGAAGAAATATCTTGGTCTATGTTTTCTTTAAAATAAGGCAGTATAGGTAAATATTATCTGAAATGTTGTCTCAACATTCTGGGTAACATTTATTGTTTTGTCAATGTACATGGTAGATGTTGTAGTATTGTGCATATTTTTTTGTCACTCAAGTATGATTCCAGAAGGACAAGTTCTGAATGTGATATTGTTTTCTGCGATGGTATATATAAATCAATTATATATAGCATAAAAAAGGAGGATCATAAGAAGACAAAGCCTCTACCTAAGATTTGAATGTATTACAAAAAGAGCAAAGCTCTAAAATTGGTACCGTTCCTATTGTATAGGAGTACCATGTGCTTCAAAGAAAGTTGAAAATACCTCAAAAATTACTTTCATTTTGTTTTTAGACATAAAAGAATTATGTATGTGTTCAACTAAGTGGATTAAGGACACGATGGGAAAATGTTACATTGATCCAGGGGTCAATCTCATAGGGAATATATACAGAATATGTCTAATATAAATGTCAAATCCGAAAGTCCTTGAAGTGTCAAATTACTTGTGTTGTTCAAAATATTGTCAGCATTTCTAATAACATCACCATCCAGTATGTTGATTATTTTTCAGAAAATTGTTTTCTGTTTTTATGCCTTTTTTTTTTTTTGGAATTTAAATACGTAATGTTTAAACTTCAAAATCCCGTTAAATCTGGATATTTTTGTTTTTTAAATTCTAAAATAAGATGATGTTGTGTGCTATGTTACCTCTTTGTTTTAGGTGTGAAGAGATTTAATTCATCTACACTACCTAAATTTAAGGGGGAGATCGTTGCAATTTGTATAAGTGTTGCCATAATTGAGAACATCCCATTTGATTGCTTTTAGTTACATCACATCAGCACCGGTTCAATCAATGGAATCCCAGGGATCAAATACACATTTTCAAATTCAATTTTCAATAAAACCCTAAACTCTTCTAAACCCTCTTCCATGTCCATTTCTCCTAAATCCACAACAATATCTTCCAACATCAAAGAAAACATTCCAATTTCAATCAACCCATCACAAAATCAAAGGTATACAAACATTATGTACTTATTGATAATCAAAATCCTGACCCGGAAAACCTTTCACGAGCTGTTGTCCTTAGCGGTTCTGAGCCACTAGAAATCAGTTACCCATGTGACAACGATAACCCTATTGATATTGATGCAACATCAAATTTTTTGAACTTAGGTACTAGACCCACAACATCGACCTTTCTATATCGAAGGTCGAAAAGGGTTTTTGAAAACATTATTCGTGAAAATCAGTCTGCCAAGAAGGCTAGATGTGAGTCGATTGTTCCTGTTGGTTCAAGTAGCAGTAGCAACACTAACACGGAGTTCAATGTAGATGACATTGTTGACAGTCAATTTTGACCCGTTTTTCGTATATTTATTGCAATTTTATGTGTTTTAAGACACCGCATTTTAATCAACATTTTTTGTATTTTTATCTTTTTATTTTAAATTAAGCATTACGTCTTTGTTAATATTATGTTTTTATTATTGTTACACCGTCATTTTATTTTAATAATATTTGCATCTTTTTAAATAATTAATTGACATCCGCATTTTTACTTTTAATCAGGCATTAAACATGTCTTAAATATTGCATTTTAGTATTATTGCGTCGGCATTTGCATTTTAATAATTTTGCATCTTTTTAAATAATTTTGTTTTAAAATAACTAACCAGCCTCGCATTTTTGTCAAACTAGACCAGTCCAGTCCAAGACACAATTTGAACCAGTCCAAACCAACACTATTTTTCACCACCACATCACCTGCAACCCAGTGTCAATCATACTTCGACACTGGGACAAATTTTAAATCTGCATCGGCATTGTCTTTTAATTTTAGCATCGCAGCAACCCAGTGTCCTCATACTTCGACACTGGGACATTTTTAAATCAGCGTCAGCTTTGCTTTTTATTTTTTGCATCACAACGACCCAATGTCATCATGATTTGACACTGGGACATTTTTGGGTCTGCATCATCCCTATTTTTGAGTTCTAGTTTATAAAACAGGACAAAATTGGCTACAAGTCAACATCTTTGTCCGAAGACTTTTCCATCATCTCCGTACAAAGAGGGACATGCTGTTGACAGTCAATTTTGACCCGTTTTTCGTATATTTATTGCAATTTTATGTGTTTTAAGACACCGCATTTTAATCAACATTTTTTGCATTTTTATCTTTTTATTTTAAATTAAGCATTACGTCTTTGTTAATATTATGTTTTTATTATTGTTACACCGTCATTTTATTTTAATAATATTTGCATCTTTTTAAATAATTAATTGGCATCCGCATTTTTACTTTTAATCAGGCATTAAACATGTCTTAAATATTGCATTTTAGTATTATTGCGTCGGCATTTGCATTTTAATAATTTTGCATCTTTTTAAATAATTTTGTTTTAAAATAACTAACCAGCCTCGCATTTTTGTCAAACTAGACCAGTCCAGTCCAGTCCAAGACACAATTTGAATCAGTCCAAACCAACACTATTTTTTAATATCACCCAAACACCCTCTTTTATTTTCCCCCCCTAAAATCAAATACCATTTTTCATTTTCCCCAAAACAATACCCCACTTTTCATTTTTTTTCCCCAATACCTAACCCTAATCCTACCCTATAAAACAAAACTTCCCCCCCTTACTATGAACCCCCCCTAGCCGCACACCCCAACCCTCAGCATCATCTCCCTCATCCCTTCCCCTCTCTCGCCGCCGCTAGCTCCGGCGAACCCTAGCCGCACACTTCACACCCCAATATCATTTCACCTCACCCCTTCTCACTCCGCCGTCGCGCCACTGCCACCGTCGGCGAACCCACCGCTTCCTCAAGAAAGCGGTAAACACACCCCTTTCATCTTCTTAACACTCCCTCTCCCCAGCTTCACCTCTCACCGCCCCTCTCTCGCTCCTCAACCACCTCAACCGCGCGCGACCACGCGCCAACACCTCTATCGACCTTCCGTCGCCAACAAACCCCACAAGCCCCATTCCCGTTAATCGAACCATCACATCATCGCCTGCTCCGCCAGCGTAGCGGTGGAACAAAGATCGCGGCGTTGCTCGCGATCTCGTTGTAGCGACGCCATCGCATGCCGCACGTTATTACTCGCTTAATCTTTATTATTATTACGTGTGGTGGGTGATTTGGTTTCTTTCTGTTGTTGGGATTTGTCACCTATTTTCTTTATCGATTTTAGATTTTTGTTTCTCGTGAGATTCAAGTCCGTCGTCTGTTGGTGTTTGTTGGTGCGTTCTGAAATTAATTTTGTTGACTGGGTTGGCTGTGTTGCTACTGTTTGGCATTTCCATACAAACTTTGGACTGATTTTCGGCCATTTATTTCTACTGTTTGGGGCATTTTGTTGGACTGATTTTCGATCATTTTGCTACTGTTTTGGCCATTTATTGGACTAATTTTCGGCCATTTTTTTTGCTACTGTTTTGGCCATATTATTGGACTGGTTTTGGTCATATTGCTATTGATTTTAGATATTTTTGCTGGTTTACTGATTTGAACAAGATTCTACACTTGTTTGGCCGATGAAAAAGTTATCCGTCGATTTTTGAGGCCTCATGATTGCAAACGGAAAATAAAATAAATGAAGCTTTACAGGCAAGGATGATTTCTTCCACTTACAGGATAACCAACATGCTATTTGGCGGGCGAATTCTCACCGCACTTGTTTAGGCTGTCTCACTTTACATATTTTTATATCTGAGCCCTCCGTGTTTAAAACTATTACTGTTTTGGCACGGATATGAAGATTTTATTTATTTTATTGCTTTTAACAATATTGGCCGATGAAGGAATTCCCGTTTGATTTCCAAGGCCTCCTCTGTGCAAAAGACGGATTTATTTATTTTTGTTTGGTTTTACTTATTAAATTCATGTCATTGCTTTAAAATTATTTATTCTAATACTAACACTTTTACTAAGTGTTTATGCAGGTATCCGGAGATCATCTTGTGCAAAAGGCCTAAAAAGGGCTAAAAGATGTCCCGGAGTTTTATTTTATGTCGCATTTAATTTTAGTTCTTATTATTTTGTATTGCATTTTATTTTAATTATAGATTATGAAAAATGCTTAGAATACGTAGAATAAAAAGAGCAATAAATAATTAACCTAGGTTTGAACGCATAACCGCAAGTTAGCGGATCTTAAAGGATGCCTAATCCCTTCCCTTTAGGATAATAAAGAACCCTGATCCAGAATCTCACTAATTTCGCAGACCATTAAATGGAGGTCAATTACAGTATTTTACTGCAATAAACCAAGTGTCCTAATTCACTTAAATAATTAGGTGGAGACTCCTTAAAAACAACATTTATTGCTCCATCCAGGGAACCGCGCCAAAGAGCAACGTTGCGGATACCGTTCAGACCCCCCGAGGTCAAAAACGGGCGCGACAGACATTCCGGTAATACTACCCACTGACAGTCCTTCAGCTGCACCTAATGGTGAGGAAGATGAGGTATCTGATGACACACCTCTAAGCATGTTCGTATCGAAGCGGGTCAGAAGAACATACAGGAATATTTTTACAAATGTTGCCTCAACATCTAAGGCAACAGACAAAAATCAGTCAGTAGACCCGGACTATGTTGCCCCTACAACTCGGGCAACACCTGCAGACACACCAATAGGATGACATCAATCCAAAATTAGATTCAGATTCTGAGGTAATGATTTATTCTCCCATGTTCCAATCTAAAACATGTGTTGATAACTTGAAATGGTTTCAAAATAGAGTGATTAGAGCGGAGAGAGTCATTGAATTGAATTCATTTTCTGACAATGGCCTAGTCGAGTTTTTTAGTAGTAGAAATTTGCCGAATTCTGTAACTAGTAAAACATCCTAATGTGATAAGGTGATTAGAGTATTTTATGCTAATTTGTCACCTGTTGTTAAGGACATCGCCTCAAAAAAATTTGGGAAGGTATACTTGTAAAACAAGGTATATGATTTTATACCGGATATCATCAACACCACTTTAGAATTAGCCATTGGTGAGAAAACTACTTAGCCTAATCCCACAACTGAGAAACTGAACGCTATGATTAAATACTTTACTGGTGATTTGATCACAGTCTTGGCACCTCATTGTCATGTATCCAAACTTACTGCCATGTTCACAACCCTATACAAACTTACCTTATTTAATTGTCTACCTTATCTAAATGAGACGGTAGTGACATTAGAGAAAGAAACATTGCTATTCAAAATAGAGAAGGATTATAGAGTTGATTTAAGGTCTATCATATTTGATCATGTTGTCAATCTGGCGGAAAAGAAAAACAACTTCGTCCTTCCATATCCCTCATTAATCTATCAAATCTTAGTCAATCAAGGTTTTAAGACTAGAAAGGGGGATAAGCTGGGTCATGCATTGAAAGTTACTTAGTCCATAGAGCGGTGTTGAATAGTAGGGACATAATCATTTTGTCCTGGAAGAGAAATAACTGAAACACAGATATTGCATCAAATGTTTCCAATATTCAAGGAAACACAGGATAAAATTAGTTCAACATGTCCAAAGAATGGCTACAAAAGCATATTGCTGAACTCAACAGACAGATTGAAGAACTTGTGCGAGCCAGGAATTACTACATGGACAACCTTTCTTCACAAAAAAGGGAGATAAATAAGCAGCAGGGTCACGTAGAGACAAGGATGCAAGGGGAGATGAATAAAATAAATATGCTAGCTAGTGTCAAGAGATGAAGGTTGCAAGGTGAAGTTGATTCCTGATTTTTTTGTCGAACAGAAAGCGACTGTAAGCTACTGTGATATAATAATCTAGATGAGGGTGATAGGATCATGTGAATGTGATGTTTATTGAATACTTTGTTTTATGTTTTCTTTATGACTGTTGGTTTGCAATGTTATTTTGGAAACTGGAAAATGTTTTTGGTCTGTAAATATTTTGATATTTTGTGGAAGTTATATGACTATCGATTTTGACTGCTTACAGCTGCATTGTACGCAAGTCACGACTAATAGATATAAGTTCCAACTAACCCAATCATCGATACAAAAAATATTGTAATTTGTAACTGCGGGTTGAGGGGGATGATCGGTGTATTTTATATACACTTTTCGAGTCGTTTTTAGTTAGTCTTTTGTCCCTTTATGTACAAATAAGTGTCGTATTAGGATAGATTTTCTTTCTTTTGAGTCAAAGTGGTTAAAATGGCCAAATGGCGGAAAATGAGACAAAAGAGGGCAAAAGAGGAGGCTCCAGAGCTTAAAAGACGAGAAAGTGGCGAGCAGCGGCCCGGACGGCGCATGGCCTCCTGCGATCAGCGAGGGCGGCGCCTCCTGCGATCAAGCGGCGCGGCGCTAATCATCGAGAAGGCTGCGAGGTTCCAGCGCGCGCTGCGAGCAGAGAGATCGGCGCGGCGCCAAATCACCCGGCATCTGCAGGACTTCCGCGCCGATGCGAGCGAAATCAGTTTTTAGACGAAATTACAGGCCAGCACGAAGGAAAAGTTTGGCGATTTGACCTATAAAAGGAGAACCCTAGGCAGTTCTAAAGGATTCTCTTTCTTGCACAACACAAGGATTCTTGCTTTGAAGATTGGAGACCATAGTTTAGTAACTCTCTTTTCTTTTCTTTTCTTTTATTTCAGTTTTGTATGATGAACCTTGAATTAGTTCTTGTCATGTCAATGGCTAGGAACTAATTCTTTTATAGGGCTTTCCATGTTGATTCACTAGAAACTTATGTTATAAATTGATGCATGTTATGGTTATTCTTCTTCTTGTTGAGATTTATCCAATAATTGCTTTGAATGCTTGGTAATTAATTGATCACTAATTATCATTATTTATATGATTTCTAATCAAACTTCGAAAGGAGGAGGTTGTGAATATGCTGTAAGTTGGGTAGACATATTTTGGATTGGGGATGAAAATACCTCAATTATTTATGTAGCGTTAATGAGAGGCTTAACAACCCTAATTTTCTGCGTAGTGCGTGACAGTTAAGCGGGTTTTGTTCTTAATCCTCCTATAGAGTCCTCCTTATCACCGAAAGGTAGAAAGGAGCAATACTGGGGTTGAGTGTTTATATATCCTTAACGGGAATATAAAACGATTTCGTAAACCTGCTATCTCCGAGAGAAGAAGACCATAATTCATTGCATTAATAAATAACATAAGCGGATAGTTGAGGAGACATGGAAGCCCTATTCCCATCACAACTGAAGTAAACTTATAGTTAATTAGCTTTTACAATTGTTAGTTATAAACCACAAAATCAAATATTGGTTACCAAATAGATACCAAAAGATAGATAGTTGGTAATTGAACCCTAATCCTTGTGGACGATATTCGGTCTTACCAAGACTATATTACTTGTCACGATAACGTGCACTTGCGTTAAAGTGTGTGCATCTTTTCGCGCATCCAGTTTTTTGCGCCGTTGCCGGGGATTAGGCATAGTTCAATATCAAATTTATCTATTTTTAATTTCTAATTTGGTTTTTAATTTTTATTTTTTTTTATTTTTACGTTTTTTCTTTATTTTCGGTAAAAATCAGGGTGTCGTGATTTGTAGTCTGTTTTTGATCTATTTCAGGAAATCAGTTTATGCGAAGGAGAAGAGGGGCAGACACTCTTGTTCCCTTCAATCCAGAGATTGAGATAACACATGCGAGCGAAAGAATCAGCGGATTGCAGCCTTGATAGAGATGGACGGTGTTCAAAACAACAACATGATGAGAGAAGGGTTAGGTGAAAATCAACCCAATCCAGGAATACCTCGGCAAGTACCTATGGATGTCGAGGAAAGAGTTCAAGTCCAGGAAGAAAGAAGCTTGGGAGACTATGTGCTGCCGAGAGTGAATGGAGCACAGACTTGTATTAGGCTCTCTGCCATAGGAGCGAACAACTTTGAGATAAAACCGGCGATTCTGAGCATGGTACAACACACAGTGCAATTTGGAGGCGCCATGGAGGATCACGTATACGCATAGCTAATTTCTTGGAGCTATGTGCAACTTTCGATATAACTTGGCGTTCGATGATGCCGTCAGATTGAGGCTCTTTCCCTTCTCACTCAGGGATAGAGCAAAAGTATGGTTGAATTCCCTGCCAGCCGATTCGATTTTTACATGGCAAGAGCTGGCACAAAAAATTTTGGCCAAATTCTTTCCCCCATGCAAAGCAGCAAAATTGAGAGGGGAGCTGAATAACTTCTACCAAGCAGATGGAGAGTCCTTATATGAAGCTTGGGAAAGGTTCAAAGATTTACAGAGAAAGTGCCCACACCATTGTATTGAGTTGTGGAACTTGGTCCACATCTTCTATAACGGTGGCAAGACAACCGAACCATTATAGCTGCAGCAGCAGGTGGGGCATTCATGAGGAAAACAGCCCACGACGCTCACGAGTTATTAGAAGATATGGCCACCAACAACCATGTCACAGAAGAGAGGTCGACAAGTGGGAGGAGAACATTGGGAGTCCACGAAATAGATGCCATTACTGCCTTGAATGCCCAAGTAGCCCTTTTGGCGAAATAGTTGCAGCAACATACAGTATCAGTGAATGCAGTGCAGATGCCAAAGAGATGTGAAATCTGTGGAGGCCCACATACATTCGATAGGTGTCCTTCAGCTGATCCTAATAATATGCCAATAGAGCAGGCAGAGTGTCAGGCCGTGGATAACTATCAGAGGCCACAAAACAATCCATACTCCAACACATATAATCCAGGGTGGAGGAATCACCCAAATTTCTCATGGAGAGGAGACCAGGGGAAACAGAATCAATACAGGGGCCAATACCAAACCCAGCGAGCAGAATCGTGACCGCTTTACCAGCGCGGCCTCAATAGTTCAATGCACGATTCGGCAAGAAGCGAGCAGTGAGCGGCTTTGTTGGCACTTACCAACGCCAGACCAGATTCGTGGCGAAGCTAGATCCTCATTCAGAACTTGGAAACACAAGTGGGTCGGCTAGCAAAGCGAGCAAAGCGAGCCACGAGTACACTGTCAGCGGCAACACAGAGGTAAATCGAGGAGCAATGCGGCGATACAATTGAGAAGTGGCAAACAATTGGAGCAGCAGTCACCTCAGCCAGTAGTTGAGCAAAGGGCAGAGATAGAAAAAGAGAAGGTGATTGAACCTAGCCCAGTAGTAGAGAAAACTCCAGAGAAGGAGTATACAGAGAAGATCCCATTCCCAGAGACTACGGAAGGCGGTTGATAAACAATTCTCCAAATTTTTGGAGACATTCAGGAAGCTGCATATCAACATACCTTTTATAGAGGCTTTGGAGCAGATGCCCTCCTATTTTAAGTTCATGAAGGAGATCTTGGGAAAGAAGAAGAAACTGGCAGAGTACGAAATAGTAGCACTGACGGAGGAGTGTAGTGCTATCTTGCAGAAGAAGTTGCCACCAAAACTAAAAGACCCAGGGAGATTTACACTACCTTGCACAGTGGGCAGGGTGACATGCAACAGGGCTCTGTGTGATTTAGGGGAAAGTATAAATCTGATGCCCTTATCGGTATTTAAACGATTGGAGTTGGGTGAGGCAAAACCAACCACGTGAGCTGCAACTAGCCGATGGGGCGGTGGTTCATCGAGGAAGATTGAGGGCGTGATTGTCAAAATAGGAAAATTCTTTTTCCTGGCCGACTTCTCATTCTTGACATGGAAGAGGATCATAAATCCACATCATATTGGGAGACCATTCCTAGCGACGGGGAGAGCCTTGATCGATGTAGAAAGATGAGAGTTGACATTGAGGGTGGAGAAGGAAGAAATGGTGTTTAAAGTTTTTAAACACATCATTGAGCCACCAACCATGAGTAGGTGCTTTGCAATCAGCACCATCAACCCCCCTGTGAACAAGTCAAACAAAGGGAGATGAGCCCACGAAAGCAGGCATGGTTTGCCAAACCCCCACAGAAGCATGTATGTGTTCCTGAACTTCCCCTTAACGATAATGCTAAGAGGAGAAGAAGAAAAATAAAACGAAAAATGTGGAGAAAATGGATTAGTTATGGGGTTGATCCACCCCACGTTTATTAAACTAAGGAACTTGCGTCCGGCTAAAAGACGTTAAAGACAGCGCTACTTGGGAGGCAACCCAAGGTATTTTAATTTATTTTACTTTAATAGTTTTTATTAAGAACGGTCTCACGGAGGTAGTGTTTGTCTTTGTAATTGGCAGTGCAGGCGATAAATTGAAAGCGGCGAGAGCGAGGATTTCGAGAAAAAACATGTTAGCGCGCATCGGGAGCAGGCGCGGCGCCAAAAGAGCAGAAGAGGCGCTGAATTTTAAGCGCCGCGGCTCAGAAGCGGCGCGGCAAAAATGCGAAAAAATTGCCAAGTCTAGCGCGCGCCATATGCATGCGCGCAGAAATTCGAAGGAGTCAGAACATTGGGCGCGCGGCCGAAATCGAAATTAAAGACACCCGAATCAGATTTTCCCCAATTTCAAAACCAAAACCTAACCCCCTTCTCCAGAAAACCCACGAAAATCCACAATTTACCCACAAATCCTCCACAAATCAAACCCAACAACAACCAAAACTCTTAAATTCCTAAAACCCTTAGCTATCTCAACCAACAAAACTCCATCCTATTGCCTCAAATCACCATCAAAAGCAAGAACACCTTGAAGAACACCATAAAAAGGTAATCTTCATCTTTTCTTGAAAGCTTTCAGTAGTTAAAAGAAGGTAGTAGTTTGGAGATGTGTTGCATTGTGAAGTAGTTGGGGTGCTGAAAAATTGGTTGTGAAGTTTAGAGAAGGAGTAGACAAGGAGGGTGTGGGTATTGGGTAATAGAGTTGAAGTTTGGGGGTGTTTGTGTTTTAGCTGCTAAATTTTTTATTGTGTTGGGGAACATTTGTGCTAATACGTTGTAAGCTGCAGAAAGTGTTTTAACCATGTCTGAAAGAAAGAGAAGAGCCTCCACATCCACCTCAGCCCCACATTACGATGATACTAGGTTTGTGAGCTACCAAGCCTTCCAAAGATACAAAAAGCTTAGTACTAGGCCCTTAATCCCTGAAAGGGGAATGGACTATCAAAGGGAGTCGTTTGGGGAAGAGGATGTTTATGAGCCCATTCGGGCAATGATTGAGATAATGGGGTGGGGGAGATTTGTAAATCCGGAGAAGATAGAACCAATGAACACAACAATGGTGCGTGAATTCTATGCCAACTTTCCGGAGAGGGTGGACAACGAATGCTTTGTAAGGGGAAGATATATGCCTGTGACGGCAGAAGCAATAAATATGACTCTAAAAACAGTTGATGTTGAAGGAGGAATTGGTGATTGGAGCCATTTTAGAACATGGTCTAGGAGCACCGACAACATCAACTGGAATACCGTCGCAGACACAGTGAGCTACCCTGGGGCTGCTTTTGATATTGCGAGAAATGGGTCAAGAGCACTGAGCAGGTGCCAGTTCAACAGAGCAGCCAAGGGTTGGCTGTATTTCGTCAGCGCCCGCATGATTCCATCCACGCACTTCACCAGAGTGCCAGAAGATAGGATCAAACTGATATATGGAATTATGAGGGGGTTGACGATTGATGTGGGGAAAGAGATAGTGCAGAGCATTGAAGAAATCAGCAGGTTGGTGACAACAGGTGGATTGGGACATGTGTTACACCCCGTAGTTCAGGTCATGCGTATGAGAGCGTACGAAAGGGAGTAAGACTTAAAATTTTCAAAAAGATAGGTTGACGGATTGTTCCGGATGGGTTTTAGTCAACTTTGAGACGGGTTATGACCCAGTACATTGAGAGTTCCTAAGTATTTCAAAAGGCCTAGTGCGTAGTTCGTTGAGTCTAGTTTCCAACGCAACCAACCGTTCGTCGATAGGACATCGGAGTAGGAAGTTATGGGAGTTACAAGTTCAGTGCGCAGACGGGCAGAAAGGTGTCTCGGACAGAAGCGACAGGGACGCGGCGCCTGATATACTGAGGGGTCGCTGAAGTTGCAGCGCCGCGGTGCCGGGAAGCAGGGCCGCGGCGAAGTTCAGAATCATGGAGGTTTCAGCCATGCGCCGAGGCGGGATTTTGGGCGGAAAAACTTAGGAAAATCTGATTTTCTCTTTTAAAAAGGCCATGGGAGGGTGACAAGTGTCCCCCCCTCCATCTGATTTTTCTTGCATGCCTTATATTGACCAAGTCTTCAAGACTTGGTCATCTTTCAAACCTCTCTCTCTCTCTAAATTAGCTCTCACTTCTCTCTAAAATTCCAAGGGGAATTCAAAGCCTAAGAAAAATCTGAAAAGTTAAGGACAAGAAGGAAGCTTGTGGCTAGCTTGTAGGAGTTATTGTGGTGGTGTTCTTGGAAAGGAGGCTAGCAAAGTTGTTGGAATAGTTTTGGCTAAAGCTCTAAAGGTAACATTTCTTCTCTTATAGCTAGTATTGATGTTCCATGTGAAGAAGAAGGGACTTGTAGTAGTAAATAATGCTCTTAGATTCATTGCATGTAAGAAATATGGTTCGGATGTGAAAGAATTGGTTAAGAAGATATTATGAGCATATTGTGGCCTAAGAACTACTTTAAAATTGTTAAGTGAGTTGTTGTACCTTATGGGGCAGAATTTTACACACCCAAGTTTAGGTGTGTAATCCCCTTTGAAATGTTTGGATTGGTGAGCCTTAAATGTGGCGTTTGGATGTTGAATTCGGCCTTGAGAAAGGTGTCAAAGTATGTAGAAACAAAGAAAATGCTGCCCAATTTTCCATAGAATTTAGTGGCTTTGAACTTAGATTATTTCTACGTTGAAATTAGAGATTAATAAACGTATCATGGTTATTATAGGTTGACATATTACTTGCGGTAGTTTGGGCTTAGCAAGTGGATTGACCGAAGAGGTATGTGGAAACTTTCTTATCTCTTGAGCATGAGTAGTTATAACTATATAGTACGGTAGACGTACGTGTTTTAAATGAAGTAAATCATTTTGTTATACTTGACTTGTTTTAAGAAAATGTCTTAGTGGTTGGGTTAAGAAGTTAACCCGTTTGTTCTTGAGGAGTGGTTTATCCTAAATAAGGTAGACAATGATTTCTTGACATAAAGAAGTATAGAGTACTTGGTGTGAAAGTATTGAGTATTGAATTATTCTAAAAAGATAAGAGGCTTGAAGTATTTTGAAAATTGTGTAAATTTGTTTGAAGTATAAGTCTCTTGGTTAGTAAAAAGAACGAAATGGTTTATAAGGAGTTATAACGGCTTTATGGGAAGTTAGTTATAACGGCCTTATAAAAGGATAAGAATGTCTTAATTTCTAAAGCATAAAGTTAGTATAACGGCTTTATGGGAAGTTGGTTATAATAACTTTATGGAAGGTTAAGAAGGTTGTCTAATTCGATTAATGAGCATAAGTTGCCTAGATTGTGAAAAATTGAAGTTACTTGGTTTCAAGCTTTGAAATGAGTTTTCTAAGCGTGTAGTAACTTACTTTGAAAAATAGACACGCCTTGATACTGCGGGTGTTAGTATCTTGGTTGTTACATAAAAAAGAGTCTTTTGAAAAGAATGTACATACGTAGTACTTTGGCATGTTTAATTGAGAATTATTCTATGTGTGCCCTGATAAGTACTTTGGTTTGCTTAAGTAAAGATTCTCTTGGGTTATGTGAAAAGAAGGCATGGTAAGTGTCTTGGTTTATGTAAAGACATGGTATTGCAATTCGAATTAAAAGCATGTAGTTATGAGTCTACTTGGGCGTACCGTTAGTGATGGAGGATTCCACGGGTATGCGGCCATGATGAGGGTTCGTTTCCCTGTTGATAGTGTTATTCCATGGACTAGCTCTCCATGAGGTCTACTGATGCAGGGTGGATATGGTAGTTAGCCCTCGTACTTGCCCCGGTCAGAGACGTGATGCAGGGTGGATCTGGTAGTTGGCTTTCGTACTTGCCCCAGTCAGGGTTAGGGCGAAGTTGTGTGATGCAGGGTGGATCTGGTGGTTAGCCTGCAGATTGCTTGGCCGATGCGACGCAGGTGGATCTGGTAGGCTATCGCACTTGCCGGTCGGCCGTGATTCGTATAGTATTGTTGGTACGGTGGATCCGTAGGCCGGCTTTCTGCCTGCCGATTGAGGATGCAGGTGGATCTGTAGCTATGCCTTCGCATTTGCCTCGCACGATTCTTATGACACAGTGGGATCTAGTGTTCATGTGTACTTTAGCGTTGTTATATCATGTGATCGGCGATGGGAAGGAATTCCACGCATGATTGATATTATGGGCATGAGACCTATGGTTATATTTGAGTGATGACTTAGAGGGCGTGAGTCCCTGACTTGACATGGCTGCGTATATGTTGTGTACTGTAGTTGGGCTATCATATATGTCTCCTGCTTTATATATACTATTATGATGTCATTACTGATTTTCGCCACATACTTGGTACTGTTATCGACCTCCTTCTGGGCCGCGTCACGCCGCAGTCGAGATACGTAACTTGGCGATCCGCACTCTTAGGATCACTGTTCATTTCTTGAAAGCTCCATCTCTCGGAGGCTTTGTCTTTTGGTATGATTCCACGAGGTTATAGACTTTGTACATTCGTGGGGTATGGCGGGTCCCGCCACGATCAGGTGATTCCTAGAGGTCTGTAGTCACGTTTGTGGTTTGGGCTGTAAGTATAAGTTGTACTGTTTCACTTTCGATTTAGTATGTTTTTATGGAAGGCAGCCTTATCGGCTGGCTAGTGACGTTTACCTTTTTATAAGTTATGAGTTATGTATGTTCCGCTGCTATTCTCTGATATATACTCGTGGTACCCCATGAGGTACGATCGCGCCCCGGTCGTCGTGACAACATGACTCACTTATCACCAGTTTATGCCACGTGAATGGGTCCCACCCTACCTATCGATACTAATGAGAGAAACCAACCGCTCGTGACATATGGGATAGTGCACTCTTTCCTGCACTCCAAGCCCCCAAAGAAGAAGAAGAAGAGCACAACCACCACCAAAGAAGAAGAAGCAGCAGAGGCCGCCATGGGCGAAGATGAGCACAAATAGGCTCAATACGCGGCAGGCCTAGCCACTGCCTACCACAGATTCAGAACCCTCAGTGCCCATGATGGAGCAATTGCTTCAGAATCAGATGAGGATGATGCAGAGTTTGGACACGGTGATCCAAGGACAACAAGAAACGAGGCAACAAATCAACGAGATGAGTTCCTTGTTCAGTCAGTGGTCCGTGCACTATCCAATGCCACCGCCACCACCACCATTTTAGCCAAAGTCTGTAAGTGTCTTGTTTTCCTTTATTGTCTTTGAGTCTACACACATTGGGGACAATGTGTGATTTAAGTTTGGGGGGGTGTTTTATTTGTGTTTTATTTGTGTCTTATTGTTATAAGTATGTTAAGTCTTTTTGTTGTTTTTTTTTTTTGTATTTTTGAGTCACAAATTTTTTATTTTAAGTCATAATTGTCTGTCAAAAGATCATGTATGTTGTAGTTACTAGAAACACCTAGTGAAGTAAGGTGAAATAATGTAATGGAATTAGAAACAACTATCTAAACACATAGGTTAGATATGCTAAAAACTCACAAAATCTGTCTATTTGGAGTTTCTTGCTTAAATTATGTATGCTAAATGATGAAAACCTATGTGTTATGATTGCTTGCTATTTGAGGTGAAATAGTTAGGATATGCATGTTAGGGAGATGACTCAGGCAATTCTTTGATAGCCAATTCTTACCACTCTTTTCTATCCCGGACTTTAAAAGTATCCCTAGTCAGCCCCATTGAGCCTAAAAATTGAAACTTCTTCTTTGATACCCTATATTCCCGCAAATTGTGTCATAAGTAAAAATGTGAAATAGTTGGAATAAATTGTGTTAAAAAAGAGACAAAAAGAGTGAATAAGTTTGATGCACCCCAATGAAAAAGTAATAAGAAAGAGGCAAAAGCCTAAGTTTGGGGGTGCTTGTCATTATTATACACTTCACTCTCCCAAAACAAAAGAGGGGAAAGATTGATTTGAAGTGAAGAAAAGAATCAAAAAGAAAAGGGAAACACTGAAAAGCTAAAGAGCTTATGGTACACAAAAATGAGCCTAAATGCCTATTTTTACCTACCTATACCTAAGCCTACATTACAACCCTTAAAGTCCTGAAGATCTCTTTTATGCATATCCAGGATTAGTGTAGAATAGCAAGTAAACATGCCATAAGATTTTTGAATTTTACAAGCATGATTCAGTATGTTGACTTCCATTAAGCATGATAAAAATGAGTTTGCGAAATATCTAGCTTAAAGTGTTTAGTGTGCTAAAAATTTCATGTTATATGTTCCTGCATATTATTCTGCTAACCTTCATGTTTTTCTAGATAACATCAATGCAGTAAAAGTGATCAATGTCAGTGAGTCTTTTATTTTTTCGTTTTCTTGAGTCCTTTATTTCTTTCTTTCTATCTTTGCTCGAGGGCGAGCAAAGGTTAAGTTTGGGGTATTTGATCGGTGTATTTTATATACACTTTTCGAGTCATTTTTAGTTAGTCTTTTGTCCCTTTTTGTACAAATAAGTGTCGTATTAGGATAAATTTTCTTTCTTTTGAGTCAAAGTGGTTAAAATGGCCAAATGGCGGAAAAGAAGACAAAAGAGGGCAAAAGAGGAGGTTCCAGAGCTTAAAAAATGAGAAAGTGGCGAACGAGGCAGAAACCCGGACCAGCGCCGCGGCGCCTCCTGCAGTCAAAAGCAGGGCCGCGGCGCCTAATCATCAGAGAGGCTGCAGAGGTTCCAGTGGCCGCGGCCACGCATGCCAGAGAGATCGGGGCGCGCCAAATCACCCGGCATCGCAGACTTCCTGCGGCGCCGAAAGCGTGGCTGGCGCCGACGCGGGAAAATCAGGTTTTTAGACGAAATGCGGGCCATGCTCAAGGAAAAGTTTGAGGCGGTTTTCACCTATAAAAGGAGAACCCTAGGCGATTCTAAAGGGTTCCCTTTCGCACAACACAAAGATTCTTGCTTTGAAGATTGAGACCATAGTTTAGTAACTCTCTTTCTTTTCTTTTCTTTTATTTCGCTTTGTATGATGAACCTTGAATTAGTTCTTGTCATGTCAATGGCTAGGAACTAATTCTTTTATAGGGCTTTCCATGTTGATTCACTAGAAACTTATGTTATAAATTGATGCATGTTATGGTTATTCTTCTTCTTGTTGAGATTTATCCAATAATTGCTTTGAATGCTTGGTAATTAATTGATCACTAATTATCATTATTTATATGATTTCTAATCAAACTTCGAAAGGAGGAGGTTGTGAATATGTTGTAAGTTGGGTAGACATATTTTGGATTGGGGATGAAAATACCTCAATTATTTATGTAGCGTTAATGAGAGGCTTAACAACCCTAATTTTACGCATGGTGCGTGACGGTTAACTAGATTTTTGTTCTTAATCCTCCTATAGAGTCATCTTTATCACCGAAAGGTAGAAAGGAGCAATACTGGGGTTGAGTGTTTATATATCCTTAACGGGAATATAAAACGATTTCGTAAACTTGCTAGCTCCGGGAGAAGAAGACCATAATTCATTGCATTAATAAATAACATAAACGGATAGTTGAGGAGACATGGAAGCCCTATTCCCATCACAACTGAAGTAAACTTATAGTTAATTAGCTTTTACAATTGTTAGTTATAAACCACAAAATCAAATATTGGTTACCAAATAGATACCAAAAGATAGATAGTTGGTAATTGAACCCTAATCCTTGTGGACGATATTCGGTCTTACCAAGACTATATTACTTGTCACGATAACATGCACTTGTGTTAAAGTGTGTGCATCTTTTAGCGCATCAGGGGAGCATGGCCATAATCTTGTTGATTTTAGATTGTTAGTGCAACATCTAGAATCACTATCCTAGGCATTTTTAGGTTTGTATAGAGTTTTGTGAAGAAAGGCAAAAACGAGGAGATTGTTGATGTTGGTTGAGTGTTATGATAACACGAGTAATTAGTCAGCACAATATCTCTTGTGAATATAAGGATGTTGCCTGCAGTGTCGTGACAACATCACAGACAACATCTCTATAAACGATTTTGCCTATTCTTTCGGCCAAAATATTGACTGTTACTGTGAGGTAAAAATGATCTAGGCAAGCTAACCAGCAAGTCGTGTTTAAAACGTGAGAAAAGAAGAAGTCAAGCTTTGAAGGAAAGAAACGTGAAGACCAAGTCAATGTAGTTGAGGATTTCTTGGAGGTCGAATCGGTCCAAGCTTCTGCCTATTTTCTATCAACTTCTGCAACTAACCAGTGAGAATTTCAAGGAAGTTCCATACTATAAATAGAGGAGGAAATTCATTGTATCTGTATCCAGATTACAAAGAAAAGAATAACCAAGGGAGCTCTCGGGAATTCACTCCAGGAACTGGATCAAACACCACTGCCTAAAGTAGTATAATAACATCTAGTCTCACATTACTATTACTTCCCAGATTCTAGATTAAGCTCATTGTTGAAGCAATTGTAATGAGGATGTTGTATGTTTCTTTATAGATGTTTTGTCTTTAGGCTGAAGTCATCTGCGACTTCGTTTTATGGAATTTCTTTTTATTTTATTTCTATTAATTGTAAAAAGAAATTTATTTGTAATTGTATATAATATACAATACTTCGGTCATTGACCATCACAGGTTATATTAATATATACCTTTGAAAATATAAACCTTGTGTCTTTTACTTTTTCTGTTGCATTTACTCTTCAAGGTTTATTATTGTTTTATCGGGTATTGCCTCAAGTGTTGACATAACACTGAAGACAACATAAGAAATTGTTTAGCTTTGCCACTGATAATTCTGTCTAAATTAATTTTGACCCATTTTGGATTTTCTGTAACGGACCTCGGTATCGGGAAATTTCTTACGAGATGCAATAGTGAGGGGGACCTGTATCTGTTCCTACCCACATCTGCTTTTATTGCCACTCCTCACACCATTTTAACAACGATATATCCCTCAATGTGGCATAGTAGACTTGGTCATCCGGGGTCTCACGTTTTTTATTCTCTTAGAAACCGAAATTTAATCCATCTTAACAAAGGGAACCTGTCTCATAGTTGCTCCTCCTGTCAGTTAGGAAAACACGTTAGACTGTCATTTACGACTTCTATGAGTACCACTTTCTCTCCCTTTGATATTATTCACGTTGATTTATGGACATCTCTCATAATTAGCAATCTGGGCCATAAATATTATTTAGTATTTTTGGATGATTTCTCCCACTTTGTTTGGGTCTATCCACTAAAACTCAAATCTCAAGTGTTCTCCAAATATGTGGAGTTTCATGCAATGATCAAAACGCAATTTGAAAAAGACATAAAATCGTTTCAATGTGATAATAGTCGTGAGTTTAATAATTCTTTATTTCATAAATTCAGTGCGACAAACGACATGGTTTTTCATTTCTCGTGCCCATATACCTTCCCCCCAAAATGGTAAAGCCGAAAGAATTCTCTGAACCATTAATAATATGATTCGTACCCTCCTTTTTCATGCATCTCTCACTCCTACTTTTTGAATATATGCACTAAAATAGAACACTTCCTCAACATTTTACCTACCCGTGCTATTCAAAATAAGACACCCACCGAAATTCTCTATCGTCGGATCTCTACCTATGACCGTCTTAGAATTTTCGATTGTCTGTGTTATCCTAATTTGACATCCACTGCCCCCCACAAATTGGCACTCCGATCTACTTCGTGTGCATTTCTAGGTTTTCCGTCAAACCAATTTGTGCTACGAACTATCCACCGACAAAATCATCATTTCTCGCCACGTCACCTTTGTTGAGTATGTTTTCCCGTTTGACAACATTAAAAAAAATTGAGTTACTGATTACCAATTTCTCAAAGATTTGGACCCATTACCGCTTGTCCAATATGCATTCCGTCACGCCGCTTGTTCTGCGATGGCGGCCCCAAATAACATCACCGCGGCCACTGCATTCGATGCGGTGTACCGCTGTCATCGCTACCTGGTGCCACCACCGACATTCGGCACAACCTCTCAGACTCAACGCCGTTTCTGCCTCAGTCCCAATCGTTGCCGACTGCCACCACCTCTGTCAGTAGGCACTCCGTCACTGTCAATACCAACAATCACTAGAACCCTATCGCCCAACCATTATGTCTCTGCCTCCAGTACACACTGCGTCCATTGTCTAATGGATAGGACAGAGGTCTTCTAAACCTTTGGTATAGGTTGTCGCCGACCCTCAAGTACACCACTCTTCCTCCGACGCACATCTAGTTATCGGCATCCCGAACCTACTAAAACACCAGTTTGGCCTCAACCCACCACTGTTGCCATATCCGACTTCATCCACCACAGATCTGACTAGATCGTCACCACCACTACCACCGTCATATCCAAAAATCTCACACCCCACCCCGTCGCCGACATTGGTTCTCACTCCCCACCCATTCTGTCGGTCAGCTCCTAGGAACAACAACCACCTAGTCTGTCGTTCATCTTCCAGAAACAACAACTACCACCAAATACTGACAATAAACCAGCACCCTCGCACCATATGGAAACCCATGCCCAACATGGGATTTTCAAACCCAAAGTTTAATTTAACATAGCTACACAAACCATAATCCAATTACCAAAAGCCCAAAATTAGCCAAACTTGACCCAAATTAGAATGCGACTATATGTGAGGAGTTTAATATTTTAACAAAGCAGCACACTTAGGATTTGGTTCCTCGATCGGAGGGGGTGAATGCGATCCTCTTCATGTGGCTTTTTCATCACAAGTACGGATGCAGTGGTGATCTAGAGAGGTATAAGGCGAGACTTGTAGCTAATGGCACAAATCAGCAGGAGGGAATTTATTGTGGTGAAACATTCAGTACAGTTTTTAAACCAGCCACCATTCGCACAGTTCTGAGTATTGATATGGGTAAACACTAGCCTATTCATCAGCTTGATATAAAAAATGTGTTTCTACATGTGGATTTGAAAGAAACAGTTTATATGCATCAACCGCCTGGTTTTGTCCATCCTGCAATCCCTCAGTATGTATGTCATCTCCGTAAGTCGCTCTATGGCTTGAAACAAGCCCCTCAAGCGTGGTATGATCACTTTGCATAGTATATTTTTCAGATTGAGTTTATATGCAGCAAGTGTGATAATTCTCTATTTTTATTTCATAGAGATAGTAGCATTGCATAGTTGTTATTGTATGTAGATAATATTTTGCTCACTGTCTCATCTGAGTTGTTGAAAATGAGATCATTGTACTGCTCAAAACAGAATTTTCTACGACTGACTTGGGGAGGTTGAGCTATTTTTTGGGATTTTAGTGACTAGATCTGTAGATAATATGTTTCTTTGTCAGCGTAAGTATGTAGAGGAGATTGTGTACATGGCTAAAATGGCTAATTGCAATATCATGGTTGTTGGGGTCCCGTGGATTATACTATGGATTAATTAAAATCAAAAAGTAAAACAACTACAAACAGTATGCTGAAACAGTGTCGAATATCAGCAAAAATGTCATCTGACACAAGTGGCGACACTAAGATAAAACTTAAGAAAAACCTTTGTAAGAGTTTAAAATGCAGCGGAATAAACTAAAGAACACAAAGGTTTAAATTTCATAGGTTATATATTAATATAACTCATGATGGTCAATGACCAAAGGTATTGTATATATTTATATACAATTGAAATATTTCTTCTTTACAATATTACAAGAAGATACCAAAGGAATAAAAAAGGTTAAGTCGCAGATGACTTATGCCTGACAAAATCTATCTAAAATAGAAGTGATCAACACCTCATTACAATTGCTTCAATGAAAGAATAAATCTAGAATCTAGGCAGCACTTGTAATGTCGTACAGAATGTCGTCACAAATACAGACAACGTTGATCCAGTTTTCGATCTTAAAATCTGGAGAGCTCTCTCGATCTTTTCTCTTCTAATTTTCTGGATGTCGAATCCTTGAAGTGGCCTCTCTATTTATAGTATAGAGTTCACTTAAAAGACTCCTCAATTTATTATGGAGGTTGAGCCGAATATGGAGCACGTGGCAGTGGCTTACGGCTGAAAACTCTCCAACAGCGTGGACTATTTTTTCCACGTCTTGCTCCTCAAGTTATGCTTGACTTAGACTTAGTCTTCATCGATCATAATCAGCTCCAATTACTCATTGCTAAGTCAATTTACCATGTGATAAATAAATCACAGTTACCTGAAAACTATCCATGAAGATAGGCAAAACTGTTGCCAGAATGTCAGTCCAAATGTTAAGACATTTGCTCTGACATTTTCTGAAAAATGATATGTTAGGGAAAATGTCATAACACCAATCCTGACATTAACATTTTCTCCTTTTTTGTTTTTCTTCACAAACCTTAAACAGCTAAGTATATGTGATCTAACAATGCAAATTTTTACAACTGCTCCCTCTCAACCTGAAATTGGCATAATGCCAACTTATATAATCCACACGAATCATCATCCAAGCAAAACAAATAAAAACATATTAGTGTCATTTACATTCCAATTTAAGAAAATGAAAACATTATCCCATAGTACAGAACAAAACACATTTCCAGTAACCCTATTTCAACAAGCATCATCATCACAAAGAAGAACTTCTCAAAGATCGTAACGTCGTCAAGTTAGCGGTCTCAATGAAGTTGATAATAGTAGATTCCAAATTTCTTTCTACTTTTTCCGCCTTCACCGCTTGCTCCCCGCACGGCTCCAGGTCTTCGACGAGAACTTCTTTTTCGTGTTGCTGCTCTGCTGCTTTCGGGTTCTTCAGTCTGTCCAGCTTCAGCTCCCCCTGCTTCCTTCTGTTCAGGCTCAGCTCGTTCAGCACCCATATCATCTCCCCCTTTTTGGGAAGAAAGCAAACTCAGAAAGTGAGAGTAGAGCTAGTCTCGCATTGTCAATTTCAAATAGTTATTCATTGATCCTAACAATTTGTCTTACAATTCAATCAGTTGTCATAGGAGATGTTCCTGATTCAGTGTTGCCAAAAATGTTGGGAACATTTTTGTCAACATTTTCTTTCCAAGGGAGATCAATTACTCTGTTGGGGCTCCTTAAAACTGTTTTGCTGACTACATACACCTCAGGCTCCTTTCTGGGCATATCTTTTCTTGGTGTTTTGAAACCTTGAGATGTGAGCACTTTAAAAATTAAAGAGGGGAAAGGTAGGATCGGGCTTGAGTCCTTTTCGTCTAGGTTCACAACCTGTTGGAAGATTGTTTTTCTCAGATCAATTTTTAGCCCTTTTTTCTATCTTATACAATAGAATTGTTTGCTCTATTGTAACAATCGACTCATTCATAGAGGGAAGTCAATTGTATATGAGTATCTTGTGTACAATTGCATACAATGTCGTGAGCTTTGATGCTGGAACTCTTGCTACCCATTTCTTCAACATACCCCCAGTGATATAGTTTATCACTTCATCCCTGTTATTCACAACATCCTGTTCTTATTTTTCCACAATTTCATCACTTAGACCCATACACTGGTTAATCATGGCAGGTGTGAAGTCATAGAACTTGTTATAGAGATAAACTTTGCCAAATTTCTTTGACTTGATTTTCTCCATTTTTGTGTCTAGATTTGCATAAAATAACCTCACAATCTCTTCAACATACGAACATTTGTTATTAACGAAGCCCAATAGATTTATTTTGGTAAAGAAATCCATCAAGTCGTATTTTGTCTATGACGCGGTGTCCACAACTTTTTCAGTTTTGATTAACCTATTTCTGTACCATGACCAGTTTACAGATTTCTTTTGGGTCAAAAATTTGTCCGAGAAAGGACTTACCTCATTCTCTAAATCTGTTGATTTGCTCGATGAGGTTGGAGAAGATACAGGACGTGATGTCACAAGAGATGTTGTGACATTTTCGGCAATATTTGGTATTTCTGCAGAGGATTCTTTAATCACTGACTTTTTCACTTCTTTTCTGGGCCGAAACCTCTTCAGTGGTGTATCATCTGGAATTTGGCTTTCTTCACTTGAGTTCATAGTGTTGGGAACTAAAAGGTTGGAGTATGATGGTGAAGTTGGGGCTTCTTCAGGCTGTTCGACTGATAGTGTTCTCTCAGCATCATCATTGTTGGTCCAACTGAAGTCGGAACTCCTTCACTCACTGCTAGAAAATTTAGGGGCAGTGGGATCTACGGAGGGAGTGGAATCGACCTTTGGTTGTTTTGTTGTTGGTTCATCCCTGCCGAATTCCTTCTCAAACTGTCGATTGGACCTTCTCGTGGAAAATTTTGAAGTCCCTTCCCTCTTCGGTAACTCAGTAACATCGGGGGTTGCATCTACATCTATTGGGTTATTGTTTTCCATGGGTAAGCTGTAGCAAGTGGATCTTGAAACTCACTCACTATTATTTCTCTGCATTGCGGTGGACTTGTACTCATGTGGGTTGGTTCCGGAATGTTTGGTGACATAGGTTATTTATCGATGGATAAAAAAGGTGAAGAAGATGAAGGAGGATTTAGGTTAGGGTTTTTGAGAATTTGGAAAAGTGGAGTGTATTGGGTGCTTTGAGACTTATCAATTGATTCCATCGGATTTCTTATACAAACCGAGATGATGGTTTCCTCCTAAATTTTTTTTTTTGTTTTTGTTTTTGGACGGAAAAAAAACTTGGACTAGAAAAAAAAAACAAATGAAGCTACATTTATACACTTGACAAAATATTTTTGTTTCTTGAATTTAGGAATTTGAATTCTATTCCAATACTTGTTCCTAAATTATAGAAATAAAGATTTCAAAAGGAACAGATGCTCCATCCTTCGGTACCAGATGGATAGGCATCGTAAGCTTTCACTGAGGGGTTAAATCCTTTGAAATTAAAGGAGAATTTATTGTAATTCCTGACAGTAACATGGGCAGACGTACATAATAGGTTGAGTTAAAAATCCGAGTAGAAGATGATCAATTCGAACTTCCACCGGGATAAGCAGGATGGAAAAATGTCTTGATAATTCAAATAGGGTAGTTGAGTCAGAGTTAAGGTCTCTAAGGGATAGGTACCAACCATATGATCCCCCGAGAGGTCACAATTCAGATTGGATCGAGGGCGCAACAATCGTAACTTCTCATCAGAAAGAGGTGGTGGAGATAGGCGCAATGATTGACGTTCTACCAGTAGGGGATTGCAATTTAAAAGTGATAATAGTGGTGTGTATTCTAACAGTGTGGAAAGACCAAGACTATCCAAATACAACTTTAACATTAATTCAGCCGGACTAGTATCAACAATTTGGCACATTAAGGAGAAAAGGTGGTCGAGGCCCCTCCAGTCAGATCCAGCTCAGAGAGATCTAAATTTACTAAGTGATTTTCATATAACACACGGTCACCAAATGGAGGATTGTCGACAACTTAGGGATGAAGTTACCCGGTTGTTGAAAATGGCCATTTATGGGTGTTTTTAACGATCGTGCTAAGGCAAATTTCAAAATAGAGAGGCAAACAAACAGGCAGACCCGATAGAGCCACAACATGTCATAAATATTATTATTGGAGGAATGGATGTTCCAAGAGCATATGTCATGACTATAGGTGTCTATCGGTTCAATCCGGTCCGGACCGGTAACAGATTGAACCGGTTTTTGTCCGGATTCTTGGACTACCGGACCGGTTCCTTACCGGATTTCCGATAGACCCGTGCGGTTCTAGGTTGAACCGGGCGGACCGGGCCGAATTTTGTTTTTAATTCCGAAAATGTAAACTAAATTCAAATTAAATATTTAATATAATATAGTTTTATATTTTAAAATTGAAAGTTAACTTTGTATTTTATAGTTTATATTATAGTTATACTTTTATTAATTTATTAAATTAGAAGACATAAGTTACCAACTAAAAAAACAATAAAAAAAATTAATGATAAGATGTAAACTTTCTAACTTTCATTATTCATAATGCTAAAAAGAGTACATAATGAAGTAATAATAATTTTATTTATATATTATGCATCCTTTTAACAAGTTCTTCGTAATTTATATGTTGATTGGATTGCTCCATAGCCTCTAAATTTGGAGTATTAATTCAAGTTCCGCTTCCGCCGCAACTTGTGCTCCCGCTTTCTAAAATATTGTCGATTTCTTCATCTTCCGCAGATTCAACGTCTTCCAATCCTTGATTTCTTCTCACTGATCTGATCCAATCCCTTAAGCAGACTAACATTTCTAATGTGGTTCCGCCCAATGAGTGACGTGTGTCTCCTATTTGGTCTCATGATTGGCTGAATGCACTTTCAGAAGCCACTGTTGAGATAGGCACATTAAGAAGATATCATGTCATAGCTGCAAGTACCGGAAAATGTCTTTTGTTATCATGTCACCATTGTAAAAGTTGAAAGTTCTTCTTCGACTCCGTTGACTTTTGTAAATAAAATTGTATCTCATCACAATTTCGTTTTGTGGTTGCTCGTGCTGTTGTAAAAGTGCTCCAAATATCTAAAGATTCATTATCATCGTGTTCATCGAATCCTGCAGATGTAGACACAGAAGCAGAACTAGAAGGAATATTAGTAGTATAGTTGTTATTATCAAATAATGTATCATAATATTCATATAATGTAGTTAAATTACTATCAAGTTTACTTATGCAATCAATTGAAGATGGAGTTTCTTCTGGACCTACTTCCATATAACTATATAAATTAAATATTAAATTATGACAATCTACTTTTTTAATATAAGGATTTAAGACTGCACCAATACAATAAATATCGGGAATAAGAAAAAAATTAAAACTTTTCAAACATAACTGTAACTGCAGCTTTATATTTTTTTATTTGATTTTAAACCCCAAAGTAAATATGAAATTTCAGCTATATGAGTTAAACCATTATTAACTATTGGGTAATAAGATCCTGAAAATTCAACAGTAGCAGTGTAAAATTTACGTAAAAAATTTAAAAGTTCAGAAATCGATGCCCAATGTTCGTCGGTTAACATATGAATCATGTTCTTACAATGAGAATTTGAAACATATGTTATGGGTTCTCTATACTTATAATATTCTTTTAAAAATAAATAAGTATAATTCCACCGTATAACAATCTCACCTGACATGAATTTTGGTTTCAAATTAAATTGTTTACATTTTTTTTTAAATTCTATAATTATATTTTTTCTATTTATTAGCCTAAATAACTCCAACAGCTCTTCGGACAAGAAATAATTCAGTTGCAAATAAATCAAGACCACTTTTAATAATTAAATTATAAATATGACAAACACAACGAACATGAAATATATCAGGAAGTGACAGTTCTAATTCCGCTTTTAAAAGATCTACAACAGCAGTATTATTAGATGCATTATCGAATAATATACAAAGTACTTTTTATAAAGATTATAATTTTCAGCAATAGCACAAATAGTTTCGCTTATATATTTTCCAGTATGACTGTGATCCTCATCATACGGAAAAGCAATAATACATTTTTCTATTTTAAAATTTTCATCAATTCAATGACAAGTAATTGTTAAATAATCATTACCGTTTATAGCATGCCCAATGTCTGAAGTAAAACTAACTAGGTATAGAAGGTTAGCGAACAAATATTCCAAATTAATTAGATAATCATTATAAGGTCTAAAAATATCGGATCTATAAGTAGTACGAGGAACACCTTTAAATAAAGGATTATATACTCTTTAAATATATGTAATTAAATATGAAGAAGAAGCAAAAGATAAAGGTAAACAACCTTCGACAACCATTTTGCTAATTCAATGAGATCCTTCTTTGGATCGTAGTTAACAAGACCCCGTTAATAGATTAATATGTTGTTGACCGACTTCTAAATCAGAGACAAAAAACAAGTGTGTCGGATGATCTTTCTCTACATGCCTACCTATAGTGTCCGTCTCCCCGTCACCACCCCCTCTCTTATGTTTATAAGTTTTCCCATAAATATTGCATCTAACTATATCAGTGCCCTCAATTTTATCATAAAAGTTCCACACTTTACTCTTTTTTCTCCTACCCTTTACTTATGGTAAATGATGTCTACCACTAGTAGTACTAACTGTTACATCTCGTAAGTTTAAGACGATAATTAAGGACGTCATTAAGAATTAAGATTCAAATTTTGGAATTAAAGTATATTTCTACATGTTAAATACAGAGTGTTCCTTTTTAAAAAAAAAAGATACTACACATGTGACAACGAGAATTAATACGGGTAGTGGAAATTGTTCCAATGGAGTTACGTATTGGTAACGTATTATATAGAAATATGACATTGAGAATACAGGGCATTATGAAATTTTCGGGAATTAAAAGAAGGGGGATTTGGATTTTATTATTACTTGAGGGGTTCTTAAGAAGACAATTAAGAGAATTGGACCACATTGCAAATAATTTTCATATTTCCCTAAACTTAAACCTCCTTACTTTCCCACACTTCATTTTCAAGAACTCCACTTCACTCCCTCTCTTCCCCATCGATTTCCCTCCCTCTCCCTCAACAAAAAATCCCCATTTTCATGACAGTTGAGGCTCTTTCTAATTCCTTTCTTCCTAGATTAAATTATTCTACAAGCTTCTAAGAAATTAACTCCAAAAACAGTGGCAACGCCACTGGTTGCAGCCGAGAAATGGGGGCTGAAAATCCCAGATTTTGAGACAAATTTCTTAGAAGAAAAACATAAGGGATGATGGGTTAACATTGTAGAATACATGCATGTCAATTTGGAGTTGAAAAAGTGAAGAATTGCGCAAGAAAAGGACCAAAATAGTGGCATTTTTCGCTGGGACAGTGAGCAGATTTTCGGGACTGCTGGACAGATTTTTAGTCAAATTTGGAAGGGAATATCTCCTAGCATATTAGGAGTTTTTGGGTGTTTTGAAAGCCTAAAATTAATTTCGTCGAGTCTAGTTTCCAAAGCAACAAACCACTCGTCGATAGGACACCGGAGTAGAGAGTTATGGACGTTATAAGTTCAGCTGACGAAGCAATGACGAAAAATCGGGACTGTTTTGGGGATTTAATTAAGGTATGAAAATTCTTCAATCTATGCTATAATTGAAGCTGAATATTGTGGTAGTTGAAGTAATGGACTTGTGTTAGGAAGAAATCTTGAATTTAGACATTGCATGTGGATAATTTGAATGTTGTAGCCGATGTTAGGACTAATGTTACTAATCTTGGAATTGTCGTATTCGATTATTGTGTTGTGAAATTCGTCGTTACTTAGCATGTTGTTATTGGAAGAGAATCTTGACATACAAGTTATAATTGTTCATAAAGAACTATTGGAATAAGATTGGACTCTAAGGAATTAAGAAAAGGATTGGTTTTGTAAATATTGGTCAAAGACTTGCTTGAAATTTTTGGATATTATCGCGTCAAGTTAGGGGCTGATTTTGTGAAGTTTAAATGTTGGGAATTTGACTATGAACATGTATATAAGTTATGGTAATTACTAATACATGTCTTAAATGAATTAAAGTGTAAAAAGGGTGTTATGTTACAAATTATAGAACTTGGTTATTGTTGTTGTCATTAGAGTTGATGGATTATTTTAAGATTGTTCTAATATGGACTAAGAACTGAATTGACATGAGAAATAGGTGTAGTAATCACATGGTTTATTGTAGTTGTGATATCGCTTAAAAATAAAAGAGAAGGAATATGTTATGATGACATAAATGGAATATCTGATATTATTGTGGTTATATATTTGAGTTATGACTTGTTGTTGGTATTGCTGGCTTGGTTTGAAATTTGTGGATGTACATATAAACAGGGGAAGTGATGCCCAAATTTCTGTAGAATAGGAAGTCGTCATTCAATTTAACTTACGTTAGGAATCATGGAGTTGACAGGCCTAATGTTATTATTATAAGTTGGAGTATTAGACGAGGCATATTCTAGTAGTGAGTTGGTTAGCTCGACTATAAGGTATGAGAGCCTATCTTCCTTTCTTTTGGCATGATTTTGTGAATTATTGATTCATTCATTCGACATGAATATTATACAAGGGAATGTACGGCGGACGTACATGACTCCTTCATAGTCTTATTCATAGTAATCTGAGTTATGAAAAGTACATGTGATCTTCTTGTAAGAAGTTATTTAATGATTTTAATGAGAGTCAAAGAAATGATTTAAATTGCATACAGTTGCTCATGATATATACTCGTGCTAAGAGTCATTTTTCCACTTCACCGCATCCCGGGCCGGGCAGATTCGTGCACATATATCAGGATGATTCACCGCGTCCCTCACTAGAGGGCCGGACAATTTATGTATATATATATATGATGATTCCACGGACAAGCATCTGTGATGCGGGTACAGATACCCATGACAGTATATTCCACCGCGTCCCTCACCCAAGGGTCGGGCAGTTTATTCATTTATTTACATCTGATGATTTTATGACTAAGCATGCATGAGTACTGGTATGACTCACATTCTTTTATGATACAGTTGACTCTCTACCTTACAGGACACAGTTTTGATCTTATTTACATGATTTCATGCTTACATACTCGGTACATTATTTCAGATCGACTTTTTTTCGTGGGTCGCTCATGCCCGCAGGTTCAGGTGTTCAGATAGGTGACCCTCCAGTTTAGGACTTATGTACAGCAGTTGGAGAGATCCTTTGTTCCGGAGCCAGCTATTTTGGTACAAATCTTCATCTTTCACACTTATGCATATTTTAGGCACGACGGGGCCCTGTCCCGTCATATGTCAGTATCGTACTCTTAGAGGTCTGTAGACAGTTGTGGGTTGAACGTTTGTACCTTATTTTGGGTTGTAATGTTGTTGTACTCTGTGTTGGGGCGTTCCCGGTTATTTCTGTTGGTATCTAGTGGCAGCCTTGTCGTCTTGCTTATTTTGACTATTCATTTGTGTATATAATGTTGGTTGGTGGCAGCCTAGTCGGCTAGCCTGTTTTGTTTGTTGTTCTGTTATTGATTTGACAGCCTTGTCGGCTCGCCCATTTTGGGGAGATGTTGTAAAAGCAGCGTTGTGCTGCCGAAATTCCTATAGATCTCGGTATTAAATGGATTAAAGTGACAGGTCAGTAATGACGTCCAATTAGGACGTTTAGTCGCGGTCCGTCGGGTCGGATCGTGACACTAACATTGACAGAAGGCACACTAGTAAGTGTAGGAGTTTCAGTTTCAATAATATTATCTATATGAACATTATCATATTCATTATCTTGTATTCCAAAATCTTCTTGCATTTGATCATAATCTATATTTTGATTAGATGATGAAGTAGAACCTTTAGATTTTTTACCCCTTGAAATAGATTTACCCATTCTCTTTAGCCTATCCATTATAAAATATTTAATTTAAATAATCAACAAATAAATATGACAATTTAATAAAATAATTAGAGAATGAAACGAGTGTACCAAACTTCGGGATTCATAATTCAATTGAAAGTCGAAGCTCAAAGTCTTGCGTCTTGCTACTTTAAAAATTAATAATAATAATAATAATAATAATTTGAGAATTGATAATAGAGAGAATTAAGAGAGTATGAGAATTGAGAAAATTGTAGAAATAATTGTGTGGTAAAAATGAGAAGAATATAGAGTATTTATAGATTTTTTAAAGGGTAAAAATGTAATTACTAAAGAATAATAAAAAAAAAAAAATTAAGGCCAAACGGTCTAAATGACCGTTGCAACCCCACCGACTTCACGGGGTAACAAGACCGTTGGAAGAGAGCATTTTTTTCCGTTATCGTTAGCGACGCGTCAAGTTTTCATTATTACCGTCCGACGCCGGATTTTACCATAACCCATGCGGGTTGGGGGCCAAACAAACCCCCAACCCGTTAAAGCTTACCGGTTCGGACCGGACCGGGTTCGTTATCGGGTCGACCGGTCTGGTTAACGATTAATCCGGACCGTTAGATGGGTATAGTTAGGGGTGGGCATATATCGGTTCATACCGATTTTGTATCGAAAAATTTCGAACCGAAAAAAATCGGTTTTTAAAAAAAAAAACCGAATCAAACTATTTTTTTTAAAAAACGATACGTTCGGTTTATATCGTCGAACGTATCGGATACATCAGTTTTTTCTCCTTGGCCGTGACATTCACACCTAATTACCACGAAATTTGGACGTTGAAATGTATCGTATATCGTGAGATATCTACTAAAGAAAAGGAAAAATTAGAAATCGATTTGGGGGAAACGTCAAATCGATTGGGAAGACGGACGTTTTCGCAGAAAGAAGGCAGTTTGGAACAGCCCCGTCTCAAAAAAATTATGCGAAATCAAAAAATAATTGGGTCAAACGGACGTCCGAGCACATAGTTATGACCGTTTAAAGTTTCACAAATTTACAACTACTTTCTTGTCTCCCTAATTAATGCTTCCGTGATATGTTAATCAAGTTCGACTTCCATAAAAGCTTCATAGATTGACTTCAATGGCTATGATTTAAGAGATAGTAGTAGCCTAAAATAAAAAATAAGATTAATTACTAATATGCCCGATTTTTTCGATTCGGTTCATACCGGGAAAACAAAACGAACCGAAATCGGTTTTTTTTAGGTTCGATTTTTTCCAAAATCGGTTTTTTTCAGTTCTCCGGATTTTTTGCCCAGCCCTAGGTATAGTCATGACCGCAAAAAAGATGAAAGTATCGATAATTTGTGAAAAGAGATCTAGTGATTTCTTGGAAGAGGAAGAAATTTCATTCAACGATGAAAACGCGAAGGGCATCATTCAACCTCACAATGATGCGTTTGTAATTTTTGTTTAAATTGATCATTTTCAAATTAAGAAGATTTTAGTTGATCTGGGTAGCTCGACCAACATCATCAGGTGAAGGTGGTAGAGCAAATGGAAATGCTGGACACGATTGTTCTAGCAGTCCGAGTTCTCAACGGATTCAATATGTATAGTGAAACTACGAAGGGGAAATCACTCTTCCCATCAACGCAGCCAAAACAATCTGTCAAATGAGGTTTTACATTATCGAGGGGAATGACATACAATGTACTATTCGGCAGACCCTGGATACACGATATACAGATTGTGCCATCAATGTTGCATATGATGTTAAAATTCTCAACTCTAGAGGGAATTTAGTAGATTCTAGGAGAGCAGCCAGCTATGAGGGAGATGTTTGTGGTAGAAGAATCAATAGAAAAACAAAAAGAGGTAAAGGATAAAAAGAAGGGTAAAGGAGTCGAATATCAATTACAGGATTCAGGCATATCAAGTCCGAAGAAAGAAGAAGGTGAGAAAGAAAATTCGAGGAATAATATGATTAATATCGTGTCCCAATGTCGTTTATGTTGCCAGACGATTCAGACGTCACGATGTAAATCATAGAAGAATTTGAGCAATTGATATTGTTCATGCACCTGCCAGAAATAAATGTATACCTGGGCATCGGGTTATCCATGGAGCTCAAGCTTAAACTAATTGAATTTCTTAAATTTAACGCTGATTGTTTTGCTTGGTACCATTTAGACATGACAAGTATCCCACTGGAGATCACAACTCATAAGTTGAGTTTGGATCTGAATCTCCCTCCGGAGAAGAAGAAAAAGGATATTTATAGATGAGTACAAGCATGTGTTTGTTAAGAAAGAGGTAACAAATTTATTAAATATAGACTCAATATGTGAAGTAGAATATCCGAATTGGCTAGCAAATGTGGTTGTTGTGCCTTAAAAATGTATCAAACTAAGAATGAGCATAGATTTTAAAGATTTAAATAAGGCTTGTCCAAAAGACTCTTCTCCCATACCGCACATCGATCTAATGATTGATGCTATGACATGGCATGAGATATTAAGTTTCCTTGATGCTTACTCTGGATACAACCAAATAAGGATGAATCCGAAGGATTAGGAGAAAACTTCTTTCATAACTAGGTATGATACTTATTGATATAATGTAATGTCGTTCGGTTTAAGAAATATTGGGGCAACATATCAACGCTTAGTTAATCGTATGTTTGAAAACTAAATAGGCAATACAATGGAAGTTTATATTGATGATATGTTAGTTAAGTCCCTGGAGATAGATGACTATTTAAAGCATTTGCAAAAAATATTTAATATCCTCTGAAAGTATAACATGAAGTTGAACCTGGAGAAATGCCTCTTTGGAGTCGGATCCGACAAATTTCTAGGTTTCTTGGTTTCAAATCGGGGATAGAAAGCAATCCGGATAAAACAAAAGCTATTGAGGAAATACCAGAGGTGCTAAAAGACGTAAAGGTAGTGCAGAGTTTAACCGGAGATTGGACACTCTAAGTCGATTCATTTATCGATCTTCGGAGAAGAGCCACAAACTTTTTTCATTACTAAAAATCAAGAATGACTTCGAGTGGACTCTGTAATATCAACAATCATTGAGGGATTTAAAGAAGTACCTGTCCAGTCCTCCAATATTGCATAAATCGAAGGCAGATGAGAAAATGTTCTTATATCTGGCAGTATCAGAAGTAATTGTAAGTGTTGTCTTGGTTCGATAAGAAAAATGTACATAACTTCTTATCTATTATGTAAGTAGAACATTAGCTAGTGCAGAAAATAGATATCCTCACTTAGAGAAATTTGTGTTAGCTCTGATAATGACTGCTAGAAAATTAAGGTCATCTTTCTAGTGTCATCATATTTGTGTAGTAACAACCTATTCGTTAAGGAACATAATGCATAAATAGGAACTATCAGGCAGGCTATTCAACTAGGCGGTAGAAATTAGTGGATATGACATAGAATATAAACCTAGAACAACTATAAAATCTCAGATTTTAGTAGACTTCGTAGCAGATTTCACTCCCGGAATGATTCTCAAAGTGGAAAAGGAACTTATAATAACTTCGGGAACAACCTCGACAATCTGGACCTTATATACGAATGGAGCATCAAACGTAAAAGGGTCCGAATTAGGGGTATTGCATATAACACATGCGGGGATGTTATTAGACAAGCGTTAAGAACTGTCAAATTAAATAACAATAAAGCCGAGTATGAGGCTATGGTTGCAGGTTTAGAATTGCCAAGGAGTCTGGGAGCAGAAGTTACTAAAGAAAAGTGTGACTCATTTCTGGTTGTAAATTAAGTGAACGACGTATTTGAAGTAAAAGAATAAAGAATGAAAAATGTATTTAGACAAAATTTAAGTATTGTTCACTGGTTCAAATAATAGACTATGGAGCATGTATCACGTGAGTAAAACAGCGAAGCGGATGCTTCGACAAACTTGGGATCTTCCATGTAGGCTGAGAAATTTAACTTCAGAAAAGTGGTGCAACTCTTGAACTCCGCAATTGATGGTGGAATGACGAGGTGAATTCCTCAAGCTTGACTTGGGACTGACGGAATAAATACATCAATTATCTTCAAGATGGGAAGCTATTCAGGGATCCAAATGAATCAAGGGCTCTTCAAATAAAGGTGACTAGATATTGCTTATTCGATAGACAGTTGTACAGAAGGTCCTTCTATGGTCCTTTATCAAGGTGTTTGGAGTCTGGTGAAACGGATTATATGATGTGCGAGGTTCAATAAAGAATTTATGGCAATCATTCAGGAACGGAAGTGTTGGTCCAAAAATTTATTAGAGTCAGATATTACTTGTCATAGATGGAAGAGGACGCCATAAACTTTGTTCAGAAATGTGATGAATGTCAAAGGCATGCACCTATGATTCATCAATCGAATGAATTAATACATCTGGTCTTGTCATCATGGCCTTTCATGAAATGGTGAATGGATGTTATAGGACCGTTGTCATTGACACTTGGAAATGTACGCTTTATTTTGTTTATGACTGATTATTTTTCAAAGTGTGTTGAAGCAAAGGCTCTCAAGAAGGTTAGAGAAAAAGAGGTCATCGATTTCATTCGGGACCATATCATATGCCGATTCAGAATACCGAAGGAAGTTACATGCAACAACGGTCGTCAGTTCATTGGAAAGAAGATAAAGGGTTTTCTCGATGGATTGAAGATCAAAAGGATAGTATCGGCTCTGTACCACCCAAGTAAAAATGTCCAAGTAGAGTCAACAAATAAAACAATCATTCAAAACTTGAGGAAAAGACTAAAAATGACAAAAGGCAAGTGGAGATAAATTCTTTCAGAGGTATTATGGGCATACATAACGATCCTGAAAGATAGCACCGGGGAAACATCATTTTCTTTGGTTTATGGTGCAGAGAGGCTTTGATTCCGATTGAATTTGGAGAACCCGACTTAAGATTAAGCCTTTCGAATGAAAAAGGCGAATAATTAGGCTATGGCGGCCAAGCTCAACTTAACGGAGAAGCATCGAGAGTTAGCGTTGTTGTGGCTGGTACCTCAGAAAAAAAAGAATGTGAAGATATTACAACCTACGAATGAATCTTAGGCACTTTCAAGTACGGGACTTGTTTCTACGAACAGTAACCCTCAACACTAATAAACCTAATGAAGGGAAGTTGGCTTCGAATTGGGAAAGACCCTATAAAATGTCAGGAATAACCGGAAAAGACTCATACCAGTTGGAAGTCTAAGATGGACAAAAGTTGCTGAATAATTAGAACATCACCCCTTTGAAGCAGTATTATTGCTAAGGTATGTGTTCGTTAAGTGTTTGAATTACCTTTGTTCCAAAATTACTAATTTGTATAGGAAATAAGTTGGAGTTACAAGGTAATATTCAGAGGATTAGAACTAGGTCTAAAAATACGTGTTGCACTCTTTTTTTCTTAGCCCGGTTTTTATCCCGAAAAAGGTTTTTTCGGCGAGGTTTTTAATGAGGCAATAATGTAAGGTGTGTTACTAAATAAAAGGTGTGAATTATTATCGGATAAAAACACTGGAAACTGCCTGACAATCGAAGACCAAAATAGTATTTGAGTTCTCATACTTCATACACTAGGAAAATTGCCATACCCTTGGATGAGAAGTGAAGAAAGTTGAAGACAGTTTGCAGTTGCTACGAATTCGAAGGTTGCAAGCTTTAGAAATTTTTAGTTGAAATTCGGTAAAGGTAAAAGATCGAATGAATCTTTCCCGAATATTAGTGTTTACTATGTAAAGTCAAAAAGATCGAATGAATCTTGCCCATTTATTTCTCCAAGCAAAGTATAAATAAAAGTATACTTCATCCAAAATTTTGCCCCGAAGGTTTATCCTCATGATTTTAATTATCAATATTTCTCCATATTATTGCTGGAATCAGTGGGCTTATAAGATAAAAAATATTAAGTCCTTAATTGAGATTGTCATCGATAAAAGAAGTCAGAACAAAATGAATAATGGTCTAAGACATGTTTCAAAGGCATAAGATCAAATGAGTCTAGCCTATTTTAAAGACATTGAATTGTCTAAAAAGTTGAGAATAAATAAAAAATTCTGACAATGATGCCAGAAATTAACAAGAGACGTCTTGTTAATAAGCATAGAAATAAGGCCATTATTTTTAGTCATCAAATGACCCAAAACCGGAAGAAATTTTACCCGATTTAAAACAAAATAAGTGAATGTTTGTTGACAATTATTTAAAGTCTAAAACCGGAAGATTTTTTCCCGGTTTAAAGTAAACCAATTAATGGTTTTGCTAAAAGGTTAAAGTCTAAAACTGGAAGTTGTAATGTGCTCGATTTAGATTAAGTTTGATTTGTTAATTATTGAAAAATAAGAAGGCAGTAAGGATACAAAAAGTTAGGAAAATTTGAATCAAGTCAAAAGAAAGTTTGATATATTTCATTCATAAGCAAAGACGAAAAATGGCCAGAATTAAAAAAAAGTACAAAAAGGCATTACACCCTGCAGATCACTCGGACTTAGAGTTGAAGTCCTCTAGGTCTTCTTTAGAGCTAGCGTTCATTCAGCGGAGGGCTTTGATCTCAAGTTCATTATCCTCAACAATCTTGATGTCTAAGTCCATGATCCCATCATGAACTTGTTCCAGGGTAAATTTGCGGACATTCCAAGCTATGTGCTCAGTCTTCATCACCGTCTGAGATTCACCGACCACTAGATCAACACGATCTTGGTTTCATTCGGCCATGGCTTGGTCTCGTTGAGCATAAATCTCAGCATCCTCCGGGTAATGGCCTCGAGCTCAATTCTTAGTTGCTCAATGATTTAGCTTGCTGACGGACTTGATCTTGAGATATCTCCAAGTCTTATTCAAAATTCTTCTTGAAAGCAGCATGCTTTGCAACTGGCTTTACGTCAATCATGGAGAGCTCGGTAGTAAGGAGGTCAACTTCGACAAGACTTGTTTTCCTCATTAGCAAGCTCGAGATCATTCATAGCTCGGAGGTAATCTCCCCTTAAACGGTCCAATTCTACCTTAATAATGGACAGGTCACAGACAATTGCTCGTCTTTTTGCCGGAGACTTTCCTTGAGGAATGAAATTTATCTCTTGGGCATCTAGTTGACCCTTTAAATCCTCATTTTCCTCGAGACAACGAAGAAAACATTCCCCGACCAAAATAGAATACTTCGTAAAATATATTTTGCTCGTGTTTGAATAAAACAAAAAAAAGGAAATGAGGAAATACGAATTTATATTTAGAAAACGTACTCGGTTAGATGCATGCATTCCTTCGTTTATGAGGCACTTCCATGAGACCTCCTTCATTTTGTCATTATCAAACTTTGATATCAAGGGCCTTAGGTAACTTGCAACCCCTACTGGCGGAGACAAGAATTCTATGTCTTCGTAAAAGGAACGAGTTACAGTCCTCAGCCTGGGAAGTAGAGTGATTTTTTAGAGGGTGAGATGATGAGTAGAGTCTCTGCGGAATTGGCAAGTGTGAAAATCCAAAGGCGTTCACCGAAGGCCTCGAGTTTGTGGCATTAGCTTCACCAAGAAAATTATCAAAGTCATTTTTGTCAAAGATCGGAGGAGTATTTGTTGTTTCGGGTGGAGAAGTTGAAATCCTTGGACTCTTTGACAACGAAACCTTCTCGTCTGTTGCTTCATCATCATCTTCAATGATAACAGTGGTTTGAGGCATTATAGAAAAACAAGGAGAACAGTTGTACTTACGGTTCAAATTCAATGTCTCCGGAAAGGGCATGAACTTTTCTAGAATGATTTCAGCAGTGGGAACTGCTACGAAATGCTTCATCCAGCCTCGATCTTCATCGATGCTGGAGAGGATGAAAAAATTTCCTCGCTTTGATAGTTGGACGATCCCACCACGAAAAAACTTTGGAACGTATAAACGGATCAAGTGATCCAAGGTAAATTTAAGTTTGGCCTCTTTAGCCAAAAATCGAAGGCAAGCAATGGCCCTCCATATTAACGGACCAATTTGTGCAAGACACACGTTGTAAGTGTTGCACATTTTAAAATCACATCATCTATCAGAGGGTCGAATTTGAGAGTAAAGGGGTAAGTGTAAACGTTGTAATATCCTGATTTGTGAGTGGTAATGTCATCATTAGGACCAGGGTAACAATTTGGGAGAGCTTTTGTCAACCGCGATCACTCTGAACTTTGTCTAGAACGAAAGAGTTGATGGAAGTCGAGTAGTTCTTTGACATTTCACCCCGACCACTTTTGGAAGTGGCGGCACAAACATCAAATTCGCTATCGAAGCAAAAAATGGATGGAAGTATGTTGAAAGCTCTAGGCTCATGGAGCACGAGTTTTAGAAGAATCATCGGCACCGACGGCGTCAGTAGTTGCCGGTGGGGAATAAGGCAATTCAGGCGAACAGAAGATGGAAAGGTAAAGATTGAGATTTATTTAGACAATTGAACGAGAGAGAAAGTAGTTTATTTTTGTAGAATGTTAAGTGGAGAAGAGAGGAAGGGTTTTATAGTGAGCAGGTCATCATTACAAAGACCTTTCGATGTACGAACCGATGGGGCAGTTCAATTAGAGAGTGACACGTATCCGGATTTTCAGAAGGATGGGACGTGAGTCAGAGTGTGGAGAAGAAGAAACTTCCAAGAGAAGGCAACAAAATGATCATTTCCACTTTCCGTCACTTTGGTAAACTTTGATTCGGGAAGTGTGGCGATTATTTGTAGACGGTGAAATCCGACATGACATGTGGCAAAAATAGAATGAGAGTTCGAGGTGGATGGATAAATTCAGTTGATACCAGGTAAAGTTCCGGAGGCATCCAACGTATATCCGACTCGGATATGGCGTCAATCGTTACTCTTTAGTCATTAAGAGGTCATTATTAGCATTGATGACATTTAATTTGAGAAGAAATCTCGGGTCTTAATACATTTAGTTCATATCTATAAAAGAAGTTCAACCTTCATGTTGGAAGGGGATCATATTCTCACAATTTATACTTTACAGCTCTGCTCATTGTTCTTCATTGTTCTTGCTTTTTGCTTTTAACCGAAGTTCTCTATATTTTTAGAAGGATCAGCCAACTCGGACCAATCTTGCTCAAAGAATTCATCCGAATCCAAGGCGAACCATGCTAACTTTTTACTTATTATTTCTATTTGCTTACTTATTATTAATTGGTCATTATCTTATACAACAAGTCACTCCTTGTATCATTAAAATCACTAACAAATTTAATTGTACATTTTTGAGGTAAACAAAGATAATTAGATATAGTTAAAGAGCTAACATTTGAATAATTGAATCACAAATTAAATTTAGAGATTTTAGGCTCTAAACGAAAAGTTAATAGAGGTTTGCATGATTGAGAATCATTTATTATCTAGTGAACAAAGTTGGTCAACCCATAACCTGTTGCCACAGTATAATTATTTGAGCTAGATATAATTAGGATAGTTTATTGGTCCTGCTGACAGTATAATTTTTATGCCGGATTTCAGTTTATTGGTCATGCTGAACTAGTTTTAGTTTTTTATTTAATTTTATTTTAGTATTGTATCTTTACCTTTTCCGGCATGACAGTATAATTTTATGATCTTAATACCAAAGGAAAAGGTAACGAAAAGATATGTGTAACAATACTAAAACAAAATTAAACAATTTTAAATTATGATTAGCTTTAAGAATTATAATTTATACTAATAATTTTCATCATTTAATTATGATTATCTGATTAATATATGCACAAGATCTCTTACATTAATTTAGTTGATATCGAATAAAAAGGGTTTAATCCTCTTAGGTAGAAGCAGAGTCGACTTTGGATTCGTGTGAGGTGTGTTATCGCATAGTAGCTCCTGAAAAATGAAAAAATTTAGGGTCCATTTTTTTATTTTTTATTACGAAAGGATCGACCCTGATTACACCATGTCCCCTATATGGTGTATTATTTTGAAAATGATATGACCAACTTGGATTGGAGCCACATATCCATTTTCTTGAAACTCGCAACAATCTACGAAACTGTTGGAATAGTTTGTCAATTCTTGTTTTTTTTTTTTGGTAAATTGTCCCTGCATGAACTAGAATCATACTGCTTCCTCAAACTTTACAATCAATTTATTTATAGAGTAGTATTTAATTTGAGTACTCATAGTTACAAATAAAAATACTATGAGCTTCCGTGCAGGATTACTTTGTCCACATGGCACATGCCACTCATTGTGTCAGTCGGTACCAAATCACTTCATGATAAATCTTAGTCATTAAATTTGCAAATTTTTAGAACTTATCTTCTATATACAAATTCCACAACGTTAATGTAGAATATGTAGGTTCAAATAACATTTCGCATGTTTCCTTTTTTAGTTAGACACATGTAACTTTTAGAACTGAACTCCTATACAAAGTCCCATTTGAATGTCTAATAGCCCGGTGTTGGTATTAACATGTACATACATGTATCTCATAATTAAAATATATTTCATACATTGTATAATAATTAGTAATATATAATTATAGTAAATTTAGGATCCTTATTGGAATAGGGCTCAATGAAAATATATGTATGTTCTAGAGACAATTTGTATTAGGACAATATATACTTTATACACATTCATATTTATATTAATAATGATTAATATTATGGCATTTGCATTGTTGAATTATTAGTTGATTGTTTATAATATTCTATAAATGCATCCCTAGAATTTGCGTGGTTATTAATGATGTGAGAATTAATATTATAACGTAACTCTTAAATAGTCTCGACTAATGATCATCGAGATTGAGATATCGATGATATGTGATACGTCGACATGTGGTCTGCATCATATCCTTAGGGGATGTAGTATGTCTCACTTGCTACGAGTTATGACAACTCGTGATGGACGCATGGATACTTGTTGAAGTATTGGTATACCCTGTTGATGCACTTTTGTTGTATATGTCTGAAGTATCATCGGTGTGTGGGAGATAGAAGTCCTTAGACTTGAATTCGATATCACCTTGTTTACGGAGTAATGTACTTTGATCCTGTCATAAACTCAAATGCCTTATAGGTTGAGACGCGACTTGTTTTGGGTACATTACGAAGTGAATTAAATGTTGTAGTTGAGTCAAGATTAAGATTCATTCCTCGAATATATATTCGAGAGAACACTCAGATTCTCATATGGTATTAGGTTGACTAAGTCTTTGGCCAACACAATGGACATGTCTTTGATATGGTCTTGTTGTCAACTAATATAGATGAGGTATAATGATCAAGCCATTTGGATAGACACTTGACAAATTCTAAGCTTGATTGAGTGTGTCGTGAATGAAAGGATTTTATCTTCCCACATAGAGGTTCAGTTCACAGGTTACGTGTAACTATACTTTACCTATTGAGTTCATTTTCCGGCGCAGTCTAGGAGTTCCATGTAGACTCTAATGTTATTAGTGTCGACATATAAAGGCCTGAAGGGTAACACCAAGTGAAATGTTTCATCGATTCAAGGATGTAATTAGAGAATATCAATATATATATATATATATATATGTTCGGTTGATGACCGAGACATTATAAAGAAATGAAAACAAGGCAGAAAATGGGACAGGACCGCGGCGCTGAGGCGCGTCCAGAGGGTCTGAATGTTGGCCTAGTCTGCTGAGGTTTTAATGGGCATTTGGGGAACCCTAGTTGTCCTCTTCAGTTATAAATAAGACGGTTCCCCTTCTCATTTCTTCATCCCAAAACCAAGAGAGTATTTTCTTCTAAAGCTCTGCTGGAATTCCTAGCATTTCAAGAGTTAGAAATTACAATAAAGTTTTAAGAACTTGCAAATCAAGGAACATTTGCGTGCACACCCTCGGCGTACACCAAAAGCTTAAAGATTCCGATATTGCTACAAAATGTAAGTCTTCGTTCGAAGTATTACATTTTACTTTGTGCTTTACATTATATAATCATACTACAGTTTGACCGTCATGTCGGGTTTGAACCATAAATTTGCTGCGTGTACGAACCCGACAAAACGCCTACAGTGGTATTAGAGTCTGGGCTATTTTGTGTGATTATATGATGCATATTAATGAAAATATGGGTTAGGATTTATTTAGATCTAATTTTATGTCATTAATAAACTTTAAAATCCTAAATCTTTAGAACGCATAGTCCTTGTAACCGGATCTGTTAAAACAATTAGTAATCGAGGAAGTCATACCGATCTAGCTCTTCTAAGTTGATATGCTAATCCAGTTCGTTTAGAGCATGATGCATTGAAACGAAGAACGAGTAGGAAGGATGATGGTCGATAAACGTATTGTTTGATGGTGAAGGAGATACAAGTGATAGATCTGAAAATCTGACCCTAAACCAGTTTTAGGAGTTCGGATTTTCAATATTTACATTTCTGGAGTTGAGGCGTCGTGGCTCCACGATGGAGCGTCGCGGCTCCTGCTAGGGTTTTGGTGGCGGCGTCGCGGCGCTGCCCTGATGACGCCAGAGGTGCCGCGGCTCTGTTCTAGAGCGTCGCGGCGTTGTCCATCCAGAAAGCTTAAAATTAATTTTCGGACTTACGGCATCTGAGGCGCCGCGGCACCACCTGTTAGGGCCGCGACGTTGATGAGAATTTTTTGAGTCCGGTTATCGCATGGTAGCGCACCACTAGTTAGTACGCGTGGCGTTGACGAGATTGTTTCCGTGAACATCGCTCGAGGCGCGCGCCACTGTTAGGTCGCGCCGACGACGTTGATTTAAAAAAAATCGAAATCAGAAACTGAAGTTTATAATATTCAGATTTTGAAGTTTTCAAAGTGTCAGAATCTGAAAATATAAGTTTTAATTGGACAAATTTGGTCATTTCAGGCAAATCTGTAATTAAATAAAGTTTCTGAAAATTGGATTTTAAGTTTTGGAAATTGCAAATAGGTCCCTGAAACCTGAAAATATTTTCTGAGAGTTAAAATTATATTTTCTGAATTTAATGGGGTTCAGTTTAAACTTTTAAATTCTTGAGGGACTAAACTGTAAATATTAAAATTTTGCAGAATTCCTGAAAATCAGAATTTTAAAATCAGAAATGTTTAGGGACTGTTTGGCATAGACATAGATTTTAGAGTTTAGACAAATAGACTCATGATTATCATTAATGATATATTAATGTATAATATACAAATGTACTAAGTGTTTTGAATGTGAAGCATTTAAATTATTAGCATAGCGTCCACATTATTGTCTGGGTAGGTGGCGCCTAGTAATTGTTTACTTTGAATGACCACAATAACTGTTTGGGTAGGCGGCGTCCAGTATTTGATTAAAATCATCTTATATCATGCCTAATGGGTTGATGGTTTCCCATCTAAATGTGTTTAGAAATTGCATGATAGGATGTCATATGATGTATGTCATATTTGTTGATCTTGGTTGAAATCTCTGAAAACTGAAAATGTTCTCCAAACATTAAATACAAGTCTAAATTAAAACGCGTCGTCCATTATAATTGTTAGGGTGCAAAATCCTTTTCGGCGATATGAGTATTTATGCCAAAGCATTTGCTCTAAGTCTACGAGGACGCATGCCATTTCATAGATGTGTTAAAGTAAAAGTAGATGATTAACTTTTGTAGGTATTTACACCAAAGTGTTTGCTCACAAATGTCAAATTTACTTAGGTACTTAAAAGCAATCGCGTAATGGGGTTGGCTTGTTTAGATGAATCTTGGCGCCAAAGTGTCAGACTAATCTAAAGACACAAGATTAAAATGAAAGATATTTAATCAAACCAAGAGTTGCAAATAAGCTTTGTAATTGGTTGAGGACCTACCGAATGTGCTATTGAAGTTATCAGCCAAAGCAAACATGGATATAACATATGTTTGGATATTGACCATTATGACATTAAAATATTTTAGGTTTGTATTCTACTTTTGGGTCGTAGAAGTATGCAAAATAGTGGGAGCTAATTAAACAAAAGATCATGTTAAATTAGCAAATAATGAATGTATATAATTAGGAGAATGAATTTTGATTGCATTTTCATGTATATCTATATCTTTAGATCTTCATAATGTCGAACTTCTCGTTGAAAATGCTAATGGAATCAAACAGATTGACTAGACCCAATTTTATCGATTGGCTTAGGAATGTTAGGATCGTCCTGAGATAAGAGAAAATTGGGTATGTATTAGACAAAGTATTCCCTACAATGCCTGCCGAAAACTCTGTCGAGTATGTCACCTTTGATAAAGTTGCTTATCAGAAGCATTATGATGACGCCACTTCGGCACAATGTTTGATGTTGTCTTTTATGTATCCTGAATTACAAAGACAGCATGAGCACATGGGGCCCAATGAAATGTTAGAACATTTGAAGAGTATCTATGACTCTCAATCTCAGACCATGGAGTATGAGCTGCTCATAGAACTCTTTAAATGTAGACTCAATGAAGGGGTACAGGTGTCTCCACATGTGCTGAAAATGATTAGGTTGATCGAAAGGTTGGCCTCCATTGAAATAAAGTTTCACGACAGAGTTGTCTCCACCCTTATCCTGCATTCACTTTCACGTTCGTTCGAGAATTTCATCATAAACTATAATATGAATGGAACTAAGGCGAAGTTGTCGGAGTTGCACAATATGTTGAAAACCTTCGAGTCTTCGATCTCCAAGAGCAAACCTGTCCTCATAGTTGACTCCTCTAGTCATCCCAAACCTAAAGGTAAGGGACCACAGAAGAGGAAGGGCAAAGTTGTTACTGCGCCAACAACAATCCCAAATGAGAGGCGAAGAAGAAGAAGAAGAAACTCCCGGCAACGGATGTGTGCATGAACTGCAAGAGGAAGGGGCACTGGAGGAAAAATTTTACTGCTCCAGGAGGAGGGAAGGCACCATGTGCTCCATCCTCTAGTGGACAAGGTATGTTTGTATTTGAAATAAATCTGTCTATAAATGATTCTCATTTCTGTGTACTAGATACCGCTTGTGGCTCACATATTTGTACAAATATGCAAGGGCTAACTGATAGCAGGAAGGTCGGGCCTCGAGAGGTGGACTTGCGCGTCGGAAACGGAGCACGAGTTGATGCTGAATGCGTGGGAACGTATAGACTAGATTTACCTTTTGGTAAAGTTTTAACGTAAAACAATTGTTTTTATGTTCCCTCATTGACGAGGAACATTATTTCCATTCCTGTTTTAGACACTGAGGGTTTTTCCTCAAGCATTTCTAATGGCAATATGATTTTGGTTTATGATGAAGTTGTGTATGGAATTGCGCCTCTTATGAATGGATTGTATACATTAAACTGTCGCAGGGAAATTTTCAATGTACAAAACAAAAGAGTTAAGATAAGTTATAGAAATTCTACCTACCTGTGGCGTTGTAGCTTGGTCATATCAATCAAACGAGGATAGAACGGTTGAGGAAATTAAATTACATTGAACAATTGGACTTACAATCTTATGGTAATTGTGAATTCTATTTGAAAGGTAAGATGACCATTAAACCTCTTTCTGGAAAGGGGATCCGTGCCAAGGAGGTACTTGAGTTGGTACATACTGATGTATGTGGACCATTTTCGACTCAAGCTAGAGAAGGCTTCTCTTACTTCATTACTTTTACAGATGACTTGACAAGGTATTGATATGTGTATCTTATGAGACACAAATCTGAGGCCTTCGAAATGTTTAAGGAGGTTAAGTGTGAGGTGGAGAAACAACTCTCAAAGAGTATCAAGACTCTTCGATCTGATCGAGGAGGTGAATACTTAAGTAAAGAATTTCTAGATTACTTAAAGCTACATGGAATTCATTCAGAATGGACACCTCCTGGAACACCGCAGATGAATGGTGTTGTCAAGAGGAGTAACCGAACCTTGCTCGACATAGTTCGATCCATGATGAGTTTTTCAGCTCTACCTACATACCTTTAGGGATACGCTATACTAACCTCGATATATGTTCTGAATAGAGTTCCTTCTAAATCAGTTGAAAAGATGTCATGTAAGGTATGGTGTGGCAAGAAGCCATCACTTAGACATATGATGCCCTGGGGTGTCCTGCATCTGTCAAGAAGTTGATCACTGATAAGTTGGAGTCAAAGAGTGAGAAATGTTACTTCGTTGGTTATCCAAAGGAAACTAAAGGTTACTATTTCTATCTTCCTGGAGAAGATAAGATAATTTTTTCTAGGAACACAACTTTTCTTGAAGATGAATATGTCTACAAGGAAGAGAGTTGCACAGAGATAGAACTTGAAGAAATTCAAGAACAAAGTAACATAGAGATTGAATCATTGCCGGATGATAAAGGCAATAATTCAGTGGGAGCTTTTGGAGAAGATTGGGTACTCAGGGTACGCCCTTCGGCCAGTGGGAGTGCTACTAGGAGTAATGCAGAAATGCAAGATCCTCCTGCACATCCCTTGGGAGCAAGTGCACCAGTTGCACCTCCTCCCATCCAGGAAAGACATGAAAATGATATTTCTGAAAGCTCTAATGTTGGTGGATCAACCAACGCACAAGAACCTTCTCACAATCAGAATGTACATGTAACTGAACTGCAAGACCCTTCTCACAATCAGAATGTACCTGTAACTGAACTGCAAGACCCTCAACTCTGTAGGTCTACTAGAACTCATCGTCCTCCGAAAAGACTAAATCTACTTGTGAAAACACAGAATGCGTTAGATATTCCCGATGATGATGAGCCTACAACCTACAACGAAGCAATGCTAGACATTGATTCGAAGAGATGGCAAAAAGTATGAAATCCGAGATGAAATCTATGTATATCAATCAAGTGTAGAACTTGGTTGATTTGCCAAATGGAGTTAAACCCATAAGATGCAAATGGGTCTTCAAGAAGAAGATTGATGCATTTGAAAAAGTTCAGACTTATAAGGCTAGACTAGTGGCTAAAGGTTTTAATCAGCGTCCTGGTGTGGATTATGATGAAACATTTTCACCTATTGCTAAGATTAAGTCTATTCGAATTTTGCTTGTGATAGCTGCACATTATGATTATGACATTTGGCAGATGGACGTCAAAACTGCATTCCTCAATTGTAATCTAATTAAGGAAGTGTATATGAAACAACCCGAAGATTTTTCATCCGAGTCCAGACCAAATGTTGTGTGCAAGCTACAGAAGTCCATTTATGGACTTAAGCAAGCCTATAGGATTTTGAATATTTGCTTTGACAAGGCTATCAAATCTTTTGATTTCGTCAGAAGTAAAGAGTATCCTTGTGATTATATCAAACGCAAGGATGAGGGTATTGTCTTCCTTATTATATATATTGATGACATATTAATAATGGAAGATAATAAGACTCGCATGCAGTCAGTTAAGGAATGGTTGTCCAAAACCTTCATGATGAAGGATTTAGGTGAAGCCTGCTACATTCTGGGAATTAGAATCTATAGAGATAAACCTAATAGATTGTTGGGGCTTTTACAGTCAATCTATATAGAAAAAGTTCTTAGACGCTTTTCAATGGATAATTCCAAGAAAGACGGTTTTCCAATGAGTCAAGGCATCAAGTTATCTAAGAAGGGTTGCCCTCCTAGTGTTGTAAAACTTGAGCGCATGAAGAGGATCTCATATGCTTCGGCTATATGATCAATCATGTATGTCATGACCTGTACTAGGCCAGATGTGGCCTTTGCACTTAGTATGACTTGCAAGTTCTAGCAGAATCCTGGTGAGGAACACTGGAAGACAATCGAAAGTATTCTTAAGTATCTCAGACGTACTAAAGATTATTTCTTAGTCTATAGTGAAGATAATAAGTTAGTTGCCACTGAATATATTGATGCTAGTTTCCAGACAGATGTTGATGATTTCAATGGAGGAGCAGTGAGCTGGAATAGTTCCAAACAAGCTACTACTGCTGATTCGACTACTGAAGCGGAGTACATTGCTGGATCGGAAGCTGCTAAAGAAGTTGTCGCGATTTCTGAGTTCCTGAAGGAGCTAGGGGTTGTTCCGAGTTCTAGTTGTCCAATAACCATTTATTGTAACAACACTGGTGCGATTGCACAGGAAATGAACCAAGATCAACAAACAGAAACAAACATGTACCGAGGAAGTACCACATTCTCAGTGAGATGGTGGAAGCTGAAGATATTAGATTAGATTATGTTCCCACTGACAATAATCTAGCAGACCCGTTTACTAAACCATTAAGCTTGGTTAAGCATAATGGTCATTTTGAGAACATGGGTATTAGATATGTTGGTGATTGGCTCTAGGCCAAGTGGGAGATTGAAAGTATATGTATGTCCTAGAGACAATATGTATTAGGACAATATGTATTTTATACACATTCGTATTTATATTAATGATGATTAATATTATTGTATTTGTTGAATTATTAGTTGATTGTTTATAATATTCTATAAATGCATCCCTAGAGTTTACGTGGTTATTAATGATGTGAGAATTAATATTATAACGTAACTCTTAAATAGTCTCGACTAATGATCATCGAGATTGGGATATCGATGATATGTGATACGTCGACATGTGGTCTGCATCATATCCTTAGGGGATGTAGTATGTCTCACTTGCTACGAGTTATGGCAACTCGTGATGGACGCATGGATACTTGTTGAAGTATTGGTATACCCTGTTGATGCACTTTTGTTGTATATGTCTGAAGTATCATTGGTGTATGGGAGATAGAAGTCCTTAGACTTGAGGTCGATACCACCTTGTTTACGGAGTAATGTACTTTGATCCTGTCCTAAGCTCAAATGCCTTATAGGTTGAGACGCGACTTATTTTGGGTACATTACGAAGTGGATTAAAGGTGGTAGTTGAGCCAATATTAAGATTCATTCCTCGAATATATATATTCGTGATAGCACTCATATTCTCATATGGCATTAGGTTGACTAAGTTGTTGGCCAACGTGATGGACATGTCTTTGATATGGTCCTGTTGTGAACTAATATAAATGAGGTATAATGATCAAGACATTTAAATAGACACTTGACAAATCCTAAGCTTGATTGAGTGTGTCGTAAATGAAAGGTTTTTATCTTTCCACATAGAGGTTCACTTCATAGGTTACGTGTAACTATATTTTACATATTGAGTTCGCCTTCCGGCGCAGTCTAGGAGTTCCGTGTATATGTAAAGGCCTGAAGGGTAATACTAAGTCAAATATTTCGTCGATTCAATGATGTAATTAGAGAATATATGTATGTTCGGTTGATGACCGAGACATTAGAAAGAAATAAAAACAAGGCAGAAAATGGGACAGGACCGCGGCGCCATGGACTCAGGGCCGCGGCGCCAAACGTGCGTCAAACGCCGCGACGCATCCAGAGGGTCCGAATGCTGGCCCAGTTTGCTTAGGTTTTAATGGGCTGGCCCATTTGGGGAACCCTAGTTGTCCTCTTCAGCTATAAATAAGAAGGTTCCCTTCCCATTTCTTCATCCCAAAACCAAGAGAGTATTCTCTTCTAAAGCTCTGCTGGAATTCCTAGCATTCTAAGAGTTAGAAATTACATCAAAGTTTTAAGAACTTACAAATCGAGGAACATTTGCGTGCACACCCTCGGCGTACACCAAAAGCTTGAAGATTCCGAGATTGCTACAAAATGTAAGTCTACGTTCGAAGTATTACAATTTACTTTGTGCTTTACATTATATAATCATACTACAATTTGACTGCCATGTCGGGTTTGAAATATAAATTTTTAAATTCCGCTGCGTGTACGAACCCGACAAAATACCTACATTCCACATTGTACACTATATATATTTGTATTAATGAGACAGACTATCCAAGGGAGATTAATACAATCTTACATGGTATCAGAAGTCAAAACACAACAAACCTAGAAAACCTAAAAGGTTCCCGTCGGTTGTCGGTCCCCCCCCCCCATTTTTCTTGATTTTGGTGTTTGTTTTTATCTTTACCTGAAACCAAGTAAATGTCAAACTTTTCTTGTTCTCAGTCCTTTTCTTGCTCGTTGCCTGAGAAAACCTTTTCTTATTCTCTGTTATTGTTCTTTGCTGTTCTCGAGGAAAGCAACTGCTGCTGCACAATTCTGCGTTTGCAGCAGACCAACGGCCATACAATAACAACCCTCCCCCTTCTTTTTATTTCCTGTCTCAGATTGTGTTCCGATCAGACCCCCGCAATTTTGTCTGTCCTCCCCTTATATTCAGAAGACCAGTGTGCGGAAAATTATTTGGTCTATTTTTATATATTTTTTCTCTTTTCGGAAAATCTTTTTTTCATATCCACTGTAATGACTCCTCCCACATCTCAGGCAGCCTACTAGTCCGCCACGGGCCAGTCATTGTGCCACATCGCTCCCACCTTATTTCCTGGAGCTCCAACAGTCCGCTCCAGACCCCTCCCAATCTAATTTGGACCCGGCGTTCATCACTTTAACTTTTCGGCAGCCCGATAATGCGTGGTATACGAATATGGCCGCCTCGTCTCACCTCAACAATTATGGTAATCTTCCTCAATTGTGAAGTTTAAATACTCCACAATCTATTATGGTTGGAAGCGGACATCACATTCTCATTCAAAGGTATGGCCACACCCTTACCCCACCACCGCATCCCAACTTCTCTCTTAAAAACGTCTTATATGCCCTACACATAATTTATGTTATAAAAGTTACCACCGATAATTTTGTCTCAATTAATTTTGACCCATTTGGATTTTCTCTAACGGACTTCCGTATCGGAAAAATCCTAATGAGATGCAATAGTGAGGGGAACTATATCCCTTCCTACCCACATCCGCTGCTAGTGTCACTCCTTTCACCGATCTAACAACCATATCTCCCTCAACGTAGACTTGGACACCCAAGAGCCTCTGTTTTTAATTTTATTAGAAACAATAATTTAATTTGTTGTCCTAATGGAAAAGTTGCCCAACATTGTCTTTCTTGTCCCTTAGGCAAACTTATTCGCCTTTCGTTTCAGTTTTCTTCAAGTGTTACGTATTCTCCCTCTGACATTGTTCATGCAGATTTATGGACATCTCACATTACTAGCTCACTAGATCATAAATTTTATTTCGTCTTATTAGATGACTTTTCTCACTTTGTCTGGATCTATCCACTTAAATTCATGGCTGAAGTGTTTGCCAAGTTTCTTGCATTTCGTGTCTATGTCAAAACACAATTTGAAAAAGACATAAAATCGCTTCAATGTGATAACGGTCGTGAGTTCAATAATTCTGCATTTTACAATTTTTACTCTACTAATGGCATGGTTTTTCAGTTCTTGTGTCCCCACATCTCCTCCCAAAATGGCAAGGTCGAACGAATCATTCGCACTATCAATAACATGGTTCGTACGATCCTATTTCATGTCTCTTTCCCCTTCATTTTGGATCTATGCTGCGAAAATGGTTGAATATATTAAATATTTGCCCACTCAGACTCTCCAAAATAGAACATATCAAAATTCTATTTCATAGGATCCCAACTTATGAGCACTTACGAATTTTCAACTGCATGTGATACCAGAATTTTGCCTCTACGGCCCCGCATAAACTTGCACCCCGCACCACCCCTTGTGCGTTCTTAGGTTTTCTGCTCAATCATACGGGATATTTGTGCTACGACTTGTCTTCCCGCAAAATCATCGTCTCACGTCACATCACGTTTGACAAAACAATATTCCCATTTGCAAATATCCAAAAATTCTAGAATTCAGATTACATATTTTTATATGAGTCTGACATATCACCACTTCTCCGCCTAGCTCTCAACCACATTTTCACTGTTCTGGCACCACCACTACAACAATCCACAACCACCGCTGCCACATCTCCACCACATCTGCCTACCACATCCACCGCCGACAGTCCGACATCCAACCACTATGTCAGTCTCGTCGACGTCTCCAACAACACAACCATCTTGTCAGATGCCTCCAGGCTCCGACCCACTACTGCATCACCAACCTGACGACATTGATATTGAGGTCACCCAGTGTCACCATCACCCACTGTTGCTCCTCCAATCGACCAACCCAACGACCAATTAACAATTCTACAACACCAAAATTTAGTCTTCAATCCATTACCGACACCTGCACCGGAATCGACTTCATCCCATCCCCATGATCTGACCAGACCTCTCCCTTCACCTGCCTCAGCTCAGTCACCAGACACAATCCACCCAAACTCATTCCCCATCACCTCAGCGCAGACCCTCTCACCCGTCAATTCCCCACAGATACTCAGCCCATCCACTGACACAAACCCGACATACCACCAAAATGTGATCACGATGCATGTAACTTTTTCTTCATAAATTCATAGACAATGGTGACCTAGAGCGATATAAGGCAAGATTTGTGGCTAATGGCACAAATCAGCCGGAGGGTATCGATTGTGGTGAGACATTCAGTCTGGTTGTTAAATCGTCTACCATTCGCATCGTTCTTAGTATTTCTATGCGTAAGCATTGACTCATTCTTCAGCTTGATGTGAAAAATATATTTTTACATATGGATTTAAAAGAAACTGTTTACATATACCAATCGCCTGGTTTTGTACATCCAGCAGCCCCTTAGTATGCATGACATCTTCGTAAGTCACTATATGGTCTGAAACAGTCCCCTCGAGCGTGGTATGATCGATTTGCACACTACATTATGCAAATTGGGTTCGTATGTAGTAAGTGTGATAATTCTCTATTTACTTTTCATTGAGGTATACTTATTTATTGTTATATGTGGATGACATTGGGGATATCAGTGACTCGTTCTGCAGATATTATGTTTTTATGTCAGCACAAGTATGCAGAGTAGATATCGTACAGAGCTAAAATGATGAACTGCAAGATCATGTCCACTCCGATCAACTCTAAATCAAAGCTTAGTGTTGTTGATGGTAACCTAGTGACCTTTACTCTTTACATGAGTCTTGCAGGTGCACTTCAGTATCTTACTTTTACCAGGCATGTCATCTCTTATGTTGTTAAGCAGGTATGTTTGTTCATACATGCCCACAGGGAGCCTTATTTTACTACTCTTAAACGTATCATTTGATATGTTAAGGGCACACTTGAATATAGATTACATCTATACCCCTCAGCACTGATCAGGTTGTTATCATATACGGATGTTGATTGGGCAGGTTGTTCGGACAAGCGACGCTCCACCTCCGGCTATTGTGTGTTCTTAGGGGATAATCTCATTTCTTGGTCTGCCAAGAGCCGGTCCATCCTATCTCGTTCGAGTGCAGAAGAAGAGTATAGAGGTGTTGATAATGCGGTTGTTAAGATATGTTGGCTATAAAATCTTCTTTTGGAGCTGCAATGCCCTTTGCGCAAGACGTCTTTGGTTTACTGCGATAACATATCCTCCATATATTTATCTCATAATCCGGTTCAGCATAGATGAACCAAGCACATTGAGATGATATATACTTTGTCCGTGAGAAGGTTGTCCTTGATCATACCAAGGTGTTGCATGTGCCTTCTTCATATCAGTATGCAGATATATTCACAAAAGGCCTTCCTAGACAGCTCTTCCTCGACTTCAGATACAGTCTTAGCGTCCGATCTCATCCTGCTCCGACTGAGGGGGTGTATTAACGTGTACATATAAGTATCTCATTATTAGAATATATTTCATATATTGTGTAATAATTAGTGATGTATAATTATGATAGATTTATGATCCTTATTGTAATAGGGTTTCACATTGTACAATATATATATATTTGTATTAATGAGAAAAACTCTCTCTTGGAGATTAATACAATCTTACCATGCTAATGGCTTAAAGAAAGTCTTTTTTGTTTTAATTTGATGATTAGACACAAACGATAATTTGAAATCAATTTGATTAAATAATTAGTATTGGTTTTATTTGGTGTTATTAATAGCCAATTACAAGTTTCAATGGGAACGACACTCTATCTCATCATTTTATAATCTCATTAGTTTCAAAATATTTGTCTTACGTTACTTTTTTGTCTTTTTCAAAATATTTGTCTCTTTCCTCTTTTGGCAACTCTTTAATTCCAACTTTCTACGTGACTTGTTTATGATCATAAAATTAAATGATATTTTAGTATATTCTTCATATATTTAATTTAAGATCATATGATTCAAAAATTTCGTTACTTTCTTAAACTTCGTGTTAAGTCAAAACCAAACAAGCATTTTAAAATAGAAAAAGTATTTGTCTACCACGTATATTTGTGTAACAAGTCACATATATAAAGCTTTTAGTATAGTGGTAAAAATAGTTCAAAAATAGTATATATGTCTTTATTATATATTTTAAATCTCCTTATTATTAAAATACATGGCTCCGCCACTATTATTAAACACATATTCACTTAAATATGTTTTCCATGGGTTTACCCAAGATAGAGATCATATATCCAACTTAAGTATACTCCTACTCCCTTGGGGAAAAAGGCAAAATCCCTCGCTTACAGGCCCCCTACCTCCCGGCCCGACAGAGATTGGTGGATGATGTAAATCATGGTGACTCAGTGGTCCACTAGGTGAGAGACACAATGTCTGGTGTCCATAAGGAGTCATCCCGCACAAAGAAAGAATGAAACTCCCGCGGCTGCCAGAGCTCGAACCTGTCTACTTGGGGTCAATCTATCACCCTCTATTCACTTTTACTTATCCACACACTTCTTAAGAAATAATAAATGAAGTGTATATTTTATCATGATACTCATATTAATTAGTGCATAGTTTTAATGAACTTAAAAAATTATTTGAAATAAGTAATTAATAATATGGATAAAATAAGAAAAAAATTATATTTCTCTTGATATGTTAAAAGTGATAAATAAAATGAAATTTTATTTTTAATATAATGAACAAATAAAAGTGAAATAGAAAATATTTTTTTTAAGTCAGAGGGAAGATCCAAGATGGTCTAACTTTTAGAAATGAGATGCTGGCATTGGACTACTCGTTTAACTTATTGCTTTTAAAATACGGAATCTCTTCATCACAATTCACAAGCATATATAAATACCCATCCCATCCCTACTCTCTGCTACTCTCTTGAGCTTTTGGCATTTCATTTGTCCTTTTCGGGAATAAAAGAGAGTGAAAGGGCTAAAAGTATCACACAATAAAAGATGGGGAGAGCTCCTTGCTGTGACAAAATGGGACTGAAGAAAGGGCCATGGACTCCACAAGAAGATCACATTCTCATCTCTTTCATTCAAAATAATGGACATCCCAATTGGCGTGCCCTTCCCAAACTAGCTGGTAATTAATTTCCCTTCACAAATCTATAAAAAAAAGTGCACTAAGCTCTCCTCACAAATCTATATACCTACTAATTTCTTCAGCCATCAATTTTCTTTTCCTTTTTTTTTTGAAAATATGAGGAAAGTTGGATAAAATAATGATTTCGAGTTCTTAATGAGTATGATCTTATTATAGACATAATTTTTTTCATAAGTTTGTTGTTTTTTTATTTTCCATCCGATTTCTGGATTTATGCTTTGAAGCCCCTATTAATTCAGTTTCCCATTACATAAGTTCATGGAAGGAAAAATGCTCCCTGGCTATCAGGATATGGTCTTTCACATCGCATATGGTCATTAGTTCAGTTTGCTTTTGTTTTTCCTTTCATTCATAGAAACTTTAATCTGAAGCCTCTAATTAAGAATGAAGGAATTTTATTCATTCCGTCACAATTTTTAACTATAGAAACTATGATTTAATTTATTGAAAAGTTACATAGTTCCATGTAAATTTATTTATTTGCATTTTTGTATTACTTAGGACTATTGAGATGCGGGAAGAGTTGCAGACTCCGGTGGACGAATTATTTACGTCCAGATATAAAGAGGGGAAATTTCACCAAAGAAGAAGAAGACACCATAATCCAATTGCATGAAAACCTTGGCAATAGGTTAGTTTTTTTTAACAAATTTCTACTATACATAGTATTTTCTTTTAATTGTTCATTTTAAAGCCATTAAAAACACCCGAAAATAAGGCAATGAAAACGATGACAATTAATGATCACAGACCTTACTTTAAGTCTAAATATATTTTTAAGCCTATGGTCTTGATGATCACATCCAATAATGCCTAGTGTGCTGATGATAATCATTACTTAGCATATTAAAGAAAAAACACATTTTCATTTTTTTTTCTAAAGGCAATACCGTAAAGAATGAATCTTGGGCCTAATTCAACCCCAAAAGCTAGCTTATAGGGTGAGGATTGTCCAAATTCATATAAGAAGTCCATATTCTCATTTCATATCCGATGTGAGACTCTTAACACTCTCCGCACGCTCAGACTTTGTTAACTGGAGTGTGGATAATATAATTTGGGGGCCAACATCGGTGAACAAAGAATTGAAATGAGTCTGGCTCAGATATCACGTAAAGAATGGATTTTGAGTCTAACTCAACTCCAAAAGCTAGCTTATAGAGTGATGATTGTTCAAGTCCATATAAGGAGTCCATGTTTTCATTTCATATTCGATGTGTGACTCTTAACGAATACCTTAGCTTGTGAATTATTTATTTTCAGAACTTTTGTCTTTACCTTCAGGGAGTACTTTTTTAGAATCGAAAAGGAAAGATTTATAAACAACCTGTCTTGTATTTTCTTATTTTTGTATCCTTTTGTTTCTATCAAGAAATAATACAAATAGAGGGGGAAAAGATTCGCTTAGACAAGTTGGTAATTAAAATATAACGTAATTGATGTCATTTGTCAATCTACGCATCAAACTGCAAGAAAATATATGCATATGGCTAATATCTCCTTAGGTTTTTATGACACTATAATTAAATATTAAGCACTATGTTAGTCCACTTCTCTTAATCTACAAATAATTAACTTATATACACATCGAAAGTTTAAGCAAAATTTACAGTATCAACTTATTTTAATCAGAGCCAAATCTACAGTATAATTTATTAGTTCACATGAACTCAATAACTTTGGCCCGTCAATCTCATATATGTAATGTATTAAGAAATTCATTAAATATTTATAAATATTTAACTGTAAATTAAATTATTACTATATATTAACTCGAGGTCGATATAAAAGCTCATATATTTCGAATCCTGCATGCTCTAATTTGTGTTGGAGTAGTAGCTAATCTGTCAGTTTACTAATTTCAATTTTTACGGATACTTTATCTTTTAGGTGACTTAACCGTATAAAGATGGATGTTCTAGGCTACCGGATCTCTAGAAGTTAAACTCTTGCTTATTTGTTAATCTAGCTCCTTGCTAATAATTTTTTTTCCTGAAATGTGCAGATGGTCGGCAATAGCAGCAAGATTACCGGGACGAACAGATAATGAAATAAAAAATGTTTGGCACACCCACTTGAAGAAGAAGCTCAAAAATTATCAGTCTTCTCAGAATTCCAAAAGACACTCCAAGATTAATCACGATGCCAAGGGTCCTACTACTTCTGAATCCTCCAATAATTCTGATTTTTGTACTAATAGTAGTACTAAATCACAAAAACAACACATTAAAATTGCCCCTAACTCGCCACAACTTTCATCTAGTGAAATATCAGATGTGACATTAGTTGATGATGATCATCAAATGGTGAAAATTAAGGAAGAAAAAATAGAATCGTCATCGGATTATTTTCCCGAGATCGATGAGAGTTTCTGGACGGACGAATTGTCAGCGGAGAATAATAACTATGTTATGGCTGCTGGTCATGATCAAGAAATACAAGTTCAATTTCCATTGTCCAGTGTGACGGAAGAAAATGTGGACAAGTTTACTACTAGTACAAAAATGGAGGAGGACATGGACTTTTGGTACAATGTTTTCATAAAGACTGGTGACTTGCCAGAATTGTCGGAATTTTGAGGGGTCTCATTTTGATCCTTATGTAAATTTGAGGTTAGTGGTATTCTAGTTAATAATAGGTTGCAGGAATTTTTGGAGTCGGCAAGTTTGAAACTTTTATGTTTGTTTAATCTTGACTATTATTAGGAGCGGACCCAATAAAAATAATTCAAGTTGGTTGGGACCATTAGCTTGAACTTTTCTTTCACTTAGTTTTATTGGGCAGAAGTAGAAGTGGAGTGGCGATGACTTAGCAAATTAAGGAAAATCATATTTAGAGAAATTTTGTTGGAAAAACACTAGTGTCAATCCTCCTAACTTAGCTTAACTTTTGTCAAAATGGTGTGTAACATATGACATTGAATTTTTTTTATGTATACTTTGTCCCCTTTTTTTTTCAGTAAACCATCTCAAGTCCCCAGTTGGGTCATTGAGTTTATTCTCATAGCACAAAAGAGGTTACAAAGAGAAGGACCAAACCAAGCCTCTTCATTACACATTTGATAGGCATATTGTCTTGAAACAGCTGACTAATCATACCTCCATAAAGAGGTATTAAATAACAAATAACTGGAACCTAAACAATTGTTCCCTAACTAATGAAATCTTTGACAGAGAAGAAACCATTTCTAGGTTTAATTCTAAATTACATCTTCCTTCTTGATCATTCTTCAGTGCCGCTATCACCTATCTTGGAATGGAGATAGCTTCAGTGAAGAAAGTCTTCCTCTTGGTACTTTCACCCCAGTTGGCCAACAAATCCGCTACTGTGTTTACTTCCCTCCAAATATCTTTGAATTCCACTTCATAATTTCTTGCCATTCCCCTTATCTTATGAATCGAATACAGAATCTGCCAATTCTGTTTTGATTCATCAGTGACAAGGGATCTAACAATCTCAGAATCCATCTCAACAATAAGGTTCCTTATATTGTTGGTTTTGCACAATTTAATCCCCATCAGCATAGCTTTTGCCTCACCTATATTATTAGAGCATCTTCCAAAGAAAGCCGAGAAAGCCATTATGTAGTTTCCATTATGGTCTCTCACAACACCTCATCCTCCTGCACTCCCCGGGTTTCCTTTGCTGTAACCATCCACATATAATTTGAAGCATCCTGGTGCAGGTCTCAGCTAGCTCACTGTTTTGATACTTAAGACACTGTTGCAATCTTTCTATCAAACACATGTTGCTTGTCCAGTCACTTTGAAGTTTTTTTTTTGGATATCCAGGTTTTCGGCATGCGCCAGACTAGTCCTGGAGGTAGTAGTATATGTCCCTCAACACTACTACCAATAAATCGCGGGATGTGCTCCAATAACCAGGGTTTGAGAACGGACAACTGATAGCACTACAAGGATCAACCCCAGAAGAGAGCAGAATGCTCTCACTGGGAATCGATCCCGCTGCAAGTGTCCAGAGCACCTTAAGCCCCCCTCCTTTGCCATTGGAATGTGCCCCAGGGGACTCACTTTGAAATTTGATTGAAGGGAAGGTAGTATGTAATAACATGTTCATTAGATAACAAATACTATGGATGACTTGCCCAGCATCAGCATAATACTTGGTACCTTCAAACTTATAAGAACACCTTGCCTTCCATATGTGTCAGCATACCACTGTAGGGAGACATTGCAAAACCACTTCTTGTATTTTATTCTTTCGCTTGGTTAGCCACCATCTCATAACCATAGCCCTCACTGTTCCCTGTTGAATCGTGATTCCACAAGAATTGCTAAAAAGGGACCAGACCTCTCCTGCTATTTGACTTGTGGAGAATAAATGATCAATTGATTCACAAGAAGCTTGGACATAACAAGTGCATAGAAGTGCATTGTATCTTAAACTTTTTAGTGACAATCTCATTTGTTGGTAGCCTTTTTTCAAGTAATCTCAGCATGAAAAAAGAGACTTTAAAATGACAGGCTACTTTATCGCGATCCAGTGCGGAGACCGAGTATCGAGGAGTGGTGTCTGAGTCATGGTTGCATAACCTTTTATTAGAGCTTCACTTTCCTATTCAGAAAGCTACATTGATCTACTGTGATAATGTTAGTATCGTCTACAGCGCACTAAACATATCGAGATGGATATTTACTTTGTTCACGAAAAGGTAGCTCGTACACAAGTACGTGTCTTACATGTCCCTTCAAAGTACCAAATTACTTACATCTTTACTAAGGGTCTTTCCTTGGTTCTGTTTGAAGATTTTAGGGGCAGTCTCAGTGTACGACAACCACCCGCTATGACTGCAGGGTGTGATAGAAACCACCGTGTATCCCACACGGACAAAGTGTATATTTAGGATATTTAGGTTTCTTACCATATTTTGTAGAATTCTTGTACAGCTATAATTATGATATTAGTATTATAGTAGGAATATAATTTTTCATATTTAGAAATTGTATATTGTATATATAGACCTCTTCATTAACGAAAATAATCAATGTATTATTTCTTTGCATGGTAAGTTGAAGGTGTTACAAACACTAATATGTTTGAAGTAGATACACTATTGAATACAAATTAAAGACATTAAATTTCGCTGTTGTAATAGCCCGAACTGGAATTATCAAATGAAATTAGTAAGACGTTAGAAATTAAATTTCGCTGTTGTAATAGCCCGTCTTTCTTCATTGATTCAATCGATGATATCACATTTCAAACCTTCTCGAGGTGCCAGGATTGCAGCATGTACCGATGGAGTCATCCTTTACGACTAGAGTTACAAACTAGAATTGAAACTCTAGTTGCATTCATCCAATTAATCTCTACAACGGGTGATTGAACGAAAATATCACTTTGTGGTTTATAAATTAACATATAATAGTTATTTTTACAACACAATCAAACTATAAAATTTTATCAAAAATACATACATCAAGAATCAAAATAATACAATTTCACAATCGAGAATAGAAAATTTACCGTAATGCTATCTTCGAGTACATTCAACAACCCGATTATCTCCGAAGACTTGTTTATAGGCATGGAACTTGTGAAATACATAATTTAACAAAGACTGACAAAAAATTGCATGAGGAATAATAACAAAAATGAGTATGGTAGGGTAGAAGATGACAACCTAAAATTTGCAGTGGAGGAAAACTAAAATTGATAATTTTGCCACTAAATAGATATTTTACATAATCAACATATGTTCTCGCCCCGGATTATGTTCTCTGCCGTTGTATCGGCTGACCGAATCGGGAGACAAATTAATTCCTTAACTTAAGCGATTTAGGTTGAAAACGGAACTCTCCAGCAATGGGTTCCCCAACTACTCCAGAAAGCGTTAGGGCGGTGTTACGAGTGAACTAAGAGGTAAGAAATATGAATGCAGCTGAGTACACTAAGTTAAAGCAAAGGATAAAAATAAAGATAGATAAAATTTAAGTTGTTTGATTGATTGACCACTCGTATATACAAAGAATGTTCCTATTTATAGTACAAAAAAGGGGAAATTGTACAATCGTGCCCCCTCCATGTCAGTCATCAAGTAACCCACTAAGTTTAATGGTCGACTATGGGGGAGGTGGTGCCGATGTTCTCGCCCTCTACTCTTCTTGCTAGGATAATGACCCTTTCTTTCAGCTGTTGTTGGTCGTTACCACTTTTAGGGGTCTAGAAACCCTTTTGACTTGATCGTTGAGGCGTCTGCATCTAAGTGGGTCCGAGTCGTACCTCTAACTAACAACGTCGGCTAAGATTCCTTAGTAGCCGATGAAGTTCTTGTAGTCGAGGGCTATGAGTAAATTAACTCCAGAATAGTTTAGTTGTCACTGAATTTCGGCTAAACACTTAAATTATTTTTTAGTGTTAACAATTGCCCCTACATTAACTCGAGTGTGACTGTCGAGTTGGTGTATCCGAAAGTAGCCATCGTTTCAATCTGACAGTCGTGCATGTCACTTCAACCGTCTCTTCTCCAGTGCATGCAATGATGATTTCTTCTGAATTTGGGTTTCCCTTCAACCGATGTGTCTTTATTACCACGAATCGGTTCCAAGGTTGCTGTCTATTCACGCATGTCCCAAATCTAAGGATAGTACTTTTTAGATACTTGCCATTTACATTTCTATCCATTTCTTCATCGTGTATGTTTACTAGTCGATATGCACTGTCGGCGATCCGCTGACTAATTATGAAAGGTCTTTTCCAATTTGGTGACCATTTGACGAATTTACGATCTTTCACCCCAGTCAGCAAAACGGTTTTCCAAACCAAGTCTTCTCCGGCAAACCTCTTGGGCTTGACATGTTTGTTGTATGCTTTAGCCATTTTATGTTTACCAGCTTCAATTTTCTCTAGGGCCATCAATCGATCCTCATCTAACTGGTCTAACTTCATTAGCATGGCCTGTTGATACTCCTCTAAACTTAGAGAGTTTTGCTTGGCCACCCGTAAGGATTTGACATTAATTTCCAATGGCAACATTGCATATTGGCCATAGGTTAGCCGATAAGGTGTCATCCCGGTGGTTGCAGATTTAGAATTCCCGATTGCCCAAATTGCTTCATCCAGGGTGAGATGCCACATTCCTGGATCTAGCCGATAGGAGAACCTCCACATTTTATCTCTCGGATTTGTTATCGTGATTCCGACTCCAACTCATTTCCGGGTTCTAGACCCGTCAAAGGTTAGTACCTATAGCACGACATCTATACATGCAGTGGGAGGGGCACAAGGATCCTCCATGTCCACACAAGGGTGTTCTGCCAAGAAATCGGCTATTAGTTATCCTTTGACGGCCCTGAGTGGCCTATACTCGAGTGAGAACACGGTAAGCTTGATTTCCCATTTCATTAATCGACCTTGCAAGACAGGCCTATTTAGTAAGTACCAGACAATATAAATTTTGCACATAATATATATACAACGTGAGGCATTAGATAATATTTGAGTTTTGTGCAAGCATAGAACAAAGACTGACAAAGCTTCTCCAAGGAAATATATCTAGATTCATCATCGTTGAGCATTCAGCTAAGATAATAAACTGATCTTTCAGTTCCATCATCGGCCTCTTGTGCTAGCAAGCAGCCGATAGATAATTCTGCAGCCGAAACATACAATGTCAACGACTTTCCTGGCACGGGAGGCACCAGTATGAGGGCAGTAGCTAAGGCCTTTTTAGTTTGATCAAAGGCCTCTTGTTGTTCCAGGCCCCATACTAGCTCTTCTGACTCTTTAAGTAAGAGCAAAGGTGAGAAAGCCTTCATCTTGCTAGCTGAGTTAGATATGAACCTCCTTAAGAAATTGATATTTCCCAATAAGCTTTGTAACTTCGTCTTTGTCTTGGTTGGTGCGAATCCCATTACTGCTTTGGCTTTGTTATGATCTATCTCGATGCCTTTATTGTGTACTAAAAAGCCAAGGAAGTTGCCAACTGATACTCCGAACATGCACTTGGCTGGATTCATTTTAAGATTATGAATCCTCATTTTTTTAATACTTGTTCAATATCGGCTAAATGATCCTCGAAGTCCTTAGACTTTACTACTATGTGGTAAACTTCCATAGTCTTGCCAATCAAGTCATGGGAGATAGTGTTCATTGCCACTTGATAAGTGGCATCAGCGTTCTTCAGACCGAATGACATAACTACCCACTCGTAAATGCCCAATGCTCCTGGACATCTGAAGGCGATTTTGTGAATGTCATCCTCGGCTAGCGATATCTGATTATAGCCAGAGTATCCATCCATGAAGGTCAATACACCATTAGTGGCTACTGAGTCTACTACCATGTAGGCTATTGACATGACGTACTCATATTTAGGATTGGCTAGATTTAGGTTCATGTAATCAATACACACCCGCACCTTGTCATTCTTCTTCTTGACTAGTATGATGTTTTCCAACCATTCCACATACTTAGCCATCCTGATAAAACTGGCTTTCAGCAGTCGTTCGATCTCAGCTTTGATTTGAGGCATCAACTGAGGGTGATACCTTCTGAGCGGTTGTTTATGAGGTTTGAAACCCTCTTTGATTGGAAATTTGTGTTCTGCCAAAGTACGTGCCAGCCCAGGCATCTCATGGTAATTCCATGCGAATTAGTCTTTATACTGCAGTAGAAGGGCCGTTATGACTTGTTTCTCTTCTTCCTTCAGCCAGCCACTAATATGTGTTAGCCGAGGGCTTTCTTCAGTTCTGTTAGCGATGTTTCGACTGCTCACGCAAGCGCACGTATCGTTCACAAGTAATATAGTCTGGTAAGACCGAATATCGCCCACAGAGACTGGTTTCTAAGTACCGTCCATCTATTTTATGTTATCTATTTGGCAATCGATATTTGATTGAGGTTTTTATTTAACTACTAAAATAATTGCAAGATTTAAACCAATAAAGTTGTAATCAGTTATGAATGAATTAGGGCTTCCAAAATTCTCGATTATCCACTTTATTCAATCCTTAATGCGACTAGACTGATTCTTCTTCTTCTTCGTTAAGATAGTGGTTAACTAGACTGTCTTATATTCTGGTTAGGACATATAATCACTCAACCCCAGTGCAGAACCCTTCTATATTTCTATGATAGGATTTACCACATAGGAGGAAGAACAGTAACCTATAATGCTACACAAGTATCAGGGTACTTTCGTCCGCGATTTTAACCTATGTCTAGTCAATTACAGCTTATCCAAATCTCTCCTTTCAGATTTTGATTCAAAATCATATAGGTTATGATAATTAGTGATCAATTAATTATCAAACATTCATACTAAATATTGACTAAATCTTAATCAAGTGAAGAAGAAATCAAACTATTGCATTAAGTCATGAATAAAAGTTTCAAGCGATTCATAAGAAAAACCCTAATAGAGTGTTTAGCTCCTAACCATAGTCACGCTAAGAACTAACACAATATCCAATAAACTGAATTAAAAACGAAAGAAAGAAAATTACGTAGAACAAAGTCTCCGATTGTAGCTCCAAATCCGTCTTGTGTTGGGTTGTGTTGTAGAATGACCAACCTCCTTCATAGCATTAATCCCTAGGGCTTAAGTATCCTCTAACTTTCATGCCCTATGGACCAATCTGCCCTTAGCCAATTTGCTTTCGGAACTGAAATTTCCCGTGTCGGCCTGGTTCTGCATCTGGCGCGGTCAAAACTCCTGACTTCTCGGCCTGAAATGGCACAGATCTTGCTGATGGCACCGCGGTGCTGAATGTTCTGTGGCTCCTCGGTAAATTTGGCACCGCGGTTCTGCATAGTGGCACCGCGGTGCTGCCTTCTTTCGCTCTGAGTTGCCAACCTTCGTCTTTTTTGCCTCGGGAGCATCTTTTCTGCCTATTTCTCGTTCCTTTTTGCCATTTTGTCTTTTTACACCGTTGTGACTCAAAAGAAAGAAAAACAATCCTACTACTATACTAAACACAACAAAAATGAGTAAAATACCAACTAAAAATGACTCAAAAGGCGTGTACAAAATACGCCTAACAAACACCCCCAAATTTAACTTTTGCTCGCCCTCGAGCAAAGATCAAAACAAAAACAAAGATACAAAAATAAAAGACTCAAAGACTCAAATCAAGCAGCTGCACAAAGACTTAGAAACACATGAACGTCAGTTGGGATAATATGCAGGAACAGATATAGCATGACTTCAGCTATCTAGAATTTCAAGTCAGATATTTCGCAAATTCATTTTAATCACAAGTAATGGAAGCATGAATACCTAACTTATGCATGTCAATTTCATTTAGTCTACGGACCTGTGTACTTGATATTCTCCACTAATCATAGATATACATACTAGAGATCCTCAAAACTTTTCAGAGTTGTAATGTAGGCTTAGGCAGGTGTAGGCAAAAGTAGACATTTAGGCTCAACTTACGTACCATAAGCGTTTTTCTCATTCAACCGTTTTGTCCTTCTTTTTGGTATTATTTTCAGTTCATACCTACCATTCCCCTTTTCTCTTTTTGAGAGCATTAAACACATTCACACAGGCACCCCCAAACTTAAGCTTTAGCATATTTTTTTATTGGGGTGCATCAATTTTTCACTCTCTTTTGTATTTCTTTTTCACACTTCTTCATCCCAATTTTTTTTTCAATTACTACTTATGGCACACAAGGGAATCATAGGGTGTCAAAGAAATAACTTATTTTAGGCTCAAAGGGGTTGACTAGGGATACAATTTATTGTAAGGTAGGTAATGAATGGTAATAATGACTAACAAAGAAATGTCTGAATCAACTCCCTAACATGTACATCTTAACTATTTCGCCTCAAATAACAAGCAAGCAGACTTCACAGATATTTTTCAATTGACAACACATAGGCTAAGCATCAAATATTCCAAATAATCGGATTTTCATGAATTTTTGGCATATCTAACTTAAGCACACAGATTTTAGCTTTCTATTCCATTACATTATCTCACTTAGTTCATTAGACATTCCAAATAAGCACAGCATGCATGATATATAAAAAAATTGACTCACATAAAACACAAAACAACAAAAGACTCACAAAAATAAAATAAAATAAAAACTCCCCTCAAACTTAAACTACACATTGTCCCAAATGTGTAAAAGACTCAAAAATTAAAATGAGACGACTTACAGACATACAGCGGCTCAAAATGGTGGTGGTGACGGCGGATACTGCATTGTCCATTGGGTGAACATGGAACTCAAATTATCAACACGCTGGGTCAGGTGTTGATGGTCTTGCATCATTTGCTCTTGATTCCGCAGCATCCTTGTTAGTTCAAGAGCATCTGCTCCATCATTAGCAATGGAGGCTCTAAGGACAGGGGAGGCTGATGGTTGTTTTCGCCTGCTTCATTGTGTGCATCTGGCTCTTCCTCATACATGGTTGTTGGGTCTGCTGCTGCTGGGCCCCTTCCCCTTGTTGTTAGTCCTGGGTGGGGGTCAAGGAATGAGTGCACTAAACAGTAGGTCACAACAGACTGACTCTTCTCTAGGATATCAGTGGCAAATGTTGGGACTTCATGTCTATCACATAAGGCAGTAATGAGTGAACCATGTCCCAATCCGCCAGTAGTCGTCAGCCTACTAATCTCTCTTATGCTCTGCACTATTTCTCTCCCCACATCAATTGTCATGTCCGTCATGATGCCATAAATGAGCTTGATTCTATCTGAGGGCACATTTGTAAATAAGTTGACGGAATCAAGCGTGCACTTATGAAATATAGCCATCTTTTGGCTGTTCTATTGAATTGGCATCGGGCAAGTCTCCTGGATCCATTGCGGGCAAAACTAAACTCAGCGCCTGGGTAGCACAATATCTGTGCTACTACGTCCCACAGGATGTGGTTGGCGTCTCTTGACCAACTTTTGAAGTGGTTTGGATTATCGCCTCGGTCCTCCACATCATAGGTCCCTAGTATCGCATTCACTGTTTCGGAACTGACAGACACATATTTCCCTCTAACAAAGCACCGCCCATCCTCTTTCTCGGGGTAGTTCGCATAGAACTCCCTCACCAGGCTAGAATTTTGAAGTGAGAACCTTTCTGGATTGGTGAACCTTCTCCACCTATTTGCCTCGATCATGGCCCTAATAGGCTCGTAGTCATCATCATTAAATGGCCTGGCCTGGTAATCCATGCCTCTTTCTGGTATCAATGCCCTAGTGTTAATCTTATTGTATCGATCCTCCGTATGTTTGTTGGTGAATCGAGTCACGTCATAGTCTGGGGGGGATGAAGATGGGAAAGCTCTTGAAGTTCGTTTTCTAGAGGCCATAGTGAAGGTTGTTGGAAAATTTTTAGCAGCGTTTCCTTTGTTTCTTTGAGGTTTTCCAACAACTCTCACACCACACAACAATAATAACTAAGCAAAATCGGACCACAACAACAATACACAACAACTACACCAAAATATGCCTCAATTCACACAACTACACAACAGACAACCACTGCAGCACACACCCACAACTATACAACGCCCTACCAACAAAGCCCGTACACCCCCAATCTTGCTAGTTACTTTCCCTACTAGCCTTGAAATTGCAAGAACAATGATGAAAATTACCTTTTTGAAGAGTTGTTCTTCACCAATTTCTTGACCCAATTAGAAGGAATTATGGTGGTGAATATGTGAGGATTTGTGTAGGGATTTTTGGAAGATTTTGGGGAAGTTTGTGGGAGATTTTTATGGGTAGAGAAAGGGATTTTCGAACTTTTTAGTGAGACTGCTCTAATTAAACTAAATTGCGTAATTTAAAAATTGGGTTGCCTCCCAAGTAGCACTGTCTTTAACGTCTTGTAGTCGGACGCAAGTTCCTTATCAAAAACCATTGGGGTAATTTAACCCCACAACCTATCCACTTCATAATCATCCTCCTCTTTCTCATTCTATTTTCTTTTTCACAAGAGGGGGTTCAGTAAGACTTACATGTTCGACAGCTTTCATCTCATCAATTTTCGTTTTAGCTTTTAAACTAGCATGTGGTTTCACAGCTGTCGAAATGATCTCCCTGTCTTTGGCCTGTGCTGGCTGAATTGATGTGTCAGTCGTGCTGTAAAATCCAGGGAATTTCTTTTTGTTTTAAACAAGAATATATATAATATATACATTCCGACAATAATGTCCTTAGTGAAGCTTATAAGAATATGTTCTAGTGAAAAGGATACATCAAACTAACATAATGGTGTTATTTTATTCCTAAAAGGAAAAGATCATATTAATAAACTTATGGTATTATTTCAATTCCTAAAAGATTTGTTGGTAAAAGCAATGGAACTAATGGTCTTCACCTAAAACATGTGGACTGAACGTCCACTTTTCCCTAAGTCATTGTCTTTTAATTTCCTCCAACTCTTGTCCTTCCACCTCCTTTATGTTACACACAAACATCTCTAGTTATATATGTTACTTATACACAAATAAAATACCTAGCACAAAGAATAGGAAATCAGAAAAAACAAGTGAAAAGAAGAGGAAAACAATCTGGAAAAATACCAAGAGGGCAAGAAGAACAAGAATCAAAATACTAGAGAGTAAGAATCATTTTAGCAACCAAACAACAATAATCTTCACACTTATAAGGTGAGTTTTTTCACTCAGAAATTCTTGGTAACATCCTTTATTTTAAGTTCAATACATGTTAGAATAAGAATTGAGTGTTGAAAATAAATAATGAGCTTTTGATTGTTTAAATAACTAGTTGCGTCATGAATTTTACGAACTGGTTTCACTGGGTTATAATTGTTAGAATTTGATGAAATTCGTAAGAATGGTACACCTCTCTATTATGATAATATAGAACCAAAAATGAGGTAAAATGGACATACGGTTTGAAAGTTATCATAGTTCAAAGTTCCTGCCTTAGATTTTGGCCGAAATTCGGAAAGACATAATTACAGACTGTTTTTATTGAGTTTTACTAATTAAAATTATATAAAAGTTTACATGATTGTAAATATCTCTGTTACGGACAGATATAGCTAAATAGAGGTTAAAACGGACTTACGAGTTGAGAGTTATTGTAGTTTGAAGTTGCTGCATCGGATTCATCGGAATCCAGAAGGTCAGGACGTTGAAACGTAAAACTGTACTAATCTGTGGGAAATATGAAAATTAGTATTAAATGCAAGTTCTATATCTCTCTGTTGTGGACATTTTGAGACCTTACGGAGGTCTATCCGACTTACGGATTGAGAGTTATCGCTGATTAAATTTTCTGCCTCGGATCTATCGAGATCAAGGAAGGGCAGCGAATAAAAGTGTAAAATTGTACCAAATGGTACAGAATATGAAAGGATGGTTCACATGGAGACGTGTATCTCTCTGTTCTCGTCGTTTTGAGATTTTATAAAGCTTGAACGAGTTTACAGATTAGGAGTTATGATTATTCTAAGATTTGGTTCTATTTAATAAAAATTCTGCCGACACAAATTTCATGTGGCTGTTTTGAGGATAAATTTGTGTTAGTTACCCAAAGTAGTTTTAAATTAAATTTGGTACAGTGAAATATCCCCGTCTTACCTTAGTTTCCGCTTGAGAAACACCTTAGTTGGAGTTATGGTTAAAAAGTTATAATCGTTACAAGTATGAATGACAGAATGTTGGGAAAGAGAATAGTATTTATTCGATCTTCTGAAAAATATGAAAAGTGAATATGTGTTCACATAAATATATAAATATATAATGGATCGGGTTGCACGCCGCAACAGAACGTAAAGTGAATACGCGTTCACAAATACGTAAACATAACAGATCGGGTTGCACGCCACAACAAAACGTAAAGTGAATATGCGTTCACAAATACGTAAACATAATGGATCGGGTTGCACGCCGCAACAAAACGTAAAGTGAATACGTGTTCACAAATACGTAAATATAATGGATCGGATTGCACGCCGCAACAAATATGAAAGATGAATACATGTTCACCTATATATAAATATGAAAAGTGAATACGCGTTCACAAATATATAAATGTAACAAACATATGGAAATATAGGGGAATGTCTTAACGTATAATACGAAATAAAATGAAATGTTAGTTAAACTGAGAATTTCCTATGAGGAGTTGCTGCATATTTAAAAGTGTTGTAACCTGATATGTTTTTGCAATATGCTTATTACGTTATAATGTGATTGCACTTGGAATATTGTGGTGTTACTTTGAATTGCATGGTAAGGTTCTCACTCAGCCCCAGATTGTAGGGCTGACTCTTTATTTAACATGTTTCAGGAAAGCGTGATAGAGGAAAGACTCCACGCCAAGGCTAGCGATCGTCCCGCAGCCTCTTGTCATACCAAGTCCATTGTTTCGGGCTTGGTACTCGTCAGGTTCAGAATGTCAGTTCCAGTGTCTCGGGAAATGCCCGTGTGGAATGGTCTCCCTTCCAACTTAGAATAATCTTTGTCAGTATGTCTATGTAGAAACAATATTTGCATGAGCATGGGCTCGCATTATGTTTTCAATAAATTCATAAACAGATTTCTTTATTGTTATTTTTATTAATAGCTCCGTATTTGAATATAAGTTTAAATTATAAATAAAGAGAATTAAATGGTGCTCCTGGTGGGAAATAATTGTCCAGGTGCCATCACGCCCTAAGTAAAGGCTTAGGAGAAGTCGGGGCGTGACAAGTTGGTATCACAGCTAAACTAGGTTAGGAGATTCTAGGAAATTTCTTCGAGTTGGGTGTTTGAACGGTTACTTATTGCGACGGTGTGCGCGCCACATTAGTAATAAGTGAACGGAATAACATTCTAAAGTCTCCCTTCTTTCATACTCCTCGTAATACATCTTGAGTCTTTTTCAAGACTTGATTCTTGTACTACCTCTTTCACGCGGGTTAGGAAGAAGATTGTACAACGTTATACTGACCAATAATTGTTGTGTAGATGGTGATTATAAGGCGAGTTCCAACAAAGAGGGAAGTACTCGAGGAACAGGCAAAGGAAATGCAAGCTCAGAAGGAATTTATGCGTCGTAAGATGAACTCGGGAGATGATTTTAACGAGTATATGTGCGACACAATCGTACTTTGTGTGTATTTGCTTAGGAGTAGACAGAAGAGGTGTTCCTACGGCCCGACCTTCTTCAACTTTCCGATTGGAGTCATATTACAGATAATATTCAACTCTGTCCCGGAAAAATTCCGATCCTCATTCAGAGGGGCAAAGATGCTAAGATGAGATGTTACAGAAGGTTCCTTGACCAAATTTCTATTCCAGGTAATAGTAGTAAGGGAAAGAATGAGCGAAATGGAAAGGGAAGCAAGGAAGAAGGTTCACAGGGAGTTGAATGTCAATCAGCAGAATAGACGAATTATGCGGTTAAGCCCTTTAGAACGTGTTGTAGTAGGTGCATGTTCGAGTAAGAGAGCTATAAGGAATGACATAGAATGACATGCTCTGATGTATTGTAATGTCATGAAATATTTTCAAATATGAGGAATGAAGCACTATTAATGCAAGTTATGAGCTGTCATTATTGTTTAGTTAATCTGCGTTTTCTTGTGGTGTTGCATGCTTATGAACTATAAGAAAATTTTAAGAGCTAGAGTAGACATTTCGTCTTCTAAAATATGAGTGTGTTTGTCTTCACAGAAAATGGTGAATTCACAAATCCCGAGGGCTCAAGAGGAGGTTCATCACGAAGCCCATGTACCTCTAGTTGACGTAGTGGTGTCTGAAGGAAGCGGAGAAAATGTCGGAGAAAATATCGGAGAAAATGTTGGAGAGAACGGGAGTCAAATGGCCCAAGAAACGGTGGGACAAAAACTAGATAGACTCATAGAGTTAATGGCAGTGTGATTCCACATGGTTCGCGCACCTAGTGTCTATCATAGCCGAACAGAACAGGCGGCCCGGGGGCCAGGTGCGGCGCACCACGGACCGAGAGTGTAGAAGCTCAGCAGCGATGCACGATAGGCTATGGGCAAATTTTATGAGAGAAGAGAACCACTTTACTCGGGGAAGGACCCAAGGCACCGATAGTATTCCTCGATGAAGTTGAAGACTTAATGTTCACATTGGGATGCGTGGAGACACAGGGCGTCAACTTGGTGGGCGCACGACTAGTGGATGGTGCAAGGGTGTGGTGGAGGAATTTTAGGAAAAATCGTCCCCCGATGTCACCACCAATGACTTGGGGAGGGTTCAGAACGGCATTCATTGAGAAATTCATGCCTAATACGTGCAAGGATGCGCTCAGACGGGAGTTTGAACAGTTGAAGCAAGGTGACCGCAGTGTACAAGAATATGATACACAGTTCGTGAGGTTATCGGCATCTGACACACATGTCGTCCTACGAAGGGATAGAGTCAAGCGATTTGTAGAGGTTTAAACGAACATAGCAGAGAAGGTGGTGGCGTTAGCCAACGATCGAACTTATCTTCAGATTGTCGATATGGCTTTGAGGGTAGAAGGTTTCGCTAAAGAAAAAAGAGAATATTCGCAGAAGAGATTTCGGACGTCAGGATCATTTAATCAGATTCAAAATCAGAAGCAGGAGTTTAGTAAGGGATCTTCAGGACCGAACCAATCTGTGGGCCAGTCTTATTTCAAGCCTAAGGGGTACATTTGATTTAATTACCAAGGTAGCAAGGACAAGGCCACCAACCCTAACACAGGAGGTGACAAACCGATTTGTAAGATTTGTCAAAGGAAACACACTGGAGAATGTCGGCTCTTAACGAATCGTGTTATAAGCGTGGAAGTCGGGCCACTATGCGAGGATTGCAAAAGGACCCAAACTCAATCCATTCAGGGGAGGTCAGAAGCAACCACAACCGCCACTGGGAAATCGGAAACCAACCCGTCAGTCGGTGGTCAACAACCCAACAATTCTAATCGGCTCACGCTTTGCCCCGATGAGTAGAATCAATGTGGTGGTCACATGTATTTTGCTAGTCTCGAGTATTCCTGCATTTGTATTATACGATCCCAACTCTACATTTTCATATGTGTCAAGAAGTTTTGCTAAGAATTTACACGTAGAACCTTCTTATTTAAGTAAACCTTTTGAGGTTATGACACCAGTAGGGGCCTCAATTTGGGCCTCTCGGGTGGTAAATAATTTCCCATTAGAAGTGAATGGCAGGGGAACAATGGTGAACCTAGTACTACTTGATATGGTAGACTTCGACGTCATTTTGGGTATGGATTGGTTGTCGGCATGTTAGATTGTCGGTGAAAGATAGTGAGATTAACGTTTTCCGGAGAACCAGAAGTTGTTATAAGGGGTAGGATTGGAATATCCTCAGGTCAGTTTATTTTCTGCCTTGGGGCTCAAAAGTTATTGAGAAGTCACAGAGTGGAGTACGCATATCTGTCTAATATAGTAGATACCCAAAAAGAATCCCCAGCGGTGAATGATGTTCCTATTGTTCGAAATTTTCCGGAGGTTTTTCCTGAAGATCTTCCAGGCCTTCCTCCGGATAGAGAAGTGGAGTTTGCTATAGAGTTAATTCCGAGTACAAGACCCATTTCTATTCCTCCATATCGAATGGCCCCAGCTGAATTGAGGGAGTTAAAAGAACAATTGAAGGATCTTCTGGATAAAGACTTTATAAGGCCTAGTGTTTTCCCTTGGGGTGCACCAGTCCTGTTTGTGAAGAAGAAAGACGGATCGCTCCGAATGTGCATCGATTATCGGCAGCTCAATAAGGTCACGATCAAGAACCGATACCCATTACCAAGAATTGATGATCTTTTTTACCAACTTTAGGGAGCTAGCTATTTTTCCAAGATTGATCTCCGTTCGGGATATCATCAGCTGAAAATAAATCCGGATGATATATCCAAAACAGCCTGTAGAACTCGATACGACCATTATGAGTTATTGGTCATGTCTTTTGGGTTAACCAATGCCCCATCGACTTTTATGAATTTAATGAACAGAATCTTCAAACCATTCTTAGATTTGTTCGTGATTATGTTCATAGATGATATCCTAATTTACAGTAAGAGTGTTGAAGAACATGAAGAGCATCTTAGGGTAGTGCTTCAAGTCTTAAAACAGGAGAAACTATATGCTAAATTTTCAAAGTGTGAATTTTGGTTGGAAAAGGTAGCCTTTTTGGGCCATGTTGTGTCAAGGGATGGAATTATGGTAGACCCCTAGAAGATAGAAGCAGTGAAGAACTGGCCAAAACCAGGCACTCAAGCGAGGTTAGAAGTTTCTTGGGTTTGGCTGGGTATTATAGAAGATTCGTAAAAGCCTTTTCTAGTCTTGCTGCTCCCTTGACCCGGTTGACTCAAAAAGCGGTTAAGTACCAGTGGTCAGAAGCATGTGAATCAAGTTTTCAGAAACTAAAGGAATTGTTGACTCTGCGCGATCCTAACCTTACCATCGGGACAAGAAGGGTTCACAGTCTATTGCGATGCCTCTAGAGTTGGGTTAGGATGTGTCTTGATGCAGTTTGAAAAGGTTATTGCGTATGCATCTAGACAATTGAATATACATGAGAAGAATTACCCAACTCATGACTTGGAATTGGCTGCGGTGGTGTTCGCCTTACGAATATGGAGACATTATTTGTATGGTGTGCATGTGGACATATTTACAGATCATAAGAGTTTGCAGTACATAACCATGAAGGATTTGAATCTCGACAAAGAAGATGGTTAGAGTTGCTTAAGGATTATGACCTTAGTATTATTTACCATCACAGGAAAGCTAACGTGGTGGTGGCGACTCGATGGGAGATCAATGGGCAGCTTGGCCCATTTGGCAATACAAAAGAGTGGTATTGTTCATGAGGTACAAAAATTGGGAAACCTCGAGGTTAGTTTAACTGAGATCGGTGAAGGTAGGGTGGTGGTACATGATACCTCGCAGTCTGCCTTAGCTTCAGAAATAAAAGAAAGTCAGTTTGAGGATACGGAGTTTGTTGGATTTCGGGAGAGGATCCAACAGGGAAAACCTTCACAGTTTACATTGGGAGATAATGACAGAACCCTTCGGTATAAGGGTAGGTTATGTGTTCCTAAGGTAAATGATCTAAGGAGGAAGATCTTAGATGAGGGTCACAACACAAGATATTTCGTTCATCCAGGGTCAACAAAAATGTATCAGGACCTCAAGGCAAATTACTGGTGGGACGGAATGAAGAAAGACGTTGCGGAGTTTGTCAGGAGGTGTCTTATATGTCAACAGGTGAAAGCTGAACATCAAAAACCTGGCGGACTACTTCAGGACATTGGAGTCCCCATGTGGAAATGGGAGGCGATTCATATGGATTTTGTAACTGGTCTACCGAAAACTCGAGAAGGGTATGATTCTATTTGGGTGATTGTTGATCGGCTTACAAAGTCAGCCCATTTCTTACCGGTCAAGACTACGTATCGCGCACCATAGTACACACAGATTTATTTGAAGGAGATTGTGCGGTTACACGGGATTCCTTTACAAATTATTTCAGATAGGGGTTCCCAGTTCACCTCACACTTTTGGCAAAGTTTCCAGCAGGGTCTCGGGACAAAAGTTAAGTTAAGCCTGACTTTCCACCATGAAGCAGATAGGCGGTGGCGAACAATTCAAACAACGAGGGCATGTTGCGATCTTGTGTGTTAGATTTCCAGGGAAGCTGGTTGGACCATCTCTGTCTAATTGAGTTTGCCTACAACAATAGTTTTCACTCTAGTATACAAATGGCCCCATTTGAGGCATTGTATGGACGAAAGTGTAGATCTCCACTGGGATGGTTCGAGGTGGGTGAGACACAACTGTTCGGACCTGAAGTCATTCAGGAAACAAATGATAAGGTACAGATGATTCTGGAGCGGATCAAAATAGCTCATAGCCGTCATAAGTCCTATGCGGATCATCGGAAAAGAGATCTTGAATTCCAAGAGGGGGAGAAAGTATTTTTAAAAGTGTCCCCAATGAAAGGAGTGATGCGCTTTGGTAAAAAAGGAAAATTGAGCCCAAGGTTTATTGGGCCATATGAGATCTTGCTAAGAGTGGGGAATGTGGCTTACGAATTAGCACTTCCACAAGAGCTGGAAGCAGTGCATCCGGTATTTCATGTGTCAATGTTACGAAAATACTTGCACGATCCAAGTCACGTCATCCTTCCCCAGGAGATAATTATTAATGAGGAGCTTCAATATGAAGAAGTTCCGGTGGAAATACTTGATAGGAATGTTAAGTGCCTTAGGAATAAAGATATTGCTTCCGTGAAGGTCCTATGGAGGAACCACTCCACCGAGGAAGCCACCTGGGAAGCCGAGGACGCGATAAAAGTCAAATACCCATTCCTCTTTGAATAAGGTAATAAAAAAAATGTGTTATATGGTACTTCATATATGTGCTATTTTTGTGTCTATATTCATGTGTTAAGACCTTATTCACATTCGAGGACGAATGTGGCTTAAGGAAGGGAGAATGTAAAGTCTCAAATTATTGTTACCTTATTCGCATTCAAGGACGAATGTTGCTTAAGGAAGGGAGAATGTGAAGTCCCAAATTATTGTTCCAAGAGTGTAAAATCCCAAACATTTGTTGGGTGTCTATGTGATTTTGTTACGACCTTATTCACATTCGAGGACGAATGTTGCTTAAGGAGGAGAGAATGTAAAATCCAGGGAATTTCTTTTTGTTTTAAACAAGAATATATATAATATATACATTCCGACAATAATGTCCTTAGTGAAGCTTATAAGAATATGTTCTAGTGAAAAGGATACATCAAACTAACATAAGGGTGTTATTTTATTCCTAAAAGGAAAAGAGCATATTAATAAACTTATGGTATTATTTCAATTCCTAAAAGGTTTGTTGGTAAAAGCAATGGAACTAATGGTCTTCACCTAAAACATGTGGATTGAACGTCCACTTTCCCCTAAGTCATTGTCTTTTAATTTCCTCCAACTCTTGTCCTTCCACCTACTTTATGTTACACACAAACATCTCTAGTTATATATGTTACTTATACACAAATAAAATACCTAGCACAAAGAATAGGAAATCATAAAAAAACAAGTGAAAAGAAGGGAAAAATCTGGAAAAATATCAAGAGGGCAAGAAAAACAAAAATCAAAATACTAGAGAGTAAGGATCATTTTAGCAACCAAACAACAATAATCTTCACACTTACAAGGTGAGTTTTCTCACTCAGAAATTTTTGGTAACATCCTTTATTTTAAGTTCAATACATGTTAGAATAAGAATTGAGTGTTGAAAATAAATAATGAACTTTTGATTGTTTAAACAACTAGTTGCGTCATGAACTTTACGAACTGGTTTCACTGGGTTATAATTGTTAGAATTTGATGAAATTCGGAAGAATGGTACACCACTCTATTATGATCATATAGAACCAAAAATGAGGTAAAATGGACATACGGTTTGCAAGTTATCATAGTTCAAAGTTCCTGCCTTAGATTTTGGCCGAAATTCGGAAAGGCATAATTACAGATTGTTTTTATTGAGTTTTACTTATTATAATTATATAAAAATTTATATGGTTGTAAATATCTCTGTTACGGACAGATATAGCTAAATAGAGGTTAAAACAGACTTACGAGTTGAGAGTTATTGTAGTTTGAAGTTGCTGCCTCGGATTCATCGGAATCCAGAAGGGCAGGACGTTGAAACGTAAAACTGTACTAATACGTGGGAAATATGAAAATTGGTATTAAATGAAAGTTCTATATCTCTCTGTTGTGGACATTTTGAGATCTTACAGAGGTCTATCCGACTTACATATTAAGAGTTATCGCTGTTTAAAGTTTCTACCTCAGATCTATCGAGATCCAGGAAGGGCAGCGAATACCAAATGGTACAGAATATGAAAGGATGGTTCACATGGAGACGTGTAGCTCTCTATTCTCGTCGTTTTGAGATTTTATGGGGCTTGAACGGGTTTACAGATTAGCAGTTATGATTATTCTAAGATTTGGTTCTGTTTAATAAAAATTCTGCCGAAACAAATTTCATGTGACTGTTTTGAGGATAAATTTGTGTTAGTTACCCAAAGTAGTTTTAAATGAAATTTGGTACAGCAAAAGATCCCCGTCTTACCTTAGTTTCCGCTTGAGAAACACCTTAATTGGAGTTATGGTTAAAAAGTTATAATCGTTACAAGTATGAATGACAGAATGTTGGGAAAGAGAATAGTATTTATTCGATCTTCTGAAAAATATGAAAAGTGAATACATGTTCACATAAATATATAAATATATAATGGATCGGGTTGCACGCCGCAACAGAATGTAAAGTGAATACGCGTTCACAAATACGTAAACATAATGGATCGGGTTACACGCCGCAACAAAACATAAAGTGAATATGCGTTCACAAATACGTAAACATAATGGATCGGGTTGCACGCCGCAACAAAACGTAAAGTGAATACGTGTTCACAAATACGTAAATATAATGGATCGGGTTGCACGCCGCAACAAATATGAAAGATGAATACATGTTCACCTATATATAAATATGAAAAGTGAATACGAGTTCACAAATATATAAATGTAACAAACATATGGAAATGCAGGGGAATGTCTTAACGTATAATACGAGATAAAATGAAATGTTAGTTAAACTGAGAATTTCCTATGAGGAGTTGCTGCATATTTAAAAGTGTTGTAACCTGATATGTTTTTGCAATATGCTTATTACGTTATAATGTGATTGCACTTGGAATATTGTGGTGTTACTTTGAATTGCAGGGTAAGGTTCTCACTCAGCCCCAGATGGTAGGGCTGACTCTTTATTTAACATGTTTCAGGAAAGCGTGATAGAGGAAAGGCTCCACGCCAAGGCTAGCGATCGTCCCGCAGCCTCTTGTCATACCAAGTCCATTGCTTCGGGCTTGGTACTCGTCAGGTTCAGAATGTCAGTTCCAGTGTCTCGAGAAATGCCCGTGTGGAATGGTCTCCCTTCCAACTTAGAATAATCTTTGTCAGTATGTCTATGTAGAAACAATATTTGCACGAGCATGGGTTCGCGTTATGTTTTCAATAAATTCATAAACAGATTTCTTTATTGTTATTTTTATTAATAGCTCTGTATTTGAATATAAGTTTAAATTTATAAATAAAGAGAATTAAATGGTGCTCCTGGTGGGAAATAATTGTCCAGGTGCCATCACGCCCTAAGTAAAGGCTTAGGAAAAGACGGGGCGTGACACGTGCTTACTGCGAAGTACTTGTTGCTGGCCTGAGATTCGATGGTGGATTTAAACACCTTGAAAACCATCTCTTCCTCCTGGACCCTCAATCTCAGTTCACCCGTCTCTACATCAATTAAAGCTCTCCTCGTTGCAAGGAAGGGTCTCCCCAAAATGATGGGTATCTCATCATCTTCCTCCATGTCCAGAATGAGGAAGTCTGCTGGGAAGAAGAACTTCCCCACCTTGACAAGCACATCTTCTATTATGCCTCTGGGGTGCACTACGGTTCGGTCGGCCAACTGCAAATTGATTGTGGTTGGTTTAGCTTCACCCAAACTCAATCTCTTGAAGACAGACAGAGGCATGAGATTGATACTGGCCCCTAGATCACACAACTCCTTGTTGCATGTCACCTTACCAATAATGTAGGGCAAGGTGAAGCTTCCTGGATCCTTCAGCTTAGGAGGCAGTTTCTTTTGCAGGATGACACTGCACTCCTCTGTCAATGATACTGTCTATAATCCGCTAGTCTCCTCTTTTTCCCAAGTATCTCCTTTATGAATTTGAAGTATGCGGACATCTGTTCTAGCGCATCAATGAAGGGGATATTTATGTGCAACTTCTTAAACACCTCCAAGAATTTGGAGAATTGCTTGTCAATTGCCTTCTTTTGTAACCTCTGAGGGTAAGGGATTCTATCAACGTATTCCCTCAAAGGTGTTGATGGAGCTTTCTCAATTGTAGTGCGGTCCTCAGTGACCCCCTCCTTCTCTACCTCAACTGCTTTCTCAACCTCTTTCTCACGAATCACTGCGGGTTGGGGAGCAACCTGCTCCAACAGCTTTCCACTCCTCAATAACACTGCTTGACACTGCTCTCTAGGATTTACCTCGGTATTGCTTGGGAGAGTGCCCTGCGGCCTGTTGCTTTCCATGTTTGCGGTTGTCGACTGTGTTTCGGAGTTCACGAGAGCGGACACAGTTTGAGATATGAACCGATTACGCAAATTGGTGAGTGTCGAATGCGACTCTCGATTCATCAAGCTTCTCTGTTATGTAGGCGGTCTAAAGCTTTGGGATGAAGTGGCACGATTACGTACTGCTTGGTTCTGGTAACCACCTAGATATGTTTGCTGCTGGGGTTGGTCGTTCATCCACAAAAAGTTAGGGTGATTTCTCCACCCTGGATTGTACGTGTTGGAATTATAAGGCCTCTGAAAGTTCCCAACTGCCTGCACCTGCTCCATTGGCACATTGTTGGGGTCAACTGTTGTGCATCTGTCAAAGGGGTGCGGCCCACCACAAATCTCACAATTTACCGGCATCTGGACTGCATTCACAGACATGGTGTTCTGCTGCAGTTAGCCATCGAAGGGCCACGTATGCGTTGGCGATGATGGCATCTATTTCATGTATGCCCATAGTCTTTCTGCTGTTTACTGACCTGTCATCCGCCCCTTGATGATTGTTGGCAGCCATATCTTCCAGTAACTTTTGTGCCTCATTAGCACTCTTTCTCATGAAAGCACCCCCTGCTGCAGCATCAATGATGGTACGAGTAGTACCACTCAGCCCATTATAAAAAATGTGGACTAACATCCACTTCTCAATGCCATGATGTGGGCATTTCCTTTGCAAGTCCTTAAATCGTTCCCATGAATCATAGATCGACTCACCATCCACCTGATAAAAATTGTTCAGCTCTCCTCTTAACTTTGCTGCTTTGGAAGGAGGGAAGAACTTTGCTAGAAACTTCTGTACTAGGTCCTGCCAGGTAGTGACAGAGTTGGCAGGCAGTGAGTTCAACTAGCTTTTGGCTTTATGCCTCAGTGAGAACGGAAAGAGCCTCAGTCTAATGGCATCGTTAGTAACGTCATTGTATTTGAAAGTGACACTTATCATTCGCTCATAGTAGGTTGCATCCTTCAAAGATTGTACGAATAATGTGGTCATCTCACTCTCCACCATGGGTGGTTGCACTTTCGCTGCCTCTGAACGCCACCTCATAGCGTACTCCCTGAATGTCTCAGTAGACCTCTTTTCTAGCTCCATTAGATAGAATCTATCCACAGTTTTACGTGTTGAGCAGGAACGCTCCACAAAGTCTTGGGCTAACGCATTCCAACTATGCCATTTCGCGGATCTTGGTGGTATACCATCTAGCGCCTCGCGGTCAAGCTCGAATGAACAACTTCATAATGGCCGTTGGGTTCTTCCTACCCGATTAGCTTGTGATATGACCTCAAGTGTGCGCGGGGTTCCTTTCCCCATAAAATAGTTCAAACTTGGCACTTGTACCCATGGCGGCTCTACGTGCGGATGCATGCAAAGATCCTCGTAGTCTAGTCCTTCGTGACCTTTGTCCGATCGCATGCCCCGAACCGCTTCTTTCAGACTATGAATTTCTTTGGCCACGTCCTCGTCCATTTTGGCTCGGACTTCCCTCTCCATCTCTTCGTAATGATTCACTTCTTGGTGAAGCACGGGGATGGTAAAAGGCTGGGTTTCTGTTGCATAAGTTAGTTGTCTGGGTTGTTTGTTGGGGCTGGTAATGGGTATGGTGCGTGGGTATTGGTTGGCCTGGCGATTAGGGCTGATTGTGGTGAAGTAAGTAGGCGGGGGCTGAGGTACATGGGTAGTAGGAGGATCATTTTGAAGGTGGGGTTGAGGATTGGCTGGGCGATGGGCAGTTTGGTCGGCAACTGGCGGTCTTTGTGGGGAATTTTGGGAGATATGTGGTGGTGGAGGTCACTCTGGGATGGTTTGCGAGGTAGTGGCCATTTGCTCTGGCATAGGGGTATTCAGACTAATGGATAGGTTGGTCAGATTCCGTAGCCTCTCCATCTCAACCTGCATATCAACAATTTGTTGTAGCAGCTGCGCAATACATTCTTCTTGACTGGTGACATTCCTTCCTTCTGAAGGTTGTTTCGATGGCGAGGAATAATTCCCAAACCATTTGGCTCGGGCGCCCGAGCAGTCATATCATCGTTTCTTGCCTTGGACACGGTAAAGTGTGGATGCTCGAGCATTGTTGAGTCAAATACGAACCGACCTTTGGGGAAGATGATAAATCTTTCTAAAAAATGCAACAAACGGTGTTAGCATAAAGCACATAATTTGCAGGTATGTAACAGATATATTGCACATAGCACATTCAAACGTTTCCTTAATATGCAAGGGGGACCTCTTTATGCCAGAGGTAAGCCTAAACGTCACATATGCGGGGTCATGATGGATTTGTCCGAGCCGTCCAACTGTAATGCTTTTGTTGGAAATGGCGACCAAATGACGGTGCACTTTTTCCAATTTCAGCATGACATGATTAGGTTTGGATTTGTCTATCATTGACACGCTACACATAATATGCTGGTTGGTCGTTGGGTTGAGGAACCCGTCGTCAAGTTTGGTGTCTTCATAATTATGGTGTCGATGCCAAGGATCGACCCACCTAAGGTAAATGCATGCATGCCCTAAAATAAGGGTGGTATAGCTCTATCTTAAGTTTCTAAGATTTGGCTTTTCTAGGCCTTGAGTTCGGCGGACAACTCGAGTGAGAAGGCTACGCGGCTGATCAGACGAACCGATCTAACTCCGCGCAGGCGCCAACTCTCCTAAAATTTGGATATTTTTTGAAAGAAATTTGCGGGTGCGCGAAGCACACCAGCGCGTGAGCGTGTGATAGTGTGAATTTTCCAGAGTGGCAGAAATATGAGCGAAATGCCAGTTTAAGGAAAGCAGTAAAACAAATAGCAATTAAACCAGTTAAACATACAAAATTAAGCGAGCAATTTTAAGGCATTTAAAACAAACAAATAAAGATAAGCAATAATAAACCTAGGTTTGTTGTGGTTAAGAACCTAAAATCCCCAGCGGAGTCGCCATTTCTGTCACGCCCTTTTTCGACCGCGACTTTCTAAAAGCGAATCTCCTGCTTAAAATGCAATGTTAGAAAATAGAGTGCTAAATGTTAAAAGTGCAAACAAATATTAAAGTGCTAAAAGGTGCTAAAAGTGCAAAAGTAGTGCTAGGGTTCGCGGAGTCGCCACCTAATTAATTGGGTGAATTAGGACACCTAAATGTCAACTTAGGTTAAAGTCAACACTAACTCCATTCTTTATGGTCTGCTAAACTTAGTGAGATTCTGGGTAAGGGTTCTTTATTAATCTAGAGGGAAGGGGTTAGGCACCCTCTAAGATCCGCTAACTTGCGGTTGTCCTGCCAAACCTAGGGTAATTATTATGTTTAAAAAATGCAAAATAAAAGTTCCTCCTGCTTAGTAAAATGCTAAAAATGTTAAAATATTTAAAAGGTGCTTTAAGTATAAAAAGGGCAAAAGGTGTTATAAATAAATAAAAGAGACAAATGCTAAATGTTTAAAAGTGCTTAAAATACTAAAGGTTGCTAAGAGGTATTAAATGCTAGAAGGGTGCTAAAGGTGCTAAATGCCAAAGGGTGATTGAAAGTGCTAAAAGGGGCTAGAAATGCTAAAGAATGCTAGGAGGGTGCTTTAAAGACTAATTATGTGTTCATGCAAAGGTTATTTACGGATTAGTTATATACACTGCTAGCTAAATTAACCTTGCTTAACCTGCGTACAATATTATAAGAGGTGCTTAAAGACGATTCTTGAGGGTTTAGGAAGAAATCTGTTATGAATTTTAATAAACAAGATGTTGGTTTTATGATGCGAGTTGAATCATTTAAATCATTTTTGCAGAATTTAGACATGCTCAACAGTCCTAAAAGGCAAGTAAGTTAAGCGATGAACTTTAAATTACCTCCCCACTTATATGTTTAAAGGCTAATTATTCTAGATATCCTATTAATTACAAAGTTATAAATTACAATAACAAATAAATTAAGATAAGGATGAGATGAGAGAATGAGGGATTGAAGCGGATGACCCCGTCCTATTTGTTTTTCTAGGAATTGCCGAAGAGGGAATGCGAATGCGGATGCGGGTTGCCATTTGAAATGGCTTGCGATGAGTCTCGCCGTGAGACTTTTTATTTTTGCTCCGATGCGTTTCATGAAAAAAAAAGAAAAGATAAGGATTAGTAACTGTCCAAATTCATTTAACTAACAAGCAAACATTTAGCACGGAGTTTGTTAAATGCGTGCATGTGTGATAAGTAAACGACCATCAGGTGGTAAAATAAATGAGAATGGGCAGATATATAGGCGATACAAATCAGCTTCTAATATCATACACAACACCTATTCAGTTTCAGTTAGCATATGCGAGCAGGAGCAAAACAAAGAGGAAACGATCTATTTTCTAAACAAGGTTCATGCAATATTTAAGGCTCTCTATCAGGTTGACATTACACCAAACAATACTCAATCACACTGGAGTATTAACAATCAGATGCACATAGTAAGAGTAGATGGCCGAATCATGACTCATTTATGTGTCATGGTAGTAACAAGAAATGCATGCAATCAAAAAGCGATTACCGAGGATAATTCGGGCAAACAAGCGAATATTTATTCCGACTAGAATTGCGGTATCTGAGGATTTATAGGATGGGTTATGTCTAAATCGTACCCTACCACACGAAGCGACTGTAAAATGATCATGCAAACAGGATCATGGTTCAAAAAACATAAGCGGAGACCTTTAGTCAGGAAAAGAAAACAAATACCAAACCTATACATCTCTAGTTCACTTGAAACCAGCAGGGAAGCAATTTCAGGATGGAATATAGACATATACACCTATTTTAAATGGTTTAGACAATCAGCACAGATTGGTAGGAAAAGCATTCACTTTAGAAAATAATGAACTGATTTAGTAAGCATTCTAGACCCTTAACAGTCAAATAAACCATTCCAAATAATATTTAAGCAGACTCGATTACAAGCATATAATAAGACCAACTATGTGTTGCAGGGGAGATCAAGCCTAGACCAGTTTCATATTTACATACTTATCAACATGAACTAGTTCCTCTCAATCAAAACAGGTCTCAAATTGTAATACTGACTCTATCTCAAGCACCAGCAATCTGCATACTAGTTAATATAGATTCTAACACATTCAGACATGGTTTTGGTTTTACATAGTTCCAAGTTAATGTTAGAGGCTGCAAGAATGTAAAAAAAAGTATAGATTATCCAAACCCAATCTATAAGGAATCTTCATATGCTTTCTATAAACTAAACAACATGCTAACGATAATCACATGAGCCGATCCAGTTTGGCAAATGAAGGACCATAAGGTAAGAAAGGTCATTGTAGAAACCATCGAATGCAAAGTTTAGCCCAGCAAAGCAGAGTATTGGCTTAATGAGCCCAAACAGATATTAACTCTCGATTAAACATGTTCGACTTTCAATTTACTGAACCAACTTAATTATGTCACCTATTAATCTAACAGGTTCAGCCAGTCAATTCAGCGCACACAAATAGCCATTAACCTTGCTTAAACATACTTAATCAGTCATAAAAAAACAAGCGATGAATAGAATCCAAGACAGAAAGGGCGATGGGTTTACCTTCTCCGGGCAGCGACCCGGGGCAGCGTATCAAGTCGTCGGTCCACTCGACGGGTTTTAGGTTTGCGATGCGAATGAAAGGGGTAAAGTTGTCTGCGGGTTTTTTGGCTAAGATTGAGAGAGGGATTCGGATTACCTATTCTTGAGATGCTAGTGGCCTAGGTGCGAGTCCCCAATTCCGATGCTGTCGATTCTCCGTCGAGCTCTGCGCCTCTCTCGGCCTTAACGTCCTCTGTTGCTCCTCGACTGTCTGATGCCTTCTGAGTTGCTGACTACGGCTAAGGGTTCTTAACTGTGTTCGACTGATGCATGTACCGATTCTGCCCTCCAAGCTCTGTGTTCGACTGCTGCTGAGGAGTGTCCACCTCGATGCTATGGGTCTCCTGTCTTGCTCCTGCTCTCCCCGTATCTGCCCTATGTTCGACTGCCTGTCTGTGTTTCTTAACTGCTGCCCAGGTCCGCTCTATCGATGCCTTTGCATGTTCTTATATAGCCCCCATTGAGTTCCAATAATGGTAAGCTTTTAGGGCTGAGATTGGGCTAATATTGGTGCTGAGATTTCGTAAGAGATTCGTGCGATTCTAATTAGGCAGAAAATAAGGTAAACGATTTGGATGATTTTGTTTAATTATGGTAGGAAATCGTTTGGCTGGGTTCGTGTGGGTAAAGGAGGTAAGGGAGGCTTGATTACGCCGGATTCTCAGGCGAGAATCTCGGCTGGGCGAGGGGTGAGGTGCTGGCGGCGATTGAAACTTAGGCTTAGGGTTCTTAGTGTTTTCTAGGTTTTGAGGGAGAGACGAGGAAGAGAAGAGAAAAAGGCTGAGGGTTGTGGGCTTAGGGAAATAAAAGGGAAAAGAGGAACGGGGCCTGGGTGTTGGGCCTGCGGGTGCGGGTCGCGGGTTGGGCTGCATTAGTGGGCTGGGTAGTTAAAGGGTAGTTTAATTAATAGTTTTAGGCTTTTAATTTAATTAGTTAAATTAATTAATTAATTGTGATTAAATTATCTAATTGTTATAGAAATAAATGCGGGCGTGCTATTTAATTGATGCTTTAGAATGCGGCGCTATTATTTAAAATCTTATCATTGTGCATTATTGCGAAATTAAATTAAAATTGAATTGAGTTTAGATTAAATTATTTAAATGCTAAATGCAAGTATGATATTTAAGAATTGTTTAAAGCTTTTACTCAAAATGCGGTGCTATTATTTAAAATCTTATTTATTGTGCATTATTATTCAAAATAAGTTATGAAATTGCTTTGCGTATTAATAAATGCAATTATGCTACTTGACACGACGTCAATGCTAAATTATTTATTTTATGTATTTATTATTAATTAAGAATTACGACAGAGCTTGAAATTAATTAATGCGGGCGCGAGACTCTAAATGCTTAATACTCTACGTAGAAAATGCGAAGTTATTATTAAATAATCTATTTATGCATGTATTAATATTTTATTGTTGCATTTTATTATAAGAAATCATAAAAAATTATTTTGCAAAATTAGTGTAATTTTATAGCTACTGTCTGGACGAGAGGGTCAAAATTGGGTGTCAACAGCTGTCCCACTTTGTATGGAGATGATGGAAGAATCTTCGGACAAAGACGTTGACTCATAGCCAATTTTGTCTCGATCTTCAAAATTGCAAAAAATGCTGGGCAGGTAGACAAGGCTGACGCAAAAAATCAAAATCTGTCTCAGTGTCGAGTTATGACGACACTGGGCTACCATGGTCTAAACACCAGGGCGGGTTAACGCGGACTCAAAGTTGTCCCAGTGTCGAGTTATGACGACACTGGGCTGCCATGGTCAAAACACCAAGGCGGGCTAACGCGGACTCAAAATTTGTCCCAGTGTCGAGTTATGATAACACTGAGCTATGGTGCAAAAAGTAAAAGAAAATAACTGGCTTGAACCTGGGGTGTACTGTTATGGCTTGTAGTCTTTGGGTTACATGGTGATGTGGGCGAGTGGACTGAGCGCTTGGCGCTACGCGATCGTTGGGAAGGTTGGCCCAACAAATTGCCGGTTATTTGTAAGAAAATCCACGTTGTGCTCCTGCTCCTGCATGCTAAGACTTAAACAAACGGTTAGTGCATAACTGTTAAGGCAAAATGATGATGCATAATTTTAAAACAATGTAACTGTGAGTAGGAAAGGTTATCCTGCAAAAATGTGATGCCTGCTGTGTTGATGCGATGTTGTGAATGCTGTGATTTTCGTCCTTGCACAGACGTGTTGCGATTGTGAACGCGGATATGTTGTCTTTGCTGCAACTGTCCCTGTAGACTAAAGCTCAAGAAAGAGTTAGTGCATAACTGCTAAGACAGAATAATAAAGCATGCGTAAGAAATGCAATTTCGGGAGTATAGAAATCGTCCCTGCGTGGATGTGATATGCTGATGATGGCGTCGTTTTTGGGCTTGTTGTGCTGATAGCGTCGTTGCCTGGACGTGTTGCTGCTGGCGTCGTTGCGTAGACTTGTTGTGCTGATAACGTCATTGCACGGGCGTATTCTTCTTTGGCGTCGTTGCGTGGACTTCTTTGTCTTGATAACGTCATTATGCGGGCGTGTTGCTGCTGGCGTCGTTGCGTGGACTTGCTGTGCTGATAACGTCGTTGTCTGGACGTATTGCTGCTGGCGTCGTTGTGTGGACTTGCTGATCACGTCGTTATGCGGGCGTGTTCTTCTTTGGCGTCGTTGCGTGGACTTGCTGTGCTGATAACGTCATTGTCTGGACGTATTGCTGCTGGCGTCGTTGCGTGGACTTGCTGATCACGTCGTTATGCGGGCGTGTTCTTCTTTGGCGTCATTGCGTGGAATTGTTGTGCTGATAACGTCGTTATGCGGGCGTATTCTTCTTGGCGTCGTTGCGTGGACTTGTTGTCTTGATAACGCGTCATTATGCGGGCGTGTTCTTCTTTGGCGTCGTTGCGTGGACTTGCTGATCACGTCGTTGTCTGGACGTGTTGCTGCTGGCGTCGTTGCGTGGACTTGCTGATCACGTCGTTGTCTGGACGTGTTGCTGCTGGCGTCGTTGCGTAGACATAATGCTGATCACGTCGTTGTCTGGACGTGTTGCTGCTGCTCCTGTAGAATAAATGCTCCTGCAAGCTAAGCTTGAGAAAAACGTTAGTGTATACCTGTTTAAACGAAATGATAAATACATATGAGAAGTGCAATTTTATGGGTAGAGATGTCATCCCTGAGATGTTGTCCTTGCACGGACATGCTAAACGCTGCAACTGACGAATTGCCATGATGCCTTTGCTGTGTGCGATGCGTGGATTGCCAATTTGACTTTATACCCATGCGATCGCTAGCCGCATTTGCGTAATTGAGTTCGATTTGATTGTCGATGCCTTTTCTGCTGCTTTGCTTTGCGGACTTTGGATTGTTGTCATCATCCGCCTTTCTTTGCTTTTCTTTATACGCTATCTGAAGAAACCTTTACGCTTGGCTATTGCACTTTCTACATTAATATGAAAAGACTGCGCTCGAAAGAAAATTTGTGAGTTTTGGGGGTCGATTCGTATCTGACTTCGCCGCCTTGTCCTCGATATCGCGTGCACGGCTTTGTTGGGACTTACGGCCCGCATGCAGTTTCCTATATTGTCCCAGTTTTGAAAAGGGTGTCCGGCCTAAAGTGGGTCTCGATGTAGGCTATGTTATTTTCGGAACGAAGGGAAAGTTTCCTAATGGTGTGACCGAAGCCGATTTAGGCCGCCTACGTATCCCGTGAGAATCAGTCATGACGTAGTTCATTACAAGCAAATTTTGGGGTGAAATTAAAATTTCTAAATGTGAGACCGAGGCCGGCGGCCGCCTACGTATCCGTCAAGGGAATCAGGTTGAACGTAGTTCATTACAAGCAAAACAAAAGAAAACATTATTTAAAGCTTAAATATGAGTTTTTTAAAAATATTCTGCTAAACTAAATTGCTTTTCTAATCCGGGATCTAGGCGGACCAAACAAGGGGCAAGTCCAACTACGCGCCTTACTGCTGCGTCGTGGATGGTTGGGTCTTCATGCTCGCTTGCTCGGCACCTCCTCTTTTGGCCTGCGCGGTGCATGCTCGGATAAATGGCGGTCGAGGCGGAATGGGCATGGGTAGAAGTGTATTCTCATCTAAGGTTATCAGTGCACATTGACATGGCGTGGTTTGGCAAAGGGTTATCATGCACATTTGGGGCGGGATCCTTTAGTGAATTACCCTTTCGATCGCGCCTCGATTACGTCCCCGAGGAGTGGCAACCTTCAGTGTCATGTCCTGGGCTATCGGAGTGATACGCGCAGCGCTTGTTCTCATCATACCATCTTGGGATAGGGTCAGGAATCCTTCCTGGAATCGGTTGGATTAGGCCTGCAGCTCGCAACCTTTCATATATTTGAGGTATGGGTTCGGCTAGTGGGGTGCGAACTTTGGGTGGTTTCCCTTCAAGGTTCTTATTTGCTCTGGGTGCATTGGGTGCTCTATTTTGTTGGCGGGTTTGATGGGTGGATCTATGCGGGGCAGGATAAACGGATGCTTGGGAAGCGTTATATATAGGCTGTGTGTGGTAGTTGTGGTAGTATGATGGATTTTGGTAGGTTATGAATGCTTCGGGTTTGCGTTCTTGTACAAACATAGAAGGAAAGCGCTTTCTTCTTCCTTTGTGAAGTATTCCCGAGTGTCCCTGACTGAATCGCCTTGTTAGTTGCCTGTAATGCTGCCAGATTTGTAATCCTACCAGTTTTGATACCTTCTTCTACGAAGTAACCCATTCTAACAACTTCCGCAAAATTCCGTCCGATGACGCTTATCATTCGCTCATAGTAGGTTGCGTCCTTCAAAGATTGTACGAATAATGTGGTCATCTCACTCTCCACCATGGGTGGTTGCACTTTCGCTGCCTCTGAACGCCACCTCATGGCGTACTCCCTGAATGTCTCAGTAGACCTCTTTTCTAGCTCCATTAGATAGAATCTATCCACAACGGTTTCTGTGTTGAACCGGAACCGCTCCACAAAGTCTTGGGCTAACGCATTCCAACTATGCCATTTTCGCGGATCTTGGCTGGTATACCAATCTAGCGCCTCGCCGGTCAAGCTCCGAATGAACAACTTCATAATGACCGTTGGGTTCTTCCCTACCCCGATTAGCTTGTCGCAATATGACCTCAAGTGTGCACGGGGGTTCCCTTTCCCATAAAATAGTTCAAACTTCGGCACCTTGTACCCCATAGGCAGCTCTACGTCTGGATGCATGCAAAGATCCTCGTAGTCTAGTCCTTCGTGACCTTTGTCCGATCGCATGCCCCGAACCGCTTCTTTCAGACTATGAATTTCTTTGGCCACGTCCTCGTCCATTTTGGCTCGGACTTCCCTCTCCATCTCTTCGTAATGATTCACTTCTTGGTGAAGCACGGGGACGGTAAAATCTTTGGGTTTCATTGCGTAAGTTAGTTATGCAGGTTGTTTCTGGGCCGTAATGGGTATGGTGCGTGGGTATTGGTTGGCTGGCGATTAGGCTGATTGTGGTGAAGTAAGTAGCGGCCGAGGTACATGGGTAGTAGGAGGATCATTTTGAAGGTGGGGTTGAGGATTGGCTGGGCGATGGGCAGTTTGGTCGGCAACTGGCGGTCTTTGTGGGGAATTTTGGGAGATATGTGGTGGTGGAGGTCGCTCTGGGATGGTTTGCGAGGTAGTGGCCATTTGCTCTGGCATAGGGGTATTCAGACTAATGGATAGGTTGGTCAGATTCCGTAGCCTCTCCATCTCAACCTGCATATCAACAATTTGTTGTAGCAGCTGCGCAATACATTCTTCTTGACTGGTGACATTCCTTCCTTCTGAAGGTTCTGTTTCGATGACAGGAATAATTCCCAAACCATTTGGCTCAGACGCCCCCGAGCCAGTCATATCATCGTTTCTTGCCTTGGACCTGGTAAAGTGTGGATGCTCCGACATTGTTGAGTCAAATACGAACCGACCTTTGGGGAAGATGATAAATCTTTCTAAAAAATGCAACAAACGGTGTTAGCATAAAGCACATAATTTGCAGGTATGTAACAGATATATTGCACATAGCACATTCAAACGTTTCCTTAATATGCAAGGGGGACCTCTTTATGCCAGAGGTAAGCCTAAACGTCACATATGCGAGGTCATGATGGATTTGTCCGAGCCGTTCAACTGTAATGCTTTTGTTGGAAATGGCGACCAAATGACGGTGCACTTTTTCCAATTTCAGCATGACATGATTAGGTTTGGATTTGTCTATCATTGCCACGCTACACATAATATGCTGGTTGGTCGTTAGGTTGAGGAACCCGTCGTCAAGTTTGGTGTCTTCCTAATTGTGGTGTCGATGCCAAGGACCGACCCACCTAAGGTAAATGCATGCATGCCCTAAAATAAGGGTGGTATAGCTCTATCTTAAGTTTCTAAGATTTGGCTTTTCTAGACGCAAGGTTCCCGAGCGGACAACTCGAGTGAGAAGGCTACGCGGCTGATCAGACGAACCGATCTAACTCCGCGCAGGCGCCAACTCTCTTAAAATTTGGATATTTTTTGAAAGAAATTTGCGGGTGCGCGAAGCACACCAGCACGTGAGCGTGCGATAGTGTGAATTTTCCAGAGTGGCAGAAATATGAGCGGAATGCCAGTTTAAGGAAAGCAGTAAAACAAATAGCAATTAAAACAGTTAAACATACAAAATTAAGCGAGCAATTTTAAGGCATTTAAAACAAACAAATAAAGCTAAGCAATAATAAACCTAGGTTTGTTGTGGTTAAGAACCTAAAATCCCCAGCGGAGTCGCCATTTCTGTCACGCCCTTTTTCGACCGCGACTTTCTAAAAGCGAATCTCCTGCTTAAAATGCAATGTTAGAAAATAGAGTGCTAAATGTTAAAAGTGCAAACAAATATTAAAGTGCTAAAAGGTGCTAAAAGTAGTGCTAGGATTCGCGGAGTCGCCACCTAATTAATTGGGTGAATTAGGACACCTAAATGTCAACTTAGGTTAAAGTCAACACTAACTCCATTCTTTATGGTCTGCTAAACTTAGTGAGATTCTGGGTAAGGGTTCTTTATTAATCTAGAGGGAAGGGGTTAGGCACCTTCTAAGATCCGCTAACTTGCGGTTGTCCTGCCAAACCTAGGGTAATTATTATGTTTAAAAAATGCAAAATAAAAGCTCCTCCTGCTTAGTAAAATGCTAAAAATGTTAAAATGTTTAAAAGGTGCTTTAAGTATAAAAAGGGCAAAAGGTGTTATAAATAAATAAAAGAGCCAAATGCTAAATGTTTAAAAGTGCTTAAAATACTAAAGGTTGCTAAGAGGTATTAAATGCTAGAAGGGTGCTAAAGGTGCTAAATGCCAAATGGTGATTGAAAGTGCTAAAAGGGGCTAGAAATGCTAAAGAATGCTAGGAGGGTGCTTTAAAGACTAATTATGTGTTCATGCAAAGGTTATTTACGGATTAGTTATATACACTGCTAGCTAAATTAACCTTGCTTAACCTGCGTACAATATTATAAGAGGTGCTTAAAGACGATTCTTGAGGATTTAGGAAGAAATCTGTTATGAATTTTAATAAACAAGATGTTGGTTTTATGATGCGAGTTGAATCATTTAAATCATTTTTGCAGAATTTAGACATGCTCAACAGTCCTAAAAGGCAAGTAAGTTAAGCGATTAACTTTAAATTACCTCCCCACTTATATGTTTAAAGGCTAATTATTCTAGATATCCTATTAATTACAAAGTTATAAATTACAATAACAAATAAATTAAGATAAGGATGAGATGAGAGAATGAGGGATTGAAGCGGATGACCCCGTCCTATTTGTTTTTCTAGGAATTGCCGAAGAGGGAATGCGAATGCGGATGAGGGTTGCCATTTGAAATGGCTTTCGATGAGTCTCGCCGTGAGACTTTTTATTTTTGCTCCGATGCGTTTCATGAAAAAAAATAAAAGATAAGGATTAGTAACTGTCCAAATTCATTTAACTAACAAGCAAACATTTAGCACGGAGTTTGTTCGTACGTACATAATGACAGTAAGTAGACAGCCAGCAGGTGGTAAAATAAATGAGAATGGGCAGATATATAGGCGATACAAATCAGCTTCTAATATCATACACAACACCTATTCAGTTTCAGTCAGCATATGCGAGCAGGAGCAAAACAAAGAGGAGACAGTCCTATTTTCTAAACAAGGTTCATGCAATATTTAAGGCTCTCTATCAGGTTGACATTACACCAAACAATACTCAATCACACTGGAGTATTAACAATCAGATGCACATAGTAAGAGTAGATGGTCGAATCATGACTCCTTTATGTGTCATGGTAGTAACAAGAAATGCATGCAATCAAAGCGATTATCTGAGGGGACAATTCAGGCAAACAAAGCAAATATTTATTTCGACTAGAGAATTGCAGGTATACAGGGATTTATAGGATGGGTTATGTCTAAATCATACCCTACCACACGAAGCGAATGTGAGATGATCATGCAAACAGGATCATGGCTCAAAAACATAAACGGAGACCTTTAGTCAGGATAAGAAATCAAATACCAAACCTATACATCTCTAGTTCACTTGAAACCAGCAGATAAGCAATTTCAGGATGGAATAGAGACATATACACCTATTTTACATGGTTTAGACAATCAGCGCAGATTGGTAGGAAAAGCATTCACTTTAGAAAATAATGAACTCATTTAGTAAGCATTCTAGACCCTTAACAGTCAAATAAACCATTCCAAATAATATTTAAGCAGACTCGATTACAAGCATATAATAAGACCAACTATGTGTTGCAGGGGAGATCAAGCCTAGACCAGTTTCATATTTACATACTTATCAACATGAACTAGTTCCTCTCAATCAAAGCAGTCTCAAATTGTATCACGACTCTATCTCAAGCACCAAAGAATCTGCATACTAGTTAATATAGATTCTAACACATTCAGACATGGTTTTGGTTTTACATAGTTCCAAGTTAATGTTAGAGGCTGCAAGAATGTAAAAAAAAGTATAGATTATCCAAACCCAATCTATAAGGAATCTTCATATGCTTTCTATAAACTAAACAACATGCTAACGATAATCACATGGTAGATCGGTTTGGCAAATGAAGGACCATAAGGTAAGAAAGGTCATTGTAGAAATCATCGAATGCAAAGTTTAGCCCAGCAAAGCAGAGTATTGGCTTAATGAGCCCAAACAAATATTAACTCTCGATTAAACATGTTCGACTTTCAATTTACTGAACCAACTTAATTATGTCACCTATTAATCTAACGAGTTCACCCCCAATTCAGTACACAAATAGCCATTAACCTTGCTTAAACATACTTAATCGATCATAAAAAAACACAACGATGAATAGAATCCAAGGCAGAAAGAGCGATGGGTTTACCTTCTCGGCGGCGACCGGCGGCGTATCAAGTCGTCGGTCCACTCGACGGGTTTTAGGTTTGTGATGCGAATGAAAGGGGTAAAGTTGTCTGCGGGTTTTTTGGCTAAGATTGAGAGAGGGATTCGGATTACCTATTCTTGAGATGCTAGTGGCCTAGTGCGAGTCCCCAATTCCGATGCTGTCGATTCTCCCCGATCGAGCTCTGTCTTTCTCTCGCCTTTCTTGTCTCTGTTGCTCGACTGTCTGATGCCTTCTGAGTTGCTGACTACGGCTAAGGGTTCTTAACTGTGTTCGACTGATGCTTGTACCGATTCTGCCCTCCAAGCTCTGTGTTCGACTGCTGCTGAAGTGTGTCCACCTCGATGCTATGGGTCTCCTGTCTTGCTCCTGCTCTCCCCGTATCTGCCCTATGTTCGACTGCCTGTCTGTGTTTCTTAACTGCTGCCCAGGTCCGCTCTATCGATGCCTTTGCATGTTCTTATATAGCCCCCATTGAGTTCCAATAATGGTAAGCTTTTAGGGCTGAGATTGAGCTAATATTGGTGCTGAGATTTCGTAAGAGATTCGTGCGATTCTAATTAGGCAGAAAATAAGGTAAACGATTTGGATGATTTTGTTTAATTATGGTAGGAAATCGTTTGGCTGGGTGCGTGTGGGTAAAGGAGGTAAGGGAGGCTTGATTACGCCAGATTCTCAGGCGAGAATCTCGGCTGGGCGAGGGGTGAGGTGCTGGCGGCGATTGAAACTTAGGCTTAGGGTTCTTAGTGTTTTCTAGGTTTTGAGGGAGAGACGAGGAAGAGAAGAGAAAAAGGCTGAGGGCTGTGGGCTTAGGGAAATAAAAGGGAAAAGGGGAAAGGGGCCTGGGTGTTGGGCCTGCGGGTGCGGGTCGTGGGTTGGGCTGCATTAGTGGGCTGGGTAGTTAAAGGGTAGTTTAATTAATAGTTTTAGGCTTTTAATTTAATTAGTTAAATTAATTAATTAATTGTGATTAAATTATCTAATTGTTATAGAAATAAATGCGGGCGTGCTATTTAATTGATGCTTTAGAATGCGGCGCTATTATTTAAAATCTTATCATTGTGCATTATTGCGAAGTTAAATTAAAATTGAATTGAGTTTAGATTAAATTATTTAAATGCTAAATGCAAGTATGATATTTAAGAATTGTTTAAAGCTTTTACTCAAAATGCGGTGCTATTATTTAAAATCTTATTTATTGTGCATTATTATTCAAAATAAGTTATGAAATTGCTTTGCGTATTAATAAATGCAACTATGCTACTTGACACGACGTCAATGCTAAATTATTTATTTTATGTATTTATTATTAATTAAGAATTACGACAGAGCTTGAAATTAATTAATGCGGGCGCGAGACTCTAAATGCTTAATACTCTACGTAGAAAATGCGAAGTTATTATTAAATAATCTATTTATGCATGTATTAATATTTTATTGTTGCATTTTATTATAAGAAATCATAAAAAATTATTTTGCAAAATTAGTGTAATTTTATAGCTACTGTCTGGACGAGAGGGTCAAAATTGGGTGTCAACAAGTGCATGCAAAGTGGTAGCTCGGAACAAGGGAGCTCTTTGCGGTGGTAGATGTCTAAAGCGGAGGGTGCTCCGATCACCTGTACCTGCGGGCATGAACGCAGCCCCCCGAGGAAAGGGGGTCAATACAAAATAATGTACTGAGTATGTAAAACATGAACTACTGTAAGGAGGATTGTAACTGGCCAGAAGATACATGAAACATATATGAAAAATCAGAGATACCAATGCAACTGTACCATATGAAAAGAAAGTCATGCATGTCTAACAATCATCATAATCAAGATCATCTCCGTACATATAACTACCCGGCCCATCCTGGGACTCAGTCCTCATGCTTTATACATATAACTACCCGGCCCATTCTGGGACTCGATCCTCATGCTTTATACATATAACTACTCGGCCCATTCTGGGACTCGGTCCTCATACTGCGTACATATAACTACCCGGCCCATTCTGGGACTCGGTCCTCATTTTCCGTGAATATAGCTACCCGGCCCATTCTGGGACTCGGTCCTCATAACATACAATCACAACTTACACAAGTAGAATATCATGAGAAACCATATGCAATACAAATCATCATCTGAGACTCCAGGTAATAATCATATGCATTTCAAATCATCATATAAGAGTAAATGAAATAAGTAAAATAAACTATCCTTTAGAAAATCAAGGCACGATCTCCTGAATCATTTTAAAACATATTTTGGGAAGTCAAATCACTTTCCATATCATATATTATTTTATTAAAACTAGACTTTGAAGGAATCACGTATGTCCGCCGTACATTCTCTTGTATAATATTCATGCCAAAAGAAAGGAAGAAGATTTTCACAACATCATGTCAAAGAAGGAAAGGATAGTCTCACATACCTTATAGTTTGAGTTGACCAACTCACTATTAGAATATGTCCCGTCTAATACTAGGTCTGTCAACTCTATGATTCCTAACGTAGGTTAAATTGAAATACGACTCTCTTATTTTATAAAAATTCGGGCAGCATTTCCTCTGTTTATGTGTGTATCCACAATTTTCCAATAATCCAAATCAACCAACAATTCAAATCAAACCAATAATCATTGTCATTTCAATATGTAGTCAAAATTATCTCAAACATTCCATTTACGTCGTTAGTGCGCATACCTTCTCTTTGTAATTATTCCATTTAACAACTTCAATAACCAAGGCAACTACTACATTTATTTCTCATAGTAGTCAATCATTTAGTTACGTTAGAATTATTCATGGGAGCAATCCAATCTTCTAACAACATCGTCCATTCAAGAATATAAAATTAACACTTTAATCCTTTCAAGGCATGTTAGGTAACTACCTCAATACATATGTGTATTCGTAACTTATATTTAAACACTAATTCAGCTCGTAATACATTACCATAATGTTCAATAATTTCCATCAACTTTTGGTCATATCAACATGTTGTAATTCCAAAACTTCCCCTTTTAATTCTTAAAATTCCAATTCCTCTTGTAATTTCTTCATAAAATAATTATCTCTTAATTATCAAGGCTACGTCTCCATTCGCAACATGCGATTAGTGATAATAATTTCATCACAACACTCCAATCCGATGCACATAAAGTAGTCTTCAAATTGGTCTGACAACATAATTCCATAACTCTTTCAAACTCAATTTCATAATTCAACATTCTTATATAAACAATTTACAACCTAAATCTCAATGTTTCCTTCCAATTTGTAGCATGCAATTAGCAACCATAACACAATACTTCAACTACGACAATATGCAACTTCAATTATAGCGTGGAAGGAAGAATTTTCATACCTTAATTTAATCCCCAAAACAGTCCCGATTTTAAGTCACTGTTTCGTCAGCTGAACTTATAACGTCCATAACTCTCTAATACGGTGTCCCATAGACGAGAGGTTTGTTTATTTGGAAACTAGACTCGACGAAATTCATTTTAGGCTTTTGAAACACCCAAAAACTCCTAATATACTAGGAGATATACCCCTCCAAAGTTGACTAAAAATCTGCCCAAAATTCTGCCAAGCAGTTTTTCGATTTTCTGCCCCAATTTCTTGCCCAATCTTTCACTTTTCCACTTCAAATTAACATGCATGTGTTCTACAATGTTACCCCCAACATTCTAACATATTTTTCCTCAACAAAATTCATTCCAAAAATCAGAAAAATTGGGCTAAAAACTGGGCAGTGAACCCGTGCCACTCACTGTTTTGGTGCTAAACTTTTGGCTTAGAATTGTAGATGGATTCAATCCTTAGAAAGGGAGTGGATTAAGTCTTCAATTTGGCTATGGCATAGGTGAATTTTTGGCTAAGAGAGGAGAGGATTTGAGTAAGAGTTTTGTTTGAATGAAGTGGAAAATGAAGAGGTTTTTAGTTTTAATAAGAAATCTGATTTTTTTTATATAAATACACATTGGTCCCTAATTATTTTCTTAAGTTAATTCCATCCCCCAAGTAATAAATCTTAATCTCACTTATTTTAATCTCCGAAAATTCCATAAGACCTCGTATTCTCCATGTCGTAATTCTCATAATATGTTACTAATCCTTAATGGGAAAATATATAACGATCATTTTCCATTTCCATTAACACGCTCGTAGTAACCAAAAAAAAAAAATTGGAATCACATCCTTCAAGTACTAACTTCTGGATTTAGCATATATAATCATACTATATAATCAACATTCGAATCTTAATTTCTTAATGATGTTCTTAAGTATCGTCTTAACTTACAAAGTGTAACACCTTAGTCGGAGTATTGGCTATTATTGTCGATTCTGCGTCTTATACGCAAACATCACCTTCTAAGTTATCCAGTGTGGAGCGACTGACCCAGAACTAACATGGGATTAGGCTGACCATTTCTATGTCTACCCACATCTCATCAACCAGATCATGGCCAAATAAATCGAGGATAAAGTCTCATCCTTCATTCAATTTGGCTGGACCAAAGCTTATATCTTCCATTTCCTGGAGATAAATGGGGATCGGCTGGGGATCCTCTGACTGAATCCTCTACACGATTTGTGGGATCCCCTCGGTTAGAGGTCTATCCGGGACCACGTCCTCTTGTCGGGGTTCCTCCATTGGGTTTTCGGTTGGCTATTTATCCAGTTTTGGTTGACCCGACATTTATCCTTTGAGTATAATTGCCCCTGAAGCGACTGAGTTGAATGCCCGCTCGATAGCTTCAGCTATGGCAGACTCAGGAATCTTCTGATTTTTGGCTCTCTTGGTGCTAGAAATTAGATGCAATTTTTGTTGTATCTTACGCAAGGCCTTGGCACGTTGCATCCATCTTTTTTTGAGTTTAGATGCGACTCTCGGTGGTGCCTCTTTTTCTCTAGGAGCTCGATTGACAAACCACTTCTTTTCTTCTGTGTTGGCGGTCGGTTTAATCATTTTCTAGGGTCTCTCTAGGTCTTCATTTCTCGTCGTGATACATAAGGATGAAACAACCTCGTTTATATTAAACTCGACCACCCTCTGTTTGGTTTTGGGGAGCGGTTATTTATCTATTCGAGGCATGCTCAACTGCCAGTTGGTTGGCATCCATACTTTCCCCCTGGCCTACACCTGGCGTCAATAGGGACCCTTTTGACCTCGTGGTTTGTTCCTGAAGTTCTTGTTCAATGTTCCTCGGGTATTTAGGGCAGCCATGACAATTTCTCCTAGCTGGCTGTCCGTCATCATGAACGTCATGTAGGCTGCCTAACCGATTGAACACAAAGGTCTCTTTAGCCTTCTCCCCTTCAGTAGGTTTTTTTGGGACCCACACTGTCACGACCCAAATCACGAGTCGTGATGGCACCTACCCTATTCCCCCGAGTAGGCGAACCATATTCTCAATAGCAAGTTAAATCAGCGGAAATAAAATAAAGAAGAGAAGTTATAAAACCTTAAATACTTATTTCCCCAAAATCTTGTCAAAACGGGTACAAGAGCACTAACAAGTCTGAAAAAAATAGAAGTCTGGAAGAATGACCGAAGGCTACATATTGTCTGCCAATAACCAATGAAAAATGGAAATAACTAAGAAGCCCTTCATGGGCCACAGACGACCAAGTAGCTCACCCTGAATGACTAGAAGATGTCCACCTCGTGAATCAGCCACGGGGCGTAGAACTGGAACCTGGATCGTACTCTGCACTCAACAAAAGTGCAGCAATAGTAGTATCAGTACAACACTAGTACCGGTAAGTATCATAGGTCGACAGTGATTAGATAACACATGGAGAGTCGAAACTAACAAGTAGCACATAGAACAAACATGTATGGTTACGTATCCTATACAAGTCAAAACATAAGAAATTATGAAATCAACCCAGACAGATATAATTTCACCAAATGAGCAGTTAAACTAAGAGTAGATGGAAATAATGCAATACAATAGTCACCTCTCCCTCACTCCACTCTCGTACACACATGCTAAGGCAGTGCCTTCAAGCCATTACCCATGGGGGACCCGCGAAATCCATGTACCACTCGTGCTCTTCAGATAGAACCTCGGAAGCTATCAATCACTCGCAATCTCCGACAAAGACCTCGGAGTTGCTCAATCATTCTCAATCTCCGGAAAAGACCTCGGAGTTATCAATCACTTTCAATCTCAGGCAGAAACCTCGGAGTTTATCAATCACTCTCAACCTCCGGCAGAAACTCAGAATTTTTCAATGTCATCACAACAATAATATAGGAAAAATATGACAGACATGATATCAGTCTCAACACATATCACAAATCTATAATCGACAAGTACAAGTCATATCAAGTGATAATCACAGAAAATAACACATATGGCGACAAGCCCACATAACAGCTGACAAAACCAACGTATTTGTAATTTATCTCCACTTCATGCCCGAAGGCCTATCATGCTATCCCTGTCACTTCCTACAACTACATACGATTCTCTAATCAGAGTCTAACTAAAGTAAACCGTAACCAACCTCAATGTCGAGCGGGTGCCACGAACAATCAAGTCAATGTCTTTTCCTTGCGTAAAGCCTCTGAACGATTAAAATCTAGAAAACATGTAAACTACGTTATAATATGGATCTAAGGACACCCATATTGCTATATTTATATTAACAATATTTTTACCATTTCAATTGTATGACTAAACCCCTACACATATAAAAATATTAGCATAGCTTCAGGAAATTTAAATAACATTCCTTTCTTCTAACTTTCTCGTATCTCCCGCTTGTAAATGATATAACATTAAATTTGTAACTCCAAATCAGGTGTTTATTGTACCACATCTAAGATAACACTAGGATCTATTATTATTCCGAATCTCATATGACAGTACTTAATGTAGTGGGTGAAAATTTACGAAGGAAACAACCCTATAAAATCTGTGTTGCCAGAATTTTTAAAAATAAGGCAGAAAGTTTAAACAGTCATAACTTCCAAACCATAAGTCGGATTTATCTTCGTAAGATCTTAAACTGACGGGAACAGAGTAATCTACAACTTTCATACATCCCATTTTTTATATTCTTTACGATTTTATAAAGTTTTCACGTTTAATATGCTGCTGTAATCATTATGCCATGTTACTTCCCTCAAGTTTCTCTTATTCAAGTGGATTGTGGAAATTTTCGTGTAATGACTTCTTGAATTTTGATTTCGTTCTACAACACACTATTATAAGAATCATGAATAGATTAACTCAACCATAGAATCTAACCTGAACTTAATTGCGCACTTCCTCCTCGTCTAGTTGCTAGATTTTCTTTCTTTTCTTTCTCTTCCTTTCTCTCCTTCTCCTCTCCCGTTGGATGCGCACGTTTCCTCTCCTCTCCCTTTTATTTTCTTTCCTTCCTTCTTGTTGTTGTGTCGTTTCTTCTCCCCCCCCCCCCCCCCCTTCTCCTTTATTTTCTTCTTTCTTTCTTTTCTCTCCTTTTTTTCTAGGGTTTTCTTTTATTTGTTTTTCTTTTGCTCCTGCTGCTGGCTGCGTTTGGTTTGTTCCCCCTCCCCCCCTTTTCACTATAAATGCCATGACCTACCAAGAGTAGTGGGCTTGGTCCACCTACTCACTTAATTAAAATTTCCCACACATTTCATATACTAAAAGCATGTAATTAATTGACCTATACTCCCATACTTTTTTCGTAGTTTTAAAGTGCTAAACGATCAAACGGGTCGTTACATTAGATACCAATCAAACAATCGCTCGTCCTCGAGTGACAATGGTAGGGGTGGAGAAAGGGAGGTATCTAAACTGTCGAACAACTAAGGTTATCTACTCCGCATATCCGCCTCATCTTTCTTTTACTCTCAATTGTCTGATTCTCCCAGATTTGATACTCCACTTGAAATACTTGAATTTTTATAATAACTATGACTCTAAACGCAATTGGTTGATTCCATAATTTTTATTGAAGTCGCCATAATATTTTAGCCTGACTTCTGACCCGTTGTCAAACATTCTGATTCTCGAATATCACTAATAGTCACCCCAGCTAATTCCATATCTTTATAAAATAAGTAGTAAGTCTTCCATAAGTCCGTGTTGATCCATCTCATCCACTTTCTCATGAATACACAATCCGGTGTTGTCACTCTAGTCTTCAAAACTAAAATTTTCCCAAGTCTTCAAAACTAAAATTTTCCCAAATCTTCAAAACTAAAATTTTCCCAAGTCTTCAATTGATCGAGTACCGATGAACTATACCTTATGATTTTAAATCTTCAGGTTTGTCAACTCGCACTATTCATCCAAATACGATAAACTTCATTGAATCTAATTACATCAAACTCTCCTCATATTACTTTCACTAAACTCGTTCATCCCATTGAACACTCCAACATAAGGCCTATGGCCTCGTACACCACTTTTTAAAGCCATAATTTTTTTTAATGCAACACCTTATCACGCATTTATTAATCCCAAAAATATCAAATCTTGCTATCTCTGTGCCTTACCACACACAAATATTCTTAAGTCATTCATATTTGAAGTACTCAACCATACTATATATCCATCACTTCAACGTAGTCTACTGCCACCGACATAACCTTACCTCAAAATTATGACTTCAACTTTCCTACCTCCTCATCAATTCTTCAATTGCAAAGTCTCGTTGGCACTTTCAATCATAGTTATCACCTTTACACCCTATTAGAATGATATAATATAATGCCACCATAATCCATACATGATTGAGTGGTCACACCTTTTAAATCAAAATCCTCTAAAACTGATAATATGATACCTTTTATCTTAATTCCTCAGTTTCCATATTTCATTCAAAATCACTTTTTTTCATCATCCACCAAAATCACTCAAATCCACTCATGGGATGGATAAAAATATCATAAATTTTGTAAAATATCTAAGCCAATCATGGAGGTAGTACTAAACCACAACCTTGAATATCTGAATATTTTCCTTGCCGCACTCAAACCTTAAAACTGAGCACTCCTCTAAGTCTAATGCATCGCTTATACAACATCAACACTTCTTCTCCAATTTAGGTGCAACAACTGATAACTCTTTGAGTAACTAAATTCAAACTACTCATCCATCGCTATAGTCAATTCTATTAGTCGGTCACTGATTCCTCAGAATCCTATGGCGTAGTCAAACTTACCATTCAATTCATGTTTCTTTAGTATCCACTTCATACACAGAGTAGTATCACAAAATTAACATGCTCATAGTTCAAAATGACTCTTTCTTATAACCAAACCCAAGATATCAAGTGAACCTGCAAAAATGATCTTTACTAGTAGACTACACCCTACTATTCCCACAAGATTCAATCATCCATAGTAAGTTTTTACCAGATGAGCACATCCACCCCTAGTGTACCATAGAACTACGGGGGAGATACCAATCTGAATAATCTTGAACGAAACGAATGAATTAGATACCAATTGGACTGAACTAGCACGAAAGGAATGATCTAGATATCAATCGGATTGAACTCGCATGAAAAGAGAAAAGAAGTGGAGTTTTTCCTAAATGTCCTATAGCCTCTCGAGGATGGGTACGGACGTCTATGTCTGCGTCCATGAGACTACTAGACATTGCTCTTGTACTCATTAGACCGATTAACCTAGAAGCTCTGATACCAACTTTGTCATGACCCAAATCACAAGTCGTGATGGCACCTACCATATTCCCCCGAGTAGGCGAACCATATTCTCAATAGCAAGTTAAATCAGCGGAAATAAAATAAAGAAGAGAAGTTATAAAACCTTAAATACTTATTTTCCCAAAATCTGGTCAAAACGGGTACAAGAGCACTAATAATTCTGAAAAGAAATAGAAGTCTGGAAAAATGCCCGAAGGCTACATATTGTCTGTCAATAACCAACGAAAAATGGAAATAACTAATAAGCTATTCAGGGGCCACGGACGACCAAGTAGCTCACCCTGAATGACTAGAAGATGTCCACCTCGTGAAGCAGCCACGGGGTGTAGAACTGAAACCTGGATCGTACTCTGCACTCAAAAAAAGTGCAGCAAGAGTAGTATCAGTACAACACTAGTACCGGTAAGTATCATAGACCGACAATGATTAGATAACGCATGGAGAGTCGAAACTAACAAGTGGCACATAGAACAAACATGTATGGTTACGTATCCTATACAAGTCAAAACATAAGAAATTATGAAATCAACCCAGACAGATATAATTTCACCAAATGAGCAGTTAAACTAAGAGTAGATGGAAACAATGCAATACAATAGTCACCTCTCCCTCACTCCACTCTCGTACACACATGTTAAGGCAGTGCCTTCAAGCCATGACCCATGGGGATCCGCGAAGTCCATGTACCACTCGTGCTCTCCGGATAGAACCTCGGAGGCTATCAATCACTCGCAATCTCCGGCAAAGACCTCGGAGTTGCTCAATCATTCTCAATATCCGAAAAAGACCTCAGAGTTATCAATCACTTTCAATCTCCGGCAGAAACCTCAGAGTTTATCAATCACTCTCAACCTCCGGCAGAAACCTCAGAATTTTTCAATGTCATCACAACAATAATATAGGAAAAGTATGACAGACATGATATCAGTCTCAACACATATCACAAATCTATAATCGACAAGTACACGTCATATCAAGTGATAATAACATAAAATAACACATATGGTGACAAGCCCACATAACAGCTGACAAAACTAACGTATTTGTAATTTATCTCCACTTCATGCCCGAAGGCCTATCATGCTATCCTTGTCACTTGCTACAACTACATATGATTCTCTAATCAGAGTCTAACTAAAGTAAACTGTAACCTACCTCAATGTCGAGCGGGTTCCACGAACAATCAAGCCAATGTCTTTCCCTTGCGTAGAGCCTCTGAACGATTAAAATCTAGAAAACATGTAAACTACGTTATAATATGAATCTAAGGACACCCATATTGCTATATTTATATTAACAATATTGTTACCATTTCAATTGTATGACTAAACCCCTACACATATAAAAATATTAGCATAGCTTCAGGAAATTCAAATAACATTCTTTTCTTTCAACTTCCTCGTATCTCCCGCTTGTAAATGATATAACATTAAATTCGTAACTCCAAATCAGGTGTTTATTGTACCACATCGAAGACAACACTAGGATCTAGTATTATACCGAATCCCATATGACAATACTTAATGTAGTGGGTGAAAATTTACGAAGGAAACAACCCTATGAAATCTGTGTTGCCAAACTTTTTGCAAAATAAGGCAGAAAGTTTAAACAGTCATAACTCTCAAACCATAAGTCGGTTTATCTTCGTAAGATCTTAAATTGACGGGAACAGAGTAATCTACAACTTTCATTCAGCCTATATTTTTATATTCTTTACGGATTTATACAGTTTTCACGTTTAATATGCTGTTGTAATCATTATGCCATGGTTTCTCTTATTCAAGTGGATTCTGGAAATTTCTGTGTAATGCAGTCAGCTGGATCTTCTCTGCTCTTTCTCTTGGACATACTGCTCTATTTGGCTAGCCTTTTCGGCTAACTGGCTCAGCCGCTCAGGTCAGAGCATGATTGTCCCACCAACTTCTCCTTTAACTGAAGATGCATGTTGTTGATTATCATGTGGGCACACTCAGACTCGGGGAAATGTACAATGCATTTCCCAACCTTCTTTTTAAACATCTCGATAAAATTGGCAACTGATTCATCGACCTACTATTTGAGATTCGTTAGATCAGTTATGGTAACCTGAGGTTGGGGCTAATAGAACCTATCATTGAAGTAACCCTCCATGTCAGCCCAGCTTTGTACGAAATTAGGAGCCAAAGAGGAGTACCATGCAAAGGATATCCCCGTTAAAGAGAGATGGAATAACTGCAACTTGTGATATTCATTTTGGCCAGCCTCGCCGCATTGGGCAATGAATCTATCGATGTGCTCGATAGTGGATTTGTCATCGTCACCAGAGAAAATGGCAAACTTTGGTGTTTAAATCCCCTTGGCAAATGTGATATCTGATCTACCCAATCACGGTAAGGCTTCCTATAAACAGGTCTATCCAAAGGTTTTATTTAGATGTCGAAGTACCTCCGCATGGTATTAGCAATAATTTCTGGGTTTATCAGTTATGACATCCCCTGCCGATTCTCTACTTAATTCAACTGGTAGGCGTTATGCACTGACGACCTCCATTCTGCACTTTGTTGGATAGGATTTTGAAGGTTGTAGGTGGTCTGCTGGCCATTACTAATAGGTGGGGTAATTCCCCATTGTTGTTGTTGGGTATGGCCATCAAAGCCTGCAACCTGAGCTCCTGGAACGGCTAACGGAACCTGAGGACAAGGTGGAATAGTATTCCACAACTGCTCTCCTCGGGCGTCGGTCGTTCTTAGAAAATTTACGCTTCCTGGAAGATATGGATTGGGTAATGGTAATGATTGCTGGAATGGTATTCAGTGTCACCAGATATCCGAGTTAAGTCATAGCCAGGGGCCATCGGTTGCCCAACATTATTCGCCTGCATCGTAGGGTCGTTCATAGAAACGTATGGCATAACGAGAGGCAATCCAAAATGTCCTGGCGCCTGAACTGGTCTCTGAGCCATGTTGATTTTTCCATACTGCAGACTCTCTTGGTTAGGTGGCACACTTTCCCCCCCCCAAGGTTCAGCGGCGACCATGCAGTGTGCTGGTTGCCAGACGATTGGGCTTGTGTTCCTAGGTGCACTACCTGAATCGAGTAGAGTACTAGCTAAATGCGCGTCGGCGAGGAGTATCACGGAGTCGCGATCATATGTTGAACAACACCTCTTGTCAGAGGGATGGCAGAACTAGCTGAGCATTCTGGTGGGTGCATTCGATTGGTTTCCATCTCTCTCACTTGCTGAACCTCATTATGTACTATCGGCTTCACAATATCAACCAACTATTTATAGACTTGGTACATAATGTCGTGGATGCGCAAGTCGATCTATTATCTAATAAAAGATGTTATCATCATGGTTAGACCTTCAGATTGATTAGATTCTTCCACAACTTGGGTTGATGGGGGAAGTGGAGGGGTATCAACAAATGTAGGCATACCTGAAGAGGATGTTGGTTCATTGTTCCTTCTGGGAGGATTTTGTTTAGGATGTGGACTTGACTCGGGGTTCATTTTCTACCGGACCTTAGGCGCATACGCCAAGAATGATCCTGACTGGAGAATCAAACTTCGCTATTAATTCACCCATGGTCCCACTGGGCGTGCCAAATTTATTCTCGCCTCAGATTCTGTTCTCTGACATTGTATCGGCTGACCGAATCGGGAGACAAATTGATTTCTTAACTTAAGCGATTTGGGCTGGAAACAGAACTCTAATTTCCAGCAATGAGTTTCCCAACTACTCCAAAAAGCGTTAGGACGGTGTTACGAGTGAACTAAGAGGTAAGAAACATGAATGCATCTGAGTACAGTAAGGTAAAGCAAAGGATAAAGATAAAGATAGATAAAATTTGAGTTGTTTGATTGATTGGCCTCTTGTATATACAAAAAATTGTTCCTATTTATAGTACAAAGGGAAAAGCTACAACCCACACGTATCGACCATCAAGTAACTCACTAAGTTCAATGGCCGACTATGGGGGAGGTGGTGCCGATTTTCTCGCCTTCTACTCTTCTTTCTCAGATAATGGCCCTTTCTTTCAGCTGTTGTTGGCCGTTACCGCTTTTAGGAGTCTAGAAACCCTTTTGAATTGGTCGTTGAGGCGTTTGCATCTGAGTGGATCCAGTAGTACCTCTAACTAACAACGTCGGCTAAGATGCTTTAGTAGCCGATGAAGTTCTTGTAGTCGAGGGCTAGGAGTAAATTCGGCTCCAGAATAGTTTGGCTATCACTGAATTTTGGCTAAACACTTAAATTATTTTTGAGTGTTAACAACATCACAATTATTTGATCGAGGCCAACTTCCATCAGAAGAAAGCGATGGTTCTGTATTCACTTAAAATAAAATTTATAAAGAATCAAGTCAATACTCATTATCGTAAAGACTAACAAATTATATAAAATTAAAACAAAAAATAAAGCAGGGCTCGTTAACTTTAAAAAAGAATCAAAAGTACTAAACCTATAGGAATAAAAAAAATAGAATCAAATTTAAAGTTGCTTATGGAAAATCATCCTTTGGATATCTTAATTTTGATATCCTTTAATTCATGTGAAAACCTAATGTTCTAAGAGACATAATTCGTTACCGTCGGCAAATATAATAGGAGAAAACCTAGTACTCCTATTTGTCCCAAACAATATCTATTTCAAATTCCTAAATATTAGGACTTCCTACATCATTTTAGTAAGGAATAACAATTAAAAAATAATTTGATGAAAATAGTAAATGACAATTTTGTCTATTGTAGTTTCTTTTAATGAAGGATAAAAAGTTCAATCAATATTTCTAAGACTCTTCGTGCTTTTAATATAATATTGATTACTCGTAAGATTTTTTTTTGGTTTCCACCCGATGTCAGATACTCACATTGAAGTTCAATTATATTCGAATTTACATCGCGTAGGGCCTATTTCGGGAACCGCTCCTTACAAAAAAAAAAAGCATACTCATAACTCAAATCTAAGACCCCTAATTAAAGGAAAAACAGCATCATCCACTGCACCACATCATTTGGTGGTGACTACTAATAAGATTAGAGCACAACAAATTCCGCGTTCAGTACATGAAAAAAGAGGGCAATGATGGATGTAAAGTAGGGGTATGCATAATTGGTATATACAGAATTATAGAATTGAATTCGAAAATTATACTGTAATATTTAATATTTGATATTTTGATATTCGACATGATATTTGATTTATAGTCTTGAGAAATTCATATTCAATAAATATTCGGTATTTAAAAAAGTACCAAAATGTCGATATCAACCGAAATACATATTAACTTATGCAATTCTCATATTTCAGATTATAACATAAATATACTAATATTTTATTTTCTTTATCCATGTAATTTCCTTTTTTTTTAGGAAATAAGATCTTTTTGCCTCTTACAACATGAATAGAAAAAAATAATTTTTTCAGATCTATTATGTGTTATTTTCAGATCTCTTATATGTAAAAAAATAAAAATTTCTTCTTAAAAGGTGATGAAACTAAAAAAAAAGTTTGTAAAGGGCAAAATAAAATTGATATAAAATTTTAAAGAACTAGATACTGAATCAAAATATATAAAAATTGTACCAAATCGACCGTCGAATACTCATAAGAATGTAAAATTCTTTCCTCGACAGTGATAATGAATGTTGCAAGAAAGGTTTTGACTGATTTTGTCCCAACATTCATCGTTAAAGGCCGTGTGTGTCAACTCATATAATATGCTAATAAGATGATCACAACAACTAAGATAGATCAAAATAGCAAAAAGTACAATTTCCCCAACTAGAGTGAATAGAAGCAATTATTGTTGAGTTCTACCACATCGATGAGATAAGTGATCAGTGGTCTCTTTATATGGCTTGAACAATTCTCCTCTCTTTTAACTATCTTTTAGGATTGAGTTAGACCCAAGATCTATTTTTTACATGGTATCAGAGTCAGATCCGTCTCAATTCATTATTTCGATGTGTTAGGCTCAAGCCATTATTTACAAATTACAATTATAATTTTACGTATCCAATTTTTGCCGGGTTTATTTATGGAAATTTCATTGAATTGGGTAGTTACCAAAACAAAAGGAAGCCCAATTACAAAGTCCAGGTCCATTCATTTTTATACTAAGCGGATCGATCTTGTTCTTGTATTCTCAAGAATTAACGTGAGGACATGACAGAAATGTCCCTTATTTTTTGTAGTAAATTTAAAATATTTTTTTAAATATCACTTGAACTGTTTTGATTCTTTAAATTTGTCAAAAGCGGGCATTGATCTCGTCAAATATTTATCAAATTCTGATTATTAAATTTAATCGGAACTATGACAAAAAAATTAATTAAAAACACTAAAAAATCATCAAAATTTCATAAAGCACAACATAAAAAGTTACACGAAACACAAAAAGTAGACCAAAAATAACAAAAACTATAAAATTTATACTTTCAAAGTTTTAATTAAATTTAACAATCAAAATTTGATAAATATCTAATGAGGATAAATAAATATTCAATTCTAGCAAATTTAACTGCTCAAGTGATACTTAAGAGACTTATTTTGAACTTACCGTAGACACCAACATTTTATTCAATTTAGGTCGGGCCTCTACAACTCAATGTCCATTCGAATTTCTTGGAGACTACTATATCCTAAATCTTAAATCACACCTTATAAAGGAGCACATATTCCCTTGAAAATGCATCTCGAAAATCCCACAAATTCATGGGATATTCATAAGGAGATCAAGGCATGATAAACATCAATCAAGAGACACTCTTCATCAAGATCAATTTGAAGCGTTGCCCTGACGTTCTTGGAGATCAAATACACCCCAAGAAAGTCCACATCCAAATCATCCTACTTTCAAAAAATACGTCACTAACGACACTCAAATTACAGAGAAGAAAAATAGGAGAGAAAAATTAAGGAAATGAATTGATCATGTACCCGCAATATTTATAAATAAAATATTCTTATTTTTTATCATATTTTTCTTGTATTGATTATTATTTTCAGGAACGAAAATTTGTTGCAAACACCTACTATTAAAAATAAGGGACCTAACGTTGGAACTTCCTCCTTCACAAAATCGACATCCCACATTTTTTTGAGACAGTTTCGAAATAGTTGTCTGAATTTTGATAAAGCCTAAACAAGAGTAAGAACCATGGCTTCGTGCAGCACTTCCTCTGCAGTAATGCCTTCGTTTATCTCCAACACCACCACCACTCGCATTCCGTCTTGCTACAATTTCACGCGCCAATTCCGAACATTCCCGTCATCGAGAAGGAACAACACTTGCAGCACAGTTGTTAGTGCTCAGAAGAACGCTATGCAGTACAGAAAACTCGGAGACTCTGATCTCCACATCAGCGAAATTACCATTGGCACTGTAAGTACTACTTGTAAATTACCTTCTTCTTTGCTCAGTTGCGTATTTATGAAGTAATTGAAGATTTTAGAATGTGAACTCATTGACAGATGACATTTGGAGAACAGAATACAGAGAAGGAGGCTCATGAAATACTTAGTTATGCATTTGATCAAGGAATTAATATTATTGATACCGCTGAGGCTGTAAGCTCCTCCATCCTCACAACCTTTTTAATTTGAAATAACGGTCAAAAACACACCTCAAGTATCACTTTTTTTAGTTACTACCTGAACTATCAAGTGTGAGTTTTCTACCTAAACTATGACCGACTAGTTAGCAAACCACACCTAAATTATCATTTGTTCACTTTTCTACATGATAGTTGTGGTAGGAAAAGCGATAGTTTAAGTGTGTTTTGCTAACTAGTTTGTGATAGTTTAGGTAGAAAACTCTCACACCTGATAATTCAGGTATGAAACTAAAAATGATACTTGAGATGTATTTTTGACCCTTTAACTCTTTTATTTTTGGTTAGAGAGAAGTTTCATTCATTTATAATACACTTAATATTCTTGATTTTTACTAATTTTGATACTAGAAGCTTAGTTTCTGAATTGTTGCTCGATGTAATTAGAAGTATACTATATTGCTTAAAAATTGCTTGTTTTTAGAGTGTAGGTGTGATCAATGAGGTCATATCTGTTAATCTACACATTGGTTTTTATTTATTTGAATACTACTACCTCCATCCTAATTTAAGTGTTTAACTTTTCTTTTTGGCTTGTCCAAAAAAGAGTGTCTCTTTCTATATTTAGTCATCCTACATGTCAAGTTTTAAACCACAAGATTTAATGAATATTTTTGTACATTACATACATCTTTAATTTAGGACCACAAGATTCAAAAGTCTCCTTTTTATTCCTTAAACTTTGGGACGGTGGGAGTGGTTTTTATTTCCTTACCTCTCTTTTCTTGATACATATATCTGGTTGTTATATTTATTTATTCTTTGCATTTGTATTCCAAGTATCCTGTCCCAATGAGAAAGGAGACTCAAGGAACGACGGATCTCTATATCAGTAGCTGGCTGAAGTCCCAACCCCGTGATAAGGTAATTCTACTTTGTGAAATGAAATCATTTATATGCAAGAGAAAGAGAATAATCCATTGATGATTTCAAGAAGGCCTCATTTCCTTGCATCATGTTGCTACAACTGATCAACTGGCTGATGTACACACCAAGGCTGTCACTGCTTTAAAACACTCAACTGTGATGAGCAAGTTGGTTGTGAGAGCCTCACCTCCAACTTGAGGGGGGATATCAATGTATTTATATGTCATTATTTAATGATTAGATTAGTTAATCAGATTAGCACATGATTAGTTAGTTGGTTATAGCTTTGGTTAGTTAGTTAGTTAGTTTATTGAGATTTAGCTTAGCTGTCAATTAGCTGGACACTAGATATTTAGTTGGTTAGCTTTGGTTAGTTAGCCGTTCTCCGCCGATAAATATTCACCTAATTAATATAAAATATTGCTACGATAATTACAGATATATAAAATCACTAATTATACCAAAAGAATATATTTGTATATATTCTATCACACTCCCGCAGTCGTAGCCGGCGGTTGTCGTGTACGCTGAGACTGTCCCTAAAATCTTCAAACAAAACTAAGGGAAGGTCCTTAGTAAAGATGTCAACTGTTTGAATACTGTGAAGGGACATGCAAGACACGTACTTGTCTACGAGCAACCTTTTCGCGAACAAAGTGAATATCTATTTCGATATCTTTAGTGCGATGATGTTGGATAGGATTATCTGAGAGATATATCGCAGTACACCAATGTCGCTTTCCGAATAGTAAAATGAAGCTCCAAGAGGAGATTACGCAACCAACAGGACTCAAACACCACATTGGCGACCCCTCGATACTCAGCCTCCACGCTAGAGCGCGACAAAGTAACCTGACGTTTAGCCGATCAAGAAACCAAGTTATCACCAAGAAATATACAATAACCAGAGTTCGAACGCCTAGTATCTGGACATCTACCCCAATCAGCATCTGTATACGAAATGAGAGTAGATACCGAGGATGAATATATGTGTAAACCATGATCAAGAGTGCCTTGAATGTAGCGCACAATGTGTTTGAGAGCGTGCATGTGTACTTCCCTCGGATCATGCATGAATAAACACACATGTTGCACTGCATAAGTAATACCGGGCCTCGTAAACATGAGATATTGAAGAGCCCCTGCAAGACTACGATAGTGAGAGGGATCCTCATAAGGTATGCTACAAGTAGCACTCAACTTCAGTTTAGTGTCAACCGGAGTAGGAGAGGACTTACAAGCTAACATGCCAGCTTGTTCAATGATCTCTACGGCATATTTCCTCTGGGAAAGAAATAGACTACCTGCATGATGGGTGACAACTATACCCAAAAAATAACTCAACGGTCCCAAGTCTTTCATAGCAAATTCGGACCTGAGAAAAGATATGATAGACATGCAAAGTTTGTTAGAGAAGTCAATATAATATGATTCACATATAACAGAATGTAGGCCATAGAAGTACCGTGGCGGTATATGAATAGAGAATGATCGAATCTGTTGTGAGAAAACCCAAGAGTAGACACATAATCGGCAATTTTTTTGTACCAGGCTCGAGGAGTCTATTTTAGCTCATACAGGGATTTCTTCAGCAATCACACATGATTAGGATGATCGGGGACCCTGAAACCCAAGGGTTGATGCATGTATACAGTTTCCTTGAGTTCGTCGTGCAATAATCACGTCTAGTTTATGAATGGACCATGCTTTTGCGAGAGTTAAACTTAGAACAGTGCGAATAGTTTCCGGTTTGACCACTGGACTAAATGTCTATCCACAATCCACGTCAACCTGTTGAGTTTTGTCATCACCTACAAGACGATCATGTTTCTCAAAACAACCATCAAATTTTTTCTTATGAGTAAAAATTCACATAGAACGAATCACATTAACACCAGATAGACGGGGCACCAACTCCACGTCTTATTTTCAATAAGAGCATTATATTCATCCTCCATGGCCATTTTTCAATTCGGGTCACGAAGGGCAGACATGGGATTACGTGGTAGGTGAATTTAGTGCGATTAGAGTTAAGATTAAAATGTTGCTTTGGTCTAAACACACCCCGTTGACTACGAGTAACGGGCCAATGTTCCGGAATAGAAGTGTATTGGATAGGAGTGGAACTCGTGGGCTGGCCCGGACCGGATGTTGTGGTGTTAGACTGGATTCGGGTTGGGAAGACCTATGCTGAGTGATGGCTGGACTGGGTTGGGCCAGCAGACATTGGGCCTATCGGCAGAAGCTGCGGGTTGGAGGGATTTGGGCGGCAGGCGGTGGGCCTCTTGGCGAAGCTTCGAGGGGGCGGAGGACTTAGGCGGCGGGAAGTGGGCTTGCCGGTGTCTCATGGTCGGATGTCGGTATGAAATTTGGACCAAATGGTGAACCACATACGGTGAGAGTCCATCATTAGAAAAATCATAAGAATTGGATGCGGAATTATGCAACTTAGAAAATGGAAATTAGGTTTCATAAAAAATGACATGACGACTAACGATGATTTTATTAGAGGATAAATCATAACATTTGTAACCACGATGAATACGAAGGGTCTTTTTGATAAAGAATTTTGAGTGGAGATTGGTATGCTGGTTGGGTTCTAGTGGCGGGCTCTTGGGTCGTCCGGACCCATATCCGGTAAAAGTGGTGGCCTGGTTGTCCCCACACCCCCTTATCATGCGTGTCTGTGGGAGCAGTTTGTGCTAGCGTTTTGGCGCTCGCCTTATGGTTCTCAGTCCTCTTTCCATAGATATGAAGGATGCCTTTTAAAAAGATTTTTTTCATTTGTAATGCATGATGTCAAAATGAAGGTGGTAATGATGCATGGGCTAATAATGTACGAATAATATTATTAATAGTGCGGATTTTTCTCTCGGCTCTCCCATTTTGTGAAGACGTATGTGGACATGAAAATCAAAAAGATATACCATTAATCTTACAAAATTCTCTAAATGACCCATTATCAAATTCACTTCCATTATCACATTGAATGTTCTTAATTTTCCGTTCAAATTGAGACGGATGAATGCTCTAAATGATAGGAATGTGGAATAAACCCGAGACTTTTTAGAAAAATGGAAATATCCACAAAAAATTAGAATAATCATCCAACAACGAAACATAATAACGGTGGTCTGAAGAGCTCAAAACGGAAGACGTCCAATTGAGGTAACAAAAGGCAATTTAACATGTTTTCCAAGCGAAACATTAGCACTATGAGCTTTATTACATTCAATAAATTTATTTTTTAAGGGAGGCAAAAACAGACTCCCAGATGACCCAAATGTGCATGTCATAAGGAAGGTGATAAAACGGCAAACGTTGACGGTGTGGCTTGTTTGATGGTGATGGGATAGAGCTCGCCCCGACTATCACATCTCATTAGATGTGTCCCCGTCCAGAAATCCTTCACATAAAATTTAAATGGATCAAATTCAATAGAAATTAAGTTATCAGTTGTAAATTTCCGAACATACACAAAAAATTTAATTAAATGAGGAGCATGAAGGACTTTTTTCAAGTTTAAAAGCGGGGTTGGGGGAGACAAATTTGTGTGACCATAACTATGAATTGGAATTGAATGACCATAACTATGAATTGGAATTGAATGACCAACAATTATGCCATGATTTTTGCTAAAATTGAAATAAGACGAGAGATTACCTTGCGCGGATGTCATATAAGAAGTAGCACCAGTGTTCATGTACCAATTTACATTCGGAGGATTTAGCCCAAGGTATGCATTGTCGCCTCAATATCCGTGTCGGTCGGAGAGACGGTTGGGCCCATAGCAGCGAAAGCCTGTTGTGGCTGAGGCCCAAGCAGGTCATGCTGCTACCAGGCGAATGTCGAGGCCCAATATGGATTTTCTGCATTCTTTGCCGTCGCTGAGCCTAGCCCGATTTTGTGAAGAATGCAGGCGGCGGCGTGAGCCACTGCCAGCTGTGGCCAGTCTTTGTTAAACCTCTGCTTGTTTGCCACTGCCGCCACCGTTGCCACCGCCGCCGTGGTTTTTTGCCTCATTTTTTGCCCTTTTTGTCACCCCCGTTGTTCCGGTTTTGACCATAATTTTCGGAGAATGATTGAGAGTCATCGCTGTCTCAGAACGTGGCCACCATTATGGCGGAATGGTGCGGCCTTTTAGCCAACCTCACTTCTTCTAGAATGAGCATGAAACGTGTTTGGTAGAACGGTGAGATAGGATTGCTTTGGTAAAGAAGAGTTTCAACCCTATTATACGCTTTGGAGTTGCCCACAACCATTTGAAGAACGAGTCGGTCATTCGTGACCGGCGCTCTAACGTTCTTAAGTTGATCCGACAACTCCTTGAGCCGCTGACAATAGGCGGAGGCATTCGGAAAATCCTCCATAGTGGTGTGAAAGAATTCTTGTTCAAGGGTTACGGCACGAGAATTTTTGTTATCTTGGAATATATCACGCAACCTATTTCAAACTTCCATTGTCGTGGCATCGGGTTCGATAATTGTATGCAAGAGGTCCGTAGATATGGTAAAATAAATCCATTGGAGGACCGTAGCATCCAGAGTTGCCCACAACTCTATTTCATTATTGGTGGAAGGCACCTTGTCCTTGCCTTTTTCCGGTTTGACGATGTGACAGAGGACTCTATGAGACCTTGCGTGAATTTTAAAAAGTTCCGCCCACATCGCATATTGGATGTTCTCCATTTTAAGGACGATAGGGATGTTGGAGACTGCAAGAGCCGGATGGAAGGTGTTCTTTGTGTTAGACATGATTGAGGAAGAAAGGAGAATTTTTGGGCGACGGGAGGGATTCACCGGCGGAAGTTAGGGTTGTCGAGGAAGAAGGTCGGTGGCGGAAGGTTTAGGTTTTAGGAAAAATGTGCCCTAGACTTCTGATACCATAAAAGAAAATAATCTCTTTGATGATTTCATTAATGTAATTAACTTATATAAATGATATACAATAGTCGCTATAATTACGGAAATTAAATATTCACCAAACTAATATAAAATATTGCTATAATAATTACATATATACAAAATCACTAATTATACCAAAAGAATATATTTGCATATATTCTATCAGCAAGGTTGTCAATTTCTTGCTTTATTTTTGTATGGAACCTAATAGGGACTATTCCCACTATTTGCTAACTAGAAAGGCATAAGAAAAGATTGCATCAGCTTAGCGCTTTCATACTTTTCCTTGTATTCTTGTCCTTTTACTGTTTCAAATATATTGTACTGAACTGTAACTACCATTGATCTTTCTAAATGAATTCCACGAGAAAATGATTCACTTACTAAAGAATAGTTAGATAGAGCACATGCAGGGGTCTTTCTTTTATGTTACAATTTAAAAGGCCATTGGAGAAAAATTGCTTTAAATAGAGGCTTTTGGAAGAGAGACCCTTGATCGTGTTGCCATATGGACTGATTTGACCTTTTTCTGGTGCAGTCACTTTGTTATAGCCATATGTATATATAACTACTGGATACATAGTCTGGTTTAATTGATTCTCCTGATTTATGCATGTATTCTCCAAGTACAATATTTGTCTTCTTTTATGAGGAGAGCAAGAATATCGTTATTAAACAAATAATTATGCAAGCAGTAAAGACGAACAAATCAGACACCATCTTTATTAATTAATAGCCTAATCCCAAGCATGAGTACTTTCAACTTGGAACGGCTTAGATTGTTAAGAACTTGATGCTGCAAATATGTTTGTAATGTTCACGCTGGATCTCACCTTTCAAATGTCATCCCGATAGTCCACAAATGGCATTATGGAGCACTTGTGCAGTGGACTTAGATTTTTTTCCCAACTCGCTTGGACAATAATAATTAAGATTATTAGCATGGCCATGATGCCAACTGTAATTCGTAGTAAAGTAACTACCAATTCTTTATGTAGAGGAACCTCTCCTTTCCGTATTTTTGAGCCATTATAGCTATAATGTTTTGGTGTCTTTTTATCTGAAGATTACTTATGTACTCATGTAGGTGTGCGATGATATCTAATAATGTAGTGCTGTTTCGTTCCTCAGGTGATTTTGGCTACAAAAGTTTGTGGTTATTCAGAAAGATCAAGTTACATACGTGAAAATGCGAAGGTTTTGCGAGTAGATGCTGCTAATATTCGAGAAAGTGTGGAAAAAAGTTTGAAACGTCTCAATACTGATTACATTGATTTACTCCAAATACATTGGTGAGTATTTTTTGATGCTATATACCTCAAATTATTCAACTTTCCCGTTTCTAGTTGACAATATTTTCATCAAGTGGGGCTGTTCCACATTATCTGGGCAGTTAAAACACTATAACTTAAACTTTGAGTGACCATATGAAATTTCTCATTCTTCTTAGATTCTAAGTGACTAGTATTACATATGCTTTGAGGTTTAGGGATCATCGCTATTAAGGTTGAAAAGGGAGGAACAATGGTGAAAGGCTACTGCTCTGCCATTAGAGTCGGTGGAACAGTTATGAGAATTGAGAGAAGGAAGAAAATCAGTAAAATGAGAATCCTCATCTTTCTCTGTATTGATCTCAACCTTATATACAAGTACAGTACAAAAATATTTAGTGTCCAGCTAATTGACAGCTAAGCTAAATCTCAATAAACTAACTAACTAACCAAAGCTATAACTAACTAATCATCATTAGATAATGACATATAAATACATTGAATCTCAATACCCCCCCCCCCCCCCCTCAAGTTGGAGGTGAGGCTCTCACAACCAACTTGCTCATCACAGTAGATTGTTTTGAACCATTGACAGCCTTGGTGAGTACATCAGCCAGTTGATCAGTTGTAGCAACATGATGCAAGGAAATAAGGCCTTCTTGAAGCTTTTTTCTAACAAAGTGACAATCAACCTCTATATGCTTTGTTCTCTCATGAAAAACTGGGTTCCTGGCTATGTGGAAAGCTGATTGGCTATCACAATACACTTTGATGTGTGATGGATAAGAGAGAGTCAACTGTTGTGATTAGTTTGTCTAGCCAAACCAGTTCACCCACCACCTTCCTTAGTGACCTATTTTCAGCTTCTGCTGAGGATAGAGAGACAGTCTCTTGCTTCTTGAATTTCCAACTCACAGGGCCATCACCAAGTAGAACCAAATAACCCGTCACAGATCTTCTTGAATCTGGGCAAGCAGCCCAGTTTGAATCACAATAGGCCTTTACTGTGCAATCTGGATTTCTAGAGACAAAAATTCCCAATGTAGCCTGAAGGTGTGTTTCTCTAGGATCTTGCATGAATTGGTTCAAATGTTGAACACTGAAATCTATATCCATCTTTGTGTTTGTGAGGAAATTCAACTTGCCAATTAGTTTTCTGTAGAACGTACGGTCAGAGAGTGGTGGTCCTTCCTTAGCCTTCAGTTTAATGTTTGGATCAAGTGGGGATGCTAAGCTGCTGAAATTGAAACAGTCATATTCTTTTAGCAAGTCCAAGACAAACTTTCTTTGAGATATGATTACCCCTTCATCTGTGTGTAGAACTTCCATACCCGAGAAAGAATTCAATGTGCCAAGGTCCTTGATTTTAAACTTGTCGTGTAGGTAGTGTTTTAAATTTGTGATTTCTTGATCATCAGTTCCTGTAAGTATTACATCATCCACATAGACTGCCACAAACACTACTAAGAGTCCAATTTTTCCGTAGAATAAGGAATAGTCATGCATTGAATGCTGATACCCCCTTGATGCCAAAGCCTTTGTCAACTTGGCATAACATTGTTGTGAGAAATTATGGGAGAAAATATATTATTGAATTGTTGTATCTATATGATTACACTGAGCCCTATTTACAGACACTACACTACAATCTTTTTCTTAGTAGAATACTATATATGAAATCCTATTCCTATTCTAACACTCCCCCTCAAACTGGTGCATACAAGTCATATGTACCGAGCTTGTTACAAATGTGATTAATACGAGGACGACGGAGTGACTTGGTGAAAATATCTGCAAGCTGATCACTCGACTTTACAAATTTTAGTAACAATATCTCCAGAGAGTATCGTTTCCCTAACAAAGTGACAGTCAATCTCAATATGCTTAGCTCTCTCATGAAATACCGGATTTGATGTGATATGAAGGGCCACTTTGTTATAACAGACAAGTTCCATTTGATTGATTTTTCCAAATTTTAGTTCTCTGAGCAACTGCTTAATCCAAACTAGATCGAGCAACGACACTCTGTTTCTTACTCTTCCAGGTAACCAAATTACCTCCTATTAACACACAATATCCCGATGTAGAGGGTGATCCTGCATAATCAGTGTCTGTATATCCAATGATCTGCTCATGGCCTCGATCTTCGAAAAGCAGTCCTTTACCTGGGGCTGACTTAATATATCACAGAATGCGGATAACTGCATCCCAATGACTATCACAGGGAGAATTCATAAATTGACTTACTACACTCACAGGAAATGAAATGTCAGGTCTAGTCACTGTGAGATAATTCAACTTACCAACCAACCGCCTATATCTTTCAAGATCACTGAGTGGCTCCCCTATCCTGCAAGAGTTTAGCATTCGGATCCATAAAGTGTCAATGAGTTTACATCCCATCATTCTTGTCTCCTCAAGAATGTCTATATTTGCGTTGTAAAATAACAATACCTGACGTGGATTGGGCAACCTCAATACTTAAAAAATACTTCAGTCTGCCGAGATTCTTAGTCTGGAAATGTTGAAAGAGATGTTGCTTTAAATTAGTGATACCATCTTGATCATTGTCAGTTATAACGATATCGTCAACATAAAACCACCAAATAAATACTCATATCTGGAGCAGAATGTAAAATGACCTGTTTCACTGCGAGTCATACAAAACTCCTGAATTATTGTGTTGAATTTACCAAACCATGCTCGAGAATACTATTTGAGACCATAAAGTGACCGACGCAATCGACACACCAGATTAGAGGACATAAGGAAAGGGCACTATTTGAAGACAAATTGAAAGGAAAACATCTGCATGAAAATTGACATCTCTAGAAACAAGTATCTTTCTTGTGGCCGGGCTTAAGACCTTATATCCTTTTGTTCCAAAGGGATACCCCACAAAGATGTGAGGGGTAGTTCTAGGTTCAAGTTTATCTCTGTGTATTTTGGGGACTGTTGGGTAACACAAACATCCAAAGGATCTAAGGTGTGTATTTTGAGAATGAATAGAGGGAGCCTATTTAGGGGCAGAACCCAATATAATATGCATAATGTTTCAGAGATAAAAAGGGTTGCTAAAACTCGGTTTTTCGGTTTAACTGAACTAAAATTTTCATAGACCGAAAACCGAACCGAACCGAATTACTGAAATTTTAAAAATTAAAACCGGACCTAATAAACCGCAAAACCGAAATTAAAAACGGTTCGGTTGGTTTTTTCTGTTCAAACCGAAATATGCCCAGCCCTAGCAATGAGTAGTGGCATAGCCACATACAGTGAAGTGTGGTCAATCGAACACCCTTTGTCGGAAATTTATATTGTGTATATAGAAAATTATATGAAGTATATGGATCAATTTTTTATATTTGTACGCATATATGTATATATTGTATGTATATATATAAAATCTCGAACACCCTTAGCGAAATTCCTGTCTTTGCCACTATCAATGAGTTAAACCTTTTTCTGTTCCCTTCTTCCATTATTTTTCTTTTCTTGTTTTAGTTTTGCCGGGTTCAGGGGGCTGGGAGTGGGGGAGGGGAGAGAATAGGTGACAGCTAAGATGCCAGAGAGATTCTGTGTAAGGAAGCTGGTGATGTGAGCTACTACTGAAACTGCATCATATGTTGGAGCGAAAGAGGTGATTGAAAGGTGTGGGTTCAAAGCAACCAATAGAGCAAAAGTTAGAGTTGTAGGGAGGTAATCAGATAGTATGAGAGCAGGCTGAATAAGCTATTGTTTTACACGTGCAGAAGGATCCTAGGAGAAAATGAAGTATATGGGTAGTTCACTTGCGGAGCATTTGAGTGGATTGTTTTAGAACTTAGGGCAACATTGACATGAAATCTAGGGCCAAGTGAATGTAAGAGGACGAGATGATTTAGTTGCCCTAGAAAATTTAGAGCTTAGTGAATGTAAGAGGATGAGATGACCTAGTTGGAATAATATGAAAATTGGAGAAACTACCTCCTCAGCTAACTAAAGTCTTAGGTGACATGAATATTGGATTTGTCACAAGATGAAGTGCATCTTCATAATCAGGAACGAGTTCTATATGATTATATTTCTAAATTTCGTCCTGAATTTCAATTTATTGAGTATTTGTTTGATCCAAATGAGTTCGCAAGTTTGTCATTGCCCCGTATTTTACTTTTGCTGGATCTTACAATATTTTGTTTCTTGCTCTCACACTCTAATTTACCTCGAACTAGAATATAAGGTAATATCCGATAAGCTGAGCATTTATTAGAAAGTGACCTATCTATGAGTATCTGTATACTCAAAAATCAGTTCATGTCTTCATTCCTCATATAAATTTTGCTGTAGCCAATTTTATCTACTGAAGGTTGTGAACCACTACATCGCACTGAGTATCATGCGGAGAGATGAAAATGGATATACAACACTCACGAAAAAGGCAATATTACGTTGAGTTTGCTGTGAGATAGTTCAACTTACCTGGCTCTTAGCACAGCCGTTGTGCTAAAGATAATATAACATTGTTACCTTTTTCAAAAAGAGATAGTTCAACTTACCTAGCAACCTCCTATATCTCCGGGGATCACTTATGGGCTCTCTTTATCTAGTACAAGCTTAAAATTTGGATACATAGGACTGTCAGCAAGTCTACAATAAGTCGTTCCTGTCTCCTTAAGATGTGGAAAGTATACTTCCATATAAAGAAAACAGTGCTTGACTTAAATTGGATACCTCATTACCTAGAAAAATATTGCATTCCACCTAGATCCTTGGTCTGTAAGTGCTTGACGAGATGAAGTTTACTTTGGCAATCCGCTTTTGATCACTTTCTGAGGTTAACTATGTCATTAATATTAACTACCAAGTACCATTTTCTCTATAAGTCACTCCAAACTTCTTAATTGTCGTCGAACTTATCAAACTATACTTAAGTAGATTTTTTCAAGCCATATAAACATCATTGTACCCTGCATGCAAGACCACTGGATTCCTTGTCCTCCAAATGTATAATCAACCAATTACAAACACCCTGGAACAGCCTGGAGATGGTTTCAGGTTTTATGTGAGACCAAAGATGTTCGAAAAAGGGACTGCAAGTTGCTGGAGGAAAATGAAGAAATCTAAAAGTTGATTGATAAGTTTAAGGATTAGGTGTCTGATCACTGGTAGAATCTGGAACTTGACTGGGAATGGTCACAAGGTCGTTCGAGCCACAAGCAAGCAAGAAATCCCCTAAAAACCTGAAAATAAAGAACCTTGCCAGAAAGTATTAAATCAGTGAAACCCAGCTTCTGGTCCTCTGAGGGTATTGGATTGGATGGATCACTTTGAAAGGTCCAGATGACTTCCAAAGTATCAAGTATATCGCTCCAATCTCGCTGGTAAAGGCCTCATGCACTAGCTCATGAGACAAGTCTTTTCAGCAAAGTCTGACTTCTGATGGTGCATCAGGCTTCAGATTAAAAAGTGGCTTCCTGGATTGTGTTCGCACGAGGATTTTAGCCTTGTTCTGGTGTTGGTTTATGCACAATACGCACAGACCAACCTCACATCCAGCAGATTCTATAGTTGCAAAATTGTGCAAAGAGAATACTTCCTTTCCAAATGTCACCAGTGAGTACACAGTGAGTAAATAGGATTAATTTCTGGCTGAAACTCTGATACCGAGTCAGAAATTAGAGGAACCAAAAGAGATTGAGAGAATGCATGATAACTAATGGCTTACACCTCAACCATTCTATAGGAAACTTTACAATGTACATAACTATATTAACTTTGATGTGAGATATATCACATCAACTTTTTGTGCTCAATAGGTTTTACACTTAACTATCTGACAGAATGCTAACTCAGCTAGTTGCAGTTTAATAGTTGACTACTTTTGATGTGTGCTAAAGTGATGGACATAACTTACTAGTCTAAAATCAATATTTTCTGAATGTATTTCTTGTTAAACCAATAAAATAATCATCGGTTAAGTGATTTTACCAGCTAACCTGCATTTTTCAAGGCGGCTAACAAAATTTGTGTCATTTTTATCTACCATATGTATTGATAAATGGCTGATTGACCTAGTTGGTCCTCTGATGTATAATAGAAGACAAGTGTAGGTTCCTAGCAAAACTAAGACGTCAGATGTTATAAAAAGCACGCTTGAGTTCATTTTGGTGCTGATTAATAACATATTCATACCGTATATTGAAGCCACCGACATAAACAACTTGTTTAAGTTCATCATTTTTAAATGTCTTTCTTAACAAACTGACAAGTCATCCTTGGTTGAGAGATCTTACCTGAGTTGTTTTTATCTTGCTTATGTCTTAACAGAATTGTAAAATTGTTGCTTACTTTGTGTCTGAATCTGTTTCATTTTCTTCTCTTGTTTTCTCACTGTGTATATCGTATATATGTCACTACAGAGATACGTAGAGATACACACACACACACACACCTGAAATATGTGTAGAGATGGTTATCTATTTCTATAATCTGATTTGCAACTTCTCAGGCCAGACAGATATGTACCATTGTTCGGTGAGTTCTTTTATGAAACTTCAAAATGGAGGCCAAGTGTGCCTTTCGTTGAGCAGCTTAGAGCCTTTCAGGAACTCATCGATGAGGGAAAGGTAAAATATGCTTTGCCTTTTTTGTTAGGGAATAACAATTGCAATATTACAGCAGATCTGTCAGTGAAATGAATTAAGACTCTTTGTAGTTATCATTTTACTAATTAAAGGCTGAGGGTACCTTTCATTTTTTTATGACATGGGACCCCGCATCGGCTACCCAACCCTTTTGGGTGCGCACAGGGTAAAACCAGCTCCTGCCAATAGCTCACAAACCACGCAGGAGAGGTAACCCCCACTAGGCAAGTCCCGTGCGACGAGCTCGACCCAGAAGGCAAAATCCCCTGCTATCGTAGGCAGGGGGTTTCGAACCTGAGACCTCCATTATGAAAGCCCCGTGCTCAACCAACTGAGCCACCCTTGCGGGTGGTACCTTTCATTTTTTCCTGAATGATAATATAAAGTTCATTTCCAAGTGAAAAACTTCAGGTTTATGCTTGCCATGAAACTGAACTGGTAATGAAAAATGTTAGTGGATAAGAAAATCAGGTCTCTTACGCATGGTTTAGTTACACATTTTTGCAATGCTTAACCAAACCTGATCTTTACGCATGGTTTCATTTACACATTTTCCATGCTTATAGAATAAACACACCTGATCTTTTACACATGGTATGGTCTGCACATTTTTGCAAAATAATTTGAGCTTTCATTTTGCTTTGTAAAATCCCAAAATTGATTTACTTTATGGACAGTTAACTTTGGAATCTAGATATCTTAAGCATTACTAAATTATTCAGGTGCGATACATTGGTGTTTCCAATGAAACTTCATATGGAGTAATGGAGTTCGTCCATGCTGCAAAAGTTGAAGGATTGCCAAAGATTGTCAGCATTCAGAATAACTACAGTCTGCTGGTTAGGTGTCATTTTGAGGGTAAGTTGTCCTTTATATTTCCTAGTTCCTACTAAAGTTTTGGATGCGAACTCTTCTCAACCAGAAATGTAGCTTAAACATATATTTGATTGTTGCAGTACTTTTGTGAATCTTTTTGTTCATACTTGGGAAGCTCTTATAAGTTATGAGTGATAAGTTTCGCTTTGTTTGAAAGTAAAATGTGGTCCTACATCTATTAGATGAGAAGAAATCCAAGATGTTTAATGAAGATGCCGAGGTACTCCAACCGTAGTCCATTAGTTGACGTCGGAAGATCAAATTCTTCAACCTGGTATCAAAATATGAGGTTCTGTTATCATTCAACCTTTTAAGAAAAAATGGACCCATGGCCTAAATCGATCCTAAAATCTAGTTCATGAGATCAGGATTGTCCAAAATCCATACCCTCAACCGTTATGGGACTTTAACATACCCTCTCCGTCATGCTTAGAGCTGGACATTTGGAGTATGGATTATATAAACATAGCTGCCAACATCTGGTAAACCAAGATCAGGGATGGGTCTGGATCCCTATCTTTGCTAGCACGTTAAGAAAAATGTACTGTGTCTATATCAACCACGGTATCTAACTCATGTGTTGAGGATTGACCTAAAATACTATAACCCAATACCCTCAGCTACTGGGAGGCTCTAACACAACCTGTCTGTGTGACACATCCATTTGAGTTATCCAAATAGATGCTTCATGGGATGAGATAAGTTGTCTGGAATGAAAATGAAGAACTCCACTGATGATTGAGTAAAGAGTGCAAGGTGGTTAAACCTAGGACACACTACCCTTGCCAATTGGTTTCTGATTAAGTGTTAAGATTCTTAAACAGCGAGGGTATCATCCATGCTGCCGCTGTATGAATCACATGTAGAAATCTGCTTGTACCTTTTAAAAAATAGAAAACCACCTTCTAAAGATTCTTTCGAATATTGGTGAACCAATTTTGAACTCCTTTCTAATCAATTGCATGATATCTGCTCTATAATCTGACTTAAGCCACTCTTGCACATATGTACCGTAGTTGAATAATATAATTGGTTTCAACATTGGTGAGCTCAGTTCCCTAAGGAATGTGATTACATACTGGATAAAGTCTATTAGATCCTCACAGACTTCTGTCAATACTCATCACTAGATGCAATCTGCCTAACTACAACACCTTCTTGCCATTGTAGCTTATCTGCATTTAAAAGGTTGTTGACTATCTCAATTTATTATTCTTACGGATGATCACATTTGACACTAAAAACTCCGAAATGGCATTTGTTATCTTTTGAAAAGACCTTTCTTTTTGTTCACATTGCCATGTTATCAATGTGTACCTACTTGTACTTGGATGATATTAATAAAGGACTTTATGGTTTAAGTGATAACCTATTACTGATTTTTTTTTAAAAGAGTGAATGACCTAGTAAAATTAACCTATACTGATAAAAAATAAACAACCTAGTAAACAACCAAATGCAGCTATACATGTTCCTTGAGAATAAAGAAACCGTAGTTGCAGTTTTTGGAGAACGATATTTCCTATTTACATTGAGCATCATCATTTTTAAAAATTCGCCATTTAGCATAACGAGTTTTGGTTTTTCTTTGTAGTTGATCTCGTCGAAGTATGCCATCCAAACAACTGTAACATTGGCTTACTTTCTTATTCCCCACTTGCTGGTGGATCCTTATCGGGGAAGTATTTGGACAATAATTCTGAAGCTGCTAGAAAAGGGAGATTTAACCTGTTCCCAGGCTACATGGAAAGATACAATAAATCCCTTGCCAAGGTACTTCTTTTTCAAGTTTTACAAGGAAGGAAAAGTTAATTGACTGTTTGAGTGGCTTTATAGGTTGGAAAACAGATTAAAGTTTCAAGTGTAAGTTTACCGAGGTTGAAATACATAGTTTTAGGTGTGAATGGAAGGCATAACTTGGGGGCTTCCATGCTGCAATACCTCTCCCCCGCAAAACAAAGCATTTAAAGAAAAGAAGTTAACAATTCAAATACCTTGAAATGTTTCAAAAAATTTGGAAAGAACTCTTAAGAATTTGTCGTTTGGCCCCTGCATTTTCTTTTTGGCTGCAGTTGCACCTAATCCGGTAAATTAATCCTGTGCTTTTCTATCTATTGTGTGTATTACTTTGTTATTGCTGTATTTCCTAGACAGTCTCCAAAATATAAGCTTTAGTTACATTTTTCATGGATTAAATTCAGTTTGCAACTTGAAAACAAGAACTATAAATTCTCACCTGATTAAGGTTAGAACTACTTATTGCATGAAAATTTAGAGGAAAATATAAAGTGGATATTGAATGGATATAGGTGAGCAGTCCAAGAAAAAATTACTGGCATATTCCCATGCGCTTGCCCCTATCCTTATGCTCAGTGTGAGAAACAAAGAGAAAAAGGAAATAAAACTAGTGCATTTCATGTAGATCAAGGTTCACAAGTTCATTCTTTACTCATTCCACACAAGTGTAAGAGATCGTTCAGTTACACTTATTTCGGTTTCTTTCTCAATGATCTGATGATCAAGACAATTCTGGTCAAACTTCTTCATGTCATATCAGTGATTACTATTCTTATAAAGCAAATAGTATTTCCTATTGATTTCATTGGGAGCGCCAACTACACCTTGTTTTTGACGGTCATCCTCTTTCTACATGGAAGCTCCCTCCTTTATGCATTTATGTAATAGGAGAAAACTAGAACAGGTATATAAATTAGCTGATCCTCTATTTAGTCTAGTATTCTTAACTTATAAATCAATAACAGAATTTAATCCAAAGAGAGGGCTTACTCTGCCACTAGATTTTCAAGTGATAGCGAAGCCAAACAAAATGAAGATGAGCAGCCCCTTTTCCCATCAAATTGAGAAATAAATTGGGTGGGGGCTCACAATAGCATATGGTCTACTTAAAGCCTATCAAGAGGTTAGATCCTACTCTCCACCACCTGTATTTCCCTTCACCAACTTTGAACACAGGTCACTAAGAAAGGTATTATTTGAGCAGCTTTATGTAAGGAAATGAAAGAAGAATGAGGCTACATAATTTATTGGTCACAATTTTAAGTGGTGGTAGACAATTATTTGTGGTTGTAATAAGTTAGAGGAGAAGAAAAAATGTTGCTTATTTATAGGGAAAATGCCTAAAATACACCCCAACTTTTGTCCGGATTTGCTGTAACACACCTAACCTTTACGGGGGGTCTATTACACCCCTAATTATATTTTTAAGGAGTTTTTTTGATGGATAACAATTCAAACACGTGCTGAACAAAACGCCAAAAAATAAAGGAGCCCGATCATTTTCAGGTCATTTCACTCGACGAACAAAACAAAAAATTAGAATTCTCTCCTACACTTTTAATTTTTTTCATGGAGAAAGCAGTTGATTCTCTTGGAATTTGATCCTGTGAATCACTATATTCTTTCATAATCGAGTCTCGACTTGTGTCACGTTAGATTTTCGTTTGAATTTTCCAGATAAATGCCAAAGAAACGCTTGAAAAGTATATTCAGGGGGGGTGATAGGACCGTAAAGGTTAGGTGTGTTACAGCAAATCCTGACAAAGGTTGGGGTGTGTTTTAGGCATTTTACCTTGATGATCTAATGAGTAAAAGTGTCAAAAAAGTAAGAGTTTTTACTTTCCTTTCTTCTTTATTCTTTGTCATAGCTTTCATTCTTGCATCTCTTTCAAACATTTTCTGAAAAATGATTTTGAGTCGGGGGTCTATCGGAAACAGCCTCTCTACCCCACAAAGGTAGGGGGTAAAGTCTGCGTACACCTCACCCCTCCACCCCCGAGACCCCACTTGTGGCAATATACTGGGTATGTTGTTATTGTTTTAATGACTTTTAACATTTTAACTGTATAAATCTATCATTATAAAAGCACACTTAACATTCTAACATACCGACTCAAATCCAAAGGGATAAGCAACTTAAATTCATTTATTTTGAGAAGTAAGAAAATATACAGTTTCTAAAAGGTGAACAATCACCAGAAATAACCTGAATAATGTTGATGGAACGATTGCTTGAAAGTCGTTACGATTTTCCTGGAGAACTTTTGGCCACTAGAATTAAATTGCTAATACAAATTGACTAAAAGAATGGTCAAAATAATGATTGGAAGAATGGGAAAAATACTGGTTGAAGCAGGTGGCACTACCGGAATGGTTACCGGAAGAAAAAGCATGAGACGGTTGCCAGAAAAGAAGTCGATGCCACTGGAATGATTCACCTAAAAAGAAACTTGGGGTGTTGTGGAATGATAAACCAAAATAAGTGTAAGGTTGCCGGAATGGTAATCTGGATAGAAAAGAAGAGCTGTGGTAGGAGTAGACGTGAGGTCGTTGGAACGTTCACCAAAAATAGTAGTGTTGCTAGAACAGCCACTGAAAAGAAGCAACAGTTGTAAAACTATGGAAAGAGAGAAAAATTCTGATCACCCAACCAGCATAAAGACGTGTTTTGTGAGGTGAAAGCTACTTAGGTCTTTACATAAATTTTGGAATCATGTAAGAGTAAGAGGAGAAAAGATATATTGATTACTTGATAATTTGATGAATATAGGTGTCAAATATACCTATAATTTTTGTTCCATATAGGAGATGGACAATACCTAATATAGGAACCTAACATTTCTGACATTCTAACATAACATTTTTTTGAAATGGACACAATACTTAACATTCTAATAGTGGACAGTGTATTCATGAGTTGTTACAGCAGATTAGAGTTACAACTTCAAGTGGTGTTATCTCTGATGTTGGATGTATGCATTTACACTGAATCTTGATTGTAAGACTTACTAGTAAGTGAGAAGATTTTTTTTATAGAGAACTGATTCGTGTTGGGGAGGACCGAGCATCTAAAAGAACTTGCATTGCTATCTTTATGGGAGTTTGAGGGCCATTATTTCTTCTGCTTGATGGTGTTTTCTTGTATATTGGGGAACCAACAACAACAACAACACGCACAGTATAAATGTTGAGAAATAAGCAGAAAATTGTCGCTAGCCTTTAAAGTTACAATGTGCAATGCATTGCTACTTTAGTAGTCATCCATGACTTTAGACATATGCAATGTGAGAAGTTTGTCCCGTGCTGCAAGTTAATGATTTGCTTGGATGTCTTTTTTGTTTAATTTCCAGGAAGCAACTAAAAAGTATGAAGAAATGGCCAAGAAGCATGGTCTATCCCTGGTTGAATTAGCTCTTGGATTTGCTCGAGACCGGCCATTTATGACAAGTTCAATTATAGGCGCAACTACGGTGGATCAATTAAAAGAAGATATTGATGCTTTTTTGACAACTGAGAGACCTTTGCCACCTCAAGTAATGGATGATATTGAAGATATTTTCAAGAGATACAGAGATCCTGCTTCAAGATAACTGCCAATTTCTCTTATTTTCTTATCAAACAGTGGTTGATTCTCACTATTGCATAACTAGATTCGACTAACAGCCTGCATTGAGAAGCAATGTAAATCAGATTAAATCATTTGGCCAATCTGTTACTCTTTAGTCATATCGATATCAAGACTATTGATCATATTAGGACTTGACAGTGTCATAGGGAAGTAATTTAAATTTACTTGATCTCAAACTGGTGCATACATCAAATATGAATGTCAATATCACACTTTTGTACAAAATTTGACCGGGTTTGTCTGATAACACGGAAAGCTCGAAGGCAATCTCCATTCTGAGATGCCAACCATGCCTCCTTTCTACAAACACAGAACAATATAAATCATAGAACTTTGTTTTTCCTACGTTTACATTTAAAAACATATCAAGAACTTAGTTGTCCATACATTCCTCGTAGTCAATTATTGAAAAACCTAAACGATCACTTACACGACAAAGTGGAACTGTACTTAGAGAAGAAGCAAGAATTGTTAACTTAGAGAAGAAGTAATACTGTACTATCACTGTTACAGTGGAGAAGTCACGACCAGGACCCAACGGAATTAGTGGATTGCAGAAGAAAATTAGCAATATCTTAACTAAAATGATGCAGTTACAAGGCTGACCGTTCGTATTTGAAGAAATCCAGTCTCAAGACTGTCATGACGACATGCAGACTCAATTAGAGGAGGTAGAGGAGATGTGAGAAAGGTGAAGATGATGATTGCGTGTAGAGAGAGATAGAGAGGATGAGACAGTGAGAGAAAGAGTAACAGAAACGTTTTTAACTTTCTTATTATGATACATGTTAATATCCATACACTTATACCCAAAAATATAAAACACTGGGCTTACATAAAATAATTTGGACTGAGCCCATTTAACATTTGGGCCACTGTTTCCTTTTTCCTTAATATTCTTAACATTCCCCCTCAAGCTGACTACTGGAAGACATTCAGGAGTCCAAGCTTGGAGCAAAGATGTTGATGCTGTAGTCTGTTCAGTCCTTTTGTGAGCAAATCAGCTGGCTGATTTGATGTATGTATATACTCTGTCCTTATCATACCTTTCTGAATTTTGTCCCTGATGAAGTGTAAATCAATCTCTATGTGCTTAGTCCTCTCATGAAAGACTGGATTTGCTGCAATTTGTATTGCTGATTTACTGTCTGTGAAAACTGTGACAGGATGGTCAAACTGAATACCTGTGTCTTTTAATAGGCCAAGTATCCAGGTTAATTCTGCCACTATGCTTGCTAAACTTCTATATTCTGACTCTGCTGAACTTCTGGAGATTGTACTCTGTTTTTTTGACTTCCAGGATATAAGAGAATCACCAAATTTTATTGCATATCCTGTTACTGATTTTCTTGTGTGTGAATGACGGCGATCTGCATCGAGAAATTTGTCGATGTCTTTTGTTTGCTGCTTGACATCAGAATACCCTGTCCAGGTTGGCTCTTGATGTACCTTACTATCCTTAGTGTTGCATTGAGGTGAGACTTCTTTGGTTGTTGTAGAAAGCGGTGACGTCTGCGCTATAAGAAATATCTGGTCTAGTGGTGGTTAAGTATAACAATTTTCCTATTAGTCTTTGGTATATACTAATATCTTCTATGAGTTCATCCTCTATTACTACTTTCTTGTTATGTAGCTTGTTTAGTACGTATATAGTTGTCATACTCTCTTGTTGTCAATTTGATTGCGATCATAGGTGTGTTAAAAGGTTTGGAGCAGAAAGTCCTAATTCGGATATAAGTTCTAAAGCATACTTTCTTTGATGCATAAGAATCCCTTTGTTAGACGCACAAACTCTACTCTAGAAAGTACCTTATTTCCCTAGATCTTTCATTTTAAAGACTTGTTGTAGAGACCTCTTGGTCCATTATCGATTCAGTTGTCACGATGTGAGAATATCATCAACATACACTAAGACTAAAATCATTCATGTATCGATTATCTTTAAAAAGAGAGTGATCGTATTGGTATGCAAACTTCGTATTTCTTAGAATACGTGAGTTTAAAATTCCATTGTCTAGGAGCTTGTTTTAGACCGTATAGAGATTTGATTAGCCTATATATCGATTGCCTCCTGGTAGAGAATCCTTGTGGTAGTTCATGTATATCTCATCATGTAGATCACCTTGTAGGAAGGCGTTGTAGACATCCGTTTGATGTATTTGCCAATTGTTAGAAATTGCGGAGAGATTATTGATCGGCGATTACCATTTTAACTACGGGGAAAAGGTCTCGTGATAGTCGATCCTCTGCAATGCTGCTATACCGCTTTAGCAACAAGTCTTGCCTTAAGTCTTTCAATCTCTCCTGTCTCTTTATATTTTATCTTATATACCCATTTACACCCTATAGGGCTTTTACCTTTAGGTAAGACAACAATTTCCCATGTATGGTTATCTTGTAGAGCTTGTATCTCAGATTGCATTGCCTCTACCCACTTAGGATTTTTAGAAGCTTCCCTATAGTTTTGGGTTCTCAGTGCGAAAAAGCACTAAGAAAACTTTTGTATTTAGCAGTTACATTATCATAAGAGATATAGTTGGCTATAGAATATGGAGTGATAGTGTTGCTAGCTCCTTTTGTTACAAAATCTTTCATCCATATTGGGGGTTGTTTTGCCCTGGTAGACCTCCTTACATCTATCATACTCCTATATTCAGTTGAGGTCTGGTTCTGAGTTAGTCCTATTTCTGAAGTAGTTTCATCTGATTCAGTTCTTTCCATAGCCTCTATGTTGTCATTACTGTTATTATTTTGAGATATATGTGTGTCAGTGGTAGGTATATAGTGATTAGCATTGTAAGGAGTTGTGTCTGCTGGATTAGTAACAGAGGAGATGTCACTTTGAAATATTGATTTCTCAGGAGTATTGGTCTTAAAAGGAAATTCATTTTCTCTGAAACTTACATCTCTATTTACTAAGAACACCTTAGTGTCTAAGTCATATAGAATATACCCCTTTTGTGTTTAGATATCCCGTAAGAACACAACATCTGGTTTTAGGTAGTAGCTTATCAACATGGAATGATTATTAGCAAAACATAGACACCTAGAACTCTTAAGTGATGGATAGAAGGTTTTTGTTGTCTGACATTTCATAGGAGTTTTCCGATGGCGAGGATGGTAGTCTATTTATTATATAAACTGCTGCCTGAATGCACATTCCCCAGAATTTCAGAGGAATATGCCCCTGAAATCTTATGGCCCTAGTTAATTCAAGAATGTGTCTATGCTTTCTTTCACCGTTACATTTGTGGTGTATAGGCACAGGATTTTTGATGTATTATACCTAGTTTCAGGAATGTAGCAGCACATATTTCATTTACAAATTCAGTTCCATTATCAGTTCTTACCATTCTCACTGTTTTGTTGAACTGAGTTTGTACAAAAATCAGAAATTGTTGTAAAACAGTACATACATCAGATTTAAGGTTAAGTAAGTATACCCAAGTCATTCTAGTAAAATCATCTACTATTGTAAGGAAATACCTCTTTCCATTATGAGTTTGAACTTTGTAGGGGCCCATACATCCGTATGAATCAAGTCGAAGGCTGCGATACTCTATTGTTGCTCGATGGAAAAGATAACCTACATTGCTTTGCCTGAGGACGGATATTACAATTTTTATTATTACGGATATAGTTCGAGTTAGCTTTAAGCAATTTACTCAATCTGATGCTAGAAGTGTGCCCCAAATCTTTTGTGCAGTATCTATTTCTTCCTCGATAAGTGTGTCATTAGTAGCTCTATTTACACTCAAATTTACTCCTCTTGACTTCCTAACGATTTGTGAGGAAGCACGGTTTACTAGTATGTAGAGTCCGTCTTGAGACCTACCAATCTCCTTCACTTCCCATTGTAAAGATCACGAAACACACAAAAGTCGGGATAGAAAATAGCGACACCTGCAATTCCTTTGTTAGTTGAGAAAGCAGATATCAAGTTAAATTTAAAGCGTGGTATGAAGAAAGCATTTTGTAAAGTGCACATGCGATATGTTACAAGAACGATGTGTGTTACATTTACTAATTCTCCATTTGGTAGGTGTACTTTCTTAGTCGATATGGTTTTCTAATATAGTTTCCTTATTAAGTAGATTTATATCGGATACCGTATGATTGGTTGCACGATGTCTATTATCCACTGCCTTGTTATCCCTTTTCCTAGCAAAGATTTGTGTTTAGAAATACCTGAAGTTGCAGCATTTGAGACATGGTGTGAGCTACTGTTTTGTGTGGTTTCTGCCTGATCCATCTTGAGATTGAGAAGCTTTACAATCTGCTCATATTGACTCTTGGAGAACACAGCTTCTTGGCGGGATCGAAGCGGCATTTGCGATTCTTTCCTTTTTGATTCAAAGGCTCCATACGCATATTCGCTTTCTTTTGGACTTAAATCCAGGTGGATAGCCAACCACCTTGTAACAAAACTCCTTGGTATGCCCTCTCATTTTACATATATCACAGAAAAGATTAGAAGTGGATTTTTTTGTTTTCCCTTCTTTAGAAAAAAGAACAGTAGGATCATAGCCCAAATTTTGTTTAACTCCACTAGGTCCATCACCTAACAGACCAGCAGACCTTGCAACTACAGATTTTTGGCTCTCATCACTTGTAATCATAGAATATGCCATGTTGACAGTAGGTAGAGATGGCATGAGAAGTATTTGGCTTCTAGCTTGCATATAACTCTCATTTAACCCCATTAAGAACTGGTATAATTTCTGTCTTTCAAGATAATAAGCAAACTCTCTAGACTTAGGGCATCCACAGTTAGGTGGGGGGGCTAAAGACTGAGACTCAACCCATAGGCCTTTTAATCTGGAAAAATATTGAAGCAGCGAAGAGGTCCACGAGAAATGGTGGCGATCTCTGTGTAGATCATAGGTTCTAGACCCGTCTACTTTATCAAACCTCTCTCTTAAGTCCTCCCATACCTCCGAGGATTCGGATATCTGAGTCGGCTTAATAGATCTTTGGAGACTGAATTCATAAGTCATGCTTGTACTATAGCATTGACTCTATCCCACTGATCTCCTAAGTCTTCTCCAAATTGATCCTTTTGATATTTTCCATTGACAAACCCCATTTTATTTCTTCCAAGTAGTGCTATTCTCATAGATTTACTCCATATAGTGTAGTTTTCAGATCCCAAAAGGGGAAAGGAGATCAAGAAGGCACTACCTACGTCTGAGGGTTGAAGAAATAGGGGATGGTTGTGATCTATTGCGGTTGTGACAGTGAAATCAGCCCTTTCGGCAGAGGTTCTTGAGGTACCAGTTTTCATTGTCTCTTGAACTTGGTCAGTTCCCATTTTTCTTTAAGACGACGATTCTTCTAGAGTAGGGGTTTTTGCCCTAATTTTCAAGAAGATCAAAAATATAGCATACAGATCAATTTAGGGTTTTACCCCAGTGTTTATTGATCGGTTTTAATTGCATGCAGAGGAACCAAGAAAACTACAGCAAATCTTGCCCTAGTTCAAGATAGGGAAACAAAATCTTGCCCTAGATTGGTCAGGAATCATACCAAGGGCAGAGACAAAATATGAATCAAGTAAACAATACTGGAATCGAACAAAAAATCAGAAATCACAAAGTACTGGATTTGAACAAAAAATCAGAAATCACCCGGATGACTAGAATCCAATCGACGACTGCTTGCGGAAGAACGGCAGTGGCTCTGATACCATGAAGAAATCCAGTCTCAAGACTGTCATGACGACATGCAGACTCAATTAGAGGAGGTAGAGGAGATGTGAGAAAGGTGAAGACGATGATTGCGTGTAGAGAGAGATAGAGAGGATGAGACAGTGAGAGAAAGAGTAACAGAAACGTTTTTAACTTTCTTATTATGATACATGTTAATATCCATACACTTATACCCAAAAATATAAAACACTGGGCTTACATAAAATAATTTGGACTGAGCCCATTTAACATTTGGGCCACTGTTTCCTTTTTCCTTAATATTCTTAACAGTATTCGACCAAGAAAGTTAACTACCTGAGGATGGTAATACGTATGAAAACATCTTTGGGGACTTCAGGGTCAATCTGTAGCGTAACTATGTGAACTTCTCAATCGAGAAGCATCTTTCCGTTTATAGTTTTTCATGGACTGTCAGTTTATGATATAATTGGCAAGAAGAAACATGCTAAGACATAAGTTGTTTACGTTAGTTTACAGATGAGGAGTTAGATTCTGCCATTTCTCACAAGAATTTCCTTAATCTCTCACCTCCAAACTTAAAATCATCACATTAGAACTGCAACATCATGACCATAGTTGAGTAAGCAAACAAGATGAAGTTTCCACCTACGGCGATTAGCCTTGTTTCTTGTGTTTTAACCTTAAGGTGCACGTCCAGTTCTTGTGTTTTAACCTTAGCTTTTGTTCCATCTAAACCATAACTCATGTTCTTATGAGTCTCGGCGGGATCGTAATCTGAACTTCCAAGTATCTAAATTTAATTAAAAGGTTAACAGTAGTAGAAAACTGTCAGTTCAAGTCATCGATGATGTGTGTTGACTGCTAAGGTAGACAACAACAATTAATAAAAATAAAACAGAAAAGAAACACCTGTACATGGTTTTTCAAGGGTCCGATACTCTCTCTGGTTTGCATGTTAACATGAATCTTATAAATTTTTTGTTCTTTTAGAAGGCAACTCGTGTATCACTAGTTTGACTAACTCATGTTTGTGTGCCCGGCTTATTAAGGGGTGAACATTAAAAAGCCTCCCACTCCACGAGGTTCAATGATGGTAACAAAAGCGAATAAGTCATGATAAAGTCATCTGAAAAAAAGAAGCAAGGGTACTATAAAACAATATTGCGCCTACTAGTACGATAGGCTAAGAAGGTCTACAATAATATCACTACAACTACCCATCTCAACATCGTTTCTCGCATCTTATCCTCCACCGAGGCCACTCTCATGTTGTCCCGGATATCATCATTTCTAATCATATCCCTCCTTTTATGCCCACACATCCATCTCATCATTCTCATCTCCACAACTTTCATCTTTGGATGTGCGAAGTCTTGACTGACCAACACTCTGCCCAATACAACATAGTCGGTCTAACTATCACCCTATAGAACTTGCCTTTATGTTTTGGTGGCACCTTTTTATCGCACAATACTCCAGAAGCAAGCCTCCATTTCATCCACCCTATACCAATACAATATGTGACATCATCATCAATATCTCCATTCCCTTGGATAATGGACCCGAGATACTTGAAACTTACTTTCTTTGGAATGACCTGAGTACTAAGCCTCACATCTACACTTCTCTCAAGGTCTCTTCCTTTACTGAACTTGCACTCCAAGTATTCTTTCTTGGTCCTACTCAACGTTTGTCTCCAAACCTCCATCTTAGCGTTCACTCTGATGCGGGTCTCATCAATCAGGACTATATCATCTGCGAATAACATACACCATGTCACCTCCCCCTTCAATTTGTTGCGTGAGTCCATCCATCACCAAAGTAAATAAGAATGGGCTTATAGCTGATCACGAGTGCAACCCCACCTCACTGAAAAGTGCTCTGAGTCTCCCCAATTGTATGTACCTTGGTCTTGGCTCCATCATACATATCCTTGATCGTCCTAGTGTACGCCACAGGTACACCTCTAACCTCCAAACATCTCCATAGAACCTCCGTAAGGACTTTGTCGTATGCCTTCTCGAGGTCGATGAGAATCATATGTAGGTCCCTCTTCCTCTCCCTATACTGCTCCACCAACCTCGTAATAAGATAAATGGCTTCTGTAGTCGAACGTCCCGACATGAATCCAAATGAGTTCTCAGAAATAGACACGTCTCTTCTCATCGTCATCTCCACGACTCTTTCCCGGTTATCATCCTCATATAAAGTCCAAATATACAAGATTGTTCATATTTTAATTAAAAAGCCATAATCATATACCTTCTTTTTGTATTTTGTAATTTTGATTTAAAAACTCATTGAAGTTGCTTGTAGTAAATATGCCAATCACGTAATCCTCCATATCATATTTGATAGTGTATTGAGCTTTAACAAGGCTTTTAAAGTCTTTAAAATAAAAATAAAACAGGTTTAAATGTTTTGTGAAAATATTAAAAGCTATAATATACTTTACTTTACTATTTATATAGAAGAGGCTAAGGAGAGCAGCTTGGGGTCGTCCGGGGATATATTTGTAAATTGAGGTGATTTTCACCAACTTAGGAGGGTTGTAAATCGTCATGTCTAGTTAGGAGTGTTAAAATTAACCCAAACTCATTTGACACACCAAATTCGTTCAAGTTTTAATGAATTTGGGCTAGAGTGATTTTGAAGATGGGCTGATTTGGATTAGCCTAAGTTGCCCCTCACAAATCATCAGCCCAAACTAACCCATCAAATGAGCACTGACATTCAGAAGTGTAAAAGCTACAAAATATGATTAATTCTTTTTTAAATTATTTTAAAATTTTAAATAAATTTTTAATTTAAATTTGTATAATTTTTTTAATTTAATCTTTTTAAATTTTTTAATTTTAATAATTTTAAATTTTTTATTTTTAATTTCTCAGAAAAGTTGGTTAAGATGGGTTGGTTGAGTTATGACTCATCATTTAGCTCATCTTGACTCAATTAATTTTAGCCCAAACCCGAACCTATATATTAGTTCGGCTCAACTTCAGCCCAAACAATCTATTTGACACTCTTGTGCCTAGCGTTATTGCTTGTACACGTTTTATGAATTTTTGACTCTCTTAAATAACGTTCACCGTATGTGGAGCTTACTCCAAAGTTGTCAAATACACAAATTAAAAATATTCTGCAGTTGAGTTCTTCATCACCCTTATGCCTAGCCCATCTTGCTTTTATATTTTAACTTTCTTAGTTATTTATTTGAATTACGGGTTTTGCAGGTTGAGGGAAGGGCCACACATGTTGCCTATCCTAAGTATTAGTGGTTGTTTCCACTGTTACACTCCATAAGTTTGACGTTCCGTCGTGTCATCAATAGATATCGAAGTCCTGAGAAAATGTACGACCTTACGAAACAGGAATAAAGGATTACAATTTGTTTATGAAAGTATCGGAGTGTTTGAAAGTTAAAAAGATCGAAGAACAAACGTTTCGACGAAATCAAAAAACTGTGTGCAGGACGGTGGCGTCAAATAGTTTGAGATTTTGAAGTTTGCAGGGCTGGACGGACGGACCTCAATATACCGCGGTGGAAAATTTCTGTCCGGTTTATAGCGGGTCACGCGATTTAAACCCTCATTTTCTCCATGAACAGGTTCCCAAACCATCCCCCAATCCTCTCTAAAGTTCTATAACATCCCAAGATCATATCCAAGTCTAATTATGCAAGATTTACGTGATAATCTTATAAATCGTCTTCTCTGAAAAGCATCGATTTTGGAAATCCTTGGGAAGGAATAATTTACAGTTGTGAAGAAGATTTTGGTGTATCAAGGTAAGATTTAGCCTCATTTACTTATGTTTATGATTACTTGTTGACTTGGAGACAGTTATGAAAGGATTTTCATAGTCAAAACTTTGTAAACTTATGAATTTTTCGTAGTATAAGTTGTTGGGATGTTTCACTCTAAATATGAATGGAATTGGATAATTGGATTGATTTTGTACGCAATGGATTAAGAAAATTATAGTTTGAAGGATTGTGAAATTGAATCACTCTCCGTTTAAGAAGAGCTTAAAGAGTCGTTTATGCTTAAAGTTATCGAAGAACCCCTAAATGAGTTTTCTATAAAAATTGTGTTGGAGAATCACGTGATCAAATTACATAAGCACCCTTGTAAAAGGATCTAAGAACCCGAGGTGTTCAAGGTTGTTGATAAGATACCTACGTGAATTTTTCTATGGAATTTGAATTCGATATTGACGTCAATCTCTATATGATATAGATAATCATCCGTAAGGAGTGCGAGGGCTCGTAGAATGATTGTAGCTTTGTGGACAAGATATGTAAGGCTCACTTCCTTCTTTTTGGCACGATCTATACAGAGGCGATTATTATGAAATTAAATTTGATAAAGACTTTACCCTTAAGTCCTTAAGGACATAATTGTGATTATTTAATCAATTGTTGTTGTGTATTATTATCCACCGTTGAGATTATATCCTCATCAAGCACTCTTTTGAGGTCAATACAAGTCGTTTCTTATTGTCTCTTAAAAGCTAAGCTTATAATGTGAATTATGGTTTCTATAGAGTCATTGAAGGAATAACAAGTAATGTGTTAACCCTCTTAAAGGAGTCGGAGGTGCAACGACCTTACGTCACTCCGACGAGTTCAAAGAGTATTCTATAATCCTAAAGAGGTCATCGTATGCATGCATGATATATGTATATTTCTCTCAAAGGCTTATGACGTTATATACATAAGTATACAACTATGAGATTAATAATATTGCCCAGAGGCCAATGGCGTTATATACACAGTTATACTTTATCATGCATATTCTGTCCCACAGAGGCACTCAGAGTACAAGTTGTACTTCCACTATTTTACCTTACAGTTGTACATTCAGTTACAGTTACAACTTATGCTTCATTTACATCATTGTACTTATTTACAGTTCAGTCTAACATATTCCGTACATCTTTCGTACTGATGTCCCTTTCCGGGGACACTGCGTTCATTCCCGCAGGTAGAGATAGAACAACAGATGGTTTCCTTACAGTAGGACTCGAATCAGCGGGAGGTTGTCACGCTCATTTCTTCCGGAGTTGTGTAGTGAGCTGATAGGTATGACAAATATGCATATGTATATGGTTGGGTATGGCAGGGCCCTGTCCCGACCAGTTGTTGTCAGTATACTCTTTAGAGACTTGTAGATAGTATGGTATGTGTGGTAGTCATGTGTGGCCTTGTCGGCCTCTTCAGTAGATTTATTATGCTTATGTCGGCCTTGTTATAGATATGTATTGTTTGAGCATTTTCTGAGTGTAGGTGACTATGTCCTTATTCAGTTGAGTATGCGTCAGAGGCCTCGTCGGCCCATGAGTAGTTGTATATCTATCAGGCATCAGGATCGGTGTGCTCGGTCCTTAGGGCGCCAGGTGTCGGCCACACCCCCAAGGTTGGGGTGTAACATCCACATCTTGAAGGGTTGGAAAATACGTTGGTCTAGGGGAATCTATATTGCGCAGCTATTGTTTCATCCATGATTTGAATTATTTTTTGTTGATACGGTATCTTAATGTATTGACTGAAAATTCTCCATATTACGTTGCTTCTGTATATTCAAGTTGTTCAATATATAATACCTCATTTCTTTTCAATAGTTAGGACATTCTGCGAGGAGGTCGTGATGGCCATAAAAACATTTTATACAAATCCTCATTTTAACTGACGATTCTTATAACATTGATTTAATACAATGATATGTGTTCAACACATTCATTTCGAACTTGAGTGCACTACTCGCTGCGAAGTTCTAAAATTTTGTCAACGTTATTGATTGGTTCAGATCATATTCATATAGAGTGCTTGGAAGCTGAAAAGATACAAATGGTGGTTCTTGTGATCATGAGCAACGCCTCTGGTGAGGTATTAGAGGGGTAGAATTTTTGTGCTGAAACTCATAGCGAGGTCGGGGTAAGTTGATTATCATCTTTCTGATATCTGGTAATAGTTGTCAGAAATAGTATATGTTGCATTATTCATTATTAGCATTACTTTTTTTGGTTTTCAGGGTTTCAAGAGAGAAAATTGATAAAGAAATAATGAGGAAAATTCAAGCAACTATGACACAAGTAGCTTCCAGCCTCACTTATTTGCTTTGCCTTGAGAAAAGGGTCATTTGTGCTTGGAAAGAAATATAAGGACAATATTGCTTAGGATGTTTCTTGATGAGATTTTTTGTTTTATTAATGTGTTGGCCACATGTGTATTTGATGTGTTATCATACATTTATACTGAAATTGCAATTCCATTCACTTAGATTGACAGTGATTCTGAACTGATTGCAAATCCACAAATGGGAAGTTGCATTCTCCTGACACCAAGATACTAAAGGAATATGTTTCATGTCTTTTCACTTAATTTTTTTTTTTCCAGGTAAATGCAAATATTATTACTAATAACGGAAATAAGGATGCATAATGATCATCGTTGAGGTTCAATCCTCAACGTTATGCAAACAAGAAATGGGGAGGAGCGGTGGCTCAAAGGTGCCATTACAAGGATGAGATCATAATAGATTTAAGTCCTTTTGGTTCTGCAAGGACTTGTAAAGATTCTGCCTAAGTTTCATATGTTGAATTAAAACTCCTTGCACGTTTAGTGCGTGCATTAGATGCGTTGTTGGGAATTCAAGAGTAGTGCACTATTGGAAAAAGTTGCCATAAATGGCTCAAGCCTTTTGGCAATAAATGCTCCATTGGCCGAGATCAAATGAGAGTTCTTAGGCGATTTGGAAAGGAGTGACCCTTCAATTTCCACATAAGTTGATCTTCCAAGACTTGATTGAAGAGAAGTCCCTTCGAATTTCGTAGCCATCAACTTTCCAAGTCTCTTTTGACGAGTTGCCCCTATGTTTTCACTTAATTATTGTGTACAATATATAGTGTTACATGATTATTTACATAGCTACAAATTATATAATAAATCTTCCTAATTACAATCAGAATATAAATTAATCAAATATAAAAGATATACAATGATACAAGATGTAATATTCTATCACACCCCCGCAGTTGAAGCGGGAGGTTCTCGTACGCTGAGATTGACTCAGAAATCATCAAAGAGTATGTGCGGAAGTCCTCAGCAATCTAATATCGGGAAGGAACATTAAGGACCCGAACTTGTCTACGAGCAACTTTTTCACGTACGAAGTGAATATTCATTTCAATGTTTTTAGTGCGCTGATGTTGAACGGGGTTGCCGGAAAGATATATCGCACTTACATGATCGCAGTAGACCAATGTAGCCTTGTGGAGTGGGCAGTGAAGTTCCAGCAGAAGGCTGTGTATCCAACAATATTCAGAAACAACATTCGCTACTAATTTGTACTTGGCTTCGACACTGGATCGAGACAGAGTATGTTGTATTTTAGAAGACCAATAAAGCAAGTTATCTCTGAGGAATACACAGTAACTCGATGTGGATCGAAGATATCCGAACATCCACCCTAGTCAGCATCAGAATAAGAGGTGAGACCAGAGAGTGAGAACTTGTACATGTGTAAGCCGAAGTGAAGAGTACATTGGACATATCGCAAAATACGTTTGAGTGCATTCATATGTTCATTGGTCGGGTTGTGCATATGTAAGCATATTTGTTGCACGACATAGGATATATCATGTCTCGTTAAAGTGAGATAGTGTAATGCTCTTGTTAAACTGTGATAGTGAGTTGGGTCGGCATACAGAGAACCCGAAAAGGCACTGAGTTTGGAATTAGTATCCACTGGTGTATGGGCCAGTTTGCAGGACGTCATGCCTGCTCGGTCAAGAATCTCTTCGGCGTATTTTCTTTGACAAAGAAATAAGCCACCTGCTTACCGAACTGGCTTAGTAAAGTAGAAATCCTGCATATCTCGTAACAGCAATGCCTAAAATATAGCTTAGAGGCTCAGATCCTTCATAGCAAACTCAGAGGCAAGAAATGACATAATGGATCGGCGAAGTGCATAAGAAGATGTAGTTAGGATGATATCATCAATATATAACAGAATGCATGTCATGTCATTACCCATGCTATAAATGAAAAGTGAGTGATTAGATTTACTATGTGAAAACCCGATAGAGGATACAAAGTCAGCAAATCGTTGGTACCATGTACGAGGAGCCTATTTTAGTCTGTAAAATGATTTCTTTAAAAGACACACATAATCTAGATGAATTGGATTTCTGAATCTCATAGGCTGATGCATATAAACAGTTTCATGAATGTTCTCATTCAAGAAGACATTTTTGACACCAAGTTGATGAATAGGCCATGATTTGGACAAAGTAGTACTGAGAACAGTCTGAATAGTTGCCGATTTCACCACCAAGATGAAAGTTTTATCACAATCCACTCCCACATTTTGAGACATCCATCACCTACAGACGGGCCTTGTGCCTCTCAAAAGAACCATCAAATTTATATTTATGTAAAAAAATTACATAGAACGAATAATATTAGCATCAGGAGGATGGGGTACTAGACCCCACTTCTTATTTTTAATAAGAGCATTATATTCATCAATCATGGTAGATTTTCAATTAGGATTGGACAAGGAATTTTTTGGATTGCGAAGAAGAGGTGAAGGGGCCACCGAAGACGACAAATTAAATTACTGTTTGGGTTTGGAAATGTCGTGCATAACACGAGTTTCCATTGTTCGTGAGGGTGCCATGGGTGGGTGGACGGAGTGTGGTTGGGCAGGCTGTGGACAGGGAACAGGAAGGTAGGGCGGGAGCGCTGGCCTAGATGAGGCAGCGTGATCGGGAATCGGTGGCGGGGGCGCTAGCCTAGAGGCGGAAGCGGTATCGACGGCCAAGATGGGCTATTTTGAGGGTCCTGTGGTGGGGCTTGATGGGTTGCCCGGCTCGGGACGATTGGAAGTGGGTCGGTAGCCGGTGATGAAAGCGATGATTTTGCAAGTGATGAATTAGAAAGAGAGTATGACCATCAGTTAAGAAGTCATATGAATTTGGGGGGTGGATAATGCAACTTGGAAAAATGAGAATTGAGACTCATCGAATATGACATGCCTAGAGACAATTATATTTTGGGTGGACAAGTCGTAACAGTTGTAACCTCGATGATTAGGTGAGTAACCAAGAAATATACACGTGGTGGACCGAGGTTACAACTTGTTGATTTGAGTGGAGGGCTGGAGGGGGTAACATAGACATCTAAAAGTTCGTAAGTGCTTGTAGGAAGGATCTCAAAGATAAAGAACTTGAATGAGAGATTTGTGTTTGAGAGACTTGCTTGGGAGAATTTTCAAGAGATAGGTTGTCATTGAGATAGCGTGATCCCAAAAATAGGGGATAGAGGCGTGAGCGAGGAAGGCACAAACTAAGTTATTTATGGTTCTAATTTTTCATTCGGCTTTGCTATTTTGTGGAGAGGTGTAGGGATAGAAAAAACAAAATTCAAGGTCATTTCATGAAAGACATACATAGCAGGTTTCATGAAGGTCTCGATCCCTGAATCTCATAGGCTAATGCATATATTCGGTTTCATGAAGGTCACCACGCAAGAAAGTATTTTTGACGTCAAACTGATGAATAGGCCAAGATTTGGACAAAGCAATACTGAGAATGGTCTGAATAGTCACCGGTTTCACCACCGAGCTGAATGTTTCATCACAATCCACTCCCACATGTTGAGACCTGTCATCACCTACAAGACGGGTCTTGTGCCTCTTAAAATAACCATCAAATTTCTTTTTATATTGAAAATTCACATAGAACGAATAATATTAGCATTAGGAGGACGTGGTACTAGATCTCATATCTTATTTTTAATAAGAGCATTATATTCATCGATCATTGCATTTTTCCAATTAGGATCGGACAAGACATTTTTTTGGGTTGCGAGGAAGAGGTGAAGGGGCAACTGAATTGGACAAGTTAAATAGTCGTTTGGGTTTGAAAATGTCGTGCATAGCAGGGGGTTTCTATTGTCCATTGGGGTGTCACGAGGGGTTGGACCGGATTAGGAAATGGGGCTGAGACGTGGCAGCGGGATCGGGAATAGGACATGGAGTGAGGAGGTGGGGCCAAGATGAGGTAGTGGTGTTGGGAGGATGGGGACTGACCGAGAGGCAGCAACCGAATTGGAAGGCCGAAAGGGTTGTTCCGAGGCTCCCATTGCTGGGCTGGGTGGGCTGCATGACTCAGGATGGTAGTGATTTGGTCGGTTGCTGGTGATGGTAACGATTGATTTTGTAAGTGATGAATTAGAAGGAGATTTATGCCATCATTTAAGAAGTCATAAGAATTTGAAGATGGAGAATTGATTTTGGCAAAGGGAAATTGAGACTTATCGAATATGACATGCGTAGAAACTATTATTTTTTGGCTTGACAAGTCGTAACAGTTGTAACCTCGATGATTGGGGGTAACCAAGAAAGATACACGGGGATGACCGAGGTTGCATCTTGTTGATTTGAGTAGAGGGATAGAGGGGGTATCTTAGACATCCAAAAAATTGTAAATGCTTATAGGAAGGATCCCGAAGATAGAGAACTTGAGTGGGAGATTTGTGTTTGAGAGACTTATCTGGGAGAATATTCAAGAGATAGGTTACCATTGAGAGGGCGTAATTCCAAAAATAAGGGGGAAAGAGGCGTGGACAAGGAGGACACAAATTAAGTTGTTTATGATTATAATTTTTTGTTCGGCTTTTCCATTTTGTGGAGAGGTATGTGGACATGAAAAATGAAAAACAAAGTCGTTTTTGGCGCAGAATAGTTTGAGTTGTTGATTTTAAAATTCTCTCCCATTGTCACATTGAAAACAGTTTATATTCTTTTCAAATTATGTCTTTATTAAAGCACTAAATGAAGATAAATATAATAGACTTGGGATTTATTACCAATGGAAAAAGTCCACAGAAAGTTAGAACAATCATCCAAAAATAATACATAATATCTATGTCCAGCCGTGCTTAAAATAGGAGAAGTCCATAAATCACTGTGTATGATATCAAAAGGCATTAAAGTACATGTGGATGAAGATTAAAATAACAACTTAACATGTTTTCCAAAAACACAAGATTCACAAATAGGAGGAGAAGAGACATGTTTGCAATAAATGAGTTTATTTTTGCTAAGGGAGCGTAAAATAGAGTCTCCCGAATGTTCTAATCTATTATGTTATAAAAGAGACGAAATAGCTGCAAAAGTTGATGAAGAGGAGGTTGGATGACAGATGGTAGTGGTGATAGGATAAAGACTCCCGATGCTATCACATTTCATTATTCACCTCCAATTCATAAGGATCTTCACAGAAAAATCAAAAGGATCACATTCAAGGGAAACATCATTGTCGGTTTTGAAACGACGCACAAAGATTAGATTTTTGATAAGTTTCGAGGCATGAAGGATATTGTTTAAAGATAACCGGGGGGTGTGTGATGGGAGAGGGATGATTGTCCATAACTTCGAGTATGAATGTCTTGTCCACTACCAACAATAATATTATGATTTAAATTGCTCATATTGAAATAAGATGAGAGAGTACATTGGGATGCCGTCATATGAGATAGGGTGTCGGTATACATGTACTAACTGTCATCTGGAATGTTGAGAGATAACGTGTTCATAGCCGCCTCAATATCCGTCAGTGCGTAGGTTAAAAGAGGAGAGACATGTGCATTGTATGCCTGCTGTGGACGTGCGCCAAAAATGCCAGGTTGTGGCTGTCGACCGGAGGTTGGGTCTAGGATGTTGTCTGGTAGGGGCAAGGTGGAGCAGCCCACGCGTGCTGGACCCATGCTGCCCATAGGGGGCACGCAACCTACGGTAGAGGCTGCTGTCAATGTTGTTGCATTGTGGGTGGTGTAGGTGACGAGGTTGCCTGCTCTGTCGCCATCTTCTTTGCTGCCAGTGGCGCCTCTGTTGTTATTCCGGGGATTTGAACCATGTTTTGGATCATTGGTTTGCCTGTGGGATAGGCCAGAAACTGAGCCCCTCGTGTCGGCAGGTGGGCCGCCGATAGTTACGAGGGCGGCATCGACGATATTTGCGTTAGGCGCTGCCCGCTTGGTTTTTCGAGTTTCTTCAAGGATAAGTCTCGAACGAGCCTCATAGAACGGAGATAATGTCGTGCTTTGTTGGAGGATGGTAGCGACACCATCATAATTTTCATTCAAACCTGCAATGTGTTGCATCACCAATCGTTCATTTGTGACCGGTGCACCGACGTTTGAGAGTTGATCGACAATCATATTAAGTTCTTGACAACAGGCCAACACATTAGAAAAATCGTCCTGCTGAATATCCTTAAATTGATTTTTCAAATACAACGCACATTGTGTCTTGCTATCATGGAAAATACTCTCCAATCGCTCCCACGTTTGTCGTGCAGTGGCGTTCGTTTCAATTATCGTATGTAGTAGATAGTTCGAGATTGTTCTGTAGATCCATTGTAGAACAACCGCATCTAATCGTGACCAAAGTTTGTCGTCACGTTTCTCCAAGGGATCGGCAGTGGGCTTTGATTAGGAGGAATGATGTGATCGATGACTTTGCACAAGACAATAGATCTTAAACAATTCAGTCCAAGATGAATACTGAACTTTTTTCATCTTAAGAGTTATGAGAATGAAATTCTTGATGTTGTTAACTGCAAGAGCAGGATGAAATTTAGGTTGTTCAGCCATAGAAAATTGGGGAAGAAGGTTTGCCGAGAAGTAGAAGAAAAAGAGGGGGGAGGGGGGGCGGCAGAGAGGGGGCGGCGACCGAGGGGTGCAGCCGGCGACTAGGGTAAGGAGTTTTAGGATTTGGGATATCATAAAGGAATATATTTCATGTCTTTTCACTGAATTATTGTGTACACTATATAGTGTTATTGATTATTTATATAGATACAAACTAGAAATCTTTCTAATTACAATCGGAATATAAATTAACCAAATATAAAAGATATATAATGATACAGGAATATTCTTATAATATTCTATCATTCTATCATTCTATCAGATACGAACAATCCGCTTCTTGATTCTGATATGAAAATATTTCAGAAACCTAATTCGTGTTTTTCTTTCTCTATACAGATTCATAAGGTTGCTACTTTGATTTCACATAAAAATGATGAATGAGAATTAAGGTGTAGACCATCCTTATTGTACTGTACTTGGTTGACAGTGTGAATCAGTGATTCACATCTTTCTATGTTAGATTGTGTAAAGCTTAAAACACTTGTTAGTTGTACCCTCAATGAAGACTAACAAAATTGAATAATTGGATCAATTTTTGTGTGTAAACATGTGTTTGCCTTGTGAATTCGAACAATTTTGCATTGATTTTTCTTGCTGTCCACAAATGTGTTTGATGTGCTAGCCATAAACAACTATTTAAATGCTGACTTGGATTAAAAATAACCCCGAATGATAGCATAATTCTAGTAGACAGCTCAAATTATGTTGTAAATTTTGAAAACTTTGTATTAATGAATAGCAAGTTATCGAGCCCGTGCACATCACGGGCTACAACCCACTAGTCTTTCACAAGCTTCAAACATAAATGAGTACAAATTATTCCTTAGATAATTCTATCTTTTACTATTTTTCTTTTGAATATTTTGCTTCAATTAATTAACAGTGTATGTATTACAATTTAAGTAGGGAAAAGGGGCATATTTGCCCTCTAACTTTGAGAAAGGGGGCATATTTGCCCTCCGTCAAAGTTGGGGGACAAATATACCCCTTCTGTTAATAAACTTCCACTATTTGCTCACCTTTAACTGCGATGCACAGGTGGAATCCACGTGGATGCCATCTGTGCGCCATGTGGATGACCCGACCCGACAATTACAGGCCGTTCCTAAAAATCCAATTATTGCAAATTAAAAGGAGAGAACACCCAACGATTTCTTCTTCAATTTTGTGCCCTAAAATTCAGCATCTTCATTGTCCAGCAACAGCAACACCGATTTCCATCTTCCAAAATCAATATTTCAAGCTTTGTCCTCGAATTCAATCCATAACCGTCACTTCAGCGAGTTTGTCTTCCCCAAATCGAAAATCGAAGCTGTCAAGGTTCTAAATTTCATCAACTTCCGTCTTAACATTCAGGCGAATCCAACCTACTAATCGCGTACAAGAAGGTTAGAAATTCTTGAACTTTATGTGTTTAATCGATACTTATATGGTTCTAAGTCTTTCGTCGACATATAAATGTCTAATCGACAGTTGAATTTCTGCAAATTTTATTGTTTGAAGATTGAAATTCAGCGTCTTATATATATGGTTATAATGTTTGGTTCATCTGGTCGCTAAAAAAACAGTGAACTCAATCGTCGACATAGGCATATTTTTTCGGACTTGAGAACTCAATGTCGACTGGTTTTAAATCGGTAGTTGATTTTATTAGATTTGGTTGTAGAATAACCTACTAATCGCGTACAAGAAGGTTAGAAATTCTTGAACTTTATGTGTTAATCGATACAATTTTTATTGTTTGAAGTTGAATTTCTGCAAATTTTTCTGCAAATTTTTCTGCAAATTCTTGAAGGTTAGAAATTTTTATTGTTTGAAGATTGAAGTTCTATTCTTCTTATTCTACTTCGAAAGTGTAAATTTGGTTCGTCGATGAGTTTTGACAGTCTTTGTTTCGATTAAGTTATAGTCGATAGTGTTTGTTTAAGTTTATTAGTTAATACAATTGTGTTTATGTTCAGCAAGTAAGAAATGTCTCAAGTTAGTTGTTCTTCACAAAGGAGGTGTCATTGTGGTATGACTGCGAATCAATTTATTTCGAGGACTACTTCAAATCCCGGAAGGAAATTCTTCAAATGCCCCAAACCTAAGGTAAGTAATTTTAATCTAATACTTTGACGACATTTTTTGTTTGTTTGATTTTGTTTTTTTTTCTTCATTTTTTGCTTATAGAGAAGTTCTTGTGGATATTGGCAATGGGAGGATGAGGAACATATTGAAAGTTTCTCTGGCGAATTAATGTCGTCATTGGATGTGTTTAAGAATGTAATAGCAAATTTGAAGAGTGAAAGAGATATGTTGAAAGCAGAAATCGTTGTGTTGAAGGGTATAAATCAAGCTGAAATGAACAAAGTTTTGAAGATGCGCGTGTTTATGATGATTTCATGGGCGTTATTTGTTGGATTTGTTGCAACATCGATTATGAAATGATTATGTATTTGTAGATGTGTAAGAACGTTTAATGTAATGTTATGAATCTTCTTTTATGCAATTTCAGTTGGATGTATCTAAGTCTTTTATATCACTGTTAGAAAACTAATTCCTTAGCAGCCATATGAAGAAATTGTATACATATTCTATTTTCAATTCGGCATGAGAATATTGTCCTGTCATTACATATATGTATCTTCCATCAGTAGCCACCCCTAACTGTACACATCAACATGAGAATGCACCAATACAAGCTATGATGATAAAAGCTACAAATTCATTCACTGTAAAGAACATGGCCAAGGCATCAGTAAAGAACATTACACAAAAAAAACATGTCTTCATCATCTCAAAAAAAACCGATACATTACACAAAAAAACATAACACTGTAAAGAACATTACACAAAAAAAGTTTGATGGACTATGAAGACAAACACAAAAAAAGTTTGACAATGGCCAAGGCATCAGTAATTCATGTCTTCGTCATGTGTTGGACTGCCTATTTCTCTTCCATGTCTTCAATTTCTCTCTTATAACAAGAGCCTTGTTTCGTGGTTGATAAGGCAAGTTGGTTGGCTCACTCATTGAAGTAGAATCACCAACGATGGATATTTTTCTTGTTGGTGTAGCTAATCTTTGTTTCATCCTTTCAAGTATTCTAGTATTTGCCTCAGAAAATGACCTCAATGATGGTTCTGCTTCTATCATAGCGGTGGTGCTGCTGCATTGAGTTAGACGTTCTTCTGGTTCTGCTGCTACAAAACTTTCTTCTGGTTCTTGCTCATTGTCGGAGTAAATATATCTTTATTCTTTGCTTTTATTCCTTGCAAGTTGTTTCCCTTTACTAGCTTGTTGTTTAAAACAGGACAACAGCAGCATCAACAACTAAAAATTGAAAAAACAGGACAACAACAACATATTTGCAACTAAAAATTGAAAAACGAGACACCAAAGAAATTGATCGGGTCGAACACCACAAAGAATGACTAAAAATTGAAAAATATAGACAGCGGCCTAAAAAGAACACCAAAGAAGGCAAAGAATAGCTAAAAAGAACACCACAGCAGCAACAACTAAAAATTGAAAAATAAGACACCAGCAACAGCTAAAAAGAACACCAGCATCAATGTTACCATATGTGTAGAGTGTTACCTTATCACATCCCCTTGCATTGTGTCCACTGTGATGGCATGTAGAACATGTCATAGGTTTTCCTTTCCTTGAAGCGGACCATTCACCTTGTCTTTTCAAGTTTTCCTTCCTCACTCTTCCTCTCTTAACTTTGGGTCGACCCACCATCTTACACATTTCTGGTGGTTCCATATCATGACTCTTTTCATATTTCCAGAATTTAGACCCTCTAACTGGTTGAAGTTTGTGTGAATAGATTGACAAGTAGGTTGACTTATTAAAATATGGGTGAAAGGCTCCCTCGGCAATAGGATCCTTGTGTCTATGCTTGTATGCTCTTATAGCATGAGGACATGGGATACCACTAAGTTCCCATGTCCTACAACTACATTTCTTTGCCATTAGATCGACAATATGTGTATCGGTTCCCTCAGACACTTCAAACCCATCATCACCACTGAAATGTACCTCACAATTTTCAGCAATAACCACAAAGTCCTTGTAAATCTCTAATGTTGTAGGATTGTATTCCGTAGCCCATTTATGCCCTTGACTTTCATTCGCTACCAAAATGGCCATTACCTACACAATGTTAAGGTGTTAATTTCGTGTCTTAAAACTAAATTGAAAGGGTCAAGTGTTACCTTTAATCTAATATCTTCAAGCATCTTGATAGTTGGCTTGTGCCTTGCCTCCAGAATCCACTTGTTAAACGACTCTGTGATGTTGTTATCCACATTTTGATTCTTGCAAGTTGTGTCGAAGTAGGCTCTAACCCAAGTCACAACTGGGTATGTCAATAAATTCTCAGCAGCTGACTGATCCATCTCACCTATAACCTTCAAATGGTCACAAAACTCTTCATGATAAGAGCTCCATGCACAATGCCACGTCTTATTATTTAATGCTTCACAACCCCCCCCCCCCCCCCCCTCATCTTTTCAACCAATTGTGCTCTATATGTTTAGCACAAAGCCTATACTTAGCTTCAGGTAACTTTGTCTGGATTGCATCAATTAAACCCCGTATATATACATCAAATTTAGTTTTTGATTTTCGATTTCGAATTTTCAAGATTCTGCATTTTCGCCACAATTTTCGCTTTTTGAATTTTGAATTTGAAATTTTGATTTTCAATTTTAGCCATGGTACTTAAATCGTAAATATTTTACCTTTGCATATCGGACATGATGGTGATCCTCGCCTTGCTGCAGGTTTAGTGAATTCTTTAGTAGTCCTAAAAACCAATTCCAAGTGACCTTGTTCTCTTTAGAGACTAGTGCCCAGGATAGTGGATAAATATGGTTCATTGAATCTTGACCAACAGCTACCAACAATTGCCCTTTAGCCTTTCCTTTCAAGAATGTGTCATCCAATCCTATGAAAGGTCTTAACCCACCACTAAATCAATTCTTCATTGCATTAAAACATATATACATTCTTAGGAACTTTCGTACTCCCGTTTCAAGTGCATCCCCAGATATGTTGATTACAACATCATCACTTTCACGGTTGCTATTTCTCAATTCATTAGCATAACTCTCTAACTTATTATACTCATCATTGTAACTACCACTAAGTTCTCCCAAAATTATTCTCTTGGCCCTCTTACACGTATGAAGACTAACATTGACATTAAAGACGACTTTCAGTTCTACCTTCATCTCTTTGACCTTCACTTTTGGATCATTTTGTAGCTTGTTTTGGAAATAATGAGCTATTGTGTCACAATCTACTCTTTTGCATTCATATGCTGTGGACAATTGTGTTCATTAACCAATGTTTTAACTGAAACCCCGATCCCGTTCTTGCATTTACTGATGGAACATTTAAAAGGACATCCCTCAACACACTTGTACGTAACCCTAGATTTGTCACTTTTCAACAATACTAACCCTTTATTTTGCGACAAGGCATAAAGCTTCATAAACATTCTAGCCTCAATGATATCTTTGAAAGACATTCTAGGATATATAGTTTTGAAATGCTCTAACTTTTGTGTAATCTCTCTTTTATTCTGAAGTCTAATAAGCTCTAATTCTTCAACATCAAAATCATCATCACTAGACTCATTACCAGAAGAGTTTAATGATTCATCGCGATCACACCGTACGCCTTTCAACATCAATACAATATGACTCAGAATGTTGTGCAATGTTAGTCGCATCAAAATCATCAACATCTAATTCACATTCAGCTGCGACATCAATATCTAATTCACATTCTACAAGTCTTTCCATGACAATGATCTGCAAAAAACAATACAACACTCGCGTCAAAAAAATTGTTGGTTTATTGTCGATTAGAGATTTCAATCGTCGTCGGCATCGTCGAAATATAATATCGAACAAATACAACAAACATCAACTAAAAATAAAACAAAGTCGTCACAGTCTACAAGTCGATTTCAGAATTATTTTTTTGGCAGAAATTCGAATTTCACAGAGAGAGATTAGAACCATATAACAATCGTTTAACACATAAATATAAGAAATTTCTAACCTTGAACGCGATTTATATGTCGACGAAAGACTTAGAACCATATAAGTATCGAACACATAAAGTTCAAGAATTTCTAACCTTCTTGTACGCGATTAGTAGGTTGGATTCGCCTGAATGTTAAGACGGAAGTTGATGAAATTTCGAGGGTTGACAACTTCGATTTTCGCTTTTGGGGAAGAAGAGCTCGCTGTACTGGAAGATTACTGATTGAATTCGAGGAAAGAGCTTGAAATATTGATGTTGGAAGAATGAAATCCGTGTGACTGTTGCTGGAGAATGAAGATGCTGAATTTTAGGGCACAAAATTGAAGAAGAAATCGTTGGGTGTTCTCTCCTTTTAATTTGCAGCGAATTGGATTTTTTAGGGAACGGATCGGGTAATTGTCGGGTCGGGTCATCCACATGGCTCACAGATGACGTCCACGTGGATTCCACCTGTGCATCGCAGTTAAAGGTGAGCAAATGGTGGAAGTTTATTAACAGAAGGGGTATATTTGTCCCCCAACTTTGACGGAGGATAAATATGCCCCTTTTCTCAAAGTTAGAAGACAAATATGTCCCTTTTCCCATTTAAGTAAGATTATTATGTGACAATTTCACCAAATAAAACGACATCAATAGAATCTTACACGAATGATTATCAGTCTTTGATAATCGATGTATGACCGTCAGTAGTAGGAACTAGGAGTAGCATTTATGACAACAAACTGCAAGCTAATAGGAAATATTAGTCCACTCGTGTAAAATTTCATTTAAAGTACTACTACTACTACTAATTATATACGATTTCTTTTGGTTTTCCACCCGGTGTGCAATACTTACATTGGAAATTTGATTATATCTGGATTCGCATCGGGGTAAAGTCAATTTCTGTGGGAAAAGCTTATTACCAAAGATATTTTTCATATCAAGGGTGCGAATCCAAAATCTCTAATTAAGGAAAGAACAACAATATTCATTGCACCACATCATTTCCTTTGATGGTAAATATATAAAATACATACCACATCCAAATTAACACATCATAAAGCCTATTAAAAAATAATATATTTAAATTTCAAATTCAAAATTTCTAATTAAAGAAAAACGGTCAAGCCCCACCACATCTTTTAGACCATCTCCAACAGGAGATAATCTCAAAGATATATGTCTCCGGTAAGAGACAATTAAAATAAGATGTTGAAGTGGATTAAAATGTGCATTATTGAACATATAAGAGATAATTTTGCCACGTGAATACAATGTCCCCTGCTGCACATAATTTCTATGCCTTTCTCTCTACTCACGCCATGTGACAACCAGCAATTGGCTGCCACAAATTCATTTTCCATCACTACTTTAATTGCTATTTTTTACTAATAATTTAACCGAATTTAAAAAAAAACATCAATTTTTTTTATTTTCAAGATCTACAAAAAGAGACTAAGTTTACTTCATTTGAACACCGAAATATTTTGGCTATTTTCTTCAAATTTCTATCTTCTTTCAAATTATTTGCTATTTTTTAAATATGAATCCTAATCGAAATTTTAATCTTCCTCCAACTTTTATATTTTCTAACCAACTACAAAATCTCAATATTCAACATCCACAAAATTCTCAAAATATGTCATCAATGTTTTAGTGTGGTATTGATAAATTGTAAGATTAATTTATCTTCATTAATAAAATCATGTATTGTTGTGTTTTAATATTATAATAATATTTGATAAGTATCAAAATTAAATGAATATACGTAATTTATAATTTTATTATTATATATGTAATAATATGAATTACAAGAATAATATCATATAAAAAATAAAAAATGAGATGTAATGAATATACATGGTGGGAGTATATGTATCGATGTGGAGGAAAAACAAAATGAATTATTTTATGAAATATTCCCTATTATGAAGTGTATGTGATAATAAAGATATTTAATGATGTGACAGATGAATAATCTGATGTGACAGGACATATTTGTAATTTCAATTATGTTTTAGTGCTAAGAGAGCCAAGTTTTTTGTCTTTGTATTTTGCCAATAATAAATTAGAGCCACTTGGTCATTCACACCCCCCTATACCAACATCATCTTCTCTCCCTCCCTTATTCTCTTATCCAATATCTCTTCTTTTCGCTTAATTTACTGATTTAGTGCCAGACATTTCAAGTAGACAGTTCGAGCCTCGATACCGCAAATGTGGGAGTATGATTCCTCTTTGTAACGATTCCTCGCGACATCGACATCGCGCTCTCACCTAGTGGACCACTGAATCACCACCTTCTCCACCAATCTCTATCGAGCCGGGGTAGGGCATTGGTCCAGGTCATTTCGGGGCAAGCGGATCATTTATGATGAAGAGGATGAGCTTCAAGAGAATGATTCGGGGTTCTTGCAGAGTGGAACCATGCAGTACCAGACACGAGATAGATCTTCCAAAGAACAAGACCTTTTTCGAATAAGCCAATTCATTTGGGACCCTGCAGATCCACTCTTTTTTCTATTCAAAGATCAGTGAGCGAGGGATTTCGCCTTTCTTTTACCCCCAATATCTCTTCTTGTCTTGATACGATCAATTCCCATTATATTTCTATATTCACCTTCCTTTTTTTCACTGTTTAAATTATTCTTTTATTTTATTTTCAATCAGAAAAATGAACACCTTTCTTGAAAAAAAAAATACATGTTTGCAAGTATTCAACTGATATTGGGTATTAGAGTTCTTGAACAACTTTTTCTTCCCAAAAGAGACATTTTTGGTATTCTTTTCGGACCTGGGTGATAATAATAATAATTGATAGGGGCAGTAGTATAGTATTTATTTAATAATTGTTGATGGAAGGGTAAATTGTTGTTAGGAATTCAAGTATGGATTGTGTGATTGGTGGCAAGTTTAAGTTGGGTCGAAAGATCGGTAGTGGATCTTTTGGGGAGCATTATTAGGTAATAAATCCCCCAATTTGCTGTTCATGTGTGTTTGTTTAGGTTTGTTAATAGTCCCACATGGGTAACATAGACTCCAGTTGGACAATACTCACCCTACCAGATTTTGGGTTAAGTTAGACCCAAGATTCATTATTTACATAGTATCACTCATTTCAATTCTTTGTTCGTGTTCCAAATTATATTATCCACGTTCTAGTTACTGGTCGTGCGAGCGAGTGTTAAGAGTCCACATGAGATATGGAATGAAAACACAACTCCTTATATGGACTTAGACAATCCTCACCGTACAAGCTAGATTTCGGGGTTGAGTTAGACCAAGATCCATTCTTTACAAGATTTGTATATTGATTGACCTTTTTTATATTTTTTAATAATCAGGGGTGAATATACAAAGTGGAGAAGAAGTTGCTGTTAAGCTGGTGAGTTTTCTTGATTTAGTTAACAGTTAAAAGATTCTTTATGAAGGGGAGTCTTGGCGTAGCTGTTAATTTTGATACCATGTGACCAGAAGTTCACGGAGACCCGCACATAGCGGGAGCTTAGTGCATCTGCCCTTTTTGCCTTAAAAGATTCTTTATGTAATGATAGTGTAAAATGTATAAAAGATTAAAAAATTTAACTAGATAATGGAAAGATATCTCCAATCAGGTTGTTAACTACTGGATCAACAACAACTAAGGGTGTGTTTGGTATAGAGGAGAAAATGTTTTCCAATTTCCTCATGTTTGGCTGGTCAAGATATTTTGGAAAAGATTTTCTCTAGGAAAACAAATTTCTTAAAAATGAGGAAAAAGGCTTCCCTAGTGAGTGTATGGAAAACAAGTTCAACCCCCAACGACCCTCAACCCCACCCCTTGACCATCCCATCCCCCGCTACCCCAAATGACCACTCCCAACCCCATATTGTTTTCCTAGATTACATATAAATGCTCTTGAGACAATAGAAAATAAGTTAGAAACACTTATTTCCTAAGAAAATCATTTTCATACCAAACACACCCTAAGCCTCAATCCTAAACTAGTTGGGTCCAGCTATATGTTTGAGTTGATTACTGGATATGGCTAATATATTTGTTCCGAGTATCGAGTGATTTTCTTAATTAAATTATCATATGCTTTGGGGAGGCACCTCAATATGATGCATTATGATCTTCAGATGTGGTTTCTTCTGTTGTCAATGGTTAAGTTTCTCAAATATAACAAATGCTTTCTGTTACAGTTTTTGTGTAGTGGTGTGTTTCATCAAATACTATGTTTAGTTATGGGGTTTGATTCCTTGATGTGGCCTTTACTATTTCCAGAATCTAATTTATTGCTTCCCAGGAATCAGTTAAAACGAAGTACCCTCAGCTACATTATGAATCAAAGCTGTATATGGTTCTACAAGGAGGAAGTGAGTAAATAGCTTCTGCCACTTCGCTTTCCATCACTGATGATTTTTTTTCCTCAACTGATCTGGTTTGGTATTGTTTATTTTGTTACCTATAAGAGGGAATTCCCCACCTCAAGTGGTTTGGAGTTGAAGGTGAATACAGTGCCATGGTTATTGATCTTCTTGGGCCATGTTTGGAAGACTTGTTTAACTATTGCAATAGGAAGTTCACATTGAAAACAGTCCTAATGCTGGCAGATCAGTTGGTCAGTAGTAAAAAGCATCCACTTGTATGATTGTTTTAGCTGGCTTGTCTAAGGCTTATTATAATATATATTTGCAGATCTATAGGGTTGAATATATGCATTCAAGAGGATTTCTTCACCGTGATATTAAGCCTGATAACTTCTTAATGGGTTTAGGGCGTAAAGCTGATCAGGTATGCTCTTTATTATGTGCTTTATAACTGTGTGAGTATGTCCATGTTGACCCGTCGAGGATTTAGACAAGTTGGTAATCTTAGGGTTAGGGAATTTCATTCGAAGAGTCTGTGCATTCTTCAGCATCAATGGAGCTAAACATATTTTGTGTTGTGTTTCGCTTGAACTAGGATTTTGATTTGGGATGGAGGAGTAACATTTTTGCTACTCTCTTATGTTTGACACAATTCTAGTGATCATCAGTTTAAAATTATCATTCTTTTGTTGTCTTAAGTTGCATTATTAGTATGTACTTGTCGACAGAACTAATGATGGGCTTTGTGTCATTTTAATAGAAGTCTTGCATTTTCTTCCTTTTTCTTCAATGTTTATGTTGTTTTATTCTTTTATTTTTGATGATGCTAATTCTTTCGAGCCATTTGAAATTTCACTGAGTGCTCAAAACTTAAAAGTGTATTCCTTCCTTTTCTTTTGCTGTATCCATTCCTTTTAGAGCATAAGTGAACATATCCTATGATATAAATCCTGCGTAGCTTAACCATTGTTTGTTTTTCATTTTCTCACCGTGCTATAACAGGTATATGTCATTGACTATGGTCTTGCCAAGAGGTACAGAGATCTTCATACACATAAACACATACCCTACAGGTATAATATATGATGTTATTTTTCTTAAGAACTGATATGCAACTAAAGTGGAATATTTCCTTCTACACCGATTAGTAATTTGGACAATTAAACAGAAGGTGTTTGGTATTGAAAATGATTAACTGATAACAAAGAGACAGCTTTGAATCTTTTTGCTGTCTGCTACTTCATATGTTGACCTGTTGGAGTAGTGAACATTTGATTTTATGATCCTGCTTCAGTATTCGGTATTTCATTTGGAGAGTCCATGGTGGAAACATATCTGCTCGGTTTTTATCTGATAACTTGTTTGGTAAACTCTATATGGAGCTCAGCCTAGACATAAGTTAATGGAGGAATGGATAACATTCTATTTATGGGTGAAAAACTATATTTAGCAAGAAATGGAGACCTGCTTTTTGATTTTTAGACCAAATATTAGCTTCTCAAATATTTACTTTTAAAAAATTAAAGGGCAGCCCGTTCACAAACCATCCCACATTAGCAGGTTCCGGGGGAGCCAAGAAGAAATTTAATAACACTTGTTTAGCCAGGATTCCTTAAATAATAAATTAAAACTAAAAATTCTTTCCTTTTGTGAGCCTTACAAAAGTTCTGGCCCTTTGTGAGACTTTCCTTTGTCATTGATGGAGGAAGAGTGTGTCTGGATCATTTAAAGTTCTAAGAAGTCATGTAGGACTAGACATGGACATGTAAACAGACATACATTTTTAGTGATAAACGATTAATATACTGTTACTGCATTCTACTGGAGAAAAATATACTTAGTAACATGTCATTTTCTGGGCAAGCTTGAGTCATGCGTCTGCTGATGAAACGAGAAAATTTCAGTCACAATCAGCTGAGTTGGAGACCTGCTTTTTGATTTTTAGACCAAATATTAGCTTCTCAAATATTTACTTTTAAAAAATAAAAGGGCAGCCCGTTCACAAACCATCCCACATTAGCAGGTTCCGGGGAAGCCAAGAAGAAATTTAATAACACTTGTTTAGCCAGGATTCCTTAAATAATAAATTAAAACTAAAAATTCTTTCCTTTTGTGAGCCTTACAAAAGTTCTGGCCCTTTGTGAGACTTTCCTTTGTCATTGATGGAGGAAGAGTGTGTCTGGATCATTTAAAGTTCTAAGAAGTCATGTAGGACTAGACATGGACATGTAAACAGACATACATTTTTAGTGATAAACTATTAATATACTGTTACTGCATTCTACTGGAGAAAAATATACTTAGTAACATGTCATTTTCTGGGCAAGCTTGAGTCATGCGTCTGCTGATGAAACGAGAAAATTTCAGTCACAATCAGCTGAGTTGGGCAACCATTCCAAAGTACCAGAAGGGGGGTTTTATGTATGAGCATAGCCATTTAAGAAAGAAAAAATTTGCTGCAAAAATCCCATTTTGCAGAAACTAGACTGGATCAGTCAAAGCTATCCCTTGGGGATCATAACTGTCTGTCATGTTGATACTTTTAAAAATTTCGTTACGTATGGAGTTTGTGTAGCTGTGAAACAAAAAATAGTCAACTACCCTGCTTCTTGCTTGGAGGCTGCTCATAACTCCTTTTTTACTTTTTGGCATCTTTTAGTATATAAAGTTTTGATTTTAAAAGGTGGATATCCAATAAATAAAGTTGGAACTTTTAGTCTTTGACATTTCTTCCATGTGATACTTTCTTTCCTAGATCTTGTCTTTTCCCCTTTAGATGGGGATTGGTTGGATGACTGCGGTTAATCATGAATCTTTACTTTTTCCTTATCAAAGAAAAAAACTGGGGTTAATCATGATTGCTTGAGCGAACTTTTTCTTCAATATTCAGTGAAAATAAAAACCTCACAGGCACTGCTCGTTATGCAAGTGTTAACACCCATCTTGGAGTTGGTAAGTACAGATGAAATTATTTTTCAGCAACCTATTCATATTTTCTTGGTTTGTATTTAGTTTGACTTTCTTTCTATTGCTTGATGTAGAACAAAGCAGAAGAGATGATCTAGAGTCTCTTGGCTACGTGCTTATGTATTTTCTGAGGGGAAGGTTAGGACGTAAAGTTTTAGCTGATTCCTTTCCTTTTTTCTCGATACGCATTACTTTTCTCTTCTGGGCCTAAGCATTTGACTGCCCATACCAGTCTTCCATGGCAAGGTTTGAGAGCTGGCACCAAAAAGCAGAAATATGACAAGATCAGCGAGAAGAAGATGCTTACACCTATAGAGGTACATTAATTTGTTTTTGTACATTATGTTCTTCATGAGAAATTCTTTATATGAGATTTTGAAAGTCTGATCATAGACGAAAGTGCTGCGGTTGTAATCTATCTGCCCTAAATTTGTACTGTCTATGCATCAAAATTGCATAATCAACATAGTTCAATGGGGGTACTATTGGCTATAAACAGGTGTTTTGCAAATCCTGTCAATCAGAATTCACATCATATTTTCATTACTGCCGATCTTTGCGGTTTGATGACAAGCCAGATTACTCCTACCTGAAGAGGCTTTTCCGTGACCTGTTCATAAGAGAAGGTACACTTTCTATGTGGCGATGCTAGTCATTTCGGTCATTGATTCTTCTAGATTGCCACTCTTGTGTTCTTTCTTGTAATATTAATTTCTATCACCTTTTTACGTAAAAAAAGTTGGTGTAATCATTGCAGGTTATCAGTTTGACGATGTGTTTGACTGGACGACATTGAAGTATCCACAAATTAGCTCCTTTTCACGAGGACGGGCCTGTCTTTTTAATGTGCTGACTTGATTTTGTCCTTCTTAAGAGGCAATTTTCTGACATTTTATGTCTTTTTCCAGCAACCAATGGGGAGAAATACCTTTGAACCCAGGACCATCTGTTGAAAGAGCGGAAAACCCCCCAGGTATTCCTCTCCCAAGAGGGACAGAGCTTCGAGCCGCAAGTAGCTTGAGCTGCTTATATATGATATTCATTCAACTTTGGGGTCATGGTCGTTTTCCTTCATCTCCAGTCTAATTTAAGCTTTTCGCGAAATAAGCCATAACTGGTTGCAGCACTACAATGTCAATTTAATACTAAGTGGTTCGCATGGGCTTGCTTGATACCACAGGAAAACTTGCATGTGCATGTGGAAGGGGAAAGAGTGGGGCGTAATGCTCAAGAATGCACATTTGTTGTAACTCTGAGCATTATTCCTTTATCTTAGAGGATGAATGCTCTCAGTCCCATTCTCACATTTATAGATTCCTATAGATGAGCACAACCTATTAGCTTCCTGGAATCCATCAAAGCAAATTTTGTTTATTTATCCATTTCCTGTCCATGTTTTCTTGAAGTTGAAAAGTGGGTGCTACCTCAGCAAAACTGTGACAAAGTTTGGCTTGGTATATCTGAACTGAAGATAGGCTCGTTATATTTTGGGTGATAAATCAATTCTTTTCATTGAATAACATACTAAGACAATGTCACCTTCACATATCCAATCCATCTATTAGCACAAAATGGAATATTTTCGTTAGATAAAATACAAGAACAAGTTTACTGTTATTTTCCATGCAGGTCTTTTCCCGTCCTGCAGACATTTTATATTTTCTCTTTCATCAAGTTGTCTGAACCACGTAAAGAGCAGTTTTCTTCTGATCTTCTTCCTTTCAGCGTCCACCTTTTCCAACCTCCAGATAGCCATATCATCCGGCACACTGTTTTAGTGGTACCTGGGTTATATTAAACAAAGAGTATTCTAAAGCCTGTAGGTTTACTGCAAAATTGCAGTGTAGTAATAACTAATAAGTGATAGCTTTCTCAAAAAACAAAAAACTAATGAGTGATAGATGTGCAACACCAATTCATTATGTTGTACATCTCCTTCTCAGGTTGTTTGCTCTAAGGATCACATCCCACATTACATCAGGTAAAGAAAGTTCTTGGGTGTCTTAGTCATATTAATTTTCTTGAACGCCTTTAATCACATCCATTGAGCAAGCAATTGTAGTATGATTTGCCCGAGAAACATTTGCTTCCTATCATTGTCCATATAATTCTCGTTTTCCCCGCTTGTATGTGGTTATATATCTTGTAAAGGAAGTCGTCCACACAAGGCTGGATTCCGTGGTCATGAAGAGACATTTTTAATCAAATAAAGCTATATTATAAAAAAAACATATTTCAACAAAATATCCTCAACAATCTGAAGAGGAAAAAGTTCAAAGGATTTAAATGCTGTTCAGCCTGTAGTAAGAAAGTATATTACATATAAGCCCCCGACATCTAACCAAAAAAATGATCTCTTCTCTCTCCTCTCTCTTCTCCCCTTCTCTCTCTCCTCTCTCTTCTCCCCTTCTCTCTCTCCTCTCTTCTCTCTCTCTTTTTTTTGAAGCTTCATGGTTCTTTGTGACTGCGCTCCTTGTCAACCTTTTGGAATGAACAATATTTTTGGCAATGAACAATACTTTTGGTGTGAACAATATTGTCGGCATGAACAATACTGTAGCATAACCTAGATCTCTGTGCAGTCCAATTTTCTTTTTGATTTCCATATGTGCCGGCGACCTCTGTTACTGTCGGCGAGCATCACAATCAGTATAAAACACTAGCACTACCCATCCGGAAAATGCAGGGTTCTTATCTTTTTTCATTAGTGGGATAAATCATTCGAACTTAAAAATACGGGTGACAAATATTACAACTTGTTTTCGTTAATAGAAAGGGGCAAGAAATACACAAGCAAGATCAACATGGATATTCATAACCTGAGATGGGTGTGCGAAGCTCTTATATAAGCATCAAAAGGTTCTGGACGACGACTATACAAAAGGTGGGGAAGGAAGCAACAACACAATTTTTTCAGAGTACCAAAACTTCAACGTTTATGGTAGATTTGTTCTCGTAGAAGTATGACATGGTTCATTAAAGAAGTAGTGATCATCCTCGAGATCAACCTCAACAGTGGGTGGACAGATATTGCCGAGAAAATCCTTCGATTTCTGGAGAAATTCAGCAAAACAGATACACAACCTTCTCCTCCCCATTTACAAAATCGTATCACGCAGCAGCCAACATTGAGAGAGTTGAATGAAAAACATCCTTTGCACAGAAGCTTGGTCGGCACATTCAATGATCCATTTCACCAGTCCCAATCCTGACACTATTCGGAAATGGTTTATTAGTAGATGGAGAGTAACTGCCGGCATCAAAGTCATACCTTTAGACCACAATCAGTTCCTCTTTGAGCTTCCTTCCAAGCAAGAGTCAATAAGAGTAAAGGCAGGGGATTGGTTCTGGTGCGGAATACATCTCTCTTTATCTTGGTGGTCGCATGACATTATCTCCTCATAGTTTGGTAGCAGTCCGGGAAACATCTAGTTGAAAGTTTTTGGAATTCCTCTATATGCTTGGTCAATTGACACTTTCAAACATATAAGGGCTCGTTGTGTTGATGAAGATACGAAAAACAGAATCCATCTGATGTGGGCTTGTATCTGCGTCAAAAGATCAGGCATGAAGTTTCCGGCAAGTTTGAATTTTGAATTTGATGATAGTGTTTTCAAACTGCCAATAATTTATGGAATCTGACTTTTTCTTTACGCACTGGTCCTTCGACTGGTTTGGGTAAGGCTGGTAATCAGATGGGGTCGAATTCTTTTCCAGTTCCATGTGCAAATACCATTAATGAACCACATGACACATACGTGGAGGAATGAAATAATTCGAAGGATTTAATTACAAGTGGCACGACCTAATTTTCTTCTAAAAGCCAGGGTAGTAAGAAACACTACAAAGGGAAAACTTCATTATATTTGAACAACGGCTACTACACTAAAGGCTCACTTACAAGCAAACACTTCAAGCAACACAAAAAAACGCAAGTATGGAGAGCATCTACATCAAAGCGAAACCCATGCAGCTCTTCAGAGCTTTATCTTTTCTCAATGCTTCTTCTTCTTTTGATCTGTTTGAACTAGAAATTCAAGCATCCAATCTTAGGGATTTAGAACTCATAGAGGGGACACTCTCTCAACTTGAAGCAGTTTATGAAGCAAACCATGCAGGACACTCGATGGACACTTATATCCCGAAGCGTATTTCGCAGAACTGTCAGGACCTGATGAGCATGACTCTGGTATTTCATCTCAGTCCTTCGATAGTTTTCTTCCTTTGCCATGGCATGGTGATCCTCAAATTCTTGATACCCCTGCGGTGGTGGAAATCTCAAAATGGACTAAGTTGACAATGATAAAGGCTTGCAAAATGTTGGGGGTGAATGTTGCTAGGTTTAAACATGAAATTCTGGATATCATTCTGAGAATGGAGGAAAGAAGGAAAACACAAATTCTTGAGCAAAAATATAAAGTAGGGGAATTAAAGAAAGGGAAAAACAAAGTAGTTATTGAACTTAAAAAATTGGATTGGGGTCTCCGGGGGAGCGTGAAGAAAGAAAGGGACAGGTATCGCAAGGCTCATTCCAGATGAGAGTTAAAACACTCAGCTGGAATGTGCAGGGTCTCAACAATATAGATAAGAGAAACGCTTTGAAATCTCTTATTCACAAGTGGAGAACTGATATTATTTGTCTGCAGAAAACCAAAATAGAGGCTTGGAATCCATCTCTAATAAGACAAATTTGGGGAAATAGACGGATCTTGGGCATAAGTCAGAGCAATTGGTACCAAAAGAGGGATACTAATATGTGGGACAAAAGAACTTGGAAATGTGTCGATTATGAAGCATGAGCCTTCTCTATATCATGCAGATTTGAATGTCTTGTTGAGGACTTCAAATGGATTTTTACTGGTGTTTATGATCCTCATACCAATCCAGAAAAGGAGGATCTTTGGCTTGAGTTAGCATTTATCAGGGGATTTTGGTCTGACTTATGGGTCATAGGAGGGGATTTTAATGTCTGCAGATTTGTGGAGGAAAGATTGAATTGTGCTAGAAGATTAAGGGCTATGTTGGGCTTCTCCAACAATATTCTGGATTTGATTGATCCTCCGCTTCAGGGAGTTTCCTCATCTCACCAGAATGGAGTGAGCAGTTCAATGCCATCAAATAGTACCCTCTACCTAGATTATTTTTAGATCATAAACCAATTATCCCGGAGAGTGGAGATTGGGAGGCCATACCTTTCTATTTCAAATTTGAAAACATGTGGCTTCAAGCATAGGGTTTCATGGACACGGTATGGTGGAATTCTTACACTGTATCACTTTGTGCTAATGCAGAAACTAAGGAATCTCAAGAAAAACATTACTAAATGGAACAAGAAGGTTTATGGAAGAATTGAGACTCAAAGGAACAAGACACTTAAGGAATTGGGGAAGCTGAATCAGTTAGTTGAACTCAAAACTCTCTCTACAGAAAGAAAGGCCGAACATTGAATCTTAAATTTTAACTACAACAAATAGCAACTGATCAGACAAAAATCAAGATGTTTATGTATGAAAGAAAGGGATAAGAATACAAAGTTTTTCCAAAGAATGGCCAATTCTAATAGAAATGGCAATTCCATTGACAAACTCAAAATATGGGATGAAGTAATTGAGGATAAAAAAAGGATCAAGGATGGTATTATGAAATACTATCAACAATCTACAAAGAGAGAATCTTGAAGACCCTCGGTTGTCTTTGAAGGTTTGCCCAGTCTCGACACAATTGATAAAGAGGACCTTGAACTTTCTTTCACTGAACTAGAGATTTCAGAAGCTCTCATGACTTGTGCCGCTGACAAAGCTCTAGGCCATGATGGTTTCACCATGACATTCTTTCAGAAATCATGGAACTTCATCAAAGAAGACTTGCTTGCAACTTTTAATTTCTTTTATCAGAATTGCCAAATTGTGAGATCATGCAATGCCACATTCATTGCTCTTATCCCAAAGAAGAAAGGTGTAGAACTTAAAGATATGTCTATAAGTTTTATAGGCAGTGTCTACAAATTGCAGGCCAAAATCCTAGCTGGGAGGTCTAAAAAAGTGGTGGATTCATTGGTTTCTGGATAACATAGTGCATTTCTAAAGAATAGGTAAATTATTGATGCATCCATGATTGCCAATGAAGTTCTAGACTGGAAAATTAGAAGTGGAGTTTGGGATCTTATGCAAATTGGACATTGAGAAAGCTTTTGATTAGCTTTATTGGGCTTACTTAATCAACATTTTGAAGCAAATGGGTTTTGGGGAAAGGTGGATTTATTTCTATATTTCAATAGTGAAGTTTTCAGTTTTGAACAGAAGTCCAGTTGGGTGTTTTCTTCTCAAAAGGGACTCAGACAGGGGGATCCACTATCCCCTTTTCTCTTTATCATTTCCATGGAAGGATAGCTGCCGAAACCACGAGCCACTATGCTCCAGGCTTTTTTGAAGAAACCTGCACTTATCTCAGTTGTTAGCTAAGGTAAAAAAAAATCAGTGGATTCAAGGGTTCCAAGTAGGCAGAAATCCTCACCTCAGTCTCAGTCTCATCTGCTATATGCGGATGACACCCTTATATTTTGTGGAGCTGATTGTCATCATGTTTTCAATCTCAACACCACCCTCTCATGATATTTGAGATCATTTCTGGACTTCATATCAATATGCTTAAGAGCACTATCTATCCAGTGAATAAAGTGGCTAACCTAGAAGTTCTTGTTGGCATTCTTAGCTGCAAAACATGCTTCTTTCCCACCACATATTTGGGACTTCCTTTGGGTGCTAAATTCAAATCATTTGGGATATGAAGTGGAGTTATTGAAAAAATGGAAAAAAGATTAGCCACTTGGCAGATGCAATACCTCTCTTTGGGAGGTAGACTCACCCTCATCAACAATGTTCTAGCCACCTACTGTATGTCACTCTTCCCTATTTCAAGCTCAGTCCTAAAGCAAATTGACATGCTTAGAAGGAAATTCTTATGGAAGGGAACAATGTTACTCACAAATTCTCTTTGGTCAAATGGCAATCAATTATTCAACCCAAAGGCCAAGGAGGGTTGGGGATCAGAAATCTTAAGCTTCATAACAGTATCTTTCTCATGAGGTGGCGTTGGAGATATGGTCAAAATGAGGCAGGATACTAGAAGGAAATCATCAAGGCTAAATATGGTATTCAAGACCATTAGGACTGCAAAGAGAAGCAATGAACCTTTTGGTGTTGGAGTATGGAAGTACATCAATAGTCTCCAAGAGGAATTCCTCCAGAATGTCTCATTCAAGGCTGGAAATGGGCTCAAGATTAGATTTTGGCAAGACAAATGACTTGGAGATGCTCTAGTAAAAGACTCATCTCCTTCACTATTTCTGATAGCTTCTAACAAAGAAGCAACATTAGCTCAATATAGAGACAACAATTGTTGGACATCAATTTTCTGAAGAAACTTATGATTGTGAATTTGATGAATTTCTTTCTCTTACAAACATTGGGACAAAGATTCTGCCACCAAAGTACTTTGGTGGCAGAATCTCAAGACAAAATCCTATGGGGCAATTCCAAGGAAAAGATTTTCACTGTGAAGGAATGTTACAACAACTGGAGTTTTCAAAATAGCCTTTAGAGGTTTGGCCGTGAAAACATGTATGGAAAACCAGACAACCTCTCGGAGTTACTTGCTTCATTTGTACTGCTCTGAAGGAAACATGCCTAACACAAGATAATCTCAGGAGGAGAGGTGTAATCATCGTTAACATGTGTGTCATATGCAAGCAGAAAGTGTCAACCACCTATTTGCACTGTCATACAACAGCTATTGGTATTTCTTCTATTATATGCTTGGACTCCAATGGGTAATGCCTTCCAACATCAAAGATGTCTATGCTAGCGGGATACTTTGGAGAATTGACAAATCTATCAAAAGGATCTGGAGAATGATCCCAGCAGTAATATTTTGGACCCTATGGAAGGAGAGAAACAATAGATGCTTTGATGGAATCTCAATTCCTATTTTCACTATAAAGTCTAGGTGTTTAGTTAGTCTTTTTAGTTGACACTTTTTTGCCTCTGTAAACAGCGTGAATAACTTTCTGGATTTTGTTAACTCCCCGTCTCTAACATAGTAGAGATGCAGGGATTTCTTTAGACTGTTTTACATGTTTTGTTTGAAGCAACTTTTTGCCCATCTGTAATCTTGCATCTTGATGCTTTTCTAATGAAATTTTATTACTTTATAAAAAAAAGGAAGTCGTCCACTCCGTCCCATTCGCATCATGAATAAGCCTCTTGAAAAAGAAAATTCCAGGAACCACATGTCCTTTTCTCCTAAGCATTTCCATCATTGTGCTATGTTTGTCAACTTTTAAAGATCATAACGGAAAGTTTCTTTTTGTTCATGTCTCCTCACTGTACTTCTAGCCAAAATCAAAACCTACTTCCATTATCAAGTCTCTACGTGAAACCTATGTATTCAATTCCTCCATCCCCTTCCACACACGTGTGTTACGGGTTGTGCCTTTGCTTAAAAACATGTATTCATGACATCAATATTTTAGAGAGAGGTACCTTACTCTATAGTGCCTCCTCATTTGCTAATCCTTTTAATCGTTAATACGAGAGGTTTGGATAAAAAAAGGGCACGCCCCGTGCACTAAGCTTCCGCTATGCGCGGGGTCCGGGGAATTTGGTAAATCTTCCAATGCCCAAAATCTCCTACTCCCATTGGATTCATCACTCTCGCCTACCCTATCAAGTAATCTCTTATCCCCAACTTGTCCCACTGTGCTAGAAGTTCCTCACTAGTTTCTCAAGCTTCTTTCCACTTGACGATGGGATATGAAAGAAAGATATAAAAGAATGTCGGAGTGTTTGATATTGTCAATTTTATGAGTATAACCTTTCCTGGTTTTGATAGATATTCTTTCTTCCATCCTTACCCTATCAAGTAATCTCTTATCCCCAACTTGTCCCACTGTGGTAGAAGTTCCTCACTAGTTTCTCAAGCTTCTTTCCACTTGACGATGGGATATGAAAGAAAGATATAAAAGAATGTCAGAGTGTTTGATATTGTCAATTTTATGAGTATAACCTTTCCTGGTTTTGATAGGTATTCTTTCTTCCATCCTTACCGTCTGTTTTCAACTTTCTCAATTATCTAGATGATCTGGTAGGCCTTGATTCTGTACTTAATTTTTTTTTTAAATTACAACAACAACAAAAAGCATACCCAGTAATCCCACCCACAAGGTGGAGTCTGGGGAGGGTAGAGTGTACGTAGACCTTACCCCTACCTCGTAGAGGTAGAGGTAGAGAGGTTTTCCGAAGGCCCTCGGTTTAAGTAACACATATCAAAGCAGTTTTAAAAAGACAAAATACAACAATAAAGAAAACAGAGAAAACAATAGAGAAATCATTACGTAGCATACAAAAGTGGAAGATAACTGAGGCAAAGAAACAATATGTAGTAACAGAAAATCGAAGGACAAGGAAATCTTTGTAAAAAATGAGTTTACAAAGCATAATTAATAGAAATAAAGGATCCATATATGGGATGCTAAATAGTTGAGATTTTTAATTGTTTTTATAAGGACTAAATAGTTGGGATTAAAACGCAGTTGTGTTGGTATATTTATATTATTTACATAATATAAATAAACGATACTCAAGTGTGGGTCATAGAAGATCAAGAAGGTATCATCCGCGAAGAGGAGATGTGATAAAGAAATCTCTTACACATATTTATAAGAAAACATGGATCTCATTACATCTTCCTTTATCCATAGCAGAATCAGCTAGGGTAGCAATTGCCCTGTTCGAGCAGATTTCTGAGAATTTTCATAAAAAGTAGGGAGATGGGTGGAGATAGGATGTCTACCTCCATTACTATCAAAGAATTCGCAAAGTGTTCTGTTCACCATTATGGAACATCTCACTGTGAAAATGTATTACTCCTAGATTCAGTTTCTACCTTTCCCTGGAGCCCATGCTAGAAGGAGCAAAAGCAAGAATTTGATAACATGCTCACTAGCTTTCTTCACAACTAGCGTGCATAATATCTCCTGTTTTCTGCTCCTTAGTCTGGACTAGACAATCTCATTAGTAATAAGGCAAACATCCATGATCTGCTTCCCTATTGCACAAGCATTTTGAGTGGAAGATATGAGATCGCCCATCAATGGTTTCAATCTCCTACCCATTAGGCCAATATGGCCCAATAATTTCAATCTTGAGGGAGCGCAATCTCTTAATGAGCTATATCCATGTTTATAAATTGGTTAACCACTAAAGGATCATGTTAGATAGCACGGTTTTAAAGTTGTAGTGGTTAACCATTGTACCTCTGACTTACCACATCATCCATAAACTACAAATTGAGATGGTCTGTATTGCAACTGACTAAATAAGCGAGTGGTTTTTCCTTTTCTTTTTTAAATGCTATGGGGCTTAAGGTGCTTATTGATTAAGGAGTAGATAACGGGTGATGAAAACAGGAAATGTCTGTTTTGGGCTTTTCTTGATAGACTCTATACCCATGAAAAAAGAAGAGCATAACTAACAGGAAGAACAAGTAAAGATTAATTTCTTTTTTTGGAGATTTGGGGTGGTGGGTGGTGGTTTCTATATTGAATTTCAGGAATCATTTTAACAGACAGTAGTCAGAAGTTAATTCTTACATTTGTCTGTTTTTTTGTACAGTGGGGCAGGAAATTAAAGATAAGTTTTCTGGTGCTATGGAAGCATTTGCTAGAAAGAAATATGTCTGGAACTGGTGTTCCGGGGGACCGCTTGAGACAGAGATCTTCAGAGCATCTATCATCCTCCAGAGATGTGAGCTATGAACTTGATATCTTTCACCGCAGCAGCGGCCTGCACATTTTCCAGCGTTTTTTCAATTTGCTTTCATCAATTATTTCTACGAGGAGCTTCTACTAGTGTCTAATAGCTAATTGGATTTCCCATCAGCAAGTTGATTCTGAAAGACGACGTGTGTCTCGGACTGGTAGCACATCGAGGAGGGCTGTGATGTCAAGCAGCCGACCAAGCTCCTCTGGTGAATGCACTGACAATCGTGTTGGTCGGTTGGGTTCAAGTAGCGGCCGACTGTCCACTTCGCAAAAAACACAACCTGGATTTGAAGCCAAATTATCGTCTATTACTCGTGCTACTGTTGCAAAAGGGGGCAGGGACCATGCCCTAAGGACTTTGAGCTGCTGACTATTGGCACAGGGAGAAAGAAATAAGGCTGATGTTTTAAAAATCTGCCCATCAAGGTAGCAAACTTCCAAAAATAGCATTTAAGCATTCTTATTCTCGGCATTTATCCCCAGCTAATGTGAAATTCTCATAACTAGTTTCACCTAATGTAGGAGCGTCAAATTGGCACTTCATTAAATTCTTCCCAGCTATCTTGTGGCTGATTCTTGCCATTAAACTGCCTACAAAACGGACAGAAGGGTTTTTGCTTGTATATTTGAGATCTGTCCTAATCACCGTTGAAGAAAAGATTTCCCATGTCTCCTCTATACATTGCTCCATGCATGATGTGCTTAGCTCCATGTCTATCTCGTATGGCTGCTAGGTTTGCAAATGTGACAGGTGGAAGTAACTAGTTCATGGTTGTGCAGATAGTTCCATTATTCCGAGGGGCTGAGTTTTACTTAACCTTCACTCCTCATTAGTGTAGCTTAAATCTGTGACTTAAAAACTTGTTCCTATCCTGTTGTAACTACGAACCATATTGTTTATTTCTCCCTTTCAGGGTGTGAAACAACTCGGATTTACCGATGATCTCCGTTTTTAAGTTCAATGGATGCTACGTGAGCAAAATTTGGCAGTAGACTAAACTCTAGCACTGTCATTATTTTCCATCAGATTTGGGTGGACAAAGATATGGTGTTGTCTTCAACATTTAGCTTTCAAAGTTCATTCAAAAGTTTAACTTTATCAGTTTGATTTATAAGAAAATGTACGTCGAGTTCACGTTGGTATTTCTGTACCAAGAAATGCTATTTTGATTGTTGAGCTATTTTCTCAGATGAGATTAAAGAAGTGAATGTTGTTTAAGGTGCTTCTGTGTAGAACTAGTAGCATCCATGTTCTGCTTTATTATCTGTGTGGCAACTTTATTGTAGCACCTATGTATCTTTATCTTTAAAATTGAAAAAGACCAATTTCAAGTAGATAAAAAAAGAAGGAAGATCAATTAATTTTCTGGGTGAATCATTAGGGATATGAAATTTTGACTTCTACTAGAGCCATTTTCTGTGATAGTCATAATAAATCTTAGCAGAAGTGTCAACTCATAGATATAGGGGGTTGGTTAAATTCTCTTCACACCTGTACTTGTACTACGCGAAGACCTTCCTTAGTTCATTGGCAACTACTTTCTATCCATAAGGAAGTGGGAGTGTAAATTCGTGGCAAATTACCAGAGTTACCAACTGAATTCTATGATTTAGACATCCTCAAAGTTGGACAACTTCTAAAAGACACATGCACTTCATCAACAAACTAGAGGGATATATGCACGTAAATGCAGTGAAGTACCAATATAACAACCTCTCAAAATACATAATCAATTGCAGTTCCATCAAACTATAGTGTGAAAGAAGACCATGAAAAAAATCCAAGCCAAGAAACTCAACAAACCTGAACCTGGCCAGAGAGATCGTGGAAAATGGATCACAGTTTCTTTCCCAAGAAAAAAAAGAAAAAGGAATATCAACTATGAGAAAAACAAGGGAAGAAAAGGTTAACACATGCACATAATAGCAATCCTTCAATGGTCAATAAAAATAAATGAACGTGGCATTTATCTTATACTCACATGTAATTGAATTTTAATACAATTTAACTTTAATGTAGAAGTTTACTTGTCATTATTTTTATTGTGATGAGGTAGTATAATTTATTTTACACTAATAGTGTATAGAAAATCAACTTGATGAAGAGTTAAAGGGTCAAAAACACACCTTAAGTATCACTTTCTTTTGAGTTATTGTCTGAACTATCACCAACTAGTTATCAAAACACAACTTAACTATCAGTGTTCACGTTTCTTACTTTGATTCATAAGGCATAAAACTGAAAATGGGAAAGAGTGAAAACAGACAAAGGAACAAAAAGTACGATGATGTAAAGTAGTGAACAATGAAAATACCCCGGGTCAGTTGAGTTGTTAAGAATCATAATATATTTTTAGTCTAAATGATAAAATGGGATCCCCAACAAACCATTTTTTTAAGAGTAAAGACTCAGAAGAATGGGTCTGAGATGTTCCAGTCAAATGAATGGAGGTTTCCAGGAAAAGTGGTAAACAAAAATTATAAATAAATAATGACTTAGCTGCTAATACTTACTAGAAGTAGTTATATTTATATTATATATATAGAAGGAAGTTAGGGAGATTATTAAGCAGTGCTCTATATAGCAAAATAGGCTAAATTTCAGTCAACGGGGTTGTTGATTCCTTTGAAGCTCATAATCATGTCAGAAATCATTAAAGAAGCTTGGAAAAAATATCTAACTGGACTGCAACTCCATCCTCTGAGAACCAAGGTTCTATTTTTTTTTATTTGTATTATTTCATATAATGTGATAAAGTTGTTTTCATATGATCAGGAAGTCATGGTAAAAATTCAGGTAGGGCTGCGTAAAATAGACCATTGTGGTTCGGACCTTCCCCGGGCCCGAGCATAGCGGGAGCAAAGTGTACCGGGCTGCTCCTTTATTTCGTATAAACCTGTATAATCTATCCTTTTTTTTCTTTTGGTTTTTTCCTTAGTGCTTAATTCGGGTTTTATGGTTTCTCTGGGTTGATGTAGATAATATTTGAAATAATGTTTTTTTTTTTTTTGTATTTTAAACTTAGGCAATCACTGCTGGAGTTTTAGTTGGGTGCAGTGATGTAATTGCTCAGAAGATTTCTGGGGTCAAAAGGCTTCAATTCAGAAGAATACTTCTTCTAATGGTACTTGTTTATCTCAATTATGCTTTAAGCTCTCTAATCTTGATAATTCTTTATTAGGGGGGTTATTTTTGGTTGTCTGATCATTGTTTTTTTATATGCTTTATTTGTTTAAATTTCCATATGCAGCTGTATGGATTTGCATATTCAGGACCCTTTGGACATTTCCTGCATAAATTGATGGATGTGATATTTCAAGGAAAGAAGGGTAATAAAACAGTTGCTAAAAAGGTTAGACTCTTCTCTAAAAGTTACAATTTTTTTCTCAAGCTGTGTGTTGTGTCCAGTTTGTAGAATATTAAAGATAGGCAGCTCAGTTTCTGTGTATCATGATAATAATTATACTCTTGTTTTCTTATTTTGCAATGCAACTCTTATGGCTAATGGTCAAAATTAAGTTGCTAAAATCAAGAGTCTCTCTTTTGAATTTCTAGGTATTGTTGGAACAGTTGACCTCATCTCCTTGGAACAACTTCTTTTTTATGATGTACTATGGCTTGGTTGTTGAAGGTACGCTCGTTTCGTCCTCAAACCTTAAGAAACTGAATTTCAATCTATTTGGCTTTGTTCATAGTGAGCTTTCTCTGCTCAAAGCATGAAAAAGTGGCACTTCCTTTATTAACATTTGATATTCTTAAGGATACTCATATATTGTTCCACATTTAACCACCCAAAGTTCTCTTTTATCTATCCTCTGTACTATGTTGGAATAGTACTCAGAGACGTACATATAACTATGTTGGTTCATAAAGTAGAACCATTGAGAGGGTTTAACGACAAAGATGGTGCAGGTCGTTTCTTAGTCTGAGAGTTATCATACAACTATTGGAGGAAAGCTCATCTTCCTGACGAACTTCTCTTTTGAATTGCCATAAGCCAAGAAATTTAGGTTGTAGCCTGTGTTCATCTAGATCTCTTTGTTGAGAATATAATTAAGTAAATAGAAGTGTACTCTCTCTAACAACTTATGCTTCTAGATGAGATGGTCACACAGTTCGAGACTCTTTAGCTTACCTTTTTCACACTATATCCCAGAGTAGATGAAATTCTTGGTATAGGAATCTGATCGGAACACTTGATGCAATTCCAACCATGCGAGCGGAACAAGAAAAAATGCATTGTCTATGAGCTACTGCATACCATCAATAGATACTAGTATCTCCTTTTGCTAAGACAATCTTGTTTAATGTGCCTTTCAGTGTGAATTCCTAAAAATGATGTTTAATTTCTTATAGGAGAACTAATCTAACAGCAGAGAATACCAAAAGAAAAAAAGAAGGAAGAGAGAAGTAGTTTATGCATAACAAGGATAAAAACCAGCTCATAACTAAAGCAGAAAAATACTCTTGAATTGTCATTCACAATCAACAATGTTGGTGTCTGACAACAGGCTAATTCTTCCATCTCAGGAAGGCCATGGGGTCTTGTCAAAAACAAAGTTCGGAAGGACTATCCCTCTATACAATTGACTGCATGGAAGGTAGGATATAATGAAATCATGATCAATCTTTTTCTTATAAGAAATGCAGAGAGAAATTCTGGTATTCATAACAAATTGATAAAACTAAAAGGTGTCATAATATGCAGTTTTGGCCGATAGTTGGCTGGATCAACTACCAATACATGCCCCTGCAGTTCCGCGTTCTATTCCACAGCTTTGTTGCTTCATGCTGGTGAGTATTTGTTCCCTCCCCTATCTTGCCTTTGGTGCTTCTGTTATGTATCCTTGGCAAGTTGAATTTTTAGCAAGTTTCTTGTCATTTCTCACCTTCAAGCAATGAAAGTCTTAGGCCTACTAATCTTTTTCCGTCATTTGGCCTGGCATTAGGGCAATTTTCCTGAACTTGAAGGCAAGATCAATAACAGCAAAGAAGGCCTGAAGCTGATGAAGAGGATTGAATTTTGACTTTCACAGTCGCTGTAATTTTGTTCAGTAGATTCTTCAATTTCTAAGTTTTTAACTATTTTGAGGAGACAAACTACATTATGTAATAATATCCTAGGTTTCTTGTGAAAGTTTTTGCTTGGAAACATGGAATATGTATCTGAAACTACATTAATTGAAGAAGTCATGTTTACCCGTGGATTGTTATGCTTTGTTTTCTTCTTGTTGTGGACGTTGTCAACGAGTGTATCTCCCGTACTGGCATAGAGAACTGGACTTGGGAATTGGCCATTGACAGTCAAGATGTTCTTTGAAAAACATAGACACGCGCTGTCAATGCGGCAAAACCTGTGAATAAAAGATAGGTAGAATGAAGATAGTTGAAAGTCTTATAAGTTCGTCATAACTTGTGAACACGGAACACAAGTAAGTTTTGCTAATCCCACAAGACTTATGAACACGGAACGCAAGTAAGTTTTGCTAATCCCACAAGACTTGTGAACTATTAACAAGATTGAAGAATGAAGATTGTATTAAAATTATGTCCCACCATCATAACTTGTGAACGATTGAACACATGCAAGTTTTGCCCATCCCGCAAGACTTATGAACAATTTAACAAGGTAGGAGAATGAAGATTGTATTAACTATCGTAAAGATATTCTTAAAACACTCACTTTAGACTAAGCTCACATGATTTTCCAAAAGTCCTCACATCATTAAAAGTATTCCTACATGGCTACATGCTACATCTATGTGTACCTTCTTCTTGTGCGCATGCATCTCCAAGCTATCTTTGGCATGCTAAAGGTAGCTAGTAAACCGAGTGCTACACTATCACTCTACCATTTTCATACTCATCTTGACGAACTATTGACTCTGATACCAGATATTGGCTATAATAGCTAAAAGGTACTCATAACATGCATGGCCGACCATAGGATGAAGCTCATAAAGTATGGGCTTTAGGCCCTCACATTTTGGAGGCCCCATTTTGTACATCACAACTTTTGTAAAAAAAAAAAGTATTATTACATTGTTTCATTGAAAAGGAGATAAAACTTTTTAAATCTTTGATTTGACAAGAAAAATGCCTTAAATTCAGCCTTTTCCAACGTATGGATAGTGCAAGACGTGACAAGGTAAACTCAATCAAGATTATAGAAGACTTTTTTACGTACTTTCTTGATCTTTACAAAATACTCTTCTTTCTTCTCTTTCTAAGACAAACTTCACATTTACTCTTCTTTGTTCTCTGCAAGTCTTGGAAACAAATAACTAACAAGATTTGTGTGACAAAAATTATTGATCTACTTTTTGAAATATCAAGCAGTGTTGGAAGTATATGAAGCAACAAACGAATATTTTCTTATCAAGTTGTTGAATCATGTTCTGTTATTTTAATTCTTTAAATTTATTTTTTCATCTAAAGTTTAATTTTCTTGATATTTTTGTTACTTAGCATATATTTATTTTTTATTGAGATTTTAATATGCCTACGAGAAAATGTGAATTCGGTTATTCAAAACTTTTTAAAAAAAGACATGAATCTTTGAAACAATCCAAAAAAGGAGCCCTTGATAAATTTGTAACAATATAAAAAAATATAGAAGAATGTTCTTTAGATGAACAAGTCACTAACCTAGTTGAATTAGATGACAATACAATTCAAGAAGAAGAGGAGTGAACTGGTGAGAAACCTAACATAGTGAATGTATGTCCTAGAGACAATCATTTTAGGAGCATATATACTTGAACACAATTGTATTATTAATAAGATTAATATTTTATGACATTTGCAATTATTGGATTATTATTTGATTGTTTGTAATTATTCATTAATGTGCATCCCTTGAGCTTACATTGTCATTGATAGAGTGAGATATTAATGATAGAGTGTAACTCAGAAAATAGTCTTGACTAATGATCATATCGATGATATGTTATAAGTCGACATGTGGTCTGCATCACATTCTTAGAGAATGTAGTATGTTTCACCTGCTACTAGTAATTATTACTAGTGATGGACACATGGATACTTTTGGAAAGTATTGGTATACCCCACTGATAAACTGTTTGTTATACATGTCTAAAGTGTTATCAGTGTGTGGGAGATAATTGTCCTTTGACTTGAAGTCAATACGCACATTGTTTACAGAGTAATGTACTTTGACCATGTCCTAAGCTTAAATTTCTTATAGGATAAGACACGACTTGTGTTGGGTACATTACGATGTAAACTAAGGTGATAGTTGAGCCAAGAAAATGATTCATTCATCGATTGGATATTCGAGAGAACACTCAACTTCTCAGTGATATTAGGTCGATCAAGTCATTGGTCAGTGCAATAGACATATTTAGAATATGGTCTAGTTGTCAACTAATATAGATGAGATAAAGTGATCAAGCCATTTGGATAGACACATGACAAATCCTAAGCTTGATTGAGTGTGTCGCAAATGAAAAAAATTTATCATCTCACATAAAGATTATGTTTGTTGGATTCATGTAAACGTACTTCACATATTGAGTTCGTCATACGGCACAATCTAGGAGTTCTGTATGAACCTTAATTTGATTAGTGTCGATATGTGAAGACCTAAATGATCACAATATGTCGACTGTTTTTTCGGTCTAAGGGTATATTTAGAGAATATTAAATATTCGATTTAGAATGGAGATATTTAAATTGATAATAAATTATGGGATAATTTCTATTTGATGGAAATTATTTAATTAAGTCAAGATTAAATTTTGAATTTAATTTAACGTGTTGAATATTAAATGATGGGACATGAAATGTTGCGGCGCCTACCAGGACTGAGTCGCGGCACTGACCCGACAGTGGACCCAGTCATACTGGTCCACTGCACCTCGGGATTTGGGTCAGGCTTAGAGCTCTACCCTAATTTGATATTTGATCTAATCCATCATATATAAACAACACTACCCCATAAATTTAAGGTTAATTTTGAAGTAATTTGAGAACCTTATTATCATACACAATTCATACTTTCTGAACTTAGAGTTTAGAAAAGAAAATCTTCTCAAACATCTGCCAAGATTTCCTGGCTTTCTCAATAGAAAAATTTACCGTAGCAAGGCTTGCACCCGAAAGGACAGTCACGTGCGCTCCCTCTAGTAAAAACTCCAGAAATAACAAACGGTAAGTTTATATTATGTCTTTACAGTAACGTAACTATACCAGACATAAATTGTTGGGGTAAGTAAGTTGAACAAAGTTTTAAACTTCCGTTGCGCCTTACTTATATATTTTGAACCCAACAAATCCCTACAGTGGTATCAAAGTCCAGGCTGGTTCAATAATTACGTAACAATTGAAAGACATAATAATGTGGGTTAAACATAAAATTGATTTTAATCTGAATTAAAACAACGCTAGTTGAAATCCGACATACATTGTCATTGATAGAGTGAAATATTAATGATAGAGCGTAACTCATAAAATAACATCGACTAATTATCATCGAGAATGAGATATCGATGATATTTTATAAGTCGACATGTGGTATGAATCATATTCTTAGAGAACGTAGTATGTTTCACCAGCTACTAATAATGGTTACTAGTGATGGACACATGAATACTTTTGAAAAGTATTGGTATACCCCACTGATAAACTGTTTGTTATACATGTCTAAAGTGTTATCAGGAGATAAAGGTCCTTTGACTTGAGGTCAATACATACCTTGTTTACAGAGTAATGTACTTTGACCCTGTCTTAAGCTTAAATTCCTTATAGGATAAGACACGGCTTGTGTTAGGTACATTACGATGTAAACTAAAGTGGTAGTTGAGCCAAGAATAAGATTCATTCCTCGATTGGATATTCAAGAGAACACTCAACTTCTCAGTGATATTAGGTCGACCAAGTCATTGGCCAATGCAAGAGACATATTTAGAATATGGTCTAGTTGTCGATTAATATAGATGAGATAAAGTGATCAAGTCATTTGGATAGACACATGACAAATCCTAGGCTTGATTGAGTGTGTCGCGAATAAAAGAAATTTATCATCTCACATAAAGGTTATGTTTCTTTGTATTCGTAAAGCGTCTTCACATATTGAGTTAAATAAATGCAGCGCGATCTAGGAGTTCCGTATGGACCTTAATTTGATTACTGTCGATATGTGAAGGACTAAAGGGTCACACTATGTCGATTGTCTTTTCGGTCTAAGGGTATATTGAGGGAATATTAAATATTCAATTTAGAATCGAGATATTAAATTGATAATAAATTATGAGATAATTTCTATTTGATGAAAATTATTTAATTAAGTCAAGATTAGATTTTGAATTTAATTAAACGTCTGAATATTAAATGATGGGACGTAAAGGGCATGGCGCCTACCAGATCGAGCAAAGGCCGTAGCGATGGGCTCGATCGCCCACTGCCGCCCACTCTGATTTGGGTCAGGCTTATAGTCCAATCCTAATTTGATATTTGATCTAATTCCTCCTATATAAATATCACTACCCTATAAGTTTAAGGTTAATCTTGAAGTAATTTGAGAACCTTTTTATCATACACAATTCATACTTTCTGAACTTAGAGTTTAAAAAAATTAATCCTCTCGAACCTCTGCCAATATTTTATGACTTTTTTGACAGAGGAATATACCGTAGCAAGGCTTGCATCCGAAAGGATAGTCGCATGCGCTCCCTCTAGTAAAGACTCCAGAAATAACAAACCGTAAGTTTTATGTTATGTCTTTACAGTGTTCAATTGTAACGTAAGCATAACAAACATGTATTGTTGGGGTGAGTAAGTTGAACAAAATTTTAAACTTCCGATGCGCCTTATTTATGTATTTTGAACTCAACAATTCCCTACACAGATCCTCAAGAAAATCAAGAACTTAATGAACCAAATAATTGTATTTCTAAAGACATATATGATCCTAGTTAATGGACTAATACTGATATAAAATTGAGGGATCTATTAGTAGAAAAGTGACCAATTAGTATTATTAAGAATTTTTTTCAAAGCATTTTTCAAAAACCCATTATTTTAAAAAATTAGCAGGGGAAATACATGAAAGAAAATTGTTAGCTTATTCTAAAGACTTTGATAAAGTATTTTGTTTTTGTTGTAAATTATTTAATACAAATTCTAGTATTAGTAACTAAACTAGCAAGTGAAGGTAGTGGAGATTGGAGAAACCTTAGTGCTAAGCTTGAAGCTCATGAATATCAAACGAGCATATTATTAATATGGGTGCATGGATTGATTTAGAAATGAGATTGCATAAAAATAAAACTATTGATAAAGATGTAGAGAGCATTGAAAAAATGTATTGTCAAGAATTATTGTTATGATAAAAATTCTTGGGCAAAAAATTTTGACATTTAGGGGGGGCGGGGGGCAATGAATAAAATTTAGTAAACATAAACTCACATAATTAAAGGAGTAGACTCCTACAATTAAAATATATATTAGACTTACTAAAATTAAAAAGTTGAGTATCCTACTAAATCAACTATTAGACTTCTCCTGCAACTAAACAACTTATTATTTTAGAAAACTGTAGTAGTAACATATGTAAAATTCAACACACCTCCTTGCTTCTATTGATCAATCTAGAAAAGTTTCTCCTCCTTAATTTGTACTCTAGCAATTCGTGCTTGTGAATTTTTTTTTGAGTAATTTTGAACTTGCACACACCGAGAACATGATTCTTCTTCTTCTTCTTGCATTTTTCCATCACACGTTTGAAGTATTTTTCAGTGACAATTTTCTATTAAGTAATTGTGTAACTTTTATTTTCAAACGTGATAGAATTATGCTTACACATTGTAAAATTACTTTCTAACTTCATTTTCACTGATCAAATATTATGATAGTTTTCACCACTGAAAGTTTGTGAGACACTCAAAGAGAGACGATTGCTTGTCATGGTTGAAAAATAAGGTTTAAAGGTAGTATGGATTAAAAATTAGTTGAAATTGGTATTGGTTGAAAATAGTCCTGAGCGTTAAAAATAAGCACAGATTAAAATGGGTTGAAAATAGCCCTGAGCATTAAAAATAAGCACGAGTTAGGTTGAAAATAGGTACGGTTTAAAAGTGGGTGCAAGTATTTCTTTTTCAATGAATTCACAAACCCATTAAGATCAATGAAGATGATAGTATCAGAGCCGATAATTTAACAAGGTTGACGACAAGTCACTTGTTGGGATCGAAATAATCAGAATGTCAAGAAGCTTATAATTGAAAACCTTGAACAACGATAAATCAAACAATAAAGAAAAACTATAAAAAGACTTATGATATGATATGGATTTGGTCAATTGACCTACATATGATAAAACTAATATAAAATATTCTAAATCTATTTAGAGAAAAACCTCCCCCTAAACAAAACTCTCTATCCGATTACATTGTGTTATTGTGTTGTCTAAGGCCCTACAGGTACAATCATTATCAGAAGGCTGAGTTGGAGAAGCAAGTGAGAGAAATGTGTAAGATGATATTAATCTCTCTTGGAGAGTCTTCTAATTAATATCAAAGTATATATAAAGTACAATATTCATCCCTTATACAATAGGAATATTAAGCTTATACAAAAGAGGAATACTAGTCTTACCATAATTATATTTACACAATATATGGAAATATTCTAATTATGGGTAGGGATACAATTGTTTCTATAATATACATGTTTACACACCCCCTCAGTCGGAGCGGGAGGAGGCCGGACGCTGAGACTGGATCTGAAGTCAGGAAATAACTGTCTAGGAAGTACTTTTGTAAATATATCTGCATACTGATAGGATGATGGAACATGTAACACTCTGACATGGCCTAGTGCAATTTTCTCACGAACACAGTGTAGGTTTATCTCAATGTGTTTGGTTCGCTGATGTTGAACCGGATTATCACAGTACACAATTGATGTCTGACGCAAAGGACACTGAAGTTCTAACAGTAAATTTCTGAGCCAACAAATCTCAGATACTACATTTGCAACGCCTCTGTACTCAGCCTCGACACTGGAGAGAGATAGGGTAGCCTGTCGCTTGGCATACCAAGAAATCAGATTATCCCCTAAAAAAATACAAAAGTCGGAGGTGGAGCGTCGCGTGTCCTGACACTCTGCCCAATCTGCATCTGTATATGAAAGCAACTTGTCTGGTGCAGAGGGTATAGGTGCAAACCATAATCAAGAATGCCCTTAATGTATCGAATGATACGCTTAAGAGTAGTGAAATGAGACTCTAGGCATGCATGAATAAGCACACCTGCTGAACAACATAAGCTATGTCTTGCCTGGTGAAGGTGAGATACTGGAGTGCACCTGCAAGGCTCCTATACAGAGTAGGATCAGAGACTGGAGCACTATCCATGGAACTGAGCTTAGATTTCGAATCAACTGGAGTAGGTGAAACTTTGCAATTCGCCATCTTAGCCCTGCACACGATCTCCTCTGCATACTTACGCTGACATAAGAACACGTGATTGGCAGACCTGGTCACTGATATTCCCAAAATGTAACTCAGCTTCCCCAAATCAGTCATTGCAAATTCGGACTTAAGAAATGCAATAATCTCATTTTTCAATCCGTCGGAGGAGGCAGTAAGAACAATATCATCCACGTAAAGTAATAAGTAAGCAGTACTACTACCTCGATGAAAAATGAAGAGTGATGTATCACTCTTGCTGCATACAAACCCAATCTGCAAGATATACCTGACAAATCAATTATACCACATACGGGGGCCTGTTTCAGGCCATATGGTGACTTACGGAGACGGCACACATAGTGAGGAACTACTGGATGGGTGAACCCTGGCGGCTGATGCATGTAGACTATCTCTCTTATATCCTCATGTAAGAATGCATTCTTCACATCAAGATGATGGATCGGCCAGTGTTTACCCATGGCAATACTCAAAACTGTGCAGATGGTAGCCGGTTTTACAACCGGGATGAAGGTCTCACCACAATCAATACCCTCCTGCTGATTTGTACCATTAACCACAAGTCGTGCCTTATACCTCTCAAGATCTCCATTGTCTCTGAATTTGTGACGAAATAGCCACAGACAACGAATCACATTCACCCCCTCAGGTCTAGGTACTAGATCCCATGTGTGATGTTTAGTTAAAACATTGACAGACCTCTCTGATGTTTTGGCGTCGTGACGCCTCAGCACTTGGTCGTGGCGCTGTCGACGGTGAGGAAGGAACCTGTTCGCAGGAGTTGGAGTACCGCGGCGCTGACGCTGAAGAAGTGTTATGCTCTAGTTGCCTTAGGATGATGGGAGAGATGACAGACTCGTCAAGAAAAGAGAAATTCGGTTTTTGGAACTGTTTAAGATTCGAAAATGAGAATGTGGTCTTGTCGAATGTGACGTGACGAGAGATGTGGATCTGACGAGTGGAAAAGTCATAGCATAGATATCCCCTATGCTTCAGTGGGAAGCCTAGGTAGACACAAGGAGTGGACCGGGGGGCTAGTGATCGGTGTATTTTATATACACCTTTTGAGTCAGTTTTAGTTAGTCTTTTGTCCCGTTTTGCACATATAAGTGTCGTATTAGGATAGTTTTCCTTTCTTTTGAGTCAAAGTGGTTAAAATGGCTAAATGGCGGAAAAGGAGCTAAAAGAGGGCAAAAGAGGAGATTCCAGAGCTAAAAACAGAAAAAGTGGCGAACAGGTGAAACCAGGCCGGCGCGGCTCCTGCGATCGAAGCGAGGCGCGGCGCCCGCTATCGAGAGGCTGCGAAGACTTCAGCGCGACGCCTCATGACAGCAGTGCGAGGGCGGCGCCTAAACATCCAGAAGCTACTGAAGTTGCGGCGCGCTGGCCGAACAATCGGGGCGGCGCCAAATCATCCGACGGATTGCAGGTTCCGCACGCGGCGCTGTCTGCAGGGCAGCGCCCGGCGAAAAATTAGGTTTCAGACGGATTTTGGGCGAGCCTTGAGGAAAAGTTGAGGCGGTTTTCACTATAAAGGAGAACCTAGGCGGTTTTAAGCGTTCCCCTTCTGCACAACACAAGGCTTCTTGCTTGGAGATTGGAGACCATAGTTTAGTAATTTCTTTTCCTTTTCTTTACTTTATTTGATTTTGTATGATTAACATGGGATTAGTTCTTGTCATGTCAATGGCTAGGAACTAATTCCTCTATAAAACTTTCCATGTTGAATCTCTAGAAACTTATGTTATGATTTAATGACGCTTATGGTTATTCTTCTTGTTGAGATCTATCCAATATGTGAGTTGAATTCTTGGTAATAAATTGACAACTAGTTTTCACTATAAGATATCTAATCGAGTTAGAAAGGGGATTGTGAATATCTTTGTAAGTTGGGTAGACATTCTTGGATTGGGGATGAAAATACCTCAATTATTTATGTAGCGTTAATGAGAGGCTTAAAAACCCTAATTTTGCGCATTGTGCGTGACGGTTAACTAGGTTCTTGTTCTTAATCCTCCTATAGAGTTATCCTTATCACCGAAAGGTAGGTAAGGTGCAATACTAGGGTTGAGTGTTTATATAACTCTAACGGGAGTATAAAACGATTTAGTGAACCTGCTTTCTCCAAAAGAAGAAGACCATAAGTTATTACATTAATAAGTAGCATGAGCGGATAGTGAGGAGACGTGGAAGCCCTATTCTCATCACAACTGAAGTAAACCTTTATAGTTAAAATAGCTTTTATAATTCTTAGTTATAAACAACAAATCCAAAGACCAATTTACCAAATAGATACCAAAAAATAGATAGTTGGTAATTGAACCCTAATCCTTGAGGACGATACTCGGTCATATCAAGACTATACTATTTGTCACGATAACGTGCACTTGCGTTTAAAGTGTGTGCATCTTACCGCGCATCAAGTTTTTGGCGCCGTTGCCGGTGATTAGGCATAGTTCAATATCAAATTTGTCTATTTTTAATTTCTAATTTTAATTTTAATTTTTAATTTTTACGTTTTTTATTATTATTTTTGGAAAATTCGAGGTACCGTGATTGGTTGTTTGTTTTTGATCTATTTCAGGAAATCAGTTTATGCGAAGGAGAAGAGGAGCAGACACTCTTGTTCCCTTCAATCCAGAGATTGAGAAAACACGCAAGCGAGCAGAAAGAATCATCGGATTGCAACTTTGATAGAAATGGACGGTGCTCAAAACAATAACATGATGAGAGAAGGGTTAGGTGAAAATCAACATAACCCAGGAATGCCTCGGCAAGTACCAATGGACGTGGATGAGAGAGTCCAAATCCAGCCAGAAAGAAGTTTGGGGGACTATGTGCTGCCAAGAGTGAATGGAGCCGAGGCGTCATTAGGCTCCTGCAATAGCCAACAACTTCGAGATAAAGCGGCGATTACGAGCATGGTGCAAAGCGGTGCAATTTAGAGGATCGCCATCGGAGGATCACGTATACGCATAGCTAATTTCTTGGAGCTATGTGCAACTTTCGAATATAACGGCGTTCGATGATCCGTCAGTTGAGGCTCTTTCCTTCTCACTCGGGGATAGAGCAAAGTATGGTTGAATTCCTGTAGGCGATTCAATTTTTACATGGCAAGAGGTGGCGAAATTCCTAGCCAAGTTCTTTCCCCGTGTAAGCGTGGCGAGAGGGAGTTGAACAACTTCTACCAGCGGATGGAGAGTCCTTATATGAAGCTTGGTAAAGGTTCAAGATCTGAGAGAAAGTGCCCACACCATTGCATTGAGTTGTGGAACTTGGTCCACATCTTCTAACGTGGTCGAGCAAAGACAAGAACCATTATAGATGCGTGGCGTGTGGAGCATTCATGAGGAAAGCGACCACAACGCTCATGAGCTATTAGAAGATATGGCCACCAACAACCGTATCACGAAGAGAGGTCGACAAGTGGGAGAAGAGCGGTGAGTCCACGAAATAGATGCTATTCTGCCTTGAATGCCCAGTGGCCCTTTTAGCGAAAGCGATTGCAAAGAACATCTGATGTCGATAAATGCGGTGCAGATGCCTAAAAATGAAATATGTGGTGGCCATAGATTTGTGGTGTCCTTGGTGATCTCAACAATATACCAATGGAGCGGCGAGTGTCGGGCCATAGGTAATTATCGAGGCAACAGAACAACCCTACTCCAACACTTATAATCCGAGGTGGAGGAACGCAAAATTTCTCATGGAGGAGACCGAGCGTGAGAACGGCGAGCAGCGGCACGAACCAGCAGAACCAATACGAGAACGCGAAATCAATACGAGCGTGAGAACCAATCGAGGCGATGCAGAACGGCGATACGAGAATCAGTGACCGCCATTCAAGCCCGCGGCTCAGCGATTAATGCCGGTTGTGAAAAGCGAGGCAGTGGCAGCGGTGTGACAACACGCAGCGCCTGCACCCGATTCATGAAGCTAGATCCTCATTCAGGAACTTGGAAACTCAAGTGGTCGGCTAGCAAAGCGAGCAAAGAGCCACGAGGGCGGGACATTGCGAAGCAACAGAGGTAAATCGAGGAAGCAATGCGAGCGGTAATTGAGAAGCGACAAGCGGTTGGAGCAACGATCACATGGCCGATGGTGAGAAGAAGGCGAGTTAGAAAAGAAAAGGTGATTGAGCCCGATACAGTAGTAGAAAGCTCCGGAGAAGGAGTATACAGAGAAGATCCCTTTCCCCCAGAGACTACAGCGAAAGGCGGTTGATAAACAATTTTCCAAATTTTTGGAGACATTTAGGAAGCTGCATATCAACATACCTTTCATAGAGACATTAGAGCAGATGCCCTCCTATTTCAAGTTTATGAAAGAGATCTTGGGGAAGAAGAAAAAGCTGGCAGAGTACGAAATAGTAGCACTAACAGAGGAGTGTAGTGCTATCTTGCAGAAAAAGTTGCCACCAAAGCTAAAAGATCCAGGGAGCTTTACACTACCTTGCACAGTGGGCAGGGTAACTTGCAACAGAGCTCTATGTGATTTAGGGGCAAGTATAAATCTCACTTGCTCGGTATTTAAAAGATTGGAGTTGGGTGAGGCCAAACCAACCCTGATAAGCTTCTGTTGGCGGGGCGATGGTTCAATCAAGAGGCAAGATCGAGGGCGTGATTGTGAAAGTAGGAAAATTCTTCTTTCCTGCAGACTTCTCATTCTTGATATGGAAGAAGACGGAAATCCCTATCATATTGGGAGGCCATTCCTAGCAGCGGGAGGCGTTGATTGATGTTGAAAGAGGAGAGTTAACATTAAGGGTGGAGAATGAAGAAATTGTGTTTAAAGTTTTTAAACACGTCGTTGAGCCACCAACAATGAGTGGGTGCTTTGCAATCAGCACCATCAAACCCCATGCGAGCCAATACAAGTCAACCAAAGAGCGATGAGCCCAAGAAAGCGGGCATGGTTTCTTTGAAATGCCACTAAAGGAGGTAAGTATTCACGAACTCCCCTGCGATAATGCTAAGAAGAAAAGAAGAAAAGAAAATGCCAAATGTGGAGGAAATGGATTGGTTGGGGCTTAATCCACCCTGGGTTATTAAGGCTAAAGAACTTGCGTCCTAAAAAGACGTTAAAAAGCGCTACTTGGGAGGCAACCCGATGTTTTTAATTATGTTATTTTAATTTACATCTTTAGTTTATTTTCTTTTGTCTAAGAAACGATCTCTCACGGTCTTGGGGTCTTGTGTTTGTGTTATTGGCAGTGCAGCAAACAAACCGAAAGGCGAAAAGCTTAACTAGCTGAGATTTCGAGAAAAAGCGGGTAAGCGCATGGCTGAGAAGCGCGGCGCGAAAAGAAGCGAGCAGCGCGAAGTTCAAGTGCGCGGCGCCAGAGCGGGCAGCGGCGGTAGAATTCAAAAATTTGCCAAGTTTAGGCGCGTATTTCAAATGCAGTGTGCGCGAAAGTCCCGAAGCGCTTGAAGATTTGGCGCCGCGACGTAAAGCGGTCGCGGCGCGAAGTGGGAATCAAAACTTAAGCGCCTGTAAATCAGATTTTCCCCAAATCCAATTTCAAAAACCTAACCCTTCCTTTCCAAAACCGAAAATCCGAAAATTTGCCCACAATCCTCCATAAATCCAACCCAAACACAATAAAAACTCTTAAATTCCTAAAACCCTTAGTTATCTCAAATAACAAAGCTCCATTCCATAGCCTCAAACCACCAATTGAAGCAAGAGCGGCTTGAATCTTCTCGAGAAAAGGTAATTTTTTTGTTCTTGAATCCTTTCTGAAGTCACGGGAGGTAGTAGTTTGAAGGAGTATTGTAGTTGAAGTAGTTGGAGTGCTGAAAAGTTGATTGTGAAGTTTGGAGAAAGAGTAGAAAAGTGTGGGTATTGGGTAGAAAAGTTGAAGTTTGGGGGTGTTGTGTTATTGCTAGTTGTTGATTGTGTAAGAAACATTGTGCCACTAAATTGAAAGCTCGAAACTATTTTAAACCATGGCCACCGGGAAGAGAAGAGGCTCCACATCCACTGACCCAGCATTACGATAATACTAGATTTGTGAGCTCTGAAGCCTTCCAAACATACAAAAAGCTTGATACTGGACCCATAATACGAGAAGGGAATGGACTACGGAGGAGTCATATGGGAGGAAGATGTTTATGAGCCCATCCGGGCTATGATTGAGTTAAGGGTGGATGAGATTCGTAAATCAGGAGAAGATAGCACCGATGAACAACTGATAGTGCGTGAATTTTATGCCAACTTTCAGGAGAAGGTGGAAATGGGATGCTTTGTTAGGGAGCTTATGTATGCGTGATGAGAGAATGTAAATGCACAATTGAAGGCGGTTGATGTTGAAGAAAGAAGTGATTGGAATCACTTTAGAACATAGTCTAGAAGCGACCGCATCGGTGGAATGCCGTTGCGAACAGTGAGCTACCGTGGGCTGTTTTTGATATTGGAAGAAATGGATCAAACCGAGCAGTGTCAATTCAACAAAGTGGCCAAGGTTGGCTATATTTCGTCGGCGCCGCGTGATTCCATCCACGACTTCACGAGTGCGGAGGATAGGATTAAGCGATATGTGGAATTATGAGGAATGGCGATTGATGTGGGGAAAGAAATAGTGCGAGCATTGAAGAAATCAGCGAGTTGGTGACAGCGGTGGATTGGGACACGGTTCACTTATTACGGTCTACGCCACGTGAGTGCGATCCCAGACTACCGGCGCTCATGAGAAACCAATGCCGGTGTCTGTGGGATAGTGCACTCTTTCCCAGACCAAGCCCGTGACGGACGGAGTACAACCTGCGGCGGCAACAGCGAGAGACGCCATGGGCGAAGATGAGCACGAAATAGGGAGCTCAATATGAGGCGAGACCTAGCCGACCACGAAGCGAGAACCTTGGTTCCACGATGGAGCAATTGTTTCAAAATCGGATGAGGATGATGCGAGTTTGGACACGATGATACAAGGGCAAGAAACAAGGCAACAAATCAACGAGTTGAGTTCCTTGTTGATCGATGAATCGCGCACTATCGTACCACCGCCACGCACCATTTTAGCCAAAGTCTGTAAGTGTTTTATTTCTTTTATTGTCTTTGAGTCTACACACATTGGGGACAATGTGTGATTTAAGTTTGGGGTGTTTTATTTGTGTCATGTTATGTGTTATTTAAGTCTTTTTATTGTTTTTATGTATTTTTGAGTCACAAATTTTTTTCTTTTTGAGTCATAATTTTCTGTCAAAAGATCATGTATGCTGTAGTTGCTAGAAACACGTAGTGAAGTAAGGTAGAATAATGTAACGGAATTAAAGCAACTATCTAAACACCTAAGTTAGATATGTTAAAAACTCACAGAATCTGTCTAGTTGGAGTTTCTTGCTTGAGTTATGCATGCTAAATGATAAATACTTATGTGTTATGATTGCTTGTTATTTGAGGCGAAATAGTTAGGATATGCATGTTAGGGAGATGACTCAGACATTTCTTTGATAGCCAATTCTTACCATTCTTTTCTATCCCGGACTTTAAAAGTATCCCTAGTCAGCCCCATTGAGCCTAAATTTGAAACTCCTTCTTTGACACCCTATATTCCCACAAATTGTACCATAAGTGAAAATATGAAATAGTGGAATACATTGTGTTAAAAAAGAGACAAAAAGAGTGAATAAGTCTGTTGCACCCCAATACAAAAGTAATAAGAAATAGGCAAAAGCCTAAGTTTGGGGGTACTTGTCATCATTATATACTTCACTCTCCCAAAACAAAAGAGGGAAAAGATAGAATCGAAGTGAAGGAAAGAACAAAAGAAAAGGAAATCTTGAAAAGTGAAGAGCTTATGGTACGAAATGAGCCTAAATTGCCTATTTTTACCTACATACCTAAGCCTACATTGCAGACCCTTAAAGTCACGAAGATCTCTTTTATGCATATCCAGGATTAGTGGAGAATAGCAAGTAAGCATGCCATAGGATTTTTGAATTTATATGTATGATTTAGTATATTGACTTCCATTAAAGCATGATGAATATGAGTTTGCGAAATATCTAGCTTAATGTCTTTGAAATGTCATGCTATATGTTCTGCGTATTATTTTGCTAACCTTGTTTTTCTAGTTAACACTAATGCGACAAAAGTGATCAATGTCGGTGAGTCTTTTATTTTTCGTTTCTTTGAGTCTTTTATTTCTTTCTTTCTATCTTTGCTCGAGGCGAGCAAATGTTAAGTTTGGGGTATTTGATCGGTGTATTTTATATACACCTTTTGAGTCAGTTTTAGTTAGTCTTTTGTCCCGTTTTGCACATATAAGTGTCGTATTAGGATAGTTTTCCTTTCTTTTGAGTCAAAGTGGTTAAAATGGCTAAATGGCGAGAAAAAGGAGCTAAAAGAGGGCAAAGAGGATTCGAGCTAAAAGCAGAAAAAGTGGCGAGCAGTGAAACCCGGCCGGCGCGCGGCCTCCTGCGATCGAAGCGAGGGCGCGGCGCCGCTATCGAGAGGCTGCATAAGTCTCGGCGCGCGCTCGTAACGGCAGTGCGAGCGCGGCGCTAAACATCAGAAGCTACTGAAGTAGCAGCATACCGCCAGCGAATCGGCGCGGCGCCAAATCATCCGACGGATTGCGAGAAGTTCGCATGGCGCTGTCTGCGAGGCGCGGCGCCGAGCGGAAAAATTAGGTTTCGAGACGGATTTTGGGCGAGCCTTGGGGAAAAGTTGAGGCGGTTTCGACTATAAAAGGAGAACCCTAGCGGTTTTAAGCGTTCCCCTTCACACAACAACACAACTGCTTGGAGATTGGAGACCATAGTTTAGTAATTTCTTTTCATTTTCTTTACTTTATTTCGGTTTTGTATGATGAACATGAGATTAGTTCTTGTCATGTCAATGGCTAGGAACTAATTCCTCTATAGGGCTTTCCATGTTGAATCTCTAGAAACTTATGTTATGATTTAATGCATGCTTATGGTTATTCTTCTTCTTGTTGAGATCTATCCATATTTGAGTTGAATTCTTGGTAATTAATTGACAACTAATTTTCACTATATGATTTCTAATCAGTTAGAAAGGGGATTGTGAATATGTTGTAAGTTGGGTAGACATTCTTGGATTGGGGATGAAAATACCTCGATTATTTATGTAAGCGTTAATGAGAGGCTTAAAAACCTAATTTTGCGCATTGTGCGTGACGGTTAACTAGGTTCTTGTTCTTAATCCTCCTATAGAGTTATCCTTATCAGAAAGGTAGGTAAGGTGCAATCTGGGGTTGAGTGTTTATATAACCTAACGGGAGTATAAAGCGATTTAGTGAACTCTTTCTCCAAGAAGAAGACCGTAAGTTATTGCATTAATAAGTAGCATGAGCGGATAGTGAGGAGGCGTGGAAGCCTATTCTCATCCTGTTGAAGTAAACCTTTATAGTTAAAATAGCTTTTATAATTCTTAGTTATAAACAACAAATCCAAAGATCAATTTACCAAATAGATACAAAAAAATAGATAGTTGGTAATTGAACCCTAATCCTTGAGGACGATACTCTGTCTTATCAAGACTATACTACTTGTCACGATAACGTGCACTTGCGTTTAAAGTGTGTGCATCTTACCGCGCATCAGCTAGTTTGTGAGGGGCAGTAGAGGCAAGATTAGGATAGCATAGACAACCTAATATATGATCATAAGAGGGGACTCTATGATAGATAATTTCGGTAGGGGTCATATTGTGAAGGGTGCTAGTTGGGAGGATATTGAGAACGTATTCTGACATTTTAGCAGCATAGACCCAGAAGGATGGAGGTAGGGAGACATGAATCAATAGAGTGTGAATCATATTGTTAATGATGCGGATGATTCTTTCAGCTTTACCGTTTTGAGGGGAGGTGTGAGGGCAGGAGATGCGAAAAACCATGTTATTATTAGTACAAAAATGGTGAAACATAGAGTTGTTGAATTCACGACCATTATCGCACTAAAAAGATTTTATACCTTTTTCAAATTGTGTTTGAATTAATGTTCGAAACTCAAGAATTTGACAAACACTTTCGATTTAAATTTGAGAGGATACAACCAAACAAAGTGAGAAAAGTCATCTAGTAGGATAAAATAGTATTTATGACCGACAGAACTAGCAACAGATGATGTCCATAAATCGGCATGTATAATATCAAAGGGTGCAAAAGTAACACTAGCGGATGACTTAAACGGAAGACGAGTATGTTTTCCTAAAGAACAAGAAACACAGTTTTGGGCAAGCTTCCCATTACAAGTAATGAAATTATTGACTCTAATAAAATTAAAAACTGAGGCTCCTGGATGACCAAGTCTATTATGTCATGTGGAAGAAGAAATGACCGCTAGAGAGACGAGAGGGCTAGATCTGGCAGCGGAGGTGAGAATGAATGGATAGAGATCCCATGTGCTATTGCATCTCGTAAGAGGTGTCCCCGTACGAAGATCCTTCACAGTGAAACCATAAGGGTCAAAATCAATGGAGACAGTTATTACGAGTGAATTTGCGGATAGAGATTAGATTCTTAATTATGTGTGGGGCATATAGGGTATTTTGAAGGGGGAATGGATGAGGAGGTGGTGTGTAAGATGTACCATAACCCTTTATTGGAATGCGGTGGCCACTACCAACTGTCACAAATTGAGGATGCTTTAAACCAAAAAGTTTGAGAATATTACCTGCAGACCGGGTGAGGTGAGAAGTGGCTCCGGAGTCCATGTACCAGTTGTTGTCAGGTTGTTGCATGTTGAGACAGCTGAAGGCCTGACCCAACTCAGTGGGTGTCATGCTGGACGAGGGCTGCTGGTGTTGGAACTGGCGCATTTACGAATCTTGTTGGCGCCGCTGGCCGAATCGAATCTGTGGTCCCTGTTGTTGTTGCTGCTGATTCTACTGTCCGCGACCCCTACCAAGACCATGACCGCCTCTGCCGCGACCCTTGCCACCGCGTCCCTGCTGCGGTTGAGAGTTTTCTGGCGGCGTTGGATCTTGAGGGCGTGTTTCGACAGCTAACGCCTTCTAAGTGTGCTCATCCTGCTTAGCACGACGAGTCTCTTCAAGCAACAACTGCGAACGAACTTTGTTAAAATTGGAAAGCGGATATGCATGTTGAATTATGACGGCTAATGTATCATAGTCGCCTTTGGAAAGGCCTGCAATCAATTGCAACACCATCTTAGTGTCCGAGACAGGCGTGTCGACATTGGAGAGTTGATCCGCCAGTAGTTTCAACTTTCTGCAGTATTCAGTCATGTTGGAGAAACTTTCAAAGCGTGTATTATTAAATTGTTCCTCCAAATACACCGTACGAGTGTGCTTGTTATCTTGAAAGATTTCCTCCAAGCGGTTCCATAAATCACGGGTTGTGGCACCAGATTTCATGATAGTAAGAAGAAGATCCTGAGAAATACTATCATAAATCCACTGTTTGACGCCGGCGTCTAGACGACGCCAAGTAGACTCATCAACCTCCGGAGGGCGCAGAATAATGTCGTCGATGTGGTCAAGCACATTATAGAGACATGCATGATTACGAACGATTCAACGAGGAGAATCTCGTTGTTTTCTTGATCAAGAAGAATGAGAATATAATTCTTGATATTGGTAACAGTGAGGGTGGGATGAAAAGAGGATGACGACGTGGTGATGGGATTTGTGGAGGTAGATGCGTCAGAATCAGAAGCGTAATCCTGAGTATCCATTTAGAGAAGAGATAAAAGAAGAAGAAAAACCAAGAATTTTGGGAGGAGGGGGGGGAGGAACATGGCGGGGCTGCGGGGGTGGTGGGCGACGGCGGCTCACACAACGAAAAATTCTAGGGTTTTGTGTTAGGCTCTTGATACCATGTAAGATGATATTAATCTCCCTTGGAGAGTCTTTTCATTAATATCAAAGTATATATACAGTAAAATATCCATCCCTTTTACAATAGGAATCTAAGTCTATACAAAAGAGGAATACTAGTCATACTATAATTATATTTACACAATATATGAAAATATTCTAATTATGGGTAAGAATACAATTGTTTCTATAATATACATGTTTACAAAATGTTATAACAAGGAATTATTCAACCAAGTCACTCTCCATTTTCTTCACCGGTACTATTGGTTAAGAAAGCTGATAATTGGAGGTTTTGCATATATTACTGAGAGCTTAGCACAATTACTATTAAGGATAAGTTTCATATCCCCATTGTTGATGATCTTTTGGATGAACTAGGAGGGTCTAGCTATTTCTCTAAGTTGGACCTAAGAGCATGTTACCACCAAATCAGAATGAAACCATATAATGTGCACAAGACATGGTTCAGGACTAATCATGGTCATTTTGAGTTCAAGGCTTTGGCTTGACCAATTCACCCGCCGCTTTCCAAGCTCTCATGAATTCCTTATTTGGGCCCTGCTTGAGGAAATTCATATTGGTATTATTTGATGACATATTAGTGTACAACAAGTCACTAATGGAGAATGTGCAACATCTTAAACAGGCATTTGACATATTGCAACAACAGTCTATTTGCAAAGAAGTCCAAATGCACTTTTGCCAAGAACCAGGTGGAATATTTGGGGTACATAATCACTATTCATGGAGTTGCTACTGACCCTTCTAAGATATTAGCAATGATGAATTGGCCAAGACCAAAGAGTCTCAAGGGAATGAGAGGATTTTTGGGGTAGACAAGCTATTACCGGAGATTTGCCAAGAATTATGGCAACATAAGAAAACCATTGACAGAGTTGCTCAAGAAAAATGCATTCCAGTGGGGTCCAGATGCTGAAGAAGCCTTCCAACAACTTAAGCAGGCCATGAGCCAAACACCAGTGCTTGCCATGCCAAACTACACCAAGAAGTTCATTATTTAGACTGATGCTAGTCATTGTAGACTAGCAGTAGTGTTAACTCAGGAAAGCAAAACCAATAGCATTCTATAGCAAGGCCTTAGTACCAAAGCATCTGGATTAGTATGTGTATGAAAATGAGTATATGACAGTGATTGCAGCTGTAAATAGGTGGATACATTAGGTTCAAGGGGGGCATTTCATTATTAAGACTAGGGGTGACCAGTGGGCCGGGGCGGGTGGGTCTCATGGGACGAATCTAAATTGATTTTAGGCTGTACACCTAATTTTCCTGAGATTGTAGTTCAATCGGTCAGAGCACCGCCCTGTCAAGGCGGAAGCTGCGGACGGGACTAGGGGGAAGGGCAGGATCGGTCCTCCGGCGGGACTGGCGGGATCCGCCGATGTCCCGTCCCGTCGCAAAAGGGGGCCGGTCTTAGCGGACCGGGGCATGGTAGGGTGGGTATCAGGATTTCCGATTTTTTCTTTTGGCACTTAATTTAAAAAAATAATATATATACCTCAATAATTGAACAAGATAATGTAATAAAAATATCCCAATGTTGTTTTTGTGCCTCTTATATTATTTAATAGAAATATGATTTTTTTGTAATACAATTTCAAAATTGCAACTTTGTGGTGTTGTTCAAAAGTTGCAAATTACATAGTAAAATTACAATTAAAAAATTACATAGTTAAAAACACCTTTTCTATATTCTTCACAATGTCTTGCGATTCTTCGGTTGGAATTGAAATTTGTTGGTCAAATTGGTCGACGTCGCTTCCAGTTCTGTCGGATAAGATTTTGTTGTAGTTTAAATCGTCTTCTTCGTTGATCTCTGGTTGATCACACCTTCTACGCTCCGATCGTATCCAATCTCTAAATAAAACTGCAATCTCCAAGATGTCTCCCGCTAATGAGTGTCTGTACTCTCCTATTTAAAATCTTCCGATAGAAAAAACGCTTTCAGATGATGTTGATGACGCTTGAATGTTCAACACATCTCGGACCATCTTTGTCAGTGTTGGAAATGTCTTCTCATTTTTTCTCCAGTATTTAAGCAAGTCTTCACGTCATTCTTCATTGAGAATTGCTTAGTACGATATAACACCCTGCAAAACAAAAACATCAAACTCGCTAACTTGATTAGTAGTGGTACCACTAAACATTTTATTTCTAAGGCTTTCAATACTAGCCGCAGAAACATCATGTCTTTTATAAGGTTGTACTGAAGAAGAAGAAGAAGAAGGTATAGAAGCCGGTTGATTGCTAGCACTTTCTTGTTGGTAATGCGTATATACTTTTTCGCATTCATCGTGTATGCTAGACAAAACTTCTTCTTTAGTTGGTTCCTTAGGTGGTTGTTCATTTGGATTTTTTTGGAGTTGGAGGTCGAAGTACTGCTATACAATCATAAATAGTTTCAATAAATGTTTTACAATCGTCTATTTTAATAGTCGGATTTAATACAACACCAATAATATAAATAGTGGGAATAATTTTTTTTTTTAATTTGATAAACATTTTTTTTTAATATGTGCCCATTGTTTTTCTATATATTCACTAAGTAACAAAACTATTAGAGCTATATAAAATAACATAGTTGAAATAGTAGGATAATATATATACCAGAAAATTCTTTAGTTGCTTGAAAAAATTTCTCTAAAAATACGATAAGTTTTGAAATTATAGCCCAATCGTTATCTACAAACATATCAGTTGGATTTCGATTATGGGCGTTAAAAAATAAAGTTATAGGTCTTTTATCTAATGACATGTTATAGTTAAATAATCATGGTCGTTAGTACTACGACCTATATCAGACGTGATAGATACTTTGCCAGGAAAATGATATAATGAATAACGTAAATATTATTGATATTCATGGGCAAATTTAAAAATGTCTCTCCTAACAGTTGATCTAGGGAAACCGTTAAAAGCAGGATTATACATTTCTTTAATGTAATGAGTAAAACCAGGAGAGGAAAGAAATGAAAAAGGAAAACCCTCCACCACAACTAATTTTGCTATTGCTTTCCTATCTCAATGTTTATCATATTTAGGGCCTATAATTCCCCCCGGTATCGGGTTAATTTGACCATGTACTTGGTCCGGGACACTATGTGAACCTTGTCCCGACTGAGAGCGCATTGGCACACCCGACTTTGTAGCCTCGTATTCATCCCACCTAGCTTTGTGAAAGTTTTGTACATATCTCAATAAACCTCCCGTCCCACCGACCTTTCCCATTTTAAATTTATAAACATTTTTACAAATTTGACATCTAACTACTTGATTCTCTTGGTCCCTATAAAAAAAACCATGCAAATGATTTTAATTTTTGTTGTGTTGGGCCTCGTCTCATACTAGGGGGAATAAGATGCGTTTCAGTTTCAGTTTGAGGTGCACTAGTGGGTGTGTCATCTAGATTATTGAGTGTGTCATCTAGATTATCTTCTAAATTAAATTCTGGTTCAGTTGCAAAATATATCTCACCATCTAATGGTATATCACTAAAAAAAACCCGTTTCATCTACATGAGTGTAATCAATCAAATTATCCTGTATAAAAATATGATGACTAGAAGAAGTACCCCACCCTTGTTACCCCTACTATAAGAAGCACCCTTACCCTTAAACATACCTCTTAATCCTTCCATTTTAATTATGCAAATAAAAATTAAAGATAATGGAATTAAGTGCGATAATTAAAATAAAATAAAAATAAAAATTTAAAGAAGGAACAAAGGTACCAAACGCCGACGTAACGTCGACTTGTAATCGAGGTTGAAAATTAAAACTTTGCTCGATGGATGATCCTAAAGCTAGTTGTCAACTTCACTCTCAATTTTTGAACTTTGATACAATTATACAAATAAACAAATAAAATATAATATTTAGTAGGCAATGTAGACTTGTAGAGAGATAGATTGAGAGATTGTAGGAAGATTTGTGAAAAAGATGAAGAGAAAATGAGGTATTTATAGTTGAAAAATTGGGTTAAAGTGTAAATATATTAACTTAGGGGTTAAAAATAAATATTAAGGGGTTGTGGGGTGGGGGAGGCCAAAAATGGCCGTTGCACAACGACCAAAATATAAAATGGTCGTTGTGCAACGACCATTTTTGCAAAGGGGAGGGGGTGGGCGAGATCGGGACATGGGAGGGGCGGGTCAAGCGGGATCGAGGTGGGGCGGGATCGGGCCTGGGGAATGGGCCCGGGCGGGACGAGCCCAGGTCCCGTCCTTGGTTCGAGTCTCGTCCTTATTTTTTAGGGGGGATCGGGGCAGGGTCAGGGTCGGGTTGAGACCGGCCCGACCCGGCCCACTGGCCAGCCTTAATTAAGACTGATCATTTTACTTTAAAGTATTTGATAGAACAAAAAGTGACCACTGCAATCCAACAAAAAAGTTTGACTAAATTGCTAGGCATGGACTATGAGATACAATATAAAAAGGGACAGAAAATAGAGTAGCAGATGAACTCTCAAGGGTACAAGAAGATCAAGGGGAAGTTCATGCTATGACTGGGGTGCAACCTACATGGATGTCAGAAGTAGAGGAGTTATGAAGGGGATGAATCTGCTCAAGAGCTCATCACTACACTAACAGTAGATCCAAACACTCACCCTGATTATAGCTTTGCAGCTAGAGTTTTGAGATTCAAGGGCAAGTTGTATGTGGACAAAATTACAACATTGAGACAACAAAATTTGCAAATTGTGCATTCTTCAGCAATTGGAGGGCATTCAGGACAGCAGGATACTTTGAAGAGATTACAATTGTAGTTCTTTTGGCCAGATATGAAAAGAAATGTGCAGGACTTTGTATCAATATGTGACATTTGTCAAAGAAGTAAGGATGAAAATGTGGCTCATCCTGGTCTGCTGCAGTCCCTAGAAATTCCAACAAAAACTTGAAAGTATATTAGCCTTGATTTCATTGGACTTCCCAAATCACAAGGGAAGGATGTGATACTGGTAGTGGTGGACAAGTTCACCAAATATGCTCACTTTATTTCTCTGCAACATCCTTATACTGCTGTAAATATGGGTGATATATTCATAAAAGAGGTCTATAAGCTACATGGATTTCCCAACACATTGGTGTCATATAGAGATAATATCTTTACTAGTGCTTTTTGGCAACAACTATTCAAGGTAGCTGGGACAACCTTATGCATAGTACAACATACCATCCTGAGACTGATGGTCAAACTAAAAGGTTGAATAGGTGTTTGGAAGGGTACCTCAAAGCTATGACAATGAGTAAGCCTAAACAATGGGCAAATCAGTTGCATTTGGCTGAATGGTGGTACAACACTAATTACCACTCATCACTGAAGTGCACCCTATTACATGCACTCTATGGTTATGATCCACCTCAACTTCCCATATCCATATGCACCAAATTCAATAGTAGGTGTTGAAGAATTAATTCAGCACATAGTTCAGTTTCAACATGTACTAAGGGATCATTCAGCTCAAGCTCAGGCTAGAATGAAGTTCTATGCAGAGTAGAACATGATAGAGAGATAGTTAAATGTGGGAGATTGGGTATATTGGAAGTTACAACCCTATAAGCAAACCTCTATAGCACTCAGAAGGAACCTCAAACTCTGTCCAAAGTAAAACAGAAGATTGGCACTGTTGCATACAAACTTAAGCTTCCTGATGCTGTCTTAATACACCATTTTTTCATGTGTCATTGCTCAAAAGAAGAATTGTTCCAGTTGTTACTCCTCAACAACAGTTACCAATAGTGGGAGAGGATGGTCAAATGCTTGTTAAGCCTCTAGCCATACTCCAGAGGCGCATGATCAATGTGAACAATGTAGTGGTTGTAAAAGTTCTTATTCAATGGGAAAATCTTGCTCCTGAAGAAGCTACTTGGGAGGACTGGTCCTTCATCAAAGCTCAGTTCCAAGCTAAATGGGAAAACAATTAAGTTGGAGTGATGTCGTTTTGGTATTGTGTGTTATAACGATTTTTAAGTCCCAACAAATAAAATAAACGACCCAGATTAGATGGAGCAGATGATTGAGATTCATTTAACTGAAGCATATATGCGCATACAAATACGGTGCAAAAGGTGGAAGATTTTTGGTATGCAATTCCCGTGCACTCTCTCTCTCTCAAATTCTCTCTCAAATTCTCTCTCTTCCTTTCTGTTAACTGATCTTCCTCATTCTCCAATCTCTCTTCGTCTTCCCTAAATTGTGACATTGGAGGTTTTACTCACTACAACTATAATTACTTATTATTCTGGTATGTTGAGATAAACTTGCGCTGATGAATGGATTGGAGCTTAATTGGAATCTGTGACTGCGATCATAGTTAATTAGTTCCTTAATCGTAGTTTCATTTATGTTATTGAGTTGTTTATAGTTGGATATTGTGGATTCATTAATTATTGTTGCGCATTTTCTAATTTGGAGTTGTACTGGTCGAATTGACGAGAAGTTATCAATATAATTTTCATTTTCGTAATTGTGAATTGTTGGGTTCATTACACAGGTACACCGCCCGGCGATTATGGTGCCGAAGAAGATCAATTTTTGCGTGTAGAGAGAGTGGGGGTGGGGGTGGAGAAGAGTGAATTGAGTCATTTTTTAAAATTTTTACAAAGTGATTAATTTTGATAGTATAATTAGTTAATTACCCTATTTATCATACGTAATTTTTTCAATTATCCCCTTGAGAACCAATTGAGCTGCACATACGGACTTTTATCATACATAATTAAGTCTATTTTGGGTCCTTTTAGGTTGTCAATTTTAAGAAATAGTACTCCGTTCGAAAACAAAACTGAAATAAAGCACGTGCAAAGGGGCAAAACAATTCTTAATATTCTTAAAAGGGAAAAAGGGTCATATTTGCCATAATCATACTTTCGGAAAAGAGTCATATTTGTCCTCCGTTAAAGTATGGGGACAAATATGTCCTTCCCGTTATGAAAGTTGTTATATTTGTCCATTTTTAACAGAAACGTCACATGGGAGACACATGGACGGTGGGGCGTTCGTCTTCAACAACCACCTCCACCGTCGGAGCTCCACTGCCGCCCCCTCCACCGCCGGAGCTTCGTCCATCAGGCTCTGACGAGCCCCTCTCCACAGCCACCGCAATGCCACTGCCTTACCCTCCATCTGTTCTCCCCCACTACTCCGGCGAGGAGTTCCAGCTCCGGTGAACCGGAGCAGTCACAAACAACCACCAGAAACAATAATTTTACTATTGTAGTTAACAATAATCAGAACAAGAGCTGCAATAGTAAAATTAAAGCTAGATGGTGATACAAACAACAATTAATCATTTAATTCCGCAAAAGTGATTAGTTTTGCAAATTTAAAAATTTCCGCCCGCTATTCATCATCTTCTTGACAAACCCAACACAAAATTTCTACCCAAACCCCCCTTAAAACTCAACAAATCACCTCAAAATTGAACCACAACTTCACAATGATATAGAGATTATTTTCCGAAACACCCACTTGAAATAGAACCCGTTTGTGGCAACCTAAAATTTGAAACTTGACCTTCGAAGCTCATCAATGGCTGCCCATGGTGTTTGTACTCTGCACCACTTCGAACCGTTGTACACAAAGGTGAAAAGGATAGTTAAACTTGTTCCACAACTGAATGTATCTTGACAATGAAATCAACTCCCTTTGCAGCTTCTTTTAACTCGATATATCCTTGTTTGGTTAATCACTTTGTGGTTTCTTCACGGAGATATGAAATAGTTAATGGTGTTGTTGAACTGGAAGGTGTCAATGTGGCTCCACCCTCCATGTGTATTCCACGTGACGTTTTTGTTAAAAATGGGCAAATATAACAATTTTCATAATGGGAATAGTCATATTTATCCCCATACTTTAACAGAGGACAAATATGACCCTTTTTCGAAAGTATGATGACAAATATGATCTTTTTGCCTTCTTAAAATAAATAAAAGCAAATGAAAAAAATAAATGAAAGAATCATTTTTATACTTGACACACATTAGGCAACTGACACAAGCGTTTTTTATTTAAGACCTTTGTACCCAAAATTCAACAATGAGACCCACTCTATTAACCTTTTTCTAAAGCAACCATTAAAATCATCATCATCATCATAGTTAAAATAATAAAATCAGCTTAGCCCTTAAACTTACTACGCTGTAAAGGAATTCAAGACTCTGTCAGACATTACTAATCTATTGTAAAAAATAAAATCAAGAAAAATCTTTGTCACAATTAACTAAAAATTACCCATATAATAATTAGAAGAGAAGCTTTCAGGGTTTGTTGGGTCTTTCTTCATTTAATGCACTCACTACTTATGTCTGACTTTGGAAACTTCTCTTCTACAGACTACAGCTTCCACTAAAAGCCACACATAACAAGTTACAAAAACTTGTACAAAACAAAAAATAACAATTTTTATAAAGCTTTGGATTCTTTGGGCTTAAAACACAGTCAAGTCAAGAAAATCAAGTAAAAAAGATTTAATCTTTGTGAAGAAGAAATGGGTAGTGGTGGCTTTAATATCTTGTGGGCTCAGTCAATGCTTTTTTTTACCAAACAAAAGGTACTTTAACCCTATCTTTTACTGTTTGAAGTTGATTACTTTCACCCATTTGTGTGATGATGTAATGGGGTTGTTTTTTTCTTGATAATTTTAGCTTTAAAATAGTTGAATTCTTGGTTTTAAATGATGCAACAACATGTTCTTGGTTGTAGTTGACTTGGTGGTGAAATCCCTTTGTGTTTTAGCTGAACTAAGGCTCTGTTTGGCTAATGTTGTTTTTCCCTTTACTGGATTTTGCTTACTTTTACTCTATTTTAATGTCTTAGGGCTTTACAACCCTTTGGAGATTTTGTTCCATTTGTTTTAGGGTCTTTAAAATATATGATCTGCATAATTTAGGTGCAGCATTTCTTGAACTGTATAAGTTTTTTTAGTTGGGTATATCTACAAGGAACGAGGTCTTTCGGAAAGAGACTCTACCTCCCAAGGCAAGACATAGGTAGTCTACCTCTACCCTTCCCATACCCCACTTGTGATTACAGTGTTGAATTTAAACACAATTCTACAAGGAGAAAGAGATTGAATTTGGCCTAGTCTTTCTTTTTCCTTTTTCAATCAAAGTAGTTTTTTTTTTTTTTTTAATTGATGTATTAATACTATGCCAGGTTTACTTTGTTGTTTTTTCTTGATTTCTTCTCTTATACTGTTGTCTTCATTTATTGGTATCTGATTCATGTTCCATAATGGGTTCTGATATATTTTGTGAACTTTTGTGATTCGACATTTCAGCGTAATGAGAGAGGATGAGTGTTAAGTATTGGATTTACAAGCAGAAAATTAGATTTAGCCTTAGATTGAGGAAGATGATGAAGTGCATTTGCTCAGGGGAACAATTAAGGATTGAAGACATTATTCCATCATCCGAGTCTCTTGCAACTCGAGACTATTCAGCTAGTGGGTATTCTTCTCGAGCTGGTGATGATGCCAAGGCAGACACTAGTAACATAGAAGAAGCAGAATCATCACTTCGCGAGAGTGGCATTTTGAATTATGAGGTTGGTGATGAAGTTAGCTTCCCTTTCGATCCCATAATTAATACTTCCCGTAATAGATGTTATCATCACAATTTCACCCCTCAATTTGATTTCAGTGCAGTAAAGAAGTTGTTTTATCATACATGCCGGATACTAGGGGATTTTTCAGTTGATAACGGCAAACCTAGTTTTGTTATTAGTAAATCTCATCACTAAACTGTTTTTCGGGAAAATTGAGATTTGTTTTTTGACTGAGCCACAGGGAAGATAAATGCCTACTCTGTATGTATTATCATTCTGTTCAAGTATCAACAACAACAACATACCCAGTGTAGTCTCACAAGTGGGGTATGGGGAGGGTAGGATGTACGCAGACCTTACCTCTACCTTTGTAGGATAGACAGGTTGTTTCCAATAGATTTCTGTTCAAGTATCAATTGGAAGGATTTATTTAATAACTGAAATGCAATTTGCGGGCTTTATACTCTATTAAGACACTATTATAGAGTTAGTCTTGCTAACTCGCTTTTAATGGGTGCATATTTGACGACATGCCATGTGTTTTTGTTTTCCACTGTGTATGTGGTCTAAAATATACATAATCAAACCTATGATCTGGTAGATACGGTAGGTTTTATATTAATTTTTTTGAAATAGAGTGCATCTTTGCATGCTCAATGAATTGAGGGGATGGCTCAATAGCATGTGAAAGTAAAATTGAATTCACAACGGAAGCATGAGAGGAAACAAACTACTTTACATGCATATGTTTTAAATAGACAAGACTTCCACTGATCTATTTATATCTCTGCATGAAGTTGTTTCGCAGGGGTGGCTCGATAAGATCGGTGGCCTAAAGCCAAACTTTAATGGAGTCCTTATTTTTTAATAAAAACAATAATATATATTTTTATTTGAAACCAATATGTAACAGAACCGATAACTAATAGGCCGAACCACAACATTCAACCGAACCACCTGATAAGCACCTCTAGTTCGAGCCTCAGAATGAAAAAAAATATGCTAGAGAGTGCTTCCCTCTTTAATCGGCCTTGCGTATCTCAAAATCGAATTCAATTCCGAACAACGAATGAAAGCCCCTAAAATTTTTGGGCCTAAAGCGCCCACTTCAGTTGCTTGGCCCTCTGGCCGGCCTTGTACTTTCGGCACTTTATTTACAATAACAACCCTTGTTTTTACTTGCCCTTCTTCTGTAATTTTTATATTTTAAATTGTAATGCATAACTAATTATCTTTTTAAAACTGGAGATGTCCATCATATCAATGAAAAATTAACATGGTGCCACTGCATATTGAAATACAATAATATTTTCAACATGTCAACTTCCATGTCCATGGTGTGAGTGCATATTGACATAACTCGCTTCAGTTCCTCACCAATAAAATCTCTTGACTGCTCTACTTCTATTTCCCTTCATATTCTACTTGAGGGCTAAGAGGCACTTTTATTTTAGGAAGCAAGAGCATTATTAGGTCGGCTTGAGTATCAAAAAGGTAACATTGAGGCTGCTCTTCATGTATTTGAGGGAATAGATATTGCTGCGGTGGTTCCCAAGATAAAAATTTCCATTGCAAGAAGAGGTGAGCTACCTAGGAGGAATTCGCTTAGTGATGCTATCCCACCTATGTCGATGCATGCAGTAAGTCTGCTCTTTGAGGCCATTTTACTCAAAGCAACATCCTTGCAGGCTCTTGGGAGGTTCACAGGTGCTTCCTCACCTTAATTAGCTAAGTTCATAGTATGTGTTTACTCTACTGCATTATCTTCTTTATTGGGAACTATAACTTCACCGACTTTATTATGGAATATGGAGTCAAGAAGATGTCTGCATTAAACGTTTCCTTTATGAATTTTGCAGAAGCTGCTCAGTCATGTACAGTGATACTGGATACAGTCGAGTCTGCTTTGCCAGATGGCTTACCTGAAAACTTTTCTACTGATTGCAAATTGTTGGAAACGTTGAACAAGTCGGTGGAGTTACTTCCTGAGCTGTGGAAGCTAGCTTGTGCTCCTCAAGAAGCAATTTTGTCGTATAGAAGGGCCCTGCTTTATCGTTGGAATCTTGACGTGGAAACGAGAAGTAAAATAGAAAAGGAGTATGCTGTATTTCTCTTATACAGCGGCACTGATGCAACCCCTCCAAATCTTCGCGCTCAGGCAGAAGGTTCCTTCATACCTAGAAACAATATAGAAGAAGCTATTTTGCTGCTTCTGGTTCTTCTAAGAAGATACATCCTCAAGAATATTGTATGGGATCCATCGATCTTGGATCACCTCAGTTTTGCATTATCCATTACAGGTGAGTTTAGGTCACTCGCCCGTCAGGTTGAGGAGCTGCTCCCTGGAATTGTTGTTAGAAGACAAAAGTACACTATCCTTGCGCTGTGTTATTATGCTGAAGGTGATGACATGGTCGCTTTGAATCTGTTAAGGAACTTGATGAATAATAGGGACAATGGGAACAGCAATTTTGAGTTAGTACTTGCTGCAAAAATTTGTGCAGAGTATCCCAATTTATTGGAAGAAGGGATGGGGTATGTCCGGAAGGTGCTCCCAAAAATTGAAGGGAAATGTAACCAGATGGCTAGTGTTGCAAAATGCTTACTTGGTCTTCTGCTCTCAGGTCGATCTCGTGCCATCGTGTCTGATTCTGAGAGAACGTCAAGATTGTGTGAAGCTCTTGAATCACTTGAATCGGCACAAAAGATGACCGAAGGAAGAAATCCTAATGTTCTTTTCTACCTTAGTTTGGAGAATGCAGAGCAGAGAAAGTTGGACGTTGCTCTCTACTATGCAAAGCAGCTGTTGAAGTTGGAGGGGGGTTCTTCTATCAAAGGATGGCTTCTTCTAGCTCGCATACTATCTGCTCAAAAGAGGTATATAGATGCGGAAAACATAATTAATGCTGCACTAGACGAAACAGGAAAATGGGATCAAGGACAACTGCTCCGCACTAAGGCTAAACTACAGATTGCCCAGGGTCATCTGCGGGATGCCGTGGAGACATATACTCATCTTCTTGCAGTACTCCAAGTTCAGAGAAAAAGTTTTGGAGTTCAGAAAAAGCTGTTAAAGGTATGGTCCTCGCGATATGAAATATTAACTTGGATAACATGATTCTCTTCTCCAATTCTATTCGTCTTCTTCAGGCAGGATATTGTTGAATGTTCAATCTAGTATTCCTTAGTACTTCAATTTATCCTTTTAAGTTTCCATATTTCATCAATTGCATTGTTCATTTTCCCCTTTGAACCCACAGAACATGAGAGACAACAGTAGAAGTTTAGAAATGGAAACATGGCACGATCTAGCAAATGTATACACAAACTTGTCTCAGTGGCGTGATGCAGAGGTTTGCCTAATCAAATCCGAGTCTATCAATCCTCATTCTGCTTCGAGATGCCACTCTGCAGGTATTATTTGCTTAATTCACTTATCTTGCCTTATGTTCCTAATTTTTCTTATAAGATGTCTCTTGGAGTGTACTCTAGATATAGGGTTGAAGTAATTGAGATGCCTAGGCAAAGCAAGAAGTCCTCGCCCAAAGGGGGGGGGGGGGGGGATTCGCACTGACCTTGCAAGTTTAAGTATTCTTAAGTTCCATATTTAAGAGCAGAAATACAAGTAAAGAGCTACACTTCTATTTATTGATACAAACGAACAGGTATAATGAGAAGCTGTTTTATAGTGGTTAGCCAGTCAACGTGTTAACTGAGAAGTTCTGCAAAGACGAACCAATTGAAGAGAAATTTGATATTCTGCAATTAAATTGTATATACTAAGTTTTAGATTGTGATTTTAGGGCCAAATTGGGTTTGATTACTGCTGTTTTATGCCTATCTGCAAACCCAATAAAGAAAATCAAAGAAACGATACGATATTCCACTTCTTGAATTATGATCTTGAAATGGACTTGCACTTGGATTGCCAAACCCCCGCATGTATCGGCCTCCTTACTGCTCCAAGAAAATACTATTCGACTTCTTTAGTATGTTATTTTTGTGCATAGCTCGTCATTGAGGTCGACGATCATGTACATTGCGAACTAATCTCATAGACCTGCGTCAAACACTTTTTAGAGAATATTTTATTTTTATTTTATCTAAAAGCTGATCGGATGGAATAGGAGGCTTGAAGTTTGGTGCATTCTTTTGTTCTTTTCTACACTAAACTCGTTCCTTCAAAATGTATCCGCTATCTAAAGGAAAAATAACACGAGAAAGAATCCACTATGTTATTGTCTGGCTCTTTTAGATGGGCTAATGACTTTAGCTTTTGGAATGTTCAAATAAATTATTGCTCGTCTCATGCTGTGGATAACACAGGTTGAGTGTGTAAATTAAACAGGATGGAAAGCTTAGTATAGAATAGTGGGCCTCTAGTAGCCTTTATTTGGGGTTGACTGTATGAATCCTCAATTTCAGAATGCTCTGTTTGGGTCCATAATACTTCAATACTCCATACTTATGGATTATCTAACACTACGGATTCTCTAATATACACTAGTGGTTATATCTCTAATATACTAAAGAGTCTTCTAGTAAGCATGAGTCTTCTAGTAAGCATTAGTCTTCTAGTTGGTATCACCTACACAAATTTCCAACTTCCATTGTTTTCTATCTTTTGATAGATCTGCCTGGGTTCTGAGACACTCCCCAAATCTAATTTATGTGAGACACTTTTCTTTTTATTCTGTTCCAAAAAGAATGTTATCTTTCTTTAATTAAAAACAACTTAACTTTAACATTTCCCTTTTACCCTTCATGAAATGATTTATAGCCACACAAATGTCTAAGGTTTATTTTGGACCAAAACTTTCAATAGTCTTCATTTCTTTCTTAAACTTTGTGTCTAGCCAAATAGTGCCACATAAATTGGGTCGGAGGGAGTCCATGTAATTTTTGGTCTACCTTTTCGTCTTTTAACACCTTCAATCATAATGTATCACATCAAAGAACCGTGCATCTGGAGGCCTACGTAACATGTGGCAAAACCATATCGAGCGGCATTCTCTCATTTTATCCTCTATATCCGCTACTTGCACCTTCTAACGGATTTGATCATTTATGATCATGTCTAATCTTGTATGAAGGCACATCCATCTTAACATTCACATATCTACGACACTCACTTTATGGATATGTTGGGCTTTAGAGGCCTAACATTCACAAAGGCCTAACATTCACTCCTATACAACATTAGTGGCCTTTAGAACTTGCCTTTCACATATAACACTCATGTAGCGCTCCTCCGTTTCAACCATCCCACTTTAATCCTGTGTGTAATATCTTCATATATCATTGATTCATTTCATTCTCCTGAAACATTAAGTTCTATATCTAAGCTGTCTACATTTAGGTACCTCAATTCCATTTAATTTTACCTCAACATCATCTTATCTCACTAACTAAACTTGCTGTGTATATACTTTGTCTTACTCCTACTCATCCTAAATCCTTTACTCTTTAAAGAGCTTCTCCATTTCTCAAGCTTTTGATTGACACCCTGACTAGTCTGTTGTCTTACTCCTACTCATCCTTTACTCTTTAAAGAGCTTCTCCATATCTCAAGCTTTTGATTGACACCCTGACTAGTCTGTAAGCATCGATTAATCTTAGAGGTTAAGTAAAGCACAGGACTTATTTTTCATGCTTTCTATCTTGCAATTTCATCATCTTTGACATAAGCTCTCTTAGCCAACTTCTGAAAAGCACTATTAATGGTGGTCATTTTGCAGGGTTACTCTATCAAGCTAGGGGACTCTACAAAGAAGCCCTGCAATCTTTTCAGAAGGCTTTAGACATAGATCCTAACCACTTTCCGAGTTTGGTTTCCACTGCTATTGTTCTTCAACACCTCGATGGCCAATCGTTGCCTGTCATGAAAAGCTTTCTGACTGATGCATTACGGCTTGACAGAACAAATCCTTCTGCCTGGTACAATCTTGGGTTGGTTTACAAAAGTGAAAATGGTACATCTGCACTCGAAGCCGCGGAGTGTTTTGAGGCTGCTGAACTTCTCCAAGAATCTGCACCAGTTGAACCATTCAGATGATCTTGTTTTACCTACAGCTGAATCATCCCACGTGTAAAGTTTTGCAGCTCGATAATACAAATAGGGGAGAAAATCGGAAACAAAAATATATTAGCATTATTGTGTTACTGTTATAATAATAGTTTAGGGAAGAACTATTTTTTTGGACTGGTATTTAGCAGTATGTATGATATTAATGTGGATTAATTGTAGTGATGTTCATGGAGAGTTTTTGCTATCCCGTAAGCGACTAGATTTTCATACAGAACTTTGAATATGGAATTGATTTGGGGAAGTGACTAGCTATTAGAAATATTCATGGAATATGTAATGCTATTTCTCTTAAAATAATTCATTTTCCCTGTAACTTTCACTGAAATGAAGGGACATTCTGTCTCATTCGATCAAAGGAAGATACATAATGGACCTATCCAAGGGTGAGATAGCATAGGGTAAAGATGGGCGGATGTAATTTTTAGAATATGGCTTCGGCAGACCTAATAGCTTTGGTTGAAATTTAGTATGTATTAAGAAATTCATTAAATATATACAAAAATTAAATTCAAAACTTACTGGCACTTGCATTGGATGGGGTTGTAATATACCCTTTTAATTTACATGGAAATAGAACAGTTTAAATGTGTCTTAGTAGTCGTTATTTCCCATCAGCGTGAAGCCATTGTTGGGTAATAACATTCGTTAATTAAGGAAGCCACTTGTGGAATTAAGTGGTAGGTAGATGTAAGATTTGCGTATACCGGGTATGTTGTTGTTAACGCTCACAAAAGATCAAACGGTATTAGCATATCAATAGTAAACATCTACGTCCGCGAAAAGGTTCTTATTATTACTAGCATTTCAAAATTGATGATTTCGCTTCAAAGTTATGTGCTATTTAGTTTTCCGGAAAGCTACTCCAATACTCCATTATATATTGGAGCTGAGTGATACCCCTGCCCTTATCCTACAGCAGCATCGGCCCAATACCAAGGCCACTGACAGCCTGGTATTTTGGGCTCCTCACCAGGCCCACGCCCTGCGTCCCATCCGACCCAGCAGCAGAAGCCCATGTACGGCTTGGCCCCACTGATTTGGGCCAGGCATTCAGCTCATTAAATCTACAGCAGCCCGATGAAAATTGATACATGGATACGAGAGCCACTTCTCATCTCATCACCTGTTCCTCAGGTAATCTCTCCCAACTGTTTCATTTGAAGTATCCTCAATTTATTACGGTCGGTAATGGTCATCACATTCAATTCAAGGTTATGGTACCACCCACACAAAATCACCCCACCCACTTTTCTCCATAAATAACGTCCTTTATGCTCCTCACATCATTAAAAATTTAATATATGTTGGGAAATTTACTCGTAACAATTCCGTATCTGTTGAGTTTGACCCCTTTGATTTTTCTGTGAAAGATCTACTTACGAGGACATCTCTTACGAGATGCAATAATGTGGGGACCTGTATCATTTCTCATCCACTTCCGCTGTCAGACCCTGATCACATACCTCTCTCGCTACAATCTCTCTGTCAACTTGACACAATAGACTTGGACACCCAGGTGCTCATGTTTTTAATTTTTTTTGAAGTAATAATTTCATTCGATGTGATAATGGGAACCTTGCCCAAAACTGTTATTCTTGCCTTTAGGCAAGCATGTTCGCCTTCCTTTTTAATCATCTTTAAGTGTTACTTTTTCTCCCTTTGACATTGTTCGTGCAGACTTATGGACATCTCCCATTACTAGTTCACTGAGTCATAAATATTATCTCGTTTTATTAGATGATTTTCCCACTTTCTCTCGGTTTACCCGCTTAAAGTCAAGTCTGAAGTTTTCACCAAGTTTCTTGCATTTCGTATTTATATCAAAACACAATTTGAAAGAGCCATAAAATCATTTCAATGTGATAATGGTCATGAGTTTAACAATTCAACATTTCACAAATTTTACACCAATAATGGCATGGTCTTTCGTTTTGTGTGTCCCTACACCTCCCCCCAAAATGGTAAAGCCGAACGAATCATCCGCACTATCAATAACATGGTTCACACGATCTTTTTTCATGCCTCTCTCCTCTTTTTCTTTTGGGTTTATGCAGTTAAAATGGTAGAATATATTCTTAATATATTTCCTACCCGCGCACTTCACAATAGAACCCCCACCGAAATTCTATTTCGTCGGATCCTCTCCTATGACCACCTTCAGATTTTTGGTTGCCTTTGCCACCCGAATCTTACCTCCACGTCCCATCATAAACTAGCACCTCACACCACTCCATGCGTCTTTTTAGCCTTCCCGTCCAATCATAGGGGTATTTGTGCTATGATATGTCTACATGTAAGATCCTTGTCTCTCGCCATGTCACGTTTGATGAAACAATATTTTTATTTGCAAACATCCAAAAATTCCGGAACATAGATTATACCTTTCTCGACGAGTCTGATGTATCCCCTATCGTCCATACCGTACTCTGTCGTGCCACCGTCCTCACTGTTTCATCACTAACCGACCCCGCTACTGCCACCCATGTCCCGTCGGAAATCCATCCAATGGGGCCGATCTAAACTGCCAATGCCTCCCCCCACTAGTCTGATGACCCAATCGTCACCATCACTCGACAACCACCTTTCCATCGAACATCTTAGTTCAACCACTGACCCACTGCCAACACATCACAGTCACCCACCAACCAACCCCGCCGACACTCTCTCCCTACACCGATCACCGAAAATGAACTCAATGCCCCCAATCTCGCCTATCAGCCCCGACACCCACCCACTAGTGCCACTGCCCCGTCGCCACCCTTACCGCCATCGACATCTGACTTGAGACACTGCCAGACCTCACCTCACCCCTCTTCCAAAATAGCCCCTGCCCCCACGCAGAGAATGGAAACTCATGCTCAACACGAGATTTTCAAACTCAAAGTTCACTTTAACCTATCCACTTAAACTATATCCCCAATTTCTAAAAACCCAAAATAAGCCAAACTTGACCCGAATTGGAACGCGACCATGCATGAAGAATTTAATGCTTTAATGAAACAACATATTTGGGATCTGATTCCAAAGTCGGATGGGGTTAATGTGATTCAGTGTATGTGGCTTTTTCGTCACAAATTCAAAGACAGTGGTGACCTTGAGCGTCATAATGCGAGACTTATGGCTAATGACACTGGGAATCATGAGGGTATTAATTGTGGTGAGATGTTTTGTCTGGTGGTTAAACTGACTACCATTCGCACTATTATGAGCATCTCTATGGGTAAGAACTGACCGGTTCATCAAGAGGCTCCTCATTATGTTTGTCGTCTTCGTAAGTCACTGTATGGAATTGAAACAGGCCCCAGGGCTTGGTATGAGCGCTTCGCCACTTACATTATGCATAATGGGTTCATGTGCAACAAAAGTGACCATTCACTTTTTATTTTTCATCGAGGTAGTGACACTGCATACTTGCTATTATATGCGGATAATATTTTTCTGACTACCTCCTCTGATGTGTTAAAAAATGAGATCATTACGCTGTTCAAATCCGAATTTGCTATGACAGACTTGGGGAAGTTGAGTTACTTCTTGGAGATTTATGTGACTAGATCTGCAGATACTATGTTCCTGTGTCAGCGTAAGTCGGAAAAAAATGTGTACATGGTTAAAATGGCAAACTGCAAGATCATGCCTATTCCAGTCGACTCGAAGTTGAAACTCAGTGCTGTTGACGGTGATCCGGTGTCCAATCCTACTCTTTATAGGAGTCTCGCATGTGCACTTCAGTATCTTACATTCACCAAGCCTGATATTGCATATGTTATTACGCAGGTGTGTTTATTTATGCATGCCCTCAGGGAGCCTCACTTTACAACCTTTAAACGTATCATTCGATACGTTAAAAACACTTTTGATTATGGATTGTATTTTTACCCCTCTGCACCGACCAGACTGATATCATATACGAACGTCGATTGGATAGGCTGCCGGACACGCGACGTTCCACATTCGGCTACTCTGTGTTCTTAAGAGTTAATCTCATCTCGTGGTTTGTCAAGCTGCAAGCCACACTCTCCCGATCGAGTGCAGAAACAGAATATAGAGGTGTTGCAAACATTGTTGCTGAGATCTACTGGCTCCGAAACCTCCTCTTGGAGCTTCATTGTCCCTTACGTAAGGCATTTGTAGTTTACTGTGATAACATATTTGTGGTCTACTTATCTCATAACCTAGTTCATTATCAGAGAACCAAACACATTGAGATGTATATACATTTTGTTTGTGAGAAGGTTGCTATAGGTCATGTTAAGGTGTTGCATGTGCCTTCTTCGTATTCGTATGCATATATTTTCGCTAAGGGGCTTCCTCGGCAGCTGTTCCTAGACTTCAGATTCAATCTCAGCATCCGGCCTCCTTCCGCTCCGACTGAGGGGGTGTGATACCATAAATTCATCGTATATTCTGTAATTAATATTGGTGTATAATTATGTAAAATAGATATCCTCATTCAATGATGATTCATCTTGTACACATTATATATATTTATATTAATGAGAAATAATCCCCAAAGGAGATTAATACAATAGTCTTTTATTATAGGGCTGTTTTAGTATGGTTTATGGTTCTCTTTTTGTTTTCTTTTTCTTTTTCCCAAGCCTCATGTTTTTGGAACCCACTGGCTACTAATCTGGATTTGTGTAATAGGAAGTTCATTATATATGAGGGTTCTACTGTTCCCTACTAAAGAGAACTTCATTTTAGATCGGGGCTCAAATCTATGACCTCGGATAAAATAAACTTTACCATCCCACCACACCCTTCGGCAATGTTTTAGTATGGCGAACGAATAGCACCGTTTGTTGGTGCAGACATTTGCAGAATTAAGAAACATGGTTCAATAGTGCAGTCATTGTCCTGAAAGAATTTATGCCCTCATGACTGTGTTGTCGTTGGGTGACGTTTGACAGATTTTCTTCAACATTTACAAAGTCACAAAGAAGAAGTCAACGAAGACATAAATACCTACAATGGAAATTGTGGATAACGTAATTCAAGAACATAATGCAAGTTCAACATGAGTTGAATTTCCACAATAAGGTTATGAGTTTTTAGACTAGTTAGAAGAAAAGAAGACTTAAGCAAATCCGACGTGCAACATTTTGGAGTTAAATTCATAGATAATGCCTTAAAAGCGTTTGTTAAGACATAAATTGTCTTAATATAACAAAAGTAATACATAAGAGAGAGAACAAAATGCCCATATTTCTCTGTGGTGCATGTAGAGTAAGATATCCAGTGCCACAACCCACAAGGAATCAAAACACAAATGACTAATTATGTTAGTATTGCTATGGTAATAGACTAATAGGGGCCGTACTACTCTGATATACAAAGTTTGGAATGATCATTTATGCTTATAAAAGAAGTTCAGTCACCTATTATGTACAGGTTAAGTACTTGTTAAGTTACTGAAATATTTGGGAAATATTGTTCTTCTAGCCATGTAGTTGTAATAATGTTTCATTTCTCGTAGAGAACTAGGCATTTTACCAAAAAAGAAGAAAAAATCTTGTGTTATTTCTCTTTTTCTTATAGATTTTACATTTTTGATGTTCCTTGAGGGATCAATTTTTGTATATAGAGATGCATGTGCAACTCGGTTAATATTTTTGTGAGCTAACTGTAAACGTGTATATACTTATTATGTCATCCCTACTCCATAATTAAAATATATTCTATATATTGTGTAAATATAATTATGGTAAGACTAGTATTCCTCTTATGTATAGGCTTAGGATTCCTACTGTATAAGGGATGAATATTGTACTCTATATATACTTTGATATTAATAAGAAGACTCCCCAAAGGAGATTAATATCATCTTACATGGTATCAAGAGCCTAAAACAAAAACTCTAGAATTTTTTCTCTACAGTTGCCGCCGACCCTCCCCCCCTCGGGCATCTCGCTGTGGCGCCTCCCCCCTCTCCTCCAAAAATTCTTGGTTTTTCTTCTTCTTTTCGCTCTTCTCTAAATGTATACTCAGGATTCTTCCAATACTTCTGACGCATCCACCTCCACAAATCCCACCATCATGTCGTCATCCCTTTTTCATCCCGTCCTAACTGTTACCAATATCAAGAACTCTATTCCTATTCTTCTTGATCAAGAAAACAATCAATATTATCCTTGGATTAAACTGTTTCGTAATCATGCATGTCTCTATAACGTGCTTGATCATATCGATGACACTATTCCGCGCCCTCCGGAGGTTGATGATTCTACTTGGCGTCGTCTAGACGCCGGCGTCAAATAGTGAATTTATGGTAGTATTTCTCAGGATCTTCTTTTTACTATCATGAAATCTGGCGCCACAGCCCGTGATTTATGAAACTGCTTGGAGGAAATCTTATAAGATAACAAGCACACCTGTGCGGTGTATTTGGAGGAACAATTTAACAATACACGCCTTGAAAATTTCTCCAACATGACTGAGTACTGCAGACAGTTGAAGCTACTGGTGAATCAACTCTCCAACGTCGACACGCCTGTCTCGGACACTAAGATGGTGTTGCAATTGATTGCAGGCCTTCCCAAAGGCGACTATGATACGTTTGCCACCATGATTCAACAGGCAGATCCGCTTCCCAGTTTTAACAAAGCTCGCTCACAGTTGTTTCTCGAAAAGACTCAACGTGCTAAGGAGGATGAGCACAATCAGAAGGCGTTAGCTGTCGAAACGCGCCCTCAAGATCCAATGCCGCAAGAAAACTCTCAACCGCAGTAGGGCCGCGGTGGAAAGAGCCGCGGCAGCGGAGGTCGTGGTTGTGGCAAAGTCGCGACAATGAACGGCGGCAAGCAGAAAAACAGGCCGCAGAATCGATTCGTATGGCGCGCACCCAAGATACCCATATAGCGCGCGCGCAGATTCGATCCAGAACCATACAATCAGTTCTCCCACCACGGTTTGTTGGGCCCTGCTCCAGCCCCTCGGCAAGTCCAGTATCCGCAGCAAGCTCATTTCATGCACGACGATTCAGCGCCGTCGGCGCGCTCGGCTGAGTTAGGTCGCCTTGCGATCCTCAACACGACAACCCGACAACAGCACGTACATGTCACACCCCAACCGGCCCGCGTGATCGTGCCTTACCGGGCACCCTAGTGATACAACATCAGAGAAAAACATCGTAAATAAAAACTTTAAAAATATAACATTAGTTATGACAAAAGCAAGCCAACCAAAGCGGTTGCCTTACGTATATAAAAACCTTTTTAATCGAGCGGTAATCCTTTTTACAACCCCCGCGACAACTGCTGCACCTCTAGAAGGAATAACAACCTATGACGGGGCGGGGCCCGCCATACCACGAATGTACAAGAACTTACAACTCGGAAACTGCAAAGATAAGCCTCGAAGAACGGAGCTTCCCAAAACGAAACGTGATCCTGGCGGGGATCGACGGCCCGATGTACTTACTGCGGCGTGAGCGGCCCCGAAGAGTCGATCAGGTACTAAGTATGTGAAATCGTAAATCGTAAATGAAATCATAATAGTCTATATAAAGCGGGAGACATGTATGATGACCAAACTACGATATATAACATATAACGATTCACGTGAGCGAGGACTCACGCCTCAAATTATCACTCGTGCGTGGAATTTCTTCTCTCTGCCGGCAGTTTATGATATATCCATACCAAGGATTATACATTAACACGATGTCCTTCCTGTGTTATAAAAACCGTACAGGACAAGTATAACTACCAGATCCGACCGTAACAATAATACAATGCAACCAAAACACGGCCGTCACGGGGCAAGTGCGAGGCCGACTCACAGGATACCAAGGCGGCCACGCGGTGGCCGGGGCAATCTGGTGACCACGGGGACGAGCGTATCACGAAACCGTCACTATCTTGAGCGGGGCAAGTCAGGGTGACTACCGATACCAAGGCGAATCGATCACGAGGCAGGGCAAATCTGAGCCGACCACGGATACCGGGCGAACGGTAAGAAACCTCATGGAGAGCTAGTCCATGGAATAACACTATCAGCGAGGAGCATACGTGGAATTCTCCATCACCGCCATGTCCAAGTAAGTTCTCAACAAGTCGACCGCCTCTATCGAGAGCGGAATCTGAAATACCACACTTGCACAACAAAGGCTATCATCACAAGCATAGGCAAGTTTCACAACAACAAGCATAGGCAAGTTTCACAACAACAAGCATAGGCAAGTTTCATACAACTCAAAGTACTTTCATTTTATGCCAAAGTCCGGGTTTTTAACTCCAAAGTACTACATACGTTAAATTCCTTTTAAGATCCATTTCTTTTTATAAAAGTCACCCGATACCCGTAGTATTAGAATGACCAACCCACATTCCTTTTCAAAATCAAGTAACAACATTCTTTTCCTAAGTTCCAGTTTGCCTAGTTTCAATTACTCAAGCTTCGTTTCAAATGGTTTCATAGTTCATAAACTTAATCACTTGATTCCTTTTTAGAACAATTGAGTAATATATGTCTCACGTGAGTAGGTTATTCTTGTTTACAACATTCTTATTACAATGACCATGATCTAGAAAATGTATATCATTTTGTCTCATCTTAGTTTCTATGCGGATGGAGGTTTCTCTGGTTTTAATACAATTCATCATTATTTAATACATTTTCCTTTATTAACGCGATGGTGCTGTCGATACACATTCGATTTCAAATCAAGAAACATTATCATTAAAACAAATAAGTTAAGTCTCTTATCTTATAAGATCAAGTCTCTTAACTTCTAACATCAAGAAACCATTCTTAAGCCGTTATACCTAACTTCCCATAAAGCTAGTATAACTCTTAAGTTTTCAAAGCACAATACTACACTTTCAAAACGATTCATAAATCTTTTGAAATACTTCAAGTTTTATTATAACGCCTGAAGCGATTATAAATCAAATCAATTATCTTTTAAAAACCACAACCCATTTTCTTACCTACATAAAGTCATTATAACCAACTTCCATAAAGCTGTTATAACACTTTATGTTTCAAACCAATCAAATACATTAAACACGTATGCGTCTGCAAATCTACATAGTTACACATATCATGCTAGAAGAGATAGGAAGAGGTTCACATCTCCGCGACGAGTATCGACTAATAGCAAACGCTCAAACGATCGGCTACTCCAGCCAAGTAAATCGCGCCACACGTAGGTACTTGACCTATAAGGCCCTGGCGCCTATTATCATCTAGACCATGGCGTAGAATATTCTCTGAGAAAATTCGGCAAAGATCTCCCACGCCACGGCGTAAATCTCCTTCTATCGGTAGGCTACCAAGCCAACGAGGTTTTACGCCCAACCGGGCGTGTACAATTCTACTACACAATAATACTACACAAGTCTCATGTCTGATACCCTATGTAATTACTGATTGATTCGATTCTTAATTCTTCAGCTTAAGTCAAAAGACATTGCCACAGTACTAAGTATAGTTCTATATATAGTATACTTCAACTATATATTCTTACAACATGTAATCTCCAATTACAATAGAAGGACAGTAGTGTTTACCTCGATAAGCCCAAAATTATCCGAGTATAATGTCGCGCTGAGCAAGGTTTAGCTCCTACTCAGTGCTCGATCCGCTCCAAACAACCCTTAGAAGTTCTATCCAACTGCTCCAAAACTTCACCAACGGTGAAGGTTTCCTTAGGGTTTCGGTTTGAGACTAAAAGGACAAAAGGTAGTATTTGGACTACGTAAAGAGGTAACATTGGAATACTACAACGTAAAAGGCTCAGGTATTTTGGGCATTATAACAATACTAGGAGAGTATTTCTATACCACGACAAGCGGTATTATACAGTAACTAGGCTGGGGTACCCGCGGCCAAGCCTCACTCCAGGGACCTCTCGCCAAGCTCACAAAGGGAGGGCTTGGACGAATTTCAACTCACAAAGGGAGAGATTTCAAGACTTGGAAATGATTTTTGGATGAAGAAAGTTCATCAACTAAGGGGTATTTATAGCAAACCCAAAGGCCAACCAATGGCCAGATCAAGCCATGTGCAAGGCAAGTGTAAGGCGAGATCAAGCCAAGTGCACCCAAAACACTCCACAAAACACTCCACAAAACAAGCCACAAAGCAAGGCACAAAGAGGAGCCAATCGGCGAGGCCAAGCCTCTCTTTGTCGATGAGGTGACAAGTGTCACCCTCCGTTAATCCAAAAATGTTAATCGCTCGGAAAAATCCGCAAAAATACTAAATGACATAGCGGAATTTTCCCAACGTAGTTTGTGAAACGTTTCATCGAAAAACGACTCCTTTCGGCACTTGTGTACAAATTTGAAACTATGCCTACTTAAGGCTCAAATTGTACACGTCGCCTCGCACATACTGCGGAAATAGGGTATAACATTCTTCCCCCAGAAACATTCGTCCGAATGTTCCTTCTAGGTCTCAAAACAAGCGGCGTCAAGATAGTCTTCACCGCTATCGTCACGAAAACAATCATGCGCTGGCCACAAACACACGTTCACTTCTCCGCTTTCGTAGTACTCGTCCACGAACACTCGAACTCGTTCTAGTATCGGTACCACACTTCTTTCAACGCTCGTTTCCAACCCTTGAGTCACTACCTCCAACTTGGTCATCTCACTAACCTCGATTTCCTAAGGCCATTCCGGCCTTCACGAACATTCGATCGAGCGTATCCACGAACTCATCGATGGTCATCTAAACTTGGGCCTAGCACCCTCGTGACCCTACCACTGGCGGGACCACCTGAGCCCGGCCCGCTGGCGGGTTCTGGGTTGACCGAAATGGTCCTCAACCCGACCGCGCCCGACTCTTGTTCCCGATCCGGAACAATCTTACTATTTCACATCATGAAAGCTACCACTTCCATCTCACACTACCTGAGGACTTACCCTTTTCACTAACGTGTTTCTAAATCACATTTTAGCACAAAGCTATCCAAACATAACATTAAACACATCAACATCAATACAAACAAAACTCTAGAGGTTAAGGATATACGAAACTAGGCGGTTGAGGACCGCTAAATCGAGAACTCAGCTGCGACCTCTGGGGCCTTAGGTGTACAAACATCTGCGCAGGCTACGGAAGGTGAAGAACCGAATCGCTGCTCTAGTAGTCCATGCTATCCTACCGATGCTACCACAGTCGGACGATCTCTTGCCGGATGGCCTGCTGGCGCAAAAATAACAATCTCAGAGTTAGTACGACATTCTCCTTATGAAGCTTTCCTGGCGGCACGGCGAGACAAGGGCAGCCTCATCCGGCGAGCACTCCCGCTCTCGCGAAAATCTGAAACACAGGAGCCAGGCACGCTCCCGAATATCCGAAGGTCGAAGGCGGGAGGACCACTCTGTCTTGACGGAGGTACATAACTAGTCTGCTGCGGCGGTCCGCCTCGAAAGTCACAAAGGACCTGCTGTTGCAGCCTCTTGGCGACTTTGGTCATTCCGTCGATTTATCCGCCACATCCAAGTGTATACGCTGCGTGCGGCGATGTCCATGCGGTGAAGAGCTACACGAACAACTCTGCAAGGCAATCATCGAGCCTGTAACATATCGGTGCACTCGATCCTCCATACTAGCTACTAACGCGGGACGTCGCCAATGAGTCGAACTCCACATTGTACTCCCGAACCGTGCGCGGATTCTGCGTAACACCAAAAATCGCCGGCCGAGCCCTCGCCATCCGGGAGGCAAGAAATGTGCAAGAAAAGCCTCGAGAACTTCGTTCCATACCGCTGGAAGTGCATGCTCTCCACTGGGACAGCTCGAGAATCAAACGATCATTGCGGTATCACGCGATTGATGTGAACCTAGGGCCACCGACTCGACCTCCGATGCCTTGATCACTCTCGCGTGATCCATTGAATCGCTTCGGATGAACTCCTGCGGATCATCCTCGTGCCTCGACCCATAAAACTCGGGCGGTCTAACTCGAGAAAATCCGAAGCCTCGAACTATCGATCTAGGGTGAACCACTGGTCTTCAAAGCTGCTGCGTCCGGCTATCCTCAAGTCAGCCTGACCACGGCCATTAATCGGGCCAGCTCCTTGTAACTCATCTCTCTGCTCCGGTGCGGGGTGGAGGCTCAGTCTTGTGGTCTCTGCGCATTGCTCTACTCGCAGATCCGCTGTTTGCCTTGCCATACGGGCGGGTTGCCTTTCGCAGAGGCATAACTGGTAAAAACGAAACACGTCAGAGGGGTCCAATCTTATCACTCAGCTCTAAGGCACGATCTCAGAATGAGAAGAATGGAAACCAATCCTAAATGTCCTATAGCCTCCTGATTATAGATGTGGTGCACAACACATCGATAATCAAGACTCTACTAGACACGATCTGTAGACACTTTCCGAGGATTAACTGCTCTGATACCACTTTGTCACACCCCGAAATCCGGGCCCGTGACTGGTGCCTTACCCCGGGCACCCTAGTGATACAACATCAGAGAAAACCAGCGGAAATAAAAACTTTAACAATATAACAATAGTTATGACAAAACAGGCCAACCAAAACGGTTGCCTTCATGCATATATAAAAACCTTTTTAATCGAGCGGTAATCCTTTTACAACCCCGCCATTACTCTGGACCTCTAGAAGGAATAACAACCTATGACGGGACAGGGCCGCCATACCACGAATGTACAAGAACTTACAACTCGGAAACTACGAAAGATAAGCCTCAGGAAGAGCGGAGCTTCCCAAAGTCAAACGTGATCCTATGGCGGGGATCGGCGACGATGTACTTACTGCGGCGTGACGCGGCCCGAAGGAGGTCGATCTGACAATTGCAAGTATGTGAAGCGTAAATCAGTAAATGAAATCATAATAGTCTATATAAAGCGGGAGACATGTATGATGACCAAACTACGATATATAACATATAACGATTACATCAAGAGCGAGGACTCGCCCTCCAATTATCACTCGTGCGTGGAATTTCTTCCTCACCGCCGGATTTATGATATAACCATACCAAGGATTATACATGAACACCATGTCCCACTGTGTTATAAAACCGTGCAGGACAAGTATAACTACGGATCCGACCGTACCAATAATACAATGAAACCAAACACGGCCGTCACGGGGCAAGTGCGAGGCCGACTACAGGATACCAAGGCGGTCACGCGCGGTGGCCGGGGCAAGTCTGGTGACCACCGGGGACGAGCGTATCACGAAACCGTCACTATATCGAGCAGGGCAAGTGCGGTGACTACCGATACCAAGGCCGAATCGGTCACGAGGCGGGGCAATCGAGCCGAAACCACGGATACCGGGCGACGGTAAGAAACCTCGTGGAGAGCTAGTCCGTGGAATAACACTATCAGCAGGAGCATACGGTGGAATTCTCCATCACCGCGGCGTGTCCAAGTAAGTTCTCAACAAGTCGACCGCCTCTATCGAGACGCGGAATCTGAAATACCACACTTGCACAACAAAGGCTATCATCACAAGCATAGGCAAGTTTCACAACAACAAGCATAGGCAAGTTTCACAACAACAAGCATAGGCAAGTTTCATACAACTCAAAGTACTTTCATTTTATGCCAAAGTCCGGGTTTTTAACTCCAAAGTACTACATACGTTAAATTCCTTTTAAGATCCATTTCTTTTTATAAAAGTCACCCGATACCCGTAGTATTAGAATGACCAACCCACATTCCTTTTCAAAATCAAGTAACAACATTCTTTTCCTAAGTTCCAGTTTGCCTAGTTTCAATTACTCAAGCTTCTCATTTTCAAATGGTTTCATAGTTCATAAACTTAATCACTTGATTCCTTTTTTAGAACAATTGAGTAATATATGTCTCACGTGAGAGTAGGTTATTCTTGTTTACAACATTCTTATTACAGCAGCCATGATCTAGAAAATGTATATCATTTTGTCTCATCTTAGTTTCTATGCAGATGGAGGTTTCTACTGGTTTTAATACAATTCATCATTATTTAATACATTTTCCTTTATTAACGCTGCAGTGGTCTGTCGATACACATTCTGATTTCCGAAATCAGTAAAACATTATCATTAAAACAAATAAGTTAAGTCTCTTATCTTATAAGATCAAGTCTCTTAACTTCTAACATCAGTAAACCATTCTTAAGCCGTTATACCTAACTTCCCATAAAGCTAGTATAACTCTTAAGTTTTCAAAGCACAATACTACACTTCTTTCAAAACGATTCATAAATCTTTTGAAATACTTCAAGTTTTATTATAACGCCCCAAGCCAGTTATAAATCAAATCAATTATCTTTTAAAAACCACAACCCATTTTCTTACCTACATAAAGCTGTTATAACCAACTTCCCATAAAGCCTGTTATAACACTTTATGTTTCAAACCAATCAAATACATTAAACACATGTACGTCTACCGTACTACATAGTTACACACATATCATGCTAGAAGAGATAGGAAGAGGTTCACATACCTCGCGACGAGTATCGACTAATAGCAAAACGCTCCAAACGATGGCTACTCCTTAAGCCAAGTAAATCGCGCCACACGTAGTACTTCAACCTATAAGGCCACAAGGCGCCTATTATCATCTAGACCACAACGTAGAATATTCTCTGAGAAAATTCGGCGATCTCCCACGCCAGCGTAAATCTCCTTCTCTATCGAGTAGGCTACCAAGCCAACCGAGGGTTTTACACGCCAACCGGACGTGTACAATTCTACTACACAAGAATACTACACAAGTCTCATGTCTGATAGCCCTATGTAATTCTGATTCGATTCGATTCTTAATTCTTCAGGCTTAAGTCAAAAGACATTGCCACAGTACTAAGTATAGTTCTATATATAGTATACTTCCACTATATATTCTTACAACATGTAATTTCCAATTACAATAGAAGGACAGTAGTGTTTACCTCGATAAGCCCAAAATTATCCGAGTATAATGTCGCGCCTGAGCAAGGTTTAGCTCCTACTCCGAGTGCTCCAATCCGCTCCAAACAACCCTTAGAAGTTCTATCCAACTTCTACTCCAAAACTTCAACCAACAGTGAAGGTTTCCTTAGGGTTTCGGTTTGAGACTAAAAGGACAAAAGGTAGTATTTCCGGACTCTACGTAAAGAGGTAACTTTGGAATACTACAAGGTATAAGGCTAAGGTATTTTGGGCATTATAACAATACTAGGAGAGTATTTCTATACCACAACAAGCGGTATTATACGAAAGTAACTAGGCTAGGGGGGGGGGGTACCCCACGGCCAAGCCTCACTCTAAGGGGAACCTCTGGCAAGCTCATGAGGGGAGGGCTTGGACGAATTTCAACTCACAAAGGGGGAGAGATTTCAAGACTTGGAAATGATTTTTGGATGAAGAAAGTTCATCAACTAAGGGGGTATTTATAGCAAACCCAAAGGCCAACCAATGGCCAAGATCAAGCCATGTGCAAGGCAAGTGTAAGGCCAAGATCAAGCCAAGTGCACCCACAAAACACTCCACAAAACACTCCACAAAACAAGCCACAAGCAAGGCACAAAGAGGGCGATCGGCCAGGCCAAGCCCTCTCTTTGCCGTCAATGAGGTGACAAGTGTCACCTCCCGTTGGTCCAAAATGTTCCGTCGCTCGGAAAAATCCATAAAAATACTAAATGACATAGCGGAATTTTCCCAACGTAAGCTGTGGAAACGTTTCATCGAAAAACGACTCCTTTCGGCACTTGTGTACAAATTTCGAAACTATGCCTACTTAAGGCTCAAATTGTACACGTACGCCCTCACGTACATACTCTGGAAATACGGGGTATAACACATGGACTCCGGAGCCACTTCTCACCTCACCCGGTCTGCAGGTAATATTCCCAAACTGTTTGGTTTAAAGCATCCTCAATTTTTGTGATTGGTAGTGGCACGCATTTCAAGATGCAGTGTTATACCGTAGTTCGACCTACGTATGAGCGTCTAAAGCATGTAAGACTTAAAATTTTCAAAGGATAGGTTGACGGATTGTTCCGGACGGGTTTTAGTCAACTTTGAGGCGGGTTATGACCCAGTATATTGAGAGTTCCTAAGTGTTTCAAAGTCCTAGGGCGTAGTTCGTGGAGTCTAGATTCCAACGCAACCAACCGTTCGTCGATAGGACGTCGGAGTAGAAAGTTATGAGAATTACAAGTTCAGTGCGCAGTCGGACAGAAATGTATTTCGGACAAAGGCGAGGCGCGGCGCGGATGCGAGAACGCGGCGCCTAAATCTTGAGGAGTCGCTGAAGTTGCAGCCGCGGCGCAACAGGCGCGGCGCGGAAGTTCAGAGAGTCCAGAGGTTTCAGCCGCTGATGCCGCGTCGAGCACATGGCGGACTCCTGGCGGAAAAACTTAGGAAAATCTGATTTTCTCTTTTAAAAAGGCCATGGGAGGGTGACAAGTGTCCCCCCCATCTGATTTTTCTTGCATGCCTTATATTGACCAAGTCTTGAAGACTTGGTCATCTTTTAAACCTTTCTCTCTCTCTAAATTAGCTCTCACTTCTTTCTACAATTCCAAAGGGAATTCAAAGCCTAAGAAAAATCTGAAAAGTTAAGAACAAGAAGGAAGCTTGTGGCTAGCTTGTTGGTGTTGTTGTGGTGGTGTTCTTGGCAAGGAAGCTAGCAAAATATTTGGAATAAGTTTGGCTAAAACTTTAAGGTAACATTTCTTTCTTTAGAATTAGTTTCTAGTGTTGCATGTTAAGAAGAAAGAACTTGTGGTAGTAAATAATGCTCTTAGAGTCATTGCATGCAAGAAATGTGGTTTGGATATGAAAGAATTGGTTAAGAAGATATTATGAGCATGTTGTAGCCTAAAAACTACCTTAGAATTGTTAAGAGAATTGTTGTACCTTATGGGGCAGAATTTTACACACCTAAGTTTAGGTGTGTAATCCCCTTTGAAATGTTGGATTGTTGAGCCTTAAATGTGGCGTTTGGATGATAAATTCGGCCTTGAGAAAGGTGGCAAAGTGAGTAGAAACAAAGGAAATGCTGCCCAATTTTCCATAGAATTTAGTGACTTTGAACTTGGATTATTCTACCTTGAAATTAGAGGTTAATAAACGTATCATGATTATTATAGGTTGAAATATTGCTTGCGGTAGTTGAGCTTAGCAAGTGGATTGACCAAAGAGGTATATGAAGCTTTCCTATCTCTTGAGCATGAATAGATGAAACTATGTAGTACGGTAGACGTACAAGATTTGGTATTCTTAATTGTTTTAAGTATATAATGACTTGTTTCGTTTTAAGAATGTATAAGTCCCTTGGTTAGGGGAAAAGTATGATTTTACTAAAGTGTAGAGTTAATATAACAACTTTATGGGAAGTTGGTTTATTAGCTTCATAAAAGGTTAATGAGAAGAGATTTACTCTAAGTAAGATAAGTATATGAAGAGGCAAATTGATTTTAAGGCATCAATTGCCTAAAGGTTTTTATGTATAAAGAAAAGTCGCTTTTAAAAGAGTTGAAGTATGTAGTACTTGGGTTAAATTCCCGGTTTCCTTTTTTTTAAAGATATGATTAAGTGCCTTAAGTAAACTAAAATGAGAGGGTATATGAACAAGACTAATAAGAAGTTATAAGTTTTCTTAACTTATTTATGATTATGATATGATGACAGTTTGAGCTAGGGTAAGAGTATATCTGAGGGGCAAGCCCCAAGATCGTTATACCACCTTCTCCAGGGTAAGAGTATGTCTGAGGGGCAAGCCCCAAGATCGTCATACCACCTTGATTGTAAGAGTGTATCGAGGCAAGCCCAAGATCGTTATACCATCCGCCGGGGTAAGAGTATATCGAGGGTAAGTCCCCAGATCGTTATACCACTGTTAGTGGATTTGCTACCCACGATGCGAGGAATACATAATGCGTGTCCTTATGGGCTTATGAGTGTGAAATAGTCCCATGCGGGCTGGTACAGCCTATGCGAGGAATACCTCTTGCGGGTCCACCGGACGTATGCGGGTGAAATAGTCCCGAGTAGGGGTCTTATTGATCTTAGGCGAGGTACCTGTTTTGATCCCGAGGCCCTATTTTATGCGATATTATATATACTTGTCACTCTCATTGTTAGTAAGGCCGATAAAAGGTATTTTGATTGTCTTCCATGACTCCAACTTACTTTTAGACTTATGATATCATTATTACAGGTATTTTCCGACTTTACATACTTGGTACATATTGTAATCGACCCTTCTCCGAGGGTGCGTTTGCGCGGTGGGTAAGCGATTGTGGATCCTCGTTCTTAGGATCACCGTTCGGTGTCGAAGCTCCATTCCTCGGAAGCTTGTTTATTAGTACGGATATTCCACGATCTATAGGTATTTTGTACATTCAGGTATGGCGGGGCCTGTCCATACGATTATTATCTTTAGATATGTAGTCACATATGTGTTTTGGGCTATAAGAATAAGTTGTACTACTATACTTTTGTTTAAGTATGTTTATGGAAAACGACCTTATCGGTGGCGAGAGATGTTACCACTTTTATAAGTTATGTGTTATGTATGTTCATTTGCTATTCTCCGATGTATACGGCAGGTACCGGTAGGGTACTAGTCGCGGCCGGGTCGGTCGTGAAAAAGTGGTATCGAGCGATTAGTCCTCGGAAAGTGTCCACAGGCCAGGTCTAGTAGAGTCTTGATTATCGGTGTGTCGTGCACCACATCTATAATCGAGATGCAGGATATTTAGGATTGGTTTCCATTCTTTCACTCTAAGATCGTGCAATAAGTGAGTTATAGGTTGAACCTCCCGACGTTTTCCTTTATGTATCGATTATGCCTCCACGCAAGGCAACCGCGCCCGAAGGGCAAGGAAGGCGAGAGTCTTCTAGTGGGACGCGGAGAGTCACGAGGCACTGAGCGATCCTTACGAGATGATGTTTAGAGCGGCGAATTCCACGTCGTCGCCTCGGTGATTTTGAGGCGGCGGAGCGGCTCACGAGGCTGCGATACGGAGCCTCCATCCACGGTCGGAGTACGAAGATTACGGGAACAGATCGATTCTTGACCGCATAGTGGCGAGCGGCAAGCCGAGAAGCGGCGACCAACCCTGAGCCGGCTTTCTGGATTCGTGATTTCCTGGTTTGTCAACCACCCGAGTTCTATGGTTCGAGATTTGAGGAGGATCCGCAGGAGTTTGTCCGGCGATTCTGACGGACCATGCAGTGCTTAGGCATCGGAGTGATGTCATTATACTAGCTTCCACTGGGTTCTGCGATATTGCGTTGAACTGGTTTGAGTCATGGGTGTTATCGAGGGGTGATGATGCTCTTCCAGCTGTTTGGGAGGAGTTCTGTCACGACCCAACCCCGGGGCCACGACTAGTACCCTACCGGGGTACCCTGTCAGGTATATGTCAGAGAATAGCAGCGGAACATACACAACACATACGCATAAAAAGTAACATCACCGCCACTAGGTAAAGTCGCTTTCATAAAACATACTTAACAAAAGTATAATAGTACAACTGGTTCTTATAGCCCCAAAACACATAGGTGGCCAGACCTTAAAGATAACAAGCGTGGCGGGACAAGGCCCGCCATACCCCGAATATACAAAGTACCTATAGCATCGTGAAATATCCATACGATAAATAAGCTTCCGAGGAATGGAGCTTCGACAGGAATAGTGATCCTAAGAACGAGGATCCTCAATCGCTTACCTGCGGCATGACGCGGCCCAGGAAGGGGGTCGTTACACAATATGTACCAAGTATGTAAAGTGGAAAAATGTAATATGATATCATAAGTCTAAAAGCAAGTGAGTCATGGAAGACAATAAAATACCTTTTCGTGCCTTACTAACAATGAGAGTGACAAGTATATATACATATATAATCTGCATAAAATAGGAGGCTCGTGATCAAAGCAGGTACCTCGCGTAGTATCAAAAGAAACCATCCTACTCACGGGACTATTTCACCCGCACGGGTCCCGTGGACCGCATGAGGTACTCCTCGCGTCATTGTACTGCCGGTATGGGACTATTTCACCCGCATAAGCCCATAAGGACTCGCGTGAGGTATTCCTCGCATCATGGGTAGCAAATCCACGGAGCAGTGGTATAACGATCTTGGGGACTTTCCTCGGATATACTCTTACCACAAGCAGATGGTATAACGATCTTGGGCTGCACTCGGATATACTCTTACACCGGAGCAGATGGTATAACGATCTTGGGCTTGCCCGCCGGATATACTCTTATCTTGGTGCAGATGGTATAACGATCTTGGATCCGCCTCGGATATACTCTTACATGAAGCGGATGGTATGGCGATCTTGGGGTGGCCTCCGGACATCTCTCTTACTTGAAGGAGGTGGTATGACGATCTTGGGGCTTGCCCGCCATATACTCTTACCCTATCTCAAACTGTCATCATATCATAAATAAGTTAAGCAAACTTATAACTTCTTTTAGTCTTGTTCATATACTCTCTCATTTTAGTTTATTTAAGGCACTTCATCATATCTTTAAATAAAAGCAAGCCGAATTTAACCAAGTACTACATACCTCATCTCTTTCAAAAGTGACTCTTCTTTATACATAAAAGCCTTTGGGCAATTGATGACTTTAAATCAAATTGCCTCTTCATGTAATTATCTTACTTAGAGTAAATCCTTCTCATTAACCTTTTATGAAGCTAATAAACCAACTTCCCATAAAGTTGTTATATTAACTCTATACTTTAGTAAAATCATACTTTTCCTTAACCAAGAGACTTATACATTCTTAAAACGAAACAAGTCATTTTATACTCAAAACAAGTAAGAATACTAAATCGTACGCGTCTACCGTACTACATAGTTTTATCTATTCATGCTCAAGAGATAGAAAAACTTCACATACCTCTTTGGTCAATCCACTTGCCAAGTCCAAACTACCGCAAGTAATATTTCAACCTATAATAGTCATGATACGTTTATTAACCTCTAATCTTAATGTAGAACAATCCAAGTTCAAAGTCACTAAATTCTAAGGAAAATTGGGCAGCATTTCCTTTGTTCCTACTCACTTTGCCACCTTTCTCAAGGCCGAATTTATCATCAAAAACACCACCTTTAAGGCTCACTCAATCCAACAATTCAAAGGGGATTTCACACCCAAAATTCTGCCCCATAGGTTTACAACAATTCACTTAACAATTCTAAGGTGGTTTTTAGGCTACAACATGCTCATAATTTCTTCTTAACCCATTCTTCATATCCAAACCACATTTACTTGCATGCAATGACTCTAAGTGCATTATTTTACTACCACAAGATCTTGCTTTCTAAGCATGCAACACTAGAACTAAGTTTAAAGGAAGAAATGTTACCTTAAAGTTTTAGCCAAAACTTATTCCAAATATTGCTAGCTTCCTTGCCAAGAACACTACCACAACAATGCCAACAAGCTAGCTACAAGCTTCCTTTTCTTGTTCTTAACTTTCAGATTTTTCTAAGGGTTTTTAGAGAGAAGGAGCAATTTGAGAGAGAGAGAGAAGATGAAAGATAGAAAATGTCCAAGTCTTGGTCAATATATTGCATGCAATGTAAAATCAGATGGCGGGGAACACTTGTCACCCACCCATGGTCTCATTTAAAACAAAATCAGATTTTCTAAGTATTTCCGCCCAAAGTTCCCGACTCGGCGTTCGCCACGGCCAAGCGCTGAAACTCCGCAGCCTCTCGAACTTTCGCGCCGCGCCTGCTGTCCCGAGCCGCGGCGCTGCAACTTCAGCGACCCTCGATTTTAGGCGCGCGCCTCGCATCCGGCGCACGCTGTCGCGCTTTAGTCCGAAACGCATTTCTGTCCATTGCGACCGAACTTGTAACTCTCATAACTTTCTACTCCGACGTCCTATCGGCGAACGGTTGGTTGCGTTGGAATCCAGACTCAACGAACTACGCCCTAGGCCTTTAAAACACTTAGGAACTCTCAATGTACCAGGTCATAACCCGCCTCAAAGTTGACTAAAAACCGTCCGGAACGACCCGTCAACCTGTCCTTCGGAAATTTTAAGTCTTACATACTTTCGTACGTTTCCATACGTAGGGTCAGAACTACGGGGTATAACAAGTTCACAGAGGCGTTCCTAGACCATTTCTTACCTCCTGAGATGAGGAGAGCCCGCGTAGATAGGTTCTTGACCTTGAGACAGGACGGGAGGACTATCAGGGAGTACAACCTGGAGTTTGACTCCTTGGCCAGATATGCGCACACCATTGTAGCTGATATGGCAGACATGGTTCATCGATATGTGATGGGGTTAGACCGTCATATGATTACTGCATGCTTGGGGGTGGCTCTTCAGCCAGGGATGGATATTGCGAGGCGCAGCGACGCGCAGGGATTGAGCGAGCAGAGGCAGATCGGCTAGATTTGGGGCCACCAAGAGGCGTGACAGCAGGTCTCAGGCGATTTCGAGGCGGCCTCGGCAGACTAGGTCCACATTCCACTCAGCACAGAGTGCTCCTTCTCAGTTTTCCGGCAGGAGATCTGATCAGCAGGGTTATTCAGGAGCGGTCGTGGCTCTGAGACTTGTGGTTTCGAGGCGGCAGTCGTCACCAATCGAGACCACCCACATCCCGGTGTGTTCGATGTGGTAGGTCTCATCCGGGAGAGTGCCGTATGGGTTCGGGAGCGTGTTACTCTTGTGGCCAGCAGGGCCATCTGAAGAAGGATTGTCCGTCCTTAGGCGGCGGGAGCGTTACGGTTCAGCCGACGGTCATTCTTGGATCTTCGTCTTCGATGGTTAGACGCCGAGGCGTGGTACTTATGGGCGATGAAGCGCGGCAGGTCGTGGTAGGGGTTCGGCTCTAGCGGTCCTCGAACCGCATATATGCTATGTCCGACAGACCGGGACGAGGCGTCACGGATGTCGCCACAGTACATTATTGGTTTCTTTGTGATGTATATGCTTTGATAGATCCAGTTCTACCTTGTCCTACATATCTCCTCATATTGCGGTAGAATAGGGATAGAGCCCGAGTCCATAAGACCTTTTGAGGTGGCTACGCGATGAGTGATTCGATTGTAGGCGAGCAGTGTATAAGGCTTGCCTGTGACTATAGATAGTCGTCGGACTCTAGCCGACTTGATAGAGTTGGTTATGACGGACTTTGATGTGATTATGAGTATGGATTGGCTAGCATCTTGCTATGCCAATGTGGTATGAGAAAGATTAGTTCGGTTCGGTTTCGTGGCCTGATCGAGTGGAAGGGAATCTTGCGTCGGCAGGGGTAAGTTTATTTCTTACATCAATGCTAGGAAGATTGTGCGGAAAGGGTATATCTACCATATGGTTCGGGTATTCGACATCGAGGTCGAGATCTGGGACCTTGATCGATCTTGGTCGTTAGAGAGTTTCCAGACGTATTCCCAGATGAGCTTCCGGGTATCCCTCCTGAGAGGGAGATTGAGTTTTGCATTGATTTGGCGCCAGATACTCGACCGATATCTATTCCGCCATACAGGATGGCACCTGCCGAGTTGAAGGAATTGAAAGACCAGTTGAAGGATTTGCTGGAGAAAGGCTTTATCAGGCCAAGTGTTTCTCCCTGGGGAGCGCCAGTGTTATTTGTAAAGAAGAAGGATGGGACGCTGCGCATGTGTATTGATTACAGGCAGTTGAACAAGGTAACTATCAAGAACATATATCCCCTCCCCAGGATTGACGATTTGTTTGACCAGTTGCAGGGTGCAAGGTATTTTTCCAAGATAGACCTGCAGTCTGGTTACCATCAGGTACGAGTTAGAGAAGCGGATATCCCGAAGACTGCATTCAGGACCAGGTATGGACACTATGAGTTCAGGGTGATGTCTTTCGGTTTGACCAACGCCCCAGCAGTATTCATGGATTTGATGAATAGGGTGTTCAGGCCATTCTTGGATATGCTCGTTATAGTTTTCATTGATGATATCTTGGTGTATTCGCGCACGAGCGAGAGCATCTGATCGTTTGAGGACGGTATTGGGAGTCCTCCGAGACCGGCAGTTGTATGCCAAATTCTCGAAATGCGAGTTCTGGTTAGCTTCAGTGGCTTTCTTAGGGCATGTTATCGGGGCCGATGGTATTCGGGTTGATACAACTAAGATTGAGGCAGTCAAGACTTGGCGGACCAGCTACACCAGCAGTGCGCGGCTTTGGGCCTTGCAGTTATTATCGGAGGTTTGTAGAAAAGTTTGCTTCTATTTCAAGACATTTGACTAAGTCGACTCGAAGGCACCTATGTTCGGTGGGCGGATACTTGTGAGAAAGTTTCCGATTGCTAAAGGAGAAGTTGACGACCGCCCAGATTCTTACTCTTCCGGAGGATTAGATGGATATGTGGTTTATTGTGGCCAGCGTCAGTGTCGGTCTTGGAGTGCGTCTTTGATGCGGCGACAAGGTTATAGCTTATGATCTCGGCGGCTTAGGAATCATGAGAAGAACTATCCACACATGACTTGGAGTTAGCGTGATGATTCATGCCTTGAAGATGCGGAGACATTATTTATATAGAGTTCATGTGGACATTTATACGAACCACAAGAGTCTCGGTATATCTTGACGGAGGAGTGAACTTGCGGCGAAGGCGGTGGTTGGAGCTACTTAAGGATTACGATGTTGATATTCTATACCACCCAGGGTAGTCTGTCTGATGTACAGCCAGAGAAGAGGAGTATGGTCCGAGAGTTGCATCAGCTAGCGAGCCTTGGGGTTCGTTTGGTTGATTCTGATAGTGATGGAATTCGGGTTCGAGAGGTTGCCGAGTCTTCTATCGTCGAGGAGGTGAAGAGGCGACAGTATGAGGATCCGATTTTGGTACGGTACCGAGATGCCGCTGTTCAGAAAGAGAGGAGTCTATTTGAGGTAGCGCCTGATGGGGTGCTAAGGTTTGAGGGCCGGTTGTGTGTTCCCGATGTGACATGACTTCGTTAGCAGATTCTGGGGGAGGCATACAATGCTCGTTATTCCATTCATCCGGGGTCGACTAAGATGTATCATGACCTCAGATGCGTGTATTGGTGGGATGGCCTAAAGAGGGACGTTGCGGAGTTCGTGGCACGATGCGAATTGTCGGTGAGTTAAGATTGAGCACCAGAAGCCCGGTGGGCTGTTGCAGGCTATTGACATTCCGACTTGGAAGTGGGAGGTGGTAAATATGGATTTTATTACAGGATTACCTTCCACTCAGAGGAAGCATGATTCCATTTGGGTTATCGTCGACAGGCTGACGAAATCAGCCCATTTTCTTCCAGTCAGGACGACCTTTTCGGCCGAGGATTACGCGAGACTGTATATCAGGGAGATTGTGAGACTGCACGGTGTGCCTGTATCGATTATTTCGCATGAGGAGCCCAGTTTACGGCTAACTTCTGGAGGTCTTTCCAGAAGGGATTAGGGACACGGGTGAGTCTCAGTACGGCGTTTCATCCTCAGACCGACGGACAGGCCGAGCGCACTATCCAGACACTTGAGGATATGCTGCGGGCTTGTGTTATTGATTTCAGGGGTAGCTGGGAGGATCATTTGCCTCTTGTGGAGTTTGCTTATAACAACAGCTACCATTCTAGTATCCAGATGGCGCCTTATGAGGCCTTATACGGGAGGAAGTGCAGGTCACCGATAGGCTGGTTCGAGGTGGGAGAAGTTCAGTTAGTCGGGCCAGACCTGGTTCAGCAGGCAGTGGATAAGGTGAAGCTTATCCAGGAGCGGTTGTTGGCAGCCCAGAGTCGGCAGAAGTCGTATGCAGATCATCGGCGCCGACACTTGGAATTTGAGATAGATGATTGGGTTTTCCTAAAGGTATCGCCCATGAAGGGCGTGATGAGGTTTGGGAAGAAAGGGAAACTTAGCCCAAGGTACATTGGGCCGTATCAGATTGTCCGTAGGGTAGGCAAGGTTGCCTATGAGTTAGATCTTCCGTCCGATCTGGAGGCGGTGCATCCAGTTTTTCATGTGTCTATGTTGCGGAAATGTATTGGAGATCCATCTAGAGTGCACCCGATTCATGATGTCCAGGTGACAGAGGAGTTATCGTATGAGGAGAGTCCCATAGCGATACTCGATCGTCAGGTTAGGCGACTTCGGACGAAAGACGTGGCTTCCGTCAAGGTCCTATGGCGGAACGAGAACAATGAGGAAATGACATGGGAAGCAGAGGACGACATGATGAAGAAGTATCCTCACTTATTCCCTATACCTCCAGGTAACCTACTTTCTTGCTTGTTAGTTTTGATTTAGCAATTACGCTTAAGTATGTTGTGGCTCGTGGAGCTTCTTTATTTGCAAAAGAATAGTTAAGAGGGTCTATGTCGATATTGTGATTTGAGTAAGCCTAGAAGGAACATTCGGGACGAATGTTTCTAAGGGGGGGAGAATATTATACCCCGTAGTTCTGACCCTACGTATGAGAGCGTACGAAAGCATGTAAGACTTAAAATTTTCAAAGGATAGGTTGACGGATTATTCTGGACGGGTTTTAGTCAACTTTGAGGCGGGTTATGACCCGGTATATTGAGAGTTCCTAAGTGTTTCAAAGGCCTAGGGCGTAGTTCGTGGAGTCTAGATTCCAACGCAACCGCGTTAAATCGATAGGGCGTCGGAGTAGAAAGTTATGAGAATTACAAGTTCGGTCAAATGATCGGAAATGTATTTCGGACAAAGCGCGCAGGCGCGGCGCGGATGCGAGGGCGGCGCCTAAAGCAATCTTGAGTCGCTGAAGTTGCAGCGCCGCTGACAGCGGTCGGCGCGGAAGTTCCGAAGTCCGCAGAGGTTTTTGTGGCGCCGCGCTGGTCGCGGCATGGCGGACTCGCGGGAAAAACTTAGGAAAATCTGATTTTCTCTTTTAAAAAGGCCATGGGAGGGTGACAAGTGTCCCCCCCATCTGATTTTTCTTGCATGCCTTATATTGACCAAGTCTTGAAGACTTGGTCATCTTTCAAACCTCCTCTCTCTAAATTAGCTCTCACTTCTCTCTACAATTCCAAAGGGAATTCAAAGCCTAAGAAAAATCTGAAAAGTTAAGAACAAGAAGGAAGCTTGTGGCTAGCTTGTTGGTGTTGTTGTGGTGGTGTTCTTGGCAAGGAAGCTAGCAAAATATTTGGAATAAGTTTGGCTAAAACTTTAAGGTAACATTTCTTCCTTTAGAATTAGTTTCTAGTGTTGCATGTTAAGGAGAAAGAACTTGTGGTAGTAAATAATGCTCTTAGAGTCATTGCATGCAAGAAATGTGGTTTGGATATTAAAGAATTGGTTAAGAAGATATTATGAGCATGTTGTAGCCTAAAAACTACCTTAGAATTGTTAAGAGAATTGTTGTACCTTATGGGGCAGAATTTTACACACCCAAGTTTAGGTGTGTAATCCCCTTTGAAATGTTGGATTGTTGAGCCTTAAATGTGGCGTTTGGATGATAAATTCGGCCTTGAGAAAGGTGGCAAAGTGAGTAGAAACAAAGGAAATCTCGCCAATTTTCCATAGAATTTAGTGACTTTGAACTTGGATTATTCTACCTTGAAATTAGAGGTTAATAAACGTATCATGATTATTATAGGTTGAAATATTACTTGCGGTAGTTGAGCTTAGCAAGTGGATTGACCAAAGAGGTATGTGAAACTTTCCTATCTCTTGAGCATGAATAGATGAAACTATGTAGTACGGTAGACGTACAAGATTTGATATTCTTACTTGTTTTAAGTATATAATGACTTGTTTCGTTTTAAGAATGTATAAGTCCCTTGGTTAGGGGAAAAGTATGATTTTACTAAAGTGTAGAGTTAATATAACAACTTTATGGGAAGTTGGTTTATTAGCTTCATAAAAGGTTAATGAGAAAAGATTTACTCTAAGTAAGATAAGTATATGAAGAGGCAAATTGATTTTAAGGCATCAATTGCCCAAAGGTTTTTATGTATAAAGAAGAGTCGCTTTTAAAAGAGTTGAAGTATGTAGTACTTGGGTTAAATTCCCGGTTTCCTTTTTTTTAAAGATATGATTAAGTGCCTTGAGTAAACTAAAATGAGAGGGTATATGAACAAGACTAATAAGAAGTTATAAGTTTTCTTAACTTATTTATGATTATGATATGATGACAGTTTGAGCTAGGGTAAGAGTATATCTGAGGCAAGCCCCAGATCGTTATACCACCTTCTCGGGGTAAGAGTATGTCCGAGGGCAAGTCCCAAGATCGTCATACCACCTTCTCGCAAGGTAGAGTATATCCGAGGCAAGCCCCAAGATCGTTATACCATCCGCCTGGGGTAGAGTATATCGATGGGTAAGTCCCCAGATCGTTATACCAATGTTAGTGGATTTGCTACCCACGATGCGAGGAATACCTCATGCGAGTCCTTATGGGCTTATGCGGGTGAAATAGTCCCGTGCGGTAGTGCACTATGTGAGGAATACCTCATGCGGGTCCACAGGACCTATGCGAGTGAAATAGTCCCAGGATTAGGGGTGCTTATTGATACTACGGGCGAGGTACCCTGTTTTGATCCTGAGGCCCCTATTTTATGCAGTATTATATATATTTGTCACTCTCATTGTTAGTAAGACACAGTAAAAGGTATTTTGATTGTCTTCCATGACTCCAGCTTACTTTTAAACTTATGATATCATTATTACAGTATTTTCCAGCTTTACATACTTGGTACATATTGTGTACTGGCCCCCTTCCTCGGGGGCTGCGTTCATGCCGTAGGTAAGGGTAAGCAGATTGTGGATCCTCATTCTTAGGATCACTGTTCCGGTGTCAGAAGCTTCATTCCTCCGGAAGCTTGTTTATTGGTACATATATTCCCTGATGCTATAGGTATTTTGTACATTCAGGGGTATGGCGGGGCCCTGTCCCGCCACAGTTGTTATCTTTAGAGGTCTGTGGTCACATATGTGTTTTGGGCTATAAGAACAAGTTGTACTACTATACTTTTGTTTAAGTATGTTTATGGAAGGCAGCCTTATCGGCTGGCCAGAGATGTTTACCCTTTTTATAAGTTATGTGTTATGTATGTTCATTCTTATTCTCGATGTATACGGCGAGTACCGGTAGGGTACTAGTCGCGGCCTCGGGGTCGGGTCGTGACAACAGGGTTATGATACATCCTACACACCACTTCCTAATCCATTCCCCATTTAAAATACCCTATATGCCCCACATATGATTAAGAATCTAATCTATATCCGTAAATTTAATCGTAATAACGCTGTCTCTGTTGATTTTGACCCTTTTGGTTTCATTATGAAGGATCTTCATACGGGGACACCTCTTACGAGATGCAATAGCACGAGGGATCTCTATCCATTCACTCTCACCCCCGCTGCCAGATCTAGCTCTCCTGTCTCTCAAGCGACCATTTCTTCTTCAACATGACATAATAGGTTTGATCATCCAGGAACCCCAGTTTTTAATTTTCTTAGAGGCAATAATTTCATTACTTGTAATGGGAAGTTTGCCCAAAACTGTGTTTCTTGTTCTTTAGGCAAACATACTCGTCTTCCGTTTAAATCATCTACTAGTGTTACTTTTGCACCCTTTGATATTATACATACCGATTTATGGACATCACTTGTTGCTAGTTCTCTCGGTCATAAATACTATCTTATCCTACTAGATGATTTTTCTCACTTTATTTGGTTGTATCCTCTCAAATTTAAATCGGAAGTGTTTGCCAAATTTCTTGAGTTTCGAACATTTATTCAAACACAATTTGAAAAATGTATAAAATCTTTTCAGTGCGACAATGGTCGTGAATTCAACAACTCTATGTTTCACTGTTTTTGTACTAATAATGGCATGGTTTTTCGCTTCTCCTGCCCCACACCTCCCCTCAAAACGGTAAAGCTGAAAGAATCATCCGCACCATTAACAATATGATTAACACTCTATTGATTCATGTCTCCCTACCTCCGTCCTTCTGGGTCTATGCTGCTAAAATGTCAGAATACGTTCTCGATATTCTCCCAACTAGCACCCTTCACAATATGACCCCTACCGAAATCCTATATCATAGAGTCCCATCTTTTGAGCATCTTCGGATATTCGGTTGTCTATGCTATACAAACCTTGCCTCTACTGTCCCTCACAAACTAGCTCCTCGGTCCACTCCATGTGTCTACCTAGGCTTTCCGCCAAACCATAGGTGCTATCTATGTTATGACTTGTCCACTCGTTAGATCCATATGTCTCATCACGTCACATTCGACGAAACCACATTTTTATTTTTGAATCTTAAAAAGTCCCAAAAACCGGATTACTCTCTTGACGAGTCTGCGAGTAGAATCCTGATTCACCGTCATCAGCGCCGCGATGCCAAAACTTCAGAGAGGTATGTCAGTCCTCCAGCGCCGCGGCCCTTGATCACGGCGCCGCGACGCTGCCGACGGTAGCACCTCTTTCTCCATATCTAACTAATCCCCAGCCTTGGAGCCTCTCACTGTCTCCACTCACCCAATGAAAACTCGTGCCAAGCATGACATCTTCAAACCCAAAGTCCAATTTAACTTGTCTGTCCAAACCATTTCTCCAATTCCCAAGAACCCTATATTGTCCAAACAATACCCTAATTGGAATGCGGTTATGTCTGAGGAATTCAATGTTTTAACTAAACAGCACACATGAGATCTAGTACCTAGACCTGAGGGGGTGAATGTGATTTGTTGTCTATGGCTATTTCGTCACAAATTCAGAGACAATGGAGATCTTGAGAGGTATAAGGCACGACTTGTGGCCAATGACACAAATCAGCTGGAGGGCATTGATTGTGGTGAGACCTTCAGCCCGGTTGTCAAACCGGCTACCATTCGCACAGTTTTAAGCATTGCCATGGGCAAACACTGGCCGATCCATCAGCTTGATGTGAATAATGCATTCTTACATGGGGATCTGAGAGAGACAGTCTACATGCATCAGCCGCCAGAGTTCACCCATCCAACAGTTCCTCACTATGTGTGTCGTCTGCGTAAGTCACTTTATGGCCTGAAACAGGCCCCCCGTGCGTGGTATGATCGCTTTGCCAGGTATATCTTGCAGATTGGGTTTGTATGCAGCAAGAGTGATACATCACTCTTCACTTTTCATCGAGGTAGTAACACTGCTTACTTATTACTTTACGTGGATGATATTGTTCTTACTGCCTCCTCCGACGGGTTGAAAAATGAGATTATTGCCTTGCTTAAGTTCGAATTTGCAATGACTGATTTGGGGAAACTGAGTTATTTTTTGGGGATATCAGTGACCAGGTCTGCCAACCACATGTTCTTGTGTCAGCGTAAGTATGTAGAGGAGATCGTGTACAGGGCTAAGATGGCGAATTGCAAAGTTTCACCTACTCCAGTTGATTCAAAATCTAAGTTCAATGCTATGGATGGTGCTCCAGTCTCCGACCCTACTCTGTATAGGAGTCTTGCAGGTGCACTTCAGTATCTCACATTTACAAGGCCAAACATTGCTTATGCTCATTGTTCTTAAGCGTTTCATCCAATACATTAATGGCACACTTGATTATGGTTTGCACCTATACCCCTCTGCACCAAACAGGTTGCTCTCTTATACGAATGCAGATTGGGTAGGGTGTCCGGACACGCGACGCTCCACCTCCAACTTTTGTGTATTTTTAGGGGATAATATGGTTTCTTGGTACGCGAGTGACAGCTACCCTATCTCGTTCGATCTTGAGGCGAATGTGAGGCGTTGCAAATGTGGTAGCTGAGATTTGTTGGCTCAGAAATTTACTGTTAGAACTTCAGTATCCTTTGCGTCAGGCATCTATTGTGTACTTTGATAACATCTATGTCATCTACTTTCTCATAATCCGGTTCAGCATCAGCGAACCAAACATATTGAGATAGATCTACACTTCGTTCGTGAGAAAGTTGCGCTAGGCCATGTCAGAGTGTTACATGTTCCATCATCCTATCAGTATGCAGACATATTTACCGAAAGACTTTCCAGACAATTATTTCTTGACTTCAGATCCAGTCTCAGTGTTCAGCCTCCTCCCGCTCCGACTGAGGGGGTGTGTAAACGTGTATATAGTCATTATGTCATCCCTACCCCATAATTAGAATATTTTCATATATTGTGTAAATATAATTATGGTAAGACTAAGATTCCTCTTCTGTATAGGCTTAGGATTCCTACTGTATAAGGAATGAATATTGTACTTTATATATACTTTAATATTAATAAAAAACTCACCAAAAAAAATTAATATCATCTTACACTAACATTGAAATCCTACTAATTGTATGGATTGGAGCCTATTTCAATCCTTATTAGGTGCAGGGAGGTCCTCTCTTGTATCTGTAATTTTTGCTATCTATAAAAGAACATCCACTCTTAATAGAGTTGGCTCATTAACTAAAAAAGAAAAAGTGTGTGTGATGACCAGGATAACCTGAATTCAGAAGCTGGGATAATGTACATTTTCAAATTAAAGAGCCTGCTATACGGATTAGACTTAGTAGGCGTTTGCATCCGATTTCATCTCATAATTTCTAATCAATATTTGTTTATGTATTTTACACAAAATTTCAACTTCAACTTTATATCATGATTTCAAATCCCAAATTGTCTAAAAAGGCATGATTTGGGATTTCAAATCATGGTTTCAAAATTTTTAAATGTAAAACTTGACTCATAAGTTTATATTTTGTAAAAAAAGTGTTGAAAATTTACTAATGTGGAATTAAGTTTAACCCATTATTTATGACTCTAATAATTGGAATCCCGCACGTCGGAAACGTCGTTTCCACACACGTGCACATGTAGTGTCAAGTATTGTAAATTTCATTAGTGAAAGAGATATTGGTACGTAAGTGAAACTTTTGAGACATAGAATGATGGACGGTTATTGGTCAAATAACACGTGTTCTACGTTGGTATATGAAGGAAGAAATGTACGATGTATAAAAGATGAAACGAGTCGGAAATCGCCGCGGAGTCGTGAAGGGCCGCGGCGCCTCCAGCCAGCGTCGCAGCGCCTCCAGCCAGTAAGTTTCTGGAGCTGAGGTGCGCGGCGCTTCAGAGGCAGAATGCTTCGACGGGAGCTGAAAAGTTTCTGACTTTTGGGCTAGTTTTGGAGCATTAATCCTCCATTACTTGACACTTGAATTCAACCATTATTTGGCTGAATTGTAACCTCTAATTAAGTGTCATTACATGACCTTGATTGTCATTAGTTGGCTATATGAGAAGACATCCTACACACACTATAAATTAAGGTCTTTGACTCAATTCAAAACACACTCCATACTTGTATGATTTCAGATTTTCTGAAAACTCTTCATCTATAGCATATTTTCATACACTCAAAATGTTCTTTTTGAGAAACACTTGAGTTTCCTTTACTCATTTGTTAGTTGTTGTTTTGTCTTGGAAGCTAGTTGTTCATTACTGTAAAAGAATATATATGGGGCAATAATGTCTTAAAGACCAGGTGAACATCACTGAACTCAACAGCACAACTATAACACCACCAGATTAGTGTCTCTTGGTTGCAGGCTATCAAAATCAAGGAACTTGCTGCAATTGAAACGAAGACTGAAGACGGACTCAAGGATAAAAGATCAAGACCTCATAAACTCTTGTTGTTGTCACAACACTTGTTAGGCTTCAAAGCCTATTGTATTGTAATCATATTGTTTACCCTTTCAAAGCACTAGTAATAGTTGTAAACTATTCTCGTACATTCATTGTGTAACTCACAAAAAAACTCATAAGTTATAGTATATTAACCAACAACCGGCTCAAAGTAACAACATATATCTTCTTGATCATCTAATCGGGAAATGCATGTTTGACGTGAAGAGATTGTTCATATCTATAAAGAAAAATATAACTTAAGAAATCCTTGCATATCCAAATAAAACTTCAAATTCAAATTGCATTTTCGGACAAAATTTCAACTTTAAATCATCATTATTTCATTTCATGATTTCAAATTATGTCCAAACAGTTCCTTTAAATTATTTCAACTTCAACTTGGAGAGATGATGGGTTTGACAATAGCATTAGGACAACTGATTCTTAAATAGTTGTATACTACAATCATTTCGCGAAAAGTGATTATACTTGGAAATTTCAAACTGCAATAACATTTCAACAATGGTTATTTTACGATCACATGTCCAAATAATTCGTCCCCAAGAATTAAAAAGACCTTAATTCAGTTTATATTTTAGATCATAAAATCACGGACCTGAGCCTGAGGTAGTTCTATATATCTACCTCTACCCTTCGTAGTAATAATAAATATAACCCTTATATTAATTCTTAAGCTATTTAACTGGAAAAGACTTTATTTGATCTCTTTTACCCTTAGATAACCGGATACAAATGTTATAGTACGATAGCCATTGAAATAGGGGACAGCTAAATACACCGTGGTATTTGCTGTCCCCTCCATAAAAAAACTTTAGCAGTCACATCACTAGGCCCCTTTGCCTTTTGAGTTTTGTATTTTTTTTTTCTTTTTTTCATTTTTGTTACTTTAACTATTTTGCACATTTTGTTCTTCCTATTTTTTTTTTTACTTTTTAAAAATAAAAAAAAAAAAAATATATATATACTAACTAATTATTTTTAATTTAATTGTATAAATCTTGAATTTTTATTTGTAAATTTTATTTTTTTTAATTTTTTTTATGCGACAAATTAGAAGCTAGAAATTGTAGCTTCCAGAATTAATTTTAAAGAGGAGAATTGATTTTGGAGAAAAAATTCAAACACTCTAATTTTACCTATTTTTACGAAAGTAGCAACCCAAAATCACTTCCTGCCGACCACTGGCGGGCAAACAATGCTTCGTCAGCCCAAAATTTAGAGGGGCCCAATTTTTTTTTTAGTAAGTACTTTCGGAATGATTTATAAGCAAAAATATGCTAATTTTTTAGAATAAAATATAAGCAAAAGTCATTTATTATGATTAAAATAACCGTATAAATTTTAATTTCTGAATTCGCCTGCGTACAACCCAAAATTTTCATCACTCATTTCTTGTGATGAGACAAGAAAATGAGTGATTCCAAAGAAGGGACACATGTCATCTTTTCTGATGTCATTAACAATTTTGAAACCAATAATTTTCTTGATTATATCCTCATTACACTACCCAACTAAATCTCTCTTCATTTTTTTTTGAGTACTACACTTTATGTAATGAGTTTAATTAATTAATTATTTATTTTTATACTATTAAGTCATTTTGTATATATTAAAGCAGTTAATATATTTTATTTTTAAATTTTCAAATAATATATTTTAAGAAGGCTTATCTATCCATTCAAATAGTGCATCTTGCTATGTCTTGGAACTTGATTGATTTGAGTACTTATCTTTCTTCTCTATTTTGTAAAAAAATATTAAATTCAAAAAAAAAATAGATACTAATTTGACTAACTTATCCTTATTTTATAATCGAAAACAATCGTCTTACCTATCAAGGTAGAGGTAATGTCTGTGTACACTCTATCCTTTATTCTTACACATTAGGGAAAAAAAAAGAGTAATATTTTTTATACAACCATATTGGTTTTTTTAAAACATTAAATTAAAAAATAAAAAAGATAAAAATAACAAAAAAAAATTGCAATAAACTTATTGTATTCAATAAAAAATATAAATTTACATTTCAACGTATAAAAAAAATACAAATATACATCACGAGTCACTAACTAAATTTTTTTTATTAGAGAAAAAATTAAAAATGATGGTAATTCAAATCTTTTTAGTGGAGAAAAATTTAAAAATGACGGTAATTCAAAATTTCAAATTCAACTTTTTTTACTGGAGAAAACTTTGAAAATTGGATTGACACCGTGATCTATCAGTCTTACTAAAAATAAATTTAAAAATTTGCATTTTGATTGCATAATAACGTAGAAAGGAGAAGAAACGCAATAGTGATGAGTCTGCTAACATTGATTAAACTAATAAAACACCAGTGTCCAATATTGTACCTATATGTACATATTAAAATTAAAGAAATAAATAAAAATATTAAAGAAAAGAACAGATCCACACAATCCCAAAACCTTTTCCCTAAAATGGGCAAAAAATGTCCCTTCTTTGGAATCACTCATTTTCTTGTCTCATCACAAGAAATGAGTGATGGAGTTTGACATCAAAACCGGGGGTGTATTTAACATCCCCCTTGAAATAAGGCCAACATAAATTTTATTAACTGCAACACACAGCCTCACGGCTATTATTTATTACAAGAAGACAAAGTTTGCAAGAACAATACAATATTGCCTTTGCACTTATATTTGAGCACATTATTTAATAATTATTCAAATAGATACTTGAAACGTTGAAATTCCTCCTCTATTGAAGGCCAACAAGAATCACTTTTGAATTTAAAGCCAAGAACCTTCCGAGTAATTTGCCAAAATAGTACTCTCACTACTCTCTCAAAATTAATTTTCATTTTACTATTCATTTTGCCACATGAATTTTCAAGTGGATTGTCATGCCACACATGCAATCTTATTTGTCTTTCTTTTATTTTTTAAGTCATAAACACCAACAATTAAATAAATTTTTCTGCCTTCTCAACCCTATTCATATCACCAATCTAAGTCCTCAAATGACGACATAACTACTCTACGGAGTATCAGGTAACTTTTCTTATTTTGTTTTAACATGAGTTAATTCTTTCAATTAAACATTACTGTAATCCAAATGCACACACAAATACACTAATTTGATGCCTTAGATTGAATTGATTTCCAACTTGTTAATGTTGAGTTTGATGTTGTGGCATTTTCCCCAACATATCGTTTTCAGCACTAAGTTAAAATTCAGAAATGTTGGAACAAATGTCACGACATTCAGACCAACATTCTGGAAAAACGGTTTTGCCTTACTTCACGGACTGAAGTCATTCCCGTGGGATTTTTACCTCTTTGGTAAAGTGACTTGGCAAGGTGATTTGGAGCTGATGAAAAATATGAGAAGAACAAGTCAAAGTTGTTGCTAAGCTTGGGGAACAAGTCCAAGAAGTTAGAGGATCTTGCTCCATAATCTTCTCCAACAAATCCTATCGGCTGCCCATCTTTCCCATCTACAACGATCCAATGAGCTTTTGAAGAAATACCTTCTATTATAAATAGAGAGGCTGCTTCAGTGAATCGATATCCAGAAAAAGTTAGAAAAAAATATCAAGAGAGCTCTCTGATATATTCGTCAGAAAACTGGATCACAAGTGTTGCTTGAGCGTGTCGACAATATTCTGTCAAACATTATAATTGGTGCCCAAATTCTAGATTATTCTTTATTGAAGAAATTGTAATGAGATGTTGTCTATGTCTATTTAAGTAGATTTTTCAGGCAGAAGTCATCTGCGACTTCAACTTTTTAATTTCTTTTGTAATATTGTAAAAGAAGGAATTTATTCAATTGTATATAAATATATACAATACTTTCGGTCACTGATCGTCATAGGTTATATTATCAAAATAACCTATGTAAATATTAAACCTTTGTGTTCTTTATTTTTCCGCTGCATTTACTCTTAAAAGTTTATGTTTTTACCGAAGTGTTGCCATTTGTGACAGACGACATTATCGTTGACATTTGCAAACTGTATTGACATTCGATTTTTTTACTTTCAGTTTATTTTTTATTGTTCCTTAGTATAACCCCGGGATCCAACACAACTAAATTCGTCTTATTGGTTTCATGAATATCATTGAACTTTTATTTTTCTGGGTGAAACCAATATCAATTAAAGGTAATGTGATTTTTAGATTTTTATATATGTTTCATTTTATCATGTTTATAGTTTTTAGTTTTTTTGTTGTGAAGAAGGAATTTTTTTATTGCAATTATGAGCATCAGTAATGCTCAATCAAACTCAGTACTACATATCAATCATCTTTCAACTAGTGAAAATGTAACGTCTCGTAATTTTGGGCGATAATTTGAGCACGTAAACGAAGGAAATAGACCGGAGTGTTGGAATTTTTTTGTTATATTTACATATGTTAATAAGGAAATTAGTATACAAGGAACGTGATCCCGAAATAATTTTGGATACTACAAGTGTGACGATGAAAGTTGGAAATAAATTTGAAGTATGCATAAAGAAGTTATGGACTAGTGTTATATTACAAGAATTATGACATCGAGTATACGAATGTCTTATGAGTTATTATGATTTAAATGAAGTGAAATTTAAAATTAATTGGTGTGTAATTGATTAATTATGAGATAGATTAATTCTAGTTGGGGACTAGGTTTAGTGGATACCACGTGTAACAATGCATGTAATTAGTAGGTGCCACGTTTGTTTTTTTGTAAGTATAACTATTCCCTAACAATTGCATTATTGGTATCAAAAAATTGCGATCATTTATTTTTGGTACTTGACCCTTTAAACAAAATGAGCACATACCCTTTACTTTCGTTCCTTCTTCTGACGAAACTTTCTCAGTGATGTGAACTGTTTTCTTTTCCTTTTCATTGATATTTTTTTCTTTTCTCATTCACCATCGGATTTCTCTGAAAGGTTTTAGATTTTTACTTGTAGTTAGTACAACTGATTTTTGAATAACTATATGTAAAATACTGGAAGACTGACGGTGACTTATGCTTGGATTATCTACTTAAGCAGACAACAATTAGTTTTAAACTGATAGCTTTTGTCTAATATTGTTTCGAGGCTACCTTTTAGCAATTAAAGGGGGTTGGTTCCGTTATTATTGAGGTATGTTAAGACAAATTATTTCTTTCTTTTGACATGTTTCATGAAATGAAATATAACCGTGGTATTGTATCATAATTTATTCTACTCCTAGAAGTTGAGAATAATCATGTTATTGATTCCTATGTTGAAAGCATATCTAAATTGTTTTTAAGTCCTTAATGAGGCATATAAAAAAGATGATAATGAGATTTACAGTGTCGTCAAAGGTAATATGTCACCCGTTGAAATTAGAACATGGTATTACCATTCATGCATTTTATTTGCATTGCATTCCTATATTACCCTGGACCACTGGTGCTGCGCACACTATTGTATATTATATATATGTAGGAGATATGAAAAAAAAAAAGACGTTATATATGCACACCACCTGCAGCGGGTACTGATTATCACAAAAGAGCCCTAAGAGGCCACATATCGAGCATGTGTGGTCAAAATGGATGCGTGGCCAAGACGATATGATAATGTTGAAGCATGCGTGGCTTATATGATATAACTGAATGCCTGTGTGGCGGTTATGGATAGAATTTCTGTGTGGACATTAGTACACCACATTTGCATTATACATCGTTCGTATTGAAGCGTGTATGCGTGTGGTGATAAAACTTATGCGTGTGATCGAAATAGCACGATGTCGAGTAGATATTGAAACCCCTGTGGCGTATGCGTGTGACCGATATCAAGTTGTCGTGTGATGATATAACTTTGGCCTTGATAGATCTTTGTCGTGAAAAGGAAGATCGTGTAGCGATATTATACCGCATTTGCATTACATATCTTAGACATATATATTGGGGTCTCAAAGGTATGTACTGTTGGTCAATTGTTTCTGTTTCAATGATTGTTATACTCCTGTTATGATATTATTCATTCCTAACATACTCAGTACATCCTGACTTTCCTTTTGTCGGGGGACGATGCATTTCACGTCCCTTTTGTCGGGGGACGATGCATTTCATGCCCGCAGGTTCAATTAAATAAAGTGATGGTTCACGCTGGTAGGTTTTTGGTTCAGCTGATGTTGGAGCACTCTATTTGTTTCAGAGTTGTAGTCTAGTCTTGGTATGATATTTTGATGTCGTATACTCTTTAGAGGCTTGTAGACAGGTGTCATGTGGATAGTGATTTTGTTTGGCCTTATCGGCCTTGACGTGGTCATGTATATATGTATAAGTCAGTTTTCTGGTCAAAAACTTTCATAATCTTTTTTGGTTTAGTCCGTGCTTATTGTGATTATACTGTGGTGGTGTGATTTGGGGTACCCGGTGGGTGAGATCCGGGCGCCCGTCGCGGCCCTCCGGTTTGGGTCGTGACAAATTTGGTGTCAGAGCATGTCTGTCCTAGGGAGTCTACAAGACGTGTCTAGTAGAGTATTGTGTATGAGTATATTGTGTACCACACTTATACGAAGGAGGCTGTCTGACATTTAGGGATGGTTTTCATTCTTTCATCTCGTAAATCGTGCAGTAGAGCCGAGTTCTAAGAATTCGAGTTTAACTCGTTCCTTATGCGGTTTTAGTAATGGAGTTTACGAAAAATGACTTCGGTTAGTTGATACTTGTAGTCATAAGGAGCGATTTATATCCTGACGTTTGGTACGCCAGAATGGGCAGTATTATTGTTAAAATTCAAGATTATGAGAAGTTGTCTCATTCATACGTGGAATACGGAAAAGGTAATGCGAGCCGGGAAGGCAAAATGTTTATTTTGAGATATCACGATAATCAGGTGGTGCCAGTAAGAACGTTTAATTGTAGAAAATGGTCCACATAAAAGCCAACATGATCTGGTTCTGAAGAAGTTAGGGTGCCATGTTTGTCCATTACTTCTCTAAATGATGGTGCTAATTTGAAAACAGGAAAGAGGAAACGGTACAGTGCTAATTTGGAAATAGGAAAGAGGAAACGGTACAATTGATAACGAGGATTCACAATTTACGACGGAGTTTGGATATGTGCCGGATAATGTGACTTAAATTTTATTTCTTTATCGGTATGATATAACTAATTATGAATTTATTAGTAATTTATTAATCTTCTTAATTTTTTATTTTAATTATGAAAATCAATTGAAGTTTTAAAATTAACAAGTATATTAGTTTCGTTTATAACATAAAAAATACAGAAAAATAATTATTTGCATATTTTTGTTTATAACAGCTAAATGACATCTAAGTATTAAATGTCAATATACATATATAACAACACCTCACTATATCAATTATGAGAGACAAACGCTCTCATTATAGTGAGATTTGACTATAGTAGCATTTTGTGCAAATCATATTAGAAATATTGTTATAATTATATATAAATGCGAGAAAACATATTGATTCTCTCAGATAATCTATTTCCCTATATTTGTTCACTTTAGGAAGCTAATTTTTCATTCTAAGTAATTAGTTATACAGGGGTAACTTCACTAAAGGTCATCGAATTTATAGTATTATTGCAGTAAAATCAACAAACTAATTTTCTAACCATAAAACCATTCAAACTTTCACAAAATTTCATTAAAAAAACATATCATTTTGGCCATTTTCAGTGAAAATTTGTGGGGATTAGAAATGGAACATATGCATCATGTTTACACTATAGCAAGACTTAGCCGCTAACAAACTTGTGGTTGATAATGGGTAAAGAATGGATCTTGAGCCTAACTCATTCTCAAAAGCTAATTTAAAGGGAGGAAGATTGTTCAATTCATATAAGGAAATCAATGACCACTTATCTCACCGATGTGGGAAAAATCAACACCCCGCCTCACGTCCAGGGCTGAACATATGGAGTGTGGACAATATAATTTGGGGTACAACATCGATGAACAAAGAAATGAGTCTGCTTATGATACCATGTAAAGAATGAATCTTAGGCCTAACTCAACCCCAAAAGCTATCTTGTAGGGTGAGGATTGTCCAAGTCCATATAAGGAGTCCATGTTCCCATTTCATTTTCGATGTGGGACTCTTAACACTCTCCCGCACGATCAAACCTCGTTAACTGTAGCGTGTACAATATAAGAGGGGGAAGGTTGAGTTAGGCTCAAGATTCATTTTTTACATAATATCAGAGTCATGCCCATTTCTTTGTTCACCAATGTTGGCCCCCAACTTATATTGTCCATGCTCCAGATGTCCAGTCCTGAGCTTGAGGCGGGGTGTTGAGTTCTCCCACATCGGTAAGATAAGTGGTCCTTGGTCTCCTTATATGGTTTGGGCAATCCTCCTCCATTTAAGCAGGCTTTTGGGGTTGAGCGCCCTCCCTCCTTTTCTTTCTACTACCTCTCGGCCGCTACCTCTATCTAACTCAATCCCACCGATGTGGGAGAACTCAACACCCCGCCTCACGCTCAGGGCTGGACATCTGTAGCGTGGACAATATAATTTGGGGGTCCAACATCGGTGAACAAAGAAATGAATCTGACTATGATACCATGTAAATAATGTATCTTGGGCCTAACTCAATCCCAAAATCTAGCTTATAGGGTGAAGATTAGTCCATATAAGGAGTCCATGTTATCATTCAAAGGTGGAACATAATGCAACATGTTCACTTTTAAAAATAATAATTATTAGCAGAATTAGAAGTGGAACCTATGCATTTATCGATTTCATTTTCTTCGTATTGCTAACTTTACATTGTTCGAGCTAATCATGCAAGTATTTTATCAACGATAACATAATATAAATTTTTAGCACCATCAGTATAATTTTATCTGTTATTACTGGTTACTTACCATTTATTAAAAATTACCCATCAATGCTATTATATATATATATATATATATATATATATATATATATATATATATATATATATATAATATGCTATATAAATATTCTTAGACTGTAAGTATAAAAAAAGCTTAAATTCTTATGATAGAAGATTGCCTTGGGTAACATTGGTCCATGCATAGTTGACAGAGCCTTTGAAGATTTGGCCACAATTTTCAACAGCTTTTTGGATAACATCCAAGAAAAGCCATGCACTTTCACCCTGTGTTATGTAAACTCCTCCTGGCCTTAATGCTTCTGAAACTGCCTCAAAAATGGCTTTTCAAAGAAAAATTGTGATGGTCCTGCAAATTTTGAATGGTTAAATTTTTAAAGTTATACAAAATCATATACTTAATTAATATTTTTCATTAAAATAAATTTATATTATTTTTAAAACATGAATATAAATGTTGGTTGACCAAAATATCATTTAAATATTGAACGACTTTTATACCCTTTCAAAATTAAAATTTTTCTTTAAGAAATAATTTAAAGTTGGATAAAATTTTCATATAATATTTTACCCCCAAGACTTTTGGATTCATTTATAAATTATCTGCGTAAATAGAATCCTAAGCTTAATAGTCTTCCTCTAGGCAACTGCCAACGTGGAAACTTATATTAATAGTATTTGGTCAAATATTTTCAAAGTATAAATAAAAATAAAAATAATTATCTTACAAAATTGAAGAAAAAATGTTAGTTTTTTTTGGTTCCAACTGAAAAAAATAAATACTGGTTTTTGTTTCCTTTGAAGATTAAAACTTTGCTTCGTAAAAGTAATTCAATACTGGAGAAAATAGTCATATTAAGAATTTCATTTCACCTAAGACCTTTGTTGGATCCCGGGGGTACGGATAAGTAAAAATGCGTAAGATTAAAATCGCAAAAGCCAGAACAACAAAAACAGTCACTGGATGTTGCCTTCAATGTTGTGTCAACATCTGAGACAACATTGTGATAAAACAGTATAAACCTTTATAGAGTAAATGCAGTGGAAAAAGTAAAGAAACACAAGATTTATATTTTCAAGGGTATATATTAATATCCCTTGATGGTCGATGACCAAAAAGAATTGTATAAATTATATACAATTATATATGAATTTCTTTTTACAAATTGAGCAATACAAACGAAAAGAAATTATAAACAAAAGTGAAGTCGCAGATGACTTCAGCCTAAAGTTAAAAAAGTCTAAAAAGACAAATACAACATCTTCATTACAATCGCTTGAATATTAAGATTAATCTAGAATAAAGATAGCAATTGTAATGTAGGACTATATATTGTTATACTACTCTAGGCTAGGTGTGTTGATCCAGTTTTCTAAGGTAATTATCCGAGAGTTCTCTTAAAAATCTTCTCGTTCAATTCTGGATATCAATACTCTGAAGCTCCCCTCTATTTATAGTGTAGAACTTCCCTTGAAATCCTCATTGATTGGTTGCGGAGGTTGAGTAAAAGAAGGTAGCTGCTTGGACCGATTCTTTCTCCTTAAAAATCTCAACGTTCTGGACTTGGTCTTCACGATGCTTCTTCTCCAAGCTTTGACTGTTTCTTTTACCACATTTTAAACACAACATCATTGTAAGCTTGTCTAGGTAATTTTTTACTCACAGTAACACGTCCTGTTTTGGCCGGAAGAATTGACAAAATCGTTACAGAGATGTTGTCACAACATCGCAGGCAACATCCTGAAGATGTTGTCCTGAGCTTTTCCAGATATTGTCACAACATCCCATCCAACATCAACAATCTCCCCTTTTTGCCTTTCTTCACAAAACATCATACGATGCGAAAATGACTAGGATACTGAATCCCGATGTAGCCCTTACATTCCACGAAATAGTAGGATCAGTGTTAGGCTCCCCTTAAACCTGCAGTAGAAAATTTCAAGCAGTGTTGTATCGTCTTTTTTTTTCTTCGCCCTTTGTTGTATCGATGTTTTGATTAGTTAGGAGTTATGTTCTATCAACTTTGACTTACTTACAGCAAATGCGTAAACATTCATAACAATCCACGTCAGGCAAACATATACAAACTGTTTAGAAATTAATCACAAATATATATTTGCCAGAAGGAACCAAAATATCCCATCGTTAAAATATTACAAACCAAACAAAAAAAAGAATCCAAATGTCAGTTTAACAGATCACCAACTCAACAATTTTTCATCATCTAAACCAGCATCTAGCAGCATCAATAATCATGAACAACACTCCATTCCACAGCCTAATTTCTTGACTAGATTGATCGAGTCACAGTAGCTTCCAGCCGCTTTCTGTGATCGATCAATCCTTACGCAGCACCATCACCATCTTCATTTCCATGATACTAGCAGTCATCAGCTCCTCTCCCCCTGCATCATGGCTTTTTGCTTGGCCCAGCAATTTCATCTCCCCCTGTCTGTTTGCTTCCCTCAGTAACATTAGCAATAACATCTTCAGTAGCAACAATATTACTCTTTCCCCCTTTTTGTAAAGAAAGTATGTCCTCGTAATAGCTTTTGGCTCGCACAAGTTCCTGAATTTGTCTATCTAGCTCTGCAATGTGTTTTCGAAGCCAGTCTTTGGACATAGGAACGTTACTCTAAATGTTGCCAGGAATGTTGGCAACATCCTTCGATGTTTCAGTATCCCAAGCCTCTTTCTTCCAGGGCAGATCAACAACCACGTCTCTACTGTTCACGATTGCTCTTTGTACTGAATAAACTTCTAAGGCTTTACTCAGCTTTTCTCCCTTTGGAGTTTTAAAACCTTGGTTGAGCAAGATTTGAAATATCAGTGAGGGGTATGGAAGGGCAGAGTTGGATTATCGTTCAGCCAGGTTGGTAACATGGTTGAATATTAGAGTTCCTAAATAAACTCTTTGGTTCCTTCCGGTCTTATAGAGTAATGTTGCTTGATCAAGAGTCACTACAGTCTCATTTAGTGAGGGTAACCAGTTTTATATGGCAAGTTTGTGCAAAGTAGCAAACAGGGAATTGAGCTTTGAAACTGGACTGCGAGGAGCCCAAGTAGTGATCAAATTCCCTGTTAGGTATTTGATCATTGCATTAAGTTCCTCTACAGTGGGAGTGGATCCAGGGGTTCTATCACTAATGACTATCCCGAGAGTGAAATTAATGATTTCAGGGGTAAAGTTGTATACCTTGCTGTATAGATACACTTTCTCAAATTTTTTTGAGGTAGTGTATTGTAGAACATGTGTCAAGTTAGCACAAAATACCCTAATAACCTTCTCACAATAGGAATTCTTTCCAGAAACAGAACTTAGAACCTTACGACTGCTCAAAAAATCAATTAAATCATATTCAGAAAATGAAGACATGTCTATCACTTTCTCTTCTAACTCCTCTGTTCTTAAACCAATTCCACCTACCAGATCATGATTTATTTTGGAATATATGGAGTAATACATTACCTCAGAATCTGTTTCAGATTTTGTATTCTCTTGTTCTGATGAGATGGGTGCTGGTGTTGCCTCGGATGTTGGGGCAACATAGGCAGGGTCCTTCTTCTCGTCTGTTGCCTTTGATGTTGAGGCAACATTTTCAGCAAAATTCCAATAAGTTCTTCGGACCCCTTTAGGAATGAAGTTCCTTAAGGGTATGCCATTTGACATCTATTCTTTTTCTTCCTTTTCAGTTGCATCTTGTGGAGTGGAAGCTGATGGAGTTCTGGAGGAACTGGGCACACTGAAATCAGAGTCAGTTCCACTGCTAATGGTAGTATCAACAGGGAAAGTTGAATTTTCTATGGATTTTTTGCAGGCTGGTTATCTCTGAATTGGTTTTCGAAAACCCTTTTCGATCTTCTCGTCTGCATTGTCGATGTTGACTGTCGCGAACCAAGGTTCGAAAAATCTGACGTTGTTTCAACATCGTTAAGGTTTCCGAAGTCACCAGGATAACTCACATGTAGTGGTTCTTCCGAACCAAGCAGAATCATAGCTTGTGTGCAGTCCTCCACTATCGGCTTCAAATCATTGATGGAAATATAATGCTTGTACACCTTATTGTTGTTTGCTGGGCTCGTCGACATTGGAAAATATTCTTTGGTGTTTGTGGATTTTGGGAATATGGACATGGGAGAAGGTTTTGACGAGTTAGGCGTGCTTGAGAAGCTTTGGCTTTGAAAATGTGACGGTGTTTGAGCTTCCATTTGATAAATTGATGGGGCGGCTGACTGATGTGACAAGTCCAAGACACAATTGAGGGGTTTTTCATCATGGCAACATTTAATTATACTCAAACACTTTTTCTTAAATTTAGGTAGTACAGAATAATTAGAACTCTTCATATACCTAAAACAAAGGATTTTACATAGCACAAAACATCATTAAAAAATTTTAAAAAAATGGTCCTCCAATTTTTTGATTTTTGTTATTTAGAGAGACGTGTTACATACCATAACCCAGAATAAAATAAGAAAAACAAGATTGATCAATGTACTGGAACACGATGTTGTGAATGATGTTGGCAACATTTCAAAGTTCAACAAGCATTATGAGACTCCAAGGATTTTCTGATTTGACAAATGATTATTCTGTATATGTTCCCTATGAGACTGATCGCTGGACTAATCTGACATTTTACCATTGTACTTAATCAACTTAGTTGAACACATACATATACAAAGAAAAATATTAAGGAATTTTCAACCTTCTTGAAGCACATGATACTCGTATATAATATGAACGATACCAATCTTAGAGCTTTGCTCTTTTTGTATACAACCAAATCTTTAATAGAGGCTTTGCCTTCTTATGATACTCCATTTTTATGATATACATAATTGATTTATATATATATTATCGCAGAGAACGGTATCGCATTCAAACCTTGTCCTTGTGAAGTCATGCTTGATTCTTTTGAAAAATAGTGCAATATTACTACAACACATATCCTGTATATTGACTCAAACAGTAAATGTTACCCAAAATGTTAGGATAACATTTCAGACAACATCTACCTAGCCTGTCTTAATTTCAAAGAAAACAGAGACCAAGAGATTTTTTCAGGCTCGAAAATCTCTCATGATCTAGGAGTTTGGTAAAAATGTCAGCTAGTTGAGAAAAAGTATCAACATGTTTGAATTGAACTAGCTGTTTTTCCACTAAGTCTCTTAAAAAATAATGTCTTATGTCTATGTGCTTTGTACATGAATGCTGAACAAAATTTTTGGAAATATTAATAGCACTCAGATTATCACAGTACAAAATCATGGAGTTGTTAGAAATGTCATAGTCATCAAGCATATGTCGTAACCAAATCAGTTGAGCACAACAACTTCCGGCTGCCACGTATTCAGATTCGGCAGTTATGAGACTAGATTATTGTCAAGATAGAAACACCCACCAATAGTGCTTTTCCTATTGTCTACATCACCGGCCCAATTCGAGTCACTATATCCTATTAGATTAGGATTAGTGTTTTTGGAGTACCAAATTCCCAAGTCACTTGTACCGGCAACATATCGAATGGTACGTTTCACGGCATTAAGATGAGATACCTTGGGAGTGGCTTAGAACCTGGCGCAAACACACACGCTAAACATGATATCTGGACGACTAGCAGTAAGGTATAAAAGGATACCTATCATAGATCGGTACAATGTTGGGTCAACATCTTGTCCAACATCGTCTTTACATACCTGTTGCGTAGAGCCCATTGGAGTCTTCATGTTTTTAGCATTTTCCAGACCAAATTTCCTAACAAGATTCTTGGCGTACTTGCTTTGAGATACAAAGATCCCATCTTCATTCAGTTTAATCTACAAGCCTAAGAAAAATGTTAGTTCTCCAATCATGCTCATCTCAAATGTTGTCGACGTTGCTTCGACAAACGACTTCAAGAATGATTCTGTAGTCGAGCAAAAAAAAATATCATCAACATAGATTTGAGCTATTATTACATCTACATCGTGTCTCTTAATGAATAAAGTTCTGTCAGCTTCTCCACGGATAAAACCAAACTCAACTAGGAAGTTAGTTAAACGACCATACCATGCACGTGGTACTTGTTTTAGACCATACAAAGCTTTCTTGAGCTTGTACACATGATGTGGATGGTGAGGATCCTCAAATCCCTTTGGTTGTTCAACGTATACTTCTTTGTCCAAGTAACCATTGAGGAAGACACCTTTAATGTCCATTTGGTGCAAGGTAATTTTCAAGTAATAAGCAATAGCAAGAAACAATCTTATTGACTCAAGTCTAGCCACAAGAGCGAACGTCTCGTCATAGTCGATACCTTCTACTTGTGTATATCCTTGAGCAACAAGTCGAGCTTTGTTCCTAACAATCTTCCCTAACTCATCTGATTTATTTTTGAATATCCACTTGGTCCCAATAACATTAGTGTTGTTGGGTCGTGGTACCAAATCCCAAACCTCATTTCGAGTAAATTGTTCAAGCTCTTCTTGCATGGCTTGAATCCAAAAATTATCTTTCAATGTTTTCCCAATATTTTTAGGTTCCAAAGTAGATGTAAGACAAGAAAGACTAACCTGTTGGTATATGGTGGACATACACACATACCTTATCATTTCTCGGTAGTTTACTGGCTCTTTCTCTCTTGTTCGCCTCTGCTAAAAAACTCCCCTATCATCTGGTCGGATGGATGGTTCCTTCTAATCCTCGTTGGAGGGTCTCTTTTCACTTAATCATTCAGTTCAGTAGCAGACTCCTCATCGACTTCGTCCTCTGTGTTCTCTCTTTGAGGTTCAGATGTGTCTTCTGATATTGAGACAACATCTGGGACAACATCTGTTACTTCAGTGGATTGCTCCTCTTCAACTGCAACCACAATGTTGTTTTCTGAAGATCTACCAGATATATCCAGCAGGTTATCAAAAATAACATTAACAGACTTTTGTATGGTCTTTGTCCGAAGATTGTATATTCGGTAAGCATGACTATTCTGAAAGTAGCCAACGAATATCCCCTTATCACTCTTAGAGTCAAATTTAGCCAGCGTATCCCTGTCATTAAGAATATAACACACACACCCAAAGACATGAAAGTACCTTAATGTAGGTTTCTTTCCATTTAACAGTTCATAGGGTGTCATCTTGGTCACTGGCCTTAGATAGACTCTATTAGATATGTGACATGTTGTGTTCAAGGCTTCTGCCCAAAACCTCTTTGACAAATGCTTAGAACTCAACATTACTCTTGCCATTTCTTATAATGTTCTGTTCTTTCTCTCGGCAACCCCATTTTGTTGTGGTGTTTTTTGTGCCGAAAATTCATGAAATATGCCTTTCTTTTCACAAAATTTTACAAAGGTTTGATTTTCAAATTTCTTTCCATGATCAGATCTAATTCTGAAAATCGAAGAACAAAACAGATTCCTGATTCTAGAGTAAAGTGTTCTAAACATCTCAAAGGTTTGTAATTTTTCCTTTAAAAATAGATCCATGTGAATCTGGAAAAATCGTCAACAATCACATAGGAATATCTCATCCCTCCTAGGCTATCTACCTCAATTGGACTCATAAGATCCATATGTAATAATTGGAAACAATGAGACGTACCTAAATGTTGTCCGTCATATTGGACAACATTGTGAGAGACTCGGGTATGCTTTCCCTTCAAACAATATTCACACGTTATTTTATCTTTTGGATCCAGTTTGGGTATGCCTCTGACAGCTTCAAATGAGATCAGTTTTTCCAAGGTGTCGTAGTTGACATATCCCAACTTCTGGAGCCAAAGTGTCAAGTCACCTACCTTTGTGGAGTTGCAAAACTTTTGTCTACCTACTTGATAGCAGTTATCTCCGGTTTGGGTTCCTGACATGACACACTTGTTTGCAGAATCTGTAACCTTGCATACAAGCTTGTTGAATTTCACCTCGAGATCCTCATCACATAGTTGACTTATGCTAAGAAGATTAGCAACCAACCCTTCTATATGAAGAATATTTTTCAAGGCTGGTACATCTGGAACATTAAGAGTTCCTTTACCAATAAGCTTATTAGTACTTCCTCCTGCAAAGGTCACGTACCCTCCATTGAATGCTCCATAGTCCTTTAATAGACTTTTGGTACCTGTCATATGACATGAGCAACCACTATCGAAGTACCAAGAACCTGTAATATTAGTACGCAAGGAAATTATGCACACATTACATTTTAGATTCAGTTTAGATACCCATTCCTTTTCAAACCTTTTCTTTCTTCTGCTATCAGGCTTGTTGCTTTGAATGTTGTCAGTGATGTTGGGCAACATTGCTGACGACATTTTAGGCAATAACCTGAGTGCAGAATTTTGAAGTTTGTAGCAGTAGGGCATAAGATGTCCTGACCTTTTACATAAGCTACATACAAACTTCGATCCAATCATAGTGATCTGAGAGTTACTCTTTTTTTTTGACAAATTTTATCCTCTTAGTTTGACTATGGATTCTGGAAGTATTGGTTTTGCTAGGAGATTGGTACCGAAGCCCAATCCTTGTAGGATTACTGAAGTTCAGTATTTCATCCAGTTTGGAGGTTCCCATGTTGAACCTTTGAAAAGTGGTCTCAACTACGTTCAATTGTGCATGAATCTTACCAAGCTCTAGATCTTTCTTGGTAAGTGTCACCTTTAATCGGTTGATTGTGCCTTTCAGATTGCTATTCTCAAGAGCCAATGATTTTGCTATTGAGTCCAGTTGCTCAGATTTGGTGATTAAGACTTTACAAAGACTTTGTACTTCCTTTATCATGTCGTCTTTGGAGTCAACTAGATCCAAATTTACAGCCTCAGATGAAGAAATAAATCCACTAAAACAATTTACATCAGAATAATCAAAGTATACATACCTCTCTGATATTGCAGACATTCCTGATGTGGAGTCCGATGTTGTTCCTGATGTTGTCGCAATATTGTCAATAACATCTTCATCGTCGGACAGTGAGTGTTCGAACATGGCTGCCAGCATTGTCGGTGGTTCTTCTTCTTGATCTTCTTCCTCCTCTTCATTCTCATCATCACTGAGGGTTACCCACATAACCTTTTTCTAAGAGTTTGCACACTCATTAGAGTAGTGTCCCCAACCCGAGCATGCATGACACTGCACTCCCTCGAGTTGTTTGAGATTGAAATTGGTATCGTCGGAGTTGGTTTTCCTCAGTGGATTGTGATTTCTTTACTCGGAAGGTGACATATTCGGCTGCTTGTTGAAGAGTGGGTTATGATGCTGTTTATATTTGGCTTTATTGTGATCAATGTTGATCTTTTTCACCATCGAATTGAATCGACGAGTGAGTAAGACAACAATTGAATCACTTTCAAGTTCCTCCAGGTTTTCTTCTTTGTTTTCCAATTCAGATTCTGAGGTTTGTCATTGGAGTGCCAAAGTCTTGTCTTTTTACAGATCTCTTTGGCTTTTCATGTTCATCTCATATGTGTGAAAGATGCTCATCAAGGCATGATGATCCTTAGTAGCAAGATTATGAGCCTCTTCAATAGCACAAATCTTAGTATTGAATCTTTCAGGAAGAGATCTGAGAGCCTTATCCACAAGTTGTATGTTGGTTAAAGGAGACCCAAGCACTTGACACTGATTAGCAATGTCAATCAACTTTTCAAAATAGGATTTTATGTCATCAGATTCTTCAATCCTTAAGCGTTTGTATTGGCTCAAGAACATGCGAAGCTTTGTACGTCGAACACTCGAGGTACCCTCACAATGAGTTTGTAAGGTTTCCCAAGCATCCTTGGCCATTGTACAATTATGGATAAGCTTGAACATATAGAGATCTACCCATCCAAATATCGCATTTAGGGCCTTTTCATTAAAGCTTGCACTGTTGATCTCTTCTGCGGTCCATTCAGATTCGATTTTAGTGAGTACATCACCATCCTCGTCTGCTGGGTACTTGGGGATCACATAGCCTTCGAAAACTGATCTCCATGATGTTAAGCGTATTTTGTATACGATTTTTGAGTCATTTTTAGTTAGTATTTTATTCGTTTTTGTTGTGTTTAGTATAGTATTCGGTTTGTTTTTCTTTCTTTTGAGTCACAGCAGTTCAAAAAGACAAAATGGCGAAAAGGAACGAAGAATGGACATAAAAGGAGGAATTCAAGGCCGAAAAGGACAGAAATTGAAGACCAGGACGAAATCCAGGCAGCGCCGCGGCACCGGTCAGCAAGACCGCGATGCCAGAACATCAGATAAGCCACAGAACTTTGGGTGCCACGGCGCCAGTCTGTAGGGCCGCGACGCCGGTACGAAAATCGAGAATCCAAGGTTAATTTGGTCAGGGGCAGAAGGGTCCATAGGGCACAAAAATTACAACATACTAAAAGCCCTAGGGATTATTCTAGGAAAAGGGTGGTCATTCTAACAAACAACACATCACAGGGCAAGGATTGGAAGTTATAATTGGAGACTTTAGTTCGCAGTACTTTTCTTTCTTTCTTTTTAATTCAGTTTATGTTTGGAATTGTATTAGTTCTTAGCGTGACTATGGCTACGAGCTAAACACTTTATTAGGGCTTTTCTTTTGAATCGCTTGAAACGCTATTTCATGACTTAATGCATTAGTTTATTTCTTCTTCACTTTATTAAGATTTATTCAATAATTGGTATGAATGTTTGATAGTTACTTGATCACTAATTATCATAATCTATATGATTTCGAATCAAGAACCGAGAGGAGATATTTGGATATGCTGTAATTGAATAGACATAGGTTAAAATCGCGGACGAAAGTACCCCGATACTTGTGTAGCGTTATAGGTTACTGTTCTTAATCCCCTTATGTGGTAAATCCTATCATAGAAATGTAGAAGGGTTCTGCACTAGGGTTGAGCGATTATATATCCTAACCGGAATATAAGACAGTCTAGTTAACCGCTATCTTAACGTAGAAGAAGAAGTCATTCTAGTTGCATTAATGAGTGAATAGAGTGGATAGTCGAGGATTTTGTAAGCTCTAATTCCTTCATAACTGATTACAACTTCAATAGTTTAGTTAATTCTTGCAATTATTCTAGTAGTTAAACAAAAAACCCAACTCTACTATCGATTGCTAAATAGATAACATAAATTAGATGAACGGTAATTAGAAATCAGTCTCTGAGGACGATATTCGGTCTTATCAGACTATACTACATGTGAACGATACGTACACTTGCGTGAGCACGTGGAAATCGCCTAACACATGCTCGAATATCAATGGATTTGATGTGCGAACGTAGTCGAATTTTCCAGTAGGCATAGTTAGTTTCGTCAAGAATTGGAAGTCTACCAACGTTTTGTATAGCTGAGTCCATAGTCGTAATATTCAAAATCAAACACTTATTGTATCAAGTGACTGCTCTGATACCACTTGTTGGGTCCCGGGGCTACAGATAAGTAAAAATGCGTAAGATTAAAATCGCAAAAGCTAGAACAACAAAAACAGTCACTGGATATTGCCTTCAATGTTATGTCAACATCTGAGGCAACATTGTGATAAAACAGTATAAACCTTTATAGAGTAAATGCAGCGAAAAAAGTAAAGAGACACAAAGTTTATATTTTCAAGAGTATATATTAATATATCCTTTGATGGTCGATGACCAAAAATATTGTATAAATTATAAACAATTACAAATGAATTTCTTTTTACAAATTGAGCAATACAAATGAAAAAGAAATTACAAACAAAAGTGAAGTCGCAGATGACTTCAGCCTAAAGTTAAAAAAGTCTAAAAAGACAAATACAACATCTTCATTACAATCGCTTGAACATTAAGCTTAATCCAGAATAAAGATAGCAATTGTAATGTGGGACTAGATGTTGTTATACTACTCTAGGCTAGGTGTGTTGATCTAGTTTTCTAAGGTAATTATCCGAGAGCTCTCTTGAAAAATCTTCTCGTTCAATTCTGAATATCGATACTCTGAAGCTCCCCTCTATTTATAGTGTATAGCTTCCCTTGAAATCCTCACTGATTGGTTGCGGAGGTTGAGTAAAAGAAGGTAGTTTCTTAGACCGATTCTTTCTCCTTAAAAATCTCAACGTTCTGGGCTTGGTCTTCACGCTGCTTCTTCTCCAAGCTTTGACTGTTTCTTTTACCACGTTTTAAACACAAAATCATTGTAAGCTTGCCTAAGTCATTTTTTACTCACACTAACACGTCCTGTTTTGGCCGGAAGAATAGACAAAATTGTTATAGAGATGTTGTCAGGAATGTTGTCACAACATCGCAGGCAACATCCTGAAGATGTTGTCCTGAGATTTTTTAGATGTTTTCACAACATCTTATCCAACATCAACAACCTTGAATATAACTAAAAGTTAATTGTCAGTTCTCTAGGCAACATGGAAAATACAAAAAATCGATGAAAAACTTAGATCATTTGTAGCATGATTTAGTCTTGGATAATATTGTAATATGTTTTGTCGACCTATTTTTAGATGTTTTAGGACTGCCTAATTTAAGACGTACAATAGTTCATGACGAGCACCCGGACTTTACTTACCGAGCACCACTAGACATACATTCACCACATAACAGTAAATAAAATAATAAAATGAAAAGGTGCAAGGCTGACAGGGCATATATGTATATACATAGACTACCATAAATGACTATACGATAAAAACATAAGCCAAGGAGGCCACATAACATCTAACTGCATCATAAATGTCTACAAGCCTCTACTGGAGTACGTGACATCATAAGGTCGGGACAGGATCCCGCCATACCTATATGCATATCAAAAATATCATATCAAGACTAGACTGCAACTCTGGAACACAGCGTCCCCCAACAAAAGAGATGTCAGCACGAATAATGTACAGAGTATGTAGGGCATGAAAGTAACATGAGACAAGAGAGAATCAATATGTACTGAATGCCTTTGAGGTCCATAATATGCATAAGTATCATACATATGCGTATATAACGCATGTTCATACATATATATGCGTATATAACGCCATCAAGCTCTGTGGGTATCCCATCATATCATATCGGCCTCTGTGGGCATAATCATCATTACCAGCTGGTCAGGTGGTGGTGTGTATATAACGTCATAACTTTTTCCATACACATATACATATCATATAGCGTATATAACTTCTGTGAGGTCATGATATATACATGTATATAATACAGGAATGATACTAAGACACTCTGAGTCTATCAGAGTAGCGTAAGGTCGTTGCACCTCCGATTAACATTATGGAAATAACAAATAAACATACCTTTCATTATGAGTCAATAAAACAAGATATACATGAATCAATAAACTTCTTCAATAGAATGAATGATATGCATTTCTAGCTTTCAAGAGTAGAATTATTTTAGACGGACATTCGTTTACGTTCATTTACATATGTGTCATGCCAAAATAAGGAAGAGTAGCCTCAATATATCTTTATCAGTCTTCTTGACAATCTAACTAACGCAGCTCGTCTAGCACCTCAACCTATAATAATAGTAATACTCTCATTAAGCTAAGAAAACACTAGTATATTATGCATATACAACATCTCCCCTATTTATTCTACTTCCCTCAAGTTCAAAACAATCGGAACCATACTAAATTCATCAAATTCCAGGCACCACACAACTCAGAAAATAACCAAACAATCTATATAAGAACATCTAAATACGATTTTCCGGTATTAATCCCGTATTTCTCATCTCACAATTTAGCTATGATTGAGACAAACTTAAATATATCTAGGAGAGGAGAATTCTTACCTTATATGTCAAGAACTATACTTTCTTTAGAGCTTCCCGTCACCTCACTTCATTACGAAGAAATCTTTTTTTTTTTTTTTTGTTGACGAAGGAACCCGCAGCCGCTACTCTTTCGAGCGCATTGGTAAACCCCTGACCGACGCAAAGAGTCGCAAACCACGCCACCATGTAAACCACACTTGACAAGCCATGTGCGATGCGCCAACCAAGAAGGTTTATGCAGGATCGAACTCGTGACCATGGCCCCGCGTATTCTCTTCATCGCATACATTTCTGGCTACCTCATGGGTATTACGAAGAAATCTTGATTCGCTTAAGATAGAATAAAAACGTTACTGAACATACTTTATGCTATGCATAAAATTCAACGAGAAGGTTGCTTTAACTTGGCTCTAAATTTCGTGAAAAAGAAGAAAAATATTTGATGAATATATTGATTGAAGATTACGTTTTGGCAGCATATAGTTCCATTCCATTAAATGTCAAGAAATGAGATAATGCTCCCCTTTACACATGTTATCTCTAGACTTAATATGATGACACCTCATTTATTACATAATGCCACCTAAATTGTCACATGATACCACAACTACTTTATGTTTCCATTTATTTGTATGTCCATTTGTCCATGCCATACATGGACTAGTCACTACTAATAATTATCCACCATCGACCCATTACTTTATTAGTCTCCCATTAAAATCAATAATTAGTCGATTTTCCACATGATTAATTTTTTGTTCTCAATACATTAAAATACTAATCACTTTTAAGATACTTTATATACTCATTATTATAATTATGTGATATAGCACTAGTCCATAACCTCTTTTGGGACATACAAAATATTATTTCAAATTAATGCGGTCACACTTGTTAAATCCTAAATTGTTTTGGGACTTCGCCCATTTATACACTGAGCTCTTGATCCTATGACCAAAATTCTATGATCTTTATAACTTGTTCCATATTCTGAACTTTGACGAAACTTATTTCTCTAATTCGTTTAACCTCTAATCCCCGCATAACCTCTTCAACATTGATATGAATCTTCTATAACTTCATGAATGACCTCAATCTCATTAAACTCATGTGTGTTTACCCTGATGTATTCTAAAGCTAAAGTACGGGGTGTTACGTCATCTCCCCCTTAGGAACATTCGTCCTCGAATGGGAAGTATACATAAGGGACCAATTAATCCTCAAGGTTTTTCGAATTTATTTTTTGGACCGAATTTCCCCTATAAATGTGATTATTCGAACCCTGTCAGCGAGTAGAAGATATCCAAACTTGCCTCATACGGTCATACAACAACATATACATATCACCGGGCTTTATGTGGTCGTCAAACATTAAACCTAACTATCTAAAGTGGGAACTCACCTCATGTATCCATACGTCAGCTCATGGTCAGGATATGTTTCACTCAGAACATCGACTTTAGTCTGAAATAAGTGATGATACTTATATTTCATCTCCTCTTCCGCCTCCCACCTCATTTCTTCTTCATTCTTATTTCGCCATAGAACCTTCACGGAGGCTACTTCTTTAGTCCTCAACTTGCGTACTTGACGATCTAGGATAGCAATAGGAACCTCTTCATATGATAAGTCTTCTATAACTTTCATATCATCAATTGGCACAATATGGGAAGGATCTCCAATACGCACACTCAACATACAACATAGAAACATGGAAGACTGGATGAACTCTAACTCAGAAGGAAAGTCCAATTCGTAAGCCACTTGGCCTATTCGTCGAATTATGCGATATGACCCAATGTACCTAGGGCTGAGCTTTCCCTTTTTCCCAAATCTCATTACACCATTCATAGATGAAATCTTCAAGAAGACTCAACTATCCACTTGGAACTCTAAGTAACGCCATCGCACATCTGAATACGACTCTGAGCGGTTAACAACCGTTCTTGGATAAGCTTCACCTTCTCTATGACTTTGTCTTTACATGAGATGATGTAGTTATAAATTGTAAACATGTATATTATAGAAACAATTGTATCCCTACCCATAATTAGAATATTTCCATATATTGTGTAAATATAATTATGGTAAGACTAGGACTCCTCTTTTGTATAGGCTTAGGATTCCTATTGTATAAGGGATGACTATTGTACTCTATATATACTTTGATATTAATGAAAAGAATATTCAAGGGAGATTAATATCATCTTACATGGTATCAAAAGTCTAACACAAAACCCTAGAATTTTTCTTTGTGTGAGTCGCCGCCGCCGACCATCCCCCCCCCCCCTCGGGCAGTTCCGCCGTGGTTCATCCCCCTCTCCTCCCAAAATTCTTGGTTTTTCTTCTTCTTTTCTCTCTTCTCTAAATGGATACTCAGGATTACGCTTCTGATTCTGACGCATCTACCTCCACAAATCCCACCACCACGTCGTCATCCTCTTTTCATCCTGCCCTCAGTGTTACCAATATCAAGAATTATATTCCCATTCTTCTTGATCAAGAAAACAGTCAGTATTCTCCTTGGATTGAACTGTTCTGTAATCATGCATGTCTCTATAACGTGATTGACCACACCGATGACACTATTCCGCGCCCTCCGGAGATTGATGAGTCCACTTGGCGTCGTCTAGACGCCGGCGTCAAATAATGGATTTATGGTAGTATTTCTGAGGATCTTCTTCTTACTATCATGAAATCTGGTGCCACAGCCCGTGATTTATGGAACCGCTTGGAGGAAATCTTTCAAGATAACAAGCACACTCGTGCAGTGTATTTAGAGGAACAATTTAACAATACACGCCTTAAAAATTTCTCCAACATGACTGAATAATGCAGACAATTGAAACTACTGGTGAATCAACTCTCCAACGTCGACACGCCTGTCTCAGACACTAAGATGGTGTTGCAATTGATTGCAAGCCTTCCCAAAGGCGACTATGATATATTAGCCGCCATAATTCAACAGACAGATAGATCCGCTTCCCAGTTTTAACAAAGCTCGTTCGTAGTTGTTCTTCGAAGAGACTCTCCGTTCTAAGCAGGATGAGCACACTCAGAAGGCGTTAGCTGTCGAAACACGCCCTCAAGATCCAACGCCGCCAAAAAACTCTCAACCGCAGCAGGGACGTGGTGGAAAGGGTCGCGGCAGAGGAGGCCGTGGTCGTGGTAGGGGTCGCGGACAGTAAAATCAGCAGCAACAACAGGGCCCACAGATTCAGTTCAGCTCCATGGCGCCCCAACAGTAACCGTACAGCGTTGCGGCGCCGCCGCAGTTCCAACACCAGCAACCCTCGTCTAGCATGACATCCACTGAGTTGGGTCAGGCCTTCAGCTGTCTCAACATGCAACAGCCTGACAAAAACTGGTACATGGACTCCAGAGCCACTTCTCACCTCACCCGATCTGCAGGTAATATTCTCAAACTGTTTGGTTTAAAACATCCTCAATTTGTGACAGTTGGTAGTGGCCACCGCATTGCAGTAAAGAGTTATGGTACATCCTACACACCACCTCCTCATCCATTCCCCCTTTAAAATACCCTATATGCCCCACACATGATTAAGAATCTAATCTCTATCCGCAAATTCACTCGTAATAACTCTGTCTCCGTTGATTTTGACCCTTATGGTTTCACTGTAAAGGATCTTCATACGGGGACACCTCTTACGAGATGCAATAGCACGGGGGATCTCTATCCATTCACTCCCACCTCCGCTACCAGATCTATCTCTCCCGTCTCTCTAGCGGTCATTTCTTCTTCCACACGGCATAATAGGCTTTGTCATCCAGGAGCCCCAATTTTTAATTTTCTTAGAGGGAATAATTTTATTACTTATAATGGGAAGCTTGCCCAAAATTGTGTTTCTTGTTCTTTAGGAAAACATACTCGTCTTTCGTTTAAGTCATCTACTAGTGTTACTTTTGCATCCTTTGATATTATACATGCCGATTTATGGACATCACATGTTGCTAGTTCTCTTGGTCATAAATACTATCTTATCCTACTAGATGACTTTTCTCATTTTGTTTGGTTGTATCCTCTCAAATTTAAATCGGAAGTGTTTGTCAAATTTCTTTAGTTTCGAACATTCATTCAAACACAATTTGAAAAAGGTATAAAATCTTTTCAGTGCGATAATGGTCGTGAATTCAACAACTCTATGTTTTACCATTTTTGTACTAATAATGGCATGGTTTTTCGCTTCTCCTGCCCTCACACCTCCCCTCAAAACGATAAAGCTGAAAGAATCATCCGCACCATTAACAATATGATTCACACTCTATTAATTCATGTCTCCCTACCTCCATCCTTCTGGGTCTATGCTGCTAAAACGTCAGAATACGTTCTCAATATCCTCCCAACTAGCACCCTTCCCAATATGACCCCTACCGAAATTCTCTATCATAGAGTCCCCTCTTATGATCATATCTGAATATTCGGTTGTCTATGTTATCCTAACCTTGCCTCTACTGTCCCTCACAAACTAGCCCCCTGGTCTACTCCTTGTGTCTACCTAGGCTTCCCGCCGAACCATAGGGGCTATCTATGCTATGACTTTTCCACTCGTCAGATCCACATCTCTCGCCATGTCACATTCGACGAGACCACATTTCCGTTTTCGAATATTAAACAGTTCCAAAAACCAAATTTCTCTTTTCTTGACGATCATGCCATCTCTCCCATCATCCTAAGGCAACTAGAGCATAACACTTCTTCAGCGTCAGCGCCGCGGGCCTCCAACTCCTGCGGACATGTTCCTTACTCACTGTCGACAGCACCACGAATAAGTGCTGAGGCGTCGCGGTGCCAAAACATCATAGAGGTCTGTCAGTTCTCCAACGCCGCGACCCTTGATCACGGCGCCACGACGCCTCCGACGGCTCCTTCCAGCACCGTGGTTCTTGATCTAGGCACTGCGGTGCCTCCTACGGCGTCAGCCCCTCATTCTCCATATCTAACAAATCTCTCCGCCTTGGAGCCTCTCACTATCCCCACTCACCAAATGGAAAACGTGTAACACATGGAATCTTCAAACTCAAAGTCCAACAAAAAAGGAAAAATAAGAGAGGGATCACTCCTCGAGCAGTCACTAACCGTTGCGCCTTCCCTTCTGCTTACACCATTTCTTTGTTAATGCTCCGTTTTGCTCCCAAAAAGGCATTTCCAACTGAAACTTCACCTGTCGCAGAACAGTGGTAGACTGCGCCAAAGAGAAAATACGTAACAAGGTATTCTGACTCGTCTTCGACCTAACTTCTTAGCAAGTTTCGATCTTAGTTCTCATGCTTCACACAAACCCAGGCTAGGAAGCTTGAAAGCTACATCATATCATATGGATTTAGAAAGTCCGATCAAAAAACTCAAAAAAGGTTGGCTCGCATATTCGATTAAAGAAAGGGAAGCGGAAGTTTGGCTGCTATCAGAACCACAGAAAGTAGTTCGGCTAGCATCAAAATGAGAGGAAAGGAGCTTTTAGCCACTATTGACTATAAGGAAATAGAGAAGTTTTAGCAACTCGAACGAATATGAGGCGCGGAGCCACTTTTCTTTATTCCTGCGGGAAGGTTGAATCCTCTTTCGGGGAGGACATATCTCCCTCTTCTTTCTGTTGGCAATCTCATCTCTGCTGATGAATAGATAAGAGATTAGTCCATTAGGTCTTTTCGGTCCGGAGCCGGCAAGTAATGGACCTACTTATCTTGCTTGTAGACCTATTGCGGCCTTTTTAAGCAAAAGATGATCTACTAGTAGAGCTCATCTTTTCTAAAGCAGCATTCTCCCTTCTATCTATCAAAAATGGAATTATGGAACTTGAAATATCTAAACACCTGAAATCCACTCTCAATAGATGCTGCCCCTTAAACAAAAAAGGGTGGTAGGTAGAACTAAGGGAATAATCTTGCCTCAGGGTCGAGAGGAGGCAAATGCTCTCAGAACAGAACCTGCAACAACTCTTTTCAAGTATTCTAATAAGAGATATTTTCATCAAGCTTACTAGAATATTCGAACCTCGACAAAATGACACTTTCGTTGTAATCGACCAAGAGTGGAATGCAGTATATTTTTCTGAAGCGGCAAGCAGCACCGGCATCGACATCGGTAGTACAATTCTATCCGTTCAAGTCTTGGTCTACCGGGGGGTCGTCCTATGAGTAACTATCGCAAACAAAGAAGAAAAACCATTTCACCAATTCCCAAGAACCCTATATTGGCTAAACAAAACCCTAATTGTAATGCGGCTATGTTTGAGGAATTCAATGCTTTAACTAAACAACACACATGAGATCTAGTACCTAGACCTGAGGGGGTGAATGTGATTCGTTGTCTGTGGCTATTTCGTCACAAATTCATAGACAGTGGAGATCTTGAGAGGTATAAGACACGACTTGTGGCTAATGGCACAAATCAGCAGGAGGGTATTGATTGTGGTGAGACCTTCAGCTCAGTTGTCAAACCGGCTACCATCCGCACAATTTTGAGCATTGTCATGGGCAAACACTGGTCGATCCATCAGCTTGATATAAAAAATACATTCTTACATGGGGATCTGAGAGAGACAGTCTACATGCATTAGCCGTCAGGGTTCACCCATCCAGCAGTTCCTCACTATGTGTGTCATCTCCGTAAGTCACTATATGACCTGAAACAGGCCCCCCGTGCGTGGTATGATCGTTTTGCCAGGTATATCTTGCAGATTGGGTTTGTATGCAGCAAGAGTGATACATCACTCTTCATTTTTCATCGAGGTAGTAGTACTGCTTACTTATTAATTTACGTGGATCATATTATTTTTACTGCCTCCTCTAACGGATTGAAAAATGAGATTATTGTCTTGCTTAAGTCCGAATTTGCAATGACTGATTTGGGGAAGCTGAGTTACTTTTTGGAGATATTAGTGACCAGGTCTGCCAATCACATGTTCTTGTGTCAGCGTAAGTATGCAGATGAGATCGTGTACAGGGCTAAGATGACGAATTGCAAAGTTTCACCTACTCCAGTTGATTCGAAATCTAAGCTTAGTGCCATGAATAGTGCTCCAGTCTCTGATCCTACTCTGTATAGGAGCCTTGCAGGTGCACTCCAGTATCTCACCTTCACCAGGCCAGACATAGCTTATGTTGTTCAGCAGGTGTGGTTATTCATGCATGCCTCCAGAGAGTCTCATTTCACTGCTCTTAAGCGTATCATTCGATACATTAAGGGCATTCTTGATTATGGTTTGCACCTATACCCCTCTGCATCAAACAAGTTTTTTTCATATACGAATGCAGATTGAGCAGGGTGTCCGGACACGCAATGCTCCACCTCCGGCTTTTGTGTTTTTTTAGGGGATAATCTGATTTCTTGGTCTGCCAAGCGACATGCTACCCTATCTCGCTCCAAAGGTTTAGGATGAGTACATAGCGTTGCAAATGTAGTAAATGAGATTTGTTGGCTCGTAAATTTCATTGTTAGAACTTCGTGTCCTGCGTGCATCAATTGTGGTAATCGTGATAACATCTTCGCATCTATCTCAGATCATAATCCAGTTCAACATCAGCGAACCAAGAACATTGAGATAGACCTACACTTTGTTAGTGAGAAAGTTGCACTAGGCCATGTCATAGTGTTACATGTTCCATCATCCTATCAGTATACATATATATTTACAAAAGGACTTCCCAGACAGTTATTTCTTGATTTCAGATCCAGTCTCAGCGTCTGACCTCCTCCCGCTCCGACTGAGGGGGTGTGTAAACATGTATATTATAGAAATAATTGTACCCCTACCCATAATTAGAATATGTTCATATATTGTGTAAATATAATTATGGTACGACTAGGATTTCTCTTTTGTATAGGCTTAGGATTCCTATTGTATAAGGGATGAATATTGTACTCTATATATACTTTGATATTAATGAGAAGACTCTCTAAGGAAGATTAATATCATCTTACATAAATCATGATAGGATATCGAATCTATGTTAAGGATTTGGTAGGTCAAATACGAGTTATGGTATGTGCTTACGTATATGTATTCCATTCAACTGTTCCGTCCATAGATTTGATCTCCCAGAGTGTTATACCCCGTAATTTCTGACCCTACGTATGAGAGCGTACGAAAGCATGTAAGACTTAAAATTTTCAAAGGATAGGTTGACGGATTGTTCCGGACGGGTTTTAGTCAACTTTGAGGCGGGTTATGACCCGGTACATTGAGAGTTCCTAAGAGTTTCAAAGGCCTAGGGCATAGTTCGTTGAGTCTAGATTCCAACGCAACCAACCGTTCGTCGATAGGACGTCGGAGTAGAAAGTTATGGGAGTTACAAGTTCAGAGCGCAGACGGATAGAAATGCGTTTCGGGCAGAAGCGACAGGGCCGCGACGCCGGATGCAGGGCCGCGGCGCCGGATATTCTGAGGGGTCGCTGAAGTTGCAGTGCCGCGGCGCCGGAAGTTCCGAAAATCCACAGAGGTTTCAGCGCCGCGGCTGCCGCGCTGGCGCAAGCGGGATTTCGTGGAAAACTTAGGAAAAATCATATTTCTCTTTTAAAACACCTTGGGGGGGTGACAAGGGCCCCCCCCCCCCCCCCATCTGATTTCTTGCATGCCTTATATTTACCAAGTCTTGAAGACTTGGTCATCTTTCAAATCTCTCCCTCTCTCTAAACTTAAGCTCCCACTTCTCTCTAAAATTCCAAGAGGAATTCAAGCCTAAGGAAAAATCTGAAAAGTTAAGGACAAGAAGGAAGCTTGTGGCTAGCTTGTATGAATCATTGTGGTGGTGTTCTTGGAAAGGAGGCTAGCAAAGTTGTTGGAATAGTTTTGGCTAAAGCTCCAAAGGTAACATTTCTTCTCTTGTAGCTAGTATTAATGTTGCATGTGAAGAAGAAGGTATTTGTAGTAGTAAATATTGCACTTAGAGTCATTGCATGTAAGAAATATGGTTTGAATGTGAAGGAATTGGTTAAGAAGATATTATGAGCATGTTGTAGCCTAAAAACTACCTTAGAATTGTTAAGTGAATTGTTGTACCTTATGGGGAAGAATTTTACACACCCAAGTTTAGGTGTGTAATCCCCTTTGAGATGTTTGGATTGTTGAGCCTTAAATGTGGCGTTTGGATGTTGAATTCGGCCTTGAGAAAGGTGGCAAAGTATGTAGAAACAAAGGAAATGCTGCCCAATTTTCCATAGAATTTAGTGACTTTGAACTTGGATTATTCTACATTGAAATTAGAGGTTAATAAACGTACCATGGTTATTTTAGGTTGACATATTACTTGCGGTAGTTTGGACTTAGTAAATGGATTGACCGGAGAGGTATGTGAAGCTTTCCTATCTCTTGAGCATGAATAGTTGTAACTATGTAGTACGGTAGACGTACAAAATTTGGTATTCTTACTTGTTTTAAGTATATAAAGACTTGTTTCGTTTTAAGAATGTATAAGTCCCTTGGTTAGGGGAAAAGTATAATTTTCCTAAAGTATAGGGTTAATATAACAACTTTATGTGGAGTTGGTTTATTAGCTTTATAAAAGGTTAATGAGAAGAGATTTACTCTAAGTAAGATAAGTATATGAAAAGGCAAATTGATTTTAAGGCATCAATTGCCCAAAGGTTTATGTATGAAAAGAGTCACTTTTAAAAGATTTGAAGTATGTAGTACTTGGGTTAAATTCCCGGTTCCCTTTTTATTAAAGATATGATTACGTGCCTTAAGTAAACTAAAATGAGAGGGTATATGAACAAGGCTAATAAGAAGTTATAAGTTTTCTTAACTTATTTATGATTATGATATGATGACAGTTTGAGCTAGGGTAAGAGTATATCTGAGGGGCAAGCCCCAAGATCGTTATACCACCTTCTCCAGGGTAAAAGTATGAATGAGGGGCAAGCCCCAAGATCGTCATACCACCTCCTCCAGTGTAAGAGTATATCTGAGGGGTAAATCCCCAAGATCGTTATACCATCTGCTTCTGTAAGAGTATATCCGGCGGTAAGTCCCCAAGATCGTTATACCATCCGCCTACGGTAAGAGTATATCCGGCGGGTAAGTCCCCAAGATCGTTATACCACCTGCCGTGGATTTGCTACCCACGACGCGAGGAATACCTCACGCGAGTCCTTATGGGCTTACGCGGGTGAAATAGTCCCACGCGGCGGTACAACCTATGCGAGGAATACCTCACGCGGTCCACAGGACTACATGCGGTGAAATAGTCCCAAGAGTAGGGTGCTTGTTGATACTACAGGCAGGTACCTGCTTTGATCATGAGGCCCCTATTTTACGCAGATTATATATATATACTTGTCACTCTCATTGTTAGTAAGGCACAAGAAAAGGTATTTTGATTGTCTTCCATGACTCACTTACTTTTAGACTTATGATATCATTATTACAGTATTTTCCAGCTTTACATACTTGGTACATATTGTGTACTGACCCCCTTCCTCGGGGGCTGCGTTCATGTCGCAGGTAAGGGTAAGCAGATTGTGGATCCTCGTTCTTAGGATCACTGTTCCGGTGTCAGAAGCTCCATTCCTCCGGAAGCTTATATTTGGTTGGTACGAATTTTCCCTGATACTATAGGTATTGTGTACATTCGTGGGTATGGCGGCCTGTCCCGCCACGCTTGTTATCCTGAGGTCGTGGTCACATATGTGTTGGGCTGTAAGAACAAGTCGCATCGCTATACTTTTGATTAGTATGTTTTATGGAAGCGCCTTATCTACCGATGATGTTACCTTTTTTATAAGATTATGTGTTATGTATGTTCCGCTATTCTCTCGATGTATACTGGCAGTACCCTGAGGTACTAGTCACGCCCCGGTCGGGTCGTGACAAAAGTGATATCGAGCGATTAGTCCTCGGAAAGTGTCCACGCATCGTATCTAGTAGAGTCTTGATTATCGTGTCGTGCACCATATCTATAATCGTGAGGTCGCATGATATTTAGGATTGGTTTCCATTCTTTCACTCTAAGATCGCTCAATAGCCGAGTATAGGTTGAATCTCCTCCGATGTTTTCCTTTATGTATCGTTATGCCTCGCCGCCAACCGCCGCGGCAAGGCAAAGGCAGCGGTGATAGTCTTGCTAGTGGGACGCGGAGAGTCACGAGGCACATGCCCGATCCCTTACGAGAGATGATGTTTAGGGCGGCGAGTTCCACGACGTCGCGACCTCAAAGAGTTCGAGGCGTGAGCGCCATCGAGATCATGCACGAGCCTCCATCCCCAAATGTGGTGAGTATAGAGATTACGGGAATGTGATTCTTGACCAAAGATAGTGGCAGGCGGCCGACAGCGGTGAGCACCAACCCTGTGAGCCGAGCATTTACGGATTCGGGATTTCCTGGGTTGTCACCCACCCGAGTTCTATGGTTCGAGATTTGAGGAGGACCTGCAGGAGTTTGTCCGGCAGTTACAGCGGACCATGCAGGTGCTTAGGGCATCGGAGACTGAGTCGGTTATACTAGCTTCTTATCGGTTACGCGATATTGCGTTGAACTGGTTTGAGTCATGGGTGTTGTCGAGAGGTGAGGATGCTCTTCCAGCTGTTTGGGAGGAGTTCACAGAGGCTTTCCTGGATCACTTCTTGCCTCCTGAGATGAGGAGAGCCCGTGTAGATAGATTCTTGACATTGAAGCAGGATGGGAGGACTATCAGAGATTACAACCTGGAGTTTGACTCATTGGCCAGATATGCGCACACCATTGTAGCTGACATGAGAGACAGGGTTCATCGGTATGTGATGGGATTAGACCGTCATATGATTACTGCATGCTTGGGGGTGGCTCTTCAGCCGGGGATGGATATTGCCAGGATGCAGGCGTACGCGCAGGGGATTGAGGACAGAGAGAGACAGGATCAGCTAGATTTAGGCCAGCCCAAGAGGGCCAGGACGGCAGGGTCTCAGGGCAGTTTTCGAGGTGGACAGCCTCAGCAGCAGACTAGGTCCACATTTCAGCCAGCACAGAGTGCTCCTTCTCGATTTTACGCGGGGACCGATCACCGGTTATTCAGAGCAGTCGTGGCTCCAGGACTTCAGGGTTTCAGGGAAACAGGGACCGTCACCAATCGAGGCCACCCACATCTCGGTGCGTTCGATGCGGTAGGTCTCATCCGGGCGAGTGTCGTATGGGTTCGGGAGCGTGTTACTCTTGTGGCCAGCAGGGCCATCTGAAGAAGGATTGTCCGCCCCAGGCGGCGGAGCGTGCAGTTCACCGGCCGACGGTGTTGGCCGGATCTTCGCTCGATGGTCGACGCCCGAGGCGGTGGTACTTACGGCCAGAGCCGCGCAGCAGGTCGTGGTAGGGGTCCCAGTTCTAGCGGTCCTCAGAACCGCATCTATGTTATGTCCAGCCGTCAGGACCAGGAGGCGTCACCAGATGTCGTCACAGGTACATTGTTGGTTTCTTGCTGTGATGTATATACTTTGATAGATCCAGGTTCTACCTTGTCCTATATATCTCCTCATATTTCCAGTAGAATAGGGATAGAGCCCGAGTCCATAAGACCTTTTGAGGTGGCTACGCCAGTAGGTGATTCGGTGGTAGCCGAGCGGATATATAGAGCTTGCCCAGTGACTATAGACAGTCGTCGGACTTTAGCCGACTTGATATAGTTGGATATGACGGACTTTGATGTGATTATGGGTATGGATGGGCTAGCGTCTTGCTATGCCAATGTAGATTGTAGAGAGAGATTAGTTCGGTTCCAGTTTCCTGGTGAGCCGGTTATCGAGTGGAAAGGGAATACTACATCGCCGAGGGATAGGTTTATTTCTTACCTCAAGGCTAAGAAGATGGTGCAGAAAGGGTATATCTACCATATGGTTCGTATTCGACATCGAGGTCGAGATACCGACCTTCACGGCCTCCGGTCGTTAGAGAGTTTCCAGACGTATTCCCAGACTAGCTTCCGGGTATCCCTCCGGAGAGCGAGGTTGAGTTTTGCATTGATTTGGCGCCAGATACTCGACCGATATCTATTCCGCCATACAGGATGACACCTGCCGAGTTGAAGGAATTGAAAGACCAGCTGAAGGACTTACTGGAGAAGGGCTTTATCAGGCCAAATGTTTCTCCCCGGGAGCGCCCGGTTATTTGTAAAGAAAAAGGGCGGACGCCAGTATGTGTATTGATTACGATGATTGAACAAGGTAACTATCAAGAACAGATATCCTCCCGTGATTGACGATTTGTTTGACCGGTGCGAGTGCAATGTGTTTTCAAGATAGACTGCGGTCTTGTTATCATCAAAGCGAGTTAGAGAGACAGATATCCCAAAGATCGCATTCAGACCGGTATGGGCACTATGAGTTCAGGGTGATGTCTTTCGGGTTGACCAACGCCCCAGCAGTATTCATGGATTTGATGAACATGGTGTTCAAGACATTCTTGGATATGTTCGTTATAGTTTTCATTGATGATATCTTGGTGTATTCGCGCACAGAGCAGGAGCATACAGAGCATTTGAGGACGGTATTGGGAGTCCTCCGAGACCGCATTGTATGCCAAGTTCTCGGCGCGAGTTAGTTAGCTTCAGTGGCTTTCTTAGGACATGTTATCGGAGCCGATGGTATTCTGGTTGATACAGCGAAGATTGAGGCTGTCAAGACTTGGCCCAGACCCACTACACCGACGGAAGTGCGCAGCCTTTTGGGCCTTGCAGGCTATTATCGGAGGTTTGTGGAGAAGTTTGCTTCTATTTCAAAGACTTTGACTAAGTCGACTGTAAGACGGTATGTTCCGGGACGGATACTTGTGAGAAAAGTTTCCGGTTGCTAAAGGAGAAGTTTCGACCGCCTCAGCTTCTTACTCTTCCGCAGGTTTAGATGGATATGTGGTTTATTGTGACGCCAGTATCGGGCTTGAGTGCGTCTTGACGCAAAGACGACAAAGTTATAGCTTATGCATCTCGACAGCTTAGGAAGTATGAGAAGAACTATCCCACACATGACTTGAGTCGCAGTGATTCATGCCTCAAGATCTGGAGACATTATTTATATGGAGTTCATGTGGATATTTACACAGACCACAAGAGTCTCCAGTATATCTTCAGCCAGAGAGAGTTGAACTTGTGACAGAGACGGTGGTTGGAGCTACTTAAGGATTACGATGTGGATATTCTATACCACCCAGGGAAGGCCAATGTAGTTGCAGATGCCCTTAGTCGCAGATCGATGGGTAGTCTGTCTGATGTACAACCAGAGAAGAGGGATATGGTCCGAGAGTTACATCAGCTAGCGAGCCTTGGGGTTCGTTTGGTTGATTCTGATAGTGATGGAGTTCGGGTTCGAGAGGTTGCCGAGTCTTCCATCGTCGAGGAGGTGAAGAGGCGACAGTATGAGGATCCGATTATGATCCAGATCGAGACGCCTGCTCGTTGAAAGAGAGTTCTGTTTGAGGTAGCACCTGATGGGGTGCTAAGATTTGAGGGCCGGTTGTGTGTTCCCGATGTGACAGGACTTCGTCAGCAGATTCTGGGGGAGGCACACAGTGCTCGTTATTCTATTCATCCGGGGTCGACTAAGATGTATCATGACCTCAGATGCGTGTATTGGTGGGATGGCCTAAAGAGGGACGTTGCGGAGTTCACGCGCAGCGATGCGAATTGTCGAGGTTAAGGTTGAGCACGAAGCCGGTGGGTCATTGCGCAGGCTATTGATATTCCGACTTGGAAGTGGGAGGTGGTAAATATGGATTTTATTACGGGATTACCTACCACTCAGAGGAAGCATGATTCCATTTGGGTTATTGTCGACAGGCTGACGAAATCAGCCCATTTTCTTCCAGTCAGGACGACTTTTTCGGCCGAGGATTATGCAAGACTGTATATCAGGGAGATTGTAAGACTGCACGGAGTGCCTGTATCAATTATTTCAGACAGAGGAGCCCAGTTTACGGCTAACTTCTGGAGGTCTTTCCAGAAGGGGTTAGGGACACAGGTGAGTCTCAGTACGGCGTTTCATCCTCATACCGAGACACTTGAGGATATGCTGCGGGCTTGTGTTATTGATTTCAGGGGTAGCTGGGAGGATCATTTACCTCTTGTGGAGTTTGGTTACAACAACAGCTACCATTCTAGTATTCAGATGGCGCCTTATGAGGCCTTATATGGAAGGAAGTGCAGGTCACCGATAGGTTGGTTTGAAGTGGGAGAAGTGCAGTTAGTCGGGCCAGATTTGTTCAGCAGGCAGTGGATAAGGTGAAGCTTATCCAAGAGCGGTTGTTGGCAGCTCAGAGTCGGCAGAAGTCGTATGCAGATCATCGGCGTCGACACTTGGAATTTGAGATAGATGATTGGGTTTTCCTAAAGGTATCGCCCATGAAGGGCGTGATGAGATTTGGAAAGAAAGGGAAACTTATCCCAAGATACATTGGGCCGTATCAGATTGTCCGTAGGGTAGGCAAGGTTGCCTATGGGTTAGATCTGCCGTCCGATCTGGAGGCAGTGCATCCAGTCTTTCACGTATCTATGTTGCGGAAATGTATTGGAGATCCATCTAGAGTACACCCGATTCATGATGTCCAGGTGACAGAGGAGTTATCGTATAAGGAGAGTCCCATAGCGATACTCGATCGTCAGGTTAGGCGACTTCGGACGAAGGACGTGGCTTCCGTCAAAGTCTTGTGGCGGAACGAGAATAGGGAAGAGATGACGTGGGAAGCAGAGGATGACATGATGAAGAAGTATCCTCACTTATTCCCTACACCTCCAGGTAACCCACTTTCCTGTTTGTTAATTTTGATTCACCAATTATGCTTGAGTAATGTTGTGGGTCGTGGAGCTTCTTTATTTGCAAAAGAATAGTTAAGAGGGTCTATGTCGATACTGTGATTTGAGTAAGCCTAGAAGGAACATTCGGGACGAATGTTTCTCAGGGGGGGGAGAATGTTATACCCCATAATTTCTGACCCTACGTATGAGAGCGTACGAAAGCATGTAAGACTTAAAATTTTCAAAGGATAGGTTGACGGATTGTTCCGGACGGGTTTTAGTCAACTTTGAGGCGGGTTATGACCTGGTACATTGAGAGTTACTAAGTGTTTCAAAGGCCTAGGGCGTAGTTCGTTGAGTCTAGATTCCAACGCAACCAACCATTCGTCGATAGGACGTCGGAGTAGAAAGTTATGGGAGTTACAAGTTCAGAGCGCAGACGGACAGAAATGCGTTTCGCGTGAGCGGCGCGCGCCATGGCGGATGCAGGTCGCGGCGCCGATATTCGAGTCGCTGAAGTTACAGCGCCGCGGCGCCAGGACAGCAGGACCGCGGCGCCGGAAGTTCCGAAAATCCGCAGAGGTTTCAGCGCCGCGGCGCCGGCGTCAGGGCCGCGGCGCCAAGGCGGGATTTCAGGCGGAAAAACTTAGGAAAAATCAGATTTCTCTTTTAAAAGACCTTGGGAGGGTGACAAGTGTCCCCCCCCCCCCCCCATCTGATTTCTTGCATGTCTTATATTTACCAAGTCTTGAAGACTTGGTCATCTTTCAAATCTCTCCCTCTCTCTAAACTTAAGCTCCCACTTCTCTCTAAAATTCCAAGAGGAATTCAAGCCTAAGGAAAAATCTGAAAAGTTAAGGACAAGAAGGAAGCTTGTGGCTAGCTTGTAGGTGTCACAACCCGATTCCGGGCCCGTGACTGGTGCCTTACCCCGGGCACCCTAGTGATACAACATCAGAGAAAATCAGGGGAAATAAAACTTAAACATGAAACAAGAGATAAGATCATAAAACAGGCCAACCAAACGGTTACCTTCCAATAAAATATATGTATACAAATCTTTCAAACCGAACAGTTTAATCCTTTTTACAAACCCTGCCCACAATAGTACTACAGACCTCTAAGAGTTTTTATACAACATGACGGGACAGGGCCCCGCCGTACTCCTGAATGTACAAGAACCTACAACTCACAGTAACATACCAAAGATAAGCCTCCGGAGAAACGGAGCTTCCCAACGCTGAACTGTGATCCTAAGAGCGAGGATCAACAACCGATGTACCTCTACCTGCGGCATGAACGCAGCCCCCCCGAAGGAGGTCGCACAACAGTACCAAGTATATGAAATCGAAAATATCAGAAATGAAATAATAGCGTCTATATAAAGTCGAGACATGTATGATAACCAAACTAGTTCACAATAAATAGCGATATGTAAGTCAGTGACTCACGCCCTCAGAGTCATCACTCAAATATAACTATGGTTCTCACGCCCGCAACATCAATCATGACCGTGGAATACCTTACTCACCGCGGCGATCATGATATAATAACACCACCGAGGACACATGAACACCAAGTCTGTACTAACAATACTATACAACCAAACCACGAAGCTGATACGGGGCAAGTACGAAAGCCGACTACCAGATACCAAGGCCGTATCACGTAGCTGACCGGGGCAAGTACGAGGGCTAACTACTGTGTACCAAGGTCAGATCACGAGACTTCGCCACTAAACCGAACGGGCAAGTGCGAGGGCTACTGTACCAAGGCCGAATCAGCCACGAGACGGCAAGCACGAAAGCCACCACCGATACCAAGGCCGATCAAGAAACCTCATGGAGAGCTAGTCCATGGAATAACACTATCAACAGGGAAACGAACCCTCATCATGGCCGCATACCCGTGGACCATCCATCGAGTCAGTATGCCCATGGACTATCATAGTGGAAGCATACCCATGGGCCACCCATCGTGTCAGTATGTCCAAAATGATCAAGAATAATACGATCGACCCTCCATTCGAGAGACGCGGTAACATAAGAATACAACACTTGCACAACAAGGCTATCACACGCAAACATAGGCAAGTTACACACAACTCAAGGTACTTTCATTTTATGCCAAAGTCCAAGTTTTAACCCCAAATTACTACGTATGTTAAACTCTTTTTAAAGGATCCATTCCTTTTACAAAGGTCACCCGATACCCGCAGTATAGAGTGGCTAACATCTTTTAAGTAAACCAAAACAACTTCCATACTTTCCTTTTAAAACCAAATTAAGGCAATACCATGCCTTCTTTTTAGACCAAAACACTTCTCCTTTTAAAGTCAAGTTACCACTTTAAAACCAATGATAAAACCATCCTTTCGTTTTCATAAAGTTGTTATAACTAACCTCTCATAAAGCTGTTATAACACTTTATGTTTTAAACCAATTTTAAGACAAAACAATGCCTTTCTTTTAAACCAAAAACTCTTTAATTTCCTCAAGTCTCTTTTAGAAATCAAGTTCCTTACTTATTCTCATTTCCGAAATCAGTAAAACATTATTCTTTACAAACCAAGTACTCATTACTCACGAATGAGGTTTCATACTTCTTAACAACTTTCACATCAATTCAATTAAGTCAAGCCTCTTATCTTTTAAGATTAAGTCTCTTAACTTCTAAAATCAATAATCATTCTTTTATCCTTCTTAAGTTGTTATACCTAACTTCCCATAAAGCTAGTATAACCTTTAAACTTTCAAAACCAAGTATTACTCTTCTTTCAAAAATGGTTCTTAAATCTTTTGAAATACTTCAAGATTCTTATTATTCAGGCTTAAGTCAAAAGACATTGTCGTAACACTACATTCAGTTAACACACGTACGTCTACCGTACTATATATATTCCTTTAAAAATACTTCAAGATTCTTATTATTCAGGCTTAAGTCAAAAGACATTGCCGTAACACTACATTCAGTTAACACACGTACGTCTACCGTACTATATATATATTCTTTTTAAAATATCATGCTCAAGAGGATAGGAAGAATCACATACCTCGCGACGATTATCGACTATTAGCAAATAGCTCCAAAGCAATCGTAATCTCGCTAGCCTTTTCCACCCCTCGAGTAGAATACGCTACTCGCAAAGATTTCAACCTATAATGGTTATACAAGTCTATCAATGTCTAGACTACTCTGAGGATAATTCTAGATACAAGATTCTACGGAAAATGGGCAAAGACTTCCCTACCACAAACTTCACAAGTTCATCTGTAGATACAAATTCATGTAAGCATTCAATTCTCTTCTTATATACCTTCCTTGTATATAACTTATACTTAATTCTTATACTTCAACAGTATGTAAACTCTAATTATAAAAGAAGGTCACGTATTTACCTCGATAAGCCCAAAATTATCCAAGTTTAAATGTCGATCCTGAGCGACGTTTAGCTCCAACTCTGGGCGCTCCAACCCGCTCCAAACAACCCTTAGAAGTTCTACGCAACTTCTACTTAATACTTCAACTCGCTATGAAGATTTTCCTTAGGGTTTTGGTTTGAGACTAAAAAGACAAAAGGTAGTATTTCCGGGCTCTACGTATAGAGGTAACTTTTGGAATACTACAAGGTATAAGGCTAAGGTATTTTGGAATAGTAACAATACTTAGAGAATACTTTCTACCAAGGGGGGTGTATTTTACGAGAACAACTAGCCAAAAGGGGGGGTACCTCTCGGCTTAGCACCACTAGGAAGGGGGGTACCCTCTCGGCCACAAGGCCTTACAAAGGGGGAGGGGGAAGGCTCTTGGACGAGAGCAACAAGAAGAGGGGGGAGGATTTTAAGACTTAGAACACATTTGTGGATGAAGAAGTCTTCAACAAGGGAGGGGTATTTATAGGACAACCAAGGGCCAAGATCAAGCCAAGTGGGGGGCAAGTGGAGGGTCAAGATCAAGCCAAGTGCACCCTAACCCTACTCCACAAATCCCTCACAAACATTGACCCATGGATTAGGCCATGAAACATGCCACGAAATGGGCACCAATCGGCCACCACAAACCGTCCACTTGAGGGTGACAAGTGTCGCCCTCTCGTTGGTCCAAAATATTTCATCTCTCGGAAAAATCCGCAAAAATTAAAAATGACATAGCCGGAATTTTCCCTACGCAAAGTTCGGAAAATGTTTCGTCGAAAAACAATTCGTTTCTGGGGTTGTGTACAAATTTCGAATCTTGCCTAACTTTAAGGCTCAAACTTTTCTACGTACGCCCACACGTATATACTCTGGAAATACGGGGTATAACAGTAGGAATCATTGTGGTGGTGTTCTTGGAAAGGAGGCTAGCAAAGTTGTTGGAATAGTTTTGGCTAAAGCTCCAAAGGTAATATTTCTTCTCTTGTAGCTAGTATTAATGTTGCATGTGAAGAAGAAGGGATTTGTAGTAGTAAATATTGCACTTAGAGTCATTGCATGTAAGAAATATGGTTTGAATGTGAAGGAATTGGTTAAGAAGATATTATGAGCATGTTGTAGCCTAAAAACTACCTTAGAATTGTTAAGTGAATTGTTGTACCTTATGGGGCAGAATTTTACACACCCAAGTTTAGGTGTGTAATATCCTTTGAGATGTTTGGATTGTTGAGCCTTAAATGTGGCATTTGGATGTTGAATTCGGCCTTGAGAAAGGTGGCAAAGTATGTAGAAACAAAGGAAATGCTGCCCAATTTTCCATAGAATTTAGTGACTTTGAACTTGGATTATTCTACATTGAAATTAGAGGTTAATAAACGTACCATGGTTATTTTAGGTTGACATATTACTTGCGGTAGTTTGGACTTAGCAAATGGATTGACCGGAGAGGTATGTGAAGTTTTCCTATCTCTTGAGCATGAATAGTTGTAACTATGTAGTACGGTAGACGTACAAAATTTGGTATTCTTACTTGTTTTAAGTATATAAAGACTTGTTTCGTTTTAAGAATGTATAAGTCCCTTGGTTAGGGGAAAAGTATAATTTTCCTAAAGTATAGGGTTAATATAACAACTTTATGGGGAGTTGGTTTATTAGCTTTATAAAAGGTTAATGAGAAGAGATTTACTCTAAGTAAGATAAGTATATGAAAAGGCAAATTGATTTTAAGGCATCAATTGCCCAAAGGTTTATGTATGAAAAAGAGTCACTTTTAAAAGATTTGAAGTATGTAGTACTTGGGTCAAATTCCCGGTTCCCTTTTTATTAAAGATATGATTACGTGCCTTAAGTAAACTAAAATGAGAGGGTATATGAACAAGGCTAATAAGAAGTTATAAGTTTTCTTAACTTATTTATGATTATGATATGATGACAGTTTGAGCTAGGGTAAGAGTATATTTGAGGGGCAAGCCCCAAGATCGTTATACCACCTTCTCCAGGGTAAGAGTATGAATGAGGGGCAATCCCCAAGATCGTCATACCACCTCCTCCAGTGTAAGAGTATATCTGAGGGGTAAATCCCCAAGATCGTTATACCATCTGCTTCAGTGTAAGAGTATATCTGAGGGGCAAGTCCCCAAGATCGTTATACCATCTGCTTCAGGGTAAGAGTATATCTGAGGGGTAAGTCCCCAAGATCAGTATACCACATATTCCGTGGATTTGCTACCCACGATGCGAGGAATACCTCATGCGAGTCCTTATGGGCTTATGCGGGTGAAATAGTCCCATGCGGGCGGGTACAGCCTATGCGAGGAATACCTCATGCGGGTCCACAGACCTATGCGGGTGAAATAGTCCTGTGAGTAGGGGTGCTTATTGATACTACAAGCGAGGTACCTGCTTTGATCATGAGGCCCCTATTTTATGCAAAGATTATATATATATATACTTGTCACTCATTGTTAGTAAGGCACATAAAAGGTATTTTGATTGTCTTCCATGACTCAAATTACTTTTAGACTTATGATATCATTATTACAAAGATTTTTCACTTTACATACTTGGTACATATCAGGTAATCGACCCCCTTCCTGGGGCTGCTCATGTCGCAGTGGGTAAAGCGATTGTGGATCCTCGTTCTTAGGATCACTGTTCCGGTGTCAGAAGCTCCATTCCTCCGGAAGCTTATATTTGGTTGGTACGAATTTTCCCTGATACTATAGGTATTGTGTACATTCAGGGGTATGGCGGGGCCTCGCCCGCCACGCTTGTTATCCTTGAGGTCTGGTCACATATGTGTTGGGTGTAAGAACAAGTCGCATCGCTATAATTTTGATTAGTATGTTTTATGGAAGGCTTTATCTACCGCCGGTGATGTTACCTTTTTTTATAAGATTATGTGTTATGTATGTTCCGCTGCTATTCTCTGATGTATACCTGACAGGATACCCCGGTAGGGTACTAGTCGCGGCCCCGGGGTCGGGTCGTGACACAGAGTATGGTGGTGGTGGTGGTGGTGTCATAGTGCATTTTACTAGGTATGTCATATTAATAGCTTTATAGGATGATTGATTGATGAGTCATAGTTATTTTTTAATATAAAGGATGTGAGTGATTGATGCGTGTAAAAGTATAAGTGTAAATGTATAATTAGTATATTAGGTTAGTATATTGGGCTAACTAGTATAATGGGCTGATGAGTATAGTGGACCTTTATAAATAGATTGTAACTCATTATGTACAGTTTAATTGATTCAATTTCAATACACCGATTTTCTATTCTAGAATTCTCTCAACTACTCCTTCATCTTCTTCATCGACCACATACTTCATCTTCTTCTTCTTCTTCTTTCTTTCTCTCCTTCTTTCTTCACCTTCTTGTTATCTTTTCATGGCAATCTAGAACTTAACATGGTATCAAAGCCTGTAGATTTTAGGATGTTCGAAACTAACATGGTATCAAATCCTGTAGATTTTAGGATGTTCGAAACAGAAGGATCGAACAAAGGATCGGCACAGGAAACTTGTAGATACAGATAGATCGGGGTACATGCAAGAGAAATATCAAAGAAATAGAGACAGTTTCAGATCGCAAAACAGATCGGAGGAGAAATAAGTAATTACTCCAGTTGACGAATCTGAAAAAGTAGGAATTACTTTTCTGTAATAGTCGACTCGAAATCTTAATCGATTTCAGGAATTGAGTCTCTGTTGGTAAAGTTTTTTTCTTTCTGTTGGTGAATATTTCACTGTTTTGTTGGTGTTAATTGAATCTGTTGGTGAAATTGAGACTTCTAAGGAAAGATATACGACATGCCGACATCAGAAACTATCGGAGATGGTGGAGTGAATGAAGTTGGAGATACAACAAGTTTAAGGAACAATATAGATCATAACCATCCCCTATTATTATTTCCATCGGATGCACATGGTTCCCTGTCTGTTGGAGTTGTCTTGAATGGAATGGACAATTATACGCTGTGGAGTAGGGCCATGAAGTTGGCTCTGTTGGGGAAGAACAAGATAGGGTTTATTGATGGAACGGTTAGGAGATAACATTACAGTGAAGAGGTAGCACGAGTCTGGGACAGATACAACGCTATTATAGTGTCATGGTTGATGGGAAATGTCAGTAAGAGTCTGCTGACAGGGATGCTATTCAATGCTGATTCCCACATCATCTGGGAGGAGTTGAAGGAGAGATTCGACAAGGTAAATAGTTCTAGAGCCTTTCAGATTCACAAGGAGATATTCACTTTGCGACAAGGAACTATGTCAATATCAGGATATTATTCAAGGCTGAAGGACCTTTGGGATGAGTATGACTCGATCATACCTACACCGTCGTGCTGTCCCAAGGCTAAGGAGTTCATCAATCACCTACAATATCAGAGGTTGTTGCAGTTCCTAATGGGACTGAATGAAAGCTATCATCATACAAGGAGCCAAGTTCTAATGATGCCACAAGTTCCAAATCTGAATCAGGCATATGCTTTGGTTAATCAAGACTGAATCAGGCATATGCTTTGGTTAATCAAGAGGAAAGTCAAAGAGCTCTGGCAGGAACCAGCAGGTCAATATCTGATCATATTGAACCATCAACATTATTCACATCCAGGAATGGAAGTAACAGGGGAGGAGGACATGGAGGAAGTCATACACAAAGAAAACCATATAATCCTAATGCTAAGTGTGATTACTGTAAGATGAAGGGACATTTTACAGTTGACTGTTTCAAGTTGATGAAATGTAATCACTTCAATAAGACATGTCACTTAGATGAGGGCTGTTACCAACTAATTGGCTATCCGGATGACTTTAAGTCCAAAGCAAAGAAGGCATATGCAGTAACAGGACAACTTGAAGACATAGGACAAGGTCTTGGTGGACAACAGACACAGCAGCAGGACCACCTCACAAAGGAGACAATGATGTATGATCAATTCACTCCCAGTCAAAGACAACAGATCTTTCACATGTTGGAAGAGAAGGACATGAGCAGAACTCACATTGCAAATATGGCAGGTATGCATATTACTGATGGATAAGAGTTACTGTAGTGGATAGTAGATTCAGGTGCGACTAATCACATGATAAGTGACTCTAAACACTTACGCAATAACTTGTTAACAGAAGGAACTGGGAAGGTACAATTGCCAATAGGAGATTCAGCCAGAATCTCCCATGTTGGTGATTATCAACTTGGAAAAGGTGATGTTCTTAGAAATATTCTGTGTGTGCAGCATTTAAGTTTAACTTAATGTCAGTGTCGAAGGTGACTAATGAGTTGAATTGTAGTGTCTCTTTCTTTACCTCATGTTGTGTCTTTCAGGATCTAGCATCTGGGAAGGTGAGGGGGATTGGTAGTGAGAAAGATGGGCTTTACATTTTGTGTTTGGATGCTGAGAATCAGGAGAAGGAACTGAGGAAGTGTATGGCTGCTACTCAACATATAAATACAATGACATGGCACCAGAGGCTATGTCATGTACCTATGACAGTATTGAGAAAGATTTCTTTGTTCAAAGACAATGATAATTTTGCTTTAAATAAATGTGAAATCTGTCCACTGGCTAGACAAATCAGATCTCCATTTCATACTAGTACCAGTAGATCAATAAAACATTTCCAATTGCTACATTTAGATGTATGGGGACCATATAGAACTGATACATTCAATGGCATGAGGTATTTTTTTACCATTGTAGATGATTTCTCTAGATGGACATGGGTGTTTCTGATGAGGTTGAAATCTGATGTATCTACTGTTCTGAAAGTTTTCTTTGCTGAAATAGCTACTCAGTTTGAATCTAAAGTCCAGAGAATTAGATCAGACAATGGTACTGAATTTTTCAACCAAAACTGTAGGGAACTTTTCCAAACACTTGGAATTATACATGAGAGTTCTTGCCCATACACACCACAACAAAATGGGGTAGTTGAAAGGAAACATAGGCATCTACTTGAGACAGCAAGAGCCATAAAAATTCAGGGCTGGTTGCTAGACAGATTCTGGGGAATGTGTATAGAAGTTGCAGCATACATTATTAATAGAATTCCTTCAACAACTCTAAATAATGAGTCTCCCTTCCATAAACTATACAACAAAACACCACAACTTAATCATTTGAGAGTTATAGGTTGTTTATGTTTTGCAACCATACTTCATACACATGATAAGTTTAGTCCAAGAGCACCTACTTGGGTATGCACCTACACAAAAGGGATACAAACTCTATGACTTAGAAAATAGGATTATTTTTGTTAGCAGGGATGTAATATTCAGGGAAGACATTTTTCCCTTTAAAAATGGGCAGAATGAGGAGTCACTGAACATAAAGGATCATGGACAATTCTGTTATGAGGAGTTGATGAATGGTAATCCTGTCACTATTACTAATGGTAATCCTGTTAGTGAGACAAATTTTGCAGGAGAAGAACCGGCGTGCGCAGTCCCATCGCAGATTCAAATATCAATGGTGGTAGTGCAGACAGAGATCATAACACCAGTAGCTGTGCAGATGAGACAGAACATCATGAGAACTATCAGATGGAGTTAGTCACTACAACTACAATAAGGAGATCAGGAAGACATGACATACCTCTTATATGGCACAAGGACTATATCACTACAAAAGGATCTCACAGCTGCTTATATTCAATTTCTGACAACATCACATATGCAGGTCTTTCTGCTGCCTATCAACACTTTGTTGCACAAGTATCTGTAGACACGGAGCCATCAGGATACTCAGCAGCTGCAAAGGATCCCTGATGGGTTGCAGTCATGGAATCTGAAATCCAGGCACTAGAGGACAATGGAACATGGGAGCTAGTCAAGCTGCCTGAAGGGAAGGTGGTAATTAGTTGTAGGTGGGTCTACAAGATTAAATACAAAGCATCAGGGGAGGTAGAGAGGTTCAAGGCCAGACTTGTAGCCAAGGGATACAACCAGAAGGAAGGGATAGACTACCAGGAGACATTCTCACATGTGGTTAAGATGACCACAGTCAGGATTGTGGTGTCTATTGCAGCAGTGCAGCATTGGAAGATACATCAAATGGATGTATACAATGCATTTCTTCAAGGGGATTTATCTGAAGAAGTGTTCATGACAATTCCAGAGGGATTCAATGCTACACACAGGAACACACATGTATGCAGGTTAAAGAAGTCTTTATATGGCTTGAAACAAGTCTCTAGGCAATGAAATATAAAGCTAACTACAGCTTTACTGTCATCAGGTTTCACACAAAGCCATAGGGACTACTCTCTTTTCACAAGGAGAGAAGAAGAGAAGATTGTGGTGGTGTTGGTATATGTGGATGATCTCCTGTTAACTGGGAATGATGCAGCTCTCATACAGTCCACAAAAGAAGCACTACAATCAGCTTTTAAGATTAAAGACTTGGAGGAGTTGAAGTATTTTCTGGGAATTGAGTTTGCAAGGAATTCACAAGGTATTCTAATGCATCAAAGGAAGTATGCTCTTGAACTTATATCAGACATGGGATTGGCAGGAGCCAAACCAGATGCTTTCCCTATGGAGACAAATCAGAAGTTCACTACAGTAGAGTTGGACAAGGTCATTGAAGCCAGTTCTGAATCATCTCATGGTGCTGATAAACTGTTGACTGACCCCTGCGTATATAGAAGACTGATTGGAAGGTTGTTATTGTGACACCCCATTTTCAACCGGAGTCGGAAACGGGATTACTGCTACGCATGGTTGGATTCCTAAAATGCATTTAAAGGAGTCGCCACCTAATTATTATAGTGAATTAGGACACTGAAAATGTAGCATAAAATACTACGGATGATCTCCATTTTAAAGGTCTGTGAAACTATGTGAGATTCTAGGTAAGGGTTCTTTATTATCCTAAAGGGAAGGGGTTAGGCACCCTCTAAGATCCGCTAACTTGCGGTTATCCGTTCAAACTTAGGTTTTAACATTATTGTGCTAACATGCAATTTACAATTCTAAAGGTGTTCTAATTATTAAACTAATCAAAAGAGATATTTAAACTAGGCATGCAAATATTTATAATAGATATATATTTAACAAGATAGTAATAAAAGCAAATAATCATAAAAGATGTAATGAAAAGAATTTAGTGACATTTCGCTTTTATTTTATTTTATGCGAATGCTTTAACTTTGGGATGCGCCTCCGGGTACCTGCAAAAAAAACACTTAGTAGAAGAGTTAGTAAATAATAAATAAATTACCAAACAAACACAATGTATGTATATATATATATATAGATATATATGTACAAGATATTGTAAAAGATATATTTTTATATAGTGTGGGCTCAGCTAGTGTTATGCCAAGGATACTAAGACATGAGAAGCCAATATCGCTACGGCGGCGGTCGACTCGCCTCCCAGTGAACGATACTATGCATTCTCGTCTAATCTTTTTCACTTTCCTCCTCGCCCACATATTCCGTCTCGCTTACCACGAGGGCCTCCAGATCGACGGATAAATCCTTCGTAGGCCAGTGTAGTATCAAATTCAAAATCAGTAAAATACCAAGTGTAGTAACTTGTTCAAAAATCAGTAAATACCAAGTGTAGTTTTGTTCTAAATCAGTAAATACCCAATATTCAAATGTAGCAATTTGTTCAACCAGTTCATGGAAAAGAGTCAAGGGAATCAGTCTGATATTTTTTGCGAGAAAACAAAACAACACCCGACATAGTCACGGTAAAACAGTGGCAAAAACAATCAAAAGCAGAGCAAACAGAGGCAACGCCGACAACAACCGACAGAGTCATGGTAAGACAATGGCAAAAACAGCCGCAAACAAAACAAACCCCCAGAACAAATGAGTAGACACCGGAGTAATTATCCGGATATAAGTTATCACAAATTAGCAAAATATTAGGGCCAATCTGAAAAGCAAGCTTGAAATATGTTAGGAGCAGTCAAAAATCAGCCAGCGATATTCAGCATATGCATAAGTAGAATCCCAAAATCAGAGAAATGTTTATCAACCAAATGGGACGATGACCGAGTCACCCCCGGAGACAGAGCTCCGGTGAGCATGGCATCAAATGAGGGTGGCGGCGTCACTTCGACGGTAAGAATACCGGAGCGACGCCGCCATGGTGTAAAAGCGACAGTGGTGGTTCACTGGTGACATGAGCAGCGGGGGTGTCGACGGGCGACGGCGACGGTAAAATTGACAGAGGGTGTTCGCCGGTGATGTCGGCAGCGACGGAGAAAGTGAGGAGAGTGGAGAGGAGACGGCGATTGTGTGTGTGGGGGTATGTTTAAAGGGGGTTCGCCGGAGCTTGGAGCTCCGGCGAAGGGCGGCGGCGGCGACGGGAAGGGGCTGAGGGGAGGAAGATGGTTTTTCTTTTCTTTCAAATCAAAGAATGGGCTGATCCTCTAAAAAAAGAACGTTGGTTGTCTTTGTCTTTTTACAAAAGTGAACGTTGGGGGGCTGCTCCTTTATTTTGATGCCCCTGAACGTTGTGGACTGTGTCCTCCCTCCTGAACGTGGGCTGCCCCCTCCTCTTTTAATAAAGGGGGGGTAAGGTATTTAGGGGGGAAATGAAAGTGGTATTTGAAATTTAAAAGATGGGGGGAAATAAGAGGGTGTTTGGAATTTAAAATGGGGGGGGGGGGGGGAAAAAAAGGGGGGGTTTGGATGATATAAAAATGGTGTTGGATTGGAATGATTCGGATTGGGTTCCGTACTGGACTGGTTTGACAAAATGTAAGGCGGGTTAATTATTTAAAAGAAAAAATTATTTAAAAAGATGCAAGATTATTAAAATGCAAATGCCGATGCGATAATAATAAAAAAATATAATATTTAGACAAATGTTTAATGTCTAATTAAAAATAAAGCCGGATGTCAATTAATTATTTAAAGAAACGCAAATATTATTAAAACAAACGGATTGTAGTAATAATAGAAACATAACATAACGCTTAATTTTAAAATATAAAGATAAAAATGCAAAAATGATGATTAAAATGCGTGTCCTAAAACACATGAAATTGCGACAAATATGCAAAAACGGGTCAAAATTGATCACAAAGACGTCCCTCTTTGTACGGAGATGATGGAAGAGTCTTGGACAAAGATGTTGACTCATAGCCAATTTTGTCTGCTTTATAAACTAGAATTCAAAAGTAGGACGATGCGGACTAAATTGTCCCGATGTCAAATTATGATGACCTTTGGATCGTTGTGATGCGAAAATAAAAAGCAAACCGACATCGATGAAAAATGTCGATGTCGAATCATGATGACACTGGGCTGCTGCAATGCTAGAAAATAAAAGTAAAGCTGACGCAGATTTAAAAATGTCCCAGTGTCGAATCATGATGACACTGGGCTGCTGTAATGTTAGAAAATAAAAGTAAAGCTGACGCAGAATTAAAAAATGTCCCAGTGTCGAATCATGATGACACTGGGCTGCTGTAATGCTAGAAAATAGAAGTAAAGCTGACGCAGATTTAAAAATGTCCCAGTGTCGAATTACGATGACACTGGATTGTTGCGATGCTAAAGTAAAAAGTAAAGCTGATGTAGATGTTCGTCGTTGCATGGACGAAATGCTGATGAAGCCGTTGCATAGGTTTTGGTGAGATGACGTCGTTGCATAGACGTGATGCAGATGTTCGTCGTTGCATGGACGAAATGCAGATGAAGCCGTTGCATAGGCTTTGATGAGATGGCGCCGTTGCATGGACGCGATGCAGATGTTCGTCGTTGCATGGACGAAATGCAGATGAAGCCGTTGCATGGACGCGATGCAGATGTTCGTCGTTGCATGGACGAAATGCAGATGAAGCCGTTGCATAGGCTTTGATGAGATGGCGCCGTTGCATGGACGCGATGCAGATGTTCGTCGTTGCATGGACGAAATGCAGATGAAGCCGTTGCATAGGCTTTGATGAGATGGCGCCGTTGCATGGACGCGATGCAGATGTTCGTCGTTGCATGGACGAAATGCAGATGAAGCCGTTGCATAGGCTTTGATGAAATGGCGTCGTTGCATGGACGTGATGCAGATGTTCGTCGTTGCATGGACGAAATGCTGATGAAGCCGTTGCATAGGCTTTGATGAGATGGCGTCGTTGCATGGACGCGATGCAGATGTTCGTCGTTGCATGGACGAAATGCAGATGAAGCCGTTGCATAGGCTTTGATGAGATGGCGTCGTTGCATGGACGCGATGCAGAGATCATCGTTGCATAGATGAACTGTTGATGAAGCCGTTGCATAGGCATAATAAAAGAGACGTCGTTGCAAAAACGTTATATTAATGTCGTTGTGCGGATGTAATAAAGTGATTTCGACCTGGTGTGCCAGGCTACTATGATGAAGTTACTTGCATAATATAAACCGAATAAAATAATTAGAGTTGTAAAATGATTGAGAAATGAGGATGAGAATGACCCTGTGAGCCAAATTACGCCTTGATGCGTGCGATTATGGCTTTGCGGGCTGAGTTGCTACGAGAAACTTCCTACAAAAATTAAAGATAGATGTAATAATTAGTGTTATAGATATGCAAAAACGAATGAATGAAGATAAGAATGTGGCCCTGTGAGCCGAGCCGCTATGCGAAAATTCCCTTCAACGTCGTCAAATTTCCAGTTATCTGTACTCCAGAGAAAGTTTGTGAGATTTGAAAGGGGCTGTTGATTTGTGCGGACTTTGTAGCTTTAACTCTGACCACTAGCATGCCCGATCTGTTCGGACTTGTAAACGATGTCTGGCTTCAAGTATTTGTCTACGAGAGCGTAGTCGATAATATGCTATTCGGTACTGACTGCCTCTTCTTGCACTGAATAAGCAGCCACAGTTTTGTCATAAGCGGATGTCGAATGGACGAGACCGAATTTAATATGGAAAACCTTTACTATCCTATCGCAGAGATTGGATGGAGTGTGCTTTGTAACCGGTAGAGTAAGGGCAAAAGAGTTTAGAAAGAGTTGGACTGAGTCCGATGTGGCCACCTACGTGTCTCGCCATAGAGATCAAGTATATACATAGTCTAGGAGCCTAGCCCTATTGAAGTTGGGTTCGTCGATTAGACTTCGAGTTTTTGTTTGTTTTTTTTTTGTTTTTTTTTTAAAAACGGGACCAAAGCTGATATGGCCGTCTATGCATTTTGCCAAAGGCACCAGTTTAAACCATAGTTTGCCGGTGACGGAGAATAAAGTAATTTTTAAGAGATGAAAAAATTAGAATTTTTTTTAAAAAAAGGTGGGACCGAGACCGAAATGGCCGCCTACGTATCCCGCCGTGGGAATCAGGTCACACGTAGTTCCAACGTGTGACAAAATAAAGAGATTCTCATTGTTTGAGATATAGGCTTTTCGAGTACCGCGCTGATAATGCAAGGAATAACACAGCCCCAGAAAACCAAGCAAGTGTAGCTCGTAATTAATACTAAGTGAATGCACAAAGTTGAAGTAGCAAAATACTGTAGTAAAGTGCACATAGCTGAAAGCAACAAACATTACAATAGCAGTCAGACTATATAGATATCAAATGCGCGTCCTAGCATGTTTGGGACCTCTTTATGCCAGAGGTAGGCCTAAACGTCACATATGCGAGGTTGTGATAGATTTGTCCAAATCGTCCAACTGTAATGCTTTTGTTGGGAATGGCGACTAAATGACGGTGCACTTTTTCTAATTTTGGCATGTCATGTTTAGGCTTGGATTTGTCTATCATTGTCACGCTACACACAGTATGCTAATGGTCGTTGGGTTGAGAAACCCGTCGACAAGTTTGGTGTCTTCCTAATTGTGGTGTCGATGCCAGGGACCGACCCACCTAAGGTAAATGCATGCATGCCCTAAAATAAAGGGTGGTATAGCTCTATCTTAAGTTTCTAAGATTTGGCTTTTCTAGACGCAAGGTTCCCGAGCGGACAACTCGAGTGAGAAGGCTACGCGGCCACCGGTTAGACCGGACACTCCACGTATATTACCAACTCTCCTAAATTTGAGTTTTGAAGAAAGAATTTTGCTGATGCACCAAGCGCACCTCGCATGTAGTGTGTGATTGTGTGAATTTTCCAGAGTGGAAGAAATATGAACGGAATGTCAGTTTAAGGAAAGCGGTAACAAATAGCAGTTAATGCAAATATTTATATGTAAAGTAGAATAATTTAGACAAAACATAAAAGCAAATGAATGTAAAACACAGAAGAAGCAATTTTAAGCAGATAAGAAAAATAAAGCACAGTAATTAACCTATGTTTGTTATGGTTAAGAACCTAAATATCCCCAGCAGAGTCGCCATGCTGTGACACCCCATTTTCAACCGGAGTCGGAAACGGGATTACTGCTACGCATGGTTGGATTCCTAAAATGCATTTAAAGGAGTCGCCACCTAATTATTATAGTGAATTAGGACACTGAAAATGTAGCATAAAATACTACAGATGATCTCCATTTTAAAGGTCTGTGAAACTATGTGAGATTCTAGGTAAGGGTTCTTTATTATCCTAAAGGGAAGGGGTTAGGCACCCTCTAAGATCCGCTAACTTGCGGTTATCCGTTCAAACTTAGGTTTTAACATTATTGTGCTAACATGCAATTTACAATTCTAAAGGTGTTCTAATTATTAAACTAATCAAAAGAGATATTTAAACTAGGCATGCAAATATTTATAATAGATATATATTTAACAAGATAGTAATAAAAGCAAATAATCATAAAAGATGTAATGAAGAGAATTTAGCGACATTTCGCTTTTATTTTATTTTATGCGAATGCTTTAACTTTGGGATGCGCCTCCGGGTACCTGCAAAAAAACACTTAGTAGAAGAGTTAGTAAATAATAAATAAATTACCAAACAAACACAATGTATGTATATATATATATAGATATATATGTACAAGATATTGTAAAAGATATATTTTTATATAGTGTGGGCTCATCTAGTGTTATGCCAAGGATACTAAGACATGAGAAGCCAATATCGCTACGGCGATCGACTGCCTCGGTGAACGATATGCATTCTCGTCTAATCTTTTTCACTTTCCTCCTCGCCCACATATTCCGTCTCGCTTACCACGAGGGCCTCCAGATCGACGGATAAATCCTTCGTAGGCCAGTGTAGTATCAAATTCAAAATCAGTAAAATATCAAGTGTAGTAACTTGTTCAAAAATCAGTAAATACCAAGTGTAGTTTTGTTCTAAATCAGTAAATACCCAATATTCAAATGTAGCAATTTGTTCAACCAGTTCATGGAAAAGAGTCAAGGGAATCAGTCTGATATTATTTGCGAGAAAACAAAACAACACCCGACATAATCACGGTAAAACAGTGGCAAAAACAATCAAAAGCAGAGCAAACAGAGGCAACGCCGACAACAACCAACAGAGTCATGGTAAGACAATGGCAAAAACAGCCGCAAACAAAACAAACCCCCAGAACAAATGAGTAGACACCGGAGTAATTATCCGGATATAAGTTATCACAAATTATCAAAATATTAGGGCCAATCTGAAAAGCAAGCTTGAAATATGTTAGGAGCAGTCAAAAATCAGCCAGCGATATTCAGCGTATGCATAAGTAGAATCCCAAAATCAGAGAAATGTTTATCAACCAAATGGGACGATGACCGAGTCACCCCCGGAGACAGAGCTCCGGTGAGCATGGCATCAAATGAGGGTGGCGGCGTCACTTCGACGGTAAGAATACCGGAGCGACGCCGCCATGGTGTAAAAGCGACAGTGGTGGTTCATCGGTAGCGGAAGCGATGGGGGTGTCGACGGCGACGGCAGCGGCAGTAAAAGTGACGGTGTTCGCGGTGATGTCGACAGCGACGAGAGGAGTGAGGAGAGTGGAGAGGGAGCGGTTGTGTGTGTGGGGGTATGTTTAAAGGGGGTTCGCCGGAGCTTGGAGCTCCGGCGAAGGGCGGCGGCGGCGACGGGAAGGGGCTGAGGGGAGGAAGATGGTTTTTCTTTTCTTTCAAATCAAAGAATGGTGATCCTCTAAAAAAGAACGTTGTCGTCTTTGTCTTTTACAAAAGTGAATGTTGGATTTGCTCCTTTATTTTGATGCCACAACGTTGTGGATCGTGTCCTCCTCCCGAGCACGCCCCTCCTCTTTTAATAAAGGGGGGGTAAGGTATTTAGGGGGGAAATGAAAGTGGTATTTGAAATTTAAAAGATGGGGGGAAATAAGAGGGTGTTTGGAATTTAAAATGGGGAATAAAAGGGGGTGTTTGGATGATATAAAAATGGTGTTGGATTAGAATGATTCGGATTGGGTTAAAATCTTTGGTAGTTTGACAAAATGTAAAGCGGGTTAATTATTTAAAAGAAAAAATTATTTAAAAAGATGCAAGATTATTAAAATGCAAATGCCGATGCGATAATAATAAAAAATATAATATTTAGACAAATGTTTAATGTCTAATTAAAAATAAAGCCGGATGTCAATTAATTATTTAAAGAAACGCAAATATTATTAAAACAAACGACGGTGTAGTAATAATAGAAACATAACATAACGCTTAATTTTAAAATATAAAGATAAAAATGCAAAAAATGATGATTAAAATGCAGTGTCCTAAAACACATGAAATTGCGACAAATATGCAAAAAACGGGTCAAAATTGACTGTCAACAGTTATATTTAACCACGACAAGACCAGATATCACCTTTGCAGTGAACTCACTCAGCCAATTCATGCAAACACCAAAGAACTCTCACATGGAAGCTGGTCTTCGATTAGTCAGATACATCAAATAGACACCAGGAATGGGCATACTTATGTCTAGTTACATAATTGTTCTCACCACAATGTATTGTGATGCAGACTGGGGAAGCTGCGTCAACACCAGGAGATCAGTTACTGGTTATCTGGTAATGTATGGATCATCACTTGTTTCCTGGAAATCGAAAAAGCAAGACACAATATCTCGGAGTTAAGCAGAGACAGAGTACAGGGCTATGGCTTCTGCAGTTGCTGAAGTTGTTTGGTTGGCAGGATTGTTTCAAGAGTTGGGTGTTGATATATCCAGACCAGTGGGAGTATTCACATATAGCAAATCTGCCATACAGATTGCTGGGAATCCAGTTTTCCATGAAAGAACAAAACATATAGAAATCGACTGTCATTTTATTAGAAAAAAGATTCAAAGTGGATTGATCAATGCTCAGTTTATATCGACAAAGGAACAACCGACTGATATACTAACAAAAGCATTGAATCGACAACAACATACTTCCTTATTATCCAAGCTAGGCTTGAAGAACATTTTCATACATCCTAGCTTGAGGGGGGGGGGGTGTAAAAGTATAATGTAAATGTATAATTAGTATATTAGGTTAGTATATTGGGCTAACTAGTATAATGGGCTGATGAGTATAGTGGACCTTTATAAATAGATTGTAACTCATTGTGTACAGTTTAATTGATTCAATTTCAATACACCGATTTTCTCTTCTAGAATTCTCTCAACTACTCCTTCATCTTCTTCATCGACCACATACTTCATCTTTTTCTTCTTTCTTTCTCTTCTTCTTTCTTCACCTTCTTGTCATCTTTTCATGGCAATCTAAAACTTAACAATGAGTCATTTATTATTTAATATAAAGGAATCTTTTCAAGTAACAATCATATGCCCCTCCTAGAGTTAAGGTACAATATACTGAGATGTCACGAACCTTCAGTTTTTTTTTTGTAGACGCTCCTTCATTTCCTTCTTACCATATGACTCGACCAGTCGTGAGAATAGATGCACTTAAGTTCTCTTATATCAATTTTGCTTAATGCAGTTTTCATCAAATCTCCCTCAACCTGTGTGAGCCTTTAGAATTTACCCATCATGAACCTTACAGTGGAATGACGGACCAAAGTTTGAAATTTCATAGTGTAGCCAAAATCAGAGTGATAGGTATATGCGGTGAGTTATGATCTTTAGTATATGTACTTGATATTCCATATCCGTGTGAGGCTTGTTGAGATGATACGTTATATTATGGGGCCATATGAGTCATGTCTTGTGTTTTCTTGTTGTTGGACAATTCTTTTCCTGAGGATACTAATTTTCTTTTAAACTGAATATTTTTAGGTAATTTTTGTATCGACTTTTCCCGATGAAGGATAGCTAGGCGACTTTCTAAGGGAATTAGTCTTGTTAAATGTAGTTTTAGTTAGCTTAGTAGTAAAGTGGTGTTGGGTGGTGCCTTTTTATCCCTTACCCAACTTATGATTTGTTTGGTACTAACATTACTTAAGCTTGGGCCTATGATTTTTGTCGAAAGAAAAAAAATATTGAAGTGATGATTCTTGTTGTGACCTTTAGACTCAATTTTTTTGCTTTTATGTTCAGTAATTAGTCTCTTTAGGCTATGGATGACTTTTTGAGTTTATTTATTTCATTTGGATATTGGATACTGGATACATATTCTACTTGAATTTTCATGTGCCATGTGGAGTGAGGTTTTTTGTGAGTTCTTTTGCATTATTTGTGGTCTAGAACTTGTTCGGAACGTGTTTCAAGAAGAAATCCTAGACTAACTTGGTTTGAAAAAATGATATTAGGCCTCACTTGGACCGTTTTTGTGCCTTAAAATTTCTACCATTACATTTTTTCTAGCAAACACTCTCTTGCAGAAATGTAAGATAAGACTGCGTACAATAGACCCTTGTGGTCCGGTCCTTCCCGGATCCCGCACATAGCGGAATCTTAGTGCACCGGACTGCCATTTTTTACATATTTTCCTAGTCAATCCCTTTTGAGTCTTTAACTTTTTTTTGACAACCATGTTACAAATTTCTCTTTTGTTCTTCAATTGATCTATCTCTTGGCATCCTACCTCTGTTAGTGCTTTAAAAGTGCAAATATGGGTTAAAAGTCTAAGTTTGGGGGTGATGATTGAAGAAGTGTGATATGAGAGTTCCTTAAAAAGTGAAAAAAATAGTGGAACCTTTCTTGGTATTTTAAAGAAAAAACAACAAATAGATGAAGAAAAAGAAAGGAAATAAAGAATTGTGAATAAAGGGGAAACTAGATTGTGAAAAGAAAAGTGAAGAAAATGGTGAAAAAATTATTAAGCGTGCTTTGATTGGTGAAAAGTGTAGTGCTTAGTGAGGTTTTGAGTCACTATTCTTAAATTATCCCCCTACCTTAACCAAAAGCCTACATTACAACCCTTTAAGTCCTAATTGATTTTGAATCAAATGTGTCTATATTAGTGAAGAAATACATAAAGGCCAAGCCTATGGTACTACTTGTGTGCATTTAAACATCTTTGTATGAGAGAGAGTTAATTTTTTCCATTTTATATCCTATCTGTTTTGAATTGCATTTATAAGTGTGAGATTTTCTGTTGATTGTGAGGGCACATGAAAATTTGAGTTGTTAATGTGTTCTAATTTTTTAATTAAAAGAATGAACAAAAGAAAGTTGTTTTGTGACAAAGAGACAAATTTTGAATCTTAAGTGTCTATTTTGATTAATTTGTTGTTTGAGAACTTGGTGATTCATATGCTCTTGATTAAGTGTTGGTACCAATCAAAGTCTTGTCTTTATGCTCCAAGTGATTTTTTTTTTTTTTTTTTTTGACGAAGGAACCCGCAGCCGCTACTCTTTCGAGTGCGCACAGGGTAAACCCCGGGCTGACGCAATAGCCTGCAAACCACGTCAGCCGATTAACCACATTTGGCAAGCCATATGTGACAGACTCAACCAAGAAGGTTTATGCAGGGGATCGAACTCGTGACCTTGCGGTCCCGCGCTCTACTGCTACACCAACTTGGCTACCATTGCGGGTCAAGTGATTTTTTTTTTTACTTGGTGTGATGTTGGTGCAATATTGAGTCCTTAGAAAAAGATTGCATGTTTTGATTTGAGGACAAGCAATAGTTTATGTTTGGGGGTTTGATAAGTTGATAGTTTTTAAACTTATCTCTTCTTTAATCTCAGATTTTTGCTATATTTGATTGATAAAATAGTGCATTAATGTCATTTACTTTCATTTTATAGGTTTTATGTTATTTAGAAGTGATCGAGAAAAACCAAGTAAAAGTCAGACAAAAAGGAGTCAAATTGAAGAAAATGAGAAAAATGACTACAAATGCAAACAATGACCAGAATCGCAGATCTAAAAATCTGGGGTTGTTTTGCCCTTATTTTTATTCGAAAAAATGGGAAAATATACAAGGAAAATTTGGGTGAAATATTACTCGTCTTTGGCCAAATTTTCAAGTCTTGAAGACCTAGGGTTCTTACACTCACCACTTGAAAATTGAAGATTTGAAGACTTTAATGAGAATTTTGTTACTCTTTTACTCATTTCTTCAATTTCTTGTTATGTATTGAATATCTAAGAATATATTACTCCATTCTATTACTTGAATCTTGTTTATGAAAACATTCATTGTTCATGTTTTGAATTGAAACTTGTTACGCTTATGTATTGATTAATTTTTATTTCTAATAAAATGGTCTTTATTCTTTAATTAATCTTGTTCTGTAACGTTTCTTAAGCGATTAACTAATCGTAGGACTCACCCATTTACTTCAATTTGAGCTCGGAAAAGATTAATTAGCAAGAATTTGGGACATTAAACCTCATCTAATAACTTGAGCTAGGAATATTAAAGTTAGATTGGGATTCAGTTGGTTGTGTTTAATATCACACTCTAAGGCTTGGAAAAGCTTAGAGTGAAATTCATTAATTTGGTTGGAAGACTTCAATGAGATATTAGAAATCATTATCTATAACATAAACTCGCTCTTAGTTGTAAAATTATGAAATATATTGGATCGTTACTTGAGAGAACTTTCCCTTATATCCATTGGTCATTTTACTTGTTTTCTAGTTAGTTTTATCTTTGTTAGTAGTTCTTAAATAAAAATCAAATGTTGAAAAGTGTTCGGCTTAGCTTAGTTAGTGATAAATTCTTTACTTTCTTAATCGTCTTTATATTGTTCTCTGTGAGATTCGACCGCGACTCATAATTGGGTAAATTATATTGCGACGACCATGTACACTCTCTCTTTGAGGAGTGGATTTGAACGTTCATGTCCTTAATAAGCTCAATATGTGTCATGTCTTGTCTAATCAGATCCAATCCCTCTTCCCCAATACTTTATTGGCCTACATCTACCTCTCCTTACACCCGTCATAGTCAATCTCTCACACCTTCTCACTGTAGCGTCTACGCTAGAGATGTGTAATAATTATATACCATAAAAATTGATTTTAAAAAAAAATTGCTTGTCATAATGAGTTATAAAGAGGTCTGGCCATAAACAGAATTATTATTATGAGAATTGAAGGGGATTTTGTCTGAGTTTCTAATTCCTCTGGAGTTTTTTTACTTTGAACTCTTTTGGAAAATAATTCATAGATTGTTAAGTATATGGAGGGTAAGTTATGGATTAGGGTGAAACAAAAGGAAAGAAAATGATGCCAATGGAGTAGCAATTTTTCTTTTCTTTTTCAACATACATATCAATGATGTAATTTATTAAACAGAGAGTTACAAAATAAAGTTAAATACGCCACACATGGAGACATCTCAAATAGGTAAATTGGTTTGAAAAGACCGAGGAAAAACATCCATCGTTTATGTTTCTGAATAGCTAAAGTTAAACAGAATAGGTCATCCGATCTGAAATAAAAATTGTTAGTTAAGTGAGGGTCCATAAAATCAACCCAATAGGAATTCTTCTCCTACTTCAACAAGTATTAGTTATGTCATGGTTCCTTTTCATTAAAGAAAAAAGGGCAAACAAGGAAAAGAGTCATGAGATGTGCAGCACTCTAATGCAAGATATGATTTTATAAAACCATATCAGTTTATTGCATTATACTTTTTAAAATAAATTGCATAGACATTAATTAGCTTCTTCATTATTTCATCGTCTACAGATACCAAACATACAAATTTTGAAGCAAACATCTCAACAATTTCCCCATACACAGCTAAACGTGGTACAATAAATATACCATAAAATCATCATCATTTGTTTGATCAAAACTCAACCAAATCCCTCGCGAAAGATGGCAAAATAAAAGCTGCTTTATGAATCTGAAAAAAAAAAAGAAGAAGCAAAGGGTTAATTGACAAATTAACAAAAAGAAGAAAAACAAAAATATGGGGTGAGAAGTGTAATTACATCAGAGTTGTAGAACTTTAAAGGTCCCTTTGATTTGACATGGCTGGTATCTTTGTCAATGGAGTTCACTGGATTCTTGAAATTAACTCCTGGTCCCTCCGTAGAGCAAAGCATGTAACCGATAACACCACTGAAAATCCAATCAATTCAGTTATTTCAAAAAACTTGTGTCGATATAAACACCAGCACGGCTCGGAGAGCACTTTTAGTCTGCGCTGATGAATAGAAGCCCGAAAGTAATGAAAATTAAAAACAAACAAACAAATCTCTCTTAATCTAACCACCAAGACTTTTTTACATTACAGTGGTATAGGTGGAAATCTCTCATAAATTATTGATGTGTCCATTTTTCGATCTATTTTCCATTTCTTAGGCCTCTGATATACTTTCTGTGTCTTATGTGAAAGTAGAGTACTATTTTGGGAGCTAAATAATGTTTTGTTTGACCATAATATTCTCAATTTTTCTTTAAATATTTTGAATCATTAGTTATGTTATTTTTCGTGTAATATTTAAATATATAAATTTTATTTTTAAAATTTAAAGAATTTATAATCGAAATTAAATATTTTAAACATTATACTTCAAATCTCTTCACATCAATTAGGACATAGAGTAACAAGAAGGAAAAAGAAAAGCTCTGAGTCCATCTCATTTTGGAAATGTCCTACTTTGATTTGGATGGAAGTTTTAATGGAAGAGTTAACTTTATAATAATAAATAAAGGATCGTCCGGTTCACAAAGCATTCCGCGTTAGTAGGATTTGAGGATGGGCCACACTCCTAGAGGTATGATATAAATAGTCTACTCTAATGCAAATATTAGTACTCTCTTCATCTCAATTTATGTGAGTTTTAAAAAAAAAAGTGAAGACTTTTGAAATGTGTGGTCCAAAATAAGTCTTATATAAATGTGTGGGTGTAAATCATCTCATAAAGTTAAATTCTTTCTAAATATAAAAAGTGACATTCTTTTTGGGACATACTAAAAAGGAATAATGTCACATAAATTGAGACAGAGGGAATAATTATTTTCACGGCTCGAATCCGTAATCTATAACTTTAACGTTGCTCTAAGGCTCCCTTCAGAGCTAACTTTATGATGATAAAATATGTATTTTTGATAAATAAAGATTTTCTTTTGGTAAATGGACAATGGTAATAAAATATTAGAATTATTCAAATGGCAGGGAAAGAGAATTGTCTTGTGGGATCTCGACGTGCTTCTATTTTGTCCAGAAAGATTTAAACATTTGACAGGACACTACTTGTAAAATATAAAATAATTGTGGGTCCAAAAATCGCACCCTTTTTTTTTAATACAGTATAGCCTATATAGACAGGGGGGGGAAATATTTTCTAATACTCAATAGTTATAAGAAAACAATATGGTGAAGGAGAATTACATACGTAGGGTAAGTAGGAACTGTAGTCCATGCATAATTGACAGAACCCTTAAACACTTGGCGACAATTAGCAATAATATGCTTAATAAGATGCATGTGAAGCCAAATGCTCTCGGCTTGTGTACACACTACTCCTCCTGGCCTTAGCGCTTTCGCCACTGCCTCGAAGAATGGCCTTTCAAACAAGTCTTTTGCAGGACCTGTATAAACATACGTCGAGTTTAAGTTTTATGCATTAATAATGGATTTGACCGTTGGAAAATTGAACTATTATTTGTTATAGTCGACTAAACTAAACTAATATATGAAAAATGATTATAGTGTCTGTGTACAACTTGAATTATATACTCCCTCTGTTTTAAGTTTGAATCTTGAAAAATAAAAGTATCACATAAAATTGAGACGGATGGAGTATATATTACTATCCAATTAACGAAGAAATTACATGGTAACCGAATAAGGAAAATTCTATAAATAACTGGTGGTTGAATGTCAAATAAATTTACCAATAGGATCAGAAGAGTCCACAATAATGGCATCATAGTATCCAGGTTGAGCAGCTTTCACGAATGCAGCTCCTGACGAGGTGAAGAGAAAAATTAACACGGTTGAGGAAAATATAATATACAATAAATAAAAATAATACGCCTATTATATAACTTGTATAATTAATTAATTAATTACCATCGCCAATAATAAGTGTTACTCTGGGATCATCGAATCCTGCTGCTAAGTACGGGAAATACTTTCTAGATACCTATCAAAGAGGAAAATAATTTATATTCATTTTATATTTTTTGAAAATGATAAAACATTTACACTATCATGAATCATGTATTTTTGTGAGCAATCTACCATCCTGGAACCAATTGAGCTATGAACCTCTAATTTGAATTTGACTTACATCTACAACTACGTCATCGATCTCAACTATATCTATTGTTTCGATAGTTGGGTAACGAGAGATCTCAAACAATGTGAAACCAATCCCTCCACCGATGATTAAAACCTGAAATACACAAAAACACAAATAATTAAGATACTCTATGTGTTCCAATATATAAAAGAAATAGAAAAAATAATTAAAGGACAATTAATAATTAACCTTCTTGGGGGATGGAATGGAACCAAGTGGGAGATGAACAATCATCTCTGTGTATGGAAATCCACCATTCTCTGTATGTTGAATTGCCCCATCCAATGTTAACACCTTCCCATAAGTTGCTGACTGTCGATAATATGAGCAATAATTAGTTGTCTTGATTTATTTTTGGGGTATTTGACTCTTTTATTAGAATCGTAAGGTTAAAAATAATATTAAATAAGATTGGAGAAAGTATATGTTTTTACCTCAAAGAGCATGACATCTTGATAATCAGACTTTCCTTGAAATAGTAACTTTTCAATTTTAAGTGAAAATGCTTCACCTGCATATAATTTAATAATATCAATAGGTTAATTAAAGACTAAAGCTATCAATTTTATAGTCAAATTGACATTTCATGAATAATAAACAATGTTATAACAAAGAGTAATATTTGAGTCCAGACAAGGACTCCTTTGTGTAACAATTATAAAAAGAAAATGGGAAAAGACCAACAATAAATGGCAGAGTTTACATTATGATTTAACTGCACGGATAGGATAAAATATTTTTATGCAATTAGATTAATTAGTTACCTAACAAATATAACTAATCATCTGAAATAAACATAATCAAATTAAATAACTTAGGAAAATGGACTAAGCAATCTACTTTAATAATAAGTTAAAAGTTAAACTAATAATGTAAAATAATTTTAAGTGTCAGTGTATATAACTTAAACCTTAAATCATGATATTAAAAGTAATAAAACGTGTAATTAATAACTTGAAAATAAAGTTGGTTGCCTGCCATAACAGATACAAAATACATAGAAACTGTAAAAGCGAATTACACTATCAATATGCTAAGGACAGGTTCTATCGAACCCAATAACTTTAGCGTAGATCTATTGTATTTATATTTAAAAAATCTACTTAATATATGTAAATAATTTATCAAGAATTCAATAAAAAAATTAGAATGTAGAATTCATAAACTCAATATTCTATGTATTTTAAGACTAACCTGGCCAGAGTGCGCTAAACTCAGAAAACCAACCAGGCTTGATAGAGTTAGTGCACTCAACAAGCTTATTCTCAATTTTCTCATGGGAGTGGGAGTTGCCATTAACCTTGCCATTGCCATTGCAAATGCTGCCATTTTTCAGGATAATTTTGGTGGTGCTGCCATTGTTGTGGTTGCTTATGACCTCCATTCTTCAAACTAAATAAGAGAAAAACAATTATTTCAAGAAACTAATTTGCAGTTTAGCACTCAAAAGGCTTCTTCACTTTTGGCCTGGCTATTTCCACAAGAATTGCATCATATTTATAATGAAGTATTTGATATGCTTATACACCTACACTCGAAAACATAACAACGTGAATAATGTTGTCCTCGGCATTTTGGAATTACTCCTAATATGTATAGCTCCGGCCCGCCCTAGTGCAATGATTGTTGATGATATATTAGTTAAATGAAACCTGTTATGGACATTTCTTGGAAGTTTATTATTATATGGCAAAATGGACCTACAAATCCACCGGAGATCACCGCGAATCGCCTCAAACATTTTGGGCGCTCGTTACAATCGTAAAAAGAAATTTCTTAATCGCAAGACCTGCGAATTATGAGTCTTTACAGTAAATTCTGGCTAATACTATTTAATAAAAAATGAAAAAAGGGGACCTAAAATTTTTCGTTTTTCGAGAGGCCCTATGCGATAACACACCTCGCACAGATTCAAAAACGGGCCTGGAGATCACACCCATATCAACGAAGTGGTATTAATTTATAATAAGCATGCTAACACACTTTGTTTTCCAAGTGATTTGGTAGTACTACTGTACAAATTTCTCTCGGAATAAATTGAAATGAATCCTTTTCTATTTGGTTTTCATGTGAAGAAGCCCGTCTTTCGTGCATTGGAAATTATGTTATATGAACCTCTATGTTGAATTCAAATTCAAGAGTGCAGAAACTAGGACAACATTAACTTGTAGTAGTAATTATATTTCAATGTAAAAGGCAGAGATGTAATCAATAGCTTAACAGGAAATCTTCTAAGTATTTTTCAAATATTTAATAAGTTTATGTTATAGCGGAAGCAATTAAACAGAAGAGAAAGAAAGAATAATAATGAATGTAAAGGACACAAACGATTTAACGTGGTTCACTAATAATGTGTTAGCTACGTCCACAGACAGAAGAGAGAAAAACTTTATTGATCTTGAGGAATACAATTTTAAGAGTGTACTATTAGGTTATGACCCATGAAGTTTATATAGAGTACCCCTTACACAGACTAAGGAAAAGTTTTCCAAACAGGCAAGGAAAAGGATTCCTAAACATGCAAGGAAAAAGATTTCTAAATATGGTATAAACTTAATATGCTCGGATTCAAGGCATATTTCAACAAATCTCCACCTTGACTTGAATCCTCTCACAAATAACAGATGTACCAGATGCACCATTATAGTGCCATATGTACTAGACTCTTTCTGCCCCAGATTTTTCCCTCAAGTGGCAATCAGTAACTCCTAACATTGAGCAAGTCCAAACAGTGTTGGAACTTGCTATGTGGAACCGGCTTTGTGAACATATCAGTTGAGTTATCAGCAGTACCACTTTGTTCACCTTGATTCTCTTCTCACTTCTCAGAAAATGATACCTCGCATCAATGTGCTTAGTCCTCTCATGATGGACTTGATCCTTTGCTAAACAGATTGTACTAAGATCACACAAGACAATCGTGGTGATCTCGATGTAGACCGGCATCGCTGATCAATCCTTTCAACCAGATTCCCTCCTTAGCTGCTTCTGTTACTGCCATGTACTCTGCTTCTGTAGTCGACAAAGTCAATGTAGGCTGTAAGTATCTTTCCAACTGACAACTGAACCACCAAGAGTGAAAATATAACCAGTCATAGATCTTCATCAGAACATCTCCGATAGTCGAGTCCAAAACCCTGTCACCAAACACTCTGTATCACCTCCATAAATGAGACCAACATCAGACGTACCTTTGAGGTATCGAAAAATCCTCTTCACAGCTTGCCAATTCTCTTTGCCATACTCACTCATAAACCTGCTAACAACACTAACAGATCGCGGTAAAGATCGGTCTAGTGCACTATCAGCATACATCAAGCTTCCTATCGCACTAACATAGGAACTCGAGACATGTACTCCTTCTCTCACCGATTTAGGTGCAAAGGCAGCAATGCATATACGTGCATTTACAAGATGGAGTATCTATAGATTTGCTGTAGACATGCCAAATCTTGACAAAATCTTCTGAATGTAGCCCTTCTGTGACAAGAAGAGCTTCCCTCTGCTTAGATCCCTATAGATCTCCATTCCCAGAATTTTCCGGGTAGCACCCAAATCCTTCATATCAAACTCAGCACTGAGAAGATCCTTCAACTTCTGGATATCAGACTTGTCCTTCGCAGCTATCAACATATCATCCACATACAGGACCAAGTAAATCAAAGAACTGTTTGCTGACCTGTTGTAGTAAACACAACAATCATATGGACTTCTGTTGTAGTCAATCTCTATCATATAGTTGTCGAACCTTTTGTACCACTGCCTCGGAGACTTCTTTAGCCCATACAAGGACTTCTTCAACTTGCAAACATAGTCTTTCTTACCAGGAACCTGAAACCCATATGGCTGAGTTATGTATATTTCCTCCTCCAACTCTCTATGTAGGAAAGTTGTATTCACATCTAGTTGTTCAAGTTCCAGATTCTGATGTGCAACTATTACTAGTAGCACCCTGATGGAAGTGTGTCTGACCACTGGTGAGAAAATCTCATTGTAGTCTACCCCCTCTCTCTGAGTGAACCCCCTAGCTACCACTCGAGCTTTATAATTGATACCTTCAACAGGTGTTCCCCCAAGTCTGATTCTTATGGAGTGACTCCATCTCCTCTTCCATAGCAACAAGCCATTGGGAAGATTCAGTACATGTAACTGCTTCTTTGTAAGTGGATGGCTCATGTGAGTCAGGATCCACTTTTTCAGCAACCTGCAATGCATAATCTACCATGTCTTCAAAACCATACCTTCTGGGAGGTATTCTATAATTTGCTCTCTTTGATCGATCAAGAGCCAAATTGTGCTGATTTGCTGCTGATAATGAAGATCCTGATGATTTTGCTTCTGAATGTGGCTGTTGGACTTCATATGATGGTTCACCCTCATCTGGAGTGACTTGATGCTCCACCTGTTTCCCAACACTTCCACCAACAATAGACTTCACAATAGGGTTAAACATAGAATTTTCATCAAAAACTACATTTCTGCTCAGTATAACCTTCTTCTCAGACGGGGACCATATTTTGTAACCTTTAGCACCATCCCCATAACCCACAAACACTCTCCTTTTAGCTTGTGGTTCTAATTTACCCTCATTCACATGATAATAAACATTGTAACCAAAAACTCTCAAGCCAGAGTAATCGGCATACTTACCAGACCACATCTCAAAAGGAGTTTTGAGATGTATACCTGTGTGAGGTCCACAATTTATCAGATAACAAGTTGTACTAACCTCTTATGCCCAGAATGTACTAGTTTGTCCAGCATTAGAGAGCATGCATCTAGCTCTCTCCATAAGTGTTTGATTCATGCGTTCTACTACACCGTTTGCTGTGGCGTCTCCCTGACTGTATGATGCCTAGAAATCCCTTCTTTTCTGCAAAATTCATTGAACTCAGAACAATAAAATTCCAGAACATTATCAGTTCGCAGTCTTTTGATCTTCTTCCCTGTTTGATTTTCCATTAATGTCTTCCACTGCTTGAAGTTCTTGAAAGCTTCACTTTTATGCTTCATAAAGAACACCCAAGTCATCCTTGAGAAATCATCAATAATTGTCATAAAATATATGTGACCTTAACAATCAGAATGAATGTAATCAAAATGTGTCTTTTGTTCTGTGTATTGCTTTGGGAAACTTGCTACGATGTAATTTCCCGAATACACAGTGTTCACAAAACTTGAGGTCCTCGACCTTGTGACCACAAAGAAGATCTTCTTTTGACAGAATTTGCATCCCTCTCTCGCTCATATGGCCAAGCTTCATATGTCATAACTTGGTCAAGTTTTCTTTATCAACCTCTGAGGATGCAACAACAACAGAATCTGAAAACGTAGAACCTTGAAGAAAATACAAGGTACCACATTTTATGCCCTTCAGAACCACATTCGAATCCTTGCAGACATATAGAACTCCACATCCACCTCGAAATCTGAACACATTGCTATCTAACATGCTCAATTATATCAGATTCTTTGTCATGGATGGAACATGCCTGACGTCATTCAATGTGCAGAATTTACCATCATGTATCCGAATTTTAATAGAGCCTATCCCAACCGTTTTGCAAACAGAACTGTCAGCCATAGAAACACTGCCACCATCCACTTTCTCATAGGCTGTAAACCACTCCCTGCGCGGACATATATGGTAAGATGCTGCTGAATCGAGGATCCACACATCATTGTGATGCGTGTACTCATTAGCAACTAGAGCGATATCATCTTCAGAATTGGTATCTGCATGCAGTTAGCAGACCGCTTGATTATTCTGCTACCTCTTCTTCTTGGGACAATCAGATTTCCATTGTCCCTTCTCCTTACAGTAATTACAGACATCATTTGATTTTGGACCTTTAGAAAATGGTTTCTTGGACTTCTTCTCCCCCTGATTTTTATGTCCATGACTTCCACTGGCTACTAACCCTGCAACCTGATTATATGCACATGTACCAGCCGCCTTATGTCGCAGCTCCCTAGTATGGAGAGATGATCTCACCTCCTCTAGAGACACAATATTTTTTCCAACAAAGAACGACTGTACGAATTTTTCGTACGATAATGGTAAAGATACTAACAGAATCAATGCAGCATCCTCATCCTCAACTTTCACATCAATATTACGCAACTCTAATAAGATTGTGTTTAGTTGATCTAAGTGATCTCGAAGAGGCGAACCTTCCTGCATTCGTAGACTGAACAGGCCTTGCTTCAGAAGCAACTTGTTGGTTAAGGACTTCGTCATATAAAGACTCTCGAGCTTGACCCATAGATCCTGCGCGATTTCCTCCACCGCGACCTCAGTGATAATATCATCAGCAAGGCTAAACATAATTGTTGAATGAGCCTTCTCTTCCAGAACGACCATCTCAGCGTTAATGGATTCTGCCGGCTTCCTAGCAAGCGACGCCTAAAGTCCTTGTTGTTTTAACAAGGCTCGCATCTTGATCTCACATGACTAAAATCGCTTTCTCCTCAGAATTTGTCAATTTTCACATTCATTCCAGACATCTTTCAAACAAACAAATCCGACTCTGATACTAATTTGTTATAGCGGAAGCAATTAAACAGAAGAAAGAATAATAATAAATGTAAAAGAAACAAACGATTTAACGTGGTTCACTAACAATGTGTTAGCTACGTCCACGGGCAGAAGAGAGAAAAACTTTATTGATCTTGAGGAATACAATTTTCAGAGTGTACTATTAGGTTATGAGCCATGAAGTTTATATAGAGTACTCCTTACACAGACTAAGAAAAAGTTTTCGGATTTCTAAACATGCAAGGAAAAGGCTTCCTAAACATGCAACGAAAAAAATTTCTAAACATGGTATAAACCTAATATGTCTGAATTCAAGGCATATTTCAACAGTTTCATTATCAAGTGGGCAGTCGAAGTTTATTGCAATTTATTTTTAATAGCATGCTTAATCTCACATAAATATCATGGAGTGAGTACAATTTTACGAGAGATTTTTTTAAATGTGAAGTAGGTACAATTTAAAAAAACAATAACATGCTTAATCTCACATAAATATGATGGAGTGAGTACAATTTTGCGAGAGATTTTTTAAATGTGAAGTAGGTACAAAACAATCAGCAGTACTAGTATAAGTATTATATTAGTCTTTTCATGCGCTAATTAAATAAACTATTGACGACCATTAAGGATCGCAAATCATTGAAATTAGTAGGTACTTACTTTTTTTTTTGGGTCAAACAAAGGATTATGTTTAAAGCATTAAAAGCTAACCATACAAGTAAGAGGTGCTATACTTAGCACCATTGGTTCGTATACAAGCCATAATATTACAATTACCAGTTGTTCACACCCAATTTTGATCATTTCTTCCAATTATTTATCTATAAAATTAAATTATTTTTAAAACACCGCAAATAACTCTTATAATAAAAATATATACATAAATATAGAATTTAATAATAGCACCACATTTATATAGAGCATTAAACACCCCTTAAATATCATAATACTCAAAATAATTTATAAATATTCTTTATAATTTAAACTCAAGCTAAAACTAATAAAACACTTAAAATTATACCTTAAATTTCTACCCAAAATTCAACGCCTATACTCCTACCCAACCCAAACACCATCAGCCCAAACTCTTTCTTTTCCCAGCCCGCGCCAGTCGACCCAATCCACTCGAAGCCCAAATCGCCCCAGCCTTTATTTCATCTATCACCCTAACATTTCTTAAACCTAAAACACACCCCTTAGACCTAAAGAAAGCTAAAATCAGTAAACTCTTTTCTACAAATCGTCGCCAACACCCCGACATCCTCAAATCTCGTCGGAAAATCTGGTTAATCCCATCACCGTAATATGCGACCAAATTGTCCCTTTTGGTAAGGAAAATCATCCGAAGTCTTACCCTCAAACAACCAAAATCGATCAATCTCCCAAAAATTGAAACTTACCATAATAAAATCTTACCAAAATCATCTCTTACCAAAACCGAAATAATAAATCAAATCATTCATATTCCTTACCATTCATGTGTCGAATCCCTAATGGGGTATAAATAAGGAGATCAACGGACATGCAAAGGCATCGATTTCCACAGAGGAAAATACTAGAAAACCAGATCGAAAACCTAATAGAAATCCAGAAAAACAAGAGGGAATCGGTCAAACATCAGTAAACATCATAGCATAAGAATCAACTATTTAAAAACAAGATCAAATCAAAACTTCATTCCTTTTCAAATCGCATAGCAACCAAACTCCAAGTGGATCGATGACTTGATACGCTGCCTCGGTTCACTGCCCGGAAAGATAAACTTGAATTTCTCTCAGCCCCTTCTAATTACTGCATTTTGTATGCTCTAAATTAGTATTGTTTATGGTTAAGTGTTTAGTTGTACTGATTAGTTTCTTCTTACCTCAGATTAGTGAATATGGGTTCCCAATTAGTATGATTAGATATACAATAATAAAATGATAGTTGGCCTAGATGTTATATGTTTGCCTACTGCATCATGCTTAGTGTACTCTAGACCATATTGTACACCTAGAACACCACTTCTTGATCACTGTGGATCTTTTCATGTATCTATATGTGCCTCAGATTGATCCTCGTGATTTATTTCTATCGCAACATACTCTAAAATGTTGAAACTATCATGTAAGAAACATGTCTTGGCATGAAATGACCAGTTCAACTGTTTGTATTAAGTGTTGTTGCTATTTTAGTCTAAGTTAATATGCATATCTACTCGAGTAAGAGAATTGGCGTTTTGCACGGAGCGTCCGGACCATCCGGTGGCCGCGTAGCCTTCTCACTCTAGTAGTCCACTCGAAAATTTTGTGTCTAGTAAAGCCAATCTTAGCAAATTTAGGATAGAGTTATATCACCTTTTATCTTAAGACATGCATGCATTTACCTTAGGTGAGTCGAGCTTGGTATCGTCTTCACAGCTAGGAAAACACCAAACTGGTCAACGAGTTTCACAACCCAACGACCCAACAACATATTATGTGTTGCATGATTGTGAAAAATGGATCCAAGCCACAAGTGCCATGCCAAAGTTGAGAAACATAAATTCATTTTTTCGCATTTGTATTATGACTCATGTAACATGACTATAAACACAATTTAGTCTTAGGCTTATTATTTCAATAAATTTTAGTTTTATCTCCCAATCAAAGCATCTCAATCCAAGGCTTGTACCCATTTGTCATAGTTTTGCATATGTGGCGTTTAGGCCTACCTCTGGCGTAAAGAGGCCCCCATACATGTTAAGGCTCACTTTTGATATGTTGTTTTGTGCAATATGCTTGCTATGTGTTATTTATATCTTTGCAATAATTATATGTTTTATACTAACATGGTTTACTCCATTTTAAATGTCTTATTCTTTTTCTCCCCAACCAAAAGTCGATTCGTATTTGACTAGGAGAAGGCAGAACACACATATTTCGCAAGATCAAAAGTGCAATCACGCGGCAAATGATCGATTCACTGGCGTTTAATTATTTGGGATGTAGAGCACGGAGAGGTTCCAAAATGGAACCTTTGGAAAGCAGATAGGGGTTGCAGGTCCAAACAAGTCAGGCGCGCAAATATCAAGGATCAAAGCTACAAAGTCAATACGAATCGACCGCCCCCCAAAACTCACAAGTTTTCTTTGAGCGCAGGTTCTTCATATACGCAGCAGCAGAAAAAACAGCCATGATCAAAATTCAAAGGTTCTTCATATTAGCAGAAAATACAACAAAAGTTCTTCATATCATCAGAAGCAGAAAATACAACAAGAAGATCCTTCATATTAGCAGAAATAGAAAATACAGCAACAATCAAAGTTCAAATTCTATAATAAGGTCCAATACATCATCTCACTCACGGAATCACACTCCAGCCATGCGGATCACAGACACACAATGCATAAACGAAGACGACATCTCAACCCATGCGGTTCACAAACGCATAACGTTCAAACAAGTCAGGCGTCGGAGCATCAAGAATCAAAGCTGCAAGATCAATGTGAATCGACCGCCCCCCAAACTCACAAATTTCCTTTGAGCGCAGATTTTTCATATTAGCAGAAGCAGAAAATACAGCATCAATCGAAGTTCAAGTTTCGCAATAAGGTCAAGCACATCAGCTCGAACACGTAGTCACACTTATGCCATGCGGGTCACAAATGCAAACGCATAAGCAACGACATCATCGCAAATCATGCGGTTCACAAACGCACAACATCCAGATCAAAAATATCATTATAATCCATGCGGTTCACAAACGCATAAAATCTAGACAACGACACTATTTCAACTATGCGGTTCACAAACTCATCATTGCAATTCATGCGGTTCACAAACGCATAACATCCAGACAATGACGTCATTTCAGCTATGCGGTTCACAGACGCATCATTGCAACTCATGCGGTTCACAAACGCACAACATCCAGATCAAAGGCATCATTGCAATCCAAGCGGTTCCCAAACTCACCAATTTCTTTGAATGCAGGTTTTCAGGTTAACAGAGACATTTTTTACCTCAGGGAACAAATACCCTTGGAGGTACCTCAGGGAACAAACACCCTTAGAGGCATTTGAGTCTCAAGGAACAAACACCCTTAGAGGTATTTAACCTCAGGGAATAAACACCCTTAGAGACACCTCAGGGAACAAACATCCTTAAAGACATTTCACCTCAGGGAACAAACACTCTTAGAGACATTTCACCTCAGGGAACAAACACCCTTAGAGGAATTTAACCTCAGGGAACAAATACCCATAGAGGCAGTTCACCTCAGGGAACAAACACCCTTAGAGGCATTTTGACCTCAGGGAACAAACACCATTGGAGGCACCTCAGGGAACAAAACACCATTTGAGGCATTTTTTACCTCAGGGAACAAACACCGTTAGAGGCACCTCAGGGAACAAACACCCTTATAGGCATTTAAACACATTTGTCACCAAACACCATTGGAAAACTATGCTCCTTATTTTTGCATATATTCATCGGTTCATCTTGATAAGACAGGTTAGCAGCAGACGACAAGGACAATAGCAGTCATGTGGCTCACAAACACAGCACGTCGATACATCAACAGCACGTCCAAAATGACGCCATCGACAACACGTCCATTACATCTACACAGAGACGACATTCCGACTCACATGATCACATTTCTCATATATTCATTTTTATCATTTTTTGTCTTAATATTTATGCACTAATTATTTATTAAGCTTTAGCCTACATGATCCTCAATTTATAGGAGCATTTGCAGCACGTTCGTGCCAAGACGTCATCTCAGCATTTGCAGCCTCAACACACTTGTGCAAGGACGTCATTTCAGCATCGCAATTACGACACGTCTATGCAAGGACGCCAGCACATCACATCTGCACAGGGACGACATCTCTACTCTCAGAATTGCATTTCTCATGTACTAATGTTTTATCATTTTTGTCTTAACATTTATGCACTAACGTTTCTTAAGCTAGCCTACAAGGCCCTCAATTTACAAGAGCAGTTACAACACGTCTGTGCAAGGACAACATATCAGTATTCCCAGCGGCAGCATGTCCATGCGAGGATGACATCTCAACATTTGCAATATCACATCAACATAATGACGCCATCAACAACATTGTTAGCACGTTACACATGATGACATTCTCATTCACATGATTGCATTCCTTATATATTCATGCTTTATTATTTTGCCTTAACAGTTATGTACTAACTTTTTCTTAAGCTTTATTATTCAGGTACCTTAATTTACAAAGAGAAGGAGCGCAACGTGAAATTTTCTCTTATAGCGAGCTGAGACAATTTGTTAGGGGGTCAGTCTTCCCAACAAAAGGCAAAAGCGGCCTCGAGCGTCGATCCACTCTCCTCCACCATCCCACAATACCAATAACTCAGTGTCATCATAATTCGACACTGTGACAAAATCTTGAATCCACATCCACCTTGCCTTTAAGAGCCTAGTGTCATCATAATTCTACACTGAGACAAATTTTTAAATATGTGTCAGCACTCTTTTAGCATCATAGTAACCCAGTGTCATCATAATTCGACACTAGGATAAATCTTGAATCTGCGTTAGTCTTGCCTTTAATTATTCAACACTAATAATCTAGTGTCATCATAATTCGACACTGGAACAAATCTTGAATATGTGTCACTCTTACCTTTAATTATCCAACACCAATAACCAGTGTCATCATAATTCGACACTGGACAAATTTTTGAATCGGTGTTTGCCCATGTATTTTTTAATATTCATTCTAATTCCGATGATCGAGACAAAATTGGCTATAAGTCAACGTCTTTGTTTGAAAAATCTTCCATCATCTTCAGTCAAAGAGGGACAAGTTGTTGACACCCAATTTTGACTCTCTCTTCCAATCATTTACCTATAAAATTAAACTATTTTAAAATACCGCAAATAACTCTTATAATAATACATACATACATAAATAAAGAATTTAATAATTGCGCCGCATTTATATACAGCATTAAACACCCCTTAAATATCATAATACTCAAAATAATTTATAAATATTTTTTATAATTTAAACTCAAGCTAAAAGTAATAAAACACTTAAAATTACACCTTAAATTTCTACACAAAACTCAACACCTAAACTCCTACCCAACCCAAACACCATCAGCCCAAACTCTTTCTTTTCCCAGCCCGCGTCAGTCGACCCAATCCACCCGAAGCCCAAATCGCCCCAGCCTTTATTTCATCTATCACCCTAACATTTCTTAAACCTAAAACACACCCCTTAGACCTAAAGAAAGCTAAAATCAGTAAACTCTTCTCTACAAATCGCCGCCAACACCCCGACATCCTCAAATCTCGTCGGAAAATCTGGTTAATCCCATCACCGTAATATGCGACCAAATCATCCCTTTTGGTAAAAAAAATCATCCAAAGTCTTACCCTCAAACAACCAAAATCTACCATATCATTCTTACAATCAGAATCTCCCAAAAATTGAAACTTACCATAATAAAATCTTACCAAAAATCATCTCTTACCGAAACCGAAATAATAAATCAAATCATTCATATTCCTTACCATTCATGTGTCGATCCCTAATGGGGTATAAATAAGGAGATCGACGGACATGCAAAGGCATCGATTTCCACAGAGGAAAATACTAGAAAAAACAGATCGAAAACCAGTAGAAAACCTAATAGAAATCCAGAAAAACAAGAGGGAATCGGTCAAACATCAGTAAGCATCATAACTTAGGAATCAACTCTTTAAAAATAAGATCAAATCAAAACTTCATTCCTTTTCAAATCGCATAGCAACCAAACTCCGAGTGGATCGATGACTTGATACGCTGCCTCGGTTCACTGCCCGGAAAGATAAACTCGAATTTCTCTCATCCCCTTCTAATTGCTGCATTTTGTATGCTCTAAATTAGTATTGTTAAGTGTTTAGTTGTACTGATTAGTTTCTTCTTACCTCAGATTAGTGAATATGGATTCCCAATTAGTATGATTAGATATACAATAATAAAATGATAGTTGGCATAGATGTTATATGTTTGCCTACTGCATCATGCTTAGTGTACTCTAGACCATATTGTACACCTAGAACACCACTTCTAGATCAATGTGGATCTCTTCATGTATCTATATGTGCCTCAGGTTGACCCTCGTGATTTATTTCTATCGTAGCATACTCTAAAATGTTGAAACTATCATGTAAGAAACATGTATTGACATGAAATGACCAGTTCAACTGTTTGTATTAAGTGTTGTTGCTATTTTAGTCTAAGTTAATATGCATATCTACTGAAGTCCCATCCTGATTATGTTCGTCCATATTTGAGATTAAATCCGTCCATCGTGTTTGGTTTGCCAAAATGACATGTTGAATATGTGTGTTGGTTTGCTAAAATGACATGTTAAATCTCTGTGTTGGTTTGCTGAAATGACATCTAGACCAGAATTATACATCTTCACAAGTACCTAAATACACCATATATATTTTTTGTATATTATGTTCGCTTAAACAACTGAACTGATATCGATAGGTAGACTGCAGAGATGAGTTTAAATGTGTATTTGTATACCTGGGCTTAGCCCATTGGGTTTGTCTTTCGTTTATTTTGTTACCTGCTAGTCGATCATGGCATACATGTGTAAGTGTAGTCCATATGTGCTAACTCTTATGCCAAATGCTCGTTTATTATTTTTGATAGAATTTAGGCGTGTACTAATCCTTATCTTTTCTTATTTTTACATGAAACGCATCGGAGCCGAATGAAGAGTCTCATTTCGAGACTCATCGCGACTTTCGTCAAATGAAGACCCGCATCTATGTGCATCTATTCCGCATATGCAATTCCAAACCGCAGGCGAATGACATCGCCATTCCTTCGATTCGTTGTTACTGATTCCTTATTCTGCCCCATTTATTTGTTGTAAATTAATTATCTAACGCTACACTAATTAGTAGAATGCCTAGAATAATTAAACCTTGAATCAATAGATTAAAAAATAATTTGATACTATAAATTCGCCTCCCATTAAGTTAATTATTTTAGGTTTGTCGTACATTGCTTAAGTTATATTAAACCACCTAATAATCTTCACCCGCATAACTATTCATGTAGCTAGGATATCATATTCCTAATCCATTTGCTTATAACTCTTATTAACATTCATATAGGAAAATCATTTTAGACAATTTACATGCTAGGCCTATTTTAAAACATGCATTTTTCTTTAACAAAATAATAACCTAGTTTTGAACAGTCAACCCCAAGTTAGCGGATCTTCGAGGGTGCCTAACCTCTTCTCTCTTGATTAATAAAGAACTTTTGCACAGAATATCACATAGTTTAGCAGATCACTAAATGGAGTTAGTGTTGACTTTATCTAGTTGACATTTAGGTGTCCTAATTCACCCAAATAATTTGATGGCGACTCCGCGAATCCTTTTAGCATTTTAGCACCCTTTTTGCACTTTTACTTTATTTTTAGCAGGCATGATTCGCTGAAAATAATGTTGCGGTAAAAAACAGGCGCGACACTAGTAATAATATTTCTAGCAAAATAAGTTACAATTCTACATGCTTCTTAACAAAGGATGGTGGAACTAGAAGATGGGTGCAAAACACTTTGTTTGGCTCGTTTCATTTCTTTCTTAGCAAGAGAGTTGGCTAGTGAATTTTTCTCTTGAAAGCTATATGAAAGAATTAATCTCTTGATTATTCTTATTAATGAAAGACATATATATACAAGTTAGAATAGGAGAATCGCATTCCTACTTTACATCTAAATCTCTATTTTATATAGAAACTAACTATACAATTATGATAATACTACAATACTAATTAAGGTACAAATATACAATTCTTGTACAAGTAATAAGGGGCCCGTGTGGGACCCATATTCACTGTCACGGAATCATATTGGGCTGGACCGAATATGTTTAACACACACCCCGCAGTCATAGCGTGCTGTCTTCGTACGCTGAGACTGTCTCTAAAATCTTCAAAAAGGACTGAGGGAAGACCCTTTGTAAAGATGTCTGCAATCTGATATCTGAAAGGAATATGGCAGACGCGTACTTGTACTTTAGCTATCTTTTCTCGAATAAAGTGAATATCCATCTTTATATGTTTAATGTGTTGGTGCTGAACTGGATTATCAGAAAAATAGATGACACTTATATTATCACAATACACCAAAGTAGCATTTTCGATAGGACAATGAAGCTCTAAAAGTAGATTACATAACCAACATGACTCAGAAACCACATTGGCTACTCCTCGATACTCGGCCTCTGCACTTGAACATGAAAGCGTAGATTGACGCTTGGCAGACCATAAGACCAAGTTATTACCTAAAAACATGCAATAGCCTACGTAGACCGTCTGGTGTCAGAACAACCACCCCAATCAGATATGTATAGGAGACTAGTGTAGACGTCGATAAAGGATACAAATGCAAGCCATACTCAAGTGTTCCCTGAATGTACCTAAAAACGTGTTTGAGCGCATTCATATGTTCAACTCTGGGATCATGCATAAACAAACACACCTGTTGCACGACATATGTAATGTCAGGTTGCCTGAACGTCAGATACTGAAGGGCGCCTGCAAGACTGCGATAGCGGGTCGGATCCTCATAAGGAGAGCCAGTTGCAGCACCCAACTTGAGTTTAGTATCAACTGGAGTAGAAGTGGACTTACAGGAATCCTCATAGGGAGTAGAGTCTCATTCCTACTTTACATCTAAATCCCTATTCTATATAGAGACTAATTATACAATTATGGTAATACTACAATACTAATTAAGGTACAAATATACAATTCTTGTACAAATAATAAGGGGCCCGTGTGGGACCCATTTTCACTGGAATCACACTATATATGCTTGATCTTGGGGATTTTCAGGTGTTGTATTAATTAAGTACCTGCAAGGATGATGTTAGTGTAACAACTATTTTTATAATTAAGGACCATATCAATGGGATGTACTTCCTCCAATTGTACTCCCATACACTAATTTCAGAGAATGTAACTAGAATATCTTTGCGGAATTATTATTTTCAGGTCAAATTATAACTGGCAATACTGTTGGTTTTTAATAAAGAAACGTAGGAAATAGCAGAGAAAAAATATACTGCAATCTAGTCAAAAGGAATTCTTTTATTTAATTATGTTTAGCTCTGCATTTATAGAGGAAAAATAGTAAAAAGATAATCATAGAGTAGCATATAATATCTCTGCAGAGTATATCTTTAGCTAACTAACCTAACCTAGAATATCTCTGCAGAGTATATTATTCTAACTAACAATTACTAACGGTAAAAATAAAGTTATTCAAAAATAGTAAAATAAAGTTATTGCAATCCAAAAGCAAATATTCAAACACCCCTCCTTGATTATGGAACTTCAAATTTTAGACATGGCTGGATTGACTTCGTGAATAAATATGCCAATTCATCTTTGGTTTTGTAGTTAGCTTGATTTGTATCTCCAATTTGCAGCTCTTGATTATCAACAAATTCTTGCATGTGTTTATCTTCTGTTGGTTTAAATGAGAAGTTTTTGTTAATTCTATATGTCAGGTTTTTTTAATTTACTTAAAACCTTAACCTAGATCAATGTAAGAATGAAATAAGCACAGCGGAAATTACTTACTTTCCATCTTTATGGCCTTCCGTCTATTGCCTCCCAAGCAATATCAAAGGAATCGATGAAGATGGCTTGATTGACTTGCTCGCACGCTCAACCGACAAATTAGTTGGCTAGTGAGTCCTTCCCAAACTCTTGAACTCTTTCTTACTTATTTCTGTCTCACAAATTGAAGGCAGAATGTCTAGTCTTTTATGGAGCAAGACTGTGGAGAATCATGATGAGTTCAAGGCATGAGACCCAAATTTTTATAGCAAAGGTAAACCCTTAGCAGGACTATAAATGCATTGGTATAACAATGGAATAAATCAGAAAGATTCCATTTTCCTTATTTAGCCTACATTTATCACTACTATTATTTTAATCAACTATAATTGGTCCATTAACAATTATAATTGATTAACATTATTCTATATGTATTTGTGTCCAAATCCTTATTGAAATATGTATAATGCCATGACTTAATTAATCACATTATTTGGCATATTTTAATCATTATATAAATGTAATCTTGCGACAGTATTTGATATCATAATCATAATGCACGTATGTCCAACTTAATTATTGTAATTAGACGTCTCTAAATCCAACAATCTCCCACATGGACAAGTGCAACCCTTTGATTATATATCTTTAACTTTATTGCATGCAACTTTTCTGTCTTTACTTATCGTATCTCTTAAACAATTCCGTCCATCAATTATGCTAACAAAGGACTTAAGCGGCATTTGTCACATTTATTCGCAACTAAACTGACATAAATCACGCTGCCAACATAACTGAATGACATGAATCTGATTTGGACATATAGTTTAGAAATTACACGCAAATGTGATTAGACGTGCCTATTTCTAATTGAGTCACCTTAACTTTACTGCATGAGGCTTAAAACTTTAAAGAGAGAAATAATGAAACTGAAACTGAATGCACCTTGTAAATTACATTACAAAGAAACTTAAAACATATTCAGACTTCCACGTTTTCTAACTATCCTAAACAGATATAACACCCATACGAGCAACATGTTCGTGAAACTGCTTGGGTGGTAATCCTTTAGTGAGAGGATCCGTAATCATGGAGTATGTACCTATATGTTCTATACATAATTCATTATTCTGCACTCTTTCTTTTACAACCAAGAACTTAATGTCGATGTACTTCAACTTTGACGAACTTCGGTTGTTGGTTGCGTATAACACTGCTGAATTGTTGTCACATAATAATTTGAGTGGTTTCTGAATAGAATTCACAATTTTCAGCCTTGTGACGAAGTTCTTCAGCCATACGCCATGATTAGATGCTTCAAAGCATGCAACAAATTCAGCTGCCATAGTGGAGGAGGCTACCAATGACTGCTTAGCACTCTTCCATGACACGACACCTCCTGCCATCATAAAGATGTATCCTGATGTTGACTTCATGTTGTCGACACATCCTCCAAAATCAGAATCGGTATATCCAATGACCTCGAGCTATTCCGATCTCCGATACGTGAGCATATAGTCCCTAGTTCTCTTTAGGTATCTCAACACTCGCTTGGCTGCCTTCCAGTGTTCCATACCTGGATTACTTAAATATCTCCCTAGCATTCCAATAATGAACGCAATATCCGGACGCGTGCATACTTGTGCATACATGATGCTACCTACGGCTGAGGCATAGGGAATATCTTTCATGATGTTTTTATCTAAGTCGGTTTGGGGACATTGTTTTAGACTAAACTTATCTCCTTTTGATACATGAGTATCTCCTGGTTTACTATTTTGCATGCCAAATCTGGTTAGAATCTTATCGATATAGTTCCTCTGGGATATCCTTAGAATACCTTGAAGTCTATCTCTAAGTATTTCAATCCCTAGAACAAATGATGCATCACCAAGATCTTTCATTTCAAAGTTCTTAAATAAAAAATTCTTAGTTTGATGCAACATGTTCTTATTGTTACTGGCAAGCAATATGTCATCTACATATAAAACCAAGAAAATAAAATTACTCCCACAGAACTTAAGGTATATACATTCATCTACTATGTTAGACTCAAAACCAAATGAGCTAACAACTTTGTGAAACTTATGATACCATTGTCGAGATGCTTGTTTTAGCCCATAGATAGATTTCTTAAGTCTGCAAACCATAGACCCTGCATCACCTGATACAAAGTTTTCCGGCTGCTTCATATAGATCATTTCATCAATATCACTATTGAGAAATGTCGTCTTTACATCCATATGATGAAGTTCTAAATCATAATGTGCTACAAGTGCCAATATAATCCTTAAAGAGTCTTTCGATGAAACTGGAGAGAAAGTCTCTTTATAATCAATGTCTTCTTTCTGTGTGAAACCTTTTGCAACAAGACGTGCCTTGTATTTTTCAACATTGCCTTTAGAATCCCGCTTAGTCTTAAATATCCATTTGCAACCAACGGGTTTCTTGCCTTTAGGCAACGGAACAATATCCCAAACACCATTGTCATACATAGATTTCATCTCCTCATTCATGGCATTAATCCACATTTGAGAGTTAGAGCTTTCCACAGCTTGTTTGATATTTTCAGGATCATTTTCAAACATGCCAATGTCAAACTCATGTTCTTGAAGATATGCATAATCCTTCGATTGTGTAGATCTTTTCTCTCTAGTAGATCTCCTAATTGACACAGACTCTAGATTTTCTTGAGGTTCATTTACAACTTGATCTTCAACAGGAGGAGGAACATTATTACCAACTTCTGAATCTCCCACAGGCTCTAGGCCATCAACATTGATTATAGCAATGTCGGGGTTTGGGTTGGATTCAGGTTCATTTGTGTTCTCTATTCCATGTTGAGTTTCTAACGGAGTTGTTTGGGATGATGAAGTTTGCACATTGTCAAAAGATGTATTTCTAAACGTAATCGGAATTTGAATAAAACTAGGACTTTGGTCCATAGTCTCATTCTCATTCGTCTCTTCTTCTTCAAAAATACTATCTTTTGTCATATCTCCCCCCACAAACTCATTTTCCTCAAAAAATTTCGCACTTCCTGACTCGAAAACTATATGTTCTGTTGGATTATAGAATTTAAACCCCCTAGATCGTTCAGAATAGCCTATAAAGTAACAACTAACAGTCCTTTCGTCCAGTTTCTTTTCACTTGGCTTATAAGGCCTAGCTTCACATGGACATCCCCATACTCTCAAATGATTCAAGCTAGGCTTGCGCCCAACCCATAACTCGTAAGGGGTCTTGTTAGTTGCTTTAGTAGGCACTCTATTAAGTATGTATCGCAGCTTTTAAGGCTTCTCCCACAAATTCTCGTAGAGTCAGACGAGCAATCATACTTCTCACCATATCTTTGGGTGCGATTTCGCGATTGCTCAAAGAACACCATTCATTGCAGGTGAACCTGGCAACGTATAATGAGGCACAATTCCGCATTCCTCTAAGTATTTTGCAAAGGGACCTTGACGCTGTTCTCCTGATCCATCATAACGACCGTAGTATTCACCACCACGATCAGAACGAATGGATTTTATATGTTTGTTGAGTTGTAACTCAACTTCCGTTTTGAACTTTATGAACACGTCTAATGCTTCCGCCTTTTCTTTTATTAAGTAAATATGACCATATCTTGAATAATCATCTATGAATGTGATAAAGTAACGGTGACCATTTCTTGTAGCCTTTGGAAAAGGACCACATATATCGGTATGAATCAATTCTAAGACATCATCCCATCTTTTTGCATCATACTTACGTTTATTAGTTTGTTTTCCCTTTATACAATTTACACAATCATTTAAGTTTGTAAAATCTAAAGGTTGGAGAATATCATTAGACACAAGACGTTCTATCCTTTTCATGTAGATATGTCCTAATCATTGCAGGCCATAATGTTGTTGATTTCTCGCAAGTTAATTTACGCTTTCTATTATCTATATGCAAAGGCCTCTGAATGTGAAGTGTCTATATCTAAAAAATAAAGATTATCATAAGAAGACAGGAAACCAGAAGCAAGAAGCTTAGAATTTTGACACAAACTGAAATTTCCATTACTAAATGAACATACATAGCCATTTTTGTCCAAATAGGATACAAAAATTAGGTTCCTTCTGAAGGATGGAACCACTAAAGCATCAAAACTCAAATAAAATCCTGTCCTACATAATAATCTAAATTTTCCAATGCTTTTCACTTCTACTTTATTTCCATTTCCTACGTAAACGTAGCGCTCTGCCTCACTTGGCTTGCGATGGCTTAGGCAACCCCGCATCGATATATCGATGTTAGACGTTGCACTGAATCTATCCACCAAGTATATCTAGATACGTAACTTAAATTAACTTCGTAACAAACTAAAGCAAGAGGCATACCTTTCTTTGCCAACCATGCATGATAGTTGGAGCACTTTTCAGTATGCCTGTGAGCTTTACGGAAGAAGATATCCTTTCTTCCGAATTATCAAGTATCCTTTGTTCTTCGTCGCATCTTTGCTCGCACCGCCTTGGTGGTTCCTTTTCCTTGGCAAGAAACTTGCGCTTCTTGCCTTTACCCTTAGGATTAGATGTTACGACACGAGCACTTTCTCCTTAGTCATTTTCTGCCTCTCTTCCTCCCGCACTAACCGAGCCTCAAACTCGTAGTGTCCACATCTCCTTTGACAATTATAAGTCATCTTGAATTGACTAAAGTTAGATGGGAGAGACAAAAATGAACTCAATGAGAACCTCATCGAGATGTCATAATTATGCCCTATCAAGGCACGTTGTAATCTTGCCATCTCAATAACGCTTCTAACCCCTTCTTTTCCCTTGTATTTTATTGTTGCCAACTTCACAAAGAGTGTACTAACTTCATCTTTTTACTCTTTGTGAATTTCTCTTCAAGGCCTTAAGGTAATTTGAAGCGCTTGTCAGGTATTATGCCTCGAAAAGTCTCATGGATCGTTTGCTTCATCACCATTATGCACATGCGATCTGAATGCTCCAATTTTTCAATATCAGCCTTCTCTAAGGGAGTTACCTCATCCTCTTTATCAGGATTGGGGCAATCAAATCTCAATGCTATATCCAATTGCATGATCCCTAAGACTAATTTCAGCTTTTCCTCCCACTGTTTGAAATTGTTCCCCATGAGGGGCTTAATTTGACTTAGATTTGACATTATGTTTAGATCTGAAAATTCAAGAACAAGGAAATAATTTAGATACTATGCGTCACGATTTGATCCTTAAATCATAGTTCTAAAATCTATCTAAAGGCATGTGTAAAACTATTTGGTCCATAAAATCTTTACCCAAAACACCATTCAGTAATGAAACACCTTTGGGTGCAATCATTTCCTTCAAGTATTCTGGTGTAGTGAATAAAGTACAACCATGTCAATCAACCTTTGGGTCAAATTAACATATCCATGAACTAATGACCAGGCCAGTCAACAAAGGGAGGAGGATCACAGACGGATCACTTAAGTTCCTAGCCCCTGATGCTTTTCTAGACATCACTAGTCCATGTGTGTTGCAACTTATCACTACCCTTATGCACTAAACAATTTCGGCAAGCGCCAACCCTCCTTTGGGAAAGCTAACACTCACATCACATCCATTTTTAACTTGTCATGAGTCATCTTTGCAAACGTCTTAAACAGAGCGGTTCGTTTGCGAACATCAATGCTTGACTAATGCGAAAACAACACATGTATACCTAAACGCCTTTAATTAGATTTCAAATCTAGGACGTACCTATAGAATCTATCTAGGACGTACCTATAGAATCTACTCGTCCTATATAGAATACATCATCTTATAGCACTTTTAAATCAGAATGTACTAATTTTATATGTCAACTATATTCATCAAAATAATTATTAGGTTTTAGTAAAACTTTAGCAATTTTCAACAATGATTACCTTTTAGAAATGCTTCAATAATTTATTTAGAAAATACTAAATAATTTTATGCCATAATTAGCATTAACAGTGATCAAATTATAGCATAATAAATAGCATTAATATACCATAATTAGCATTAATGGTTATCAGATTATAGCATAATAAATAGCATTAATATGCCATAATTAGCATTACTTTCTGTAATTCGAATTTAAAACATTATGCCATAATTTAGCATTAATGGTGATCAAATTATAGCATAATAAATAGCATTAATATGTCATAATTAGCATTAATGGTTACTAAATAATTTTATGCCAGAATTAGCATTAATAGTGATTCAAATTATAGCATAGTAAATAGCATTAATATGCCATAATTAGCATTAATTTTTCTAATTCGAATTTAAAATATTATGCCATAATTTAGCATTAATGGTGATCAAATTATAGCATAATAAATATCATTAATATGCCATAATTAGCATTAATGGTTACTAAAAAAAATTATGCCAGAATTAGCATTAATAGTGATTCAAATTATAGCATAATAAATAGCATTAATATGCCATAATTAGCATTAATTTCTCTAATTCGAACTTAAAACATTATGCCATAATTTAGCATTAATGGTGATCAAATTATAGCATAATAAATAGCATTAATATACCATAATTAGCATTAATGAATACTAAATAATTTTATGCCAGAATTAGCATTAATAGTGATTCAAATTATAGCATAATAAATAGCATTAATATGCCATAATTAGCATTAATTTCTCTAATTCAAATTTAAAACAGTATGCCATAATTTAGCATTAATGGTGATCAAATTATAGCATAATAAATAGCATTAATATGCCATAATTAGCATTAATGGTCACTAAATAATTTTATGCCAGAATTAGCATTAATAGTGATTCAAATTATAGCATAATAAATAGCATTAATGTTTAGTAATTCTAGTAATTATAATTATTACAACGTAAATTACAATTACTTACAATTATTCCTAAGGTCTGGTAGCCGAAATAACTACCTCAAATTAATTCTTTATGACCAGATTCTAAAATTCAAGTCTGAATTACTTTCTCTAATTCGAATTTAAAAACTTAATTATGTTGCATAATTAATCCTTTCGAAAGCAGATTAGGGCACTTTCGTATTTATTCACTCAAATCAATAAATTATGCAAATTAAAAAATTAAAATCTCAAATAAAAACTTCTCCAAGATCGTACGAAACGCAAGGATGAGTTCAAATTCAAGATTTTAATTCAAAACCGCATAAAATAAATCAATTAAAGCAAAATTTTAACAACTCCTTTTGCAACAATTAAATTCGATATGAAAAATAGAAAAACAATTAAAACGAAATTACAATTCTTACATATGCTGGCTCTGATGCCACATGTTAATTCTATATGTCAGGTTTTTTCTAATTTACTTAAAACTTTAACCTAGATCAATGTAAGAATGAAATAAGCGCATCGGAAATTACTTACTTTCCATCTTTATGGCCTTCCGTCTATTGCCTCCCAAGCAATATCAAAGGAATCGATGAAGATGGCTTGATTGACTTGCTCGCACGCTCAACCGACAAATTACTTGGCTAGTGAGTCCTTCCAAAACTCTTGAACTCTTTCTTACTTATTTCTGTCTCACAAATCAAGGCGTAATGTCTAGTCTTTTATGGAGCAAGACTGTGGAGAATCAACATGAGTTCAAGGCTATGGAGACCCAGCCCTTTTATAGCAGTGTAAACCCTTAGCAGGACTATAAATGCATTAGTATAACAATGGAATAAACCAGAAAGATTCCATTTTCCTTATTTAGCCTACATTTATCACTGTTATTATTTTAATCAACTATAATTGGTCCATTAACAATTATAATTGATTAACATTATTCTATATGTATTTGTGTCCAAATCCTTATTGAAATACGTATAATGCCATGACTTAATTAATCACATTGTTTGGCATATTTTAATCATTATATAAATGTAATCTTGCGACAGTATTTGATATCATAATCATAATGCACGTATGTCCAACTTAATTATTGTAATTAGACGTCTCTAAATCCAACAATTTTTACCTCTCATTTTAACTCGTAAAATCTCCTGCTTAGTGGCATCAAAGATTCGACAAGACTTGTCTTCGAATAACAATTTAAATCTTGTTTCCACTAGCTGGACAACACTTAAAAGATTTTGATCAATTCAGCCACGTAAAGAACATCTGGAATTATTTTTGTACCTGGACCCTTTTCTATTGCAACAATCCATTTTTCTTTGTAGGAATATAGTCACCATTCCTGATTCTGACTTTCTTTCTTGTTTCACATAGACATAAACTCTTTAAAAATCACTGTCAATCATCCAAAAATTAGATTTTTTGGTTGAAAAATATGTTGCCACAAACAAGTGATCTTCTTCTTCTTCATTGACGATTTGGGCATCTGCTTCATATTTTGGAAATTTATTTTTGCAAATCACTACTTTATGACCAAGTTGATTGCATATCTTGCACTGTGCATCTGGCCTCTTCCAACATTTAAATGGAGGATGACTTTTTTTGCCACAATAATGACAAGGTGGGTAATTTTTCGTTGAATTATCACCCTTGCTTTGAGTCTTGTGGTTGGCTATTAAGGCTCCTTCAGCCATATCATCTTGCCACTAAGCCTCCTTTGCTCTTGTGCCTGCAATATATTTAGCAACTCGGCCAAGGTAATCTTGGATAAATCTTTTATGTTTTCAAGGTAGTTATGGATACTTCATATATTTCAGGCACCGTAAAAAGATGTTTTTTCAATAATTCTTGAATCTTTAAATTTAGTGTCAAGAAATCTTACCTTGTTCACAATGCCAAGAAGTCGGTATGAGTACTCTTTGACGGTCTTAGATTCCTTCATCTTTTGCAATTCGAATTCCCTTATTAAATTCAACACCTTCATGCTTCGTATTCTTTCATTTCCTGTGTATTCTTCCTTCAGATAATTTCAAATTTCTTTGTTATTTTGAGAGCCATAACTCTCGTAAAAATTGTTGCAGACACACCATCAAACAAAGTTATTTTCGCCTTTGATTTTTTGATTTTTTTTCCTTTTGACTTTTGATCTGGGCCACAGTAAAATTATTTGGTAGCGAAAGAACATCATAATCCTCTTCCACGACCTCCCAAAGATCTAAAGTGTCGAGATAAGTCTCTATTTTTACTGTTCATAGATGGTAATTCTCACCATCAAAGTCAGAATCCATCTCACTCACAGGTCCCTCAAGAAAATGACTCTGATATCAATTGTTGGGTTTTAACAGAGAAATATAGAAAATAACAGAGAAAAAAATACTGAGAAAAAAATATACTGCAATCTAGTCAAAGGGAATTCTTTTATTTAGCTATGTTTAGCTCTGTATTTATAGGGGAAAACAGTAAAAAGATAACCATAGACTAGCATAGAATATCTCTGCAGAGTATATCTTTAACTAACTAACCTAGCCTAGAATATCTCTGCAAAGTATATTATTCTAACTAACAATAAAAATAAAATTATTCAAAAATAGTAAAATAAAATTACTTCAATTCAAAAGTAAATATTCTAACAAATACAATATATTTTCCTTGTAAGATTGATTTGTAAAGTTTCACAAGTGGAATTTAATAGTAATTGTCTTCTCCTCACCCTTCAACACACCTCACCACAAGTGATATTCCGTATTAATTATCTTCTAACTTATATGAGTTTTTCTTTAATATACTTATCCGCTCAATTCTTAATATACTACCTTGTTCTACATTTGAATTCCATCATTGAAATACGATCTTTGGAAAAATTGTACGAATATAGCTTAATTCCAAAACCTCCTTTAATATTTATTTGAGCACTTTTACCAATTTAGGACTTAAAATCAATCTACCATGATAGTATGAGCTTCACAAATAAGCCAAATTAAACTTCTTACAAATGGTAAAGTTAAACCTTTTTATAAAGTACTAGAGCAAATTGGGAACTTTTCCCTTATTATTAAAAGGGAGAATACTTAAGGATCCTTTTAAATTTAACTCGCTTTATTTAAATCTCTCTTAAATTATATCTAGTCCTAATTATCCTCATGTACTTGATTTTTTTTTATAATTGTTGCACCCATAAACAATAATTGATACTAATTAACTCCTTGTACTTGGCTTTTTTATTATTCAAGTAATCTTAAATGACGTTTGGCGTATGAAAGTGTAAAATAACAGTCACATCATATTAATCTAATGTGTAAAAAATCTAAAATACAATTTCTTTTTATGTTTAGTCATTCCAACAGATATTTTCTTATATCCTTCCATATATTATCTCTATTTCTCCATTAAAATACAACTCCTTATTTTTACATTTTTCTTTTTAGGGGTAACAATTATAAAAAACCCAAAATAGAAAAAAGGCAATTAGGACTAAGTATAATTTAAGGAGAACCTGAATAAAACGTGGGACTTTCCTATAGTTTATGCTTTCCGCGAATTAATTCTTGTAACTAAATCGTTCTATACTCAACTAAGAAATAGTGTTCAAAAAGTTTTTGTTTGTATTATTTAATCAGCTATGTACTATTTATTTTATTTCAGAAATCTAAAACAAAGAATGAATTTCGAAAACAAAATAGAAAGAAAAGAATCTATTTTGCATCACTACTAAATTTGAAGAGGTGTTTTATAGCTTTAGAAAAAGGGCGAAACGATCGGTGTAATTGTGAAATAGTGTGAAAAATTGAATGTGTCTCTTCTGATATAATTGATTTATGTTTGGATAGTTTTGATCAAAATTGCTTTTGAATGTAAAATTATCAAAATGAACATTTAGTCAATATATATAAATAAAAATTACTAATAAAAATGGAAGTATGTAAATAAAAATTACAAATAGATAATAGAATTTAAAGTGCAATATAGTACTTAAATCTAAATACTAAATATTATGATACCATAATTATTTTGAAACTCATAATAAAAATTCATTATTAACACGCTAAATTTAACATAACAATAAAAACTACCCCTCAATTCTAAATAAATAGGGATCAACTATATTAATCCTCACTTATAAATAAAAGAAATGAATTAATATTATCATAAAAATATATATGAATTAATGTTGATTCATTAATTACGGTAATATTTTTTTCATTATTTAAAGTATAACTTATATAAAAGTTGATATTTAATAATTTAATGTTGATTCCTGTAATTATATTTTATTAAAATGAAGATAAGTTATATTTTTTTAAAGAAGGTGTATTACCAAACGAGGAAAGTAGATTAAGGAAAATTATTTAGTTTTCCACCACTACGGACCACCTTCAAGAGTCATGTCCCGATGTTTTTTCCTTGATGACGATTAATTCCTAATGATGAATTGTGGCGCTAATTCTATGATTCATGTTGCTTGTCCCAAAGCTCGTCGAGGTAATTGCGATTCCAAATGGGTTATATTTTATTTTTTAGTAATTATTTATAGATATTTAAAGAGGGTAATGAAAGTTGTATATTTGAAATTTTTTTAGTAATTATTTCTAGATATTTAGAGAGTAATGAAAGTGGATAGAGTTGTTGATAAAAATTAAAGAGGGTAATAAAGAAAAGGGTAAAATTCAAATTGAAATAAATGACAAAATTGATTATGCCAGAAGCTACAAATTTTAGCTTCTCCAGAATTGATTTTGGCATAATTGATTTTGGCCAGCCAAACATGTCAATTTTCTGATTTTAATGAAAGTAGGTACCCAATTTTGAGTACCCAAAAAGTTAATCCAAACATGCACTAAGTTTATAAGACTGTACTATGGAGGGAATGTCATCATAATTCACAATTCTCCAAAAAAAAAAAATTATCACTTTTTAGTTAATAACTCTATTAGTATTTTTTAAAACATTTTAAATTAATATCACTTGTTAATTTTTATAACTATTTTGGTTAATCTTAGTCTAATCAAAGGAATTATATATTGTTAGTGTCAATCTAGACTCATTAATGAATAAGCACAATAATATTAAAGTAATTCAAAATAACTTTAAATCAACAACAATAGGTACAACAAATACTTAAACACATACTAACTTGGTGTAGATAGAGGTCTGCTTGATGCAGTGTCCTAAGACAAAAATTTGTCCCCACTTGTGTTGTAGTTCTACGGACGTCTGCCTTGAGGATACAACTATCTACGTGAGAGTTCTAGCACAAGAACTTCATTTCTGGCGAATTTACTTTATGTATTTTTCAGAGATGTTCTTGAGGAAGAAGATGAAGATCAAGCAACAATCTTAGATCATTAATTGTGATTAATAATTGATTGTTATGTGCATTGTGTTGTGTGTTGTGTGTTCTAACAAGTGATTAATATGCTTTTATAGCATTGATTTTCGTCCATGGCAGCTTTCCACTCCAAAGGTTGTGTCTCTAGTGAAGAGATGCAACTTTTCCGTTTTCTGGAAATGTTACCGTTGCGAAGTGCCTCGGCCCTTGACCTGACGCTGCGGCCCTAATTCATCCAGAATTTTCAGTGACTTACTGAAAATCTTGCTTCGCGGCCCTTCCATCAGGCGCCGCGACTCTTAGCACGAAAATTTTCCCTGCTTACTGGAATTGATGTGTCGCGGCCCTAATTTCAGGCGACGCGACTCTTTGGACAAAATTTCACAATTTTAGTTTAATCACTTGTTTTTTATTCATCCCATACAAGTTCCTACAATACCTCACATTTTCTATTCATACATCAAACAATACCCCACATGTGGATAGAAAATAAGATAAAGAGGAACTTATCGTCATTTCTGTCAAACGCGATATGACATGCATCGGAAATGGTGTCTTTTGAACTTGAACTGTTCATAGTGAATACCTATCGGATCTACTTGTGAAGTAGTGGACGAAGTGCCTTGAACTATTCACGTTTTGTAGTAAATCGAGACAACAAGTATCACACACTTCATATCAACATATTTCAATTCTTACGGTTGTGTTCTTTTCGGTCATGAACAACTCCTTCTTCATGATAATTTCTAGAGAACGTAGCCATATCGGTTCTCCCATATGCGACCCCACATCAATCTCACATAGGTAATACCAAACAAAAATAGTCCGTACTATCCCACCATGAAGGCTTTTGAGTATTATTAAGAATAATATATGCATCCCTTAAAACATCAACGGATTAACACACTTAGTACATCATAGGAATGAACATATGTGTGTTTTATGCTCATTGAGTCTTCCCCAGCTAGTTTTTCTATTGAACCTAAACCATGGGATCTTCAATTATGATAGGTTAGGTTTCCACCAGTTAACGACTCATTATATTGGCTTTAAGCACATTCCCCTCGATGTAAATACGATTTGCTCTTTTGTAAGGTCCTTTGTCAAAGAATCCGCTATATTGTCCTTTGACTTTACATAATCAGTGGAAATAATTTCATTCTTCAGCAAGCTTCGTATTGTATTATGACGTCGCCTTATATGTCTTGACTTGACATTGTATATTTGATTATTTGCCCTTGTTAGGATAGCCATACTATCACAATGTATGCAAATGGTTGTCACAGGCTTTGTCCACAACGGAATACCTTCTAGGAAGTTTCTTAGTCATTCTGCCTCTTCAGAAGTTTTGTCTAAGGTTATAAACTCTGCTTCCATAGTTGATCGCGTATTTACCATTTGCTTTGATGATTTCCAAGATACCAACGCTCCACAAAGTGTAAATACATACCCACTTGTGGACTTAATTTCTGAATGGTTGAAAATCCAATTAGCATCACAATATCCTTCTAATACGGGAGAATATTTTGTATAATACAACTAATAGTTCATTATGTTTTAGATATCATAGTGCCCTTATTAGCACTACCCAATGATCATTCTAGGATTGTGTGAGTATCGACTAAGTTGACTCACTGTATATGCCAAATCCGGTCTCGTACAATTCATTATGTACATCAAGATTCCAAGGACTTGCGTATACTCCAATTGAGACACACTATCACCTTTATTCTTCTTAAGGTGACTAGAGGGATCAAATGGGGTAGCAACCGGTCTATCATCATAGTGTCCAAATTTTCTAAGGACCTTCTCAACATAATGAGATTGAGTTAACATATAACCCTCATAATTTCTTTGAATTCTAATACCAAGAATTACATTCGTTATTCTCATATCTTTCATATCGAAAGCGACATGCAACATCATCTTAGTTTGGTTAATTACATCCTTACTTGTTCCCATAATCAGCATATCATCAACATACAAGCATATAATTACATATGCATTATTACATTCCTTAATGTAGACACATTTGTCACATTCGTTTATTTGAAAACCATTTGATAATAATGTATTATCAAACTTTTTATGTCACTGTTTTGGAGCATATTTAAGTCCATATAAAGACTTAATCAACTTACAGACCTTTAACAACAAACCCTTCGGGTTGTTCCATGTAAATCTTCATCTAGTTCACCATTCAAGAATGCAGTTTTCACATCCATTTAGTGTATTTCCAAATTGTGAATCACTGTTATGGTAATTAACGTCCTTATAGACGTAATTCTAGATACTGGTGAGTATGTATCAAAGAGATATACACCTTTTTTTTGTCTAAACCCTTTGGCTTCTATACGAGCTTTGTATTTTTCTATAGTACCATCAGGCCTTAGTTTCCGTTTGAAGATCCATTTATGGCCTATTGGTTTTTGTCCCGGGGGGACAACCAATTATCATGTATCATTTTGTACGATGGATTCTACCTCACTTTGGATAGACTCTGTCACGACCCGACCTCGGATCCGTGACTGGTGCCTTACCCCGGGCACCCTTGTGATACAACATCAGAGAAAACCAGCGGAAATAAACTCACAAACAAGAACCATATAAGATAAAATAGGCTAACCCAAAAATGGCTACCTTCCCGTAACATAGATAAAACAGAACTGAACAGTTACATCCTTAATAACCCAATTTATAACCTGACTATGTGCCTCTAAGAATTTGTAACAACCATGACGGACAGGCCCCGCCATACCTGAATGTACACAAAACCTACAACGCCGGGAGAACCTACCAAAATCAAGTCAAGCCTCCGAGTAATGGAGCTTCGACACTGAGCAAAGATCCTAAGAATGAGGATCCACCACCGCTACCTTACCGCGGATGAACGCAGCCCCGAGGAAGGGGTCGATACATGATATGTACCAAGTATGTAAAATCGAAAATATCGTAATAATATCATAAGTCAAAATAAGTTTGAGTCATAGATTTAAAAATCAATTTACTCAGACCGTGTCTTACTAACAATGAGAGTAACAAGTATAAATCTTATTGCATAAAAATAGGAGGCTCATGATCAAAACAGGGTACCTCGCCCGTAGTATCATTAAACAATCCTACTCCTGGGACTATTTCACCCGCATGGGTCCTGTGGACCCGCATGAGGTCATCCGTCTCGTCATGGGACTATTTCACCCGCATGGGACTATTTCACCCGCATGGATCCTGTGGACCCGCATGAGTACCATCGCCGTACTCGCATGAGACTATTTCACCCGCATGGATCCTGTGGTCCGGATCCGCATGAGTACAAGCGCCGCACTCGCATCATGGGTAGCAAATCCATGGCATAAGTAATAACCTGGGTTTACCGTAATAATATATAGATATAACATAGCTCATCCATTATCATACATAACATAAGCACTAGCGCCTATCATACATAACATAAGCACTACCGGCTTATCATACATAACATAAGCACTACCGGCCTATCATACATAACATAAGCACTACCGACTTATCATAACATAAGCAAGTTAAGAAATCCCCTAACTTCTTATTAACATTATTAATATATCCTCTCATTTTAGTATACCTAAGGCACCAACATGTCTTTTAATAGAAAATCCGGGAATTCAACCCAAGTACCATGTACTTCTAACCTTTTAAGAAATAACTCTTTTTATACAAAAATTCCAAGATACTAATCACCATAGTATCAAGTTACGATTTCTTTTCAAGACAAGTCACATTTCCTTTTAGAAATATAATAGGCTTCTAAATCAAGTGACTTCATTTCCTTTTTAAAACCTTAGGCAATCAATGCCTAAAAATCAATTCGCCTTCCATAGTTTCAAATCATTTACCCGTACTTGTTTTACTTAGAGTAAACCTTTCTTTGTTAACCTTTCAAAAGCTAATATAACCAACTTCCCATAAAGTCATTATATTTGCGTTATTCCTTAGTCAAATACATTTTCCCTAAATCCAAGGGACTTATACTTTTAAAAAGACACAAGTATCACATACTTTAAAACAAGTGAAAGATATCAAATCTTGTACGTCTACCGTACTACATAGGTACAAATACTCATGCTCAAGAGATAGGAAAGTTCCACATACCTCTTCGGTTAATCCACTTGCTAAGTCCGAAATACCGCACGTAATATGTCAACCTATAATGACCATAATACGTTTATTAACCTCTAGTTTCAACATAGAATTATTCCAAGTGTAAGTTACTAATTTCTATGGAAAATTGGGCAGCGTTTCCTTTGTTTCTACACACTTTGCCACCTTTTTCAAGGTCGAATTCAATATCCAAATGCCACATTTAAGGCCCAACAATCCAACATTGCAAAGGGGATTACACAACCAAACATAGGTGTGTAAAATTCTGCCCCATAAGTTACAACAATCATCTTAACAAGTTTAAGGTGGTTCTTAGGCTACAACATGCTCACTTAACCCTTTTAACCACTCCTATCATATCCAAACCACATTTCTTACATGCAAATGAATCTAAGAGCATTATTTACTACTACAAATTCCTTATTCTTCACATGCAACACAAGTAACTAACTACAAGAGAGGAATTGTTACCTTAGAGCTTTAGCCAAAATTATTCCAACAATTTTGCTAGCCTCCTCTTCAAGAACACCACCACAACCACCCTTACAAGCTAGCCACAAGCTTCCTTTTAGTTCTTAACTTTCCGGATTTTTCCTAAGCTTGGAGTTTCTCTTGATTTTCTAGAGAGAAGGGAGAGCTTTTTAGCTTAGAGAGAGAAAAGAGTTTGGAAGATGACCAAGTCTTCAAGACTTGGTCAATATGTAGTGCATGCAAAATCAGATGGGGTGGGACACTTGTCACCCACCCATGACCTCTTTTAAAACAAAACAGTGCAGAAATTTCCACTAACTCGCAGAACCGCCTGGCCGCGCCAGATCCGGCGTTGAAACTTCTGCCGCTTTCTCAGATTTTCCGCGCGCTCGCTTCCTGGCAAGGGCGCTGAAACTTCAGCGACTCTTCAGATCTTCCGCGCACGCTTTCCGCGCCGCGCCCTACAATCACCCGCGCGGCGCCGCGTTCTCGCCATGGCGCTGGCACGAGGCCCCGATCGCGATCCGCACTAACTACGGGGTATAACATTCTCCCCCCCTTAGAAACATTCGTCTCGAATGTTCCTTCTAGGCTTACTCGAATTACAATCGACATAGACGCTCTTAACTACTCTTTTGCAAATAAAGACGCTCCACGAGCCACAACAATACTCAAGCAAAATTTCCAAATGAAACTATCAAACAAGAAAGTAGGTTACCTGAAGGTATAGGAAATAAGTGAGGATACTTCTTCATCATGTCATCCTCTGCTTCCCACGTCATCTCTCCTCGCTTTGTTCCGCCATAATACTTTGACGGAAGCCACATCCTTTGTCCGAAGTCGCCTAACCTGACGATCGAGTATCGCTATGGGACTCTCCTCATACGATAACTCCTCTGTCACCTGTATATCATGAATCGGGTGCACTCTAGATGGATCTCCAATACATTTCCGCAACATAGAAACATGGAAAACTGGATGTACTGCCTCCAGATCGGACGACAGGTCTATCTCATAGGCAACCTTGCCTACCCTACAGATAATCTGATAAGGCCCAATGTACCTTGGGCTAAGCTTCCCCTTCTTCCCAAATCTCATCACACCCTTCATGGGTGATACCTTCAGGAAGACCCAATAATCTACCTCAAACTCCAAGTGTCGACGCCGATGATCTGCATACGACTGGCCGACTGAAATGACAATAACCGCCTCCCGGATAAGCTTCACCTTATCCATCGCTCACGTATCAAGTCCGCCCGATTAACTGAACTTCTCCCACCTCAAACCAACCTATCGGTGACCTACACTTCCTCCCGTATAAGGCCTCATAAGGCGCCATCTGAATACTAGAATGGTAGCTGTTGTTATAAGCAAACTCCATAAGAGGCAAATGATCCTCCCAGCTACCTCTGAAATCAATAACACAAGCCCGCAAAGATATCCTCGTTGTTCGGAGAGTGCGCTCGGCCTGTCCGTCGGTCTGAGGATGAAACGCCGTACTGAGACTCACCTGTGTCCCTAATCCCTTCTGGAAAGACCTCCAGAAGTTAGCCGTAAACTGGGCCCCTCTGTCTGAAATAATCGATATAGGAACTCCGTGCAGTCTCACGATCTCTCTGATATATAGTCTAGCATAATCCTCGTAAAAAAGTCGCCCCGATCGAAGAAAATGGGCTGATTTCGTCAGCCTGTCGACAATAACCCAAATGGAATCATGCTTACTATGAGTGGAAGGTAACCCTGTAATAAAATCCATATTTACCACCTCCCACTTCCAAGTCGAAATATCAATACCGCAATGCCTCACCGATTCTCGTGCTCAACCTTAACTCGCCGACAATTAGACATCAGCAACAAAACTCGCCACGTCCCTCTTCAGGCCATCCCACCAATACACGCATCTGAGGTCATGGTACATCTTAGTCGACCCCGGATGAATAGAATAACGAGAACTATGTGTCTCCCTGCACCGACAAAGTCCTCGCTACATCGGAACACACAACCGCCTCAAATCTTAGCACCCCATCAGCGCTACTCAAATAGACTCTTCTTTCGACCCGGCCATCTCGATATCGCACTACATCGATCTCATACCGCCGCTTCTTCACTCCTCGACGATGGAAGACTCGGCAACCTCTCGAACCCGAACTCCTCACTATCGAATCAACCGAACGAACCCCAAGGCTCATGGCGATGTAACTCTCGGATCATATCCTCTTCTCCGGCCAGACATCGATGCACTACCCATCGACCGCGACTAAGGGCATCCGCAACTACATTGCCTTCCCCGGGTGGTATAGAATATCAACATCATAATCCTTGAGTAACTTCAACCACCGTCTTCGCCGTAAGTTCACCTCCTCGTCAAGATATACCGAGACTTTTGTGGTCCGTAAATATCCATATGAACTCCATACAAATAAGGTCTCCGCATCTTCAAGGCATGAATCATCACGCCAACTCTAAGTCATGTATGGGATAGTTCTTCTCATGCTTCCTGCCGCCGAGACGCGTAGTTATAACCTTGTCGCGCCGCATCAGACGCACTCCAAGCCCGACACCGACGCATCACAATAAACTACATATCCGCCCAAACCTCGTGAAGAGTAAGAATCGGGCCGTCAATTTCTCCTTCGATCAAAACTCTCCTCACAAGCATCCGCTCATCGAATACACCGCTCGAGTCACCTAGTCAAAGGCGCCGACATGGAAGCAAACTTCTCCACAAACCTCCGATAATAACCTCGCAAGGCCCAAAAGCCGCGCACTCCGTCGGTGTAGTGGTCTAGCAAGTCTCGATCGCTCACCTTTGTCAGACAACCCGAATACCATCGGCCCATAACATGCCCCAAGAAAGCCATCAAGCTACCAAAACTCGCATTTCGAACTTGGCATACAATCGTCGGCCCCTCGAGGACTCCTAATACCATCCTCAAATGACCAGATGCCTCGCTCAGTGCGCGAATATACCAAGATATCATCAATGAACACTATAACGAACATATCCCGTAATGGCTCGAACACCTTATTCATCAAATCCATGAATACTACCGAGCGTTGGTCAATCCGGAAGACATCATCTCGAACTCATAGTGCCCATACCGGTCCCGAATGCGATCGGATATCCGCTCTAACTCGTACTGATGGTAACGGATCGCAGTCTATCTTGGAAAAGCATTTCGCACTCGCAATCGTCAAACAAATCATCAATCTCGGGAGGGATATCTATTCTTGATAGTTACCTTGTTCACCGTCAGAATCAATACACATACGCAGCTGGCCCCATCCTTCTTCTTAACAAATAACATCGGCGCTCCTGCGGAGAAACACTTGGCCTGATAAAGCCTTTCTCCAACAAATCTTTCAGCTGGTCCTTCAATTCCTTCAACTCGGCAGGTGCCATCCTGTATGGCGGAATAGATATCGGTCGAGTGGCTGGCGCCAAATCAATGCAAAACTCAATCTCCTCTCGTGAGGATACCCTAAGCTCGCCCGGGAATACGTCCGAAATTCTCTAACAACCGGACCGATCAAGGTCCAGATCTCAACCTCAGTATCGAATACCCGAACCAAATGGTAAATATACCCCTTCCGCACCATCTTCCTAGCCTTGAGGTAAGAAATAAACCTACTCCTCGACGATGCAGTATTCCCCCTCCACTCGATAACCGGCTCACCGGGAAACTGGAACCGAACTAACCTCTCCCTACAGTACACATTGGCATAGCAAGACGCTAGCCAATCCATACCCATAATCACATCAAAGTCCGTCATATCCAACTCTATCAAGTCGGCTAGAGTCTGACGACTGTATATAGTCACTGGGCAAGCCTTATACACTCGCTCGGCCACCACCGAATCACCTACTGGGGTAGCTACCTCAAAAGGTTCTATGGACTCGGGCTCTATCCCTATTCTACCAACAATATGAGGAGATATATAGGACAAGGTAGAACCTGGGTCTATCAAAGCATAAACATCATAACAAGAAACCAACAATGTACTGCGGACGACATCGTGACGCCTCGTCCCGGGCGGCCGACATAGCATAAATGCGCTCGAGGACCTTGAATCGAACCCCGCCACGACTCGCCGCGCTCGCCGCCCATGAACACCCTACCCGGCGCACTCACCATCAAGATGAAGACCCAAAGAATCGAATCGGGTCGGCCGAGCCATAGCATTTCCGCCACCTCGGTCGGACAATCTTCTTCAAATGGCCTCGCCGCCACAAGCGAATAAGCTCCTCGGAGGAACACGACACCCCATAATGGCAATCACCACATCGACTACACACCGAGGCATAGGTGGCCTCATCTCGATCGAACTCGTCCTCCGAAACTCAAGCTCGGGACCGCTCCCGCCTCGAATACCTCGCACGAAGATGGTGGAGGAGCGCTCAACCGCGTGATGCAAATCCGGTCGCACCGAGGCCGCTTACCTCGAGAACTACTAGAGGACGCCGCTGTCCCGCCTCTTCGCTGATACCTATCAATCCGCCGCCTACGCTCACACCCAAGCGCATAGGCTCAGATGCGGGCAATGTCCATGCCCGGCCAAGAGCTACTCCGCATAACTCTCTCGCCAAATAGTCATCGAGCCTCGTGACGTAGCGGTGCACTCGCCCTCCATATCGCTACTAAAGTGGGCACATATCGAGCCAACGAGTCAAACTCTACGTTGTACTCCCGATCGTCCACAACTCGTCTCAACGCCGTAAATTGCCCGCGTTTCCTCATCCGCGAGGCAAGAAATGACCAAGAACGCCGCCGAGAACTCGCCCCATACACCGGAAGCGCATGCTCCCCGACAACTCCCATGAATCAAACTACCAATCGCGGATCACGCACCGATGCGAACTCAATACAACCGACTCGTATCCGAGGCCTTGATCACCCTCACGATCCGTCAGAATCGGATAAATTCTCGAGGATCATCCTCGTGCCTCGACCCATAGAACTATGCGGTCGCAGCTCAAAAGTCCCGGTCTCACGCTATCGGATTCGGGAGGAACCACGTACATACCGAACCGCTCTCTCGCTCGCCTCATGCCTAGCCACTATCCCGACCAATAATCGCCATCTCTCAGAGCCCATATCCTCCGATCCAGCCGTAAATCGAGGCTCAGTACCGTAGTCTCGTGAGCCGCCGCCGCTTCCGCATTGCTGTTGACGACGCCGTGGAACTCGCCGCCTAAACATTATCTCGTAAGGATCGGGCTCGTGCCTCGTAACCCTGTCCTACTAGTAGTTCTCTATTGCCTCGCCTTCCGGGCCGCGGTTGTCTTGCGTGAGGCATAATCGATACATACAAAATTCACGCTGAGGAAATTCAACCTATAACACTACTATTGCACGATCTTAGAGTGAAAGAAATGAAAACCAATCCTAAATATCTCGCAGCCTCGACGATTATAGATGTGGCACAACACACCGATAATCAAGACTTACTAGATATACTGTAGACCTTTCCGAGGATTAATCGCTTCGATACCACTTTTGTCACGACCACTCGATCCGTGACTGGTGTCTTACCTCGGGCACCCTTGTGATACAACATCAGAGAAAACCAGCGGAAATAAACTCACAAACAAGAACCATATAAGATAAAATAGGCTAACCCAAAAATGACTACCTTCCCGTAACATAGATAAAACAGAATCAACAGCTACATCCTTAATAACCCAATTTATAACCGACTACATGTGCCTCTAAGAATTTGTAACAACCATGACGGACAGGCCCCGCCATACCCCGAATGTACACAAAACCTACAACGTCGTGGGAGAACTGCATCAAAAATCAAGTCAAGCCTCCGTAGTAATGAGCTTCGACACTCGAGCAAAGATCCTAAGAATGAGGATCCACCACCGCTACCCTTACCGCGGATTTAACGCACCCGAGGAAGCGGGTCGCATACACAATATGTACCAAGTATGTAAATCGAAAATATCGTAATAATATCATAAGTCAAAATAAGTTGAGTCATAGGCGAAAAATCAATTTACCTCAGACCGTGCCTTACTAACAATGAGTAACAAGTATAAATCTTATAGCATAAAAATAGGAGGCTCATGATCAAAACAGGGTACCTCGCCCGTAGTATCATTAAGCAATCCTACTCCTGGGACTATTTCACCCGCATGGGTCATGTGGACCCGCATGAGGTCATCCGCCTCGTCATGGGACTATTTCACCCGCATGAGACTATTTCACCCGCATGGATCCTGTGGACCTGCATGAGTACCATCGCCGTACTCGCATGAGACTATTTCACCCGCATGGATCATGTGGTCCGGATCCGCATGAGTACAAGTGCCGCACTCGCATCATGGGTAGCAAATCCATGGCATAAGTAATAACCCGGGGTTTACCCCGTAATAATATATAGATATAACATAGCCCATCCGGCTATCATACATAACATAAGCACTACCGGCCTATCATACATAACATAAGCACTACCGGCCTATCATACATAACATAAGCACTACCGGCCTATCATACATAACATAAGCACTACCGGCTTATCATAACATAAACAAGTTAAGAAATTCCCTAACTTCTTATTAACATTATTAATATATCCTCTCATTTTAGTATACCTAAGGCACCAACATGTCTTTTAATAGAAAATCCGGGAATTCAACCCAAGTACCATGTACTTCTAACCTTTTAAGAAATAACTCTTTTTATACAAAAATTTTAAGATACTAATCACCATAGTATCAAGTTACGATTTCTTTTCAAGACAAGTCACATTTCCTTTTAGAAATATAATAGGCTTCTAAATCAAGTGACTTCATTTCCTTTTTAAAACCTTAGGCAATCAATGCCTAAAAATCAATTCGCCTTCCATAGTTTCAAATCTACATCTGCATTTGTTTTACTTAGAGTAAACCTTTCTTTGTTAACCTTTCAAAAACTAATATAACCAACTTCCCATAAAGTCATTATATTTGTGTTATTCCTTAGTCAAATACATTTTCCCTAAATCCAATGGACTTATACTTTTAAAAAGACACAAGTATCACATACTCTAAAACAAGTGAAAGATATCAAATCTTGTACGTCTACCGTACTACATAGGTACAAATACTCATGCTCAAGAGATAGGAAAGTTCCACATACCTCTTCGGTTAATCCACTTGCTAAGTCCGAAATACCGCACGTAATATGTCAACCTATAATGACCATAATACGTTTATTAACCTCTAGTTTCAACATAGAATTATTCCAAGTGTAAGTTACTAATTTCTATGGAAAATTGGGCAGCGTTTCCTTTGTTTCTACACACTTTGCCACCTTTTTCAAGGTCGAATTCAATATCCAAACGCCACATTTAAGGCCCAACAATCCAACATTGCAAAGGGGATTACACAACCAAACATAGGTGTGTAAAATTCTGCCCCATAAGTTACAACAATCATCTTAACAAGTTTAAGGTGGTTCTTAGGCTACAACATGCTCACTTAACCCTTTTAACCACTCCTATCATATCCAAACCACATTTCTTACATGCAAATGAATCTAAGAGCATTATTTACTACTACAAATTCCTTATTCTTCACATGCAACACAAGTAACTAACTACAAGAGAGGAATTGTTACCTTAGAGCTTTAGCCAAAATTATTCCAACAATTTTGCTAGCCTCCTCTTCAAGAACACCACCACAACCACCCTTACAAGCTAGCCACAAGCTTCTTTTTAGTTCTTAACTTTCCAAATTTTTCCTAAGCTTGGAGTTTCTCTTGATTTTCTAGAGAGAAGGGAGAACTTTTTAGCTTAGAGAGAGAGAAGAGTTTGGAAGATGACCAAGTCTTCAAGACTTGGTCAATATGTAGTGCATGCAAAATCAGATGGGGTGGGACACTTGTCACCCACCCATGACCTCTTTTAAAACAAAACAAGGCGTAAATTTCCACTAACTCGCAGAACCCGCCGCGCTCAGATCCGGCCAAACTTCGCCGCTTTCTCGCATTTTCGGCCGCCATGCCGCTTCCTGGCGGCGCTGAAATCTCGACTTCAGATCTTCCGCGCCATGCTCTGCTTTCCGCCGCGGCCCTACAATCACCCGCTGGCGCCGCGGCCGCCTATGCAAGGCCGAGGCCCCTAACGCGATCCGCACTAACTACGGGTATAATGCACTCCTTCCAATAAGGTGTTTCGGATGATTCCATTGCAGTCCTATATGTTTGAGGTTCTCCTTCAACGGAAAAGGTCATAAAGTCCGGTCCAAAATCTTTGACGACTTTTTCACGTTTACTTCTCCTAGGTTCAGAATTTTCTTCTTGAACCGATGAAGTAAAATTATCATCATTTTGGTTTGACTCATATTGAGGCAGTGTCCTCTTCTTATGATTAGGAACACTTTTATCCTTGTCTTTGTAAGGAAAAATATCCTCAAAAAATTCTGCTTCAGCAGATTCCATAAGTGTATTTTTGTGAATACCTTCAACATATGAATGATCCACCAAAAACTTATATGCTGCAATATTATTGACATGACCAATATATATGCAATCCACCATTTTTTGTCCAAGTTTAGTTCTCTTTATCAAGGGAACTTGAACTTTTGCTAGGAAACCCCACACTTTCATCCTTTTGAAAGTAGACAATCTTCTTTCCCACAATTCATAAGGAGATTGATCATTTATCTTTTGAGGAATTTTGTTCAATATCATATTTGCAGTCATTAACGCCTCACCCCATAGATTGAGGGGTGTCCCCAAACTAATCAACATAGAATTTATCATATTTTTCAATGTTCTATTCTTACATTCGACAACTTCATTTTGTTTTGGAGTATATGGCGCAGTGGTTTGATGAACTATACCATGAGTAGAACAAAATTCTTTGAACTCATTGGATTGATATTCACCACCTCTATCTGACTTTAGAATTTTAATTATTTTATCAAGTTGGTTTTCCACTTCCGCTTTGTATGTTTTAAACATGTTCAAAGCCTCATCTTTGGTATGTATTAAGTATACATAGCAAAATTTACTGCAATCATCGATAAATGATATGTAATAATTCTTTCTTCCATACGAAGGGGTTGTTTGGTAATCACACAAATCACTATGAATTAAACCAAGCACTTCATTTGATTTCACAACAGATTTATGAGGATGACTTGCATATTTTGACTCTATGCAAACCCCACATTTAGTCATTTTGTTCATAGAACACTTTGGCAACATGTCTATCTTTACCATTATTTGTAAGGAACGATAATTAACATGACCTAATCGAGAATGTCATAAAGAAGGGGAATCAACCATATACATAGAAGTAGTGCTAGCGCCTGCATTTTCATTAATAATGAAAACTGTCTGAGTAGGTACAATGCTTAATTTGAAGAGCCCCTCACTGAGGTAACTCTTTCCTACATACATCCCATCTTTGGTAAGTACAAAATTGTCAGATTCTATTACAATTTTGAAGCCTTTGTTACTAAGAACAGGCCCAGAAATCAGATTCTTACAAATTTCAGGCACGTGCAATACATTTGTGAGCACAAGATCATTCCTGAAAGTGAGCCTCAAAGTCATATTCATTTTCCCTTCTACCTTTATAGCAACGATATTTCCCACGAACAGTGGTTCTCCATCCTTGATGGCTTGGTAAGATGAAAACATGTCCTTTTCGGAACATACGTGCATTTTAGCACCCGTGTCCATCCACCAATCGGTTGAATTGGTAACCAAATTTGCTTGTGCAGAAACAACACCAATAATTGGTTCTTAGTTTCAGCCCGGTTGGTTTGGTTGACATTACTCGAACCTCCAACACCACCACCTTGACTCTTGCGAAGACGATAATCTTTTTCCATGTGCCCAGGTTTTCCACATACCCAATTGTCACGACCCGACCCCGGGGCCGCGACTAGTACCCTACTGGGGTACCCTGTCAGGTATATGTCAGAGATTAGCAGCGGAACATAACACAACACATAACATCATATAAAAGGGTAATACATATCTAGCCAGCCGATAAGGCTGCCTTTCATAAACATACTTAACCAAAGTATTCATGATACAAATGGTTCTTATAGCCCAAAACACATAGGTGGCCACAGACCTCTAAAGATAACAACTGTGGCGGGACAGGGCCCCGCCATACCCCTGAATGTACAAAATACCTATAGCATCAGGGAAATATCCGTACCAATAAATAAGCTTCCGGAGGAATGGAGCTTCTGACACCGGAATAGTGATCCTAAGAACGAGGATCCTCAATCGCTTACCTCATGCGACATTTAACGCAGCCTCGGGAAGGGGGTCGATTACACAATATGTACCAAGTACGTAAAGCTGGGAAAAATACTGTAATATGATATCATAAGTCTAAAAGCAAGCTGGAGTCATGAAAGACAATAAAATACCTTTTACTGTGCCTTACTAACAATGAGAGTGACAAGTATATATGTATAATACTGCATAAAGTAGGAGGCTCATGATCAAAACAGGGTACCTCGCCCGTAGTATCAATAAAACCATCCTACTCCTGGGACTATTTCACCCGCATGGGTCCTGTGGACCCGCATGAGGCACTCCTCGTATCATGGGTAGCAAATCCACGGAACAGGTGGTATAACGATCTTGGGGACTTTCCCCTCAGATATACTCTTACCCTGAAGCAGATGGTATAACGATCTTGGGACTGTACCTCAGATATACTCTTACACTGGAGCAAATGGTATAACGATCTTGGATCTGCCCCTCAGATATACTCTTACACTGGAGAAGGTGGTATGACGATCTTGGGGCTTGCCCCTCAGACATACTCTTACCCTGGAGAAGGTGGTATAACGATCTTGGGGTTTGCCCCTCAGATATACTCTTACCCTAACTCAAACTGTCATCATATCATAATCATAAATAAGTTAAGAAAACTTACAACTTCTTATTAGTCTTGTTCACATACCCTCTCATTTTAGTTTACTTAAGGCACTTAACCATATCTTTAATAAAAGAATACCGGGAGTTTAACCCAAGTACTATATACTTCAACTCTTTTGAAAATGATTCTTCTTTATACATAAAAACCTTTGGGCAATTGATACCTTAAAATAAAGTTGCCTCTCCATATACTTATCTTATTTAGAGTAAATCTCTTCTCATTAACCTTTTATGAAGCTAATAAACCAACTTCCCATAAAGTTGTTATATTAACTCTACACTTTAGTAAAATCATACTTTTCCCTTAACTAAGGGAATTATACATTCTTAAAATGAAACAAGTCATTATATGCTTAAAACGAGTAAGAATACCCAATCTTGACGCTCACCGTACTACATAGTTTAATCTATTCATGCTCAAGAGATAGGAAAACTTCACATACCTCTTTGGTCAATCCACTTGCTAGGTCCAACTACCGCAAGTAATATTTCAACCTATAATAACCATGATATGTTCATTAACCTCTAATTTCAATGTAGAATAATCTAACTCAAAGCCACTAAATTCTACGGAAAATTGGGCAGCATTTCCTTTGTTTCTACATACTTTGCCACCTTTCTCAAGGCCGAATTTATCATCCACATGCCTCATTCAAGGCTCAACCATCCAACAATGCAAAGGGGATTACACACCCAACTAATTCTGCCCCACAAGGTACAATAATTCATTTTAACAAGTTTAAGGTAGTTTTTAGGCTACAACATGCTCATTAGTTCTTTTAACCAATCCTTTCATATCCCAACCACATTTCTCCCATGCAATCAATCTAAGGGCCTTATTTCCAACTAAAAGTTCTTCCTACTTAACATGCAATACCAAATACCAACTATAAAAGAAGAATGGTTACCTTAGAGCTTTTAGCCAATTTACTCCAACAATTGCTAGCCTCTACTCCAAGAATATCACCACAATAGTCTTCACAAGCTTGTAATAACCTTTCCTTCCTATCACACTTTTCAGATTTTCTTTAGGCTTAGAATTTCTCTTGGAAACTTAGAGAGAAGGGAGAGCTAAAGCTTTAGAGAGAGAGAGAAATTGGAAGATGACCAAGTCTTCAAGACTTGGTCAATATATTGCATTCAAGAAATCATATTGGGGTGAACAATTGTCACCCTCCCAAGGTCTTTTAAAAGAAAAATCTGACTTTTCTATGTTTTTCCGCCCAAAATCCGCCGCGCCGTGGCTGAAACCTCCGCAGCTCTCTCAACTTTCGCGCCGCGCCTGTCATCTGGCGCGCGCTGCAACTTCAGCGACCCTCGCACTTTAGGCGCCGCGCCTCGCATCCGCGCCGCGCCGCCGCTTTGCTCAAACGCATTTACCGATCGCTACGAACTTGTAACTCTCATAACTTTCTACTCCGACGTCCTATCGACGAACGGTTGGTTGCGTTGGAATCTAGGCTCAACGAACTAAGCCCTAGGCCTTTAAAATACTTAGGAACTCTCAATGAATCGGGTCATAACCCGCCTCAAAGTTGACTAAAACCCGTCCGGAATAATCCGTCAACCTATCCTTTGAAAATTTTAAGTCTTACATGCTTTCGTACGCTCTCATACGTAGGGTCATAACTACGGGGTATAACACCAATGTATTCTCGGTTGTGGTTTCTTGAATGCATTGGTCCTTTGTGGGGCTAGTGCATTCCTCTCGGTTGCAAAAGATGGCTTGGCACCAACAAATTTGCTCTTGCCTTTATGAAACTTGGCCTTGGAAGCATTGTCTTCTACCATGTTGGCATTAGGCTCCAATGAAACAACATCAACCCTTTCATTCTTCTGGTTGTCCTCTTCAACACGAATTTTCAGAACCAGTTGCTCAAAACTCATCTCCTCCGTTAGATGCTTCAAATAAACCTTAAAATCCTTTCAAGAAAGAGGTAATTTTTCAATAATAGCATCAACAAGGAAATATTGGTTAAGGTCCATACCTTCAACCTCTAGTTCATGAACAATGACTTGGAGTTTCTCTACTTGCTTGACAACATGTTTTGCATTGCTCATCTTGAATTTTAAGAACTTGCCGACGACGAACTTCTTCGAACAAGAAACATCAGTTTTGTACTTGTTCTCCAATGACTGTCATAACCCCCGTGCTGATCCGAACGTGGAGTATATGTTATAGAGAGTGTCATCCAAGGCGTTGAGAATGTAGTTCTTGCAAAGAAACTCTTGGCTCCACCAAGTCTCAATAGCCTTCAGTCTTTCGGCTCTCTCCGCATCAGTATGGGAATTCTCCCCTTCTCCTTCCGGCAATGCCGTTGGAGCATCAACAATCAGTACATTTGCCACTTGAAGAGTGGTCAAATAAAACAATATTTTTTGTTGCTACCGTTTGAAATCAGAACCCTTGAATTTCTCGGGTTTCTCCACAAGGTTTTCACCACTGATGATCCAGATTGATCCATATTCGCAAATTTGGAAATAGTATTCTCTGAAAATTTTGCAAACTCAACAAATCAGAAAAATAAATTTTCTGAGAATTTTTATCTTAGATTGTTAGTGTCAATCTTGATTCATCAATGAATAAGCACAATAATATTAAAGTAATTCAAGATAATTTTAAATCAACAACAGTAAGTACAACAAATACTTAAAACACATACTAACTTGGTGTAAATAGAGACATGATTGATGCAGTGTCCTAAGGCAAATTCGTCTCCACTTGTGTTGTAGTTCTACGGACGTCTGCCTTGAGGATATAACTATCTACGTGAGAGTTCTAGCATAAGAACTTCATTTCTGGCGAATTTACTTTATGTGTTTTTCAGAGATGTTTTTTAGGAAGAAGATGAAGATCAGGCAACAATCTTAGATCATTAATTGTGTTTAAAGATTGATTGTTATGTGTATTGTGTTGTGTGTTGTGTGTTCTAACAAGTGATTAACATGCTTTTATAGCATTGATTTTCGTCCATGGTAGCTTTCCACTCCAAAGGTTGTGTCTCTAGTGAAGAGATGCAACTTTTCCGTTTTCTGAAAATGTTACCGCTGCGAAGCGCCTCGGCCCTTGGCATTCAGCGCCTCGGCCCTTGACCTGGCGCCGCGGCCCTTGCCCTGAGGCGTCGCGGCCCTAATTCATCCAAAATTTTCGGTGACTTACTGGAAATCTTGCGTCGCGGCTCTTCCATCAGGCGCCGCAGCTCTTAGCACGAGAATTTTTCCCTGCTTACTGGAATTGATACGCCGCGGCTCTTTGGTCAAAATTTCACAATCTTAATTTAATCACTTGTTTCTTCTTCATCCCATACAAATTACTACATATATGAATATCAAATGATGAGTATTTGTAAACTGGAAAATTACTACAATATCAAATGATGAGTATTTGTAAACTGGAAAGTGGTCCACCAGAAAGAGAGAATTGCCTATCCCACAATTTTTGTTGCCATAACAGCAAACAAGACGGGTAGAAAATGGAATCATGCAAAGATATCATATCTCAGTAATATACCTGGACCAAGATTTTCTACTGATAATATAAATATATGTTAATAGGATTTTTTTAAGAAGGAGATATTTAGAGTAATAGTAAAGTTATTTTCTTGTGATCTATAAATTATGATTCGAGTGGTAGAATCAACCACTAATACTTGCGTCAGGATATGTTGATTGTCTATATCACATCTCTTTGAAGTGCGATTATTTTCGGGACTCTTCGTGAAAGCATGTGCTTCATACACCACTGTCCTAAATACACTACTATTTTTTGAGGTATCATTTCAATTTTATTACATAGTATATATATCTTATGAAAGCAATAATGGAACGACGCGTCGACGCAATATGGTGAGGAGAACATGTATAATCAATCAATAGTATAGATGATCAAGAAGATAATATTGAATAAGGAGAAATAAAAACCCACAAAAAGAGGAAAGAAACTAGCAGTTTGGTGTCAATTTATGTTTTACTAACAAAATTGTCCGTTGCTGCGTCATTGGTTCTCACTGTACAACACGTTTTTTCTCTCATATTTAATTGGTTAGTATTTAAGATAGTAATATTATATAAGCATCTCTTTTTAACACTTACTGATTAGTATCTAATATAATATTATATGTATATCTTTATATCACTGTATTTCGTATTATATAAATATATATTCGTAATGCTCCAGCGACGATTTCAGATCTTGCTATCATATACGACAAAAATCTTTTGCAATTAAGAATAACGAAAAGGTGAATTAACTACAGGTAAATGTTTCTTGTCGTTTCCCCTCATAAATAATTGTACAGACATTTATATGGAAAAAGATAATGTAATGCATGAGTCACATAATTAACCTAGTGATTGATCAGTCGTGGTTTAATAGTGTTACATGATGTATGTATACCTATGATATACAGTTGATATACGAGAAACTATTTGTTGTATAAGAAGATCTTCATAGCTCTTCCTACTGTAGAAGGTAGTTAACTAATTCATAAAGTAGTTATTACAAGGTATAGATTAGTTAGTTAACTATAGAGTTAGTTAGATGAGTAATTAGTTAATCATAGTGGTTACTAACTGTTGAAACATCAGTTCTATAAGGTTGGTTGTGTCGCTCAATGGAAATTTCTAAATCTTCGATTTGATTCAAGAAGTTCTATGGCAACAATGCGAATTGGGATATTAGGTAAAAGCAAGTTAGGGTTTATTGACAGAAAGTATTTGAAGGAAAAATTGATAGTTCGTTACATAATTTGTGAGAAAAATGCAATCCTATAGTTTTGTCTTGGATTATGGACCGAATTGTTGAATGGATTAGTATATCCATCTAGTTCTCATAAAGTGTGGATAAATCTTAAGGAGAGATTTGATAAAGTAAATGAATCTCGTGTATTCTATTGTCAGCGACTTTGTCTTTTCTTAGGGCGTGATGACATCTAGACAATTATCCATTTTTCAGGCGAATCATTAATTTCTTTTCTTCCTAAATTAAACATGTATTCAAATGCGAATATATATAATAAATAGCAATTTGAAGTTTACAAGGAACAATCATGTGTGGGGTATTCCCCGAGATAATGAAATCTAGTTCTGTAAACATACTTATTCTAGAATAGCTGTCACCAAATCCGGAATAATAAATTGATGGGTCAAAGAGGCTGCAGGACGATCGCTAGCCCTGTTGCGGAGTTTTTCCTTTATCACTCTTTCCTGAAATGTGTTAAATAAAAGAGTCAGCCCTACCATCCGGGGCTGAGTGAGAACCTCACCCTGTAATTCAAAGTAATCTCACAATATTTTAAATACAAACATATTAGAACACAATAACCATGTTATGACACAAAACTTCATCATTTTTAATGTATCAAAATTAAGTGTTTACACAATAATATTTTCTATTGACTCGTTTCTGGAAGTACTCAACTTAACCAACATACATGTTTTATCCCATATTACACAATAAGGTTTACAAATGCAATTACATATGTGTGGTGTGCAACCCGATTCAATGCATTTACAAATGCATTTACATACTTATTGCGGCATGCAACTCGATCTGATGCATTTACATATGTGCGGTGTGCAACTCGATCCGATGCATTTACATATGTGCGGTGTGCAACTCGATCCGATGCATTTACATATTTGTTGCGGCGTGCAACTCGATCCGATGCATTTACAAATGCATTTACATATTTGTACACATATATCCATGTTGTATTTTCAGAAGGTCAATTAAATAACATATATATATATATATTCTTTAACATTATGTCCTTCATATTTGTAATGATTATAACTTTTCAACCGTAACTTCGACTACGGTATTTCTTACGCTGAAACGAAGGTAGCACAGGGACCTATCACTGTACCAAATTTCATATGAAAATACTTTGATTAGCTAGTATAAATTCGTCCGCAAAACAGCCACTTGTAACTAGTCTCGCCAGAATTTTTGTAAAATAAGGTACCATCTTAAAATAATCATAACTTCTTATCCGTAAGTCGGATCAAGCCCCGTAAATTTCAAATGACGAGAAAAGTTAAACCTAGAACTTTCGTTTGAATCAACGTCTCATATTCTGTACCCATTGCTACAGTAGTTTACCCTTTTACCCTGTGCCCTACGGATTTCAATCGATCCGGAGAAGAAACTTTAAAGTGCAATAACTCTCAAATCGTAAGTCCGTTTTAACCCTTATTTATCTAGATCTCTCCGTAACAGAGATATTTACAACCATGTAAATTGTTATCTAATTATAATAAGTACAACTCAAGTAAAACAGTTCGTAATTCTTCCTTCCTAGATTTCGTCCAAATCTGTGGCAGAAAGTTTATACTATGATAACTCTTAAACCGTAAGTCCGTTTCATCTCCTCTTAGATTTTATTTTTTCATAACGGATATATCTACAACCATACAAAATTTTATCTAATTCTAATAAGTATAACTCCGAAAAACAATTCGTAAAGTTCATGACTCGAACCAGTTATTTAAACAATCAAAGTTCATGATTTTTCTTTTGACACCAATATTATATTCTAACATGTATAGAACTTAAAATACAGGATTTTACTAAGAATTTTGAGTGAGAAAAGTCACATTTGTTTCTTCGTAACCGTGAATAGAAATCTCCACCTTTGACTACGCAACTCCTCAATTGCTTAAGATAATTTCTTTTTGTTTGTTCTCTACATAGTGTGTTATATGACAGAAGAGGGTGGTGTTTGTGTAAGTGTGTGCTAGTAAAAATAGGGGATGTGAAGGAGTAGGAGAATTTGGGGGGATAAGTTTAGTTGAGAGTCCTATGGGAAAGAGACATTTTGTTGAGCTACTAGTGATTATAAACAATTAAAATCTGAATTTTGATTTTATAATTTAACCACAAAATCTTGCTTAGGCTTATCCTAAACCTTTATCATTTTTTTTCTTTTCTTTGTAGACTCCTACGTAGGTCTCATTACTATTATATATAAAAGAGGATTTTAATTATTATTATTATTATATATATATATATATATATATATATATATATATATATCTATTTTTATAATAAATAAATTGGGACTTTACATTCTCTCCCCTTAAACAACATTCGTCATCGAATGTGAATAAGGTCATAACACATGCACATAGACACACAAACTTTGCACATACATGAAACACAATGAAAACACAACTTAGCGCATTTATTACCTTACTCAAACAGATAAATGAATATTTGACTTTCATCGCGTCTTCGGCTTCCCAGGTTGCTTCTTTTGTGGAGTGATTCCTCCATAGAAATTTCACGAAGACAATTTCTTTGTTCCTAAGACGCATAATTTTTCTATCCAATATTTCTACCGGAATTTCCTCGTATTGAAGTTCTTCATTCAGGACTATCTCTTGGGGTTGGATTACGTGACCTGGATCGTGTAAGTATTTTCGTAACATTGACACATGAAATACCGGATGTACCACTTCTAATTCTTGTGGGAGGGCTAGTTCGTAAGCCACATTCCCCACTCTTCGTAAGATTTCATATGGTCCAATAAACCTTGGGCTCAACTTCCCTTTCTTGCCAAATCTCATCACCCCTTTCATTGGGGAGACCTTTAAAAATATTTTCTCCCCTTCTTGAATTTCGAGATCTCTTTTGTGATTATCCCCATAAGAATTATGGCGGCTATGAGCTGTATTGATCCGCTCCCGAATTATCTGCACTTTATCATTTGTTTCCTGAATGACTTCGGGTCCGAACAGTAGTGTTTTGCCCACTTCGAACCATCCAAGTGGAGATCGACATTTTTGCCCATACAATGCTTCGAATGGAGCCATCTGTATACTAGCATGGAAGCTGTTGTTGTAGGCGAACTCAACTAGACACAGATGGTCCAACCATTTCCCCTGGAAGTCCAACACACAAGACCATAACATGTCTTCCAATGATTTTTGTTCGTTCAGCTTGTCCGTCGATTTGTGGATGAAAAGTCGTACTCAACTTGACCTTTGTCTAGAGGCCCTGTTGGAAACTTTGCCAAAAGTGTGAAGTAAACTGTGATCCCCTATCCGAAATAATTTGTAATTGAATCCCGTGTAACCTCACTATTTCTTTCAAATAAATTTGTGCATACTGCGGTGCCTGATATGTAGTCTTGACCGGTAGGAAATGGGCTGACTTTGTAAGTCGATCTACAACCACCCATATAGAGTCATAACCTTCTCGTGTTTTTGGTAGGCCAATCACAAAATCCATATGAATGGCCTCCCATTTCCATATGGGGGCGCCAATATCCTGAAGTAGTTCACCGGGTTTTTGATGTTCGGCTTTCACCTGTTGACACGTAAGGCATCTTCCGACAAACTCCGCAACATCTCTTTTCATTCCTTCCCACCAGTAATTTGCCTTGAGATCATGATACATTTTCGTTGATCCTGGATGAATGGAATATCTGGTATTATGACATTCATCTAAAATCCCCCTTCTTAGATCACTTATCTTTGGAATACATAACATATCCTTATACCGAAGGGTACCGTCATTTTCTCCAAATGTAAACTGTGAAGGTTTTCCCTATTGAATCCTCTCCCGATATCTAACAAATTTCATGTCCTCAAACTGATTTTCTTTTATTTCTGCTGCTAAAGCAGAATGCGAAGTATCATGTACCACCACCCTTATGTTCACCGATCTCAGTTAAGCTAACCCCGAGGTTTCCTAATTTTTGTACCTCACGAACAATACCTCTATTTTGTACTGCCAAGTGGGCCAAGATGCCCATCGATCTCCTACTAAGTGCGTCAGCCACCACATTAGCCTTTCCAGGATGGTAAAGAATGCTAAGGTCATAATCCTTAAGCAACTCTAACCATCTTCTTTGCCGGAGATTCAAATCTTTTTGCGTGGTTATGTACTGTAAACTCTTATGATCTGTAAATATATCTACATGCACCACATACAAATAGTGTCTCCATATTCGTAAGGCAAATACTACCGCAGCTAATTCCAAGTCATGAGTTGGATAATTATACTCGTATACCTTCAATTGTCTAGATGCATACGCAATAAATTTTCCAAATTGCATCAAGACACATCTTAACCCCACCCTAGTTGTATCACAATAGACTGTGAATTCTTTTTGTTCCGATGGTAAGGTTAGAACTAGTGCAGTAGTCAACAATTACTTCAGTTTCTGAAAACTTACTTCACATGCTTCTGACCACTGGTAGTTAACCGCTTTTTGAGTCAATCGAGTCAAGAGTGCATCAAGACTTGAGAAACCTTCTACAAATCTTCTATAATACCCAGTCAAACCCAAGAACTCATAACTTCTGTCGAAGTGGTAGATTTTGGCCAATTCTTCATTGCTTCTATCTTTTGGGGGTCTACCATAATTTCATCCCTTGACACAACATGACCCAAAAAGGCTATATTTTCCAACCAAAATTCACACTTTGAGAATTTAGCATACAACTTCTCCCGTTTTAAGACTTGAAGCACTACCATCAGATAATCTTCATGTTCTACGACACTCTTGCTATAAATTAGGATATCTTCTATGAATACAATCACGAACAAATCTAAGAATGGTTTGAAGAGTATGTTCATGAGATCCATAAAAGCTGCTGGAGCATTGGTTAACCCGAAAGACATGACCAAGAACTCATAATGGCCATATCGAGTTCTAAAGGCCATTTTGGATATATCATCTGGATTTATTTTCAGCTGGTGATATCCCGAACGAAGATCAATCTTGGAAAAATAACTGGCTCCCTGAAGTTGGTCAAAAAGATCATCGATCCTTGGTAATGGATATAGGTTCTTGATCATGACCTTATTGAGTTGTCGATAATCGATGCACATTCGGAGTGATCCATCTTTCTTCTTCACAAAAAGGATTGGTGCACCCCAGAGAGAAATACTAGGCCTTATGAAGCCTTTGTCTAGAAGATCATTCAAATGTTCCTTTAACTCTCTGAATTCAGCTGGGGCCATTCGATATAGAGGAATAGAAATAGGCCTTGTACCCGGAATTAATTCTATGGCGAACTCCACTTCTCTATTCGGAGGAAGGCCTGGAAGATCTTCAGGAAAAACCTCCGGAAAATTTTGAACAATTGGGACACCATGCACCGTTAGGGACTCTTTTTGGGTATCTACTATATTAGTCAGGTATGTGTACTCTACTTTGTGACTTCTTAATAACTTTTGAGCCTTAAGGTAGAAAATAAGCTGACGTGAGGATATTCCAATCCTACCCTTTATAACAACTTCTGGTTCCCCGAGAAAAGATAATTTCACTATCTTTCACCGATAATCTAACATGGCATAACATGCTGACAACCAATCCATACCCAAAATGATGTCAAAATCTACCATATCAAGTAGTACTATGTTTACTATTGTTCCTTTGCCATTCACTTCTAATGGAAAAAATTTAACTACTCGAGTGGCCCAAACTGAGGCCCCTACTGGTGTCATAACCTCAAAAGGTTCACTTAAACAGGAAGGTTCTACGTATAAATTCTTAGCAAAACACATTGACACATATGAAAAAGTAGAGCCGGGATCGTATAATACAAATGCAGGAATACTCGAGACCAGCAAAATACCTGTAACCACCGCTTTATATGCCTCTGCCTCATTCCTCTGGGGCAAAGCATAGAGCCGATTATGATTGTTGGACTGTTAATCTCCCTGACCCTGTCGGAATTGGTTTCCCTGATTTCCCTTATAGGCAGTTGTGGTTGCTTCTGACCTCCCCTGAATGGGTTGGGTTTGGGTTCCATTTTTGCAATCCCTGGAAAAGTGTCTTGATCCTCCACAGTTAAAACACTCTTTAGTTAAGAGCCAACATTCTCCAACATGTTTCTTCTGACAAATCTTACAAATTGGTTTGTCACCTCTTGTGTTGGGGCTAGTGGACTTGGCGTTGCTACTCTGATGATTGAAACATTTATTCTTTTGGGGCCTGTGATAAGACTGGGCTACTGATTGACTCGGCTTTGAAGTACCCCTACTACCTTCTTGCCTCTGGTTTGAGTTCTGACTAAAGGATTCCGATGACCGAAACCTCTTCTGTGAATACTCTCTTTTTGCCTTGGCAAAACCTTCTACCCTCATCGCCATGTCGACCACTTGAAGGTATGTCTGATCCTGGGCTAATGCTACAACCTTCTCTGCCAAATTTGGGTTTAAACCCTCAACGAACCTTTTGACCCTCTCTCTTTCTGTAGGAACGACGTGTGTGTTGTATGTTGAGAATCTCACGAATTGTGTATCATATTCTTGCACACTGCGGTCCCCTTGCTTCAACTGTTCAAATTCCCGTCTGAGAGCATATTTGCGCATATTAGGCATGAATTTTTCAATAAACATAGCCCTAAACTCCCCCCAAGTCATCGGTGGTGACATCGGGGGACAATTTCTTCTAAAATTCATCCACCACACCCCTGCATCGTCCACTAAACGTGCGCCCACTAAATTGACGCCATATGTCTCCACACATCCCAAGGTAAACATTAGGTCCTCTACCTCGTCAAGGAACACTACTGGGTCAGATTTGGAATCCTTTCCCGAGTAAATCGGTTTCCTTATTCTCATAAAATTTGCCCATAGTCTATCTGGTACTGACTGGGCTTCTACATTCTCAGCTAGTGGTGTGGTCATGACTGTTTCCTGGGCGGCGGATTATGGGTCGGGGCCACGCCTGAACCACCATGTGTAGGTTGAACCATTTGTGGAACTGCAGCTGTCATCAATATTATAAGTTTATCCAACTTTTGTCCTACCGTATCCTGCGATGTTTGACTCTCATTTTCCTCCACATCTGCCACAATATTGTCAGACACTGCTACCTCAACTTGGGGTATATGAGTTTCGTCGTGAACCTCCTCTTCAACTCTTGGTTCATGTGCCCGGACTCTTTGGGGTTGCCATTGTCTTCCCCCTCTTCCCCGAGTAGTTCTAGTCGACCTACGCACCATTCTTTTGTAAATACAACACATTCATATTTTAGAAGACAGGATGTCAAATGTTAACTTCCCAAAATCTCCTTATACTGCATAAGCATGCCACACCACAATACACATAAATAATTTAATAAAACATATTTTTTCTTTCTTGTATTAATATCACTTCATTCATCATATTATTTTTTAAATAACAATTTCATGATATTACAATAAGCCATATCAGATCATTTCCTATCTCTCTATAGATCTCTTGCTTATACTCGCATTTATTATGACACGTTCTAAAGGACTTAGCCGCGCGACTCGCCTACTTCGCAGGTTGGCGTTCAACTCCCTGTGAATCGTCTTCCTCGCTTCTCTTTCCATATCATCCATTCCTTCTTTCACTTCCTTTACTAGACATAGGAATCTGGTCAAAGAGACTTCTGTAATATCTCCATGTAGCATTCTTGCCCCTCTGAATGAAGAATGGAAATTTTCTGGGACGGAGTTGACTATTATCTGTAGTATGACTCCAATTGAAAAGTTGAAAAAGGTCAGGTCAAATCATCTTTCATCTAGCCCTAAGCAATTCGTACAACGTGTGATTGTGTCCTCCATATACGTGCCAAAATCGTCTCCTGGGTCCATCCTATGGTCATTATCCTTTTCGTTTCTATGCAAACTTCCCTCTTTGTTGGAACTCGTATTATAACCACCATCTACAAAAATACTTCTCAGTTAGTTTATCGTTGTACAATATCCTTCCCCAAGGCTGTTTGAAGAAGGTAGTACGAGAATCAAGTCTTTGAAAAGACTCAAGATAGGCACGAGAAGAGTATGAAAGAAGGGAAACCTTAAGATGTTATTTCGTTCACTTATTACTAAGGTGGCGCGCACACCGTCGCAATAAGTAACCGTTCAAACATCCAACTCAAAGAAAATTTCCTAGAATCTCCTAACCTGATTTAGCTCTGAAATCAACTTGTCACGCCCCGACTTTCCTTAAGTCTTTTCTTAGAGCGTGATGGCACCTGGACAACTATCCATTTTTCAGGCGAACCATTAACTTCTTTTCTTCCTAAATTAAACATGTATTCAAGTGTGGAAATAATATATATAATAAATAGCAATTTGAAGTTTACAAGAAACAATCTTGTGTGGGGCATTCCCGGAGATAATGAAACCTAGTTCTGTAAACATACTTATTCTAGAATAGCTGTCACCAAATCTGAAATAATGGATTGGTGGGTCAAAGTGGTCGCGGGACGATCGTTAGCCCTGTTTCGGAGCTTTTCCTTTATCGCGTTTTCCTGAAATGTGTTAAATAAAATAGTTAGCTCTACCATCTGGGGCTGAGTGAGAACCTCACCCTGTAATTCAAAGTAATCTCACAATATTTTAAATAAAATATATTAGAACACAACAACCATGTTATGACACAAAACTTCATCATTTTCAATGTGTATCAAAATCAAGTGTTTACACAATAATATTCTCTATCGACTCGTTTCTGAAAGTACTCAGCTTAACCAACATACATGTTTTATCCCATATTACACAATAAGGTTTACAAATGCAATTACATATCTATGGTGTGCAACCCGATTCAATGCATTTACAAATACATTTACATACTTGTGACGACGTGCAACTCGATCTGATGCATTTACAAATGCATTTACATATGTGCGGTGTGCAACTCGATCTGATGCATTTACATATTTATTGCGGTGTGCAACTCGATACGATGCATTTACATATTTGTACACATATATCCATTTTGTATTTTCAGAAGGTCAATTAAATAACATATATATGTTCTTTAACATTCAGTCCTTCATATTTGTAATGGTTATAACTTTTCAACCGTAACTTCGACTACGGTGTTTCTTATGCTGAAACGAAGGTAACACATGGACCTATCATTGTACCAAATTTCATATTAAAATACTTTGGTTAGCTAGTATAAATTCGTCCGCAAAATAGCCACCTGTAACTAGTCTCGCCAGATATTTTGTAAAACAAGGTACCATCTTAAAATAATCATAACTTCTCATCCGTAAGTCGTATCAAGCCCCGTAAATTCTCAAACTGACGAGAAACGTTAAACCTAGAACTTTCGTTTGAATCAATGTCTCATATTCTGTACTCATTGCTACCGTTTTTACCCTTTTACCCTCTGACCTACGGATTTCAATCGATCCGTAGCAGAAATTTTAAAGTGTAATAACTCTCAAATCGTAAGTCTGTTTTAACCCCTCTTTAACTAGATCTCTCCATAACAGAGAGATTTACAATCATGTAAATTTTTATCTAATTAGAGTAAGTACAACTCAAGTAAAACAGTTCGTAATTCTGCCTTCCCAGATTTCGTCCAAATCTGTGACAGAAAGTTTAAACTATGATAACCCTTAAACCGTAAGTCCGTTTCATCTCCTCTTTGATTTGATTTGTTCGTAACGGAGATATCTACAACCATACAAAATTTTATCTAATTCTAATAAGTATAACTCCGAAAAACAATTCGTAAAGTTCATGACTCGAACCAGTTATTTAAACAATCAAAGTTCATGATTTTTCTTTTGACACCAACATTATATTCTAACATGTATAGAACTTAAAATAAAGGATTTCACTAAGAATTTTGAGTGAGAAAACTCACATTTGTTTCTTCGTAACCGTGAATAGAAATCTCAACCTTTGACTACGCCTTTTCGGAACTCCTCAATTGCTTAAGATAAAAAAAATTTGTTTGTTCTCTGCATGGTGTGTTATATGGCAGAAGTGGGTGGTGTTTGTGTAAGTGTGTGCTAGAAAAAATAGGGGATGTGAAGGAGTAGGAGAATTGGGGGGATAAGTTTAGTTGAGAGTCCTACGGGAAAGAAACATTTTATTGAGCTACTAGTGATTATAAACAATTAAAATCTGAATTTTGATCTTATAATTTAACCACAAAATCTTGCTTAGCTTATCCTAAACCTTTATCATTTTTTTTCTTTTCTTTGTAGACTCCTACGTAGGTCTCATTACTATTATATATAAGAGAGGATTTTAATTATTATTATTATATATATCTATTTTTATAATAAATAAATTGGGACTTTACATCTATCTACGCAAGGAAATTCCTACGCTTACACAAGGGATTTCTTTTATGTCAAGCTATTTCTCACGACTGAAAGAGTTATGGTTGAGTTTGATGCTATTATGCCATGTCCTGGTAGTGGTTGTGATGTGTCCACAAAGTACATAGATCACTTTGAATATCAAAGACTCCTACAGTTCCTGATGGGGCTGAATGAGACTTATGCTCAAACCAACAATCAGATGTTGAATATGACACCAGTTCCATCCATTAACAAGGCTTGTGCTATGGTTTTATCTAAAGAAAATATGAGAGCACTGGTAAATTCATGTCATGTACCAGAGGTGAATGAAAGAACAACCTTATTTAGTGGAAAAGGGTCATTCAACACAGGATCTAGTTCTGGTGCCAGTACATCATCTCATGATGCTCAGTATAATAGCAAAGGGAAGGTTGTTGCTTTAGGATACTCTCCAAACTATAGTTTTGGCAGTTTTTTATTCTGGTAATTCTGTGTCTGGAACTCAATATAGACCAAGTTCAGGCTTAGCATATATTGTAGGATCAACCTCAGGTTCTGGTAATTCTATGACTGACCTAGTTCTATCCTTGGGAATTATCCATCAAAGTTCATGTGTGTACACCCCTCAATACAATGAGGCGGCTGAAAGAAGACATATACATATTTCTAAATGTTGCTAGAGCATATGTTTCAGGTTGGTGTTGCACTCAAATTTTAGGCGATGTGTGTCACCACAATAGTATATATCATCAACAGAGTTCCTACAATTTTTCTTAAGGAAAAATCTCCATATAAACTTCTCTATAAACAATCTCCCACTCTCACTCATATGAAAGTATTTGGATGCTTGAGATATGTCACAAATCTCAAGAAATGGGATAAATTCTCTCCTAAAGATGTACTTGTAGTGTTTCTTAGTTACTCCCTCACTCAGAAAGGCTATCAAATATTTACCCTCCATACTAAAGAATTTCTTGTTAGTAGAGATGTTCTCTTTAAGGAAGATGTATTCCCTTACAAATATTTGCACCTCTCTGATTCTTTTTCTCTATTTCCTATTGTAGATCTTCTAATCTTTCAAGATGATAATATTGTCATACATTCTCCTCCTAGCCCTACTTCGTCTCCATCCATTACTCCACCCGCATCTCATGTATGAATTGAGTCTAGTGCTTCACCAATTTCTATCTAAATCTATGATACTGTGATGCTCTCATCTGCTCCTGAGCCTACTAGAAAGTCTGGTAGAGATGTCAAACCCCCCATATGGATAAAGGACTACATTACTCAAAACAAGGGTAATGTTAGTTATTGTTTTCGTCTTACCTGAACTATGACAACATCTTTTCCTCTTATGGAATGGCTCAGACTTTTTATTTAGCCATTGAGGAACCACAATCTTACTCTACAGCTGCTAAAATTCCAAAATGGGTAGTAGCCATGAAGTTGAAATTTTTGCACTTGAAGAGAACAATACATGGTTTATTGTTGACTTGCCTCCCCGAAAGACACGTATTGGATGCAAGTGGATGTTCAAAATTAAATATACTGCTGATGGAAAGGTGGAGAGGTATAAGGCAAGGTTAGTAGCAAAAGGTCATAGCAGTGCCTAGATTACACAGAGACATTCTCCCATGTGGCAAAGATTGTCTGTGATTGTAATAGTTGTTGTTAAGCATTAGCATCTTCATATGCTTTCTTGCATGGAGATCTCATTGAGGAGGTGTATATGGATATTCCTCAGGAGTTTGCAACCTAGTGAGGGTCTCATATAAGAGTTTGCAAACTTCATAAATCATTATATGGTTTGAAACAGGCCCCAAGGCATTGAAACAAGAAACTCACAAATGCACTGGTTCAACTTGGCTTTGTTCAAAGTAATTTTGATTATTCCCTCTTCACACAAATATTTGGAGATGATTTAGTGGTAATGTTGGTCTATGTATATGATCTGATTGTCACTGGTAGCTCATTGTCTCTGTTGCGATATTTTTAGATGCTTATACAAGTGTATGTATCGTTCAAGTAATATAGTCTGTAAGACCGAGTTTATCGTCCACAGAGACTGGTTTATTAAGTACTGATTATCTATCCTATGGTGTCTATTTGGAAATCGTTCTTTTGTTTTAGATTTATGACTAAGAATTATGATTAAGTGCAGAAAATAAACTAAAGATTATAAGACTTTGGGTTTATAACAGTTATGAAGGAAATAAGGCTCCAATCTCCTCAACTATCCACTTTTCACGTGTTAATGCAATGTTAATGATTATTCTTCTTATTAAGATAGTAGGTTAACTAATCTGTCATTATATTCCGGTTAGGACATACGAGAGCTCAACCTAGTGCAGAAACCTTCTATATTTCTATGATAAGTTTTACCACACAGGAGGATTAAGAGCAATAACATTTAAATGTCACACAAATATCGGGGTACTTTCGTCCACGATTTTAACCTATGTCTAGACAATTGCACCATATTCAAATCTCACCCTTCAGACTTTTGATTCGAAATCATATAAGTGGTGACAATTAATAGCTAGTTAATTATCAAGTAATCATAACAATATTGAATAAATCTTAATATGATGAAGAGGAAATCAATAATCAATGCATTAACTATATGAAAGAGTTTCAAGAAGATTCGATGGAAACCCTACTAAAGTAATTAGCTCCTAAACATTGTCATGTCAAGAACTAAATTATAATCCAACATAAACTGAAATAAAGTAAAGGAAAGAAAATAACTTGAACAATGAGATGTCTCCAATTGTGTCTTGCCTCCTTTTCTCCTCTCCAAAGTTCCATATCAATAATGACAGGGTTTAGGGTATTTATATATGAGAAAAACCTTGCTTCGGACCCCTTTACCCTTGTCCAATTTCGACCCAATTTTTCTAAAAATATGCGTCGGCACCGCGGTGCTAATTCTTCTGAAACCACTGTAGCTCACTGGACATATGGAATCGTGGCGCCTCTAGCCAGGACCGTGGTGCCTTCGACGGTGTTTCAGTTTCGGACTTTCGATAATTTTTACGCCTCGGTGCTAATTTTTCCGATCATGGTGCATTTGGCCAGCACGATGGTTCTTTGATTTTTGTCCGAATCGCTAGATTTCTTACGCTCTTTCGACACTTCTTAGGTTTCATTCCTTGGGATGTGCTTGTGCAATTTTCATCCTCAAAAGTCGTATCTTCTCCTTTATGACCGCTGTGACACAAACGAAAGAAAAACACAGCTAACATTATACTAAATGCAAAATAAAAGAGTAAAATACTAACTCAAAAGTGTATACAAAATACACTTAACAATCTCATATCCAAAAGATGAAAGACTTGGGGGAGCTTTGGATTTCCCTAGGAATAGAAGTTGCAAGATCAGGGAAAGGAATAATTCAGAATCAGAGAAAGTATGCTCTAGAGTTAATTTCATAAATGGGGCTTGGAGGGTATAGACCTGCTATTACTCCATTAGAAGAAAGTGTAAAGCTAACTTCAATAGAGTTTGATTCAGCAATGGAAGACATACCATCTAAGAAATCAGACAAACTACTAGAGGATACAGGACAATATCAAAGACTTATGGGAAGATTGATATATCTCACAATGACCAGGGTTGACATTTCTTTTGATGTACAGACATTCATAAACCCAAACAGTCAAATTGAGATGTTACACTTAGGGTAGTAAGATATATCAAGAATGCACCTGGTTTGGGGTTGTTGATGCTATGAGAAGGCTCATGAAAACTTAAAGCTTATTGTGACTCAGACTGGGAGGTTGTCCTACAAACTAAAAGATATGTAACAGGTTATGTGATAAGATTTGGAGATGCCTTGGTGTTATGAATATCAATTAAACAAGACACATTAGCCAATAGCTCTACAGAAGCAGAATTTAAAAGCATGGCCTCAATTGTCGCAAATGTGACTTGGCTCACTGGCTTTTACAAAGAACTAGGAACTCAATTACAATTGCAGGTGGACAGATAGTAGAGCTGTAATTCAGATTGCAACCAATCTAATATTTCATGAAAGGACAAAGTATATTAACATTAATCATGGTATCAGATCTTCCAATGTTGATCCAATCAAAGTTCATAATCTTCTTTCTCAAAGCCAATTTCTGAAAATCTTTGCTGCTACCGCTACAATTCAAGTCTTGAAAAATCAAGAAAATGTCGAGTAACAATCATGAAAATCATGTTGAAATTGTTATGTAACACCTTGTACCTTTAAACTAAGCCATATTCATAATTAAAGAGTGTATGATATCAAGACAGGGAGTTTAAATTTGAAACAAGTTTCAGTTATGTAGATCAGATTATATGCCATAAAAGGACGGACCGTATAAAATTTTACGGACCATCGAAATAGACTGTAAATATTGTTTTTGAAATTGACAGAAACCCGTATATTTTACATATTGTATAAAATTATACAACCTGTTGTTTTTTACCGTAATGTTCTCTTTAGCTTTTAGAGGTCACTAGAAAAGTCTCCTTTTGAGACGGTTGATTTTGACAGACCGTACAAAATCTAGGGACCATAATTCCCCACCGTATAAAAGTTATACGGCCATGTCCAGACCATATAAAATTCGACGATCCATCAAATTTGGCCGTACAATTCGCGACGGACTAAAAAGTATAAATACGCGAACTTAGTTTTAAAAATTAGTTTTCACTTCTTTCAAGCCCTAGAACTAAGCTCTCTTCTCCCATCATCCCCATAACTCAACCCAAGGTTTTCAAGGTTCAATCTTTGAAGTTTTTCTTCAAAGTTCAGATATTTAAGACAAGTCTAGAAGTAATTAAGGTATGTAAAGTTGTTATCCACGTGTGGAACATTGTTGTTCTTTCACATACCACGTTTTCCATGAAATACCATAACTTAGGGTTTTACTTCGAAATCATGATGACCCTAAACTACATGTATCATGATTGTATTATTAATTCGTTGTTGTATTCTCGATATTCCATTATGGTTATTAGGATTTCTTCCTTAATCCATGAATATCCATAGCTTTGAATTCCATGAGTTTTATAAAACAAGTCATGAATCAAGGCTTAAATTCCATGAAGTCTGCATGTTTTCCACGATTTATGCAAAGTATATTATGTATCTATGTTCATGTTATATCTTATACCAATCAACCATATTTAAAAGTCATGATTTTACAAACCATGGGCTTCTAGCCAATTATATTTCATGTTCATATTTTGAGAGTTGCAGAGATTATCGAGAAGACTCAGATAGCCTGAAACTACGTTTCCAACATAGGATAAGGATCGCTCCACCCAAAGGATAATACCTTCATTTTAATCTTTATGGGATTATAAGATCCATAATGTTCATGTTCATGTCTTGTACCTCGGCAAAGTACGAGATGGATTAACTGATTGGACAAAGATCAGATGTCATATTCATACATGGTGGTTACATATCGGTTATGCAACTGTTTTTCCCACAAATATACATATATACAAATATATAGTTTTACAAATTTTACACATGTTATTATATTAATTCCAGACCATGTTCATGCTCATATTTAGTTTCAGTTTCATGTTCCTATATCATGTACCTGTTTATTCTTTCAATTACTTTACATACAGTACAATTCAAATATACTAATGTCCATTTGCATGGGGTATGCACTTCACGGTACATGTGCTGAGGTTTAGGACGACGGAGCTACACCTTAGGACTGCACCCATATCAGTTTACCGGTGAGCCCTATTTCATCTGGGGTGTCAGTCTGTTTGTTTCATCATTATCTTTTTATGATAGAGGTATGCTAGGGCCTTATCCTGATAGATAATTGTATAGACTCATGTTCCAGAGGTTTTATGCACTAGACTAGTCAGTATGTCACATCAGTATTATTTTCATATTTATCATATTTTACTCAAATATTTTACATATTTTAAATCATATTATTACATGTTTTGATGCCCATGTTGACTAGCAAGTCATGTGGTTCGCTTGATCATATGTAGTCAAACACTGAGTGTCGTGTTTCGCCTAGGCCATGGTTCGGGGCATTACAAAACTTGGTATCAGAACTCTAAGTTTAAGGGTCTTAGGAAGTTTATGAAATCGTGTCCAGGGGTATCTCTTATGTATGTGTGTAGGAACTCACACATGTAAAAAGTTGACCACAAAGACATGTAGGATTATCTCACTTCTTTCATACTCTAGATCGTGCAATTAGAGTTATACCTTTAGGACATCCTTCTAACTCGTGTGAATTACGTATTTTATAAAATGATTGCTAAAATAAAATCAGCTATAAGCAATAGAACTGCTACTAATGCTACTCGTGAGTAAGATATTAAGACTCAGGGAGCCAATTTGGGTACATCACCCCCACCAGCTACTAGAAGGCATGCGGAGGTTCGTAGTCTAGTCTGTCGCACAGTTCCACTGACTCAAATGTTAGGGCAGTTATTCAGTTACTGTTAGCGATATTTCGAATGCTCACGCAAGCGCACGCATCGTTCACAAGTAGTATAGTCTGTAAGACCAAATATCATCCACAGAGACTGGTTTCTAAGTATCGTTCATCTATTTTATGTTATCTATTTGGCAATCGATATTTGATTGGGTTTTTTATTTAACTACTAGAATAATTGTAAGATTTAAACTAATAAAGTTGTAATCAGTTATGAATAAATTAGGGCTTCCAAAATACTCGACTATCCACTTTATTTAATCCTTAATGCGACTAGAATGATTCTTCTTCTTTGTTAAGATAGCGGTTAACTAGACTGTCTTATATTTCGGTTAGGATATATAATCACTCAACCCCAGTGCAGAACCCTTCTATATTTCTATGATAGGATTTACCACATAGGAGGATTAAGAACAGTAACATATAATGCTACACAAGTATTGGGGTACTTTCGTCCGCGATTTTAACCTATGTCTAGTCAATTACAGCATATCAAAATCTTTTCTCTCGGCTTTTTATTCGAAATCATATAGGTTATGATAATTATTGATCAATTAATTATCAAACATTCATACCAAATATTGACTAAATCTTAATCAAGTGAAGAAGAAATCATACTACTACATTAATTCATGAATAAAAGTTTCAAGCGATTCATAAGGAAAGCCCTAATAGAGTGTTTAGCTCCTAGTCATAGTCACGCTAAGAACTAACACAATATCCATGCATAAACTGAATTAAAAACGAAAGAAAGAAAATTACGTAGAATAAAGTCTCCAATTGTAGCTCCAAATCCGTCTGTGTTGTGTTGTCTTGTAGAATGGTCAACCTCTTCATAACATTAATCCCTAGGGCTTAAATATCCTCTAATTTTCGTGCCCTATGGACCAATCTTCCCTTAGCCAATTTGACTTCGGAACTAAAATTTCCCGCGTTGGCACCGCGGTTCTACATACCGGCACCGCGGTGCCAAAACTCCTGCAGCTTCTCAGCACAAATGGCACCGCGGTACTGCCCGATGGCACCGCGGTGCTGAAAGTCCCGTGGCACCTCGGTAAATATGGCACCGCGGTTCTGTCTGATGGCACCGCGATGCTGACTTTTTTCGCTCTGAGTTGCCAATTTTCATCCTTTTCGCCTCGGGAGTACATTTTATGCCTATTTCTCGTTCCTTTTTGTCATTTTGCCTTTTTGCACCACTGTGATTCAAAAGAAAGAAAAGCAAACCTACTATTATACTAAACACAACAAAAACGAGTAAAATACCAACTAAAAATGACTCAAAAGGCGTATACAAAATACGCCTAACAAACATCCACCAAACTTAACCTTTGCTCGCCCTCGAGCAAAGATCAAAATAAAAACAAAGACACAAAAATAAAAGACTCAAAGACTCAAATCAAGCAGCTGCACAAAGACTTAGAAACACATGAACGTCAGTTGGGATAATATGCAGGAACAAATATAGCATGAATTCAGCAATCTAGAATTTCAAGTCAGATATTTCGCAAATTCATTTCAATCACAAGTAATGGAAGCATGAATACCTAACTTATGCATATCAATTTCATTTAGTTCTACGGTCATGTGTACTTGTTATTCTCCACTAATCATAGACATACATATTAGAGATCCTCAGGACTTTTCAGGGTTATAATGTAGGCTTAGGCAGGGGTAGGCAAAAGTAGGCATTTAGGCTTAATTTACGTACCATAAACTTTTTTCTCATTCAACCGTTTTGTCTTTTTTTTGGTATTCTTTTCAGTTCATACCTATCATTTCCATTTTCTCTTTTTGAGTGCATGAATCAATTCATATAGGCACCCCCAAACTTAAGCTTTTACGTTCTTTTTCATTGGGATGCGTCAATTTTTCACTCTCTTTTTGTGTTCCTTTTTCACTCTTTTTCATCCCTTTATTCAATTACTGCTTATGGCACATGAAGGATCATGAGGTGTAAAAAAACTTATTTTAGGCTCAACGGGGCTGACTAATGGTAAGATTTAGTACAATGTAGGCAATGAATGGTAAGAAGGGCTAGCAAAGAAATGTCTGAATCATATCCCTAACATGTACATCTTAACTATTTCACCTCAAATAACAAGCAAGCAGACTTCACAGATATTTTCACTTGACAACACATAGGCTAAGCATCAAATATTCCAAATAATCAGATTTTCATGAATTTTTGGCATATCTAACTTAAGCACACAGATTTTAGCTTCTCATTCCATTACATTATCCCACTTAGTTCACTAGGCGTTTCAAATAAACACAACATGCATGATCATACAATAAAAAAATTGACTTACATAAAACACAAAAACAACAAAAGACTCACAAAAATAAAAAATAAAAAAAAATTGAAAACTCCCCGCAAACTTAAACTACGCATTGTTCCAAATGTGTAAAAGACTCAAAAAATTAAAATGGGACAACTTACAGACATACAACGACTCAAAATGGTGGTGGCGGCGGATACTGCATTGTCCATTGGGTGAACATGGAACTCAAATTATCAACACGCTGGGTCAGGTGTTGATGGTCTTGCATCATTTGCTCTTGATTCCGCAGCATCTTTTGTTGGTTCAAGAGAATCTGCTCCATCATTAGCATTGGAGGCTCTAAGGACAGAGGAGGCTGATGGCTGTTGTTGAGTGTATTTTGGTACACTCTTTTGAGTCATTTTTAATTAGTATTTTACTCTTTTCGTTTCCGTTTAGTATAGTATTAGGGTTATTTTTCTTTCTTTTGAGTCACAGCGGTTCCAAAGAAGGAAATACAGAATTGAGGATGAAATGAGCTCAATGAAGATGAAATTTGCACAAGCACAACCCAAGGAATGAAGCCTAAAATGTCCCAAGAAGAATAAAAGAAATCAGGTAAAATCCGGACGAAAACAGGTCAAGGACCGCGACGCAAGGAAGGACCGCGGCGTTGATAAGCTGCGGCTGAAGGAATTAGGGCCGCTGTATGAAAAATCCAAAGAGCAAGAAAATATTCACCGTGCCAAAAGCCGCGGCGCCTGGACGAAGGGATGCGGCGCCACAGAATCAAAATGCTCCAGTGATTTTTACCGATTAAGGGTCGCGGCGCCGACGCGCATAATTTCCAGATTTGAGTCGAATTTGGCCAAGGATAAAAGGGTCCGAAGCAAGGTTTTTCTCATATATAAATATCCTAAATCCTGTCATACTTTAAAATATACTTTGGAGAGGAGAACGACGGCTACAGCCGACAAGCTACACAATTGGAGACTTTTGTTCAAGTTTTTTCTCTTTTCTTTACTTTAATTCAGTTTATGTTGGATTGTAATCTAGTTCTTAGCATGGCAATGTTTATGAACTAATTACTTTATTAGGATTTTCGGTAGAATCGCTTGAAACTCTTTCATATAGTTAATGCATTAGTTATTGATTTCTTCTTCAGGCATATTAAGATATATTCAATAATTGTTTTGATTGCTTGATAATTAACTGATCACTAATTGTCATCACATATATGATTTCAAATCAAAATTCTGAAAGGTGAGATTTGAATATGTTATAGTTGAATAGACATAGGTTAAAATCGTAGACAAAAGTACCCCGATACTTGTGTAGTATTTAGGGTTATTGTTCTTAATCCTCATGTGTGGTAAAATCTATCATAAAAATATAGAAGGTTTCTGCACATGATTGGGCTCTTGTATGTCCTAACCGGAATATAATGACAGATTAGTTAACCTGCTATCTTAATACGAAGAAGAATCATTAGCATTGCATTAACGCGTGAAAGAGTGGATAGTTGAGGAGATTGGAAGCCCTATTCCCATCATAACTGTTTTAAATCCCAAAGTATTTTCAACATTAGTTAATTTCTGCACTTTATTTTAATTCGTAGTTGTAATTGTTAAATAAATAACGTTAACCAAATAGATACCATAGAATAGATAATCGATACTTGATAACCAGTCTCTGTGGACGATATTCGGTCTTACAGACTATATTACTTGAAGTGATACGTACACTTGCGTAAGCACTTGAAAATATCCTAACAGCTGCTTTTGTCTGCTTCATTGTGTGCCTCTGCCTCAGGTTATTCCTCATTCATGGTTGTTGCGTCTGCTGCTGCTGGGCCCCTTCCCCTTGCTGTTGGTCCTGGGTTGGGGTCAAGGAAGGAGTGCACTAAACTGTAGGTCACAGCAGACTGACTCTTCTCTAGGATATCAGTGGCGAATGTTGGGACTCCATGCCTATCACATAAGGCAGTAATGAGTGAACCATTTTCTAATCCGCCAGTAGTAGTCAACCTACTAATCTCTCTTATGCTCTGCACTATTTCTCTCCCCACATCAATTGCCATGCCCGTCATGATTCCATAAATGAGCTTGATTCTGTCTGAGGGCACATTTGTGAAATTAGTTGATGGAATTAAGCGTGCACTTATGAAATATAGTCATCATTTGGTTGTTCTATTAAATTGGCATCGGGCAAGTCTCATGGATCCGTTGCAGGAAAAACTAAACTCAGCGCCTGGGTAGCACAATGTATGCGCCACTACGTTCTACAGGATGTGGTTGGAGTCTCTTGACCAACTTCTGAAGTGGTTTGGATTATCGCTTTGGTCCTCCACATCAAAGGTCCTTAGTATCGCATTCACTGTTTCAGAACTGACAGACACATATTTCCCTCTAACAAAGCACCGCCCATCCTCTTGCTCGGGGTAATTCGTATAGAACTCCCTCACAAGGCTAGAATTTTGAAGTGGATCCTTTCTGGATTGGTGAACCTTCTCCACCCATTTGCCTCGATCATGGACCTAATAGGCTCGTAGTCGTCATCATCATCAAATGGCCTGTCCTGGTAATCCATGTTTCTTTCTGGTATCAATGCCCTAGTGCTAATCTTGTTGTATCGATCCTCCGCCTGTTTGTTGGCGAATTGAGTCACATCATAGTCTGGGGCGGATGAAGATGCTGAAGCTCTCGAAGTTCGTTTCCTAGAGGCCATAGTGAAGGTTGTTGGGATATATATTTTTTTGGCAGCCTTTCCTTTATTTCCTCGAGGTTTCCCAACAACTCTCATACCACACAACAATAATAGCCAAGCAAAACCGGACCACGACAACAATACACAACAATTACACCACAATGAGCCTCAATCCACACAACTACACAACATAACAATACCCAGCACACATCCACAACCACCCAACACCCTACCAACAAAGCCCGCATACCCCCAAACTTGCAAGTTACTTTCCCTACTAGCTTTGAAATTGCAAGAACAATGATGAAGATTACCTTTCTGAAGAGTTGTTCTTCACCAATTTCTTGACCCAATTGGAAGGAATGATGGTGGTGCAAGATGTGAGGATTTGTGTAGGGATTTTTGGAAGAATTTGAGGAAGTTTGTGGGAGATTTTTATGGGTAGAGAAAGGGATTTTCGGACTTTTTAGAGAAATGAAGGATTTGTGTGGGAAAATATTTGGGGGATTAGGGCATTTAATTTGGAAATCCCATTCCGGCACCGCGGTAATGCCGATTGTGGCCCTTCTGATTATTCTTCACAGCGGTATTGCGTAATGGCACCGCGGTGCATAAACTTCTGTGACCTCTATGAACAGTCGGCACCGCGGTCCTGCACAATGGCACCGCGATGCTCCCCCGATTATGTGTTTTCCATCATCTTCTTCGTGCTTAGTCTCTATTTCCTCCACTGTCATCACTAGGGCTGCACAAAAGGTCAAGACCGGACCGAAGACCGAATACCGAAAACAAAAACTCAAATTATCCGGACCGAAGACCGGACCGAATTTATCGGTCCGATTAGTAGGACCAAATTATTCCCAGTCCCCCCGCTTCTGCACCCTACCACCCTCAGCCAGTCCGGACGTATTGACATATCTAAATTTTTTTTGATTTAGTGGTGCTGAAAGTTTTGTGGCTCCTCGGTAAATATGGCACCGCGGTGCTGACTTCTTTCGCTCTGAGTTGCCAATTTTCATTCTTTTCGCCTCGGGAGCACCTTTTTTGCCCATTTCTCGTTCTTTTTTGCCATTTTATCTTTTTGCACCGCTGTGACTCAAGGAACGACTCTAAGTAAGGGAACTAATAGGGAGCCAGCTTCAGGACCCGAGAGTTTCTGTGAATGGACCCTCCAGTATTCATAGGGTTTAATAAGACAGAGAATCTACATAATTTTATTAATGGGCTTCAGAAAATGTTGCGGGTTATGCATGCTACTGAGTTAGAGGCAACATAGTTGGGAGCCTATTAGTTGCATGATATTTCTAACATTTGGTATGAATATTGAGAGCGGTCCCGTGGGGAAGATGTGTCTCCTACAACTTAGAATTAATTTGCAGATGCTTTCATAGAACACTTTCTTCCACTAGAGGTCAGGGAGGCAAATACCTTTGAATTTGAGATGCTCATGCAAAATGGTAGGAGTGTGCATGAGTACTACCTCCACTTTATTTCTTTGGCTAAGTATGTTCCTCACATGGTTCCAGACATAAGAGCCAAAGTTAGGCGTTATGTATGGGGTCTTGACTATCATTTGTTTGGTGTTGCTAACATTTCTGCTCAGAATAAGGAGATGATTATTACCAAGATGATTGCTTCTGTACAAGGTAATGAGAGCATAATGAAGGAAGAAGAAGTGTTGCAGAAGGAGAAAGATAGAGAATTTAACAAGAGAGTTAAGTCTTCATGTTACTTCAGCCGTGAGAGATGTGGAGGCAGATAGTTCTTTAAAAACATGTCATTAGGACCAGCTCTATCTTCAGCCAGTAACCTAGCCCCAAAGTTCATAAATGATTATAAGAGACAGAACTTCAGAGCATCAAGCTCGCAGTCACTGTCCAGTGTGGGTCAAAGTACCTTTAGAAATCCAGTTTGTGGTAAGTGTGGTAAGAGACACCCAGGGGAGTATCGCATGAGCATGTATATTTGTTACTGGTTGTGGTTAGTGAGGTCATTTTGGGCATGGTACAACTAAGTCTGGTAATGCATGCGGAGGTCCAAACTAGTTATATGCTTTAAGGGGTCATCAAGATATATAGGCTCGTGCCGATGTTGTGACAAGTATACTAATCATTTCACTTTTGACATTTAACCCTATTTATTGTTAAAAACTTTCGGATAGAACCAGAAATGTTGCATGAACCCTTTGAGATATCCGCTACACTAGGAGAGTTAGTTATAACTTATAACTAGGCGAATATATATGGGTTGTCCAGTAAAAGTCTATCACCTTACAGAACCTGACTTGGTAGAGTTAGAAATGGTAGACTTTGATGTGATCACGAGCATGGACTGGTTATCTTTATATTATGCCATAGTAGATTGTAGAACCAAAATTGTCAAATTTGAGTTTCTCGGTGAACTTTTCATAGAATGGAAGGGTGATGCAGCAATACCCATGGGTAGGTTTATTTCCTATCTTAAAGCCAGAAAAATGATATCCAATGGGTATATTTACCATTTAGTTCGGGTTAGCGATGCAGATACCCAGACCCCAACTTTTCAGTACGTGTCAGTTGTTAATAAGTTTCAAAAAGTCTTTTCTGAAGATCTTCCTGGAGTTCCTCCCTATACGGAGATTAAATTCGGAATTGATTTACTTCCCGACATTAAGCCGATATCTATTCTACCATATAAAATGACTCTAATAGAGTTAAGAGAATTAATAGTCTAGTGTAAAGATCTCATTGACAAGGGATTTATTAGGCTAAGTGTTTTGCCTTAGGGTGTACCGGTCTTATTTGTTCGAAAGAAAGATATGTCCTTGCGTATGTGCATTGACTACAAGCAGTTGAACAAGGTTATAATTAAGAAAAAATTATCCTCTTTCCAAAATTGATCATTATTTGATCAACTTCAGGGTGTCGAGTATTATTCCAAGATTGACCTCAGATCAGGATATCATCTGCTTAGGGTTAAGGAATTTGATATTCCAAAAACTGACTTCAAAATCCGTTATGGTCATTTCAAATTTGGTGTCATGTCGTTCGGACTGATGAATGCCCCAGTTGCTTTTATGGATCTTATGAACATGACCTTCAAGCCTTATATCGATCTTTTCATTTATGATATTCTAGTTTATTCCCGTAGCGAGGATGATTTTGCAGAACATCTCAAAATTGTGTTGCGGACACTTCGGGACCGCAAACTTTATGCAAATTTTTCTAAGTATGAATTTTGGCTAAAATCAGTGGCATTCTTAGGTCATGTGATTTCAGACGAAGACGTCCAAGTTGATTTTTAGAAAATAAACGTTGTAAAGAATTGACCCAAATCTATCTCAGTTTATGAGATAAGAAGTTTCTTAGGTCTGGTAGGCTATTACAGGTACTTCGTAGAAAGTTTTTCTTCCATCTCAGCTCCATTGACTAGATTTCCTCAGAAGAAAGTCAAATTTTAGTTGTTAGATGCCTTTGAGTGTAGTTTCAAAGAATTGAAAATGAGACTGACTTTTGCTCCAATGTTAACATTGCCAGAGAGAATTGAGGGGTTCGTTGTATATTATGATACTTCAGAAGTTAGTATTGGGTGTGTTTTAATGCAACATGGTAAGGTTATAGCTTATGCATCCATACAACTTAAGCCTCATGAAAAGAACTATCCGACTCATGACTTAGAATTGGTAGCAGTGTATTTTGCGCTCAAGATATGGTGTCAATATTTGAATGGATTTCATGTTGACATCTTCACGGATCAAAAGAGCCTTCAGTATATTTTCAAGCAGCGGGAGTTAAAGCTTAGGTAGAGGAGGTGTCTTGAATTGATAAAGGATTATGATGTGGATGTTCTCTATCATTCGAGAAAAGTAAATGTGGTAGCCGATGCTCTCGGTCGGCAATCCATGAGAAGTTTAGCTCATGTTGAGGAAGGTAAGAGAATTATGACAAAGAAAAATTTATCGACTAGTCAGTCTAGAGTTCGACTCATGAACTCCAAAGATATTAGTGTTGTTATCTAGAACAAGTCTAAATCTTCCTTAGTAGCCGAAGTAAAGGAGAAATAGTTTAGTTATCCCTACTTGTTGCAGTTGAAAGAGATGATTCACAAGCATAAGACTATGACTTTTGCACAAGAGGGAGATGGTGATACTTTGAGGTACTGAGGTAGGTTATATGTTCCAGATGTAGATGGACTCAGAGAGAGAATCATGACAGAAGCGCATAATTATAGGTATTCTATTCACCCAAGTTCTACAAATATGTATCATAATCTTAAGGAGATTTATTTGTGGAATTATATGAAGAGGAACGTGGCAGATTTTATAGCCAAGTGTTCGAATTGTCAGCAGGTGAAAGCCGAGCACCAGAGGCCTGGTGGGTTGGCTCAAAATATTGATGTTCCTATTTGAAAATGGGATATAATAAACATGGACTTCATAACAAGTCTACCACACTCATCCTGAAGGCATGATTAGATTTGAGTGATTATGGACCGACTTACTAAATTAGCCTATTTCTTGCTAGTTTAGATGAGTACGTTGTGAACTTAGCTCCACGATCTAAAATAATGGACACAGTGGGTTGGTCCATCAGGCTATGAAAAAAGTCAAGTTAATTTAGGAGCGTTTAAAAATAACTCAGAGTTGCCAAAAGTCTTATTCAGATGTGAGGCGTAGAGACTTGGAGCTTCAAGTTGATGATTGGGTGTTTCTGAAAGTTTCACCAATGAAAGGTGTCATGATGTTTGGAAAGAATGGGAAGCTAGGTCCCAAATATATCAGACCATACAAGATTTTGAGAAGAATTGATGAAGTGGATTGTGAGCTTGAATTGCCACAAGGCTTAATTGTTATGCATCTAGTGTTTCATGTATCTATGTTGAGGAAGTGTGTGGGAGAACCATCATTGATTGTCCCTACCGAATCCATTACAGTTTGGATGGCCTAGCCTATGAAGAGATTATTGTGCTACTTTAGATCGAGTTGAGAACAAAGGAAGTTTCCTTAGTGAAGGTGTTGTGGAGAAGTCAGAAAGTTGAGGAGGCTACATGGGAAGCCGAAGAGGACACGAAGTCTAGATGTTCGCACTTATTTAAGGAACAAGCAGAAAATGTCTAAGGTAAATAACTTCAGTATTCATCACTCATGTCCCCATGTTTATCTTTCCATTTAATCATATCAGTTACGTCCCCATATTTCATGTTATATTCCTTCAAGTTCATGTACTCATGTCATGTCCAGTCTTATTCTTAATCATGACCCATCATTCAAGGAATGATCTCAAGGAGGAGATATTATAACCTTGTATCTTTAAACTAAGCCATGTTCATGATTAAGGAGTGTAGGATATCAAGACGGGGAGTTTAAAATTGAAAAAGCAGTTTCAGTTCTGCAGATCAGATTATATGCCATAAAAGGACGGACCGTATAAAATTTTATGAACCATCAAAATGGACTGTAAATATTATTTTTTAAATTGACGGAAACCCAATAGATTTTATAGATAGTATAAAATTATACAACCCATATTTTTTACCATAACATTCTTATTAGCTTACAGAGGTCACTAGACAAGTCTTCTTTTGAGATGGTTGATTTTGATGGACCGTACAAAATATACAGACCGTAATTTCCCACCATATAAAAGTTTTACGACCATGTACAGACAGTATAAATTTTGACGGTCTGTCGAATTTGGTCGTACAATTATTGAAGGACTGAAAAGGATAAATACACAAACTTAGTTTTAAAAATCAGTTTTCACTTCTTTTAAGCCCTAGAACAAAGCTCTCTTCTCCCATCATCCCCGTAAATCAAGGTAAGTCCTTTTCAAGTATTTCCAACACGAATCTAATCAAGTGTATTCAATTTCTAAGCGAAAATCATTATTCTTAACATAGGGTTTTCAAGATAAACCCAATTCAATGATTCAAGGTTCAATCTTTGGAGTTTTTCTTTAAAGTTTAGATTCTTAAGACAAGTCTTTCCCACACCACGTTTTCCATGAAATATCATAACTTAGGGTTTTACTTGGAAATCATGATGACCCTAAACTACATGTATCATGATTACTCATGATTGTATTATTAATTCATTGTTGTATTCTAGATATTTCATTATGGTTATTAGAATTTAATCCTTAATCCATGAATACCCATAGCTTTGAATTCCATGAGTTCTAAAACATATTCATATGTGGTATCATCCTTCATGTTACCCTTTATGGGATTATCGGACAGAGATAAGATGTCATATTCATACGTGGTGGTTACATGTCGGTTATGTAACTTCTATCCCCACAGATATATATATATATATATATATATATATATATATATACATATTTTACACATCTTATTATATTCATGTCAAATCATTCTCATGTTCAGTTTCAGTTTCATATTCTTATATCATGTTCCTACTTATTTCTTTGGTTGCTTTACATACAGTACAATTTAAATGTACTAATGTCCCTTTGCATGGAGCCTGCACTCTACGATGCATGTGCTGAGTTAGATGACGGAGCTACATGTTAGGACTTCACCTGTATTAACTAGCTGGTGAGCCCCATTTCATCTGGGGTGTCAGTCTATTTATTTCCTGATTATATTTTTATTATAGAGGTATGACAGGGCCTTTTCCTAGTAGATAGTTTTGCAGACTGATGTTTTATAGGTTTCATAGACTAGACTAGTCAGTATGTCACATTAACATTATTTTTAGACTTATCATATTTTACTCAAATATTTCAGTATATGTTTTGCATGTTTTATATCATATTAGTACATGCTTTGATGTATATATTAACAAGCAAGCCATGTGTTTCGCTCAATCACATGCAGTCAGACACCAAGTGTCGTGTTTCGTGTAGGCTTTGGTTCGAGGCGTTACATATTCTTTCAAACCAGCCAAAATGGATCAGGAGAATCCTATAATCATCTAGCTCCAGGAATCGACTATTTTCACCCTCTATTTCTACATTCATCATATGTGAGTGGTATTCAAATCATTTCTTTTCAACTTACGAGTATTAAAAACTATGCAGCGTGGTATCAATCTATGATAATTGATTTGCTTGGTAAAAATAAGTTTGGTTTAGTTGATGGTTCATGTGTTAAAGAAAATTACCCCATAATCTATGTTAGATCACTGGAACGTGTTAATACAATTATTTTGTCATGGCTAATGAATTTTGTGTAAAAGCAACTCTTGGGGGGAATCATGTGTGCATCTAAGGCTAGGTCTATTTGGTTAAATTTGCATGAAAGGTTTACAAAGATTGATGGATTAAGAACATTCAATATTCATAAATAAATAGCAACTCTAGTCCAAGGGACAAATTATGTTTATGTTTATTTCTCAACTTTAAAGAATCTGTGTGAAGAGTTTGAAGCATTGGTTCCAACCCCTAGTTGAAGATGCGACAAGTCAAAAGAATATATACAACATTTACAAAAGCTGGAATTATTTTAGTTCTTGATGGGCCTAAATGATTCTTACTCACAAGCTAGGAGTCAAATTCTATTAATGACACCATTGCCATCTATTAATCAAGCTTATGCAATAGTTGTGAGTGATGAAAGTCAAAAATGTATGGTTGCTTCTACTAGTATACTAGGTGTTGCACCTACTGGTGTATCTGAGAATTATGACATAACAATGTACACTAGGAACAATGATGGTAGAAACTATGGGTCTCAAAATGAAAATCAAAAGTACAAAATGAACTATAATCTATTTTGTGATGTATGCAAAATTAAAAAACATGTGCAAGGTCTCAGTATAATGAAAGTAAGTATCAAGATGCTACGAGACAACAAATAATGGGATAAAGACACAAATCACAATTCAGTCGTACCAGATCAGACTAATAGACTTACCATGTAGACCTCAACAAGAAAATGTACCATTTATCAGAGATCAATATATAATTAAATTATGCAGATGTTGAATCAAGGTAGTTTCACCAATCTTGGACCAGCTACAACAAGTGCTAATGTGGCAACTAGTTTTACTATATCTACAGATGTAGCAGCTATGCATGAGTCAATGGTTATGTTAGCACCCTACAATCCAGATTGGATTGTAGATATAGGAGCATCAAACCATATGGTATCAAATTTAGAGTGGACAAAGCAACTATAACTAAAACAATACTTCCTAAAATAGTGCACTTACCAAATGATGATGTAACACGTCACACATATTGGTACTAGTAATATATCAGAAAGAAGAAAAATTACTAATGTCTTCTATGTACTAAAGTTCAAGTATAACTTGTTTCAGTTTCAACAATTACTAAGAAACTGTATTATTTTGCTTCTTTCTTTCATGACTTCCTTTTTCAAGAACTCTTCACTGAAAGGGTGAAGAAGATTGATAAAGTGGACAATGGATTGTATCTACTGCTGAATCACAATGATAGTCAACTGGTTAATCTAGCATTAGCTCAACACTTAACACACAATTCATCAACTTCCAAGATGGATGTTAATATATGGCATAAAAGACTAGGACATAGTTCCTTAGTAGTTTTAAATAAGTTGCTTCCTATTAGTGTACAACATATTAAAGAAAAATTATAAATTTCTCAGTTTGTCCTTGTGCTAAACAGATTAGGCTACCATTTCCTTCTAGTTGCATCAAAAGTAATAGTACATTTGACCTGATTCATGTATATCTTTGGGGACATTACAAGGTTGTCACTTATGATGGAAATAAGTACTTTTTAACAATTCTAGATGACTTCTCTGGATTCACATGGTTGTTTTTTACTTAAACAAAAGTCTGATGTACATTTTTCTTTCCAATACCTTCTATAATATGTAAACTCACAGTTCACTAAGAATGTCAAAGCTATAAGAACTGATAATGAGACAAAGTTCATCAACTCAGTGTGTAGCACAATGTTTAAAAAACATGGAATCTTACATCAAACCACTTGGGTCTACTATATATTGTAAATGGATCTACAAGATCAAATACAAAGCAAATGGTGAGATTGAGAGGTTCAAGGCCATGCTAGTTGCGAAAGGCTATAGTAAAAAAGAAGGAATAGACTATCAAGATACGTTATCACTTGTGGTTAAGATGGTGATAGTCAGAAGTGTCTTGACATTGGCTGCATCTCAGAAATGGCACATCTATCAAATGAATGTGTCTAATGTATTTCTTCACGGTGATTTACATAATAATATTTATATATACAAGGATTCAACATTCAAGGGGAATGTAGTATGTAGACTTGTTAAATTCTAGTATGAACTTTAACAAGCCCCTATAGAATGGAATGCTAAGCTATGTGAATCAGTTTTCAAGATGAGTCAGCATGATCACTCATTATTTCTCAGAAGGTCTACTCAAGGAATTATCATAATACTCAATTATGTAGATGATATGCTTATAATTGGAGACAGTTTAAAAGTTATTGAATAAATAAAAGATTCACCGCAAAAGGCATTTATGATGAAGGATCTTGGAGAACTGAAGTATTTTTTGGGGATTGAATTTGCAAGATCATAACTTGGAATTACAATGCATCAATGAAAATATGCACTTGAATTGGGGTCAGAATCATGACTAGATGTAACAAAACTAGTTCACACTCCTATTGACAACAATATCAAGTTAACTTTCACACAATATGACTCTCACATTGGTAAAACAACAACTTCAGAAGATGCAGCCAGTCAAGAAGCTTATCAAAGGTTGATAGGTAGATTGTTGTACTTAACGGTTACCATACCTAATATAGCTTTTGCAGTTCAAACACTAAGTCAATTCTTACAAGCACCTAAAAGGTCTCATATGAATGTTAGCACTAAAGGTTGTCAAATACATTAAGTGTCAAGCAGGAAGGGATCTTACTATCTAGCAAACAAGACATCACAGTAACTGTCTACTGTGATATTGATTGGGCTGCATGCTCATTGACAAGAATATCAGTTACATGTTTCATCATCAAAGTATGTGATTTATTAGTATCCTAGAAATAAAATATAACTACTATATCCTGAAGTTTTGCAGAAGCAGAATACAGGAGCCTTGCATCAACAGTGGATGAATTAATTTGGTTACTAGGATTGTTGAAGGAGATTGGAGCAAACATTACTCATCCACTATATTTAGTGATAATAAATCAGCTATACAAATTGAAGTCAACTATGTTTATCATGAAAGGACAAAACACTTCAAAATTGATAGCCAATTTATTGGGGGAAATCCAACAAAAATTGGTTACCCCTCAATACATCTCTACTAATGACCTGCCATCAGATTTACTCACTAAAGGGTTATCCAGGATACAACATGAGTATTTAAAGAGCAAGCTAGGGATGTTGAATATATTCACTTCTCCTAGTTTGAGGGGGACTGTTACATGATGTATGTATACATATGATATACAATTGATATACGAGAAATTGTTGTTGTATAAGAAGAGCTTCTAGCTCTTCCTACTGTAGAAGGTAGTTAACTAGTTCATAAAGTAGTTATTACAACATATAAATTAGTTAGTTAACTATAGAGTTAGTTAGACGAGTAGTTAGTTAATCATAATGGTTAGTAACTGAAGAGATCCTGTTCTGAGAGTGTCACAGCAACATGCAGATACACAGATACATGAGGAGGAAGGAGATCTTCAGGGAAGAAGATGCAGGGAGGTGCATCTGTTTTAGAGAGAGAGAGGTAGAAGTAGAGATAGAAAGTAAAGAACCAGATCTGATTTTATTCAGAATGAATATTTTCATTACAATGATATGTCTAACATATATCCTATACCTAGGTTGAATACTTCGACTGGGCTTACATAACTTGGGCTAATCAAGACAAGCTGGACTGGCCCATTATCGGGCTTTAACATTAAAGACAGTGTCCATTATCTGACTGGCCCAATTATACTCTATTTCTTTTCTTAACATACCCCCTCAAGCTGACTACTGGAAGATATTCAGGAGTCCAAGCTTGGAGCAAAGATGTTGATGATGTAATCTGTTCAGTCCTTTTGTGAGCAAGTCAGCTGGCTGATTTGTTGTATGTATATATTCTGTCTTTATCACCCCTTTCTGAATTTTGTCCCAGATGAAGTGTAAATCAATCTCTATGTGCTTGGTCCTCTCATGAAAGACTGGATTTGCTGCAATTTGTATTCTTTGATTCTTGTCGATGAAAGCGTGAGGATGATCAAACTGAATACCTATGTCTTTTAGTAGACCAAGTATCCAGGTTAATTCTGCCACTGTACTTGCTAAACTTCTATACTCTGATTCTGCTGAACTCCTGGAAATTGTACTCTGTTTTTTTGACTTCCAAGAAATAAGGGAATCACCAAATTTTATTGCATAACCTGTTACTGATTTTCTGGTATGTGGGCAGGCAGCCCAATCTGCATCTGATGGCGAGCAGTGTCTTTTACTTCTTGTTTGACATCGAAATTCCTGTCGGGTTGGCTCTTGATGTATCTCACTATCCTAGTCTTTGCATTGAGATGAGACTTTTTGGTTGTTGTAGAAAGCGGTGAGCATCTGCACACTATGAGAAATATCTGGTCTAGTAGTGGTTAAGTATAACAATTTTCCTATTAGTCTTTGATATATACTAATATCTTCTATAAGTTCATCCTCTATTACTCCTTTACGGTTGTCTGTAGCTTGTTTAGTCTGTATATAGCTGTCATACTCTCTTGTTGTCAATTTCAGGTTGCAGTCTATAGGTGTGTTAAAAGGTTTGGAGGCAGAAAGACCTAATTCAGATATAAGTTCTAAAGCATACTTTCTTTGATGCATAAGAATCCCTTTGTTGGACCTCACAAATTCTACTCCTAGAAAGTACCTTATTTCCCCTAGATCTTTCATTTTAAAGACTTGTTGTAGAGACCTTTTGGTCCCTGTTATCAGTTCCAAGTTGTCACCAGTAATGAGAATATCATCTACATATACTAAGATTAAAATCATTCATGTATCAGTATGCTTTAAAAACAGAGAGTGATCATATTCAGACTGTCTAAACTTCATATTTCTTAGGGCTTCTGTGAGTTTAAAATTCCATTGTATAGGAGCTTGTTTTAGACCATATAGAGATTTGATTAGCCTACATACCTGATTGTCACCCTGGCTAGAGAATCCTTGTGGTAGTTCCATGTATATCTCATCATGTAAATCACCTTGTAGAAAGGCATTGTAGACATCCATTTGATGTATTTGCCAATTGTTAGAAGCTGCCAGAGAGATTATTGATCTGACAGTTACCATTTTAACTACAGGGGAAAAAGTCTTATGATAGTAAATCCCCTCTGTCTGGCTATACCCTTTAGCAACAAGTCTTGCCTTAAGTCTTTCAATCTCTCATGTCTCTTTATATTTTATTTTATATACCCATTTACACCCTATAGGACTTTTACCTTTAGGTAAGACAACAATTTCCCATGTATGGTTATCTTGTAGAGCTTGTATCTCAGATTGCATTGCCTCTACCCACTTAGGATTTTTAGAAGCTTCCTTATAAGTTTTGGGTTCTGTCAAGTCTGAAAAAGCACTAAGAAAACCTTTGTATTTGGCAGTTACATTATCATAAGAGATATAGTTGGCAATAGAATATGGAGTGATAGTATTGCTGGCTCCTTTTGTTATAAAATCTTTCATCCATATTGGGGGTTGTTTTGCCCTGGTAGACCTCCTTACATCTGTCATACCACAGATTGGTAGAGTGATTACGAGTTAGTCTTATTTCTGAAGTATCTTCTTCTGATTCAGTTCTTTCCATAGCCTCTATGTTGTCATTACTGTTACTGTTTTGAGATTTATATGTGTCAGTGGTAGGTATATAGTGATTAGTATTGTAAGAAGTTGTGTCTGCTGGATTAGTAACAGAAGAGATGTCATTTTGAAATATTGGTTTCTCAGGAGTATTGGTCTTAAAAGGAAATTCATTTTCTCTGAAGCTTACATCTCTATTTACTAAGAACACCTTAGTGTCTAAGTCATATAGAATATACCCCTTTTGTGTTTCTGAATATCCCATAAGAACACAACATCTGGTTCTAGGTAGTAACTTATCATTTATGGACAGATTATTAGCAAAACATAGACACCCTATAACTCTTAAGTGATGGATAAAAGGTTTTTTGTTGTATAGCATTTCATAAGGAGTTTTCCCAGTGACTGAGGATGGTAGTCTATTTATGATATAAACTGCTGCCTGAATGCACATTCCCCAGAATTTCAGAGGAATATGCCCCTGAAATCTTATAGCCCTAGTTAGTTCAAGAATGTGTCTATGCTTTCTTTCAGCCACACCATTCTGTTGTGGTGTATAGGCACAGGATTTCTGATGTATTATACCTAGTTTCAGGAATGTAGCAGTACATATTTCATTTACAAATTCAGTTCCATTATCAGTTCTTACCATTCTCACTGTTTTGTTGAACTGAGTTTGTACAAAAATCAGAAATTGTTGTAAAACAGTACATACATCAGATTTAAGATTAAGTAAGTATACCCAAGTCATTCTAGTAAAATCATCTACTATTGTAAGGAAATACCTCTTTCCATTATGAGTTTGAACTTTGTAGGGGCCCCATACATCCATGTGAATCAAGTCAAAGTGCGATACTCCTATTGTTGCTTAATGGAAAAGATAACCTACATTGCTTTGCACAAGGACAGATATTACAATTTTTTATTATTCTGGATATAGTTCCAGAGTTAGCTTTAATCAATTTGCTCAATACAATGCTAGAAGTGTGCCCAAATCTTTTGTGCCACATATCTATTTCTTCCTCAGTAAGTGTATCATTAGTATCTCTATTTACACTCAAATTTACTCCCTCTTGACTTCCTAACAGCTGTGAGGAAGCTTGGGTTACTAGTATGTAGAGTCCATCTTGAGACCTACCAATCTCCTTCACCTTCCCATTGTAAAGATCCTGAAACACACAAAAGTCAGGATAGAAAATAGCAGCACACTGCAATTCCTTTGTTAGTTGAGAAACAGATATCAAGTTAAATTTAAACTGTGGTATGTAGAAAACATTTTGTAAAGTGCACATGTTTGATATATTACTAGAGCCAATGTGTGTTACATTCACTAATTCTCCATTTGGTAGGTGAACTTTCTTAGAATCAATATGATTTTCTAATATAGTTTCCTTATTAAGTAGATTTATATCAGCTACCATGTGATTGGTTTCCCCAGTGTCTATTATCCACTGCCTTGTTATTCCTTTTCCCAGCAAAGATTTGTGCTTAGAGATACCTGAAGTGGCTGCACTTGAGACATGGTGTGGGCTACTGTTTTGTGTAGTTTCTGTTTGATTCATCTTGAGATTGAGAAGCTTCACAATCTGCTCATATTGACTCTTGGAGAACACAGCTTCTTCAGCAGGATCAGAAGTAGCATTTGCAGTTGCCTTACTTTTTTTTGATTCAAAAGCTCCATATGCAGCATGTTCCTTTCTTTTGGACTTAAATCCAGGTGGATAACCAACTACCTTGTAACAAAATTCCTTAGTATGCCCTCTCAGTTTACATACATCACAAAAAAGATTTGAGGTGGATTTTTTTTATTTTTGTGTGCCTGACCCTTCTTTAGAGAAGAGGACAGTAGGATCATAGGCCATATCTTGTTTGACTCCACTAGGTCCAGCACCTAACAGACCAGCAGATCTTGTAACTACAGATTTCTGACTCTCATCACTTGTAATCATAGAGTATGCCCTGTTGACAGTAGGTAGGGATGGCATGAGGAGTATTTGGCTCCTAGCTTGCATATAACTCTCATTTAACCCCATTAAGAAGCGTCTGATTTACGCCTTTCAAGGTATTCAGCAAAATCTCTAGACTTAGGGCATCCACAGTTAGGAGGAGGGGCTAAAGACTGAGACTCAACCCATAAGCCTTTTAGCCTAGAAAAGTATTCAGAAACAGAAGAGTTACCCTGAGATATGGTGGCAATCTCTCTATGTAGATCATAGGTTCTAGACCCATCTACTTTATAAAACCTTTCTCTTAGGTCCTCCCATACCTCCAGAGCAGATTCAGCATATAGTAGTCCACTTAATAGATCTTTTGAAACTGAATTCATGAGCCATGCTTGTACTACAGCATTGACTCTATCCCACTGGTCTCCTAAGTCTTCTCCAAATTGGTCTTTTTGATACTTTCCATTGACAAACCCCATTTTATTCCTTCCAAGTAGTGTTATTCTCATGAATTTACTCCATAAAGTGTAGTTCTCAGATCCCAAAAGGGGAAAGGAGATTAGTGAGGCACTGCCTATGTCTGAGGATTGAAGAAATAGGGGGTGGTTGTGGTCTATTACGGGTGAAGTCGTGAAATCGGGCCTTGTGGCAGATGTTCTTGAGGTACCAGTTTCCATTGTTTCTTGACCTTGGTCAGTCCCCATCTTCTAGAATAGGGTTTTTTCCCTAATTTTAAGTAGTGCGAAAGATTGAGTACAGAAAAGGTTTTTCATGCAAGAAAACAGAAAGACACAAAGCATAAAAACCACGCCTAATTCTTGCCCTAGTTCAGGTCAAGGAGTTTCGTGCCCTAGTTTGGTCGAAACCCACATTAATAGACAGAGAAGGAATATAGGTCCAGTTGAACTAGAATCGAACAGAAAACAACATATAGATCTAGTTTGAACAGAAAAGTCAGAAATCACCAGAACGAGATCCAGTTGATTGCTCGCGGAAGGTTGATCGTGGCTCTGATACCATGAAGAGATCCTGTTCTGAGAGTGTCACAGCAACATGCAGATACACAGATACATGAGGAGGAAGGAGATCTTCAGGGAAGAAGATGCAGGGAGGTGCATCTGTTTTAGAGAGAGAGGTAGAAGTAGAGATAGAAAGTAAAGAACCAGATCTGATTTTATTCAGAATGAATATTTTCATTACAATGATATGTCTAACATATATCCTATACCTAGGTTGAATACTTCGACTGGGCTTACATAACTTGGGCTAATCAAGACAAGCTGGACTGGCCCATTATCGGGCTTTAACATTAAAGACAGTGTCCATTATCTGACTGGCCCAATTATACTCTATTTCTTTTCTTAACAGTAACTAACTATCTCTTATATAATTAAGGTGCCTTGTACTTCATTTCTCATTACGCTTGAGTATACAATCTCTTCCTTCTTCTGTGATTTCATCTACGTCTCTTCTTCTTCATTTCATTCTGCAATTCATCAAATAGCTACTACTCCTAACATTTCAATTTATATGACACAAGTTCTTTTAGTCTATTGCAAGAAGGATACAATTTTAAATTTAAAAAAATATTAATTTAATATTATCATTTTACGTTAAATGAAAAGTTTAATTTCACAACCACTTTTTATTTCATATATAAAGTCACAAAATTTTAAAAAGAATTAGCTACACAACTTTTTTGTCATGTTTAGGTAACAAGTTTTTTTAAAAATAAATTAGCTATGCAAGTGTTATGGTATATTTTAACATTATAAATTTTGAAAGTTTCATTGTTTTTAAAAAATTTGTGTCAATTCATCAAACTACACATAAATTATATATATATATATATATATATATATCATTGTTTTTAAAAAATTTGTGTCAATTCATCAAACTACACATAAATTATATATATATATATATATATATATTCGAATTGTAGGTGAAGAGTCAAGATTATTATTATAAAAAAAAAGTCAAGATTATTATTTTGTATAGGGGAAAACTCAGAGAGCAGCCAAATTAATAAAACATTGAAAACGATGTCTTATTTTCCTCTATAATTGATCGGCTTAGCTAGCTAATATTAGGGGTAGCTTAAAAGTATTACTATGTCGGTATGGCCTGCATATAGCCACGTGTCTGCTGGGATTAGATTACTAATTTACGTGTAATCATCATATTGAGACGAATAGTTTTTGTTGGCGAAGGAATCACTTGCATTCTTCTTCAGTCTTGTGAGTAAGCTCAGAAGTGTATGATAGCGCAAATCGCGTGATCGATTAACAATGCTTGTGAGCGTGTGTTGAATAGTTTTATTCTATAGTATATGCAATATCAGAAAATAACAAATAATAATAGGAAAACGCCAATCACGTCGGTATGAATAATTGATTGGTACAGTTAAGCGTTACGGTGGGACCAATAGAATTTCTTTTAGGTATAACGTAAAATTTGAGATACGGATTCCTAAAAATACAATGAATTTAGCTAAATTTATATTTATTTTAAAAAATTATTAATATAGGACTAGTGATCTCAGCCTCTCGTATTCGAATCCTGAAAATGAAAAAACATTATCACGGGTAGTATAAATGTCCATTTTTTGTTGCGGAAGAGAACAGTTGGAACCTGAGCTAAAAATCCATAAAGAACGGAAAAAAAACACAAATTATTATCTCTTAAAGTTTGTTTACCCCAAAAAAGTATAATTAAATTTGTAAGTGATTTAAGAATATGTGGATCGATTTGTAGTAAATATAGTAGGCAATTAATAATAATTAAACAAGTGAAAATAAATAAAAGAAATAGTCTCAGTTGATGTTATCTTGATTAGAAAAGGTTCGGTCCTTAGCAGAATTGCCTCGAGCCCGAGCCAATGTAGAGAACTGAAAGTATGTATGTCCTAGAAACAATCATTTTAGGATCAGATGTACTTGAACACATTCATATTATTAATGAGATTAATATATTTGGCTTTTGCAATTATTGAATTATTATTTGATTGTTTATATTATTCATTAATGTGCATCCCTTGAACTTACATTGTCATTAATCATGTGAGATATTAATGATAGAGTGTAGTTCTTAAAATAGCCTAGACTAATGATCATTGAGAATGGGATATCAATGATATGTTATAAGTTGACATGTGGTCTGCATCACATTCTTAGAGAATGTAGTATATCTCACTGCTCGCTAGCGATAGTTGCTAGTGATGGACACGTGGATACTCTTGGGAGTATTGGCATACCTGGCGATAAACTATTTGTTATACGTATGCAGAGTATTATCGTGTGGGAGATAGAGTCCTAGACTTGAGGTCAATATCGCCTTGTTTGCGGAGCAATGCACTTTGATCTGTCTAAGCTCAAATGTCTTATAGGTTGAGGCGCGGCTTGTATTGGGTGCATTCTGAAGTAGATTGAAGGTGGTAGTTGAGCGAGAATAGGATTCATTCCTCGATTGGAATTTCGAGAGAGAACACTCGACTACCGGAGATGTTAGGTCGACCAGTCATTGGCGATCACGAGAGACATATCTAGGATATGGTCCAGTTGTCGACTAATATAGATGAGATAAAGTGATCAAGCCATTTGGATAGACACTTGGCAAATCTTAAGCTTGATCGAGTGTGTCGCGAATGAAAGGAATTTATCATCTCACATAGAGGTTTGTTTACTTGAGTCTTGTAGCGTCTTTCACATATTGGGTCCGATTCTGTGGCGAGTCTAGGAGTTAGTGTGAACCTCGATTTGATCAGTCTTGGGTGTGTGAAGGCCTAAGGTCACACTAAGTCGATTGTCTTTTCGGTCTAAGGGTATATTGAGAGAATGTAAAATATCGGATTTTGAATCAAGATATTTTATTTTATAATAAATTATGGGATAATTTTCATTTGATGAAAATTAATTAATTAAGTTAAAATTAAATCTTGGATTTAATTAGAACTAAAACGTGCAGAATATAATTAGAGGAGCATGATGATGGGCGGTTCGTGGCCAGCTGCAATTTGAATTTGGGTCAGTCTTGAAGTGCGATCCAAATGATTTAATTTAGGGTTTCCTCCACTATATATTTGGCACTTAACCCATAATTTCAGGATAACTCACTTTCCACTTTCTGAACTCAGAGTTCAGGAAATAAAATTCTCTCAAACCTCTGCCAAGATTTCCTAGCTTTCTTGGACAAAGTAATATACCGAAGCAAGGCTTGCACCCGGATTGAAAATCGCGTGCACACCTTTTAGTAGAGACTGCATTAAAAGCATAAACTGTAAGTTTTTCTTTCATGACTTTGCAGATTTGAATTATCGCATAATCATACCAGAAACGTTTGTTGGAGCAAGTAAGTTTACTCAAAATTTTAAAACTTTCGTTGTGCCTTACTTGTATGTTTTACACCCAACAAATTCCTACAGTGGTATCAGAGCCCAGACTGGTTTAATGATTATACGATAATCTTTAATATCGATATGTGGGATAATTAATTGTTTTGATTTAAAACTGATTTTCGAAATATATAAAAAAAAAAAAAATTTGGAACAGTGAGCGATGGCAAACCTTTGTTAAGGCGTAACTGATCTTGATTCGGTGAAATTTTCGGCGATTCGACGTGTACTAACACCGTCTCCACTATTATCGAGAAATCCACTTCTTAAGATGGTCGATAAAGGTGTTGAGAGGTGGCGGAACACGATGAAGACGCCGGAAAAAGTCGCCGAAAACCGCCGACGCAGGGACTATTTCCGGCCTCCGCGGGCGACGAAATCATAAAATAATAATACCATCGTGTTCGTATCGACGAGAGGAATCTAATGGTGGTAGTGTTACACGACAACGATGACCGGAAAAGGAGCACCACCGACGGTTTTAGAACGCCGTGGCGTCTCGGTCCGACGCCGTGGGCCACCAAATCGGTGGTGAAAACCACCGGTGAGTTCGTCGATGTGTGCCATCGTTTGGTGTGTTTTAATTAGTCAATTCGCCCGTCAGAATCCCAAATTTGATTTGGGGTTGGAATTGGTTTTGAAAATTTGAAATAGTATAAGGACCTTTTTGCAATTAAAATTAGGGTTTTTAAATTGTAGATTGGTCCTTTAACAAATCTGAAAATATTTTAAGTTCTGAAAATTACAAATTAGTCCCTGAGATATTTTCTGAAATTTTACAAGTTTTAAAATCGCAGATTCGGTCCAGGTCAATCGTAAATTTGAAAAGCGATTTGGTCCTGGGTAAATCAGTAAATATTTTAAGGTTCGAAAATTGCGAAATACCACGAAAATTAAATTTTAATTTACGAATTATTAAAGGAATTTGTTTGGATGAAAGAAAATTTCGAAAATTGAAAATTGAGTTTAAATTTTGAATTTAAATATTTCCTAAATTGAAACAAATTAATTAACCCACAATTATTGTTATTTAGCATATTATTTGATAATGTGTGCACAAATTAATTGTTTCTCCTAATTGTTTAATTGATTGTCATTTAAATAATTAGAATAGAGTCATGAATATATATATGCAGGTAGCGGCGCCGGTATTTGTTAGTCATGATTATTATGCAGGTAGGCGGCGCCCGATTGTTTACTTTCGATAGCCATTATAATTATGCAGGTAGGCGGCGCGATATGTGATTAAAATCATCTTATATCATGCCTATTGGGTTTGATGATTTCCCATCTAAATGTGTTTAGAAATTGCATGATAGGATGTCATATGATGTATGATATAATAGTTGATCTTGGTCATAACCACAATTAAAATGTTCCCAAACTTTAATACAAGTCTAATTTAAAATGAACGCGTCGTCCGTTATAATTGATTGTGGTGCAAAATCCTTTTAGGCGAGATGAGTATTTATGCCCAGCGTTGCTCTAAGTCTACGAGGACTCGGACCGCTTTCATAGATGCATATAAATGTTGTAGTAGGTGATAAACCTTCGTGAGTATTTACACCCAGTGTTTGCTTGATGAAGGCTAAGCCACTTAGATACATAATTGCGATCGCATAACGGGTTGACTTGATAGTTGTCTTGGCGCTGATGTCGGACGATCGAGGATGCAGGTCGAATTGTTTGGAACATTCGGTCAACCAAGAGTTGCAAATTGTTTGCAATTGGTTTAGAACCTACCAGATCGTGTTGTTGAAGTTATCACCTCGTGAACGCGGACAACATGAGTTTGGATCTTGGCCCATTATGGCCGTATTTGATATGATGCAGTATTCTTTATGGGGTAAAAGAGTATGTTAAAATAGTGGGAGCTAATTAAACTAAAGGCCATGTTAGTTAGTTAATGAATGTGTTCAATAGAAATTATATTAGAGTATTAATTTCAAGTCTATATTTTCTTCAGTATAAAATGTCGAATCTGTTACTTAAAATATTGGTTGAAACAAACAAGTTGACTGGAGCAAACTTTCCTGACTGGTTAAAGAAATCTGCGATTAGTGTTGAAACTAGAAAAAATTGAGTATGTGTTAGACACAACATTCCCAACAGTCCCTGCTGATGATCCTGCTGAGTGTCTTGTTTGACAAAGATGGCTTATCAGAAGCATCTAGACAATGCTCACGACCTGATGTATAATGTTGTCTTCCATGACTATAGAGTTACAGAGGCAACATGAAAACATGGATCCCAACGAGATGCTAGAACATTTGAAGAGTCTTTATGAATCACAGTCTCAGACAATGGTGTATGAACTGTTGAGAGACCTCTTTAAGTGTAAGCTGAACGAAGGGGGTCCAGTGTCAGCGAATGTTCTGAAGATGATTGGGTTAATAGAGAGGTTGACTTCGATTGGAACGAAGCTGCCTATAAATGTCTCTGTCAACCTAATCCTAAATTCATTTCATGGTCCATCTGAGAATTTTCATTGTGAACTTCAACATGAATGAAAGCAAGGTGAATCTTCCAGAACTTCACAACAAGCTGAAGGTTTATGAAGGGGATTGCAACGATCGATAGGACCTGAGCCTTTAGGTCTTACGGACTCTTTGGACAAGGTATGTTTGTCATTGAAATAAATATATACGTAACTAACTCTCACTGCTGGGTATTAGATACGCGTGTGGCTCTCACGTTGTAATAATGAGAAGGTCTAGCGGCGAAAAGGTTGGACCGTGGGAGGTTGATCTGCGCATTGGAAATGGAGCACGAGTGGATGCTAAATGCGTGGGGACTTATAGACTAGATTTACCTTCAGGCTTTTGTTTAGAACTTAATAATTGTTATTTTATTCCGTCTTTGACGAGAAATATTATTTATATCCCTATGTTAGACATTGAGGGGTTTTCCTCACATATTACCAATGGAAACTATGTTTTATCTTATGAAGGTTTTATTTGTGGAAATGCTCTGCTTGTGGATGGATTGTATGTTCTAAACTGTAGCCATGAATTTTTTCAATATACAAAATAAAAGAGCTAAAATAAGTAATCAAAGAAATCCCACCTACTTATGGCATTGCAGACTTGGTCACATCAATGAATCAAGGATAGCAAGATTGAGGAAATTAGATTACTTAGAACCACTTGACTTAGAGTCATATGGTTATTGCAAATCTTGCTTAAGAGGAAAGATGACAACCAAATCACTTTCTGGGAAAGGAGTACGTGCCAAAGAGGTGCTTGAGTTAGTCCATACCGATGTATGTGGGCATTTTCCAACTCAAGCTAAGGGAGGCTTTCTTTATTTCATCACTTTTACAGACGATTTCTCAAGGTTTGGGCATGTGTATCTTATGAAACATAAGTCTGAAGCTTTTGAGAAATTCATGGAGTACAAGTCAGAAGTAGAGAAGCAACTTGAAACAAGTATTAAGACTCTTGATCGGATCGAGGAGGTGAGTATAAGTAAATAATTTCTAGATTACTTGAAGCTTCGTGAGTCCATTCGGAATGGACACCTCGAACACCACAAATGAATGGTGTTCTTTGAGAGGAGAAATCGTACCTTATTAGATATGGTTAGATCCATGATGAGCTTCTCATTTCTACCAACATACATATGGGGATATCGTTGCAAAGCTCAATCTACATTTTGAATAGAGTTCCATCAAAGTCGGTTGAGAAATCTCCATATGAGATATGGAATGGCAAGAAGCAAGACTTGAACACACGCGACCACAGGGGGCTGCGTATGTAAAGAAGTTGCTCGTGACAAATTGGAATCTAAAAGTGAGAAGTATTATTTTGTAGGGTATCCTAAGGAAATAAGAGGGTACTACTTCTATCTTCCTGAGGAACATAAAGTAATTGTTTCCAGAAATGCAATTTTCCTTGAAGAAGACTATGTCTACAAGACAGAGTTGCAACAAGATAGAACTTGAAGAAATTCAAGAAGTACAAAATAATGTAGAGAATGACCCACTTGTCAAATGACTAGACAAGAATTCGGTGGGAGTATTTGATGATAATTGGGTACTTAGAGTACGCCGCCCGATGGGAGTGTTGTGAGGATCTGCGGAAATGCAAGACCATGCATGCGACGATGGTAGATGATACAATAGTTGTGCATCATCCTATTCAAAATGATATTCCTGAAAGTTCTCAAGGTGGTGGATTGTCCAACACATAAACATCTTCTCAAAATCAAAATACAAAGACACTGAAGCAGAATGTTCACTCAGTAGGACCAACAGGACTCATCGTGCACTGAAAGACTTAATCTCTTGTTGAAACACATAATGAGATAGATATTCACGATGATGATGAGTCTACTACCTACAGCGAAGCAATGTTAGACATTGATTCACAGAGATGGCAAGAAGCCATGAAATCTGAAATGGAGTCTATGTACATAAACCAAGTATGGAACTTGGTTGACTTGCCAACCGGGGTTAGACTCCATAGGATGCATATTAGTCTTCAAGAAGAAGATTGATGCATATGGCAAAGTACAGACTTATAAAGCAAGATTGGTGGCTAAAGGTTATAATCAACGGCCTAGGGTCGATTATGATGAAACTTTTTCACCTGTTGCAACGATTAAGTCCATTCGGATTTTGCTCGCAAAAGTAGCATACTATGATTATGATATTTGGCAAATGGATGTTAAAACTGTCTCCTCAATGGTAAACCAATTTAGGAGGTGTATATGATACACTAGAGGGTTTTACATCCAAGACTCAACCCAAAGCAGTATGCAAACTACAAAAGTCCATTTATGGACTTAAGCAGGCCTCAAGGAGTTGAAATATTTGCTTTGACAAAGTAGTCAAATCGTTTGACATTGTTAGAAGCGAAGATGATACATGTGTTTATAGTAAACGCACAGATGAGAGTATTGTCTTCATTGTCATATACGTAGATGACATATTGATAATGAGAGATAATAATACTCTCATGCAATCAGTCAAGGAATTGTTATCCAGTACGCCGTGATGAAGGACTTAAGTGAAGCCTGCTAAATTCTTGGAATTAGGATCTACAAGAGATAGACTTAGTAGATTGTTGGGGCTGTCACAATCTGTATACATAGACAAAGTGCTAAGACATCTCTCTATGGAGAAATCCAAGAAGGGAGATCTTCCTATAGATCAAGGCATCAAGTTATCAAAGAAAGATAGTCTTTCTGCAGTTGCAGAACTTGAACGCATGAAAAGAATCTCATATGCCTCAGCTATAGGATAAATCATGTATGTCATGGTCTGTATAAGGCCAGATGAGTCATGTGCACTTAGTATGACAACACTGTTAATTCGACAACTTAAACCGAGTACATTGCTTAATCGAAAGCTTATAAAGAAGCTGTTACGATATCTGAGTTCTTAAAGGAACTAAGGGTTGTTCCAAGTGCCAGATGTGTGCAATAACGATTTATTGAGACAACACTGATGCGATTGCGCAAGCTAAGGGACCAAGATCAACAAAAAGAAACAAGCATGTACAAAATACATACCACATACTTAGAGAGGTGGTAGAGACTGAAGAAATAAAGATAGACTACATTCCCACAGATGAAAAACTAGCAGACCCATTTACTAGATCATTAAGCTTAGTCAAGCATAATGGTCATTTTGAAAAATATGGGCATTAGATACATTGGTGATTGGCTCTAGGCCAAGTGGGAGATTGAAAGTATGTATGTCCTAGAAACAATCATTTTAGGATCAGATGTACTTGAACACATTCATATTATTAATGAGATTAATATATTTGTCTTTTGCAATTATTGAATTATTATTTGATTGTTTATATTATTCATTAATGTGCATCCCTTGAACTTACATTGTCATTAATCATGTGAGATATTAATGATAGAGTGTAGTTCTTAAAATAACCTAGACTAATGATCATTGAGAATGGGATATCAATGATATGTTATAAGTCGACATGTGGTGTGCATCACATTCTTAGAGAATATAGTATATCTCACTTACTACTAGCAATAGTTGCTAGTGATGGACACATGGATACTCTTAGAGGAGTATTGGCATACCCTGTTGATAAACTATTTGTTATACATGTCTAGAGTATTATCGTGTGGGAGATAGAGGTCCTTAGACTTGAGGTCAATATCGCCTTGTTTGCGAGCAATGCACTTTGATCTGTCCTAAGCTCAAATGCCTTATAGGTTGAGACGCGGCTTGTATTGGGTGCATTCTGAAGTAGATTGAAGGTGGTAGTTGAGCGAGAATAGGATTCATTCCTCGATTGAAATTTGAGAGAACACTCGACACCGGAGATGTTAGGTCGACCAGTCATTGGCGATGCAAGAGACATATCTAGGATATGGTCCAGTTATCGACTAATATAGATGAGATAAAGTGATCAAGCCATTTGGATAGACACTTGGCAAATCTTAAGCTTGATCGAGTGTGTCGCGAATGAAAGAATTTATCATCTCACGTAGAGTGCATTTACTTGAGTCTTGTAAGCGTCTTCACATATTGGGTCAGTCGCCCACCGTCTAGGAGTTAGTGTGAACCTTGATTTGATCAAGTGTCGATGTGTGAAGGCTAAAGGTCACACTAAGTCGATTGTCTTTTCGGTCTAAGAGTATATTGAGAGAATGTAAAATATCGGATTTTGAATCAAGATATTTTATTTTATAATAAATTATGAGATAATTTTCATTTGATGAAAATTAATTAATTAAGTTAAAATTAAATCTTGGATTTAATTAGAACTAAAACGTGCAGAAAATAAATAGAGAGTCGCATATGATGGGCGGTTAACCGCCCATCTGCAATTTAATTTGGGTCAGTCTTGGCTTTGATCCAAATCTGATTTGGTTTAGGGTTTCCTCCACTATATATTTGACACTTAACCCATAATTTCAGGATAACTCACTTTCCACTTTCTGAACTCAGAGTTCAGGAAATAAAATTCTCTCAAACCTCTGCCAAGATTTCCTAGCTTTCTTGGACAAAGTAATATATCGAAGCAAGGCTTGCACCCGGATTGAAAATCGTGTGCACACCTTTTAGTAGAGACTGCATTAAAAGCATAAACTGTAAGTTTTTCTTTCATGACTTTGCAGATTTGAATTATCGCATAATCATACCAGAAACGTTTGTTGGAGCAAGTAAGTTTACTCAAAATTTTAAAACTTTCGTTGTGCCTTACTTGTATGTTTTACACCCAACAAATCCCTACAGTGGTATCAGAGCCCAGGCTGGTTTAATGATTATACGATAATCTTTAATATCGATATGTGGGATAATTAATTGTTTGATTTAAAACTGATTTTCGGAATTTATATAAAAAAAAATAATAATAATTTGGAACAGTGAAGCGATGTCGACCTTTGTTCGTGCTGATGTCGTGATGTCGCGTGTTGAACGATCTTGATTCGGTGAAATTTTCGGCGATTCGACGTGTACTAACACCGTCTCCACTATTATCGAAAAATCCACTTCTTAAGATGGTCGATAAAGGTGTTGAGAGGTGGCGGAACACGATGAAGACGCCGGAAAAAGTCGCCGAAAACCGCCGACGGCGGGACTATTTCCGGCCTCCACGGGCGACGAAATCATAAAATAATAATACCATCGTGTTCGTCTCGACGAGAGGAATCTAATGGTGGTAGTGTTACACGACAACGATGACCGGAAAAGGAGCACCATCGACGGTTTTAGAACCCGCCGGCGGCGTCTCAGATTCCGGCCACCGTGGGCCACCAAATCGGTGGTGAAAACCACCGGTGAGTTCGTCCCGATGTGTGCCATCGTTTGGTGTGTTTTAATTCCGTCAATTTCGCCCCGAAATCCGAATCCCAAATTTGATTTGGGGTTGGAATTGGTTTTGAAAATTTGAAATAGTATAAGGACCTTTTTGCAGTTAAAATTAGGGTTTTTAAATTGTAGATTGTCCTTTAACAAATCTGAAAATATTTTAAGTTCTGAAAATTACAAATTAGTCCCTCAGATATTTTCTGAAATTTTACAAGTTTTAAAATCGTGATTCGGTCCACAGGTCAATCAGTAAATTTGAAAAGCGATTTGGTCCTGGGTAAATCGTAAATATTTTAAGATTCTGAAAATTGCGAAATACCCTGAAAATTAAATTTTAATTTACGAATTATTAAGGAATTTGTTTGGATGATGAAAATTCCGAAAATTGAAAATTGAGTTTAAATTTTGAATTTAAATATTTCCTAAATTGAAACAAATTAATTAACCCACAATTATTGTTATTTAGCATATTATTTGATAATGTGTGCACAAATTAATTGTTTCTCCTAATTGTTTAATTGATTGTTATTTAAATAATTAGAATAGAGTCATGAATATATATGCAGGTAGGCGGAACCAGATTTGTTAGTCCGCAATTATTATGCAGGTAGCGGCGCCGATAATTGTTTACTTTGATGACATTATAATTTTCTCGGTAGGCGGCGCGGATGTGATTAAAACCATCTTATATCATGCCTATTGGGTTTGATGGTTTCCCATCTAAATGTGTTTAGAAATTGCATGATAGGATGTCATATGATGTATGATATAATAGTTGATCTTGGTCATAACCCTGAATTAAAATGTTCCCCAAACTTTAATACAAGTCTCATTTAAAATGAACGTGTCGTCCGTTATAATTGATTGTGGTGCAAAATCCTTTTCGGCGAGATGAGTATTTATGCCCCAGCATTTGCTCTAAGTCTACGAGGACTCAGACCCTTTCATAGATGCATATAAATGTTGTAGTAGGTGATAAACCTTCGTGAGTATTTACACCCCAGTGTTTGCTTGATGAAGGCTAAGCCCACTTAGATACATAATTGCAGTCGCATAACGGGGTTGACTTGCTAGGCTGTCTTGGCGCCCCAGTGTCGGACAGTCGAGGGACGCAGATCGAATTGTTTGGAACATTCGGTCAACCAAGAGTTGCAAATTGTTTGCAATTGGTTTAGAGACCTACCAGATCGTGTTGTTGAAGTTATCAGCCTCAGCAAACGCGGAGACAACATGAGTTTGGATCTTGGCCCATTATGACCGTATTTGATATGAGTTCGTATTCTTTATGGGGTAAAAGAGTATGTTAAAATAGTGGAAGCTAATTAAACTAAAGGCCATGTTAGTTAGTTAATGAATGTGTTCAATAGAAATTATATTAGAGTATTAATTTCAAGTCTATCTTTTCTTCAGTATAAAATGTCGAATCTGTTACTTAAAATATTGGTTGAAACAAACAAGTTGACTGGAGGAAACTTTCCTGACTGGTTAAAGAAATCTGCGATTAGTGTTGAAACTAGAAAAAATTGAGTATGTGTTAGACACAACATTCCCAACAGTCCCTGCTGATGATCCTGCTGAGTTCCTTGTTTGACAAAGATGGCTTATCAGAAGCATCTAGACAATGCTCCCCTGACACAATGTATAATGTTGTCTTCCATGACTACAGAGTTACAGAGGCAACAAGAAAACATGGATCCCAACGAGATGCTAGAACATTTGAAGAGTCTTTATGAATCACAGTCTTAGACAATGGTGTATGAACTGTTGAGAGATCTCTTTAAGTGTAAGCTGAACGAAGGGGTCGATGTCGTGAATGTTCTGAAGATGATTGGGTTAATAGAGAGGTTGACTTCGATTGGAACGAAGCTGCCTATAAATGTCTCTGTCAACCTAATCCTAAATTCATTTCATGGTCCATCTGAGAATTTTCATTGTGAACTTCAACATGAATGGAACCAAGGTGAATCTTTCAGAACTTCACAACATGCTGAAGGTTTATGAAGGGGATTGCAACGATCGATAGGACCTGAGCACTAGGTGCTTACGGACTCTTTGGACAAGGTATGTTTATCATTGAAATAAATATGTCTGTAACTAACTCTCACTGTTGGGTATTAGATACCGCATGTGGCTCTCATATTTGTAATAATGAGAAGGGTCTAACTTACAGCGAAAAGGTTGGACCGTGGGAGGTTGATCTGCGCATTGGAAATGGAGCACGAGTGGATGCTAAATGCGTGGGGACTTATAGACTAGATTTACCTTCAGGCTTTTGTTTAGAACTTAATAATTGTTATTTTGTTCCGTCTTTGACGAGAAATATTATTTATATCCCTATGTTAGACATTGAGGGGTTTTCCTCACATATTACCAATGGAAACTATGTTTTATCTTATGAAGATTTTATTTGTGGAAATGCTCCGCTTGTGGATGGATTGTATGTTCTAAACTGTAGCCATGAAATTTTTCAATATACAAAATAAAAGAGCTAAAATAAGTAATCAAATAAATCCCACCTACTTATGACATTGCAGACTTGGTCACATCAATGAATCAAGGATAGCAAGATTGAGGAAATTAGATTACTTAGAACCACTTGACTTAGAGTCATATGATGATTGCGAATCTTGCTTAAGAGGAAAGATGACAACCAAATCACTTTCTGGGAAAGGAGTACGTGCCAAAGAGGTGCTTGAGTTAGTCCATACCGATGTATGTGGGCATTTTCCAACTCAAGTTAAGGGAGGCTTTCTTTATTTCATCACTTTTACAGACGATTTCTCAAGGTTTGGGCATGTGTATCTTATGAAACATAAGTCTGAAGCTTTTGAGAAATTCATGGAGTACAAGTCAGAAGTAGAGAAGCAACTTGAAACAAGTATTAAAACTCTTCGATCAGATCGAGGAGGTGAGTACTTAAGTAAATAATTTCTAGATTACTTGAAGCTTCATGGAGTCCATTCAGAATGGACACCTCCCGGAACACCACAAATGAATGGTGTTGCTGAGAGGAGAAATCGTACTTTATTAGATATGGTTAGATCCATGATGAGCTTCTCAGTTCTACCAACATACCTATGGGGATATGCATTGCAAAGCTCAATCTACATTTTGAATAGAGTTCCATCAAAGTCAGTTGAGAAATCTCCATATGAGATATGAAATGGCAAAGCGACTTAGACACACGCGACCACAGGGTGCCGTGCATATGTAAAGAAGTTGCTCACTGGCAAATTGGAATCTAAAAGTGAGAAGTATTATTTTGTAGGGTATCCTAAGGAAACAAGAGGGTACTACTTCTATCTTCCTGAGGAACATAAAGTAATTGTTTTCAGAAATGCAACTTTCCTTAAAGAATACTATGTCTACAAGGAACAGAGTTGCAACAAGATAGAACTTGAAGAAATTCAAGAAGTACAAAATAATGTAGAGAATGACCCCTTGTCAAATGACCTAGACAAGGATTCAGTGGGAGTATTTGATGATAATTGGGTACTTAGAGTACGCCTTCGAATGATGGAGTGTTGTGAGGGATACTGCAGAAATGCAAGACCCTCATGCACAACCAATGGTAGATGACACAATAGTTGTGTATCATCCTATTCAAAATGATATTCCTGAAAGTTCTCAAGGTGGTGGATTGTCCAACACACAAACATCTTCTCAAAATCAAAATACAGCAAACACTGAAACGCAGAATGTTCAACTCCGTAGGAACACTAGGACTCATCGTGCACCTGAAAGACTTAATCTCCTTGTTGAAACACATAATGAGATAGATATTCCTGATGATAATGAGCCTACTACCTACTGTCGCGGCCGATTTCGACCGCGACTTTCTAAAAGCGAACCCTGCTTTAAATAAAAACAAAGGTTAGAAAATATGTTTTTGTGCTAAATGTTTAAAAGGTGTTAAATGTTAAAGGGGTGCTTAAAAGTGCTAAAATATTAAAAGTGTTAAAAAGGGCTAGAAATGTTAAAGGTGCTAAGGGTTAAAGTAGAGGTGCTAAAGGGTGATTAAAGGTGCTAGCAATGCTAAAGGGTTCGCGGAGTCGCCACCTAATTATTTTGGGTGAATTAGGACACCTAAATGTTAACTAGTTTAAAGTAAACATTAACTCCATTTAATGGTCTGCTAAACTTAATGAGATTCTGGGTAAGGGTTCTTTATTATCCTAAAGGGAAGGGGTTAGGCACCCTAAAGGATCCGCTAACTTGCGGTTGTCCGTTCAAACCTAGGGAATTATTATTCTATAAAATGCATGTTTAAAAGTGCTTAAATAAAAGGGGTAAAAATTGTAAGACTTATTTAGAATATAAATTTAGCTTTGGATAAAAACTTGCAGTATTAGATAAGATACATGTATTGCAAAATCTTATTATGACGAAATGTGTACTTTATGAAATCAGATGTAGAATATCTATTATGCAAAGACTAACAAAAGATGATTTTTTTTATTATGAAGGTTTAGTAAGAGTTTATGAAGAAATTAATTTATTATGCTAAGGATTTAATAGCGAGTGACGCTTTAGCTACGTGAATATTTATGTCATTTTGGTATGGCTTAGGCAATGCATAACTAGTCATAAAAAATAACTAATTAAAGGAGAGTGAATTTCTAGCGTCAAACTATTTTTAATGACAACCCAAAGTTTAGCTATTTTAAGGGTACTACTAGTAATCAGTAATGTAATGTTAGACAAATAATTACAATAAATAAATAGGGTGAGGATATGAATTGATAAGGACTCGAAGAAATGGTGAAGTCATTCGCCGGTGGCTTGGAATTTCAGATGCGGATAGAGAATGCACATAGATGCGGGCTGTCATTTGAAGTAGCTCGTGATGAGTCTCGCCGTGAGACTCTTCATTTTGCTCCGATGCATTTCATGTAACAAAATAAAGATAAGGATTAGTATATGTTATGAAGCTCATCAAGTAATAAGTAATTATTGATGTAAAATTAAATACACGAATCGCTTTATTTTAATAGCCTGTGGCAAACAGGTTTCCAAAATAGCAGTCAAACAACTTTAAGCAAACTGACCCAAACTATCTTACCCATAACCAATAAAAAAAATGATGATATTCCTACTTAAAAGTGCAGATCCCAGAACTCCCCTGAATGCATATTCCAATCCATTTTTATTTTAAGGGAAGTTTTAGCATGCCCTCAATCACTTAAAAAATCATAATAGGCAGGGTATGCGAAGGATACTTAAGATGTATTTAAGAACATACGGAGGTATACGACCCTGATATACAACCGATGCATACCAAAGTATGTATACCCTGTATACTTCAAAAATATATCATTTGAAGGTACACAAAAATAACAGGCTACAGGGAGATGACCAGCTGGAGAATATATCAATTTATGAGGCTTTGAATACGGATACATCGCCTGGTTCCATATTAATGCAGGGATGCACTTTCATTCAAGCCAATTAATATTGATACATAATCGATTCAAGACAAGTATATAAAAATGAACTTAAGGATCCCATCCCATATCCAAATTTGTCATTAATAAGGCCAACTAATACAACTAAAACAACTGAACCGATGAAACACACATAGCACATAAACCAATTGAAATACGAGAAGAATTCGGGTTTAAGCTTAAGTATGCACAATCATGTATATGCATCTGATAGAAGTAACCTTTAGGGAACCCAACTAATCATCTAAATGTATTCAAACATATGAAGCCATTTGCGAATTACATGACCTTAGAAGTCTTCCCCTACTCAAGTTTCTTTGCCCCAAGCAAATACAGTAGGTAACTTACATACCGATACCCATTCTGAGACATCTTAACGGTTAGTCAAATATTTTAAACATTACCAAATGCAGACACAGTCATATAACAGCCATCAAACATGTCTTTAAACTAAGCGAAACTGCATATTAACCTAAGCTTCCCGACTAAAATTCTTCAACAATTAATGCCCTGGACTCTGCACAATCAAGAATGCAAACATGCCACGAATGCCAATATTAACCTAAACATATTAACAATCACAATCCCGAAGGTTAAGAACAGTCGACATTAGCTTAAACAGGTCTAGCAATCAACTCTATAAACATAAACAGTCGCCGCCGTCGGCTTAACACACACTTAACAGTCGTTCAGAACACATATTGCACATATTAATGTTAAACAAAATCTAAGACTATGAGGATAAAATATTACCTTCTCCGGGCAGCGAACCGAGACAGCGTATCAAGTCGTCGACTCCACTCGGAGAGTTCTGCGGTTATGCGATTGAAAGCGATAAAAGAGCTTTGGCTTCGAGACAGGCTGGTTTTGTTTGTAAGAAGAAATGGTTTGAGAATCCTAGTTATTGCTACTGAATTACTCGCTTCTTCGATTATTCCATCACATCGGGATTTTTCTGCGTGAAGGAGGGTCCGACTCTGTGTTTCTCCGATCTTTTGTGATGGAAATCGATTGAAGAGTGAAGGTCGCTTCGACCGTCAAAAAGCCCCTTCCTATTGCATGTGTAAGAGGATTAATTTATAGTCCTCATTTGGTTCTAAGTTTGGTATGGATCTTAAGGTTATGGCAAGGAACTGATTTTGGATGGCTATTCTGGACGATTCTAAGGGCTGATTCGCGGAAGATTTGTAGGGATTTGGAGTGATTTCTTTATGGTAAGATAGGGGTATCAATATGGGAGGTGATTCGCCGGATTCTCCGGCGAGAATCCCGGCATGTGCGATGGGGGCGAGGTGCGGCGATTGTGGTTTCTCTATAGTTTTTTAGGTTTTCGTTTCTGTTGTTTGCTGGGGACGAAAGGGGTAAGGTAAAAGGGCGGATGGGTTGTGTGCTGAAGAGTTAAAGGTTTTAGGCTGGGCTTGGGGCGACAGGTAAGGGGAACTGGGCTGATAAGGGGAAAGAAATGAGGGGCCCGAGTTGGGCTGGGGTATTATTTAGGTATTGGGTATTAAGTGTTAGGTTAGTTTTAATTAGGTATTAGTTATTTAATTTTAGGTGCTTAATTAGTTAATTAGTGGTAAATTAATAAATTGTGATTAAATTATCTGGGTGCTCTATTAATCTAATTGTTATAATAATAAATGCGGGCGTGCTATTTAATTAGTGTTAAATGTTTATAATGTGATGTCATTATTAAGACTTATTAAATAAAATTAGGACTTCTTAATTCTTTTATGAATGTTATTATTAAAACGCGTGTGTATTTATTATTTATTATTAAATTGTTTATTTATGCCTGTATTAATGTTTTATTGCTGCATTTTATTATTTTTAAAATTATTAAAATTATTATGGAAAATTAGTGTAATTTTATAGTTAATGACTGGACGGGAGGGTCAAAATTGGGTGTCAACACCTACAGCGAAGCAATGTTAGACATTGATTCACAAAGATGGCAAGAAGCCATGAAATCTGAAATGGAGTCTATGTACATAAACCAAGTATGGAACTTGGTTGACTTGCCAACCGGGGTTAGACTCCATAGGATGCATATTAGTCTTCAAGAAGAAGATTCATGCATATGGCAAAGTACAGACTTATAAAGCAAGATTGGTGGCTAAAGGTTATAATCAACGGCCTAGGGTCGATTATGATGAAACTTTTTCACCTGTTGCAACGATTAAGTCCATTCGGATTTTGCTCGCAAAAGTAGCATACTATGATTATGATATATGGAAATATTTTAATTATGTGTAGGGAATATATTATTTCATATATTTACACGTTTGCACATCCCCTCAGTCGGAGCGGGAGGAGGCCGGACGCTGAGACTGAATCTAAAGTCAAGAAACAACTGTTTGGTAAAGTCCTTTGGTAAATATGTTTGCATACTGATAGGATGATGGAACATGTAACACTCTGACATGACCTAAAGCAACTTTCTCACGAACAAAGTGTAGGTCTATCTCAATGTGCTTGGTTGACTGATATTGAATCAGATTATAAGACAAATAGATGACAGAGATGTTATCACAGTACACAATAGATGTCTGACGCAAAGGACACTGAAGTTATAACAGTAAGTTTCTGAGCCAACAAATCTCAGCTACTACATTTGCAACGTCTGCATCAAATTTCAGATCGATCTAGATAGGTAGCTCGTCGCATTTACGTATCAAGAAATCAGATTATCCCCTAAGAAAACACAAAAGCCTGAGGTGGAGCGTCGCGTTTCCGGACACCCTGCCCAATCTGCATCCGTATATGAGAGCAACCTGTTTGGAGCAGAGGGGTATAGGTGTAAACCATAATCAAGAGTGCCCTTAATGGATCGAATGATACGCTTAAGAGCAGTGAAGTGGGACTCCCCGAGGGAATGCATGAATAAGCATATCTGCTGAACAACATAAGCAATGTCTGGCCTGGTAAATGTGAGATACTGAAGTGCACCTGCAAGGCTCCTATACATAGTAGGATCGGAGACTGGAGCATCATCCATAGCACTGAGCTTAGATTTCGAATCGACTGGAGTAGGCATAACTTTGCAATTCGCCATCTTAGCCATGTACACTATCTCATCTGCATACTTACGCTGACACAAGAACATGTGATTGGCAGACCTGGTCACTGATATCCCCAAGAAATGACTCAGCTTTCCCAAATCAGTCATTGCAAATTCGGACTTAAGCAAGGCAATAATCTCATTTTTCAATCTATCTGAGGAGACAGTCAGAACAATATCATTCACGTATAGTAATAAGTAAGCAGTGCTACTACCTCGATGAAAAATGAAGAGCGATGTATCACACTTGCTGCATACAAACCTAATCTGCAAGATATACCTGGCAAAACTATCATACCACGCACGGGGGGCCTGTTTAGGCCATATAGTGACTTACGGAGACGACACACATAGTGAGGAACTGCTGGATGAGTGAACCCAGACGGCTGATGCATGTACATTGTTTCTCTCAGGTCTCCATGTAAGAATGCATTATTCACATCAAGGTGATGGATCGGTCAGTGTTTGTCCATGACAATGCTCAAAACTGTGCGAATGGTAGTCGGTTTGACAACCGGGCTGAAGGTCTCTCCACAATCAATGTCCTCCTGCTGATTTGTGTCATTAGCCACAAGACGGGCTTTATACCTCTCAAGATCCCCATTGTCTATGAACTTGTGACGAAAATGCCACATACAACGAATTACATTCACCCCCTCATGTCTAGGTACTAGATCCCACGTGTGTTGTTTAGTCAAAGCATTGAATTTCTCATACATAGCTGCATTCCAATTAGGGTCTTGTTTGGCCAATTTTGGGTTCTTTGGAAGTGGAGAGATAGTTTGGGCAGACAAGTTGAATGGACTTTGGGTTTAAAGATTCCATGCTTTGAACGAGTTTTCATTGGATGAGCAGGGACAGTGGGTGGCTGAGTGGGGTCTGAGACAGGGGTAAAGTCGGACAAGGAGAGCGTGGGGGAGAAGCCGTCGAAGACGCCGCGGCTACCGCGCATGCCTTCTCGACATTTACTCGCGAGAATTTTAGCGCCGCGCTACGAGGACAGAAGAAGCGAGTTGTTCGAGGAGGATGGGAGAGATGGCAGGCTCGTCAAGGAATGAGTAACCCGGTTTTTGGAATATTTGAAGATTCGAAAACGGGAATGTGGTCTCGTCGAATGTGACGTGACGAGAGATGTGGATTTGACGAGTTGAAAAGTCATAGCATATATAGCCCCTATAGTTCGACCGGAATCCTAGGAAGACACATAGAGTGGACCTAGGAGCGAGCTTGTGAAGGGCGGTAGAACTAAGGTTGAGATAGTACAGATAATCGAAAATCCGTAGATGATCATAGGAGGGGACTCTATGGTAGAGGATTTCGGTAGGGGTCATATTGTGAAAAGTGCTAGTAGGGAGAATATTTAGAACGTATTCTGATATTTTAACAGCATAGACCCAGAATGATGGAGGGAGGGAGACATGAATCAATAAGGTGCGAATCATGTTGTTAATGGTGCATATGATTTTCCAGCTTTACCGTTTTGTGGTGAGGTGTGAGGGCAGGAGAAACGAAAAACCATGTCATTATTGGTACAAAAAACGGTAAAACATAGAGTTATTGAATTCACGATCATTATCGCACTGAAATGATTTTATGTCTTTTTCAAATTGTGTTTGAATGAACTTGCGAACTCAAGAAATTTGGCAGACACTTCCAATTTAAATTTAAGAGGATATAACCAAACATAGTGTGAAAAATTATCAAGCAACACAAGATAGTATTTATGATCGAGAGAACTAGAGATGGAAGACGTCCATAAATCAGCATGTATAATATCAAAGAGAGCAAAGGTAACACTAATAGATGATTTAAACGGAAGACGAATATGTTTTCCTAAAGAACAAGAAACACAATTTTGGGCAAGCTTCCCATTACAAGTAATGGAATTATTGCCTCTAAGAAAATTAAAGACTGGGACTCCTGGATGACCAAGTCTATTGTGCCATGTTGAAGAAGAAAGAGTCGCTAGAGTGATGGGAGAGCAAGATCTAGCAGCGGAGGTGGAAGTGAATGGATAAAGATCCCCTGTGCTATTGCATCTCGTAAGAAGTGTCCCCGTATGAAGATCCTTCACAGTAAACTAAAAGGGTCAAAGTCCACAGAGACAGAATTATTACGAGTAAATTGGCAGACAGATATGAGGTTCTTAATCTTGTGTGGGGCATATAAGGTGTTTTTTAGGGAGAAGGGTGGATGAGGAGGTTGTGTGTATGAGGTACCATAACCTTTAATTGGAATGCGTTGTCCACTACCAACTGTAATATATTGAGGATTCTTTAAACTAAACAGTTTAGGAATAGTACCTGCAGATTGGGTGACGTGAGATGTGGCGCCTGAGTCCATGTACCAAGTATTGTCAGGCTGTTTCATAGAGAGGGTGTTGAACGTCTGACCCAACTCAGTGGGTGTCATGTCGGAGGAGGGCTGCGGGACCTGACCGCGTGAAGTGGGCTGCGCGAGGCCGAGCGCCCAACAAACAGGGGTAAGAATACAGATTGTAGGGTTGCTGCATCGAATGGACCTTGCGCGCGGCTCGATCGGGCGCCGCGGTCTCAGCGTCGCGGCGCTATACGGAGGCGACGCAACAGACGAATCGCCGGCGAGCCGCGACCGGTTGTTCTGCGATTCACTATTCTTTATTCTGCCGCTGGTTCTGTTGACCGCGACCCTTGCCACGACCACAGCCTACTCTACCGCTGCGGCCTTTTACACCCTTGTCGCCGCGACCCTGCTGCTGTTGGGAGTTTTCCGATGGCGTCTGATCTTGGGGTTGCGAGTCGACAGTGAATACCTGCTGGACGTGCTCATCCTGCTTAGCACGACGGGTTTCTTCGAGCAACAATTATGAGCGAGCTTTGTTAAAATTTGGTAGCGGATCTGCATGTTGGATCATGGTAGCCAAGTATCATATTCGCCCTTAGTAAGGCCTGCAATCATTTGGAGCACCATTTTAGCATCAGTAACATGTGTGCCGACGTTGGAGAGTTGATCCGCTAGAAGTTTAAGCTGTTTGCAGTACTCAGAAACATTAGAGAAGTTTTCAAGACGTGTTTTGTTGAATAGTTCTTCCAAATACACGGCACGAGTGTGCTTGTTGTCCTAAAAAAATTCCTTCAAACGATTCCACAAGTCAAGGCCTGTGGAGTCAGATTTCATGATAGTAAGGAGCAGATCCTGAGAGATACTACCATATATCCACTGTTTGATGACAGCGTCTAGACGACGCCAAGTAGAATCATCAACCTCCGAGGGCGCGGAATTTTGTCATCAATATGATCAAGCATGTTATAGAGACATGCATGATAGCGAAACAGTTCAACCCAGGGAGAATACTGACTATTTTCTTGATCAAGAAGGATAGGGATATGGTTATTGATGTTGAAAACAGTTAGGGCGAGATGAAAAGAGGGTGATGACTTGGTGGTGGAATTTGTGGAGGAAGATGCGTCAAGGACAGCAGAAGAATCCTGAGTATCTATTTATAGAATAGAGGAATGGAGAAGAAAAACCAAGAATTTGGGAGAGAGAGGGAGGCGCCGCGGCGAGATGCCCGAGGGGGCGGCGGTTGCTTGGTAGAAATTTTTTAGGGTTTTTCTTTCTAGGCTCTTGATACCATGTAAAATGATATTAATCTCTCTTGGGGAGTCTTTCATTAATATCAAGGTATATATAGAGTACAATGTGCATCCCTTATACAATAGGAATCCTAAGCCTATACAAAAGAGGAATTCTAGTCTTACCATAATTGTATTTACACAATATATGAAAATATTCTAATTATAGGTAGGGAATATATTGTTTCCTATATTTACATGTTTACAGAGTATGTCATCTCCCTTGAAGTCTCACCTGACATAATTATCTTTGCCAATCCATGCAAGCCCAAATCCGCCATCAGCTTTGTGGCCAAGGTCGTGTTGAATTGTGTTATCAACAACAATAATAACATACCCAGTAAAATTCTACCACATGGAGAATTGTGTTATCATTTCATTTAAAAAATTATGTCGTTAAAAATAACACAATTATAAATCTTATGCACTGATAGGGTAAAATATACTTAAACAATCAAGTTACTTATTAGTTAATTACAATCTAAGTAAATTTCTTGATAATCACTAATTGAAAATCTGGTAAAAATGGTGATTGATTTAATATCATAGTTAAAATTCACTGATTTATAAAAAGATTTTTACACTGATAACCCCTATAGCCGTCTTTTTAGCCAAATCCGCTTCTTCCAATGTGAGGATAGAGCGGGCTTGATAGAATTCCGGAAGGGGGTTACTTTGACGAAGGATCGAAGCAACACTGTTATAGACCTCGGATAAGCCTGCAACCATCTGTAGAACGAGACGACTATTAGTAACTGGAGCACCCACATTGCGAAATTGATCCGTCAAGTTCTTGAGTCGTTTACAATAAGATGAAACGTTAGAAAAATTCGCCATAGCAACTTGAGAAAATTCATGTTCAAGGGTAACAATGCGGGAATGACTGTTATCTTGGAAGATATCAAGCAATCGATTCCAAGTAGTCATAGCTGTGGAGTTGGGTTCCATAATCATCTGTAAATGATCCATGGATATTGTGGTATAAATTCATTGGAGAACCTTTGCGTCAAGCGTTACCCATAATTTTGGATTTTCCGCTTTGGTGGGTATATCATCATCTTCCATTGTAGGAGTCAGAGGGATGATGTGGTGAAGAACTTGATGAGTCATTGCATCAATCTTGAATAACTCTGCCCACGTCCCATATTGGATGTTTTCTAGGTCAAGAACAATAGGAAGAATGCTCTTGATATTAGAAACTGTTAGGGCAGGATGAAAAGTGTTCTTATCAGTCATGGTGAATAGAACGAACTTTGGATAAGATTTTAAGAGGGGAAAGGTCTCGGGTTTCTGAAAACCGAGAAGGGGGATTTTGGTCACGGATTTCAAGAGTTACACGAGAAAAGAATGAGTAGCGGAAGCAAGGAAATAACCTAGACTCTTGATACCTTGAAAGAATTAATCCCTTGATTATTCTTATTGATGAAAGACACATATATACAAGTTACAATAGGAAATCCTTTTCATATTCTACATCTAAATACCTATTCTATATGAAGACTAACTATACAATTATGGTAATATTACACTACTAATTAAGGTACAAGACTAAGTCTAATATATACCAAATATACATTAGAGATTTATGCCAAATCTGCCTACTGGGCGTGACTCTACTTGGGCTAGGCTGGACAAGTCCTTCTCGAATTTGGTTGGCTATTCAATATACATACAATATATGTATATATCATGTGTATATTATATGTATATTTGGAGTGGCGATGCTGATTGTCATGCATATCGTGGAGCCATAGCCGCCGCAAACGTCGTTTTTTACGATGTCGCTCGCCTTGGATTGCCCAAAATGAAGTTGCTTGAATGGAAAGGAATAAGTCTCTGCTTTCAATAATGCCACATCTTCTGGCACTGCTACTGTCGCTGGTATCAATTTCGGTACCATTGGGAATACTATGATTCCTCCCAACTTCCAAGCCGAAAGACCCGAAAAGTTTGCGGGCACCAATTTCAAAAGGTGGCAGCAAAAGATGTTTTCCTACCTCACCGTACTAGGTATATCAAAATACTTAACTGAAGATCCTCCTACTGTTGGAGACGATATGGACGTCCAAACCGACAACACGGTTCAGGCGGGCCACGATACCTAGGTTACTGGTGGCCTGATGATGAAATTTGACTCCTGGAGTCAAAACGACTATATGTGCAGGAACTATATCTTGAATTGCCTATGCGACACATTCTACATGATATATTGCACTATAAATACCGCAAAGGAGTTATGGGATCTATTGTAGAAGAAGTATATCACTCATGATACGGGTGCTAAGAAATTTATAGTCGAAAAGTTTCTGAAATAACAAATCAGTCATGTTACAAGTACAGGAGTTCCAGTTAATCATCCATGATCTGGATTTAGAGGGTATGAAGTCCAATGAATAATTCTTGGTCGTTTCACTTATTGAGAAACTGCCTCCCTCGTGGGGTGAGTTCACTAGCTATCTCAAACTCAAATCCAATGAAATGAGTTTTGAAGAACTTGTCATCAAGTTTCATATCCATGAAGACAACAAGAAGACCTTGTTCAAAGGCAAGCAGACAAATGAGGTCAAGGCTAACTTGGTTGAGACCAAAGTAAACCCGAGTAAGAAACGCAAGTTTCTGAAAAATGGAAAGACTCCGGCCATTGAGAAGTTCAAGGGCAACTGTCATCATTAGGGCAAGGCTGGCCACATGATCAAAGACTGCCGCCAGCTGAAGCGCGAGTAGTAGGAGAAGGCCAAAGCAAACATGGTTGAAGATAAGATCTTTGACGATCTGTGTGAATACTTCTCGATCGTCGTGCTAGAAGCAAATCTAGTTGAAAACCCCAAGCAGTGATGGTTGGATACGGGTGCAACCCGTCACATATGCTCCGACCGTAATGCTTTCTCCACCTATATAAAAGTTACTGATAAGAAGATATACATGGGAAATAATGCTACTTCAGATTTGATGGGAGAAGGCGTTGTAGTACTCAAGATGTCTTCCGGTAAAAACCTCAAGTTGAAGAACGTCATGCATATTCCGGACATCCGGAAGAATTTAATTTCTGTTAATGTTTTAGTTCAAGCCGAATTTCGAGTGGTGTTCGAATCCGGTAAGTTTGTTATTACTAAGAATTGTGTGTTTGTAGGAAGGGGGTTCGCATGTGAAGGCCTCTTCAAATTAAATGTCATGTATGTAATTCGTAACATTAATGAAAGTGCATCTTCTTACTTGCTTGAGTCGTCCAGTCTATGGCATCATAGACTGGGACGCGTAAACTACCAGTCAATTAAACGATTGGTAAAGGTGGAGTTATTGTCGTCTGACTCTATAAACCCTCAATCCAAATGTGAGGTATGTGTAGAGGAAAAACTTACCAAGTTGTCTTTCCGTTCAGTAGAACGAGATACCGCCCCTCTAGAACTTATACACACGGACATCTGTGATTTAAAGTTTGCTCAAACTAGAGGAGGGAATAAGTACTTTGTGACTTTTATAGATGATAGTACAAGGTATTGCTACCTTTACTAACTCAAAAGTAAGGACGAAGCGTTCGATGCCTTTAAGCGCTATAAAGTCGAGGTTGAAAACCAACTAAGTCTACGAATTAAAGCGATTCGTAGCGATAGAGGGGGAGAGTATGTAGCTCCGTTTGAGGAATATTGTGTCCAATTCGGCATAATCCATCAAACGACTACACCATATTCTCCTTAGTCAAATGGTGTGGTGGAACGCAAGAACCGTACACTAAAGGAAATGATGAACGTCTTGCTTATCAATTCTGGTCTTGCGCAAAATATGTGGGGAGAGGCAATTCTTACTGCCAATATGATACTCAATAGAGTCCCTCACAGAAGTAAGGAGAAAACTCCATATGAACTGTGGAAAGAAAAGACACCCTTTTACAAATACCTAAGGGTATTGGGTTATTTGGCCAAGGTCGAGGTACCTAAGCCAAAACAGGTCAAGATAGGACCTAAGACTGTAGATTGCATCTTCATTGGATACGCAAATAACAGTAGTGCTTATCCCTTTCTAGTATATAAGTCAAACATACCAGATATTCACGGGAGTACAATAATAGAGTCAAGAAATGCTGAATTCTTTGAGACAATCTTTCCTAAAAAGGAAAATAAAGTCGCCTCGCGCAAAAAGAGTCATGATTCTTCGGGATCTGATGAGTCTGACCAAATGGATACAGATGTGGATTAGAATCCAACTGATCCTGAGATAGAACCTAGGCAAATTAAAAGGGCCAGGAAAGAGAAATCTTTTGGGTCGGACTTTCTAGCTTACTTGGTTGAGAATGAACCACAGACAATTGTAGAGGCATTGTCAACTCCAGAAGCACCGCTTTGAAAAGAAGCTATGGAAAGTGAGATAGAGTCCATCATGCAAAATCACACATGTGTGTTTGATGCGCGACTTATACACACGCTAAACGCAAGTGCACGTATCGTGACAAGTAATATTGTAAAATTCAGAAAAAAATAATAATATATAGTTGTTGTTGGGTTAATAAATATATATATATATATATATATATATATATATATATATATATATATATATATATATATAAGAAAACAAAGAATAAATTGCATGGGATGGAGTTAGTGTTAAAGTTGGAAAAATAGATAGATAAAATGAAAAACAAAATGTCTGTGTTGCGTCCCTTCCCCTCTTTTCATTTCCCTTCCAACTCTTGTCATTCCACCTCCCATAGGTTATAGAAAACTTTTCTACTTATACATTATACATGACACAAATAAAATATCTAGCACATGGAATAGAAAATCAGAAAAAAAATAAGTGAACAAGAAGAAGAAAAATCTGGGGGGAAATCAAGAGGGCAAGAAGAACAAAAATAAAAAGATACTAGGGAGCAATGTCACTTGTAGCATACGAACAACAATCATTTTCATGCTTACAAGGTGAGTTTTCTCACTCAGAAATTCTTCGTAACATCTTTTATTTTAAGTTCAATACATGTTAGAATAAGAATTGAGTGTTGGAAATAAATAATGAGCTTTTGATTGTTTAAACAACTAGTTGCGTCAAGAACTTTACGAACTGGTTTCACTGAGTTATAATTGTTATAATTTGATGAAATTCAGAAGAATGGTACACCTCTCTATTATGATCATATAGAACCAAAAATGAGGTAAAATGGACATACGGTTTGAAAGTTATCATAGTTCAAAGTTCCTGCCTTACATTTGGCCGAAATTCGGAAAGGCATAATTACGGACTGTTTTTAATGAGTTTTACTTATTAGAATTATATAAAAATTACATGGTTGTAAATCTCTCTGTTACGGACAGATATAGCTAAAGAGAGGTTAAAACGGACTTACGAGTTGAGAGTTATTGTAGTTTGAAGTTGCTGCCTCGGATTCATCGGAATCCAGAAGGGCAGGACGTTGAAACGTAAAACTGTACTAATCCGTGGGAAATATGAACATCGGTGTTAAATGAAAGTTCTAGATCTCTCTGTTGTGGACATTTTGAGAGCTTACGGAGGTCTATCCGACTTACGGATTGAGAGTTATCGCTGTTTAAAGTTTCTGCCTCAGATCTATCGAGATCCAGGAAGGGCAGCGAATAAAAGTGTAAAACTGTACCAAATGGTACAGAATATGAAAGGATGGTTCACATGGAGACGTGTAGCTCTCTGTTCTCGTCGTTTTGAGATTTTATGGGGCTTGAACGGGTTTACAGATTAGGAGTTATGACTATTCTAAGATTTGATTCTGTTTAATAACAATTCTGCCGAAACAAATTTCATGTGGTTGTTTTGAGGATAAATTTGTGTTAGTTACCCAAAGTAGTTTTAAATGAAATTTGGTACAGTGAAAGATCTCCGTCTTACCTTAGTTTCCGCTTGAGAAACACCTTATTTGGAGTTATGGTTAAAAAATTATAATCGTTACAAGTATGAATGACAGAATGTTGGGAAAGAGAATAGTATTTATTCGATCTTCTGAAAAATATGAAAAGTGAATACGTGTTCACATAAATATATAAATATATAATGGATCGGGTTGCACTCACAAAAGCGTAAAGTGAATACGCGTTCACAAATACGTAAACATAATGGATCGGGTTGCGCGCAACAAAACATAAAGTGAATATGCGTTCACAAATACGTAAACATAATGGATCGGGTTGCACGCCGCAACAAAACGTAAAGTGAATACGTGTTCACAAATACGTAAATATAATGGATCGGGTTGCACGCCGCAACAAATATGAAAGATGAATACATGTTCACCTATATATAAATATGAAAAGTGAATACGCGTTCACAAATATATAAATGTAACAAACGTATGGAAATGCAGGGTAATGTCTTAACGTATAATAACGAGATAAAATGAAGTGTTAGTTAAACTGAGAATTTCCTATGAGGAGTTGCTGCATATTTAAAAATGTTGTAACCTGATATGTTTTTGCAATATGCTTATTATGTTATAATGTGATTGCACTTGGAATATTGTGGTGTTACTTTGAATTGTAGGGTAAGGTTCTCACTCAGCCCCTGATGGTAGAGCTGACTCTTTATTTAATATGTTTCAGGAAAGCGTGATAGAGGAAAGGCTCCACGCCAAAGCTAGCGATCGTCCCGCAGCCTCTTGTCATACCAAGTCCATTGCTTCGGGCTTGGTACTCGTCAGGTTCAGAATGTCAGTTTCAGTGTCTCGGGAAATGCTCATGTGGAATGCTCTCCCTTCCAACTTAAAATAATCTTTGTCAGTATGTCTATGTAGAAACAATATTTGCACGAGCATGGGCTCGCGTTATCTTTTCAATAAAGTCATAAACAGTTTTCTTTATTGTTATTTTTATTAATAGCTCCGTATTTGAATATAAGTTTAAATTTCTAAATAAAGAGAATTAAATGATGCTCCTGGTGGGAAATAATTATTCAGGTGTCATCACGCCCTAAGTAAAGGCTTAGGAAAAGTCGGAGCGTGACAAATATAGTCTAGAAGACCGAGTTATCGTCCTCAGGGATTAGTGTCCAATTACCAACCTCTATTCTGTAGTATCTATTTGGTAACCGATAATTTGATGATTTGTTTATAGCTATCATTATAGATGCTAACTAAATTACTTTACTTTACTTCAGATATGGTGGAAATAGGGCTTCCAAATCTCCTCGACTATCCGTTCGCTTTACTCGTTAATGCAAATAATTAAGGTTCTTCTTCTATGTTGAGATATCAGGTCAACTAAGCCGTTTTATACTCATGTTAAGGTAATATAAACACTCAACCCCAATGTAGAATCCTTCTATCTTTCGATGACAAGATTGACTACAAAGGAGGATTAAGAGCAATAACCAATCAAGCTACACAAGTATCGGGGTACTTTCGTCCATGATTTAAACCTATGTTTATTCAACTATAGCATATTCACAATCTCCCCTTTCGGATTTCGATTAGAAATCATATAAGTTATGATAATTAGTGATCAATTAATTATCAAGCAATCAAAACAATTATTGAATAAATCTCAACAATAATAAGAAGAAACCAAAATCTTGCATTAATTCATAAAACGAGGTTCAAGCGATTCGATATGGAAAACCCTAAATTAAGTTAGTTTCTAGCCATAAACATGCCAAGAACTAAAATAGTATCCAACATATACTAGAAATAAATAAAGTAAAGAACAAGAAATTACTCAAAAATAAGTCTCCAATCTTGATCTATGTTGTGATGAATGGTAAGGTGCGTTCTCCCTCAAATCTGACCTAAAAGGCCTTATTTATATCCTCAAAAACGTGCAAAACATTTTCCTCTTTCGCTTTGGCCCAATCCTATTCGGATTTGTCAATTTTCCCGCGTCGGCGCCGAAACTTCTGCTGGTGCATGCTTGGCGCAGTGGCTCTGCTCTTCTTGATGGTGCAGTGGCCACGCCTTGTTTCTCGCCCGGGTTGCCAACTTTTTAGCTTTTTGAGCTCTGGAACCTCTGTTTCAGCCCTCTTTTCGCTCCTTCTCACCAATGTGCCACTTTAAACCATTGTGACTCAAAAGAAAGAAAATATATCCTAACACGACATATATTTGTGCAAAAATGGGCAAAAGACTAACTAAAAATGACTCAAAAGGTGTATATAAAATACACCGATCAGTGTTGGTTGATCTTCCTCCGGGAACTAAACCACTAGGTTGTAAGTGGGTACTTAAACATAAGTACAAAGCTGATGGATCTATAGACAAATACAAAGCTAGGTTGGTAGCTAAATGATACCGACAAACCGAAGGTCTTGACTACTTCGACATGTACTCCCCAGTATCGAGAATGACTTCCATAAGGATATTTATTGCAGCACTGCATGACTTTGAAATCCATCAAATGGATGTCAAGACATCCTTCCTAAATGGTGATTTGGAAGAGGAGATATACATGGAACAACGCGAGTGGTATGTAGTTCCAGGACAGAAGAAGAAAGTCTGTAAACTTGTCAAGTCCCTTTACTGGTTGAAACAAGCTCCAAAACAATGACATAAAAAATTTGATAGTACACTACTGTCAAAAGGTTCTCCATTAACAAGTTTGATAAGTGTGTCTATGTGAAAGGAAACTCTGACTCCTTCGTCATGATTTGCCTCTACGTTGACGACATGTTAATCATAGGTAGTAGTCGAGCCTTGATCCTGGAAACAAAGAACATGTTAAAATAATATTTTGACATGAAGGACATGGGTATCACATATGTCATCTTAGAGATTAATATTTCTATGTCATCTGACGGACTAGTGTTGTCTCAATCTCATTACATAGAGAATGTCCTGAGAAAGTTTGAGACATTTGAATATCCGCCATTAAAGTCACCAAAGGATATGAATCAAAGCATTGATAAGAATCATGGTGCACCCGTGCTCCAGGAGCGATATGCGCAGATAATCGGCAGTTTGATGTATGTAACAAATTATACCCGTCATAATATCGCTTATGCCGTCAATAAATTTGCGAGGTTTACACACAATCCCGGATGACCATTGGAAAGCGCTTAATCGAATACTTTGGTATTTGAAATATACAATGTCATATGGATTGCACTACTCGAGGTATCCAGCTGTACTAGAGGGTAAAGTGATGCAAACTGGATATCTGATATAAGGAACACCAAGTCCACCATTGGGTATGTTTTTACAACTGGTGGTGGGGATGTGTCCTGGAAGTCCTCCAAACAAACTTGCATCGCCTGATCCACCATGGAATCGGAGTTCATCGCTTTAGACAAAGTAGGTGAAGAAGTTGAGTGGTTTCATGACTTCTTGGAGGATATCCCTTACTGGGATAAACCCGTACCTTCGGTGATGATCCACTGCGATAGTCAATCAGCATTAAGAAGGGCACGAAGTAGCATATACAACGACAAATCTCGGCACATACGTCGGAGACATAAGACCGTTAGACAATTGATCTCCATGGGTATTATCTTCATCGATTACATAAAATCAAAGGAGAATATAGCTGACCCTTTGACTAAGGGATTAAACAATGATCAGATGATTTGCATGGCTATGGGAATGGGCTTAAAACCCAAGAAATAAGGACCGATACGGTGGTAACCCAACCATACTGACTGTAGATCCCAGAAATTTGGTTCAATGGGAAAACTAAGTTGTAAAGGTCCAGTTGAGCGCTTATAGAAAAGCAAGAGCACTTAGGATATTGGTTCCTTATGGAAACACTAATTCAAAGCCTTACCACGATAGACATTAAAGTGCTACATGCATGGTGGGTACAGGTTAAGTGTCAAAATCTTAACATAACACTCGAGAGTCGAGGTTAAGATAAGAATACTTTTAATAACTCCTAACACTGACATAGTGACGTACTGCAGGGTACCTTGTATGAGGTCACTTTTTAAGTGCGAGGACAGACCGCCTCAATTATACGCACTTAAGAATCCAAGTGTGTCCACGGCCACAACGGACAAAACATAAGAAGAAATGAGAGATTGGACTGTTATTTGTGTCTCTATCATTGTCTTGGCATATACTAAACACTGACGGTTCAAGACATCACGTTCACCGCTCAGTAAATATGTCTGATGGTATTTGACTAGGAAAGGTTCAAAGTTGCGGGCTACTTATTCCGATGCAATATACTTCCGCTACTAGATTGCTAATGGTTGGCACTCCGCATGCACCAACACCTCTTTTAAGAGGGGATTGTTGGAAAATTTACCTAGTGAGATTGAGTTTATTCTGTTCTTAATGACTTGAACACATGGGGCCCCGCATGTCAGAAATACAATTTCCACATACATGCATACGTCGTACAACGTCTAGCTAAATTTCACGTTGTGAAAGAGATTTTGGTACACATGTTAAGTGTTCTTAAGTTATGTAAGGATGGACGATTAATTGGTTAAATTGATTTGTCTCCCACAATGGTATAAGTAAAAAATAAATGTGCAAAATACGGAAAATGGGGAAGAGTCGCGGCGCCATAACAGGGCCGCGACACCGAGCCACGACGGGCCGGCGCCACGGCGCTGCTCAAGGGTCGCTGCGCTCCGGCGCCACGGCGCCAAAAGTCCAGAGGCTACTGTTAGATACTTCCTGCTTAGCGCCGCGGCGCTCCAGGTCCAGTGAACGAAAAATTCAGAGAGGTTTTCTGAATATACACTTCTTGGAAAGGCCAAGTTCAGCCAACTCTTGGCATGAACTAGGTGACTTTTGAGAAGATCAATACACCTCATTCAAAGCATTCACATGGCATGTGGATCACAATTTTGCAACTATAAATAGGAGTCTCAAATTCAGATTTTAGATCATCCATTCACAATACAAAATCTGAAAATTATTGAGAGTCTTGCTTATTCTTCTAGCAATCTCTTGTTCTTGTTTCTTCTACAAGAATTCTCAAGTATTTGTCTTGTGCTTGAGAAAGTATTGTCGTTTTATCTTGGGAGACTATTACCCATCTATCGTAAGTCATTATATACGGGAGTAATTTTGTCTTAAGGAAAGAGTGCTAACACTCGACTCGAAAAACATTGCACTTAACTTTCTTTCGTCTATTCTTTCAGTTCTTCCGTTCCCGTTCACACCCAATTTTACAACAATTTCTCTTTGAATTCTTCAAGGGTTGTATCAATTTCCGAATTAGGTATAGAAACACCACGATCTTTAAGCATTTCAAGAATTGTTCTACGAGCAAGAAAGTACATGTGACTCTCAACAGTACCATCATCAATGAAGTTGATTAAACAAGTGCCTAAAATTTCGCCATCAACGTCCATAGCTAACCCATTAAGATCCATTTGAGCTATTTTTGTTTGCTAATTTGGAATTGAGAAGAGTAGGTTTTGCTGCCACTGAGGTAAAGAATGTTTTGCGTGTGTGCTTAGTAGATAGCTTAACTGATATTCTTGAGAATAATTGGGGAGCGACGATGGATGATTCGCTCATTTAGAGTTGTTTATCGACATTTTTTGCGCTTAATAATTGGTTTATCGGTTAGTGTATTTACTTGTCATAACTCATAAGAGTTATTTACTTATTTATGATAATAATTACTATTTAATTTTTTTATCCCCTTCCCGAGGATCTCCCATTTTACTCGCTTGGTGATTCGAATTCGCAACCTTCAAATTTAAAGTAGAGCTATATTTAATACATAGAGTTATTCCACGGTATCAAACTTATGTTTCACCACACTCTCTTCGAACTCACCTCTCTCTCTTCAGCCCCACACTCATCTTTATCATCCTCTCTCTCTCCACTGAAACTCTAGCCTCCAAATCAATAAACCATAATTTCCACTATTTTCTTCCCTCTACCCCGATATTAACTATATCTAAGAGGTGAAAAATTAGAGCTCCGAAATCCACACAAAAATAAATTGAAGAACCACTAGACATTAAACAAGAATCTGATGTTGAATAAGAAGAATATGAAAATGATGTGGTACAAGAAAAAACAGTACATGAAGAAGACGAAGAAGAATCATATCTTGAAGACGAGAACAGTAAAGCGGCGGCGATGAGATCCGTCACTGTCACCGTCGAGTCACTGGCAAGCAAATCTTTGACGGATTAGATCTGAGGATTTTATTCATTTTTTTAGGAGTGGTGACAATCTCAAATTGAGCAAATACATCTACTCGTCATTCTCCTTCTTGTATCTCATATTTTAGTATATTTAAGTGTCTGTTTGGATTGGCTTCTGGGTACCCACTTTTGTGAAAATGACAAAATTGACATGTTTGGTTTGACTTTTCAGAAGTGCTTCTGGTCTCCAGAAGTGTTTCTGGCATAAACACTTCTACCATTTATTTCAATTTGAATTTTACCATTTTCTTTTTACCCTCTTTAATTTTCATCAACAACTCTATCCACATTCATTACCCTCTTTAAATATCTAGAAATAATTACTAAAAAAATCAAATATACAACTTTCATTATCCTCTTTAAATATCTAGAAATAATTACTAAAAAAATTCAAATATACAACTTTCATTACCCTCTTTAAATATCTAGAAATAATTACTAAAAAAATCAAATATACTACTCATGTTCTGTTTTAATTAAAAAAATAATCAAATATACTACTAAAGTTGAAATTTATTCATGTGTTATTGCAGATTGGAACTTTAAACTCCTCAACCATCCTATCATTGTCCGATTATACGAGGATTATCCTTCTCATTTTTCTATTGTCTTCTTTCAAATACTCCGAATATTACTACTATAATACATTATATTTTGAACAAACAAGAAATAAGTATACCCAAATGCGAACCTTAATTTTTCACACCCTCCTTCATGTAAGTATTATTTGGTAGATTCTGATTATCCAACACCAATTGGGTACATTGGTCCTTACAGATGTGAACGATATCACCTTCCTGATTTTAGGCGTTCTAACGGGTATGCAAATCATAATGAAGTATTCAATTATTATCACTCAAGTTTAAGATCCACAATAAAAAAAACTTTTGGGGTATAGAAGAACATATTTGCAATTTTACGTCGCATGCCCAAGTTCAATTTTGAAACACAGGTTCAAATAGTCGTCGCAACAATGACTATACACAACTTTATCAGAAAGAATGCAGAAATGTGTATTTTTTTTATCTTTATGAAGATGAAAATACAATCATTCACAACGATGATTATCATACATCATCTAACTTTGATCAATCACAGGTTTTTAATGTAGCTTCTTCATCAGATATGGATCACGTTCGAGACTTAGTCCGCAATCAAATTATAGAGTACATGCAAAATTAGTATTGTAATAATATTTAAATACTATTTGCACTTTAAATTAGTATTGTAATAATATTCTACTAATATTTAAGTACTATATTGCACTTTAAATTCTATTATCTATTTGTAATTTTTATTTACATACTTCCACTTATTAGTAATTTTTATTTATATGTATTGACTAAATGTCCATTTTGGTAATTCTACATTCAAAAGCAATTTTGATCAAAACTATCCAAACATCATTTATTGATAACAATCACTTTTACATTGTTGCATCCAAACATAAATCACTTCTGCCAGAATCACTTCTGACAAAATCACTTCTGCCAGAAGCACTTTTGCGCTTCTGCCCACCGCCAATCCAAACAGGCCCTAAGTGTATTCCACGGCTTCTTCTTCTTGTATTTTAGATATGGGTATGTTTGAGTGTATTCGTCATTTTTAGTGTAAATATAAGTTTAATGTATTCAGCTGATTGTATTTTAGGGGCAAACTACATGTATTTGATCGTATGTGTTGTTTGAATAATATATATATACATATGTTTGTATACAATTTTTCGAGTAAATATAGTGTGTCTGAATTTTTCTTGTTTGTATACAAATTTACCCATCATTGTTTGTTACACCCAAATACACTCTATATTTGCGATAACTCCAATACATTATGTTGGATCCCGGGGGATATGCTATGGAATAATAAAAACAAACTGAAAATAAATAAATTCGAATGCTGGAACAGTTTGCGAATTTTGGCAGAAATGTCGTCTGAAACAACTGACAACATTTCGGTAAAAACAGAATAAAACCTTTGAAAGAGTTAAAGTGCATCGGAAATAAATAAAGAACACAAAAGTTTAATTTTCATAGGTTATATATTAATATAACCCATGATGGTCAATGACTATATATATATATATATATACAATTGAATATATTCCTTCTTTTACAATATCACAGGATAATACAAAATGAATAAAAAAAAGGTTAAGTCGCAGATGACTTATGTCTGAAAATTCTATCTAAATAGAAGTGAACAACATCTCATTACAATCGCTCCATACAAAGCTAATCTAGAATCTGAAACAACGACTGTAATGTCACACAGATTGTCGTCACAAACACAGACAACATTTCGTGATCCAGATTTCTGAGATGAAATCCCGAGAGCTCTCTTGGTATTTTTACATTTTGATTCTGGATATTGATTCACTCTTCTGCCCTCTCTATTTATAGTAGAGAGTCCTTCATGAAAAGCTCATCAATTGGTTGTAGAAGTTGAGGTAAAAGTGTACACGTGAAGCAGTAGCTTGAGACATGAAAATATGAGTTGATTTGACTTGTTTTTCACCCTACTTGCTCCTCAAGTTAAGCTACTCCTTGGACTTGGTCTTCCACGTTTTTCAATCTGCTTCAAAGACCCATTGCCAAGTCAATTACCATGTGGTAAAAAGGTCCATGATTTTAGGTTCTATCCAGTGAAGTAAGACAAAACTGTTACCAGAATGTCGGTCCGAATGTCATGACATTTGTTCCAACATTTTCTGATTTTAACTTAGTACTGAAAATGATATGTTGGGTAAAATGTCATAACACCAAAACCCAACATTAACATTTTCTCCCTTTTTGCCTTTCTTCACAAAACCTAATCGAATAAGTGTGAGTGACCTTTAGCAATGACATATCCACATAAATGTTCCCCCTCAACCTGTGATGGCATATAAACACAACATATACAAGACAATATATATATATATATATATATATATATATATATATATATATTTTAGCATATTCATGTAGGATTAGAAAAGAAGAAAGATGTTAGCACATATACACATATCATCCAAAATATTCAAATCATATTCTCAACTCCAACCAGTAGCATCAGCTTCATACGGTATCAACCAGTAGTATTAGCTTCCTACAATATCAACCAGTAGCATCAACTTCATACAGTACCAACTAGTAGCATCAACTACTTATAACTCTTCATACAGCAGCAGCTTCCGACATCTGCACATAGCTTCAGACTAGCATCATAACTCATCATACAACAACAGTAACTTCCAACAACTTTTTATACTCCTGCATAACTCCTTCTCCGCACAGAACATCAGACTCTAGTCTTCTTGCTCATCTCCCCCTCCATTAGCACTTTTTTTGCAACATCAAGTTTTTTTTCTCTGCTCCCTCTGCATTAGCATCTAGCCTTCTTTCTAGTCTTCTTTCTCTGCTCCCTCTACATTAGCATCTAGCCTTATTTCTCTGCTCCCCCTGCATTAGTACTTCCTCTGCAACATCTATTTTAGCAGCATCATCATTTTCTCCACAGTAGCCTCGACAATAGCATTATCATTCTCTCGACAGTACAGTAGCATATGCATATCATTTTCTCTCATTTTTGTGAAGAAAACAGCAGCCTAAAATGGTCTCTGGCTTGGATCAGAGCATTCCTCACAGTATCAACCTCAGAGATTTATTGTTGATCTTTGCAAGTTGAATCACAAGCCATTCAGTAGACAGTGGAGACAGTCTTGGACCAGTGTTGTCAGGAATGTTGGTGACATTTCTGTCAACATCTGCACTATTTCCTTCCATTTTCTAGGGTAGATCGATGACTCTGTATCTACTCTTCAAAATTGTTTTGTTCCTGTATACAGTTCAGGAGCCTTCCCTAGTGTGTCCTCTCTTAGACTTAAGACCTTGGGTAGTTAAAACTTTATACACCAGAGAGGGGTTATTGAAGTTGATTCTTTTTGTGTCAAGTTACCAACTTGATGGAAGCTCATTTTTCCCAAATCAACTCTCAAACCTTTTCCAGTTTTATACAGCATGGTAGCTCATTCTGTAGTGTATAGCAATTTGTGAAGGGTGGAAAACAGAGCTGTTAATTTAGAGGATGGACATTTAGAGATCCACTTATGCATTATACCTTCTGTGAGGTACTTAATTACTTCATCTCTATTGTTCACTGCAGGGTCTGCTTCTCTAACATTCTCTTCAGCATTTAATCCCATAAATTGAGTTATAACAGCAAGTTTAAAAAATATAATCTATTATAGAGATATACCTTCCCAAATTTCTTTGAGTTGGTATTCATTATAACAGAACTCAAAATAAGCACAAAACAATCTGACTATTTTATCAACATACAATTTTTTTTCTTCAGTAACAGATCCTAGGAGCTGTATTTCTTTTAAGAATTCTACCAAATCATATTCTGAACAGGAGGCAATATCTATTACTTTTTCAGACCTAACAACTATATTCTTGTACTAGTCCTAATTATGAGAATTAGTTTAGAATAAAATTTGTCGGAGTAGATACATACCTGAAGGTCTGAATCATATTCAGTTTTGCTGGAGGATGTTGGAGTTTGTGTCTCTTCTGATGTTGGCTGAAATGTTGCCTGAGATATTAAGGCATCAGTAGCAACATTCGGATCAACACTCGATCTGGAATATCTGGAAATTTCCTTTAGGAAAAATTGCTTCAATGGAGTTTCATCAGGAACTTCCTCACTTTCTTGAGACACATTTGCAGTACAGAAGCATTTAGTTCTTCTTCACTCTCTTCAGTTGAGAACACCAAGTTTGTGTCATCACTGTCACTACTCAAGCAAGCAGGTATAGAAGTATCACATCTAGACCTGGACCTGTTGTTGCTTGGCTCTGCACGAACTATTCTTCTCAAACAATCTATTCGATCGACAAGTAGGCAAGGTGGAAGATCTTGATCTCTTACCCAATACTGAAATATCAAATATTTTAGTAACATCTATTGGATTGTTATCATCACCTGGGTAGCTGATGTCGAAAGGTTCAGCTAAACCTTTAAATACAAAAGCTTTGGACAAGTCCTATGTGGCTGGTGAAGAAGGAAACTGATAGGATTGTTGTGGTTCATTATGCTCAGTTGAGTCAGTGTTCATTGGAGGGCTAGTACTCATAGGAATGTTGGTTAGTGTGTTGGCTGATTTGGCGTTGACATTGGAGAGGTTTCCATGGGTGAATATAGTGAAGAGGGTTTTGAGGAATTTTGAAAGATGAAGGGCTTGAGTGTTCCATCGGTTGTATATACCGAAGTGATGTGATCTTTCCTTTTATATATATATATATATATATATATATATATATATATATATATATATTTATTTATTTATTTATTTATTATTAAAAACAAAAAGATAACAAGAATGACAGACAAGTAAAGAATGATTTATAAACTTGGCAGAATAACTATTTTTTTTATATTTTTTATAGCGAAAATCGAAGATGATAAAAAAAAACAAATGAAAGGAATATGTATATACATGGCAGATCTTTCTAAGCAACAAAATCCCTTAGATTTAGGTGTTTCAATTTTACCAATTAACTTACACCTAAAATATTGGGATAAACTAACTAGACATCAAAGTAGTAATAAAAATTAATCTTATCAGTTTAAAGTTTAAAATTCCTATTAAAACAAGGCACAAAAATAGGGAAAAATAACTAAATTTTCAAAAATCAGTTACACATCGCATCCCAACAAATATCATTATCTGAAAATGTCAACAGTAATGTTGGCAACATTTTGTACAACACAAGTATCATGATCCTTCAATAACATCTTCCCTTCGGCAACAAATCAAGACACGTTTCATATATATTTTTATGAGTTTAACCCCCAGACCAATGTAACATTTTCCTATTGAGTCCTAGATCTAATCATAAAACACATATAAAATTTATTTTCGTGTCAAAAACAAGAATACTTATTTAGCATCCTCACAATTTTTTATTTGTTTAAACACTTTGATACTCCTATAGTATAGGAACGGTATCAATTCAAGGGTTTTGCCCGTATTGCACAGTTGCTGAGAATTAGAAAGACTTTGCCTTATTTTGATACTTCTTTTTTATGATATCTAATATCATCGCAGAGAACAGTATCACATTAAAATCATGTTCTCATTTGAAAATCCCTGGTTGAACAAAAATTAGTTGTTATAAGTACTGAAAATCAGATTCTGATATTACAAGGGTAAATGTCACCCGAAATGTTAGAGACATTCCAGCCGACATTCGTCCAACAGTGTCTGTTTCAGATATTACAAAGACCAATAGATTTTTTCTTCAAACTAGAAAATCTCTCATGGTCCACAAACTTTTATAAATGTATCAGTTAGTTGATCATGTTCAATTTGAACTCGCTGTTTTTCAATCAAATCTCTTAAAAATGATGTCTAATCATACTACAAAATTAAAATGTTGTTAGTAAAACCATAGTCGTTTAACATGTGTCTTAGTCATATTCAGTGAGAGCAACAACTTTCAGCTGCTACAGATTCAGATTCAGCAGTTGAAAGTGAGACACAATTTTATTTACGACTCTACCAAGAAACAAGATTATTGCCAAGATAAAAATATCATCTACTTGTACACTTTCTATCATCCACATCACTAGCTCAATCCAAGTCACTACATCCTATTAAAATTAGGATTAGTGTCTATGGAATACCAAATTTCCAACTCACATGTGCCGACAACATATCTGATTACACATTTCACGACATTTAAGTGGAAAACTTTAGAACAGGCTTGGACTCGAGCACATACACCAAACACTAAACATAGGTTCTAGAGCACATATAAAACAAGAAAGACTAACCTCTTGGTATATGGTAGACATACACACATACCTTTTGTAATTGAGTGGTTCTTTGCTTCTCGTTCTACTTCCTTCAAAAACTCCCCCTATCACCTGGCATGTTGGATGATTCTTCCTAATCCTTGATGAGGGGTCCCTTTGATCTAGCAATTCAGCATTTGACTCCTCATCTACACCTTTTGTGGTCTCTGGTTCAGATTCAGATATTGCTCTGAATATCGTAACATTTGAGGTAACATCTGGTTCTTCAGCAATAGACTCTTGTACAATTTTTGTCCTTTGATTGTACACTCATTAAACATGACTATTTTGGAAATAGCCAACAAAAAACCCTTTCAGACTTAGAATCAAACTTAACCAGATAATCTCTATCATTTAAAATGTAACAAATACATCCAAAAAAATGAAAGTAACGCAAGTTAGGTTTCTTTTCATTTAAAATTTCATAGGATGCCATCTTTGTTACATGCTTTAAGTAGACTCTATTAGTGATGTGACAGGCAGTAAAAACATTTTGACAATTTTTTAGAACTAAACATAACTACTCTAGCCATTCCTTGACATGTTTTATTCTTCCTTTGTGCTACCCATTATGTTAAGGAGTTTTTTGGAGCAAAAAAAACTCATGGAAAATTCCTCTTTTCTCACAAAATTTTGTGAAGGGGATGTTTTCAAATTCTTTTCCATGGTCGGAATTAGCTTAGTCGCTATCCTTGAAAACATACGTTTTATCCGAAAAAATAGGAGAATAGAACAAGTTCCTAATTCTAGAGTGCAAAATTTTAAAACATGTCAAAAGTTTGAGATTTTTCTTTCAAAAAAAATATATCCATGAGTACCTAGAAAAATCATCTACAATCACATAGGAATACATCATGCCTCCTAAACTGTCTACCTCAATTAGACTTATAAGATCCATGTGCAATAATAGAAAACAGTGAGACATACCTGAATGTTGTCGTCATTCTGGACAACATTATGGGAAACATGAGTTTGTTTACCTTGGAGACAATCTGAACAAACTGTTTTACCTTTATGACTGAAGTTGGGTAAGTCTCTAACCGCTCCATATGAGACAAATTTTTCCAGATTGCGGTAGTTGACATGCCCCAACTTTTGATGTCATGGTGTTGTGATGCGCGAAAAGATGCACACACTTTAACGCAAGTGCACGTTATCGTGACAAGTAATATAGTCCTGGTAAGACCGAATATCGTCCACAAGGATTAGGGTTCAAGTATCAACTGTCTATCTTTTGGTATCTATTTGGCGATTGATATTTGGATTTGTTGTTTATAACTAAGAATTATAAAGACTGATTTAACTAATGAGTTTACTTCAGATGTGATGGGAATAGGGCTTTCATGTCTCTTCAACTATCCGCTTATGTTATTTATTAATGCAATGAATTATGGTCTTCTTCTCTCGGAGAAAGCAGGTTTACGAAATCGTTTTATATTCCCGTTAAGGATATATAAACACTCAACCCCAGTAATGCACCTTACCTACCTTTCGGTGATAAGGATAACTCTATAGGAGGATTAAGAACAAAAACCTAGTTAACCGTTGTTGACAGTCAATTTTGACCCGTTTTTTGTATATTTGTTGCAATTCTAAGTATTTTAGCATATCGCATTTTAATCAGCATTTTTTGCATTTTTTATCTTTTTATGTTAAATTAAGCATTATGTTTTGTTAATATTATGTTTTTATTATTGCTACACCGTCGTTTATTTTAATAATATTTGCATCTTTTAAATAATTAATTGACATCCCGTTTTTACTTTTAATCAGGCATTAAACATGTCTTTAAAATTGCATTTTTAGTATTATTGCGTCGGCATTTGAATTTTAATAATCTTGCATCTTTTTTAAATAATTTTCTTTTAAATAATTAACCAGCCTTGCATTTTTGTCAAACCAGTCCAGTCCAAGACACAATTTGAATCAGTCCAAGACAACACTATTTTTAATATCACCCAAACACCCTCTTTTATTTTCCCCCCCTAAAATCAAATACCACTTTTCATTTCCCCCCCAAAACAATACCCCACTTTTCATTTTCCCCCCCAATAACAAACCCTAAACCTACCCTATAAAATAAAACATTCCCCCCCCCCCTTTTCAGAAATCAGTCGTCTACACTTCACCCCTCACAACCCTCTCTCCCCTCCTCCTCACTGTCCGCCGCCGCCCTTCCCGCCGCCGCCAGCTCCGGCGAACCCCAGCCGCAACTTTTAAATGAGCCTTCCCCCACTTTGTCTCTTCACCCTTCCTCTTCAGCCGACACACCCTCACCCCCATCGCCGGAGCTTTAAGCTCCGGAAAACCACTGTTCCCGTCACCGGCGAACTCTCGAACCCCCCACGCCACACACTGCCCATCTCCCTGCTCCTCCTTACTCTCTCTCATACCCTCCCAGCCGTCTAATCTCCCTTAACCCTTTCAGCCCACCATCATTTCCCGTCGACCCCACCAGTAGCCCACTCTCCCACACACACACACCCTCTCTCGGTCTCTCTCTCATCGAACTGCGTCGACCACCACTCGCCACGCTCGAACCACCACAACCAGTCGAACCCCTACGCCCGAACCCGCCACTATTCCCATCAATCATCTGGTGGTGTCGCTCGGCGACTCGCCGTGGAAGGCGGCCGCCGCTCTCTCTGTTGGTAACGTTGAACCTTGTCGGATTTAAACTCCGGCAACGCTACAGTTTGTTTCTTCATTTTTGTTGCTATTATTGTTGTTGGCTATTTTGGACTGATTTTCGATAATTCTCGCTACTGTTTTGGCCATATTATGGGACTGGTTTTGGCCATATCGCTGGACTGATTTTAGGCTATTTTTGCTATATTTTTCTTTGGTTTCTTGATTTTGAACATGATACTACACTTTGGTATTAAGTGATTTTGAATAGGATACTACACTTTGGTAGATGAAAAAGTTATCCGTCGATTTTGAGGCCTCCACATTGCAAAGACGGAAAATAAAATAAATGAAGCTTTACAGGCAAGGATGATTTCTTCCACTTACAGGATAACCAACATGCTGTATGGCGAATTCGCATGCACTTGTTTAGGCTGTCCCACTTTATATATTTTTCATATCTGAGCCCTCCGTGTTTAAAACTATTATTGTTTTGGCGCGGATATGAAGGTTTTATTTATTTTATTGCTTTTAATAATATTGGCCGATGAAGGAATCTCGTCGATTTCCAAGGCCTCACTGCTGCAAAAAGCCAGTTTATTTATTTTTTGCTTTACTTATTAAATTCCTGTCATTACTTTAAAATTATTTATTCTGATACTAACACTTTTACTAAGTGTTTATGCAGGTAGCCGGAGATCATCTTGTGCAGAAAGCCTAAAAAAGGCTAAAAGATGTCCCGAAATGTTATTTTATATCACATTTAATTTAGTTTTATTATTGTGTAGTGCACTTTATTTTAATTATAAATGCTTAGAATAGGTCGAATAAAAAGTGCAATAAATAATTAACCTAGGTTTGAACGAACAACCGCAAGTTAGCGGATCTTAAAGGATGCATAACCCCTTCCCTTTAGGATAATAAAGAACCCTGATCCAGAATCTCACTAATTTCGCAGACCATTAAATGAAAGTCAATTGCAGTATTTTTATTGCAATAAACTAAGTGTCCTAATTCACTATAATAATTAGGTGGCGACTCCTTAAAATACATTCTAGGAATCAACCATACGTGGTACTCCCGTTTCGACTCCGGTTTAAAATGGGGTGTTACAACCGTCGCGCACCATGCGCAAAATTAGGGTTTTTAAGTCTCTCATTAACGCTACATAAATAATTGAGGTATTTTCATCCCCAATCCAAGAATGTCTACTCAACTTACAACATATTCACAATCTCTCCTTTCGAAGTAAATTAGAAATCATATAGTGATAATTAGTTGTCAATTAATTACCAAGCATTCAACGCAATTATTGGATAAATCTCTCAAAGAAGAATAATAACCATAAACATGCATTAATTCATAACATAAGTTTCTAGAGAATTAACATGGAAAGCCCTATAAGAGAATTAGTTCCTAGCCATTGACATGACAAGAACTAATTTAAAAGTCATCATACAAAAACTGAAATAAAGAAAAGAAAAAGGAAAAGAAAGTACTAAATTATGGTCTCCAATCTCCAAGCAAGAATCTTGAGTTGTGCAAGAAGGGGAACCCTTAAAATCTGCCTAGGGTTCTCCTTTTATAGGCTGCAAACCGCCCTTAACTTTTCCCTGCAGGCCTGGCCCAAAAAATCGTCAAAACCCTGATTTTTCCCGCGTCGGCGCCGCGGCCGCTATAAGCGCGCGCCGGAACTCTGGCGCCGGGTGATTTGGCGCGCGACCACGATCTCTGCATGCGAGAGCGCCGCGCTGGGACTCTGCAGCCTCTACGGATATTGGCGCGCGACCTAGCTTCATCTGCGAGGGCGCGCATGTGGTGCAGGTTTTGCCTCGTTCGCCACTTTCTCTGTTTTTAGCTCTGGAACCTCCTCTTTTGCCTTCTTTTAGCTCCTTTTCCGCCATTTGGCCATTTTAACCACTTTGACTCAAAAGAAAGAAAATATATCCTAATACGACACTTATTTGTACAAAAAGGGACAAAAGACTAACTAAAAATGACTCGAAAAGTGTATATAAAATACACCGATCAAATACCCCCAAACTTAACCTTTGCTCGCCCTCGAGCAAAGATAGAAAGAAAGAAATAAAAGACTCAAAGAAACGAAAAATAAAAGACTCACTGACATTGATCACTTCTACTGCATTAGTGCTAACTAGAAAAACATGAAGGTTAGCAAAATAATATGCCGGAACATATAGCATGAAATTTCAGCACACTAAACACATTAAGCTAGATATTTCACAAACTCATATTTATCATGCTTAATGGAAGTCAATCTACTAAATCATGCATATAAATTCAGAAATCCTATGGCATTTTTACTTGCTATTCTCCACTAATCTTGGATATGCATAAAAGAGATCTTCAGGACTTTAAGGGTTGTAATGTAGGCTTAGGTATAGGTAGGTAAAAATAGGGATTTTATGCTCATTCTTTGTGTACCATAAGCTCTTTAGCTTTTCAGTATTTCCCTTTTTCTTTGTGTTCTTTCCTTCACTTCGATTCTATCTTTTTCCTCTTTTGTTTTGGGAGAGTGAAATGTATAATAATGACAGACACCCCCAAACTTAGGCTTTTGCCTATTTCTTATTACTTTTTTTTTATTGGGGTGCAACAAGCTCATTCACTCTTTTTGTCTCTTTTTTTAACACAATTGATTCCACTACTTCACATTTTTACTTATGGCACAATCTGTGGGAATATAGGGTGTCAAAGAAGAAGTTTCAATTTTTAGGCTCAATGGGGTTGACTAGGGATATATTTGAAGTCCGGGATAGAAAAGAGTGGTAAGAATTGACTATGAAAGAAATGCCTGAGTCATCTCCCTAACATGCATGTCCTAACTATTTCGCCTCAAATAGCAAGCAATCATAACACATAGATTTTCATCATTTAGCATGCATAATTTAGGCAAGAAACTCCAAATAGACAGATTTTGTGAGTTTTTGGCATATCTAACCTAAGTGTTTAGATAGTTGCTTTTATTCCATTACATTATTCCACCTTTCTTCACTAGGTGTTTCTAGCAACTACAGCATACATGATCTTTTGACAGACAATTATGACTTAAAAAGAAAGAAAATATTTTTGTGACTCAAAAATACATAAAAACAATAAAAAGACTTAAATAAAACATAACAAGACACAAATAAAACAAGACACAAATACAACACCCCCAAACTTAAATCACACATTGTCCCCAATGTGTGTAGACTCAAAGACAATAAAAGAAATAAGACACTTACAGACTTGGCTAAAATGGTGGCAATGGCGTTGGATAGTACTTTGAATTCCGTGAGGGGGGAAAAGCTCTGGGTTTTTGATTTGGCAACAGGGCCTTCGGATCAGGGCGTCTTTCAGAATTCAGATTTTTTTTTTCTGTTGTGGCGCCGCGGCCCTGCAAATGGGCGCCGCGGCGCCCAAACTGTCTTTGTTACGAACTTTCGTCGCGCTGCACATTTACGGCCCGTGGCTTTAACTTGGAAATCCTTGGCTTCTCTTCAGTTTTCGCCTTCCAAGTCCTTTGCTTTCACCTGTCAATCACAACATAGACACTACCTCCGTGAGACTGTTCTAAATAAAGACTAATTGCATATAAACTAAATAAATTAAAATACCTAGGGTTGCCTCCCAAGTAGCGCTGTCTTTAACGTCTTTTAGCCGGACGCAGGTTCCTTATTATTCTAAGGTATGAGAGGTTACTAAGTTCATGTATTCCATTTCATTGATCAGATAGGGTTTTAACCTCTGTCCGTTTACCTTGAAGGAAGCTCTCTCTCTCCCTTTTATTTCAATAGCACCATATGGGAATACTCTTACCACCGTGTATGATCCTGTCCAACGTGATTTTAACTTACCTGGAAATAATCTCAACCTTGAGTTGAATAAAAGCACTTGTTGTCCTTCTTGAAAGTCTTTCGGTATCAATTTCTTGTCGTGCCATGTTTTCGTTCGTTCCTTGTAGATCTTTGCATTCTCATAGGCATTGTGCCTGAATTCCTCTAACTCGTTTAGCTGTAGTAGCCTCCTCTGTCCTGCTGCCGTGGCGTCCATGTTTAACTTCTTCGTTGCCCAATATGCTCTGTGTTCCAATTCTACTGGCAAATGACATGCTTTACCAAAAACTAATTTATAAGGTGACATACCAATTGGTGTTTTGAATGTTGTCCGGTATGCCCATAATGCGCCATCCAGTTTGATAGACCAGTCCTTCATTGAGTCATTCACCGTCTTTTCCAATATTCTCTTCACTTCTCTATTTGACACTTCTGCTTGCCCATTAGCTTGAGGGTGGTAGGCAGTTGTAGTGCGGTGGTAGACTCCATATCGGGAAAGCAATGAATTCAGCTGCTTGTTGCAAAAGTGACTTCCTTCATCACTGATGATGGCTCTTGGAGTGCCGAACCTTGTGAAAATATTATTTTGAAGGAATTTTTGAACAGTATTACTGTCGTTCTCTTTTGTGGCCACTGCTTCTACCCATTTGGACACATAGTCTACCGCCAGAAGGATATATTGATTTCTAAAGGATGGCGGGAATGGTCCCATGAAATCGATTCCCCACACGTCAAAGAGTTCCACTTCCAATATCCCTTGCGAAGGCATCTCGTTTCATCTTGAGATGTTCCCTGTTCTCTGGCAACTATCACATTTCTTCACAAAGGTATGGGCATCCTTGAAAAGTGTTGGCCAATAGAATCCGCATTGCATTGCATTTTGCCGTTCTTGATGCCCCAAAGTGTCCACCACATGATAGGGTGTGGCAATGGGTGAGAACCTGGTGCATTTCCTCTGGTATACATCGACTGATGACTTGATCGGCACAGCGTTTGTATAACATAGGTTCCTCCCAATAGTAATGCTTTACTTCTGAGTAAAACCTCTTCACCTGCTGTCTCGTCAATTCTGGGGGTAGTACCTTAGCTGCAAGAAAGTTAACAAAATCAGCGTACCAAGGTAAATTAGAATTCACACTTACTTGAAATAGTTGTTCGTCTGGAAAGTGATCATTTATTTGCACATCCTTGGTGTTCTGGCTCTCTGTGTTCTCCAGTCTTGACAAGTGGTCTGCAACTGAATTCTCTGTTCCTTTCTTATCACGAATCTCCACGTCGAATTCTTGTAGAAGCAGGACCCATCGAATGAGGCGAGGCTTTGCATCCTTCTTTGTCATCAAGTACTTTATAGCAGAGTGGTCAGTGTATACTATCACCTTATTCCCAATCAAGTATGGCCTGAATTTCTCAAATGCATATACTATAGCTAGTAGTTCCTTTTCGGTAGTTGCATAATTTAACTGTGCGTCATTTAGAGTTTTACTAGCATAGTAAATGGATCTAAATACCTTGTCGATTCTCTGTTCAAGCACTGCTCCCACTGCATAATCGCTCGCATCGCACATTAGTTCAAATGGGAGCTCCCAGTTTGGTGCAATGACTATGGGTGCTGAAATAAACTTCTCCTTGAGTGTCTGAAATGCGGATAAGCATTCTTTATTGAAGTCGAAGGCAACCCCCGTCATTAGCAATGTGGAAAGAGGCTTTGAGACTTTTGAAAAATCTTTGATGAATCTTCTATAGAAACCTGCGTGTCGAGAAACTTCTCCTTTTTTGTTGATCTCGGAGGTGGTAGGTTTTCGATCACTGAAATCTTTGCTTTGTCCACCTCAATACCTTGGCTTGATATTTTGTGTCCCAAGACAATTCCCTCTGTTACCATGAAGTGACACTTCTCCCAGTTTAGCACAAGGTTAGACTCTTCACACCGGCTTAACACTGCTTCTAGGTGCCTTAAACACTCATCGAACGATGCTCCAAAGACCGAAAAGTCATCCATAAAGATATCTATAGTCCTCTCCACCATGTCTGAGAAAATTGCCATCATACACCTCTGAAACGTTGCAGGTGCATTGCAAAGTCCGAATGGCATCCTTCTAAATGCAAATGTACCAAAAGGACAAGTAAATGTTGTCTTTTCCTGATCTTCTGGTGCTATTGCAATCTGGTGGTACCCTGAGTATCCATCTAAAAAGCAGTAGTAGTTATGCCCTGCAAGTCTGTCCAACATTTGATCTAGAAATGGCAACGGGAAGTGGTCTTTTCTGGTTTCCTTGTTCAACTTGCGATAGTCAATGCAGATTCGCCATCCAGTGACTGTTCTAGAAGGAATGAGTTCGTTCCTTTCGTTGGTCACCACTGTCATTCCACCCTTTTTTGGCACCACTTGTACTGGACTCACCCATGTGCTGTCAGATATATGGTAAATTACTCCTGCATCGAGCCATTTTAGGATTTCCTTTCTGACTACCTCTTTCATGTTTGGGTTTAGTCGCCTTTGGGCTTCGATGGATGGTCTGTTCTCCTCATCTAGACGGATCTTATGCATTACCGTTGACAGACTTATCCCTCTTATGTCTGCTAATGTCCATCCAATGGCCCGCTTGTGATTCTTCAGTACTCTTAGCAGTTTATCAATCTCTTCGGTGGATAGGTGGCATGAAATGATTACTGGTAAGGTTTTCTCTTCACCTAGGTATTGGTATTGTAGATGATTGGGTAGGGTTTTTAACTCTAACTCTGGAGCCTTCTCTGTGGATGGTAATGATCTTTCTGGCATCTGTCCAAGCTCTTCATACTTCCTCGTATCCCATTTTCCATAAACATTCATCCAATTTACATACTCCATCAGATCTGGATCGTTACTACTATTATCATCCCATTTGGTCAGCACTTCTTCAAGCGTATCATCCTGTCCGAACTCCTTGGCTGACACTGCTTCTTCGATAAGATCAATGGCTGAGCAGTTATCCTTGGCATCTGGAAAAGTTGCTGCTTGAAAAACATTGAAAATCACCTCTTCTTCATCTACTCGAAGCTTCAACTCCCCTTTGTGAACGTCAATAAGAGTCTGTCCTGTGGCTAAGAAGGGTCTGCCAAGTATGATGGGGATTTCATCGTTATCTTGTATGTCTAAGATAACGAAGTCGGCGGGAAAGATGAACTTGTCCACCTTCACTAACACATCTTCGATGACTCCTCCCGGATGAACTATTGAGCGGTCAGCTAACTGCAAAGTGATGTTTGTAGGTTTGACTTCTCCCATTCCTAGTTTGCAGAAAACTAGATAAGGCATCAGATTTATGTCTGCTCCCAAGTCGCATAATGCTTTCTGACATTCAAACTTTCCAATGGTGCATGGAGCTCCCAGGATCTTATAACTTCTGAGGCAGTTGTCTCTGTAGGATGGCACTACATTCCTCAGTCAACATCACTGTTTCGTAGTCCTCTATCCTCCTCTTTTTGCTAAGCACATCCTTCATGAACTTGACGTAGCTCGGCATTTGCTCTAATGCTTCAGCAAACGGGATATTGAGTTGCAATTGTTTGAGGACCTCCACGAATCTAGAGAATTGCTTGTCAAGAGTACATGTTTTTAACTTCTGGGGATATGGTATTATCACCTGGGGTGCAGTTGCTACAGCTTCTGCCGAATTCTCGATTTCTGGGTTCTGGGCGCCGCGGCCCTGCTCCTGGGCGCCGCGGCGCTCACTCTCCTGTACTGTCTCAGAATCTTCGGCGCCGCGGCCCTGCTCATCGGCGCCGCGGCGCTGCTGCTGCTGCGAACTCTCTATCTCCCCTGATTCGGCATCCTTTAGGTCAATTGCCTGACATTGTGTTTCCTCATTGTCAATCCCAGGTGCAGATTGCTATTCTTGCGTTTCGCTGTTAAATATGATCGCGAGTTCTGCTATTTGCGTTTCCAACTTCTTCATGGTCATTCTCGTTTCGTCCATGAACTGATTTTGGTATTTCGTGAAACTGAGTATAGCTTCTCATAATTCCTCCCTCTCTTCCTCTATGGTTGGCTCTCTATCATATTGACAGTAAAAATCCATATCTAAAGGATTCCTGAGATTAATCAAAACCAACAACGAATCACGGCACACTTGTTTGTACAAAAGAGAATAAAATAAAATAAACAATGTAAAGAAATAAAAATAAAACCGTAAAAGTAAAATAAAATAAAAACCAAATTAGAAATTAAAATAGCTAAATTTGATATTGAACTATGCCTAATCCCCGGCAACGGCGCCAAAAACTTGATGCGCGAAAAGATGCACACACTTTAACGCAAGTGCACGTTATCGTGACAAGTAATATAGTCCTGGTAAGACCGAATATCGCCCACGCGATTAGGGTTCAAGTATCAACTGTCTATCTTTTGGTATCTATTTGGCGATTGATATTTGGATTTGTTGTGTATAACTAAGAATTATAAAGACTAATTTAACTAATGAGTTTACTTCAGATGTGATGGGAATAGGGCTTCCATGTCTCTTCAACTATCCGCTTATGTTATTTATTAATGCAATGAATTATGGTCTTCTTCTCTCGGAGAAAGCGAGTTTATTTAAATCGCTTTTATATTCCGTTAAGGATATATAAACACTCAACCCGATTGCACCTTACCTACCTTTCGGTGATAAGGATAACTCTATAGGAGGATTAAGAACAAAAATCTAGTTAATCGTCACGCACTACGCAAAAAATTAGGGTTTTTAAGCCTTCATTAACGCTTACATAAATAATTGAGGTATTTTCATCCCCAATCCAAGAATGTCTACCCAACTTACAAAGATATTCACAATCTCTCCTTTCAAGTAAATTAGAAATCATATAATGATAATTAGTTGTCAATTAATTACCAAGCATTCAACGCAATTATTGGATAAATCTCTCAAAGAATAATAACCATAAACATGCATTAATTCATAACATAAGTTTCTAGAGAATTAACATGGAAAGTTTATAAGAGAATTAGTTCTAGCCATTGACATGACAAGAACTAATTCAAAAGTCATCATACAAAATCAAATAAAGAAAAGAAAAGGAAAAGAAAGTACTAAATTATGGTCTCCAATCTCCAAGCAAGAATCTTGAGTTGTGCAAGAAGGGGAATCCTTAAAATCTGCCTAGGGTTCTCCTTTTATAGGCTGAAAACCGCCCTTAACTTTTCCCTGCAGGCCTGGCCCAAAAAATCGTCAAAACCCTGATTTTTCCCGCGTCGGCCGAACTCGTGGCACTGGGTGATTTGGCGCCGCGCCCGATCTCTGTTCGAGTAGCCGCGCGCCGCAACTTCGTAGCCTCTCGATGATTAGCGCCGCGCCCCGCACTGTTGGCATGAGCCGCGCTGGGACTTCGCAGCCTCTCGATATTGGCGCGCCCCGCTTCTGCAGGAGAGCCGCGCACTGTCCGGGTTTTTGCCTCGTTCGCCACCTTCTCTGTTTTTAGCTCTGGAACCTCCTCTTTTGCCTTCTTTTAGCTCCTTTTCCGTCATTTGGCCATTTTAACCACTTTGACTCAAAAGAAAGAAAATCTATCCTAATAAGACACTTATTTGTACAAAAAAGGACAAAAGACTAACTAAAAATGACTCGAAAAATGTATATAAAATACACCGATCATGTTGTGTCGTCAATCTTGACATTATTGCACGTTTCTTGTCTTGCAACAAGACAACAATTATCACATGTTCTAGTACTTGACATGACACATTCCTTAGCTTCATTCGTAACTTTACAAGCATTCTTATTAAGTTTTACCTCAAGATTGTCATTACACAATTGACTAATACTCATCAAATTAGCTATTAAACATTCAATTGTGTAAGACATTTCTTAAAGTTGGACATCCAGGATTCCTTTTCCAATTCTTTTACTTCCACGTCCATAAGTTACGTTACCTCCATTGAATGACTGCAGTTTTTTAGAAAACTCTTTTGTACCTGTCATGTGACGAGAACATCTACTCTCAAAGCACCAAGAACCTGAAATGTTAGTTCTTAAAGTAGTTATCGCACATTACACGGTACATTCATTTTGGGAACCCAAACTCTTTTAAATATGTTTTACCTTTCAGCTCAGAAATGTTGCTTTGAATGTTGTCAGAAATGTTGGACAACATTTTAGGCAATATTTCGCTCACAGAATTCTGAAGTTTGAAAACAGTACGATTTATTTTTATTTAAAAAAAAACCAGGGGAGTTACAATGACGGCTCACAAACTTCATATCCTTTGACATATATGAGAACATATTATATAATTCTTTTTCTTTTACAAAACACATTTTCTCATTTTTGTCAAACAAACTATAGTATATTGTTTTAAGAGAGTTTTAGTACACAATATCTGCATGCGAAAGTTTACTAAAAACTGAGTATCTCATTCAATTTAGAAGTCCATGAGTAGAGCTTACGGAAGGTTATTTTGGCTAAATCCAATTTTGCACAAATCTTACCAAATGCAGTATCGTATTTGGTAAGTGCAACCTCTAGTCGGGTTAATGTGTCTTTCAGATCTACATTCTCACGAGTTAAAGATATTACTTTTGTCTCAAGTTGTTTGGATTCTATGATTAAGATTTTACAAATGTTTTGTAATTCATTAATCATGTCATCTTTGCATTAAACTCGATCCATACTCTCAGCCTCACCACTAGAAATAAAATCACTAAAGCAGTTAACATCAGGATAGTTAAAGAATATGTATCTTTCAGATGTTGCTGGAGATGCAGATATCGTTACAGATGTTGCCTGAAATGTCGTGACATCTGAGGCAACATTACAAACGACATTTTCATTATCAGACAGGGGCTATTCGTAAACAGTGGCCAGCAATGCTTGTGATTTGATTTCTTGATCTTCTTCCTCTTCTTATTGGACATCCTTTTTTAGCACTTGGAAGGAAACTTGGTGGACTTTTGATTGAAGCATTGGTTTTGATGCCTTTTAGATTTAGATTGATTTATCTCATTGTTGAACTTTCTCACATTCAAATTATATTTTCGAGTAAGACAACATTAGCACATTCACTATGTTTTTCAAGATTCATATCCTCTTCATTGATTTGATTCTTCAAGGATTGAACTTGAAGTGACACATTCTTGCTCTTATATAGTTCCCTTTGATTCTCAATGTTCGTCTCATAGTTTTTGAGAATGTTCATCAAGGTATGAAGGTCCATAGTAGCAAGATTGTAACCTTCTTTAATGACACAAATCTTTAAATTGAACTTTTCAGGAAGAAAACAGAGAGTCTTTCAAAATAAGATTTAATATCATCCGCTTCTTACATCCTTAAATGTTCATATTCGCTCATAAGCATGTGTAGCTTTGTTCGACGAACACTTGAGCTACATTCACAATGAATTTGTAAAGTATCTCAAATCCTTAGTTGGCGCTTTTGAACGAGTTTAAACATGTACAGATCAACCCATCCAAAAATTGCATCTAAGGCCTTTTCGTTAAGCTAATATTATTGGTTTCTTCCGCCATCCATTTGGATTCAGGTTTAACAAGAATGTCACATTCCTCATCCGACACCAACATTTGAACAAACATACCCATTGGTTATAGATCTCCATGCCCTAACATCAATTGATTTGATGTGAGAACGTAAGTGAATCCTCAATAGGTACAGTTTGTTCCATTTAAAATGAGAAGTTTACCAATATTTGGATTAGCCGGATCCATAGCTTTGAATAATAGGACCAATCACTTATTATGTCAAGTGTTGGATCTGATACCACTTGTTGGGTCCCGGAGGATATGCTATGGAATAATAAAACAAACTGGAAATAAACAAATTCGAATGCTGGAACAGTTTGCGAAATGTCGAAATAACACAATCGACAACATTTCGGTAAAAACAGAATAAAACCTTTGAAAGAGTTAAAGTGCAGCGGAAATAAATAAAGAACACAAATGTTTAATTTTCATAGGTTATATATTGATATAACTCATGATGGTCAATGACCAAAGGTATTATATATATATATATATATATATATATATATATATATATACACACACAATTGAATATATTCCTTCTTTTACAATATTACAAGATAATACAAAAGGAATAAAAAAAAGGTTAAGTCGCAGATGACTTATGTCTGAAAATTCTATCTAAATAGAAGTGAACAACATCTCATTACAATCGCTCCATACAAAGCTAATCTAGAATCTGAAACAACGACTGTAATGTCACACAGATTGTCGTCACAAACACAGACAACATTTCGTGATCCAGATTTCTGAGATGAAATCCCGAGAGCTCTCTTGGTATTTTTATATTTTGATTCTGGATATTAATTCACTCTTCTGCCCTCTCTATTTATAGTAGAGAGTCCTTCATGAAAAGCTCATCAATTGGTTGTAGAAGTTGAGGTAAAAGTGGACACGTGAAGCAGTAGCTTGAGACATGAAAATATGAGCTGATTTGACTTGTTTTTCACCCTACTTGCTCCTCAAGTTAAGCTACTCCTTGGACTTGGTCTTCCACGTTTTTCAATCTGCTTCAAAGACCCATTGCCAAGTCAATTACCATGTGGTAAAAAGGTCCATGGTTTTAGGTTCTGTCCAGTGAAGTAAGGTAAAATTGTTACCAGAATGTCGGTCCGAATGTCATGACATTTGTTCCAACATTTTCTGATTTTAACTTAGTACTGAAAATTATATGTTGGGTAAAATGTCATAACACCAAAATCCAACATTAACACAATAAAATATAGTCGAATACATTCAACCTTTGCAACACCGGACGACGACCCTGATCGGAGCTCGAATACATTCAAATGCATCCAAAACAAAAGGATACATCAATATATAAATACAGTGTAATATATAGCTCCTTCGCTTAATTAAATAAACTGGAACAATCATTTTAAATATACATGTATTCAAAGAAATTAAGGTTGCATGTATTCAAATACACGCGACATCAAATAAGGTTGTATACAATTGAACAATATATCCAAATGCACTCAAATACAACGAATTACCCTAAACTAGCTATGAAACGTAAATACATAAAATATAGCTACTGATGGTTAATAGATCTTAAAATGTAGTGATTTAATTATGTAAGTTGCCCTATAATATACTAATTTGTTAGCCAATCGTTAAGATGGTATCGGTTTAGTGATTATAGATTGGTTAAATCAAAATGAAATTAGAAGTTATGCTTATATTTTATGTGATGAGTCCGACTTTGACTCAAAAGTTGCATTATATTTTCTTTAGATAAATGATACTTCGAGGACGAAAAGCAAACTGAAGCTATTCGCCGGAAGTACTGTGAGTAATGACTCTTCCCTAGTTGCTTTTCAACTGTAGCATGTTTGGAAATTGATTTTCTTGCGTTATAGAGGTTTGATAAAAGGTTAATTATCCACATGTGGACAAGCTATAATATTAGTGATGTACTTTAAAATATGAGTTTTTGCCTAAAATGATATCCTCTGAAGTTTGGTTTATGTACAAATCTACCTATATTTTGAGCATTCAAAAATGAAACTTGATTTTTTATAGAATCAAAATAGAAATGATTTTAGAAGGGTGAACAAGAATTGGGGATCGGATGCGGGCGAAATTTCTGCCAATGGCTGAGATGTTCAGTCGACTCCCTCCCCCTTTGTGGGGGTCCCGACCCCTACGAGTGAGCAGAAAAGGGAAGACCGAATCCATTCGATTTCTAAAAAGGATTACTAATCCTTAACTTTTCGAGGAATTCTTCATCAGTGGTTGTGAATGACTGATTTTTTCAATCTTTTCGACCTTGATTTCGTAGGAGCAAGTCAGAAAGATTGAGAAATAGAACCATCTGATGTGAATAGCGAGTCATTCATATTAGAATATTATTGGATAGGTACGACCCTAAAAAAATAGAAAATCTTTTTCATTTTGATTCTTGTCAGAAAGGAAGTACAAAGACCTATCGGGTTATGAAGAGAATATTTCAAAAGAAACTTTTTCAGAATCGCAGTTATCTAACGCCGGGATCGTTGGACCTGGTGCACCTTGTAGGAGAACTAGTATTGCACAAAGACCTTCTAGAAGGGAGCTTAGCTGACGGGGTAGTCAGACGGTTATAGAAAATCTATAGTGTTAGAAAGTATACTCGATTCTGATTTAGGGTCCTCTAAATTCATAACGATGTGATTATTTAAGCAACTTGAACTCGGTTTTCATACATGTATTGTTATATTGATTGAAATAAGATATTTGTTATTGAAAGAAATAAACACTTGATTATTCTTATTGATTGAAGACATATATATACAATTTACAATAGGAGAATCATATTCCTATTTTACATCTAAATCTCTATTCTATACAATTAAGGTAATAGAATACTTCTAATTAGGGTACAAGACTAAGTCTACCAAATATACAATATAATAAAATTAATACTGTGAATCGGGCCCACTGGACGTGGACCTTGGGCCGCGGCGCTTGTACCAACTTTGGACATTGTTTAACACACCCCCGCAGTTTTAGCGGGAGATCTTTGTACGCTGAGACTGTCTCTAAAATCTTCAAAAATGACCGAAGGAAGACCCTTTGTAAAGATGTCTGCAATCTAATATCTCGAAGGAACATGACAGACGCGTACTTGTCATTTTGCTATCTTTTCTCGAACAAAGTGAATATCCATCCCTATGTGTTTAGTACGCTGGTGCTGAACTGGATTACCAGAAAGGTAGATGACACTTATGTTATCACAATATACCAAGGTAGCTTTCAACGATGGACAATGAAGCTTTCAAAAGAAGATTTCGTAATCAACGTGATTCGGAGACCACATTAGCTACCCCGATACTTACCGCGACTTGAACGTGAAAGTGTAGATTGACGCTTGGCAGACCATGAGACCAAGTTGTTACCCAAAAATATACAATATCCAGACGTAGACCATCTGGTGTCAGAACAACCACCCCAATCAGCATATGTGTAGAAGATCAATGTAGACGTCGACGAAGGATACAAATGCAAATCATACTCAAGTGTTCCCTGAATGTACCTAAGAATGTGTTTGAGTACATTCATATGTTCAACTCTGGGATCATGCATAAACAAACACACCTGTTGTACGGCATATGTAATGTCTGGTCGCGTGAACGTCAGATACTGAAGGGCGCCTGCAAGACTACGATAGCAGGTCGGATCTTCATACGGAGAGCCAGCTGCAGCACCCAACTTGGGTTTAGTATCAACTGGAGTAGAAGTGTACTTACAGGATGACATTCTAGCTCTCTCAATAATCTCTGATGCATAATTTCTCTGTGACAAGAACAATCCACATGCATGACGAGTTACAACAATCCCCCAAAAGTAACTCAAAGGGCCCAAGTCCTTCATAGCAAACTCAGAACTGAGCATTGCCATAATAAACTTGCGCAAAGCATCAGAAGAGGCAGTCAAGATAATATCATCACCATATATAGCAGGATATAAGCCATGAAAGATCCTCGACGATATACGAATAATGAATTATCAGATCTGTTGTGAGAAAAACCCATAGTCGAAACAAAATCAGCAAACCTCTTATACCAAGCTCGTGGAGACTGTTTAACCTATACAAGGATTTATTCAATAGACATACATGATTAGGATATCTAGTATTCCTAAACCCCAAAGGCTGATGCATATACACTGTCTCTTGAAGATCACCAAGTAGGAAAACATTTTTCACATTTAACTGATGAATGAGCAATGATTTCGAAAGAGTCAAGCTGAGCACATTACGAATAGTAGCCGGTTTGACCACTGGGCTAAATGTCTCACCACAATCCACACCAACCTGCTGAGTCTTACCATCACCTACAAGTCTAGCCTTATGTCTTGAAAATGAACCATCAGAATTTTACTTATGAACAAAAATCCACATAGACCGGATAATATTAACACCAGATGGACGGGGTACCAACTCCCACGTCTTATTATCAATAAGAGCATTATATTCCTCGGTCGTGACAATTTTTCAATTAGGGTCATTTAAAGCAGACACAGGATTACGGGGTAATGGAGATTTAAGAACATTTGAATTCAAATTAAAATGTCTTTTTGGTTTAAAAACACCCATTTGACTACGAGTGACTGGACCATGACTCTGGACTGGATTGGGTGAATTTTGGAAATTTCTGAAAGGACCGTCGAAGGCGCTGCGGCGCTGGGGATGAGAGCCGCAACGCCAGAAGAATTGGGAAAGTCGCAGGAGTTTTGGCGCCGCGGCGCTAATGACGGGATGGACACTGTTTGGTTACTGGATAGAAGGCGATGTGGCGCCTCTGTACAGGGCCGCGACGTTGTCGCCATTTTTTCTGAGGATTCTGAAAAGTGACGGAGAACATAGGGAGAAATATCATCATCCAAAAAATCATAAGACTTAGGCACTGATTGTTCTACTTTAGAAAAGGGAAATTGAGATTCATCAAAGAGGACATGACGACTAATGATGATTCGTTTAGAGGACAAATCAAAGCATTTATAACCACGGTGATTTGATTGATAATCCAAAAACACACAAGGAGTACAACGGGCCTGAAGTTTGTTGATTGTAGTGGATGGAAAGAGTGGATAACATAAACATCCGAAGACCCTAAGATGAGTGTATGACTGAGTTTTATTGTATAACACTTGAAGAGGGGAAGAATATGTCAAACCTTTAGAAGGAAGAATATTAAGTAGGTCAGTAGCCATCTATAACGCATGATGCCATAACAATGGAGGGACGGAAGAATGAACCAATAAAGTGCGAATAATGTTATTTATGGTACGAATTTTGCGTTCTGCTTTTCCATTTTGTGAGGACGTATGAGGACAATAAAAACGAAAATTTATCTCATTTTGTGCACAAAACTCCCTAAATTCCCCATTGTCGTATTCCTTACCGTTGTCACATTGGATGTTCTTAATTTCTCGTTCGAATTGAATTCTTATGAAAGCTCTGAATTTTGTGAAGATAGAAAAAACTTGTGATTTTTTCGCAATTGGAAACGTCCATAAAAATTTAGAGTAATCATCCAAGAATAAAACATAATATCGATGACCCATAGAACTGAGAACAAGAGATGTCCATAAATCACTATGATTAATGTCAAACAGCAGCGAAGTAGTAGAATTAGAGGCTACAAATGGTAACTTAATAATTTTTCCTAAAGAACAAGACTGACAATTTGGAGTACTACGCGTACCCTTACAAGAAATAAGCTTATTTTTATCTAAAACAGACAAAATAGATGACCCTGGATGACCTAGGCGAGCATGCCACAAGGAAAGAGCAAGTGCAACAAAAGTGGACGGCAAGGCTTGATGTGAGACGCTGAGACAGGGTGTGATATGATATAGATCTTCACTACTATCACACCTCATGATAGGACTCCCCGTCTTGAAATCCTTCACAGAAAACCCAAAAGGATCAAACTCAATTGAAACCCAATTATCAGTGGTGAATTTACGAACAGACACCAAAATTTTAACCAATTTTGGGGCATGAAGGGTATTTTGCATGACAAGTGGTGGATGAGGGGGATACAATATTTTCTGACCATAACCCTTAATTTGAATCGAATTACCATTACCAACAATTATACCACGATTAGTGCTCAAATTGGAATAAGACTTGAGAATACCTTGATCGGAAGTCATGTGGGTAGTGGCGCCTGTGTCCATGTACCAACGGATCTGGTTGAGTCAAGCCAAGCGTGTGCATTGCTGCCTCAATGTCGGTCTGGGTGGGTCCATTGCATGATGAGCCTGAGGGGGGCGAGGGCTAAGTATACTGATCATTGGAGCGCCATGGTTGGTCCGAGTCCGGAGTTACAACCGGAAGAAGGCGGGCGCGGCGCGCCTGCTGCATCGAGGCGCCGCGAGCCGTAGGCTGCGCCGCGATCGTAGGCTGCCGCGCCGCGGCACTGTAAGGCGTTGGGACCCACTGCCACTTTCCGAAGGGGTCCTGTGGTCTCCAAGACTGTTGATGTTGTCTGTTGTTGCCTCCACGATTCTTGTCATTATTCTTCTTATTCTGTCCTTTCTTACTACCTCCGTTGTTATGACTTTGGGTCACGATTGTTGGATTAGAAGGAGAAAAATTGGAAGCAGTCACCATACCGACATAACTACTCCCAATTGCTGCTTTCTTAGCCAAGCCAGCTTCTTCCAATGTAAGCATAGAACGGACCTGATAGAATTTTGGCAAGGTGCTACTCTGTCGAATAACTGAAACAACACCATTATAGGCCTCTGACAGGCCTGCAACCATCTGAAGAACCAGACGACTTTTAGAAACAGGAGAACCCACATTGCGAAGTTGATCCGCCAAGTCCTTAAGACGTTGGTAATAAAAAGAGACGTTGGGAAAAATTGCCATAGCCACCTGCGAAAATTCCTGCTCAAGAATAACAATTCTAGAATGATTGTTATCTTGAAATATGTCACGCAAATGGTTCCACGCCGTTATAGCTGTAGAGTTGGGTTCCATAATCGTCTGTAAGAGATCCAAGGAGATAGTGCATAAATCCACTGAAGAACCTTCGAATCAAGCATGTCCCATAATTCTGGGTCTGCTTCTTGAGTGGGCACATTAGATGTAGACGCTTTATCACTCTCCTTTGAAGGAGGAAGAGGAATGATATGGTGAAGAACTTTATGTGCTTTAGCATAAATCTTGAATAATTCCGCCCACGTCTCATATTGGACGTTTTCAAGATCAAGAACAATAGGGATGACACTCTTGATGTTAGAGACCGACAGGGCATGATGAAAATTGTTCTTATCAGCCATTGGGAATAGAACAATCAAGATTCGGAGAATGGAATTTTTGGGAGATTGGATTTTTTGTAGAGAAGAGCCGCGGTTTTTGGTAAAAACCAAGAAGAGGGCCGCGATGCTTTAGGGTAGAAATCCGAGAAAAAAGATAAAAATTTAGAGGAGCAGAAGCAGGGTAAAGAGAACCTAGACTCTTAATACCATGAAAGAAATAATCTCTTGATTATTCTTATTGATTAAGACATATATGTACACGTTACAATAGGAGAATCATATTCCTACTTTACATCTAAATCTCTATTCTATACAATTAAGGTAATAGAATACTTCTAATTATGGTACAAGACTAAGTCTACCAAATATATAATATAATAAAATTAATACTGTGAACCGGGTCCACTGGACGTGGGCCTTGGGCCGCGGCGCCGTGTCCCTTGAGTCGCGGCGCTTGTACCAACTTTGAACACTGTTTAACAGTTATGATTATAAATTGCATGATTTCTTGTGTATGCATGTCCCAAATAAAATGTTATTTTTGATGTTATTACTCATTCAGTCGGTGTGACTAACCTCGTTTCTCTTTATTTTTTATTTTCCTACAGATAATTTACAGAGGGCGATATTCTGACTCAGACAGAGTGTTAGACAGAGTTGACAACAGATCCAGTAAGCCCCGCACTTGCTTCCCGTGGGCCATCATTTTGTTGACTACTGTATTAGTTTTTCAAATCCTAGAGATTTGCTCTTTAAGTTGGGCTTGTAAATTTTATTTTGGCTTGTGTTAGTAATGTAATGGCTTGGAACTTATATATTTCTTGAGAAAACTAATAATTTGGGATCTTATGTTCTTTTGAATTTAGCATGTTGTTTTTAGAGTATGTTGGGTTCTTGTTTACTGAGTGCTGACAAATTTGAGTTTATGAATTACTTCCGCTATAGAGAAAATTCTGCCGAATTATTTAGGTGAAATAGTTCACGCTTGCTCGGTGGACTTAAGCTTACTGAGGGCCGATCATGACTTAGGTGGGCGGGTCATGACAATCACACTCAACATGCGATAGCAATGCTAGAATTACTAATCTTTAGATAAACTAACAACTTGTCATTCTCCCAAGCTCTTCTCTCAAATAGATTTGCTAACCACCAGACAAAAGACATCTTTGAAGAAGGTGAAGAAAAGAATATGTTTGATCATTGTTTTGCAAAAATGCAGTTAGATCTTCTATGAATTAACACAACAACAAAATGAACTATGGAAGAAAAAATAGTTAGGATGGTAAGGTGATTGAGAAATTTGTTCCAAAGCATCTACCGATGCTACTGACAAATTAAGCTGAATTATATGACAATAACAACAACTTCAACAAGATCAAATAAATCCTAGAAGAAGTGATGAACTATCAAGTGTTATTGGACATAGTTGAAGAAGAAGAAGACACGAGGAAAATAATTCAGTTTACTTTAGACGGACATACATATATAAAAGGAAATATAAGGTTGATAACTCATTTTTTGCATTACTCAAACATCCTCATTTATAATATTATCATAGAGTGTATTATAAGTATGTAATGACCATAAAATATCTAATTTTCTCCAACTTTTATTTTCTTCATACTTGTTAATTAGTAAAGGTTTGTTACCCATCAGAATTGGTAAGGTGAGACATAATCCCCCTTGCTTGCAGTGGCGGATCCAGGAGACAAAATTTGGTGGTGCAATTTTTTTTTTTAATTTTTTATGCCTAGAAGATTTTTTTTTTTTTTTTTATGCCTAGAAGGCAAATTTTTTAAAAAAATCTGGTGGTGCAACTGCACCACCATGTTGCTAATGGATCCGCCAGTGCTTGCTTGTACTTATTCTTGTTGAGTATTTTTATTTTATTATTAATAACCGCTACACACTTTGTCCAGTGATATAAATTCGTCAAGAAAAAAACATAGGCCAAACAACCCCTAAGCAGATTCGAGCCTTATATTTAAAAGTTAGCCACTTCTTAAAAATTAGAGCCTTAATTTTCGAATGTGGCGACTTGCATTTAATTGCACGGGTTTCCTTAAAATGAACAAGTCTTTAATTTTTTCTGTCAAATTTGTGGAATATTATGATGTAAAAATATAAATTTATTTTCTGTGAAAAAATTATTTATTATGAGGAGCAAAATTAAAGACCAACACAAAATAGGGTCAAAAGTGCAAATGACCTCTATTGATTTTAAGTTTAAAGTTTAATATAAAAATCTGAGTCTAAAAGGCCAACTTCTGAATACAAGGCTATAAAAGTGGCTACCTAGTATGAATAACACGTGGATTGAACTGATAACACCCAGCTGACCCGGCCCACAAGGAAAGAGGTTTATCTGTATTTTAGGGTTTTAAATCATCTTGAGGTTCCTTCTTCACCAAGATTTCCAGGTTTATCTAACCAGCTTCGTTTAGAGTCGTAGATCATAACTACCTGCTCTTCATAATACATTATCTTGGTAACTTGTCACTCATGTTATTAGGAACTTTGCACTCCAATATAATGATATATTTCTTCTATGCTTATATGTCACATTGCTCTTCAGTCATTAGCAAATTGATCAATGTGTTTCAGTGATATTGAGTTACAGAAATATGTGTGGGTTTAGGTTATGTCCCTTAATCTATGCATTTTTCTCCTTACCGTACCTTTTTAAGACCACTAAGTCTTAAGTGTCTCCTTTGGGGTTAAATATCAGTACACTCTCTATACAGTTTGTTTACTCTATTATTTCCTATGTTTCAACGAAGTAATCAATTTTAAACATATTTGAATTCTAAAGAAAACGAATTTGCAAGTAGATTGTAGCCGGTTGTTGAATGATTACCTCCGCCTACCTACCAAGGTGGAGGTAAGGTCTGTATACACTCTACCCTCCCAATGTTCTAAAAACGTTAGGTGGGACCAGAGCGGGAGTGGCAGCGCTAGGCGGGGCCCAGGCGGGTGTATTTTTTTTATAATTTTTTTAATATTTTATCTCAATTGTATATATATCATATATGCATAAAATATATAAATTATAAAATCAATACATTCTTAAGTAGTTAATAAATTCATAAAATAAGTACTTAATTTCATAAGACATAGTAATTGACTAATTATTAAGAACTTACATGTTAGATGAGGAAATTTAAAATTTCATATTATTTTCATTGCCAAGGTCTCCAACATCGTGTTCTTCTTTGTCCGACTCCAAGTCAAACTCTTCATCATCATCATCTCCTTCATCCTCCGTGCCATCAGATACAAAATCATCTTCTTCGGGCTCTCTTACTTCTTCAAAATGGCGAACACTCCTTGGTTGTAATTCTTCATTTGTTCCCGATGCCTCACTCACCAATTTCCATGTAAGCCCCGAACCCGATGTCACCTCATCATCTTCATCATCACCTTCATCTACTCCATCAACAATCCAGGATTGTGCATAAGTAGCGTCATTTGCTAAAAGCACATCAATTTTATCACTTCTCTTCTTCTTCTTGTTCATTAATCTTGCATTGAATTGAACATAAACTAGTTTATTCATACGCTCGGTATCTAGCCTATTCCTCTTATTTGTGTGAACCTACAAAAGATTTAAAGAAATATAAAGATTTAGTGACTTATGACATTTATCCATATAAATAATAATTTATTAAAAGATTTATAATGAAATTAGTAAATTACCGCTTCAAAGACACTCCAATTTCTTTCACAACTGGATGAGCTTGTTGTAAAAAAAAAGAATCTTTCTTGCAACCTTTTGTAGATTAGGTGTGTGGTTGCTATAAGTAGCCCACCATCCAACTATAAGTTCAAAATAACAAAAAAACAAAACATTAATAATTTAATTAATAATTATTGAGGCATTAAATTTAATAACTTATAAAGTCTTTAAAAAAGAGATAGTCATACCCGGATCATAAAGATCATGATTTGTTTCACATCCTTTAGCCACTAAAGCTCTTTCAAATGGACCTTTACTATCCCTATACTTGGCCAACTCAACATTGATCACCGTATCTTGTATCTCCAAATCCGAATAGAATTGCTCCATACAAGTAAAGACTCCTTCCATAACATTTTTTTGTACTACACTTGACCATGTACTAAATGTTTTATAGAAGTAGTATGGATTTAACATGTAAGCCGTCATATGAAGTGGCGTATCAATACGCCCCTTTCCTTTTTCATCCACTATGTGGAGTATTGTCTTATACTTGTCTTCTTTATATCCCAAAGCCTCTTTTATGTCATTTTTGGCTTTCAAGATCTCACCATACACAAAGCCCATAGCCGGCTTCACATCTCCATCCACAAGTCTAAGGACTTTTACTAAAGGTGTAAATACCTTCAAGCAAAGAGAAATACCATTCCAAAAGGTCGGTTGCACAATAGTAGCATATGCGGTTTTTCCCTTCTTACTCTTAGATCATTTTGTGGATTCCCATGCATTGGTGCCCACCATTCTTCTCCATTAAACTTTGTAATGTTAAGGAAGCCGTGACAAATCTAGTTACTCCGGGCTGTATTATTTCCCTTTTTGTACACTTGCTCATCAATGCCAAAGTCTTATGATGTGAATAAATAAATATGGTAAAATTTTTGGCTTTTAAAATTGTGTTCTTGAAAAGAGGAAGCTTACCAATGCCTTCAAGCATAAGGTTGATAGTGTGAGTGACACATGAAGTCCAAAAGATTTGAGGCCTCTTTTCTTTCAACAAAACTGTGGCCGCCATATTGTTGGAAGCATTGTCGGTCACCACTTGGACCACATTTTGAGCCCCAACACTTTCAATGCACTCATCAACATAATTAAATATGTAAACACCGGTATGTGAGTCCCCGAAAGCCTCTTTAGAAGAAAGGAAAGTTGTGTCAAATCGACGATTAACGCACAAATTTATAATGCTTCTTCTATTTCTATCACTCCAAGCATCGGTCATGATTGAACAACCCGTTTTTTCTCATTCTTCTTCTTGAGGTTTGAGTGATATTTTTGTTCTTTCCACCTCACACTATTGAGTGATAAGGAGAGAAAAAAAATTGGGTCAAAAGAAAATGCCATTTTGGAGTTTTATCAACAATTTGTTTGTGTAGGCGGCGACCCCTTCAATAGTGGTTCTCTAAGTTGGTATTGCCCTCGTGTTGGTCACAATATGTGGGGATTCTTAGGATACTTCACTTCAGACATTATATTTTATTTCATGATTTTTTAATTGTTTTTTATTTTCGATAAGTGCATCCCTTCTTTGAATGTGCACACTAAATGGACACTTTTGAGGCCACAACAAAAACAAAAGTTGAAAGTAACCCCCCATCCTTATAACATACTAAGAGAGTTGAGGTGAAAATCTCATCTTTCCCTTCTATGAAATGGTTGAAGAAAACCAGTGCAAGAATATAATAGTGGGCTTACATGTACACTCAGTCTCATTGCATGTTGATACTGATAAGTCTTTTCAACATTGGATCAACTTATCTTCAATTTTATGTAATTTTTATCTAGATTTGGACATTTAGATTCATCTAGTGTTTGAATGTTATCATACAACCTGATGGAGTACACGTCTTTGCGTTTCTTTCCATAGTATGTTGTTTGAATGCATCTTGCATTTTTTTATTTTTACTTAAGGCGTATAAAGTGGACGAATAGGGAGTTGTATAAGATGGCGAGGAAGGAGGCTAAGTTTGCGGTTACGACGGCGAAAACGACAGCTGTTGAATGCTTGTATGTGGAATTAGAGGAGAAAGACGGAGATAAGAAGTTATACAGACTAGCCAAGGCGAGGGAGAGGAGGACCCGTGACTTGGATCACGTAAGGTGCATCAAGGACGGCGACGTAAGAAATCATCGCGAGGACGCATATTAAAGTGAGATACGCTTTACTTCTATAAACTCTTGAATGAAAAAGGAGATAGTGACATCGTGTTGGGAGATTTGGAGTAATCTGGTAGGTATCGGGATTTTGGGTATTGTAGAAGGATTAAGGTTGAGGAGGTTAAGGATGTTGTTCGTAGGATGCGCAGGGGAAGAGCGATCGGGCCCGACGATATCCAGTTGAATTTTGAATGAGCGTAGACATGACAGGTTTGGAGTGGCTGACTGAGTTGTTTAACGTCATTTTTAAGACGACAAAAATGCCCGAAGAATGGAGGTGGAGTACAATGATTATGTTGTACAAAAACAAATGTGATATCTAGAGTTGCAACAACTATAGGGGTATCAAGTTGTTGAGCCACACTATGAAAGTTTGGGAAAGTGTTGTGGAGATGAGGGTAAGGAAAAATGCGTGTCTACTTCTGAGAACCAGTTTGGATTCATGTCGGGGTATTCGACTACTGAAGTCATTCATATTATTAGGAGGTTGGTGGAGCAATATAGGGAGAGGAAGAGAGACCTACATATGGTTTTCATCGACTTAGAGAAGGCATACGACAAAGTCCCTAGGGATGTTCTATGGAGATGTTTGGCGGTTAGAGGTGTACCTGTGGCATACACTGCGCCGATTAAAGATATGTATGATGGAGCTAAAATCAGCGTACGAACAATAGGAGGAGACTCAGAGCACTTTCTAGTGACGATGGGGCTGCACCAGGGATCAACGCTTAGCCCATTCTTATTTGTCTTGGTGATGAACGGACTGACGCGACAAATCCAAGAGGAGGTGCCATGATGTATGTTATTCGCAGACGAAATAGTCCTGATTGATGAGACATTTAGCGGAGTAAACGCTGTCGAGGTTCGAGACGCACTCAGTCCAGCGGTTCAGCCGAGTAGATCAAGACAGTATTTGGAGTGGAAGTTCAGTAATGGGAGCGACCCTGAGACAGACGTAGAGGTGTCGATTGTGACTCAGGCCATCCCAAAGAAAAGAAGCTTCAAGTACCTCGGGTCTATTATTCAAGGGAATTGGGAGATTGATGACGATGTCACACATCGTATTGAGGCAGGGTGATTGAAATGGAGGCTCGCATCTGGAGTATTGTGCGACAAAAAAGTGCCACCAAAGCTTGGTCGACTGACCGATTATGTTGTATGGGACGGAGTGTTGGCTAGTCAAGACTTCGCACATCCAAAAGATGAAAGTTGCGGAGATGAGGATGTTGAGATGGATGCGTGGGCATACAAAGAGGGATAAAATTAGAAATGATGATATTCGGGACAGAGTGGGGGTGACTTCGGTGGAGGATAAGATGCGGGAAGCGAGGTTGAGATTGTTCGGGCATGTATGGACGGGTTCAGAAGGGATAGAGGTAGGCCGAAGAAGTATCGTGGAGAGGTGTTTAGACGGGATATGACGCATGTGCGATTTACTGAGGACATGACCTTAGATAGAGGTTTGTGGAGGACACAGATTAGGGTTGAAGGGTAGTAGATAGTCGAGCGTAGTCTTACTCACGCCCACAAAATGATAGTTGATTTATGCGGCTATGTGTTCCCTAGTGTACTTTGTTTATATTATTATTTGCGTTAGCTACTGCTTCCTTTTGGCAGAATGCGCTATCATGGCATATTTGATTTTTGTTACCAGCATGTTCATATAGCTTTAATTTCTCGTCTCTGACCGTTTATCTTGCTATGCAACGTTTACTCTGATTGTGATTATGCTATGTCTTGAGCCGGGGGTCTCCCGGAAACAGCCGCTCTACCTACCAAGGTAGAGGTAAGGTTTGTGTATACTCTATCCTCTCCAGACCCCACGTGGTAGAATTTTACTGGGTATGTTGTTGTTACTTTAGGCGCATAAAATCTTGAAATAGATTGGAAAATAATTTCTGATTTATATTGTTCCCCTGGTGCTGATATTAGATACATCCTCATATTTGTACCTGTTGCTACATCGCCATTGGGGTCGAGGGAAGGTGTCCTGAAGTTTTCATTTATACATATTCTTAACCCAAAAAAATTTGCTTACTGACTGTAACACTATGAATTTTGAGGTCGTCTTGATTATTTAATTATGAAAATACCTTTAACGTGCATCAAAAACCAAGAAAGGAGATTGAAGAGAGCCTTTGTCACATTTGTCATAGACATGTACATCTATTGTTATTTCGCCAGATGTATTGAAATTTGAAACATTCCCAACTCAGCTGCATTCTACATCTTATTGCAGGGGGAAAAGCAGAATACAAAGTCTAGGTTTATCCAAAAGATGGCTGGATTTCCAGGATACAGTGCCCTTGCCCCCAAGACTAAGAATTTTGTTATGGCTGGAGGTTTGACAGGATTTGTTTTTGGTGTGTACTACTACACTATGAGAGCCGTTGGAGGCTCAGATGAACTTCAAGTAGCCATTGATAAGTTTGAAGATGCAAAACGCAGCAGTGAGGCTGAAGCAAGTTTGCCACCCAAGCCATAATTGTGTCAAATATGAGGGTAGCACTGCAATTAGGAAAGAAGTATTGGATGATTTTGAAGCAGTATAACCGGACTTCAATCATCTTTTGCCTGTTGAATAACTTGTCCTGTTTCTCAAGCCATAATTGTGTCAAATATGAGGGTAGCACTGCAATTAGGAAAGAAGTATTGGATGATTTTGAAGCAGATCAGTAGAACCGGACTTCAATCATCTTTTGCCTGTTGAATAATTTGTCCTGTTTCTCAGGCTCTGCGAATATATATACTTTGCTGTAAAGATATGTGATATTGCATCTTTTTCTAGCTTTCATGTTGAGATAAATTTTCTTGAATTTCATTGTCTACAGATTATACGTTCAGCATGTTTATTTTATGTTTTATAGTATCACTCTTCACTTAGTATTTGTTGTTATGTATTTCAAAATATACTAAGAGGTTCCATGATAAACAAATCCGTCATACATGCAGAAAACGAAACATAAAAAGGGAAAAGGGAAAGAAATGCTTAGAATAAGTGATAATTTGCTGGCATTATATTTGGATGATTGACAGTGTTATTTACAAAAAAAGGCAGTCCGGTGCATTAAACTCCTGCTATGCGCGGGGTCCAACGAAGGGCCGGACCACAAGAGTCTATTGTACGCAGTCTTACCTCACATTTCTGCAAGAGGTTATTTTCACGGCTTGAATTTATGATCTCCCGATCACATGACAGTGATATTAACAAAATGAGAAACAAATGGGACGTATATTGCAGCGAGTATGCAACTTAAATGACCCTTATTGTGGGCTTTTGAACAAAAATAACGTCCAAAAAATAAAAGGAACAATAATACCTTTCGCGCACTAATTTTGTGCGCAAAAAAGATTTAATAAAGTGCTCGATCGTTTCTTTCCCACCATTGGTCCCCATCTTTTTTTTAACTATCCGCCATTAACGCACAAAACCTGAGGTCACACGTTCCAAAAGTGTCATTTTTGTGTTATTTTTTAACTCGAATGCCAATATTCTCGGTATATTCAAGTCAAGGAACAAGTTTCGAAGTTTGAATTTCCGAATAAAGCGTCGTAGAAGGTAGAACTAGATTTCAAAAACTCAAAATAACCTTTTAATCTAGGTATTTTACTATGAATTTCTAATTACATTGTTAAATATATTATTATTCTAAGCATGATTATTGTTTAATAGTCTCGAATTTCAAAATAATATCGTTTTGCGCAATTTTTTTGCGTAATAAGGGAGCAGTCCGTGGCCCACTGCCCCAGCCCCATTTTTCAACTTTTTTTAAATTTTTTATTTGTTAATTGTTTGTTAATTATATGATTAGAAAAATATATTAATCTCCTAATTGTTAATTATTTGTTAATTGTTTGACTATAAGGAAATATACTAATCTCCTAATAATATCTTTATTTGTTAATTATCTAATTGTTAATTTATTTATTGTAAAGTTGTTTAATTCATGTTAATTATTAATGTGCTAATTAGTTATCTAATTTTATTTTTTAATTAGTTATCTAATTTTATGTGCTAATTAGTTATCTAATTAATTATCAATTGTTAATTATAAATAGTTAATCCTTAGTTTAGGATTGAACATCATTAGTTTAGAATTAAATATCATTAATATTATATAGTTACTACAATAGTTAATTAACAATTATTAATTAGATAGTTAACCCAACAAGTGCTCTCCGAACCGTCCAAAGCCAAAGGTTTTTTTCAATGCGTATGCTTTAAAAGTCAGACTTGGAATATATTAAATTAAACATCATTAGTTTAGGATGAAAAATATCATTAATATTATATTAGTTAGTTAATTGTAGTTAGTATGATAATTAATTATCAATTATTAATTAAAAATAGTTAATTCTTAGTTTAGGATTGAACATCCTTAGTTTAGGATTAAAATATCATTAATATAATATTAGTTAGTTAATTCTAGTTAGTATAATAATTAATTCTCAATTATTAATTAGAAATAGTTAATCCTTAGTTTAGGATTGAACATCCTTAGTTTAGGATTAAAAATATCATTAATATAATATTAGTTAGTTAATTGTAGTTAGTATAATGATCAATTAAAAATTATTAGTTCACAAATTTAGATAGTTAATATAATTTCCCGTTAAAGGATTAGTTAGTTAGTATGATTTTTTGATAAAAGATTACATAATTAATATAACATGTTAATGATTAATTAAAATTATTAATACATATACGACACCTCCATTGATCTCAACCTTCATCCGGGGCCCTTTTGATACATCACCTACATGCTACTCATAGGTCTCAACTATTATGGGATGGGGTGATAGATTATAGTACGTTGTTTTGGGACGGGTGAAACATGTGTGGAATGTTTAAGGGGCTCGGCCCCCACATCCCCGCGACTTAAATATATTTTATCATGTGGTATCTATTATCGTGTTGCTGCTGGTTGGGTACAACATGATAAGGCTCTTGAGACAGCCATGGTTGAGCGATGACGACCGGAGACCCACACATTTTATCTCACAAGTAAATCATGGTTGAGCGATGGCGACCGGAGACCCACACATTTTATCTCTGCACTGGTGAGGCAATTATCACGCTTCAGAATGTGGTCATATATGTACTACAGGTAGATGAATGCCCGTTATACATTGAGGAGCCTCAGTCGCAGTCGTCGTATCGGAAGGAGTTGACTAGGCTCACTGATTACGTGCCTCAGCCATGTGATATTCATGGACAGACTCAGATGTGGATTAATGCCCTTTGTACTCACTTGCGCCTCTTAGCATAGAGCATCCTATTACAGACGGCACACCTCATGTGGATCGATCATCGTGCTCATTTGTACTTACTCATCATATTCGTAGGCATCCTATTCCCAAACGCATTGGGTTCTCATGTGAGCTTGAAGTATTTGCCATTTTTGAAGGATTTGGGGCAGTTGGAATGTTATAGACGGGTCGATGATGTTCTAACTTACATGTATCGAGCATTATGTCGAGTGTCTATAGGCGATAAGAGGGATGTCTCTGGATTTCACGTGCTCATCTAGGTAATATATTTAAGTGTGTAATTTTATTCTAAATATAGCTTTTTGAAATGACGACTAATAAAAAAAATTAATGATCCTTTCAGATATGGGTGTGGTATAGGATGAGGCTTTTTCAACCCGTAGTTGTGCACCCTCAGCCTAACTTCATTGCTGAGGGCATGCCCTGTGCGCGGAGATGGACGGGAAGTGTAATTTGAGATGTGGATACGCATCAGAGACTTTTTTCGTTCAGGGATCAGCTAAATCGTATGATGGCGGACATAGTAAGTTTGTTTGATTTTACATTATTATCTTTTTTTTACTATTTTTCTTTTATTATTTACTAATTTAGTTATTTTATAGTTTTTATATGGAGGCCGTATAATCAAATTTTGGATCAAATGCCAGCATTTTGTAGGGCTGGTGAACTTATTTGAAGGTCGTGGTGTCCGTTGAGACATATGGATATCGTTGAGGATCATGTGCCCAACTGCGTCTTACGACAGTTTGGGCATGTACAGAATATATCTGAGCCGGTTCTTTGGTAGCACGACCACTAAACGCGAGACGAGTGTGCGATCGACACTCTTGCATACCAAGCCTTTATACGGGAGCAGATCCATCGTTGGGATCAGAGGCTGGTGGCGCTAGCGGTGGTCGAACATACAACTCTGATCGTAGATTATATGGAGTGGCACCAGCAGATCACACACATCTTGATCGGCAACTCCAAGACATGTTATCTAGATGGCTGAGGATATGTAGCACTTACGAGACAGTATGATGTGTTGGTAATTTTACCCTACTTAAACTTAATTAATCGTCTTATATATTATGTTACAAATTTATTCAATCATTAATATTTGCAAATAAATGAAGTTATGGACCGTAAAGACGATGCGCTAGGTGGGCATGGACCATATGGCTTCTCCCGAGACAGCAGGATTTGTATCCCGGATCATTGAGCTAGCCGATAGTGGTATGCAACAATCACAAGAGCTCGGACGCATCTATGAGCGTGTTCCAGAGATCTCGTATCAGGTGGTGGGTGAGGTGTGCCAGAGGTTGGCCAAAGGGTAGGCGGGACAAATGGGTGATGCGAGGCGAGGCTAGAGGGGCTGGTGGACGAGTTGGTGGCAGTGGAGGCCTCCGTCTAGTAGATGAGCCTGACAAGCATGCTACCGTTTCCGCTCCAGCCCAGCAACATCCATCGACTTTAGAGCGCCCGATGACTTCTTACCGACTGTCGATACCTTTATATACGCCGGCGCAGCTATATTCAATTCACATAGACTGGGTATCGCAGGCATTAGTGTACGCCCGTGATCTACGCGATTAAGTGATCTCGTGATCTACAAGGTGAGCAGCCAGTTCGTGATCTATAGGGTGGCAAGGAGCTAGAGTACGACGATGCATTCATTGACTTCGAAAGGGAGGATGATCATGACATAGAGCAGAAAAGGGGATGGAGATGATGGTGAGGGTGGTGGGGGTCGTCTTAAGATTGTGTATATGTAAATAAATTTTACATTTTATGTTAATATTATATTTTTTGTATTATTTTCTTAATGATAATTAGTTATCTTAGTCTTTATTATCGTTTATTAATAACTCGTGGGACATCCTAAATTAATTATAAAAAACATCTCGGCATATTCGAATAAGTAATGCCTTGACTAAATAATAAAACACTTAAATCAAAACTGTATAAAATAAAACACTTAAACCTAACGATAACAAGTTTCCAAACAAAATTTACTTCGGGGCACTTTATAACTCCTAAAATGATGATCCAAAGATTCCAAACGTTTATGTATCTTTGATGTATTGAACCTACATTATTGTCTGCGAAAAAAGATATCATATTCTATATAAAATATTGATATTTTAGTTTTGAGACATGACTAATATTTGATCAAAGTATGGAAAAAACGGAAATTTCAAAACTTTGAAATTATACACAGTGTGTGGAAAATTATACTAACCCCTATTGCGCAAGAATTTTCTGCACAAAAGGCATTAATATAATTTTTTAGGGGGTATTTTGGATCAAAATTCCACTTTGTGGGTCATTTAAGTTGAGGACTCATATTGCAGCATTGTACATCCATACATATATTTGTATTTTGTAATGATAATAGGATTGATAATATATTGTCATCTATTACAAATAAAATTCGCCAGTCATTGACTTAGAATCCCCATGTTATTATGTCAATGGTTACCGTTCGACCTTTTCGAGGTGACTCTTGGAATTTTGCCTTTGTAGCCCAGTGAGCTAAATTTGATCGGTAAAGTAGTTGGATCAATTTTCTTTTTGTAAACAAATTTAGCTTGCCGCATCAAAAGATACGCTAAAACCCCAATAATCCTTGTATAATTGCATAGTTGTCAGTGACATCTTTTTTTCTTACAAAGCTAAACTAATATACTCACTGTATAATCAGTGTGCACACATATTATACATGATTCTTGAGTGTCCGATTTTATTTAAAGGGATGTATATCAAAAGAACAACATTGAGGCGCCATTGTAAACAACTCCAAAGAAACCTGGGGTCCAGTATGGCGTCAAAATACCAAACTAAAGAATTCATGGCGGTGGGAGCAACTTCTGTAAAGGCCCCACTAAGCAAAAGTGGAAAGAAAAAGCCCACTTCTGTTTACTCAGACGCCTCTTTCTTATCGAAGACTCTGGCAGCTGGAACTCATCGGCAGCGACCTGAAAGTCGCTTTTAAGCCCAAGTGCAATCAAACTAGCAGGAAATGAAACAACTCGCAGTATGGGTCTAGCTTATTGATACGTTCGAGAAAGGTGAAAACTCTACTTGAATCCATTTAATTTTTTTTACTGAACCGAATTCTTTCAGGTTAAAGAATCTCTTTCTAGTTGTCCACGCAAGAAGGCCCGCTGGATCTATCCAAATTCAAAGCCCATCAAAGACTCTCCTACATGAAAGGATTTGAGTCCATCCAAATGATATTAAGCAAAATTTGGGAATAGCTAGTCTATTACGATTAGGTTAGGTGAGTGAAATTTTTTCAGCCGACTTGCTAAAGATTAAACTCCTGGTTAAGCATCCATGCTTCCAAAACCTATAATAGGTGTAAGGTGTAAATTAGAGCAATTAATTGCACATCTTCCTTATGCACGATCGTTATTGAGCTTCCTTAAAGTAGTAAAATACATTATTCTAGTATCCTTTGGAGTTCACCAAAGGCAAAATGGGTGAATGGTGGGCAGAATTTTGATCAATGCAAAGTAACCAACTTCAAAAGCGCCTGATTTATAGTCTGCAAAATTGAATTAATGTTTTATTACTTAGACTCATCTAAGCATACCGTTTAAGAAACACTAACATTTCTGGAGTAAAAGAGAAAACTCTTAATTCTTCAAATTCATGGCGATGCTACATTTTCAATTGCTGATGCCGAGAGAACCCTTCAGCTTTGCAACAAGATGCGGTAATATGTTGATGCTGTCATGAACAGACTGGTCAACGCATGATTCAAGTTCCTTTGTGGCATCACTTTTGTTCTTCTGGAGTTTGGCACTCTCAAACTTGTCTTGGCAGACCATTAGAGACCTCTGCAGTCTTTCCTGTAACCACAAAATTACATTAATAAACTGCTCCATCAGATAGTAGTACACAAGGTAGATGTAAGGTCTTCGTACGCTCTACCCTCCCAGACCCCACTTTGTGGAATTACACTGGGTACGTTGTTGTTGTTATCAAATAGTAGTACACCTTTTGTTGGGAAGAAAAAGAAACTGGCACCTTTTAATATTGACTCACAATTTAAGGAAAATCTAAAAATATCATACATATATATGAGTTTAGTACTATGATAATAAAATTTCAATTAAGATAAACATCGAATATGCAATAATGTTAATACTAATCCAACTCCTATAGATTAGATCCAAAGAATCGACAGTTTCTCGTCGAGATCACTTTGCACGTCATTTTTTGAGGCGCCGCTTATCTGAAGTGCAGGGCTTCACCGATGAAGCAACACTGACTACTATTGTCATTGGAAGCTCGTAAATGCCAAATCTATGTCTCCAAATACCACAACTACTTCAGTGAACTAAAGAGAACACCAACCAATTATCAGATTATACAGGAAGTGACAACCGCCCACCCCCACCCCAACCAAACAACCCAAGCCTCCCTTGGTGTACAAGGAAGGAAAGGGGGAGGGGAGACAAGATGCCTAGTCCAAGATAGGAAAGCTATTCTGGAAAAGAAATGATGGGTCAGAAATCCAAAACCAGGACTTGACCAGCCACCCATTATTAAGTGTTCAAGGCAAACCTCCTCAGGGCTAATTACAAACCTAAAACCAGGGTCGATTTGGCCATCCAACTTGAAACAAATCAGAGGCAAATGTGCATCTGAAAGAGACTTTACCCTTTCTCTTCAAAGGCACAAGTGCCCAAATTCTACTATTGCAGACATCTGGCAAGATTTCGGGTGGTTGATACATCTTACAAGAATGCATGTAGTTGACTCTTCTCCTCAATGGGGTACCACCTTTGATGTCCAAACATGATTATCTCTTTTGGAACAAACTCCAAAGTCGTGTTTTCTATTAGAAGCTGCTACTCCACTCGGACTACACTCTCTCTGTCTCTCATTCATTAAACATGGAAATCTATTTGGAAGAACAAGGCACCTTACAAAGTCAAATGCTTTTCTTGGTTAGTTGTTAAGGGTAAATGCCTTGCCCTGAAAAATCTTCAGAAGTGAAGCATCCCACTTTGCAACAGATGCTCACTCTGTGAAGAAAATGCTGAGGATGTTAATCACCTTTTCCTTCACTGTGAAGTTACATGTCAAATCTGGCATTTTTTCTTCAACGCCTTGGGGCGTCAGATGGGTTTCATCCTATACACCCCTTTGGACTTCTGTTAGCTAGGAAGATGGGCATGTCTAAAATATCCCTGTAGTTGTGTGGTGGCTACTTGGGAGGAACACAGCGCTAGTCTTTGAAGACAGAAAGAGACAACATTCTCAATCTCAAACACAATTGTGTATTTTTGCTTGGTTTAGAGCCAACAGTCATGATCCATTTTCTTAGTTCTTTACATTCTGTGTAAAGATATTATCCAGCGTTTTCTGGTTCTCATCAATAATACATTTATTTTACTGATTAAGAAAAAAATAACAAATCAGAGACAAGTTACACATTCAACCTAAACTAGTCACGCAAGTACGATAGTGTCAATTCACAAGCTTCAGCAGCTCCTTAATCTCACAAGAATATCAAAATGATCATGTGAGAACATTCGGACATCTAGTTTCAATTTATGTCAAATGTGATCAATTCTGATCTAGTATAACCACGTGTCCATCTGAACATCTAAATTTACTACACTTTTTTTATGATCGAGAAATTCGTCCGGAATCAACCCCTTGGCCAACTGCAGCATTCGAAACTCAGAGACGATGGGCCTGCCCTTCTTCACTTGAATACAAGACTTAGTTCGCTCGGCACAGGGCTCGTACTTGTGACCTAAGATATAAGTCCTTCAACCTTTGCCAATTAAAGTAACCCTGGAGGCCCTTTTCTACTACACTTCTTGTGAATATGATAAAACCTTATAGAACCAATATTTACTCTCATATAACATTCACTGCCATATGAGAACTTAAAATAAGAAGGAAACATAATTGAATGGTAAATCAAAGAGTACATTATAATGGATCCACGAGACTGATGCTTTGTACTTGTAGTGTTATTACTTCTACACAGCTAGAATGCACATAAATAATGGAGGAGCATCTTATTCCACCAACGGGGAGTACATGACAAATGGTTCGGAATTGAGAAATCAAGAGGCACAAGTCTCAATTTATGAGCAGATTTCAAATGACCCACTAAGTAATTCTGTAAAGAACAACTACATTCTCACAGAGACATGCAGAAATCAGATTTAACATAACACTAAAGTCCATGAGAAGTTCCCATGCAATCACACGCAACATCACCCTCCTGCCTTAGAAAATAAAAAATCAGAAGATAGCTGCTTGCTTTCTTCTTTTGTTTCCGGTTGTTTTATAAGTAGGAACATAACTTACAAGTTACAACTTCAATGCTTTATGTAAGCTCAAGCACACTTTTGAACAAACAATTAATCCACTTAAAAAGAAAAGGCGAAGAAGAGAACTGAAAATCAATCTATCTTATAAGACCTATAACATATGTGAACTTTAAGGCAAGATTATGTAGCCGTGACCATCCATCTCCCTTTTTCTATATGGTGAACTTCACCCCCTACCTAGTCGGCCAACAATGGCTCTTCCCCACTTTATGCCTTTGGTGACTCGAATCCCCAATCTTAAAGTTGGAGGTGCAGGATCTTTATCACTAGGCTAACCCTCTGTCTCTCATGACCATCCATCCATCCACTTTATTACTTCCATAAATATAACATGAAAAATAAAAGAATTTAGCCAAAATTAAATCAACTGCAATGACCAGTATTTTTTAACAAGAAAAGTCACAAAGTCCACGAGGTTTGAAGCGAGAAGTGAAGCACAGGCTCCTTTGAAGTGAAGCGCACAATCCACGACCTTGAAAATATCAAACATATACGAATGTAGTAACGTAATGATCAAATTGCAGTTAAAATAACTATTTTCATAATTCAATATACAATAATGTCAATATTATCCAACTCTTTGAAGTTGAGATTTAAAGAACCGACCACTTCTCATCGAGATCACTTTGTGCGTCATTATTCAAAGCACAGACTTCAATGAGGCACATGGCTTCACCAATAATGCAATAGCCCCTCACTTCGCATCGCTTTAAGTGATGAAGCAATGGCTTTTAATAGCATTGGAAACGACAACCTAATTAAGTCGTTCCCAGTATTAAAGAAAGCAAAATCCTAGACCTTGGCTGTCATCTAAGCTCTGAGAACGGAATACCAAGCAATTATTTTTTCCCTCGTTAACCGACTTTTCAGCTTTTGTCCTTGCAACATGGCATTCACCTTGCACTTTGATGATAACTACCACTATAACCAACATCCAGAAACACCAAAATGTGATCACAACTAGCTCGATATACCAAGGAGGAGGAAGAAGTTTCCTCACTTATAAGCAGAAGCCTTTTTTCTTCTCAAATATCATAATTCTTACTTCATCTCGCTTGCTGAAACTAACATGTAAAGACTTCCAATCTTCAATACCAAAAAATATCACCAAAATACTATTCTCACAGCCAATCATTGACATTATGTTTCACCTACTTTATACCAGCAAGAAGTTCTGGTTTAGGTGGGATAATATCAATCACTTGACGTCCATGTGACGCATCCATTATGGTTATCTCATATCCCTCTTTTTTCTTTTCATAAAATTTTGTTTACCATTTGTGTTGTTGTAGCATTATAAATTGTATTGTTACTCTTGCTGTCGTCAAGATAAATCTGACCCCTTCCGTGCTCCCGCCTACGTATATAGGATATTTTAAGAAGTGAAGACACTCGCATACTTTCACCTGTCTGTCCTCCAGGACCCAAATAACTTAATTTTCTCCCATAAACTGTGTGTTGATGGATTAATTCGATCCAAAACTTGAGAAATGGGTGTAAACCAAAAACAATAAGATGATTCCCCTAAGATAAAACGGTTCTACTGAAAGCATTTCCTCTATATCAATCATAGGGAACAACAGACTAAGAAGAAGAATTTCACACCAAGCACTAAAACACAATTATATCCTTTTACCTTTCTTGGTATTTTTTATAATGGAAAACAAGTATGACCTCTAATTCAGACATCAAGAAAAAAGGAAATTAGGAATAAAGACATGAACTTTACCTGAAACTTGGCCATTTCATTTTGAACAAGATGCTGAGCATTGTGGACAGGAACACTGCAGTGCTCCACACATCGCCCTATCTCTTCTTGATTTCTTCTTCTATCAAAGCACTCGTAAGCACATCTGAAATAAGCTTGCTGCACATTCCCATTTAGAAAGAAAAAAAAAGACCCAAATTAACATAACAATAATCAGATGAACATGAGCTTAAATATATACTCCCTCCGTCCCGTCCGTTCCAATTTAAGTATCTTACTTTACTTTTTTCGTTTGTCTAAAAAAAACGACTTTTTTCAATAATTAGTAAGTTGACAATTCAAACATACTATAGGGCAAGTTAATAACCACAAAAGTCTATATTTATTTCTTAAACTGTGTATTATTTCTTAAACTATGTACCTAATCAAACTAAGACCCTTAAATTGGGACGGGGAGTAGAAGAGATTGCAATACCTGAAGAGTGAAATTGACGTGGTCTTGAATGCCAGCGAGTTGGGTTTCGGCAGCTTTGTTAACTTCGTTCAGTTTTTGTCTTAATCTTTCTGATACTATCCTCTCTTCAGCTGCTGCTATTGCGTCCATTTTTCAATTTGTTGGATTGTTTGAACCCACAATTTGTTGTTTTTGGTACCCAATTTGTTTAGTTTAAGGAGGAATGAAGTGTGACAAGTTTGAAAATCAAGAATTAGGGCTTTAAAAGGGTTTTAAGGATTTCCAACTAACCCCTGTTTGGATGGTTGTTTTCGTGGTATATTATTGTATTGTTTTCTATTAAAATAATATTTCTTTTTATTATTTTTAAAATATGTTATATGGTGTTATATAACCATAGAAAACTCTAATTTTTATAAGCATGAATTTGATAATTTTTTTAGGTAGTTAGGTATTTCATTTTCCACCCCATCTCTATAGGGTTTTGTCGGGTTCGTACACGCAGCGTAATTTAAAAATTTATGATTTAAACCTGACGGACGGTCAAACTGATGGATGATTTATATAATGAAAACACATATAAACTTTAATGCGTCGATGAACACTTACAGTTTGCAAATCTGGAATCTTCTTCTTCAAGTGTATACCGAGGGTGAGCATGCAACCGTTCCTCGATTTGCAAGTCAAGACTCCAATGTAATTATTCTTTCGGAAAGCTAGGAAATCCGGCAGAGTTTCAGCAGAGAATAATTCAAGTGAATTGGGTGTGTTAAAAATAATGATTGAACCCTCTATTTATAGCTGAAAATCGGCTAGGGTTTCCACGTGGGCCAGGCCCAGAAACAGAAGCAGAGTTAGTCATTCGGACCCACTGGACACGTCAGCGTCGCGGCCTTTGGTCCTTTGAGCCGCGACCCTAGTCCAATTCTGTCTCGTTTCTATTTTAATTAATTCTGAAATATCATCTCGATTTAATTAAGCAATCATTATTTCTTCTAATGTCTCGATTATATACCGAACATTTATATTCTCTCTGATTACATCCTTGAATCGACGGAACAATTGACTTAGTGTTACCCTATAGGTCTTTAGGGTCTACACGGAACTCCTAGACGACGCCGGAAGACGAACTCAATATGTGAAGTAGAGTTACACGAAACCTGTGAACTGAACCTCTATGTGGGTAGATAAAATCATTTCATTCACGACGCATTCAATCCAGCTTAGGATCTGTCAAGTGTCTATCCAAATGGCTTGACCATTATATCTCATCTATATTAGCTGACAACAAGACCATATCAAATATATATCTACTACATTGGCCAATGAATTAGTCAACCTAATACCATATGAGGATCTGAGTGTTCTCTCAAAGATACATTCGAGGAATGAATCCTAATCTTGGCTCAACTACCATCTTTAATCTACGTCGTAATATACCCAATACAAGTCGTGTCTCAACCTATAAGGCATTTGAGCTTAGGACAGGATCAAAGTACATTACTCTGTAAACAAGGTGCGTATCGACCTCAAGTCTAAGGACTTCTATCTCCCACACGCTGATGATACTTTAGACATATATAACAAATAGTACATCAACAGGGTATACCAATACTTCTACAAGTATCCATGTGTCCATCACGAGTTGACATAACCCGTAGCAGGTGAGACGTACTACATCCCTAAGGATATGATGCAGACCACATGTCGACGTATCACATATCATCGATATCTCATTCTCGATTATTATTAGTCGAGGCATTTTAAGAGTTACGTTATAATATTAATCTCTCAGATTATCAATAACCACGTAACCTCTAGGGATGCAATTATAGAATATTACAATCAACAAATAATTCAATAATTGTAAATTCCATAATATTAATCTCCATTAATATAAATATGAATGTGTATAAAGTGTGTTTGTCCTAATACAGATTGTCTCTAGGACATAATGTACTTTCAATCTCGCACTTGGCCTAGAGTCAATCACCAACATATCTAATATCCATGTTCTCAAAATGACTATTATGCTTAACCAAGCTTAATGGTTTAATAAATGGGTTTGCTAGATTATTGTTTGTGGGAACATAATCTAATCTAATATCTTCCGTCTCCACCATCTCTCTGAGTATGTGGTACTTCTTTGGTACATGTTTGTTTCTATTTGTTGATCTTGGTTCATTTGCATGTGCAATTACACCAGTGTTGTCACAATAAATGATTATTGGACAACTAGCACTCGGAACTACCCCTAGTTCCTTCAGGAACTCAGAAATCGTGGCGAACTTCTTTACCACTCCGATCCAAGAATGTACCGCTTGATGAGTCGAATCGTGATTGTAGCTTGTTTGGACTTTTCCAACTCACTGCTCCACTATTGAAAATGAACGTGTAACCAAATTGAGATTTGAAGTCATCAACATCTGTTTGGAAGCTAGCATCGGTGTATCCAGTAACAACTAGTTTCTCATCTCCACCATAGACCAAGAAGTAATCTTTAGTACATCTGAGATACTTAAGAATACTTTTGACTGCCTTCCAGTTCCAGTGTTCATCACCAGGATTCTGCTGGAACTTGCAAGTCATATTAAGTGCAAAGGCCACATCTGGCCTAGTACAAGTCATGACATACATGATTGATCCTATAGCCGAAGCATATGAGACCCTCTTCATGCGCTCAACTTCTACAGCACTAGAAGGGCAATCCTTCTTAGATAACTTGATCCCTTGACCCATTGGAAGACCGTCTTTCTTGTAATTCTCTATAGAAAAACGTCTAAGAACTTTGTCTATGTAGTCCGACCGTGACAGCACCAACAATCTATTAGGTCTATCTCTATAGATCCTAATTCCCAGAATGTAGCAGGCTTCACCTAAGTCTTTTATCATGAATGTATTAGACAACCACATGTTAACTGACTACATGAGAGTCTTATTATCTCCCATTATCAATATGTCATCAACATATATAACAATGAAGACAATATCTTCATCCTTGCGTTTGCTATAAACACAAAGATCTTCTTTGCTTCTGACGAAATCAAATGACTTGATAGCCTTGTCAAAGCAAATATTCCAACTCCTCGAGGCTTGTTTAAGTCCATAAATGGACTTCTGTAGCTTGCACACATCATTTGGTTTAGACTCGAGTTGTTTCATATACACTTTCTCAATTAGATTACCATTGAGGAAAGCGGTTTTGACGTCCATCTGCCAAATGTCATAATCATAATATGCAACTATTGCAAGCAAAATCTAAATGGACTTAATCTTAGCAACTATTAAAAAGGTTTCATCATAATCGACACCAGGCCGTTGATTATAACCTTTAGCTACCAGTCTAGCTTTATAAGTCTGTACCTTGCCAAATGCATCAATATTCTTCTTAAAAACTCATTTGCATCCTATGGGTTTAACTCCACTTGGAAAATCAACCAAGTTCCACACTTGATTGACATACATAGATTTCATTTCAGATTTCATGGCTTTTTGCCATCTCTTCGAATCAATGTCCACTATTGCTTCGTTGTATGTTATAGGCTCATCATCATTTGGAATATCTACCTCACTACGTGTTTCCACAAGTAGATTTAGTCTTTTTGGAGGACGATGAGTTCTTACAGACTTACAGAGTTGATTGTTTTGCAGTTCAGTTCTAGGTATGTTATGATTGTTAGAAGGTTCTTGTGTGTTGGTTGATTAACCAACTCGAGAGCTTTCAGGAATATCATTTTCATGTCTTTCCTGAATGAGATGAGGTGCAATCACTGCACTTACTTCCAAGGTTTGTGTAAAAGGATTTTGCATTTCTGCATCATTCCTCGCAACACTCCCACTGGCCTAAGGGCGTACTGTAAGTACTCAATCTTCGCCAAATGCTCCCACTGGACTCTTGCCTTGATCATTCGGCAAGGATTCAACCTCTATGTTACTTTGTTGTTCTTGAATTTCTTCAAGTTCTATCTCTGTGCAGCTCTCTTCCTTGTAGACATATTCTTTTTCAAGGAAAGTTGTGTTCCTAGAAACAATGATCTTATGTTCGCTAGGAAGATAGAAATAGGATCCCTTAGTTTCCTTTGGATACCCTACAAAGTAACATTTCTCACTCTTGGATTCCAACTTATCAGTGAGCATGTTCTTGATATATGCAGGACACCCCCAGGGCCTCATGTGTCTAAGAGCTGGCATCTTGCCACACCATATCTCATATGGCGTCTTTTCAATTGATTTGGAAGGAACCATGTTCAGAACATATATTGAGATTTGTATAGCATATCCCCAAAGATATATTGGTAGAGCTGTAAAGCTCATCATGGAACGAACCATTTCAATTAGGGTTCGGTTTTTCCTCTCGACAACACCATTCATTTGTGGTATTCCAGGAGGCGTCCATTCAGAATGAACTTCATGTAGCTTCAAATAATCTAGAAATTATTTACTTAAGTACTCACCTCCTAGATCAGATCGAAGAGTCTTGATACTCTTTGCGAGTTGTTTCTCCACTTCACACTTGTACTCCTTGAACTTTTCGAAGGCCTCGGACTTGTGTTTCATAAGATACATATATCCATACCTTGTCAAGTCGTCTGTAAAAGTGATGAAGTAAGGGAAACCTCCTCTATCTTGAGTCGAAAATAGTCCACATACGTCAGTATGTACCAACTCAAGCACCTCATTGGCTCGTATCCCCTTTCCAGAAAGAGGCTTATTTGTCATCTTACCTTTCAAACTGGATTCACAGTTACCATAAGATTCTAAGTCAAATGGTTCGAGGTAGTTAAGTTTCCTCAACCGTTCTATCTTTGTTTTATTGATATGACCAAGTTTACAATGTCACAGGTAGGTAGAATTTCTTTTACTTATTTTAGCTCGTTTGTTTTGTATATTGAAAATTTCTCGACAATAGTTTAGTGTATATAATCCATTCACAAGAGGTGCAATTCCAAATACAACATCATTAAAAGAAAATATCATACTTCCATTAAATATGCTTGAGGAAAAACCCTCCATGTCTAAAACAGGAATGGAAATGATGTTCCTCGTTAACGAGAGAACATAAAAACAATTGTTCAACACTAAACATTTTCCAGAAGGTAAATCTAATATATAAGTTCCCACGCACTCAGAATCAACTCGTGCTCCATTTTCAACGCGCAAGTCCACCTCTCGAGGTCCGACCTTCCTGTTGTCAGCTAGCCCATGCACATTTGTATAATGTGTGAGCCACAAGTGGTATCTAGTACCCAGGAATGATAATTATTTATAGATAGATTTATTTCAATTACAAACATACCTTGTCCACTAGAGGCTGAAGCACCAGGTGCCTTCCCTCCTCTTGGAGCAGTGCAATCTTTCTTCCACTGCCCCTTCCTATTGCAACTCATGCACACATCCTTCACCGGGATTACCTTCTTCTTCTTCGTCCCTCCCTTGGGTTTCATTGCTGCGGGCACAACATTAGATTTGCCATTCTTCTTCTGCCATTCCTTACCTTTCGGTTTGGGATGACTAGATGAGCTTACCATGAGCACAACTTTGCCCTTAGAGATTGAAGATTCAAAAGTCTTTAGTATATTATGCAACTCCGGCTGATTCGCTTTGGTTCCATTCATGTTGTAGTTAATGATGAAACTCTCAAACGAACGAGGAAGTGAATTCAGGATCAGTGTGGAAGCAACTCTACTCTGCAGATCAATATCAATTGAGGCCAACCTTCAATTAGCTCTATCATCTTCAACACGTGTTGAGACACTTGGCCTCCTTCAATCAACTTACATTTAAAAAGGTCTATTAACAACTCATATTCCAGTGTCTGGGACTGAGAGTCATAAAGGCTCTTTAAATGTCCTAGCATCTCGTTAGGACCCATGTGTTGACACCCAATTTGGTCCCTCCCTTCGATTATTTATCATAAAATTAAACTTTTCTTTTAATACCGCAAAATAATTGTAACAATAATAATACATACATATATAAACATATACATACGTAAATAAGAAATTCAATAATGACGTCACATTTTACGTAGAACATTACCCACAACCCATTAATACTATTTCATCTTCTTCCTCCCTTAAACATAAACAAAATGCTAAATTAAAATAGAAATTAGCACACAAAATAAAGACTAATCCTAAGGACCTTTTCCCCACATCCGATGTCTTCACCACTTACTCCCCTTACCATACTGAAATCCTTCCAAATACACCCAAAAGTTATCCCCAAATCAGACCAAACGGTAACAAAATCCCCCCAAAATCGTGTTGAAGTTTACCATAGTTGAAATCCGAAATCATCTTACCAAATCAAAACTTACCAAAATCATCCAAAATCGCCTCAAAATCGTACCAAATCACTCCGAAACTAAGACAAATCTCTTGGATTTTGGGGTTACCTTTTGGACTCCCAAAACAAGACTATAAATTGATCACTTTGTACATGCAAAAGGCATCGGTTTTTCATCTTCAGACACTTTTTTGACAGTCGAAGAACACCCCTTTGAAATCTGTGAACCTTTCGAACAACACCCCTTTGAAATTAGTGAATATCGAGCCAAAAACCTTGTCACAATCTAAAAAAAGACTTTGGAATATCAGTAGGGGCTTCCACAGTCGAAAACAGATCGAAAACACCCTTCGAACACTCCTTTTCAATATCAGCGAATATCGTTTTCACAGTCAGAAAAATCCCTGCGAATACCAGTGAATAACAGAGGCGGATGGAGAGAAAATCACAACAATAATAACAAAGAGAAAATCAATGGTTCCAAAACCCCTTAAACACAATAAAAACAGCAGCAAACAACAGAAAATCGATGGTTCCAGATCGAAAATCAGCTTTCTTGGGAGACATACAGTCAATACAATTAAGCCCCAACGTTTCGTCATTGCCGCTGTCTCAAACTCAACTATGAGATTTGATCAGGTTGTTTCTATCCTTTTGCTCTAAACATACATTTTGTGTACTCTGCTTTGTTCATGTACATTTTATTTGAGCCTCGCCGACTTTTGTTGGTTTGCTGCTATTACTTTTCCTCGTCTGCTGTTGTTTTCTCTGAAACTGCTACTGAGTTCTATATTTTTGACAATTGACAGTTTGTTAAGTTTGATCTCCACTTTCATTTTTATCTGAAGCATGCCTAAACTAATTACCCTCGTAATTTTCATGTGTTTTAGTCTCCTTATATAAAATTGGTGTTAATCTCCAAAAAAAATGAAATTTACAGCTTGTTGTTTTTCCCTTCTTTGTTTGTTAAAATCACTACCCATCCTTTGTAACTAACTGGGGTGGTGTGCTTTTTTCCCGAAAATCACAAGCTAAATTATATATACTTCTCCTAACCAATAGTTAGTGGAAAGTAAAAGGGGTTACGAGGTCTAACCCCAAAATTTTAAACTAAGCCGACCCGTTCCCCAGAAATAACAACAACCAAAATTGCAAAAGGATTATGTGTGACTATGTGTATGTATATTTGTGTGCCTATATGCAAAAGATTTCAAATCTTTACTTATTTTCTAAAATATTACTATTGTAATTTAATTACTTAAGACCGACCTCCAATCAATTTATTATTAAGGTCGAGGATGCACGATTTACAATGTCGTGTTATCATCCCGATAAAGTAACAAACATTTTAATCCTAAAATAAAATCTTCACGTTCTCATCTCTTAAGATGGCTAATGTATTTTACTCTTAAGCGAACTATACGAGTTTAATATCTATCTTAATAAGCCAAATGTGTTAGTCAGAATCCATATTTGCTGATGGGCAGCCTGTTGGTGTTTGAAATTGTGCGGTGTGATGATTTGAAACTTTTTTGGTTAGTAATGTAAAATGACTGATATATCAGGATGAACTTGATACCCGATTTGGACTAAATGATATGTAGTTTACTGTCTTCTGAAACACGTACATACCGGACCACGTAGGAACAAAGAAGTCAAAAGGATTTAAAGCAGTTGTTAACTAGTGACGTTAAGGACAGATTTCTTGTTTAGGCTCTAATCGTATCATACTTAAGTTCAAAGCCTAATACAAGCTAAAATGGAGTTAGGGAATCTATTTTAGTCCACCTTCTAAATAATACCTTTGTTTGGATACTTATGTGATGTGTATGGCAAAAAATAAACCAGTTGCTAACCCTTTTCCAGTAATGATGTGACCCAAATAGTCGATCTGTTGTTGTCCCAAATGCACATTCGATTTCAGAGTACTAGTATTCTCTGTAGGCTGAAAATTCATGTATGCTTCATGCTTTGATGGTTTTGAGTTATGTTCTAACATCCTTTTCTTCTTTTACATGACATGCATCAAAAGCTAAACTAAGAGTCTCGATACGGGACTCGTCCTCCTATCTCGGAATTTCCAAATGAAAATACGGCGAGATCATCATCCGTCCTAAACACTACATCAACTCTAATCCATTCTTTATTTGTCTATTTATTTATTTATTTATTTATTTTGTTGTTATAGTTTTATTTGCTAACTCTGTGATTAGTAGGATATTAAATCTATTAGTCTTTGAATTGATTGGGGTAAGTTAACACAGAAATTCACTTTTAGTTTAATTATACTAATACTGTTAAACATGTCTAACTTGTTTTCAAAATGACCCATACATTTTATACGTATTATTAGATTTTGATTTTCTCTAAAACTCACAATCAAAGATGATTTCTTTTAAAGTAATCTCTTTTCAATAACAAAAAATCTTCTCCTTATTATGAATTGCAAAACAAGTATTTTATAACTTACGCTATACAAAATGTATATTTAATTCTTACATATAACATACTTTAAGTATATCATTTCATATGTGTACTTTTATATGTTACTGCATGCCAAAATTATTCAAAATACATCCTTTAAATAATTATTTATATCCCTTATTTAACTTCATCTTTAATGCTTACATATATTTTACAAACAAGTCTGATAACTCTTTTATGCTGTCAAAACTGTACATTTCCCTTTTTATATCTGTAAACATCTTTTAATACTTTCTAAAACATATATTTCTTAGCCAAATATTTTAACCTAGGTTTGACTGGACAACCGCAAGTTAGCGGATCTTAAAGGATGTCTAACCCCTTCCCTTTAGGATAATAAAGAACCTTACCCAGAATCTCATTTAAGTTTTGCAGACCATTAAATAGAGTTAATGTTAACTTTAATTAGTTAACATTTAGGTGTCATAATTCACCCAAATAATTAGGTGGCGACTCCCTTAACATTTACATTTTACATTTTTTTTTGGGGGATAACCATTCCGTCGCGCATTTAAGCCCGAGAGTTCAAATCGGGTGCGACACCATGTTCTCATGTTGTCTTTGCAGTTCCACTGACATGGAAGACAGCATAACGCATTGTGCAGATGTGGCATCATCAAGATGCTTTTGATAAGCAACCTCGTCAAAGCAGCATACTCAGCAGGCACTATGGGGAAAACCTTGTCCAATACATACTCAATTTTCTCTTGCCTTAGGACAATACTTAGATTCCTAAGCCAATCTAGATAATTCGATCCGGTGAGTTTGTTCATTTCAATAAGAATCTTTAGTGATAGGCTCGACATTTTGAAGATTTGAAAATTTAGATAGACGAGAAACTACAATCAAAATTTATTTCCCTATTATACACAATCATTTTAGACTAATCAAACATGGTATTTTGCTTAATTAGCTCCCACAATTTTAGCATACTTCTACGACCCTAAGGTAGAATGCGGACCTAAAATATTTTAAGGTCATAATGGGCCAAGATACAAACTTATGATATATCTGCGTTTGCTTTGGCTGATAACTTCAATAGCACATTTTGGTAGGTCTTAAACCAATTGCAAAGCTTATTTGCAACTCTTGATTGATTAAATAATTCATTTTAATCATACATTCTTAGATTAGTCCGCCATTTGGCGCCAAGATTTGTCTAAGAAAGTCAACCCCATTACACGAATGCGTTTATGTATCTAAGTAAACTTGGCTTTTGCGAGCAAACACCATGGTGTAAATACCCACAAAAATTTCTCATCTACTTTTACATTTAACACATCTATGAAAGAGTCTGAGACCTCATAGACTTAGAACAAATACTTTGACATAAATACTCATATCACCGAAAAGGATTTTGCACTCTAACAATTATAATGGACGACGCGTTTTAATTTTAGACTTGTATTCAAAGGTTGGGGATATTTTTCAATTTTTGGGGATTTCAACCAAGATCAACATACATGTCATATTTCATACGACATCCTATCATGCAATTTTCTAGAACACATTTAGATGGGAAACCATCAACCAAACAGGCATGATACAAGATGATTTTATCAATTACTGGGCGACGCCTATCCAGACAGTTATAACAGTCATTATGTAAATCAATTACTGGGCGCCGCCTATCCAGACATGTATAACGGACATTATGCTAATAATTAAATGCTCGCATTTAAAACACTTAGCACATACGTACATTATTCAATAATATACAATTAATGATAATCATGAGTTTATTTGTCTAAACTCTAAAATCTATGTCTATGCCAAACAGTCCCTAAATATTTTCTGATTTTAAAATTTCTAATTTTCAGGAATTCTGTAAACTTTCAAAATTTACAGTTTAGTCCCTCAAGAATTTAAAATTTCAATTTGAACCTTATTAAATTCAGAAACTCTAATTTTAATTTTCAGAAAATATATTCAGGTTTTAGGGATCTGTCTGCAATTTCCAGATTTAAAAAATATGATTTTTAGAAACTTTATTTAATTACATAATTGCCCGAAAGGATCAAACATGTCTAATTAAAAGTTTTAATTTTCAGATTATGAATATTTTAAACTTTAGAATCAAAATCAGAATATTTAAAACTTCAGTTTCTGATTCCGATTTTTTTTTTGAAAAATCACCATCGGCGTCGCGGCCCTAAGGGGTGGCGTCGCGGCGCCTGACTGGCAGAAACAAAATTTCAGAAAAAATCATCGTATGCGTCGCGGTGCCTCGGAGGCAGTAACTCAAATTTTTTAATTTTAAGCTTCGGGATGAACAGCGCCGCGTCGCTCCATCGTGGAGCCGCGGCGCCGCCACCTAACCCTAGCAGGCGTCGCGACGCTCTAGTGTGGAGCCGTAGTGCCTCTGCCTAGAAACGCAAAATTCTATAATTCTGAAATCCTAAAACTCGTTTAGTGTCAGATTTACATATTCACCCTCATACCTCTTTCACCATTAAACAACACGTTCATCGATCATCATCCAATCCCTTCTCATTCTTCATCTCAGTACACCATGTTCGAAAATGAACCGGTAACGCACATCAACTTTAGCAGAGTGGGTCATTCAGACCCACTGGACACGTCAGCATCGCGACCCTTGGTCCTTTGAGGCGCGACCCTAGTCCAATTCTGCCTCGTTTCTATTTTAATTAAATTCGAAATATCATCTCGATTTAATTAAGCAATCATTATTTATTTTAATATCTCGATTATAAACCGAACATTTATATTCTCTCTGATTACATCCTTGAATCGACGGAACAATTGACTTAGTGTTACCCTACAGACCTTCACATATCGACACTAATAACATTAGGGACTACACGGAACTCTTAGATGGCGTCGGAAGATGAATTCAATATGTGAAGTATAGTTACACGAAACCTGTGAACTGAACCTCTATATGGTTAGATAAAATCTTTTCATTCACGACACACTCGATCAAGCTTAGGATCTGCCAAGTGTCTATCCAAATGGCTTGACCATTATATCTCATCTATATTAGCTGACAACAAGACTATATCAAAGATATGTCTACTACATTGGCCAATGACTTAGTCAACCTAATACCATATGAGAATCTGAGTGTTCTCTCGAAGATACATTCGAGGAATGAATCCAAATTTTGGCTCAACTACCACCTTTAATCTACGTCGCAATATACCCAATACAAGTCGCGTCTCAACCTATAAGGCATTTGAGCTTAGGGTAGGATCAAAGTACATTACTCTATAAACAAGACGCGTGTCGACCTTAAGTCTAAGGACTTCTATCTCCCACACGATGATGAGACTTTAGACATATATAACAAACAATACATCAGTGGGGTATACTAATACTTCTACAAGTATTCACGTGTCCATCACGAGTTGACATAACTCGTAGCAGGTGAGACATACCAAATCCATAAGGATATGATGCAGACCACATGTCGACGTATCACATATCATCGATATTCCATTCTCGATGATCATTAGTCGAGACATTTTAAGAGTTACGTTATAATATTAATATCTCACATTATCAATAACCATGTAACATCTAGGGATGTAATTATAGAATATTACATACAATAAACAAATAATTCAATAATTGTAAATGTCATAATATTAATCTCCATTAATATAAATATGAATGTGTATAAAGTACATTTGTCCTAATACAGATTGTTTCTAGGACATAAATATACTTTCAATCCGTCCCTCCCACCTCCATCACATCCAAACCCACCCCACCCCCCACTCCATACCATCCACTCCTCCACCACCCCTATCAATGTTTAGTCACTTTTAATCTAGAAATAAAATGTTAACAAAAATATCCTAGTTAAAACATGAAAATAACCCATGAGTTTTTTCTTGAGTTTGAAGTTTGAACAAGGGAAAAGGCATAAAATCCTCTCAAAAAAACTTCGATATTTACTTTAGCACTTTAACTTTACGAGCATCTTTTCACCCCTACAATTTTTGAGTGAATTTTATTTAATCTGCCCTTGTCTAAATCAGGTCAAAGATGGGTGTTGTTGAGCCACGCGCGAGGCCATATCATTAATGAGTTTTTTTTCCTTATAATTAGTTCTAAATTAATCGTGTTTATGTTGAATTTGCTGAAAAAATAGGAACCTACCCAAAATCCTAATTGTTTCCTGTCTTTCTTTCTCTTTTCAAATGTTGTTAAAGTCGAATATATGCGTTAGAATTGGACGAACCTCACCTGGGCATAGAAAGGTTTGCAAGATTCTTTGGTTTGGTTCATGTAACAATCGTGTTTATGTTGAATTTAGTGGGAAAATAGGAACTTGTGAATTGGGAATCCATTTTAATAAAGACCCATTTACTTATAGTGGAATAATTTAATTATTTTCTTCATGTAACAATCGTGTTTACCGTCGGCAACTATTGTTTCTGATCGTGAAAACAATGAAAGAGAGAGGGAGAAAGAAAAAGATAAAAAATATATATATTCAATGTATTCAATTAGGATTTTAAAAGACTTTTTTGGGATAAAAAAGTTATGTGGTATTCAAATAAGATTTTTAAACAATTTAAAAAAGTCTTGTGTTATTCAATCAAGATTATTAGGATTTTTTAAACAGAGTGTTCAAATCTAGTGATATTCAATTAGGATTTTAAAAGACTAACAAAAGTGTTTTAATATTTAAAATTTTGAGATTTCAAAAGATTTTAAAAAAATATGAATTTTAGAGGAAGGTATAAATAACAAATCGTATAAACAATCTCAGTCTAGCTTATCAGACTTTTTCTCATTCTCAAATTTCTATTTCATATTTTTTGTTATTTTTATAAAAAAATTATTAAAAATATGAAATTATATCTTACCCCCTACCCTGCCTTATCCCCTCCCCCCGCCCTACCCAATCTCAATTTTTTTTTTTTTTTTTTATAAATAATTTATAAAAATATGATTTTTTTTCTTACCCTCATACCCACACCTACCCCTACCCTCTCCATCCTACCCAAACTTACCCTCTCCACCCCCACTCTCACCCCATCCTCAAATTTCTATTTCATAATTTTTTTACTTTTATAAAAAATATGAAATTTTTTCTTACCTCCCCCTACCGCCTTAACCTCGCCTACCCCACCTCACCCATCCTCAAATTTATATTTCATATTTTTTGTTACTTTTATAAAATAAAATAAAAATATGAAATTTTATCTTACCTCCCCCTATCCCCTACCCCGCTACCCCCTGCCCCGCCCTACCCCCTCCCTTCGCCCTACCCCAATCTTAAATTTTTATTTTATATTTTTTTACTTTTATAAATAATTTATAAAAATATGAATTTTTTTCTTACCCCCATACCCACACTACCCCTACCCCCTCCACCCAACCCATACTTACCCCATTCACCCTCACCCCATCATTTAGCCCATCTTGATCCGCTCATCTTAGCCCATGTAAATTTTGGGTGGATTGGACATTGGTTCATCTACAACTTCAACTCATCTTGACCCGTTCAACTTCCGCTCAAACGGCCCATCTGCCAGACTGTCATCCCTAGTTGTAGCCCTCAAGCCATGTGAACAATTCAACTGTAATAGGTGAAAGCGAGAGATTCTTACATTTGTTTGTGTTATTTTACTTTGGTTGAACTATTTGGTACTTTGGTTGAACTATTTGGGTTATAGTTTTGTTGAACTATTGTTATTGTAATTTGGTTAAACTTTTTATTGTTATTTATCGAATTAAGTAATATTTTAAACAATTAATGAGAAAGAATAGTTAATGGAACTTGAAATACTATATATTGTTATTTTAGAAGTACAATAACGGCTTTTGATATATTTTACATTGAAAACTAGTGATGAAAAATTATAAAAAAATAGTGATGATGAAAGCAAAAGAATTGGAGAAAATTATATGTGTTTCTCTTTAAATATTTATTAGTATGAACTCCGTGAGTGTTAGGGCTTCAAAAGGGTTCAAGAATTTCCAACCAAGGGCTCTCGATTGAGGAGGGAGTAGAAAGGAGAGAAATTTGCAAATAGTTATTTTTTGGACTGTTAATAGTTTTAGCTAACATTTGTTATTTGTGTTTAGTCACTTTTAATGCAAAAATGTGACCAAATTTCAACAAACAGTCCAAACATTGGCCATTGGCCATGAAGGGTGAGTTTCAGAAGAAGAAAAGTATACTTTCGCATTACTATATAAATATGCCAATTTTGATATTTGTGCAAAAATAGCCTTTTTAAGTTTAATGAAAATTTTGAATTAAAATCCCATAAGTTAACATAGTAGAGATGGCAACAAGAGAAATTAAAATTTGTGAATTGTGGTATCATGATAGATCAATATGACCTCAATATTTAAAGTAGATGTCATTTTGGATTACTCACGTCAGGGCCGTTCCTGAGTAATTGATGACCATGGGAGAAACTCATAAATGCGACCTTTTAAAAAAAAACATATATTATATTATTTTTAGTATATATAAAATAAAATTAAATAACTTCATCCCATAAATTATAATTGAATTCATAATTAGTCACAACTGAAGTTCTTCTTTAATTTCTACTCAAGCAAATTATAAAGGCGTACTAACCTTTAGATTGTCAAAATGTGACCTCAAATTCTTCTAAAGATAAAAATCAATCCCATAGTGAGAACATATAAAGGATAAATAAAAGTATAGAAATTAAGATGTATCTCTCAAAACTTGATTTTCCAATAGATCTTCAATAACAAATTGAAACTATTACAATACTTTTACCAAGAGAACACAAAAAAGGAAAACAGCTAGTACTTTACTACTTATTGAACATTGATCTTCTTGCATTCTTAGCAGCAAAATAATCGATTAGACTGAATTGTGTGTCCTCGAGATACTTTAAGATTCTTTAAGATTTCCCTACAAAAAAAAGATATTTTATTTAATCTGATAGCACAGGCAACAAAAAAGGAACAAGAAATTCATAATCAGGCATCGGTTGTTCAATGTTCATAAGACAACCATATACAATTACCAAAAGAAAAATCACAGCTTCTATAACGCTAGGGTTCACCCATATCTAGAAACATAAGTAGATCAAGTTAAAAAAAAATCACAATTGATTCGAAACACAAAAAAATGTTTATCCATTGCAACACATATCTTGAACTAGTTCATCCATACAACAATCTAATCTAATCGAATCAACAACTACTAAGATCGGCTTAATGAAACCCTATATATCAATCCGCTGCCTGTTTCTTGTAAGATTAAAAACGGATTCTAAAACAGCAAAACCTATAAATTCTCTAAATCTTGCACTAATCTATATGTTAACATACAAATCTCTAAACAAACTAAAAAGAGACACCGAACCTGATGTAACTAAAAAAGAGACACTAAACAAGAGCTTATTCATTGCAACACAGATCTTCAACTAGTTCATTCATCCATCAATCTAAATGAATCAAATCAACAACTACAATTACTTCTCAATCCCAAACTAGTTATGATCGGCTAGAGGAACCCTAAAGACCCTATATATTTTGAGGCTCTGGGCGCTCGCCAGGCCCGCCCACCCCCAGGGCCGACCCTGACTCACATATCGTATTGGATCGTCATGATTTTAAAGACACAAAAAAAAACATTTTAAAATTATGACATGCAAATCATAACAAAGCAAGCAGTAGATTTCATGTTATATCCAATCTGCTTATCCTGATGGATAATGCAGAAATCATATCAGATCGTCATGATTTTTACTTTCTCACTCAAGGTATTTCGTTTAAACTTTTTTTCTTTTATATACCTCTCTTTTATTTATTTTATTTCACTCATTGTGCCTCTCCTTTTTATTTATTTCATTCACAAATGATATCTCTCTTTTATCATTTCAAAGCTTCAAAAAGAAAAAAATATTTTAGAACTATGATATGCAATCCATGACAGATCGATATTGACTTCGTGTCATATTAAATATATTTGTCATGTTGGATGACTCACAAATTGTTGAGGATATTAAGTAGTTGGTTAATAAGTAGTTGGTTAAGTATTATATTGGTTAATTACTTCAGGGGTAAAATGGTCTTTTCAGTTGTAGTCTTCTTCTCTTTTCTCTATAACATCTTGTACGCAGGGCATTCTGTTTTGTTGCTTTCATAATGAAGATTAGAAAAGATTCCACAAATTCATCCCTCTTCTTTCCTTAATCAATTCTTCTACAATTAACATGGTATCAAAGAGGCACATGCACATGCCTCTTTGACAGTGATCTCCAAGGATGAGCTGGAAGCTGAGCTCTGGCACAGAAGAATGGGGCATGTCCCATTGAGTATGCTTAGGAAAATTACTGATTTCAGACTGAAATCGAATTTCTCAATATGTTATTGTGATGTTTGTCCATTAGCTAGACAAACAAGAAAGCATTTTCCCTGACAGTATGAGTAGAACTGAAATACCTTTCCAACTTTTACACCTGGATGTCTGGGGTCCTTATAGAGTGTCATCTTATGATAATATGAGATATTTTCTTACCGTGGTGGATGATTACACGGACATGGATTTTCTTACTACACATTAAATCTGATGTGATATCTATTCTCAAAAAATTGTTTATACAAATAAAAACTCAGTTTAATGTGGTTGTTAAGGGTGTCAGGACAGATAATAGAGCTGAATTTGTTAATACTGCATGTTTAGATATCTTTAATAAATTAGGGATCATACATCAAAGGTCCTGCCCTTATACTCCACAGCAGAATGGAGTAGTTGAAAGGAAACATAGGCACATTTTGGAGATTGTCAGGGCTATTAAGTTACAAGGTCATCTGCCAGTTAAATTCTGGAGTGAGTGTGTGCAGGCTGCTGTTTATATCATTAACAGGGTTCCTACTATTATATTAGAGAATGTTTCACCTTATGAGAAATTGTTTAAAAGTACCTTCACTTTCACACTTGAGGGTGATAGGATGTCTTTGATATGCTTCAAACTGGGTAAGCAAAGACAAGTTTGAACCTAGGGGCTAGGGCCATTAAGGCAGTATTACTTGGATATGCTATCAACAGGAAGGGATACAAGCTGCTGAACTTGTCTGATGAGACAGTTTTTATTAGCAGAGATGTCAATTTCCATGAAAATAAATTTCCCTACCAACAATTCAAGGAGAATGAAAACTCAACTATATCTCCATGCTCTGATTATAATTTGTTTAATGATACTGCACAGGTTCCTTCACAATCTAATCCAGTGGAGAATGTGAGTATACATCATGAACAAGTTTCTGGAGGAGGACCAGTAGATGCAGAAGTGGAGACATCAGAGGTGCCACTAGAGAGGCCATCATCTGCTGATAACCATGTAGCCAGCTTGGAAGATGGAGAAGTTGTTGAGGGGTCTGATATTGCTGAGGATATTAGAAGGTCCAACAGAATAAGGAGAACTCCAATCTGGTTGAATGGTTTTTTGCATCCAGGGACAATACCTCTACGATCGAGCGGGATGTGTATATCGATGTCAGGTGGTGGATTATCTGGGTCTCGATCGGTATCACGGTTTCTAGCAGAATCTCGTGAGAACATGAGCCACAGACATACCATGAAGCAACCAAAGATTTAAGGTGGGTAGAAGCCATGAATTCAGAACTCCAAGCTCTAGAAGACAATAAAACCTGAGAGGTTGTTGACTTGCCTCACAACAAGAAGGCCATTGGTTGCAAATGGGTATATAAAATTAAGTATAAGGCTACATGTGAGGTGGAGAGATTTAAGACAAGGCTTGTAGCTAAGGGATACAATCAAAGAGAAGGGGTAGATTACCAGGAGACCTTCTCTCCAGTTGTGAAGATGGTCACTGTTAGGAGTGCGATTTCAGTTGAAGTTTCTAAAGGTTGGGCTATTCAACAAATGGATGTATTCAATGCATTTCTTCAAGGGGATCTAAATGAGGAGGTGTATATGAGCTTGCCACAAGGAATTGCACATGAGCAAGGACAAGTTTGCCTCCCGGCAGTGGAATATAAAACTAACCACTGCACTGATGTCATCTGGTTTTGTCCAAAGTCTTTTTGACTATTCTCTGCTTATCAAGAGGGATGGAGATAAAATAATTATGGTGCTGATATATGTGGATGATCTTCTCTTAACTGGTAATGATCAAAGGATTATTGATGAGACAAAGACTGTCACGACCCAACCCCGGGGCCGCGACTGGTACCCTACCGGGGTACCCTGTCAGGTATATGTCAGAGAATAGCAGCGGAACATACATAACACATAACTTATAAAAAAAAAGGTAAACATCACTGGCCAGCCGATAAGGCTGCCTTCCATAAACATACTTAAACAAAGTATAGTAGTACAACTGGTTCTTATAGCCCAAAACATATATGTGACCACAGACCTCTAAAGATAACAACTGTGGCGGGACAGGGCCCCACCATACCCCTGAATGTACAAAATACCTATAGCATCAGGGAATGTCCGTACCAATAAACAAGCTTCCGGAGGAATTGAGCTTCTGACACCGGAATAGTGATCCTATGAACGAGGATCCTGATCCACACTTACCCTTACTGCGGCATGAACGCAGCCCAGGAAGGGGTCGTGACACAATATGTACCAAGTATGTAAAGCTGGAAAATACTGTAGTAATGATATCATAAGTCTAAAAGTAAGCTGGGGTCATAGAAGAAAATCAAAATACCTTTTACTGTGCCTTACTAACAATGAGAGTGACCAGTATATATAATACTGCATAAAATAGGGGCCTTAGGATCAAAACAGGGTACCTCGCCCGTAGTATCAATAAGCACCCCTACTCCTGGGACTATTTCACCCGCATAGGTCATGTGGACCCGCATGAGGTATTCCTCGCATAAAGTACATGCGCCGCATGGGACTATTTCACCCGCATAAGCCCATAAGGACTCGCATGAGGTATTCCTCGCATCATGGGTAGCAAATCCACGGAACAGGAGGTATAACGATCTTGGGGCTTTCCCCTCAGACATACTCTTACCCTGGAGAAAGTGGTATAACGATCTTGGGGCTTGCCCCTCAGATATACTCTTACCCTAGCTCAAACTGTCATCATATCATAATCATAAATAAGTTAAGAAAACTTATAACTTCTTATTAGTCTTGTTCATATACCCTCTCATTTTAGTTTACTTAAGACACTTAATCATATCTTTAATAAAAGAAAAACCGGAAATTTAACCCAAGTACTACATACTTCAACTCTTTAAAAATGACTCTTCTTTATACATAAAAACCCTTGGGCAATTGATGCCTTAAAACCAATTTGCCTCTTCATATACTTATCTTACTTTTGAGTAAATCTCTTCTCATTAATCTTTTTATGAAGCTAATAAACCAACTTCCCATAAAGTTGTTATATTAACTCTATGTTTTTAGTAAAATCATACTTTTCCCCTAACCAAGGGACTTATACATTCTTAAAACGAAACAAGTCATTATATACTTAAAACAAGTAAGAATACCAAATTTTGTACGTCTACCGTACTACATAGTTTCATCTATTCATGCTCAAGAGATAGGAAAACTTCACATACCTTGTTGATCAATCCACTTGCTAAGTCCAAACTACCGCAAGTAATATGTCAACCTAAAATAACCATGGTACGTTTATTAACCTCTAATTTCAATGTAGAATAATCTAAACTCAAAGCCACTAAATTCTATGGAAAATTGGGCAGCATTTCCTTTGTTTCTACATACTTTGCCACCTTTCACAAGGACGAATTTATCATCCAAACGCCACATTTAAGGCTCAACAATCCAACATCTCAAAGGGGATTACACACCCAAACTCAACAATTCACTTAACAATTCTAAGGTAGTTTTTAGGCTACAACATGCTCATAATATCTTCTTAACCAATTCCTTCACATACAAACCATAGTTCTTACATGCAATGAGTCTAAGAGCATTATTTACTACCACAAGTTCTTCCTTCTTAACATGCAACACTAAAAACTAATTCTAAAGGAAGGAATGTTACCTTAAAGCTTTAACCAAATTTTCCAATCACTTGCTAGCTTCCTTGCCAAGAACACCACCACAAGCTAGCCACAAGCTTCCCTTTTTGTTCTTAACTTTTCAGATTTTTCCTTAGGCTTGGATTTCCTTTTGGAAATGTAGAGAGAGAAGGAGTGATTTTTAGAGAGGAGAGAAAGATGACCAAGTCTTCAAGACTTGGTCAATATATTGCATGCAAGAAATCAGATGGGGGGGGGGGGGGGACACTTGTCACCCTCCCAAGGTCTTTTAAAAGAAAATCTGACTTTTTCTAAGTTTTTCCGCCCAAAAATCCCGCCGCGGCCCCGCAGCCTCTCTGAACTTTCGGCGCCGCGGCCCTGCTGTCCTGGCGCCGCGGCGCTGCAACTTCAGCGACCTCTCAGTACTTTCGGCGCCGCGGCCCTGCATCCGGCGCCGCGGCCCTGTCGCCTTTGTCCGAAACACATTTCTGTCCGACTGCGCACTGAACTTGTAATTCTCATAACTTTCTACTCCGATGTCCTTTCGACGTACGGTTGGTTGCGTTGGAATCTAGACTCGACGAACTACGCCCTAGGCCTTTGAAACACTTAGGAACTCTCAATGTACCGGGTCATAACCCGCCTTAAAGTTGACTAAAACCCGTCCGGAATAATCCGTCAACCTATCCTTTGAAAATTTTAAGTCTTACATGCTTTAAATGCGCTCTCACGTAGGTCGAACTACGGGGTATAACATTCTCCCCCCTTAGAAACATTCGTCCCGAATGTTCCTTCTAGGCTTACTCAAATCACAACATCGACATAGACCCTCTTAACTATTCTTTTGCAAATAAAGAAGCTCCACGAGCCACTACATACTGAAGCGTAAATGCTAAATCAAAACTAACAAGCAGGAAAGTGGGTTACCTGGAGGTATAGGAAATAGGTGAGGGTACTTCTTTATCATGTCATCCTCTGCTTCCCACGTCATTTCCTCCCTGTTCTCGTTCCGCCATAGGACCTTGACGGAAGCCACGTCTTTCATCCGAAGTCGTCTAACCTGACGATCGAGTATCGCTATGGGACTCTCCTCATACGATAACTCTTCTGTCACTTGGACATCATGAACCGGGTGCACTCTAGATGGATCTCCAATACATTTCCGCAACATGGACACATGGAAGACTGGATGTACCGCCTCCAAATCGGACGGCAGATCTAACTCATAGGCAACCCTGCCTACCCTACGGACAATCTGATACGGCCCAATGTACCTTGGGCTAAGCTCCCCCTTCTTTTCAAATCTCATCACGCCCTTCATGGGCGATATCTTTAGAAAAACCCAATCATCTATTTCAAATTCCAAGTGTCGACGCCGATGGTCTGCATACGACTTTTGCCGACTCTGAGCTGCCAACAACCGCTCCTGGATAAGCTTCACCTTATCCACTGCCTGCTGAACTAAGTCTGGCCCGACTAACTGAACTTCTCCCACCTCGAACCAGCCTATCGGTGACCTGCACTTCCTCCCGTATAAGGCCTCATAAGGCGCCATCTGGATACTGGAATGGTAGCTGTTGTTGTAAGCAAACTCCACAAGAGGCAAATGATCCTCCCAGCTACCCCTGAAATCAATAACACAAGCCCGCAGCATATCCTCAAGTGTCTGGATAGTGCGCTCGGCCTGTCCGTCGGCCCGAGGATGAACGCCGCATCGAGACTCACTGTGTCCCTAATCCACGAAAAGAGCTCCAGATGTTAGCCGAGAACTGGGCTCCTCTATCTGATATAATAGACACCGGGTCTCCGTGCAGTCTCACACTCTCTCTATTATATAATCTGGCATAGTCCTCGGTGAACGCGTCGTTCGGAAGAAAATGGGCTGATTTTCGACTGTCGACAATCACCCAAATAGAATCATGCTTCCTCGGTGGTAGATAGCCCCGTAATAAAATCCATATTTATCACCTCCCACTTCCAAGTCGAATATCAATAGCTGCCAATGACCACCGCTTCGGTGCTCAATCTTAACTCGACAATTAGACGCGCCACGAACTCCGCAACGTCCCTCTTAAGGCCATCCCACCAATACGCGCATCTGAGGTCATGATACATCTTAGTCGACCCCGGATGAATAGAATAACGAGCACTGTGTGCCTCCCCCAGAATCTGCTGACGGAGTCCTGTCACATCGGGAACACACAACCGGCCCTCGAATCTTAGCACCCCATCCGGCGCTACCTCAAATAGACTCCTTTCTTTCTGAACAGCGGCATCTCGGTACCGTACCAAAATCGGATCCTCATACTGTCGCCTCTTCACCTCCTCGACGATAGAAGACTCGGCAACCTCTCGAACCCGAATTCCATCACCATCAGAATCAACCAAACGAACCCCAAGGCTCGCTAGCTGATGTATCTCTCGGACCATATCCCTCTTCTCTGGCTGAACATCAGACAGACTACCCATCGACCTGCGACTAAGGGCATCTGCAACTACGTTGGCCTTCCCTGGGTGGTATAGAATATCAACATCGTAATCCTTAAGTAGCTCCAACCACCGTCTGCCTTCGCAAAGTTCACTCCTCCGTGAAGATATACTTGGAGACTCTTGTGGTGCGTGTAAATGTCCATGAACTCCATATAAATAATGTCTCCGGATCTTGAGGCATGAATCACGGTATCGACTCCAAGTCATGTGTGGGATAGTTCTTCTCATGCTTCCTTGTCGAGATGCATAAGCTATAACTCGCCGTCTGCGCATCAAGACGCACTCAAGCCCGACACACGATGCGTCACAATAAACCATATCCATCTAAGCCCTCTGGAAGAGTAAGAACTGGGGCGGTCGTCAACTTCTCCTTTAGTGACTGGAAACTTTCCTCACAAGTATCCGTCCACCGGAACATAGCGCCTCGAGTCACTTAGTCAAAGTCTTTGAAATAAGCAAACTTCTACAAACCTCCGATAATAACTGCAAGGCCCAAAGCTGCGCACCTCCGGTGTAGTGGAGTGCAGGCCAAGTCTGATCGCTTCAATCTTCGCTGTATCAACCCGAATACCATCGGCCCCGATAACATGTCCTAAGAAAGCCACTGAAGCCAGCCAAAACTCGCATTTCGAGAACTTGGCATACAACTGCCGGTCCCTGAGGACCCCCAATACCGTCCTCAAATGATCTGTATGCTCCTGCTCTGTGCGCGAATACACCAAGATATCATCAATAAACACTATAACGAACATATCCAAGAATGGCCTGAACACCCTATTCATCAAATCCATGAATACTGCTGGGGCGTTGGTCAACCCGAAAGACATTACCCTGAACTCATAGTGCCCATACCGGGTCCTGAATGCAGTCTTTGGGATATCTATCTCTCTAACTCGCACCTGATGATAACCAGACCGCAGGTCTATCTTGGAAAAACACTTTGCACCCTGCAACTGGTCAAACAAATCGTCAATCCTGGGGAGGGGATATCTGTTCTTGATAGTTACCTTGTTCACCGTAATCAATACATACGCAGATGTTCCATCCTTCTTCTTTACAAATAACATGGTGCTCCCGAGGAGAAACACTTGCCTAATAAAGCCTTTCTCCAAAGAAATCTTTCAGCTGGTCCTTCAATTCCTTCAACTCGGCCGGTGCCATCCTGTATGGCGGAATAGATATCGGTCGAGTGTCTGGCGCCAAATCGATGCAAAACTCAATCTCCCTCTCAGGAGGGATACCCGGAAGCTCATCTGGGAATACGTCTGGAAACTCTCTAACAACCGAATCGATCAAGGTCGGCACCTCACCTCGATGTCGAACACCCGAACCATATGGTAGATATACCCTTTCCGCACCATCTTCCTAGCCTTGAGGTAAGAAATAAACTTACCCCTCGGCGATGCAGTATTCCCCTTCCATTCGATAACCGGCTCGCCGGGAAACTGGAACCGAACTAATCTCTCTCTACAGTCCACGTTGGCATAGCAAGATGCTAGCCAATCCATACCCATAATCACATCAAAGTCTGTCATATCCAACTCTATCAAGTCGGCTAGAGTCTGACGGCTATCTATAGTCACATGGCAAGCCTTATACACCCGCTCAGCTACCACTGAATCACCTACTGGCGTAGCCACCTCAAAAGGTCTTATGGACTCGGGCTCTATCCCTATTCTACTGGCAATATGAGGAGATATGTAGGACAAGGTAGAACCTGGATCTATCAAAGCATATACATCACAACAAGAAACCAATAATGTACCTGTGACGACATCTGGCGACGCGCCCGTCTGTCGGACATAGCATATATGCGGTTACGAGGACCGCTAGAATCGAACCCTACCACGACCTTGCGCGGCTGCTGGCCCATAAGTACCACCGCCTCGGGCGTCTAACCATCGAAGATGAAGATCCAAGAATGCACTTCGTCGGTGAACCGTAATGCTCCGCCGCCTGGATGGACAATCTTCTTCGGATGGCCCGCCGCCACAAGAGTAGCACGCTCACGAACCCATACGGCACTCGCCAGATGAGACCTACCGTCGAACGCACCGGCAGGTAGGTGGTCTCGATTGGTCGTCTGCCTCCCGAAAACTCAAGTCCCGGAGCCACGACTGCGCTCGAATAACCCTCGATCGGACCTCCCGCCGGAAAAGCGAGAAGGAGCACTCTGTCTGGCCGGAATGTGGACCTAGTTCTGCTGCGAGGCCGCCGCCTCAAATCGCCACGAGAACTGCTGTCACGGCCCTCTTGGGCCGCCCAAATCTAGCCGATCCTGCTCTCTCTGCCTCAATCCTCGTGCGTATGCGGATCGACAATATCCATCCTCGGTGAAGAGCCACCCTGACGTGCAAGAATCATATGACGGTCTAACCCATCACATATCGATGAACCCATGCGCCATGTCGCCTACTTTGGTGTGCGATATTCGGCCGAGTCGAACTCCAGGCTGTACTCCCTGATAGTTCTCCCGTCCTGTCTCAAGGTCAAGAACCTATCTACGCGGGCCCTCCTCACCTCAGGAGGCAAGAAGTGGTCTAGGAACGCCTCTGTGAACTCCTCCCAATCAGCTGGAAGAGCATCCTCACCCCTCGACAACACCCATGACTCAAACCAATTCAACGCAATATCGTGTAACCGGTAAGAAGCTAGTATAACAGACTCAGTCCCCGATGCCCTAAGGACCTGCATGGTCCGCTGTAGCTGCCGGACAAACTCCTGCGGATCCTCCTCAAATCTCGAACCATAGAACTCGGGTGGGTGACAACCCAAGAAATCCCGAATCCAGAACCACAGGGTTGGTCGCCGCTCTGTCGGCGCTGCCGCCACTATCTTTGTCGATAAGAATCTGTTCCGTAATCTCGTACTCGGACCACGATGGGGTGGAGGCTCGTACCGCGGTCTCGATGGCGCTCACGCTAAAAATCTGCTGAGGTTGGCGACGACGTGGAACTTGCCGCCCTAAACATCATCTTCGTAAGGATCGGGCTGTGCCTCGTGACTCTCGCGTCCCACTAGCAAAGACTCGGTGCCTTGCCGCCTTCGGGCGCGGTTGCCTTGCGTGGAGGCATAACTGATACATAAAGGAAAACATCAGAGGAGGTTCAACCTATAACTAAGCTCTATTGCACGATCTTAGAGTGAAAGAATGGAAACCAATCCTAAATGTCCTGCAGCCTCCTGATTATAGATGTGGTGCATGACACACCGATAATCAAGACTCTACTAGACACGGTCTGTAGACACTTTCCGAGGACTAACTGCTCTGATACCACTTTTGTCACGACCCAACCCGGGGCGCGGCGGTACCTAGGGTACCACTGTCAGTATATGTCGAGAGAATAGCGGTAACATACATAACACATAACTTATAAAAAAAGGTAACATCATCGCCACCGATAAGCGCTTTTCCATAAATATACTTAAACAAAGTATAGTAGTACAACTGGTTCTTATAGCCCAAAACATATATGTGACCACAGACCTCTAAAGATAACAACTGTGGCGGGATAGGGCCCCGCCATACCCCTGAATGTACAAAATACCTATAGCATCAGGGAATGTCAGTACCAATAAACAAGCTTCCGGAGGAATGGAGCTTCTGACACCGGAATAGTGATCCTATGAACGAGGATCCACAATCTGCTTATCCTTACCTGCGGCATGAACGCGGCCAGAAGAAATTCGATACAATATGTACCAAGTATGTAAAGCTGGAAAATACTGTAGTAATGATATCATAAGTCTAAAAGTAAGCTGGGTCATAGAAGAAAATCAAAATACCTTTTACTGTGCCTTACTAACAATGAGAGTGACCAGTATATATAATACTGCATAAAATAGGGGCCTTAGGATCAAAACAGGGTACCTCGCCCGTAGTATCAATAAGCACCCCTACTCCTGGGACTATTTCACCCGCATAGGTCCTGTGGACCCGCATGAGGTATTCCTCGTGATAGGTACCGCCCGCATGGGACTATTTCACCCGCATAAGCCCATAAGGACTCGCATGAGGTATTCCTCGCATCATGGGTAGCAAATCCACGGAACAGGTGGTATAACGATCTTGTGGAATTACCCCTCAGATATACTCTTACCCCGAATCAGATGGTATAACGATCTTGGGGACTTTCCCCTCAGATATACTCTTACACTGAAGCAGCTGATATAACGATCTTGGGGCTTGCCCCTCAGATATACTCTTACACTGAAGAAGGTGGTATGACGATCTTGGGGCTTGCCCCTCAGACATACTCTTACCCTGGAGAAGGTGGTATAACGATCTTGGGGCTTGCCCCTAAGATATACTCTTACCCTAGCTCAAACTGTCATCATATCATAATCATAAATAAGTTAAGAAAACTTATAACTTCTTATTAGTCTTGTTCATATACTCTCTCATTTTAGTTTACTTAAGGCACTTAATCATATCTTTAATAAAAGAAAAACCGGGAATTTAACCCAAGTACTACATACTTCAACTCTTTAAAAATGACTCTTCTTTATACATAAAAACCCTTGGGCAATTGATGCCTTAAAACCAATTTGCCTCTTCATATACTTATCTTACTTTTGAGTAAATCTCTTCTCATTAATCTTTTTATAAAGCTAATAAACCAACTTCCCATAAAGTTGTTATATTAACTCTATGCTTTTAGTAAAATCATACTTTTCCCTAACGAGGACTTATACATTCTTAAAACGAAACAAGTCATTATATACTTAAAACAAGTAAGAATACCAAATCTTGTACGTCTACCGTACTACATAGTTTCATCTATTCATGCTCAAGAGATAGGAAAGCTTCACATACCTTGTTGATCAATCCACTTGCTAAGTCCAAACTACCGCAAGTAATATGTCAACCTAAAATAACCATGGTATGTTTATTAACCTCTAATTTCAATGTAGAATAATCTAAACTCAAAGCCACTAAATTCTATGGAAAATTGGGCAGCATTTCCTTTGTTTCTACATACTTTTCCACCTTTCACAAGACCGAATTTATCATCCAAACGCCACATTTAAGGCTCAACAATCCAACACCTCAAAGGGGATTACACACCCAAACTCAACAATTCACTTAACAATTCTAAGGTAGTTTTTAGGCTACAACATGCTCATAATATCTTCTTAACCAATTCCTTCACATACAAACCATAGTTCTTACATGCAATGAGTCTAAGAGCATTATTTACTACCACAAGTTCTTCCTTCTTAACATGCAACACTAAAAACTAATTCTAAAGGAAGAAATGTTACCTTAAAGCTTTAACCAAATTTTCCAATCACTTGCTAGCTTCCTTGCCAAGAACACCACCACAAGCTAGCCACAAGCTTCCCTTTTTGTTCTTAACTTTTCAGATTTTTCCTTAGGCTTGGATTTCCTTTTGGAAATGTAGAGAGAAGGAGGAGCTGATTTTTAGAGAGAGGGAGAGAAATTGGAAGATGACCAAGTCTTCAAGACTTGGTCAATATATTGCATGCAAGAAATCAGATGGGGGGGACACTTGTCACCCTCCCAAGGTCTTTTAAAAGAAAATCTGACTTTTTCTAAGTTTTTCCGCCCAAAAATCCCGCCTCGGCGCCGCGGCGCTGAAACCCCCGCAGCCTCTCTGAACTTTCGGCGCCGCGGCCCTGCATCCGGCGCCGCGGCCCTGTCGCCTTTGTCCGAAACACATTTCTGTCCGACTGCGCACTGAACTTGTAATTCTCATAACTTTCTACTCCGACGTCCTTTCGACGAACGGTTGGTTGCGTTGGAATCTAGACTCGACGAACTACGCCCTAGGCCTTTGAAACACTTAGGAACTCTCAATGTACCGGGTCATAACCCGCCTTAAAGTTGACTAAAACCCGTCCGGAATAATCCGTCAACCTATCCTTTGAAAATTTTAAGTCTTACATGCTTTCGTACACTCTCATACGTAGGGTCAGAACTACGGGGTATCACAAAGACTATCTTGCAACATCATTTCAAAATCAAGGACCTTGGTGAGCTTAGACACTTCCTAAGTTTTGAATTTGCAAGGAACAAAGAGGGGATAGTGATGCATCAACGAAAGTACTCACTGGAGATGATTGAGGACATGGGTTTAACTGGTTCCAAACCAGTAACTTCCCCAATGGAAGCAAATGTGAAACTTACTTCAGCTGAGTATGATGTTCTTGTGAAGGAAGCAGGCAAAGATGGGGCAGCAACATGCAAAGTTGGTGCAGCCATTTCACTACATAATGGCAGTCTACTGAAGAATCCAGCAGCTTATCAAAGGTTGGTTGGACGACTACTGTATTTGACTAATACTAGGCCGGACATATCTTTCGCAGTTCAATGTTTGAGTCATTTTATGCAAGCACCCAAACAGTCCCATATGGTCGCAGCTGAAAGAGTTGTAAGGTATGTAAAGCAATCACCTAGCATATGAGTCGCGATAGCGTGACGATAACATTCTGTCGGCTTATTGCGACGCAGATTGGGCTTCCTGTCCTATTACTAGGAGATCAGTGTCGGGGTATCTGGTGTATTTTGGATCTTCTCTTATCTCGTGGAAATCCAAGAAGCAGCAGACCGTTTCTCGGAGCTCAGCAGAATCTGAGTACAGATCTTTGGCATCAGTGGTAGCAGAGATTGTATGGATTAAAGGACTGTTTTCAGAACTTGGTGTATCCTTGCGACTTCCTGTTTCGACTCATTGTGACAGCAAATCTGCAATCCAAATTGCTACGAATCCAGTGTTTCATGAGCGGACCAAGCACATCGAGATCGATTGTCACTTCATCAGGGAGAAGGTGCAATCTGGTCTGATTTCTCCGACATATATCTTGACTGATGACCAGCCAGCAGATATGCTGACTAAGGCCTTGTTACCAGGACACCATATGCATCTTCTCTCCAAGCTCGGCATGAAGAATCTGTTCTTACATCCTCACTTGAGGGGGGTGTTGAGGATATTAAGTAGTTGGTTAATAAGTAGATGGTTAAGTATTATATTGGTTAATTACTTCAGAGGTAAAATGGTCTTTTCAGTTGTAGTCTTCTTCTCTTTTCTCTATAACATCTTGTACGCAGGGCATTCTATTTTGTTGCTTTCATAATGAAGATTAGAAAAATTTCCACAAATTCATCCCTCTTCCTTCCTTAATCAATTCTTCTACAATTAAACTAAATTGTCATGATTTTAAAATTACAAACAAAGAAGTGTGTCACACGCAAGTCAAGACAAACACATATAACGTAATGTTATATTCTACTTTGTTGCCTCATGAATTAGTCACAAATGATATCGAAATGTAGCAAGTTCTCTATTTACTTGGACCGTCGCTTAATTCAGAAGTTTGCATTATGCCGACTTCTATTAGACCGGACGGCAGGAGCAGTAGGCAAGTACTTGGTAAGCCAATAACCTAGTGAACCAGGGATACTTGAAGAAAGGGAACATACTGAGCAAGTACGATGCATGCTTGATACACGAATACTAAAGAGATAATTGAATAACTTGGTTCAGTCAGGATTCACCTTTGAAAATAGAAAATTGAATTGGTTGAATACGTCAACAAATGCTTCTGGAATGTTTAACCACACAATATCTTAGTGAAAATTGAAATGATGAAGGATTATTGTTTGAAGGGCGACTGCTCTTAGTTCTTGGCCTAATGGACAAGATGCAAACCCAATAGAAAGGTGGAAAGCTTACACAACTGAAAAACGTAAGGTGGATTTATGACAACAATTAAGCAAAAACAAATCCAATCTTAGTCGATCATAAGGCTAGCATAAGACAGTGTAGAGCTAAAAGATACCACACATCTTATGGAACTCTTTAATGGTTAATATAGTCAGTTACCTATTCCAAGTCATGGTTATGTCAGTACAAATTGAAAGTATATATATCCTAGAGACTTAATCATTTTAGGAAAAGATGTACTTGAACACATTCGTATTATTAATGAAATTAATATATTTATGGCATTTGCAATTACTGAATTATTATTTGATTGTTTGTATTATTCATTAGTGTGCATCTCTTGAGCTAACGTTATCATTGATAGTGTGATATATTAATGATAAAGCGTAGTTCTTAAAGTAGTCTGAACTGATGATCATTGAGAATGAGATATCAATGATATATTATAAGTCGACATGTGGTCTGCATCACATTCTTTACATGTCCACGGAGATCGTAACTGGCCAGAAGGTAACCTGAGACATGTATGAAAAATCAGAGATACCAATGCAACTGTACCATATGAAAAGAAAGTCACGCATGTCTAACAATCATCATAATCAAGGACACCTCCGTACATATAGCTACCCGACCCATTCTGGGACTCGGTCCTCATACTATGTACATATAGCTACCCGACCCATTCTGGGACTCGGTCCTCATACTCTGTAAATATAGCTACCTGGCCCATTCTGGGACTCGGTCCTCATAACGTATAGTCACAACTTACACAAGTAGAATATCATGAGGAATCATATGCAATACACATCATCATCATCTGGGACTCAATGGAACAATCATATGCATTTCAAATAATCATATGTATTTTAAATCATCAGTGGAGACTCGATGGAATAATTAAGACGAACTATCATTTAGGAATTCAGGCACTATCATATTATATATCACTTTTAATCATCACTTGGAACCTCAAGACACTTATTGTGTCACGTATCATTTGGAATTTCTGTATAGAAATCATGTACGTCCGTCGTATGTTCACTTCATATAAATCATATCAAAATAAAGAGAGGAAGAGTTTAACATAGCGCTTGTCGTCTGTATCAACTCATATCATATCGTCTTGGATAAAATATGAATGCATGAATGACAATAAACATTTCCTGAATTTATTGGATGACAACAATGTCCTTGCTTTTCTGGTTAACATTATGGAACTATCTGATTGGTGATAATAAATCATAATTGCCTAATTAATTCATTATATGCGTCGTTAGTAGGTTATATTTTTTATAGAGATCTTATCTAATCAGCTGTGAACTAGCAAATGTAAAATAAATTGGTTCTATCTTAATTTCTATACAGATGGAATTCTAATCATTTTTAATATAATTGTTTTGTCGATACCTTATTCATTTGCTGCTGCAATGGCTTATTTTAACATGTTCATTAAAATATACCTTCTTATTTATTAAACCAGTTCCAGCATTTAATACGTATTAGTTACTTTGGATGTGCAGAGTCAAATTGGCTTCAGTGCTTACTAAAAACTCTCATGAATACCAACATCTTCCCTATATGCCTCAAGGACTTGGGAACAATTTAGACATGCTTTTAGCAAAGAATCAATAATATGAATACTCCTTAACTTTTAAGAGTATAATAACTGATGGAATAACATCACAGTTATCTTCATACGCAGAACATGCCAAAAGAAAGAAGGAGTTGTCTTAACATACCTTTTAGTCATACTAGCCAACTCAATATCAGAATACGCCCCGTCTTAGAACTTCAACCTATTATAATGGTAATATGACTGTCAATTTCTAGGATTACTAGTATACTTTATATCATATGACAGCTTCCTATTCCACAAAAATTCGGGCAGCACTTCCCCTGTTTATACGCATATCACAGTTAACCAACAAGCTCAACAAATCAATAACAAGTCATAACTTATATCCCATCATTATAACTTAACAAAACAACCTTAAGACGAGACAACCACGTCCAATAAGTCCAAGTAAATTTCGACCAACAACAACATAATTCCATACTTTCTTTCTTAACTTCTTAAGATACACTTCATGTTCCAACATTCTTATGTAAACCATTACTTCCTTTAAATATCAAGACTCCTCTATTTTAACATGCAATTTGTGATAATTTTAACAATAACGACAATCAACCCCAAGGTGTCCAAATCAGTCTATAATCGGCAATAGCGCCCAAACCTTCACATACATTGTCTAAATTCTAAGTTTCTTCTTAACACAAGTCCATTATTTAAACTACAACAACATGCAACTCTAATTATTTAATAGGAAGAAGAATTTTATACCTCAACGAAGTCAAAACAGTCCCAACGTCGAACCCACTGCCCTTACCCGAATACCCACTGTTTTATCGATTTCTCTTGCTCAATTCTTCACTTCTTCAACTCCAATTCAACATGCATGAGTTACACCATGTAACCCATCATTTATACACGTTTTTATTCCCTAATTTCTCTCCAAAAATTGAAGAAAACACTTCTAATTTCGGTCGGTGAGGACCGAATCGCCATTGTTTTGTCAGCTGAACTGGTAACGTCCATAATTCTCTACTCCGATGTCCTATCGACGAGAGGTTTATTGCGTTGGAAACTAGATTCGACGAACTTTATCCTAGGCTTTTGAATCACCTAAAAACTCCTAATATGCGAGGAGATAAATACCTTCAAAGTTGACTAAAAAATCTGCCAGCAACCATCGATTTTCTGGCCAGTTGTCTCCTCTATTTTCACACCTCTTTCAACTCCAAATTAACATGCATGTTGATGCACGTTAAGATGCACACACTTTAAACGCAAGTGCACGTTATCGTATCAAGTAGTATAGTCTTAGATAAGACCGAATATCGTCCTCTAGGATTAGGGTTCAAGTACCAATTATCTATTTTCTAGTATCTATTTGGTGGATTAATGATTGATTGGTTGTTTATGACTAAGAATTATAAAAGCTATTTAGAGTATAAAGATTTACTTCAGGAGTGATGAGAATAGGGCTTCTATGTATCCTCACTATCCGCTTATGCTACTTACTAATGCATTACTTATGGTATTCTTCTTTTGGAGAAAGCAGGTTTACGAAATCGTTTTATACTCCCGTTAGGGTTATATAAACACTCAACCCCAGTATCGTTCCTTACCTACCTTTCGGTGATAAGGGTAACTTTATAGGAGGATTAAGAACAAAAACCTAGTTGACCGTCACGCACAATGCGCAAAATTAGGGTTGTTAAGCCTCTCATCAACGCTACATAAATAATTGAGGTATTTTCATCCCAATCCAAGAATGTCTACCCAACTTACAAAGATATTCACAATCCCCTTTTCGAACTGATTAGAAATCATATAGTGATAATTAGTTGTCAATTAATTACCAAGAATTCAACTCAATTATTGGATAGATCTCACAATAAGAACAATAACCATAAGCATGCATTAATTTATAACATAAGTTTCAAGTAATTCAACATAGAAAGCCCTATAAGAGAATTAGTTCCTAGCCATAAATATGACAAGAACTAATTCAAAGTTCATCATAAAAACTGAAATAAAGTAAAAGAAAGAAAAGAAAATTACTAAGTATGAGTCTCCAAGCCAAGCATCCAAGGGTTGTGTTGTGGAATATTTACAAGGTGGATTGGTGGAAGGATGGATGTAGAATGGTGAATGATAGAATGGAGAATGAATAATTCTTCTAATGATGTAGAGTATTTATAGCCAAAGAATCCTTTAGGTGAAGGGTTAAGGATTTATGTAGGAAAGGAAAAGTTATTAGAATCCTTTTAGGTAAGGGTTTTTAGGTAGGAAAAGGTTTTTCTTTAGGTATGAAAAATTATCCCTTTTTGAAGGAAAAGTTATCCCTTTAGGATTCTGAAACATGTCAAATTCGGCCCAGCACTTCACAATTCCGCGTCGCGTGCCTGACAGCGGCGGCCCAAATTCAACAACTCTTGGGACTTTCAGCACTTTGGGCGCCGCGGCGCTTCCGTATGGCGCGGTGACATTTTTCTGGCGAATTCCGTTTTAACGTCTTTTCGTCCGGACTTGTCGATTTTCTCTATAATTCCGGAACTTAGACTTCATTTCTTGGCCCTTTTGTGTGCAATTTCATCTCTTTTATGCTCATTTCATCTCCTTTTCGTCATTTCTCCATTTTTGACCGCTGTGACACAAAAGAAAGGAAAACGACCCTAATACTGTACTAAACATAAATAAAATGAGTAAAATACTAACTAAAAATGACTCAAAAAGTGTATATAAAATACACCGATCACATGTATTCTACCATGTTAGACCATCAGTTGTACATACTTTTCTTCCCAAAATCTTGTTAAAATTTGACAAATCTCAGGCCTATTTTCGGCCAGCAAACCTGTGACCCACTGGTTGGGTTTCAAAGATTTTGCTTCCAAATTGTGGAATGATTAATCATAGAATGGAGGTTGCTTGAATATTAAATTGATTAGAGAAATGGTGTGATTTTCGAATTGAGAGGGGGAGAGAGTGTTCTTGCTCCTAGTTTCTAAGTGAAGAAGGCAAATGTGCAATGCTTAGGGTAATATTAGAATCCAATTTTCAGATTTACAAATATGCACTTTAGTCCCCCTAAATGTTACACTTTGCCCCTCTAATTGTTAACTAAATTAATCCCCCAAGTAATAAATCTTAGTCCCACTTCTTTTAATCTTGATTCTCGTCCCCTTTAGTTCCCGTGAATTCCATAAGGTCTCGCATTCCTCACGTCGTAATTCTTATAATATGTAATAATCCTTAATGGAAATATATATAACTTATCATATTAAATTTTCATTGACGTGCTCGTAGCTTATGTAAATGTATCTCATATCCATTATCCGAATCTTAATCTTAATGACGTCATTAACCCTTGTCTTAACCTACGAGGTGTAACAACATGGATACTCTTAGAGGTTATTGGCATGCCTGTTGATAAACTATTTGTTATACATGTCTAGAGTATTATCAGCATGTGAGAGATAGAGATCCTTAGACTTGAGGTCAATACGCACCTGGTTTGTAGAGTAATGAACTTTGATCCGGTCCTAAGCTTAAAATCCTTATAGGATAAGACATGGCTTGAATTGGGTACATTGCGATACAAACTAAGGTGGTAGTTGAGCCAAGAATAAGATTCATTCCTCGATTAGATATTTGAGAGAACACTCAACTTCTCAGTGATATTAGGCCGATCAAGTCATTGGCCAATGCAAGAGACATATTTGAGATATGATCTAGTTGTCGACTAATATAGATGAGATAAAGTGATCAAGCCATTTGGATAGATACTTGGTCAATCCTAAGCTTGATCGAGTGTGTTGTGAATGAAAAGAACTTATCATCCCACATAGAGGTTGTGTCACGACCCGACCAGAAGGCGGATCGGTACCTGCAGGGTACCTGTCGGTATACATCGAGAATAGCGTGAACATACATAACACATAACTTATAAAAAGGTAAACATTACTGGCCAGCCGATAAGGCTGCCTTCCATAAAAACATACTTAACCAAAAGTATAGCAGTACAACTTGTTCTTACATCCCAACACATACGTGACCACAGACCTCTAAGGATAATAATTGTGGCGGGACAGGGCCCCGCTATACCCCTGGATGTACACAATGTATATAACATCAGGGAAACACCATACCAACAAAACAAGCTTCCAGAGGAATGGAGCTTCTGACACCGGAACAGTGATCCTAAGAACGAGGATCCACCACCTGCTTACCCTTACCTGCGGCATGAACGCAGCCCCCGAGGAAGGGGGTCAGTACACAATATGTATCAAGTATGTAAAACTGAAAAATACTGTAATAATGATATCATAAGTCTAAAAGTAAGTTGGAGTCATGAAAGACAATCAAAATACAGTACACTGTGTCTTACTAACAATGAGAGTAACAAGTATATATATAATACTGCATGAAAATCCGTCAACTTATCTTTCGAATTTTTTTTAGTCTTACCCCCTTTCGCACGCTCTCACACGTATGGCCAGAACTACGGGGTATAACAGGTTGTGTTTACTAAGAGTCTTGTAAACGTACTTCACATATTGAGTTTGTCATATGGCGCAGTCTAGGAGTTCCGTGTGAACCTTAATTTGATTAAGTGTCGATGTGTGAAGGCCTAAAGGGTCACACTAAGTCGATTGTCTTTTCGGTCTAAGGGTAAATTGAGAGAGTATAAAATATTCGATTTAGAATTGAGATATTTTAATCGATAATAAATTATGGGATAAGTTCTATTTGATGGAAATTATTTAATTAAGTCAAAATTAGATTTTGGATTTAATCAAAATTAAAACATGCAAAAATATTAGAAAAACAGGGTAGGCGCCTAGCGGCGCTGGTACGGTAGTGGGCCCAGTCCGACTGGCCCACTGTAACTCAAATTTGGGTCAGATTTTAAGCTTAATCTCAGTCTGATTTGTATCCTAATCTCACCTATATATTTAGCACTTAACCCATAATTTTAGGTTGGTTGAATTCTTACTAGAATAACAAATTAAACTCTTATTTTCTGAACTCAGAGTTCAGGAATTAAAATACTCTCAAACCTCTGCTAAGATTTCCTGGCTTTCCTGACAGAGGAGTATACAATAGCGAAGACTTGCACCCGAGGAGACAATCGCGTGCGCATCTTTTAGTAGAGATTACATTAATCATAAACTGTAAGTTTGTTTCTCGTGTCTTTACAGGTTTCAATTGTAACGCAATCATACCAGATACGGAATTGTTGGGGAAAGTAAGTTAATAAAATTTTAAACTTCCGCTGTGACTTACTTGTGTGTTTTAGACCCAACAAAACCCTACAGTGGTATCAGAATCCAGGTTGGTTCAATGGCTACATAACAATTGAAAGACATAATAATATGGGTTAAACGTAAAATTAATTTTAATCTAAATTAAAACAAGGCTATAAGAAATCTGACATACTTTGACTGAGGGATTAACCTTTGTAATCACCCTCAATTATCAACTACGCTAAATTGAGGAAGTCATTCCATTCTAGCCCGAACTGAGCCTTGTGCAGAAATCAGTTCATTGCGAATATGGTACACGGTGAAGAACATGTAGGAATGGATGATGGTAGAAATGTGCGTTATTGATAATTGTGGGTGGTAGTAAAGGAACTGTAATCTAAACCCTAAATTAGATTTAGGGGTTGGATGATTCTTAGAAAATCAGCACGAAATCGCTCTGAATAAGGATGTCGGCGTCGCGGCCCTATTGTAGGGTGTCGCGGCGCCAGTTAGGGTTACATGGCGGCGCCGCGGCTCCATGTTGGAGCGTCGAGGTGCCGGTCAAGGTAATTTCGGGAATCGTGATTAAAAGCTTTGTTTTGAAATTCGAAACTCTCTTGAACTGAAGCGTCGTGGATCCATGGTGGAGCACCACACGCTGGATTTCCAGTATGTCGGTGTACTGTTTACGTGCTAAATGATTTTCATTTACCTTACTAAGTTTAGAGTCCATAAATCATGTTTGGGTAGGCAGCGCCCAAAACTAGTTTAGAGTCCACAATCATGCTTGGATAGGCGGCGTCCAAAACTCGTTTAGAGTCTGCAATCATGCTTGGGTAGGTGGCGCCCAAATACATGTTTAAATGCTTTGAGTAATGTTTGAAACATGTAATAGTTGATCTTGAATAAAATCTTGAATTAAAATATTCCCCAAAATTTAATACAAGTCTCATTTAAAATGAACGTGTCGTCCGTTATAATTGATTGTGGTGCAAAATCCTTTTCGGCGAGATGAGTTTTGTAGTAGGTGATAAACATTCATGAGTATTTACACCCCAGTGTTTGCTTGATGAAGGAAAAGCCCACTTAGATACATAATTGCAGTCGCATAACGGGGTTGACTTGCTAGGTTGTCTTGGCACCCCAGTGTCGGACAACTGAGGGACGCAGATCGTTAGTGTTTAGAAGATGCGATCAACCAAGAGTTGTAAATTGTTTGTAATTGGTTTAGAGACCTACCGGATCATGTTGTTGAAGTTATCAGACTCAGCAAACGCGGAGACAACATGAGTCTGGATCTTGGCCTATTATGACCGTATTTGATATGAATCTGTATTCTTTCATAGGGTAAAAGAGTATGTTAAAATAGTGGGAGCTAATTAAATAAAAGACCATGTTAGTTAGTTAAAGAATGTGTTCAATAGAAAATATGTTAGAATGTTAATTTCAAGTCTATCTTTTCTTCAATTATAATGTCGAATCTGTCACTTAAAATTTTGGTTGAAACGAACAAGTTGAATGGAGCCAATTTTCCTGACTGGTTAAAAAATTTGCGTTTGATGTTGCGATTAGAAAAGATTGAGTATGTATTGGATACAACACTCCCTATAGTCCTGCTGAAGATTCTGAAGCGTATGCCCTGTTTGACAAGACAACCTATCAGAAATATCTTGATGATGCTATTGCGGCACAATGTGTCATGTTATCTTCTATGACTACAGAGTTACAAAGACAACATGAAAATATGGGCCCTAACGAGATGCTAGAACACTTGAAGAGTCTCTATAACTCACAGTCTCAGACAATGGAGTATGAACTGTTGAGAGATCTCTTTAAGTGTAAGCTGAACGAAGGGGGCCAGGTGTCACAATATGTTTTGAAGATGATTGGGTTAATAGAAAGGTTAGCTTCGATTGGAATGAAACTGCCCGTAACAGTTTCTGTCAACCTAATCTTGAATTTGTTTCCTGTTTCATTTGAGAACTTTATTGTAAATTACAACATGAATGGAACTAAAGCGAATTTCCTTCATAATATGTTGAAGACCTTCGAATCGTCCACCTCCAAAGGTAAAACTGTGCTCATGGTGAGCTCATCTAGCAAGTTCAAGCCTAAGGGTAAGAATGTGCAGAAGAAGAAGGGTAAGGCGGTTGCCGCCATACCCACAGCTGTGAAACCTCGAAGAGTTGTACAAAAGAAGGCCAAGGTAACTGCTGATGTTTTCCTCAATTGAAAGAGAAAGGGGCATTGGAAGAAGGACTGTACAACCATAGGGGGAGACAAAACACAAGGTGCTTCTGGCCCTGCTGGACAAGGTATGTTTGTTATTGAAATAAATATGTCTATAACTAATTCTCACTGTTGGGTATTAGATACCGTTTGTAGCTCACACATTTGTAACAATGTGCAAGGGCTAATTGACAGCAAAAAGGTTGGACCTTAGGAAGTAGATCTACGCGTTGGAAACGGAGCAAGAGTTGATGTTTGAACGCGTGGGAACTTATAGACAAGATTTACCGTCAGGCTTTTGTTTAGAGCTTAATAATTGTTATTTTGTTCCCTCGTTAACGAAGAATATTATTTATGTCCTTATGTTAGACATTGAGGGGTTTCCTCATTTATTACCAATGAAAGTTATGTTTTATCTTATAATGGTTTTATTTGTGGAAATGCACCGCTTGTGGATGGATTGTATGTTTTAAACTGTAGCCATGAAATTTTCAATATTTAAAATAAACGAGCTAAAATAAGTAATCCAAGAAATTTCACCTACTTATAGCACTGCAGACTTGATCACATCAATGAATCAAGGATAGCAAGATTAAGGAAATTAGATTACCTAGAACCATTTGACTTAGAGTCATATGGTAATTGTGAATCTTGCTTAAGAGGAAAGATGACAACCAAATCACTTTCTGGGAAAGGGGTGCGTGCCAAAGAGGTGCTTGAGTTAATCCATACTGATGTATGTGGGTCGTTTTCAACTCAAGCTAAAGGATGCTTTTTTTATTTCATTACTTTTACAGACGATTTCTCAAGGTTTGGGCATGTGTATCTTATGAAACATAAGCCTGAAGCATTTGAGAAATTCATGGAGTACAAATCAGAATTAGAGAAGCAACTTGAAACAAGTATGAAAACTATTCGATCAGATCGAGGAGGTGAATACTTAAGTAAATAATTTCTAGATTACTTGAAGCTTCATGGAATTCAATCACAATGGACACCTCCCGGAATGCCACAAATGAATGGTGTTGCTGAGAGGAGAAATCGGACCTTATTAGATATGATTAGATCCATGATGAGCTTCTCAACTCTACCAACATACCTATGGGGATATGCATTACAAATCTCAATCTATATTTTGAACAGAGTTCCTTCAAAGTCAATAGAGAAAACTCCATATGAGATATGAAACGACAAGAAGCCAACACTTAGACACATGCGACCCTGGGGGTGCCATGCATATGTAAAGAAGTTGCTTACTGACAAATTAGAATCTAAAAGTGAGAAGTATTATTTTGTGGGGTATCCTAAGAAAACAAGGGGATACTATTTCTATCTTTCTGGAGAACATGCGATTATTGTTTCCAGAAATGCAACTTTCCTTGAAGAAGACTATGTCTACAAGGAACAGAGTTACAACAAGATAGAACTTGAAGAAATTCAAGAAGTACAAAATAATATAGAGGATGAAACCTTGTCAAATGAACTAGGAAAGGATTCAGTAGGAGTATTTGATGATGATTGGATACTTAGAGTACGCCCTTCAGTCAGTGGGAGTGATGTGAGAGATAATGCAGAAATGCAAGACTCTCATATACAACCAATGGAGGATGACATAATGGTTTTGCATCATCCTATTCAAAATGATATTCATGAAAGTTCTCAAGGTGTTGGATTGTCCAACACACAAACACCTTCTCAATATCAAAATGCAACAAACACTGAAACGTAAAATATTCAACTCCGTAGGACCACTAGAACTCATCGTGCACCTGAAAGACTTAACCTCTTTTTTGAAACACACAATGAGATAGATATTCATGATGATGATGAGTCTACCACCTACAGCGAAATAATGTTAAACATTAATTCACAGAGATGTCAAGAAGCCATGAAATCCGAAATGGAATTCATGTACATAAATCAAGTATGGAACTTGGTAGATTTTCCAACAGGGGTTAGACCCGTAAGATGCAAGTGGGTCTTAAAGAAAAAGATTGATGCATATGACAAAGTACAAACTTATAAAGCAATATTGGTGGCTAAATGTTATAATCAACAGCCTGGGATCGATTATGATGAAACCTTCTCACCTGTTGCAAAGATTAAGTTAATTCGGATTTTGCTTGCAATAGTTGCATACTATGATTATGATATTTGGCAAATGGATGTTAAAACTGCTTTCCTCAATTGTAACTTAATTGAGGAGGTGTATATGATACAACCAGGGGGTTTTACATCCAAGACTCAACCCAAAGCAGTATGCAAACTACATAAGTCCATTTATGGACTTAAGCAAGCCTCAAGGAGTTGGAATATTTGTTTTGACAAAGCAGTCAAATCGTTTGACTTTGTTAGAAGTAAAGAAGACCCATGCGTTTATAGTAAACGCACAGATGAGAGTATCGTCTTCATTGTCATATATGTAGATGGCATATTGATAATTGTTAGCGATCTATCCACAAACTTAACGCACGTGCACGTATCGTGACAAGTAATATAGTCTGGGTAAGACCAAATATCGTCCTCAGAGACTGGTTTTCAAGTACCGGTTATCTATTCTATGGTGTCTATTTGGTCAACGTAAATTGGGTTGGGTTTTTAGACTAATAATCAAAACTAATGCAAGAAATAAACTAATTATGAAAATACTTTGATTTAAATCAGTTATGATGGAAATAGGGCTTCCAATCTCCTCAACTATCCGCTCGCTTTAATCTTTAATGCAATAATAAAGGTTCTTCTTCTATATTGAGATAACAGGTTAACTAAGCCGTTTTATATTCCGGTTAGGATATATAAACACTCAACCCCGATGCAGAACCCTTCTATCTTTCGATGATAGGATTTACCACAAAGGAGGATTAAGAACAATAACCTATTAAACTACACAAGTAACGGGGTACTTTCGTCCACGATTTTAACCTATGTTTATTCAACTATAGCATATTCACAATCTCCCCTTTCGGATCTCGATTAGAAATCATATATGTGATGATAATTAGTGACCAATTAATTACCAAGCAATCAAAGCAATTATTGAATAAATCTCAACTATATAAAGAAGAAACCAAAACCATGCATTAAATCATAAAAACGAGGTTCAAGTGATTCGAATTGAAAGCCCTAATTAAAGTTTAGCTCCTAGCCATAGACATGCTTAAGAACTAATACAAATCAACATAAACTGAATTAAAACAAAGGAAAGAAGAAAAGAAAATAATACTGAAAAGCCTCCAAAGTTGTCTTGTCTCCTTGAATGGTGTTATGGAATATTTACAAGATGGTGGAATGATGAATTGTAGAATAAGGCCTAAGGAGGTATATTTATAATGAGCAGGGTTTTAGGGATTTTATAGGTTTTGTAGGTAGGAAAAGTTATCCCTTTTGGACTCTGAAAACATGTCAAATTCGGCCCAGAACTCAAAAATCCCGCGTCGGTTCCGTGGCCTATGACCAGCGCCACGGTGGCAAAATCGAGAAAATCAGACTTTGCAGAGCGTTATACCGTGGTTGAACTGGACCGCATGATCGAGTCTCAGCGCCTTGGCCGGAAGCGGCGCGGCGCCAAGTGATTGTAGGGCGCGCGCGAAGTCGAGCGCATGGCCGAAAATCGAGTCGTTGAAGTTTGAGCCATGGCCGGAAGATCGAGGGTTCGCAGAGTTGCGGCGTGGCTGAAGCGAACGCGGAAATCGAGCGGAAAAACTTAGGAAAAGTCAGTTTTTATTTTGAAAGGGCACAGTGGGGGACAAGTGTCCCCCCATCTGATTTTTACATGCAATATATTGACCAAGTCTTAAAGACTTGGTCATTTGTCATCTCTCTCTTTGAAAAACCTCTTCCTTCTCTCTAAATATTTCAAGCTCCTCCTTCTCTCTAAAAATCCAAGAGGATTCTAGCCTTAAGAAAAATCTGAAAAATTAAAAGACAAGAAGGAAGCTTGTGGCTAGCTTGTGAAGGTGGTGGTGGTGGTATTCTTGGTAGAAAGGCTAGCAAATTGTTGGATAAAATTTGGCTAAAACTCTAAGGTAATGATTCTTCCTCTATTATTAGTTTATAGAGTTGCATGTTAAGAAGAAAATACTTATGGTGGTAAATAATGCTCTTAGAGTCATTGCATGCTAGAAATGTGGGTTGAATATGAAGGATTTGGCTAAAGAAATATTATGAGCATGTTGTAGCCTAAAAACCACCTTAGAATTGTTAAGTGTATTATTATAACTTATGGGGCAGAATTTTACACACCCAAGATTAGATGTGTAATCCCCTTTGTGTTGGTTTGGTTGTTGGGCCTTAATAAGGCGTTTGAATGTGGAAAATCGGCCTTTGAAAAGGTGGCAAAGTGAGTAGAAACAAAGGAAATGCTGCCCAATTTTCCTTAGGAATTGATAACTTGAATTTGGAATTTCTACATTGAAATTAGAGGTTAATAAACACACTATGGTTATTATAGGTTGACATATTACTTGCGGTAGTTGGACTTAGCAAGCAGATTGACCAAGGAGGTATGTAGAGCTTTCCTATCTCTTGAGCATAAATAGTTGTATCTATGTAGTACGGTATACGTACAAGATTTGATAATCTACACTTGTTCTAAAGTATATGATACTTGTTTCATTTCAAAAGTATAAGTCCCTTGGATTGAGGGAAAATGTTTTGACAAAGGGATAACACTAATATAATGACTTTATGGGGAGTTGGTTATATTAGTTTACTTGAAAGGTTCACAAAGAAAGGTTTACTCTAATTAAAACAAGTACGGGTAAAGGATTTGAAACTAAGAAAGGTGAATTGATTTTTAGGCATTGGTTGCCTAAGGTTTTAAAGGAAATGGAGTCACTTGATTTAGAAGTCTATTATATTTCTAAAAAGGAAATGTGACTTGTCTTGAAAAGAAATCGTAACTTGATACTATGGTGATTAGTATCTTGGAATCTTTGTATAAAAAGAGTTTTTCTTAAAAAGCTAGAAGTACATGGTACTTGGGTTGAATTCCCGGATTTTCTATTAAAAGACATGTTAGTGCCTTAGGATACTAAAATGGGAGGATATATTAATAATGTTAATAAGAAGTTAGGGGATTTCTTAACTTGCTTATGTTATGATAAGCCGGTAGTGCTTATGTATGATATGATAGGCCGGTAGTGCTTATGTTGTGATATGATAGGCCGGTAGTGCTTATGTTGTGATATGATAGGCCGGTAAGTGCTTATGTATGATATGATAGGCCGGTAGTGCTTATGTTATGTATGATAGCCGGATGAGCTATGTTATATATTTGTATTATTACGGGGTAAACCCCGGGTTATTATCTATGCCATAGATTTGCTACCCATGATGCGAGTGCGGCGCTTGCACTCATGCGGATCCGGGCCACGGGATCGTGCGGGTAAAATAGTCCCGTGCGAGTGCGGCGATGGTACTCATGCGGGTCCACGGGATCCGTGCGGGTGAAATAGTCCCGTAGCGAGGCGGATGACCTCGTGCGGGTCCGCGGGACCCGTGCGGGTGAAATAGTCCCGAGTAGGATTGCTTGCGATACTACAGGCGAGGTACCTGTTTTGATCGTGAGCCTCCTATTTTTATGCTATAAGTTTTATACTCGTTACTCTCATTGTTAGTAAGGCACGGTCTGAGAAATTGATTTTTATCTATGACTCGGCTTATCTTTGACTTGTGATATTACTCTGATATTTTCGATTTACATACTTAGTGCGTTGTGTCTGACCCGCCGCCGAGGGCTGCGTTCATCTGCGAGTAAGGGAAAGTAGGTGGTAGATCCCGTTCCTAGGATCTCTTACTCGGTGTCGGGAGCTCGTTTCTTGGAGCTCGACTTTTGGTATGGTTCTCCGGTGTTGTGATATTTTGTACATTCGGGGGCATGGCGGGGCCTGTCCGTCATAGTGTTACTTATTCTTAGAGGCTGTAGTCTTGTCATAACTTGGGTTGTTTAAGGATATAGTATTCGATTTGATGTACTTTTGGGGTAGCCATTTTGGGCTAGACTATTTATACTATTATGGTTGTTTTATTTTGAGTTTATATTATTTGGTTTTCTCGATGTTGTGTCACAAGGGTGCAGGTCGAGGCACTGATCACGGATCGAGTCGTGACAAAAGTGGTATCGAGCGATTAATCCTCGGAAGGGTCTACGTGCCGTATCTAGTAGAGTCTTGATTATCGGTGTGTTGTGCACCACATCTATGTCGAGAGGCTCTGAGATATTTAGGATTGGTTTCCATTTCTTTCACTCTAAGATCGTGCTGATAGAGTGTGTTATAGGTTGAATTTCCTCAGCGTAAACTTTGTGTGTATCGATTATGCCTCCATGGCGGCCGCGGCCCGAAGGGCAAAGCGGCGGGAGAACTACTAGTGAGACAGGGGTTACCGAGAGCCACGAGCCCGATCCTTACGGATGAGGTGTTTGGGGCGGCGAGTTCCACAGTCGTCGGCCCAGTCGGGCGGCGGCAGCGCTCACGAGACTACGGTACTGAGCCCGATCCAGCGGCGAGCGAAGGATATGGGCTCTGAGAGATGGCGATTATTGGCGGAGATAGTAGCTAGGCATGAGGCGAGCGAGGAGGCGGTTCGGCTATACGTAGTTCCTCCCGGATCGATAGCGTAAAACCGGGACTTCTTGGCTGCGGCCGCGAGTTTTATGGGTCGAGGCACGAGATGACCTCGGGAGTTCATCAAGCGATTCTGACGGATCGTAGGGTGATCGAGGCCTCGGATCTAAAGTCGATTGTGTTGAGTTCGCATCGGCTGCGTGATCTGCATGATGGTAGTTTGATTCGTGGAAGCTGTCGGGAGCATGCGCTTCGGTGTATGGGGCGAGTTCTGGCGGCATTTCTTGGTCATTTCTTGCCTCCGCGGATGAGAGAACGCGGCGGAAATAGATTTTTGTGGCGAGGCAGAATGGCGGGACGGTCGGGAATACAACATGGAGTTTGATTCATTGGCTAGGTATGTGCGCTTTGGTAGCGGACATGGAGGGCGAGTGCACCGCTATGTCACGAGACTCGATGATCACTTGGCGCGAAGTTGCGGGGTGGCTCTTGGCGGGCATGGACATTGCCGCGTGCGAGCACGTGCACAGGTGTGAGCGCGAGGCGGATCGGCAGTATCAGCGAGAAGGCGGGGCAGCGAGGTCCTCTGGTAGTTTTAGGGTAAACAACCCAACCAGCCGAACGAGCGCTCCTCCACCATGCCGGGGCGTCTGAGTATTGAGGCGGGGCGAGGTTCGGGCTTTGGGTTTCGGAGGACGAGTTCGGTCGGATGAGGCCACCTATGCCTCGGTGTGGTCGATGTGGTGATTGCCATTATGAAGTGTCGTGTTCCTCCGAGGAGCTTGTTACTCTTGTGGCAGCGAGGCCATTTGAAGAAGATTGTCGTCGAGGCGGCGGGAGTGCCATGGCTCAGCCAAGCGTATTCAATTCTGAGTCTTCATCTTGGTGGTTGGCGCCGGGCGAGGTGTTCGGGCCAAGCGAGCGCGGCGGTCGTGGCGGGGTTAGTTCGGTGGTCCTCGAGCGCATCTATGCTATGTCCGATCGTCGGGACCGGGGCGTCACCGATGTCGTCGGGTATATTATTGGTTTCTTGTTGTGATGTATATGCTTTGATAGATCCAGGTTATACCTTGTCTATATATCTCCTCATATTCTTTGGTAGGATAGGGATAGAGCAGAGTCCATAGAATCTTTTGAGGTGGCTACGCCGTAGGTGCTTGGTGGTATTTGGCGGGTATATAAGGCTTGCCCGATGACCGTAGATGGTCGTCGGACTACGTGACTTGATAGAGTTGGATATGTGAACCGATATGATTATGGGTATGGATTGGCTAGCGTCTTGCTATGCCAATGTGGGCGAGAGAGGGTAGTTCGGTTCGGTTTCTGGTGAGCGGTTATCAGTGGAAGGAATCTTGCGTCATGAGGGTAGGTTTATTTCTTACCTCAAGGCTAGGAAGATGGTGCGGAAGGGTATATCTACCATTTGGTTCGGGTATTCGAAATCTTTGGTGAGATCTGCGGACCTTGATCGATTCGGTTGTTAGAGAGTTTCGGGCGTATTCCCGGACGAGCAGGGTATCCTCACGAGAGGAGATTGAGTTTTGCATCGATTTGGCGCGGACACTCGGCAAATATCTATTCGCCATACGAGGATGGCACTGCGAGTTGAAGGAATTGAAGGACGGTGAAAGATTTCTTTGGAGAAAGGCTTTATTAGGCCAAGTGTTTCTCCTTGAGGCGCCGATGTTATTTGTAAAGAAAGAAAGATGGGGCCTGCGTATGTGTATTGATTCTGAGCGGTGAACAAGGTTACTATCGAAACGGTATCCTCCCGGGATTGATGATTTGTTTGACGATTGCGAGTGCAAGTTTTTTCAAGATAGACTGCGATGCGGTTATCATCAGTGCGAGTTAGAGATAGACATCCCAAAGCGCATTCGGGACCGGTATGAAACCTTATGAGTTCGGGGTGATGTCTTCCGGATTGACAGCGCCCAGCGGTATTCATGGATTTGATGAATAGGGTGTTGAGCCATTCTTGGATATGTTCGTTATAGTGTTTATTGATGATATCTTGGTGTATTCGCGCCTGAGCGGGAAGCATCTGAATCATTTGAGGCGGTATTAGGAGTCCTCGAGATCGGCGATTGTATGCCAAGTTCTCGAAATCACGAGTTAGTTAGCTTGTGGCTTTCTTAGGGCATGTTATCGGGCCGATGGTATTCGGGTTGTCTGACTAAGATTGAAGCGATCGAACTTGGCGGACCAGCTACACAAGCGGAGTGCGCAGCTTTTGGGCACTTGCGGCTATTATCGGAGGTTTGTGGAAAAATTTGCTTCTATTTCACCTTTGACTAAGTGACTCGGAAAGCGACTATGTTCCGGTGGGCGGATACTTGTGAGAAAGTTTCCGGTTGCTAAAGGAGAAGTTGGCGGCCTTGATTCTTACTCTTGGAGGGTTTAGATGGATATGTGGTTTTATTGTGGCGCGTCGGTGTCGGGCTTGGAGTGCGTCTTGATGCGACGCGGAGTTATAACTACGCGTCTCGACAACTTAAGGCGTGAAGAACTATCCACAGCGTGACTTGGAGTTAGCGGCGATGATTCGTGCCTTGAAGATGCGGAGACATTATTTATATGGAGTTCGTGTGGACATTTACACGGACCGCGAAGTCTCGATGCATCTTGACGGAGGAGAGTGAACTTGCGGCGAGGCGGTGGTTGGAGCTACTTAAGGATTACGATGTTGATATTCTATACCACCGGGGAAGGCGATGTAGTTGCGGATGACCTTAGTCGCGGTCGATGGGTAGTGCATGCGATGTTCAGCGGAGAAGAGGATATGGTCAGAGATTCTGACTAGCGAACCTTGGGGTTCGTTTGGTTGATTCTAATAGTGACGGAATTCGGGTGCAAGAGGTTGTCGAGTCTTCCATCATCGAGGAGGTGAAGAGGCGACAATATGAGGATCCGATTTTGATGCGATGCAGAGATGCACTCTCCGGAAGGAGAAAGTCTATTTGAGTAGCGCTGATGGGGTGCTAAGATTCGAGGCGGTTGTGTGTTCCGATGTAGCGAGGACCGTCGGCGATTTTGGGGAGGCACGGTGCTCGTTATTCTATTCACGGGTCGACTAAGATGTATCGTGACCTCGGATCGTGTATTGGTGGGATGGCACAAGAGGGGCGTTGCGGAGTTCGTAGCGATGCGAATTGTCGGCGAGTTAAGATTGAGCACGAAGCGGTGAAATTTGTTGCGAGATATTGATATTCGACTTGGAAGTGGGAGGTGATAAATATGGATTTTATTACAGGACTACCTACCACTCGGAGGAAGCATGATTCCATTTGGGTGATTGTCGGCGGTGGCGAAATCAGCCCATTTTCTTAGTCGAGCGGCGTTCTCGGTGAGGACTATGCGGATTATATATTAGAGATTGTGTGAGGCGCGCGAGTCGGTGTCGATTATATCGGATAGAGGCCCGGTTCTCGGCTAACCGGAGGTCCTTTCGAGAGGATTAGGGACACGGGTGAGTCTCGATCGACATTTCATCCTCGGGCCAAGCCAGACGGGAAGCGCACTATCCGGACGCGAGGATATCTTTGCGGGCTTGTGTTATTGATTTCGAGGGTATTGGGAGGATCATTTGCCTCTTGTGGGTTGCTTACAACAACGGCTACCATTCCGGGATTGAGATGGCGCGCTTATGAAGCCTTATACGGGAGGAAGTGCAGTCACCTATAGGCTGGTTCGGTGGGAGAAGTTCGATTGGTCGGGCGGACTTAGTTCAGTGACGATGGATAAGGTGAAGCTTATCCGGGAAGCGGTGTTGGCGGCTCGAGTCGGCAAAAGTCGTATCACGGACCATCGGCGTCGACACTTGGAATTTGAGGTAGATGATTGGGTTTTTCTAAAGGTATCGCCCGTGAAGGCGTGATGAGATTTGGAAAGAAGGGAAGCTTAGCCCAGTACATTGGGCCTTACGGATGTCCGGAGGGTAGGCAAAGTTGCTTATGAGTTGGACTGCCGTCCGATCTGAAGCGATACATCCGGTGTTTCATGTGTCTATGTTGCGGAAATGTATTGGAGACCCATCTAAAGTACATCCGGTTCATGAGGTTCGTGTAAGAGGAGTTATCGTATGTGGAGAGTCCCATAGCGATACTCGATCGTCGAGTTAGGCGACTTGGACGAAAAGCGTGGCTTAGTCGAGTCTATGGCGGAATAAACGAGGAGGAAATGGCGTGGGAGCGGAGGATGACATGAAGAAGAAATATCCTCACTTATTCCCTATACCTCCGGGTAACCCACGTTCTAAATTGTTGGTTTTAAATTTAGTATTTATGCTTGAGTTTTGTTGTGGCGTGTGAAGCGTCTTTATTTAGTCTATGCCGATATTGTAATTTGAGTAAGCTAGAGGAACATTCGGGACGAATGTTTCTAAGGGAGAATGTTATACCAGTGGTTCGAACTGGACATGATCGAAGTCTCAGCCATGGCCGGGCGAGCAGCGGTGCAAAGCGAGTGATTGTAGGGCATGGCGGAAGTCGAGCAGCGCCGAAATCTTGAGGATCGCTGAAGTTTAGTCGCGCAGGAAGCGAGCGGCCGGAAGATCAGGGTTCGCGAGGTTGCGGCGCGCAGCTGAAGCGAACGGCCGCGAAATCAGGCGGAAAAACTTAGGAAAAGTCAGATTTTTATTTTGAAAGGGCCTGAGTGGGGGACAAGTGTCCCCCCCATCTGATTTTTACATGCAATATATTGACCAAGTCTTAAAGACTTGGTCATTTGTCATCTCTCTCTTTGAAAAACCTCTTCCTTCTCTCTAAATATTTCAAGCTCCTCCTTCTCTCTAAAAATCCAAGAGGATTCTAGCCTTAAGAAAAATCTGAAAAATTAAAAGACAAGAAGGAAGCTTGTGGCTAGCTTGTGAAGGTGGTGGTGGTGGTATTCTTGGTAGAAAGGCTAGCAAATTGTTGGATAAAATTTGGCTAAAACTCTAAGGTAATGATTCTTCCTCTATTATTAGTTTATAGAGTTGCATGTTAAGAAGAAAATACTTATGGTGGTAAATAATGTTCTTAGAGTCATTGCATGCTAGAAATGTGGGTTGAATATGAAGGATTTGGCTAAAGAAATATTATGAGCATGTTGTAGCCTAAAAACCACCTTAGAATTGTTAAGTGTATTATTATAACTTATGGGGCAGAATTTTACACACCCAAGATTAGATGTGTAATTCCCTTTGTGCTTGTTTGGTTGTTGGGCCTTAATAAGGCGTTTGAATGTGGAAAAATCGGCCTTTGAAAAGGTGGCAAAGTTAGTAGAAACAAAGGAAATGCTGCCCAATTTTCCTTAGGAATTGATAACTTGAATTTGGAATTTCTACATTGAAATTAGAGGTTAATAAACACACTATGGTTATTATAGGTTGACATATTACTTGCGGTAGTTGGACTTAGCAAGCCAGTTGACGAGGAGGTATGTAGAGCTTTCCTATCTCTTGAGCATGAATAGTTGTATCTATGTAATGCGGTATCGTCTGAGATTTGATAATCTACACTTGTTCTAAAGTATATGATACTTGTTTCATTTCAAAAGTATAAGTCCCTTGGATTGAGGAAAATGTTTTGACAAAGGGATAACACTAATATAATGACTTTATGGGAGTTGGTTATATTAGTTTACTTGAAAGGTTCACAAAGAAAGTTTTACTCTAATTAAAACAAAATGCGGGTAAAGGATTTGAAACTAAGAAAGGTGAATTGATTTTTAGGCATTGGTTGCCTAAGGTTTTAAAGGAAATGGAGTCACTTGATTTAGAAGCCTATTATATTTCTAAAAGGAAATGTGACTTGTCTTGAAAAGAAATCGTAACTTGATACTATGGTGATTAGTATCTTGGAATCTTTGTATAAAAGAGTTTTCTTAAAAGCTAGAAGTACATGGTACTTGGGTTGAATTCGGATTTTCTATTAAAAGACATGTTAGTGCCTTAGGATACTAAAATGAGAGGATATATTAATAATGTTAATAAGAAGTTAGGGATTTCTTAACTTGCTTATGTTATGATAAGCGGTAGTGTTTATGTATGATATGATAGGCGGTAGTGCTTATGTTGTGATATGATAGGCGGTAGTGCTTATGTTGTGATATGATAGTAGGTAAGTGCTTATGTATGATATGATAGGCGGTAGTGCTTATGTTATGTATGATAGCGGATGAGCTATGTTATATATTTGTATTATTCTGGGTAAACCCGGGTTATTATCTATGCCATGGATTTGCTACCCGTGATGCGAGTGCGCGCTTGCACTCGTGCGGATCGGACGCGGGATCCGTGCGGGTGAAATAGTCCCGTGCGAGTGCGGCGATGGTACTCATGCGGGTCCGCGGGATCCATGCGGGTGAAATAGTCCCGTGCGGGTGAAATAGTCCCGTGGCGAGGCGGATGACCTCATGCGGGTCCACGGGACCCGTGCGGGTGAAATAGTCCCGAGTAGGATTGCTTGCGATCTACAGGCGAGGTACCTGTTTTGATCGTGAGCCTCCTATTTTTATGCTATAAGTTTTATACTCGTTACTCTCATTGTTAGTAAGGCATAGTGCGAGAAATTGATTTTTATCTATGACTCGGCTTATCTTTGACTTGTGATATTACTACGGTATTTTCGATTTACACTTGAGTACGTTGTGTCTTGCGGCCCCGCCGCCGAGGCTGCGTTCATCTGCGAGTAAGGGAAGCGGTGGTAGATCCTCATTCCTAGGATCTCTTTCAGTGTCGGGAGCTCGTTTCTTGGGCTCGACTTTTGGTATGGTTCTTCCCGGTGTTGTGATATTTTGTACATTCAGGGGCATGACGGGGCCCTATCCCGTCATAGTGTTACTTATTCTTAGAGGCCTGTAGTCTTGTCATAACTTGGGTTGTTTAAGGATATAGCTGTTCGATTTGATGTACTTTTGGGGTAGCCATTTTGGGCTAGACTATTTATACTATTATGGTTGTTTTATTTTGAGTTTATATTCCGCTGGTTTTCTCTGATGTTGTGTCATAATGGTGCCCGGGTCAAGGCACCGGTCACGGATCCGGGGTCGGGTCGTGACAAGAACATTGGGCGCCGCGGCGCTGCTGGCAGGCGCCACGGCGCCGGAGGCGTTAATTGAGCAAATTCTTCGTCCTTTTTTCGTCCGGACTTCGTCTGATCTCTTCTATACTTTTCGAGACTTCTTAGACTTTATTTATTGGCCCTTTTAGTGTGCAATTCCATCTCAATTATGCTCATTTCCTCTCTTTTTCGTCATTTCTCCATTTTTGACCGATGTGACACGAAAGAAAGAAAAACACACCTAATATTATACTAAACATAAACGAAATGAATAAAATACTAACTAAAAATGACTCAAAAAGTATATATAAAATACACCTAACAATAATGTGAGATAATAAGACTCTCATGAAATCAGTCAATGAATGGTTATCTAGCACTTTCATGATAAAGGATTTGGGTGAAACCTTCTACATTCTTGGAATTAGGATCTACAGAGATAGATCTAATAAATTGTTGGGGATGTCACAATCCGTATACATAGACAAAGTGCTAAAACGTTTTTCTATGGAGAATTCCAAGAAGAGAAATCTTCCTATAGATCAAGACATCAAGTTATCAAAGAAGGATAGTCCTTCTACTGTTGCAGAACTTGAACGCATGAAGAGGATTCCATATGCATCTGCTATTGGATCAATCATGTATGACATGACATGTACAACTCCAGATGTGGCCTATGCACTTAGTGTGACTTGCAAATTACAGCAGAATCATGCGGAGGAACACTAGAAAGCAGTCAAGAGTATTCTTAAGTATCTTATATGAACAAAAGAATATTTCTTAGTCTATGGTGGACGAGAAAAGCTTATAGCTATTGGGTACACTGATGTTAGCTTCCAGACAGATCTTGATGACTTCAAATCTCAATCTGGATATGCCTTCATTTTAAATGGTGGAATAGTGAGTTGGAAAAGTTTCATTCAAGTGCCACTTGTCCAATAACAATTTATTGTGACAACACTGGTGCGATTGCGCAAGCTAAGGAACCAAGATCAACGAACAGAAACAAGCATGTACCAAGGAAATACTACATTCTTAGAGAGATGGTAGAGACTGAAGAAATAAAAATAGATTATGTTCCCACAGATGAAAATCTAGCATACTCATTTACTAAACCATTAAGCTTAGTCAAGCATAATGGTCATTTCGAAAACATGGGCATTAGATACGATGGAGATTGACTCTAGGCCAAGTGGGAGATTGAAATTATATATGTCCTAGAGACAATCATTTTAGGGACAGATGTACTTGAACACATTCGTACTATTAATGAGATTGATATATTTATGGCATTTGCAATTGCTGAATTATTATTTGATTGTTTGTATTATTCATTAATGTGCATCCCTTGAGCTAGCGTTGTCATTGATAGTATGAGATATTAATGATATAGCGTAGTTCTTAAAATAGTCTCGACTGATGATCATTGAGAATGAGATATCAATGATATATTATGAGTCGACATGTGGTTTGCATCACATTCTTAGAGAATGTAGTATGTATCACTTACTAATAGTAATGGTTGTTAGTGATGGACACATGAATACTCTTAGAGGATATTGGCATGCCCTGCTGATAAACTATTTGTTATACATGTCTAGAGTATTATCAACATGTGGGAGATAGAGGTCCTTAGACTTGAGGTCAATACGCACCTGGTTTGTAGAGTAATGTACTTTGATCATGTCCTAAGCTTAAATTCCTTATAGGATAAGACATGGCTTGAATTGGGTATATTGCGATACAAACTAAGGTGGTAGTTGAGCTAAGAATAAGATTCATTCCTCGATTAGATATTTGAGAGAACACTCAGCTTCTCAGTGATATTACGTCGACCAAGTCATTGGCCAATGCAAGAGACATATGTGAGATATGATCTAGTTGTCGAGTAATATAGATGAGATAAAGTTATCAAGTCATTTGGATAGACACTTGGAAAATCCTAAGCTTGATCGAGTGTGTTGTGAATGAAAGGAACTTATCATCCCACATAGAGGTTGTGTTTACTAAGAGTCTTGTAAACGTACTTCACATATTGAGTTCGTCATATGACGCAACTTAGGAGTTTCGTGTGAACTTAATTTGATTAAGTGTCGATGTGTGAAGGCCAAAGGGTCACACTAAGTTGATTTTCTTTTCGGTCTAAGGGTATATTGAGAGAGTATAAAATATTTGATTTAGAATCGTGATATTTTAATCGATAATAAATTATGAGATAATTTATATTTGATGAAAATTATTTAATTAAGTTAAAATTAGATTTTTGATTTAATCAAAATTAAAACGTGCAGAAATATTGGAAAATAGGGGAGGCGGTGCGGCGCATAGGGGCTGAGCCGCGGCGCTGGTACGGTAGTGGGCCCAGTCCGACTGGCGCACTGTAACTCGAATTTTGGTCAGATTTTTAAGCCTAATCCCAGTCTGATTTATATCCTAATCTCACCTATATATTTAGCACTTAACCCATAATTTTAGGTTGGTTGAATTCTTACTAGAATCACAAATTAAACTCTTACTTTCTGAACTCATAGTTCAGAAATTAAAATACTCTCAAACCTCTGTCAAGATTTCCTGGCAGAGGAGTATCCATAGCAAAGGCTTGAGGAGACAATCGTGTGCGTACCTTTTAGTAGAGACTGCATTAATCATAAACTGTAAGTTTGTTTCTCATTTCTTTACAGGTTTCAATTGTAACGTAATCATACCAGATACGAAATTGTTGGGGCAAGTAAGTTAATAAAATTTTAAACTTTCGTTGTGTCTTACTAGTGTGTTTTAGACCCAACAAAATCCTACACAAATATGACATACTCCCTCCGTCCTAATTTATATGATGTAGTTTGAGTAGACACGAAATTTAAGAAATAAAGGAAGACTATTGAATCTTGTGGTCTAAAACAAACTCAAGATATTTGTGTGATTGTAGATCATCTCGTTAAGCATAAAATGTAAAATTTAAAATTAAATTATTACCAAATAATAAAATATGTCATTTTTTTAGACTGGCCAAAAAGAAAATTGTGTCATAAAATTGAGACACAGGTAGTATTGAAAATCCTATGGGCAGAGGAAACAAACTCCAAGTTTTTGTGCGAATTGTCCTTCAAAGGCAATGTTTTTTCATTTTTGTCCCTCATAGTCCTTAACTTTTATCCTTGTTATCCATTCAAAAACTTCTGAACAAAAATACCCATTTTCGCTTGGCATAAGTGTGTATTTTCGAATCATAATATCCCACAAGTTATGCTCCTCTCGGCATAATTTACTTATGTCGGGTTGACTATGAAATATATTATGCCTTTTCCAACATAAGTTGTGTAACATTGCACAGGTTATGTCCCGTTCGACATAAGTTCGATTTTCTACATGTCTGTCGCTATGAATTACATTAAGCCCTTTCCAGCATAAGTTGTGTAACGCTTATCGAGTTTTATCTTCTGAAAATAAACTTTTGTCACTCTCGACATAAGTTATCTAGTGTGTGGGTATGTATGTTGCTATGAAATGTATTATGTTTTTACCGACGTAAGTTGCAAACACTTATGGCAACTTATGCTAGTAAAGGCATAATGTAAAAGATATAAGCAAGTTAAGCTTTTACTTGAGTTATTATGATGCGGAAGTATAAATGTATATCGCGCGGGAAAAGTTATATAAGTTACGCTGTTGGAGATATTTGTATTGGTCCTGAGTCCGGACAAAGAATGACTTGGTCCTGAGTCCGGACAAAGATGTTTGTATTGTCTAATTTTGATCATAGTTGAGATGTATATTTATTTAATTTTTCAATATTCAAACCTGTAAATATAATAAAAAAAGACATTTTCCCATGTATAGAAGCTGGGAGAAAGAGATTATCATTTTTTTCAGCGTACAAAAATAAGCAAATGCGGTGGAAAGGACGGAAAGAAACAAGTTGAACACATAAAAAATGTCAATTTAGAGACTGGTTATCTTATCATTATTTAAAGGGATATTTAAAATATTATTAGTGCTTACGCGCAGCAGGCGGGCTTGGACGAGGAGGAGAAGAGACACTTTTAAGAGGACTTGAATGAGGTGGTGGGAGGTATACCACCAGAAGTTATTTATAGGAGGGGATTTCAATGGACATATCGGGTCACTTCAGGGGTTATGACAACATGCATGGAGGCTTTGGCCTCGCAGACAGGAACGGGGAAGGCGTCTCACTTTTGGAGTTCGCTAAAGTTTTGAGATGGTGATAGCAAATTCAAGGTTCCTGAAGAAGGAGGAGCCCTTGGTGACTTTCCGTAGTTCGGTGTCTAAGACTCAGATAGACTTTTTGCTCCTTAGAAAGGTTAACAATGGTCTTTGTAAATACTGCAAGGTTATTCCGAGTAAATATCTTACAACCCGATATAAGCTTTTGGTGATGGATTTGGAGATCAAGATGGAGAAGAAGAGGAGGGTTGTGGATGACAGACTAAGAATCAAATGGGGGAGTTTGACCATGGCTAGTGCAAAAGCGATGGGGGAGAGATTAATGGCCAGGGGGCTTGGGGGAGTAATGGGGATGCGATCGGTATGTGAGACAAGACGGCCAGTTGCATTCGGGAGGTAACTAGAGACATGCTAAGGGTCTCGCGGGTAGCTGTGGTAGGCATCGAGGGGACTGGTGGTGGAATGTTAAAGTTCAAGAGAAGGTGGAAGCAAAGAAAGTGGCGTATGCGAAATTGGTAGAATGCAATGATGAGGTGGAGAAATTAACGAATAGGGAATTATATAAGATGGCGAGGAAGGAAGCAAAACTAGCGATTACGGTGGCGAAAACGACGGCTTTTGAACGCTCATATATGGAATTAGAGGGAAAATCGGGAATAAGAAGTTGTACAGACTAGCCAAGGTGAGGGAGAGTACATGCGACTTGGATCATATGAGGTGCATCAAGGATGGTAAAGTACTGGTGGAGGACGCGCATATTAGACGGAGGTGACAGTCTTACTTCCATAAACTCTTGAACGAAGAAGAAGGTAAAGACATTCTGTTGGGAGATCTAGATCAATCCAGAAGGTACCGAAATTTTAGATATTGTAGAGGTATTAAGGTTGAGGATGTTAAGGGTATTGTTCGCAGGATGCGCAGGGGACGAGCAACTAGGACTGATGAGATCCCAGTTGAATTTTGAAAGAGCGCGGGCAGGTTTGAAGTGTCTGACTAAGTTGTTTAATGTCATTTTTAAGATGGCATGAATGCCTGAAGAATGGAGAGAGAGTACAATGATTCCTTTGTACACGGACAAATGTGACATCCAGAGTTGCAACAACTATAGGGTATCAATCTGCTAAGTCACACTATGAAAGTTTGAGAATGGGTCATGGAGATGAGGGTGAGAAGAAGCTATTTTCGAAAACTAGTTTGGATTCATGTCAGGGAATTTGACTACAGAAGTCATTCATATTATTAGGAGGTTGATGGAGCAGTATAGAGAGAGGAAGAGAGACTTACATATGATTTGCATTGACCTCGAGAAGGCACACGACAAAGTCCCTAAGGTGTTCTATGTAGATGTTTGGAGATTAGAGATGTACATGTGGTGTACACTAGGGCGATCGATGATATGTATGATGGAGCCAAGACCAGGGTACAGACAGTAGGAAGAGATTCGAGCATTTTCCACTGATGATGGGGCTGCACCAGGGATCAGCTCTTAGCCCATTCTTATTTGTCTTGGTGATGGATGAACTGACGCGATAAATTCAGGGGAAGGTGTCATGGTGTATGTTATTCACAGATGACATAGTCTTGATTGATGAGACTCACAGCGAAATGGACACTAAGATGGATGTTTGGAGACAAACTGTGAAGTCTAAAGGGTTCAGGCTATGTAGGACCAAAACATAATACTTAGAGTGCAAGTTCAGTAACGGGAGCGACCATGAGACAGGCGTGGATGTGAGGCTTGGTCTCAGGTCATTCCAAAGAAAGAAAGCTTTAAGTATCTCGGGTCTATTATCCAAGAGAATGGAGAAATTGATGACTATGTCACACATTGTATTAGTACATGGTGGATGAAATTGAGGCTTGCATCTAGAGTCTTGTGCGATAAAAATGTGCCACCAAAACTTAAAGACAAGTTCTATAGGGTGATGGTTAGACAGACTATATTGTATGGGGCGGAGTGTTGGTCAATCAAGACTTCGCATATCCAAAAGATGAAAGTTGCGGGGAAGAGGATGTTGAGACGGATGTGTGGGCATACAAAGATGAATGTGATTAGAAATGATGATATTCGGGACATAGTGAGAGTGGCCTTGGTGGATGATAAGATGCGGGAAGCGAGCTTGAGATGGTTCAGGCATGTGCAGATGAGAGGTACGAATGCCCCAGTGCGGACGTGTGAGAGGTTGGCTACGGACGAATTCAAGATGGGTAGATATAGGTCGAAGAAGTATTGGAGAGAGGTGATTAGACGGGATATGATGCATGTGTAACTTACTGAGGACATAACATTAAATATTAGGTTGTGGAGGACACATATTAGGGTAGAAGGGTAGTAGGTAGTTGAGTGTAGTCCTACTTACGTTTACATAATGGTAGTTATAGTATTGTTATTGTAGCCCTGCTTAACTTATCATACTAGTAGACACAATATTGTTTTATAGTCATTTGTCCTTTAATTTCTTTTGTTGTATGTTATTTCGTGTACTTTGTTTATCTTATTTACCTGCGTTAGTTCCTGCTTATATTTTCAGAATGCTTTATCATGGCTTAGTCGTTTTTGTTACTCTCATTTTCATTCTACTTTAAATTGCTTGTCCGGATCTGACCGTTTCTCTTGCTTTGCTTGTGCCTATGCTTTGTCTTGAGCCGAGGGTCTTTCATAAACAGTCTCTCTACTTACCAAGATAGAGGTAAAGTCTGCGTACACTCTACCCTCCCCAGACCCACGTTGTGATAGAGGTAAAGTCTGCGTACATTCTACTATCTTCAGATCCACGTTGTGGGACTTCACTGGAAATGATGATGATGATGTTATGTTTAGACACAACACACTAGCAAGGTCGTCCCTGGGGCGGTCAAGGTGGCGCCGAAGCACAGGGGCCCCCGGCCGGCGGGGCCTCCATTCCAGAATTTTTATTTTTCTTTTATATGTTTTAAATATTAAGATATGTATTAACAATGTCTCTTTATCTTATTAGTGAAATTTGTAGCTTAGCGGTAGAGGGTTCTTTCAAAAGTTATTTCCTAGTGAGAGGTTGCATGTTCAAATCCAATGAGCAACAAAAAAAAAATTAAAAAAAACACAAAAAACGAGCCCCCTCCCTCTTTAAACAAATTTAGGCCCAAGTTACAAGTCTTCGGCCTGACTGACCCCCTCTCTTTAAACAAAAAACAAACACACCTCCCTCTTTAAACAAAAAAATAAATATCCATTGGGGTTCCAAATTCCCAACCAGTCGGCTCGACGCCCCCCTCCCTCTTTAAAAACACCACAAATATAATCCAAAAAAAGTTCCCCCATTAATTATTATAGAAATCTCAACTTTCAAGTAAAGATATTTTTGTTAAGTTATTGTTTTGAGAATTATTTTGCTCTAATTCACCATTAACATGAATTGATTGCATCAATGTTTATTCCATTTTGCTTAAGGTTTCAAATTTCTCAAATCTCAATATTATATTTAATTTAGGGTTTCATTTTGTCCAGACATTCTTGATTATGAAATTAAGGTATCTCTATCATAGCATTATAATGTATTCTACTGAAATTAAAAAGATTCAATCGAATATAGTGTTTATTATACATTTATTTGATGTTTTGATCAATAATTTTTTTAATATTGATTAATTAGTTAATTTTAATTTTTCATGTGTATAAAAAATATCTCTTTTTATTTCTCGCACCTGACCCTTAAAAGTATAGAAACGCCCTGCACACTGGAGCAAGGGAAACAAACTCATGCAGTTCAGAACATTTCAAAAGGAAAAAAGAAAAACAAAGAAACTACAGTTGCCCCTATATAATAGCAGACCTAACAACAACGGAAACAACTGTATCTACATCTCACCAGAAAATCATCCCTTCCACATAAAGAACAATAATAATGAATTGCAAAGACTAGTGATTTAAACACACTATCTATAATAGAGATTTCACAACTCAGAGCTTCACCTCTCTGTCATATATCCAGCTAAATGGGATGATTGGTCCTTGTTTTGCCCTTCCCTGAGCTCTCTCTTCCAGTCTTCTGATTCTTGGTGGCAACCCGCATACGTATTCCTGGGCTTTTCTTCCTTCTCCTGATAATCCACTAAGATCTGACACATTCCATCTACTGACAAGGAACTCCAGTATATCTGCATAGTCACTAGCAGTGTAGACGCCGAGACGTTGAGCAACTGCTGAGAAGTGATCAAAGAGATTATCGTCACTACCATCGTACATCAAGTGTGCTGGCATAGATATCTTCTTCCTCATCATGTCAGCAAATGCTAGCACGGTGCCATCAGGGTCGATCTCGAAAAGCTTTTCGACAATCTTGGTATAGGCTGTCTCGTGGCGCTTCTCGTCCGCGGCGATCGTGCCGCAGATTTGAGCCAGCTTGATGTCTCCATGCTCCTTAGCAAGTCTAGCTGTGTTCCCATGAGAGACAAAAGTTGCTCTTTCTTGGAATGATGTGTAAATAAATCCTAGGTATGGACTGTTTTCTGTCCTAGGATCCTGAAAACAATAGATTGACACATCAATTGTATGGCATTAACCAGTATAAGAAATCACTTTTAAGTATCTATGATTCTATTCTGCCATAAAATAAACAGGGTATGTTAAAAAACAAAAGAAAATATAGCCTGTTCGGATTCTCTTGAGAGGGTAATATTTTGTTCTAAATTTTGATGCTTAGAGGTGAGAAAAGTCAAGTCCAGAAAGATAAAGGGACTACATAGCTGCTGGTTATATAGAGAAGTTGCATGCATTCATTAAGTTGTAAAGTATTTATTTGATAGTCTCAGCACATACGGGCAAACTTCTCTTAGCAGTCATAATACGCTATATAACAACCTTTCACTGTAACAATCATGTTTTCCGTGGAACCGATCTTTCATGTTATATGTTATATTATATTTTCTCTAATAACATTTTGATATTACAGCCAAAAATTATCGGAACAAAAAATGTTGTTATAGAGAGGTTTGATGGTATGAGATAATATTTATCAGTTCTAAAGAGAAACTATGATTGTAGGGAGTTTCTAACTACATGTAAATATGCAAGAACTTACCATTCCAGATCCAATCAGGTATTGAATTGTTTTCTCAATTGCTCTCATGTCAACTCTTCCTGAAAGGTAAAGATACTTGTTGAGAAGGTCACCATGCCTGTTCTCTTCGGCGGTCCAAGCCCTATTCCAAATGGCCCAAGAAGTAGGGCTTGCACCAGTTTCATCACGAACACCATCCAAGGTATTAAGCATAGTCTGATATGTCGGAAGCGCTTCTTCTGTGATCATATCCCCAACTAGAACAATAAAATAATCATCTGGAAGCTCCTTAGCCCTCTCCCTCAATTCATTTACTTGGTCATGAAATCCGTCAGAAGCAGGATCCGGCAGGAAATCTTGTGGTTGCCAGCTTTTTTCCACTGGTTTCAGGAGAGTCAGCAAATTTTGCTCCGCCCATCCCTCCATAGATTTAAAAATCTCAATCTTTTGAGGCGGCATAGAGTGTGTTACTTGAACATGAACCTCACGAGGAGGAGAAAACGGCTTCTTCAGGTTCTCAACCTTCCTACACACAATATAAAGGAAACCAAATTGTAAGAGAGGAAGTAATTTTTTTCTGCAATCGACGAATTGACCCTCATAAAAGGCTAGACTCTCTAGATATCTTCTATGTGAGAGTATTACATTACAAGTCCAGCTAAGAGTTACGACTTATCCAAGCTTATGTTAAAAAAGAATTGCAGTGAAATTGATTACAAACTAAAAAGCATTATTTGCAGCACTTGGTTAATCTCCACGCATAAACTAAAACTATGCTATATACATCTTGTAGAAGCATGTTAGGCTCACCTCAGTGGACGGATGGACAAAACTATTAAGATAACATAAAATCCACAGAAACCAGGTTGCTAGGGGAAGTAGTTTGAGACTCCAAACAAAAAGTAAAGCCAAGGGAAAATCAAGAAACTTATGCTTCGTTACAACAGAAAGTAAGCTGGAAAACAAGCATAAGCCTAGCCAAATTGATAACTAATGACTACACCAATTGAGGCAAAGATATGCATATAAAAAGGCATAAATGTCTTGATACCTGCATCATGCTTCAACCAAATCTATGGATGAAGTGCTTAAATGTTGTACACCTCAGACAAGTAGTTGGGACTATGTAAATAGAAATGGGACCCAATCAAAGAGTAACCAATACAGTCCAAAAGAACTAACATCAGTACAACAGAAAGATTGAAAAACAAATGTCTAAGAAAACAAGCACTTTCAACCAAGGTAAGGTTATGGATCATGAGACCCCCCCCCCCCCCCCCACAAACCCCCACAATATTTTTTAGAAAACATGGATGTCTGAAACATAAGTTTTAAACGAAAAACAATGGACATGAGTGAAAGAAAAAGATCAAAGAAAATACAAATATTACGAAACTATCATATCAATAGGATAGAGAGAGAGATCTTTTATAAAATCATTTAATGAAGAGTAGTCATAAAATAAGTCAACTCTATAGCTGAAACTAACATATCTAGGCCTTTGAAACCTAATTCCCAACAAATTAAATTGGACTATGGAAAGACAATTTTAGAATCTGAGTTTCCTTCCACATAAAAAAAATAGACAAGAAAATATCAAACTGTGTATACCATTAAATTCCCTTCCCCCACCCCCACCCCCCAATTCTCTCTCTATGTCCATCTCTTTTCTATGTCAGAGAACATAACTAGTAATGAATCCTGGAAACTCAACATATATAGAAGGTACAATATATCATAATTGTACAACAGAGAAAAATCTCTAGCAAACAGCAAAATTAATAAGCATGCTAAAAAGGCATTCAGGAAAAATTGAACTGCACAAAAGATTCACAATGTCATTTAGTATAAACCTTCACAAACATCACCCAATTATCAATTCATAAAAGAAATCCCAAACTACAAACTTGAGGATAGAACAGTAAAATTCCTCATAGCTCAAAATAAAATTAATCAATTCTCCTCAAGATAACAACCATCAATCTTTGTTATCAAGAAACAATCTTTTTTAACAAAGATCCAAACTTTGATACAAAAAATGAAAAGGGTCTAACGGGTTTCAAGAATAAACTAAAAGGCCACTGAAAGATCATAAATGAAATGGTAAGAATGAATATTGGGTCTAACTCGACCCAAAAACTTCCATTTTCGGTGTGGTCTTTTAACACTCCGCACGTCCAAACTTCGTTAACTGGAGCATGGACAATATAATTTGGGGCTCAACATCGACAAACAAAGAATTGGAATGTGTCTCGCTATGATACCATGTAAAGAATTGATATTGGGCAAATGATGATTGTCCAAGTAGAGCCATGTTATCATTCCATTTCCATATGGGACTCTTAACAGAAACGAACTTAGCACCCAAAAAAAGTCTTTCTTTAATACAAGAACTGGAAAAAGGGACTAATGGGTATCAAGAATAAAAGAAACTGACAAAACACAAAATAAAATTTAAAAAAATACTTACTTTGTACGAGAACAAAATCTAGCAGCCATAAAGAACTTTGGAGATCTAAGGCTAACCATTGGTGGAAGAACAAAAGAAGAGTATTTGTGAGATTGAAAGTTGAAGGCATTTAGCTTCAAATCCATCTTTTTTTATTCAATGCCTTATTTTCTTGTGATTTTGGTTTGTTTTCCAGGATTTCTTTCCTCCACATAAGTGAAAGCGAATAACAAACTTATATGACAAGTGATGTATGGCTTGATGGTGGGACACTGCTAAACCAGTTGGACTTATAGTATTTGACAAATAGTACACTACTTCATATTTCAGCTAATTTGCCCCCACTTGTTTTTCTCATTTACCTGTGGGTAATTTTTTTATACTATTTGATCATTTTTGTTTGATGTAATACTCCTCCTGTTTTAATTTATGTTTACGTCGTTCGGGTCTTCAAGAGTAATGTTTTTTTATTTTAATTATAAACTTGGAGATAGAATTTTTAAATTTTTTAAAATAAATTTTATCGTATTTGAAAATTATGTAAAAAATAATAATATAAGTTACACTACTTAATTTTAAAAAATGTATGAAAATTTTATGATAAAAAAAATTCATTTGACTCTTAAAATTCGAACGGTCCAATAAGTTGGACAAAAGAGTAGTAAAAACTAATTTCATTTTTAAAATTGTGAATTTCATATTTTATGAAAACTTATTTCTAAATATTCTTTTGAATAATTTAATAATATAAAAATATTTAAGCCGTGGAAATAGCTTATGGCAGAAATGCAAGATAAGGTTGCGTATAATAGACTTTTGTGGTCCGATCTTTCTCCAAATTCCGCACATAGCGCAAGCTTATTGCATCGGATTGCTTCTTTTGTTTTTTTTTACTGATAATGTATATATCTCAAGTTAAAAGAATCACAATAGTCAAGGGCATCTTTTGAATTAGTATGAAAATATTGACAAAAACGAAAATTAAAGGGTTTTTGATGTGGTCGAGGAGAGAGTACGGTGAATTTAAAGGAAGCAAAAAAAGTATATTCCACTTGGCATTGTTTGTTTCTTTGTACTGCATGAGATCAATTTGTTAACTTCATTTCTTTATTCATTGCCAAGTTTTCAAACATGCAATGCTCTTGGTGGGGCTGTTATCGATCCGAATATATTTGAGAATCATTTGAAAATCGGATTAAAATATTCGAATTAATATTCGGATCGAAAAGTTAATGGTATGAATATGAGTATCAGATATAAGGAGCCGGACCGATAAGGATCCGATCCGACAACCCGGTCTAATTACTCGATAACTTATATGTTATCAGTCCCGGTCCGATACCCGGTAACTATCTTATCAATTATTGAAATATTGCTATTATATATTGCTTTAAGTTTGTTAATATGTATTATGTAAAGCAGCAAATGCAGTAAATAAGGGATTTTTATAAAAAAATATATATAAGTAAAGCAGAGATTTTTAAGTAAAGCAGGAATTTTAATATTTTAGACCCGTTTCGGATCGAAAAAAGTATCCCGGACCAGTAACCTTATCGAATCGGACTGATCCGGACCGGTAATCTTATCGGTCCGATCCCGAATCTCTTTTCAGGACCGAATTCTTATCGATCCGATTTCAATATGTCGATACCCGAATCGGACCGATAACAGCCCTACTTGCAAGTTGCAACCCCCTTCCCCACACCAGATAGAAAAAGAAAAAAAGCTTAACACATTGAAAATCTTTAAATTTATCAATAAAATTTATTTAGACATTTGAATTATAATTTATAAGCTTAACCCGAATGTCTGTGTTTTCTTTCAGCAACACCATTCTGCTAGGGTGTATATACACAGCTTCTTTGGTGGATAATACCTAAGTTCTGAAACAGAGTGTTACAAGTATCATTAACAAATTCTGTCCCATTATCAGTTCTGATAATCTTGACTATTTGATTAAACTGGGTTGATATATATTTGAGAAACTGATTAATTACCACACATACCTCAGATTTAAGCCTAAGTAGGTATATCCAAGTCATTCTAGTGTGATCATCTACAATAGTGAGAAAAAATTTCTTCCCATTATATGTTTCAACCTTATAGGGACCCCACATGTCCATGTGCACAATGTCAAAAGCCTTATTACTGTAAGTAGTACTATTTGGGAAGGGTAGTCTACCTTTGTTTTGCCTGAGGCACATTACAAATTTTTATTGCCTTTGCTATTTCATCATTACTATCATTAATCAGCTTACTAAGTACCTTACTAGAAGTATGACCCAGCCTTCTGTGCCACAGATTAATGTCTTCTTCTGCCATAGTTCTCTTTTGCTTATCTTGTACATTTAAAACTGTCTTTCTTGAATCCTGTATACCTTTATCATGATTAACAAGCATATAAAGTCCATCTTGGAGTCTACCAATCTCATTCACCTTCCCACTGTAGAGATCCTGAAATAGACAGAAATCAGGGTAAAAGACAGCTGCACATTTCAGCTCTCTTGTTAGTTGAGACACAGATAGCAAATTATATTTGAACTGAGGTAGACAGAAAACATTTTCTAGTGTACTTCTATTAGAGAGAGTACTAGTGCCAGTGTGAGTGACTTGGGCAGATTGACCATTTGGTAAGAACACCTTCTTTGGTGTGGCTAAGTCTTTTCTTGTACTAATTTTATCTAACATGTTTATGTCATATACCATGTGATTTGTAGCACCTGTGTCTATTATCCAGTTCTTGACTGTATTGAAAACATGTAAGGCTTTGAGTTCTGATATACCTGCTAAATTTGCAGATGATTGAATACCTTGAGAGTTCTGAGATACTCCTGTCTGTAATTGGTTATTGTTTAGCAATTTTACTATCTGCTCATACTGGTTCTGAGAGAATTTAGGTGCTCCTTCAACATGCCAGTTGTTTTTATTGTCATCAGAGGAGGAATCTGAAACTCTGTTGTGAGCATTGTGAGCAACAAATTCCTTTCTCTTTGACTTAAAACCAGGAGGATATCCAACAAGTCTGTAACAGGACTCATTTGTGTGACCTCTCATCTTGCATTCTTCACAGAATAGGCTAGTATTCCTTCTTGACCTATGATTCCCTGCTGTTCCAGTCTTGGAATACATAGCAGTAGGAGGATTTAATTTTTCACTGTGTCCACCACTAGTTGGACCAGTTCCAAGAAGGCCCCTAGCACTAATTCCTTTCTGATTTTCATCACTAATTATCATGGAGTAAGATTTATTGGTGCAGGAAGGGGTGACATAAGTAGAATTTGACTCTGCTGCATGTAGCTTTCATTTAACCCCATGAGGAATTGATAGAGTTTTTGTCTCTGCAGGTAGTCTGTAAACTCTTTAGAGGTAGGGCAAGCACAGCTTGGTGGTGGCACAATGGCTTGAAATTCTACCCAAAGATTTTTTAGCTTAGTGTAATAATCTGCTACACTGTCATTACCTTGTGATAGGGTAGCAATTTCCCTATGTAGGTCATAGGTTCTAGATTCATCAATTTTGTCGAATCTTTCCTTTAAATCTTCCCAAACCTCATATCTTTGTTTCTGCATATAACACTCCACACAGCAGGCTATTCGACACAACATTCATTAGCCATGCCTGTACTACAGCGTTGACTCTATCCCACTGGTCCCACCATTCCACCCCAAAATGATTTTTAGTACAGTTTCCATTTACAAAGCCTAACTTATTTCTTCCAAGTAGAGCAATCTTCATAGATTTGCTCCAAACAGTGTAGTTTTGGATCCGGTAGTTGAAAGGAAATTAAAGAACTACCACTGACATCCGAGGCTTGTAAGAATAGGGGATGGTTATGGTCAAATACAGTGTTGGTTGGGATGGTACCAGTAGGTTCTCTAGGTATGGATAAAGAACCTCCATACTTAGAAGAACTGCTTTCATTTGTTAGATCTGTTACCATCCTTTCAAATTGTTAGAACTAGAACCAGTCACATAAATTTTATTTCAGATCTAGACAAGATTATAAGGACCAAAACAACATCGGAGAGTTAAAACTCCTGAAACGATGGGAGAAATACAAGATACCACAGGATACCTCAGAGTGATTTCCTCAGATCTTGTAATCACTTTAATCGATGCATGCACCAGTAGATCTGGGTGACCTGCTCTGATACCATGTTGAGAAAGCTAACACCACCACTACCACAGTTGACATGCATAATAAGCCGATATCGGTGGTCTACCCTTTTAGAGTTTTCAGGAGACACAGTACGATACTAGTTCAGAATCAACGGTACAACCGAAAGAAAGACAAAGGTTCTTAATCAAGTATTGATGAAGAACATTCATATAATTCCATGAATGAGTCGTCGATTTACAGAGAAGAGTTGAGAGGAATACAGAGAAGAGTTTAGAGAGAAGTTAGAGAGAAGATAACTTTTCCACAACCTAGAAACTTCTACTCTTTCCTATTCTGCACTGTGTTAATATGTACAGCAAGTAAAGATAAAGTGGGTTGGCCTTTTACATTGGGCTGGCCCACGTAATGGGCTGATACATCAGTAAAGTAGAAAAGGGCCTATTATTCATTTTTACAGAATTCTTATCGATCCAGTTTCAGTATGTCGATACCCGAATCGGACCGATAACAACCCTAATTGCAAGTTGCAACCCCCTTCCCCACACCAGATAGAAAAAGAAAAAAAGCTTAACACGTTGAAAATCTTTAAATTTATCAATAAAATTTATTTAGACATTTGAATTATAATTAATTTGCAATTAAACACATGATAAAATATTTTTGTTGGAATCTTTCCGTTTAAATTTTGGAAAAAAATTTGTGCATGTTCTCAAACATCTATTAAGTAGTTAAATTAACCATATAAAATATGTTATTTCTTTTAATTATACACATCAGTTTCAATTAAAACATGATTGAGATTTTACGGTTTATTGAGGCTAATGCAGGCGAATAATTAAAGGAGATGAAATATTTTAAGTCTTTAATTTATTTATGTAATGAACACTTGAGACACACACAAAAGTTTTTCTAAAATATGAACCGAAAGTATCTAATAGGAACGTTTTATCATTGTTTAGATGTTATTTTAAATAAAAAGAATTTTCTATTTTATTTTATGTGTTATTTCTTTTTTCTTTTTTACTATATTTCAAGAAGAACGATACATTTCTACATTTAATTTTACTATTTTTATTTTTAATATTATTATTTTATAGCCACATAAATATTATGGTGTTAAGATCATAAATTAAAAAAAATCTTCTTAAATTTTATATCTAAGTAAAACAATAATTAGTATAGATATTTTGGTTTCAAGAGAGATACCATTCACTTGCAAACAAGGATAATAGTGAAAGTATTGTTCACTATTGTGAGTAGTATTAGCATTAATGAATAATAGTTTTGCATAATAATAATAAATTTCACGAGATAAACAATATAAGACAAGATTTACGTGGTTCGTTAATTGACCACAGCCACACAGAGAATAAATTTACTACTAAAAATAAGAATAATGTTGATGGGATGATTTACAAAAATTGCTAAAATTATGTAAATTTTGTCATTGTCTTATGAAATTTATTATTTTTCTCTTCTAATATTTCTCTCTCTTTTATTCGCCTAACATGCTTCCAACATTATCATCCCTTAAAGATTAAAAAGCAAAATAATTTATTTTTCTGCTTGTTATTGTAATTAACATTTAGACAATTTTTATCATAGGTAGGGATGTTATCGGTCCAGATACACCCGAGAACCGGATCGAAACACCCGGATCGATACTCGAACCGAAAAGTTAACGGTCCGTATATGAGTACCAGACATAAGGATCCAGATCGATAAGGATCTGGTCCGGAACCCGGTCTATTTACCCGATAACCTATATGTTATCAGTCCCGATCCGATACCCGATAACTATCTTATCGGTCCAACCCAATAACCTTGAAATATTGCTATTATATATTGTTTTAAGTTTGTTAATATGTATTATGTAAAGCAGTAAAGACAGTGAACATGGATTTTTATAAAAAAATATATAAGTAAAGCAGAATTTTTTAAGTAAAACAAAAAATTTAATATTTCAGATCGGAAATAATATCCAGAACTGGACCGGTAACCTTATCGGACCGGATTGGGTATCCGCCTGATATGATATCGGTCCGGTCCGGTCCCGAATCTCTTTTCAGGACCGAATTCTTATCGGTCCGGTCTCGATCCGAATCGATAACCTTATCGGTCCGGTTCCGATATGTCAATACCCGGACCGATAACCGCCCTAATCATAGGAGCCAACTCAACAAAATGGAAAATGAGACTATCAAGTAAAAAGAAGGACTCATGATGTAATGCTTTTCCGGAAGCAGCATTTTAAGGAAATTTTTGGCGTTTTTGAAATTATGGAAAAAGCAATCCGTTCATGAGATCTACTTTCTCTACATTTTTTTTCTTTATTTAAATTTTCATGTTTGCACGTTAGAGGTACTAAAGTAGTGAAAGAGATACATAAAATTGAAAGGACTACTCTACTCTTTAGTGTACCGAAATATATTAGTAGTGGCGGAGTCAGAAATTTTATTAAGGGTGATCTTTAATTTTTATCTCTCAAATTGCATGTCTTTAATTTTTGCCCCTTCGCACTTTAAATAACAAAAAAGGTCAAAAATACCATTGACATTAAAAAAATAAAAATAAAATTCAGATTTATGACCTAATTTCGCAAGGCAAAGTTTTGATAGAAACTATGTTTATTCATGAAAAGGTACATAGAAATTATGCCTTGCGAATTAGTACTACGTAATTATGTCGGACAAGACATAGTTTCAATGTACATTTTCGCGAATAGACATAGTTTCTATTAAAATCTTGCCTTGCGAAATTGTAAATATTGCCTTGCGATTTTTTTTACTCTGCCGGGATCGAACTCAGTATCTCTGATTTTGTAGACCAACAAATAAGGGTTTGGCCCACAAATTTTCATTAAAGGAGAAGTAGGGGAAAAATTAAAGTCCAACGATTTGAGGTACAAAAATTAAAGACCATCCCTTTTAAAGGGAAAACCGTGCAATTTTTTGAACTTTTAACCGCTTGCTTCATGCGTAAAATTTTAAGTTTAACAAGTTTTCACTTTTAACTTTTAAAATTTGTCCATGGAATAAGTAGAAGAAGGAAAATGATTGAATAGAAGAACTCTCGTGCATTTGGCGATCTCAGATGTATCGATATCAATGGAAAGTTCAAAACCACCTATTTTCAAGATTGTTGGGTGCAATTTTCTGTAAACTTGATGGCATGAGCCGACCCAATGTACACCTTTTGGAAAGAAACGAAGAAGAAGAACGACATCTCTTAAGGAGCCTTTGTCCACAATTTTTTTCTTTTAAAACAAATCAAAACATTGAAGCTCCAAACAAGTACAATTTTGCACTAACACATGTGAGACTTTAAAAAGCTGTGTCACGGACTCACCGTCAAAGTACCAACTGAAATATCACTAGTGATGGAGACCCAAAACAACTGTCTTTAGCCGTAATGCTCAACTTTTAAAGTCTTTCAAAAGCATTAATTTTTTTTATATCCAAGTTCCTCACTTGCGTCACTAGTCCTGAAAGTAATAGTATCGGTCCCTTAACACTACTACCAGTAAATCGTGGAATGTGCTCCAATAACCAGTGTTTGAGAACGTACAACTGATAGCACCTACAAGAATCAACCCCAGAATAGAATAGAATGCTTCCACTGAGAATTGATCTCGCGCTTCAAGTGTCCAGAGCGTCTTAAACCTCCTTCTTTGTCATTGAACTTTGCCCGGGGGACTTTTCAAAAGCATTAATTGAGAGGAAATTTGGTTGCCTTAAAATTCTTATTCCCTAATACTTGGCTATTAAATAGACAGAAAAGGGTAAAAAAAATGAATGCAAATTACAAATGACTCAAAATGCACTTCTTTCATCTATTACATCATATTTCCTTTTCATTTCACTTATTTGGATAACAAATATCCTTAATATTAAATTTAAATCTAAAATCACCCCTTTACAAAAACTGATATGAAATATATCATTTTTTTAATTAAAAATGTGATATTATTTTTATTGATTCACATGTAATTAGACGCAAATTCAACTCATTGACCCAACCATTTTAAGACCTAATATTCTCTGTTCATCCAAGTGAAACGGTGCATTTGAATTTTGATTATTTTACAAAAGAAAATGCAAAAAAGTAGAACAATTAGATATCATTTTCGCATAGTGAGTATCATATCCCTCCATTATCCTTGACGTATTTTTTCCGGTAAAGAATGAATCTTGACTCTAACTTAGCAGTTAGACTTAAGATCAATTCTTTACACTTTCATCAACAAGTTGTTTATCATTTTACATCTAATGTCAAGTATAGACATTAATCAAGCATGAAGAACGGTAATATCCCATTCCCCTCGTGATGTTCCATTTAGCCTCGAGTAAATTTGGCAAAAAAAAAATTCAAGACTAACTTCAATGACACTTCGTTTGTTGTACTCTTAAATCTTAATTAATCAAACTGCTCCACAAGAAAGATGCATTAGTAAACAAGCCAAAAATTAAGGGTTGCAACAATATTCCAACCTTTTTATTTGTGATCAGTAAAGAGGGCATTTGACGAGTTTAAGGGTTAATTAAATAAGAAATTTCAAGGGTATATAAGAATTAATTGCATGCCATTTGCACAAACGTAATTGGTCAGTTCTATAATATAATATTCGAGTTTTTTCACATATTTGAGCACATTCCATTTTTATTAGTAAGATTGTCATGTTATAAATATTATTTATTTATTATTATGAATGTTATAATTAGGAGAAAAGCTAGGGTTTTTCACTTTAAATCAAACTACTTTTCCCCTTATAAATAGAGATTCTCTTCATTACATCCATCCAGAGAAATAAAAAAAATTATATCTTTTCTCTTTCTCTACAATAGGGTTCTTACGAGACTGAGACATTGTGAACATTTACTTTTTGAGTTTGATTCATGTTGTACCAGCAGGGTCGTCTTTAGATCTGTGTGAGGTGTGCTATCGCACAAGATGAAAAATTTTAGGGCCCCTTTTTTCATTTTTTATTAAATAGTATTAGTCAGAATTTACTATAAATGACAATAATTCGCAAATCCTAATTCACTTTTACGAATTAGAACATGGTCCCAAAATGTTTGAGACAGCCCTGTGTACCAGTTCGATCGCTACCAGGTACGTTTTCTTTCATAGCCATCAGTTTGAGAGATGGTTAATGAATTTGTAAAGCTTCCAAGTCATACTTATATTTTACAGTTAATGTCATATGGCTTGAGAAAAATAAAGTTAATCTTTATAAAAGCCATGAATAGCAAAGCTGGACTGTTAGATACGAAACTTATGGATGAGTGTGCTGAAGTGATCAAATTATATGGGTCTTTGATCCATTTATAGCTTGATAATGATTACGTTCTCTTCTATGTAATTGAAAGAAATAATCTCTTAATTATTAATGAATATGTATATATATATAAGTTACAATTTCCAAATATGAAAAATTATATTATTACTATACATCTAAAATCCTAATTTTACTTGTACAAGAATTCTACAATTATAATAATTATACAACATAATTTACATCTTCTAATTATGGTACAATACTAGGCAAAACAGTGTATATCATAGGGATATACACGGGTATTCTATCAAAGAAATAATCCCTTGATTATTCTTATTGAATTAATAGGTATATATACAAGTTACAATCTCCAAATATGAAAAAAATCTTATTCCTACTATACATCTAATATCCTAGTTCTACTTGTACAAGAATTCTACAATTATGGTAATTATACAACATAATTTACATCTTCTATTTATGGTATAATACTAGGAAAACCCGTGTATATCATAGGGATATACACGGGTATTCTATCACATCCCCGCAGTCATAGCGGACGACATTCGTACGCTGAGACTGTCCCTATCTTCAAAAATGACCAAGGGAAGACCCTTTTGTAAATATGTTTGCAATTTGATATCTGGAATGGACAGGGCAGACGCGTACTTGTCCACGAGCTACCTTTTCTCGAACAAAGTGAATGTCCATCTCGATGTGTTTAGTGCGCTGGTGCTGAACCGGATTATCGGAAAGGTAGATGGCACTAACATTATCACAATAAACCAAAGTAGTTTTCTGAATAGGACAATGAAGCTCTAAAAGAAGATTACGTAACCAACAGGATTCAGATACCACATTGGTTACCCCTCGATACTCGGCCTCTGCACTAGAGTGCGATAAAGTCGACTGACATTTTGCAGACCAGGAGACCAAGTTATTACCAAGAAACCTATAATAGCCAGACGTAGATCGTCTGGTGTCTGGATAGCCACCCCAATCAGCATATGTATACGAGACAATTGTAGACGTCGGTGAAGGATACAAATGCAAGTCATAGTCAAGTGTCCCCTGGAGGTACCGAATAATACATTTTAGCACATTCATGTGCTCAACCATGTGATCATGCATAAACAAACACAGATTCTGTACGACACACGTAATATCTGGTCTCGTGAACGTAAGATACTGAAGGGCCCTTGCAAGACTACGATAGCGGGTCGGATCCTCATAAGGTGAGCCAGCCGCAGCACCCAACTTGGGTTTAGTATCAAGCGGAGTGGAAGTGGACTTACAGGATGACATCCCAGCCCTCTCGATGATCTCAGTTGCACACTTCCTATGGGATAAGAACAATCCTCCTGCATGACGAGTGACAACAATCCCCAAAAAGTAACTCAAGGCCCCCAAGTTTTTCATAGCAAACTCAGAACTGAGCATTGTCATGATAGACTGACGTAAAGCATCAGAAGAGGCAGTCAAGATAATATCATCGACATATAACATATATAAGCAGGAAAGAACCACAACGATATATGAACAATGAATTAGCAGACCTGCTGTGAGAGAACCCAATAGTCGAAACATAGTCTGCAAACCTCTTATACCAAGCCTGCGGGGACTGCTTAAGCTCATATATGGATTTCTTCAATAAACAAACATGATGAGGATGTTTGGGATTCTTAAACCCCAAAGGCTGATGCATATATATTATTTCCTTGAGATCATCTTGTAAGGAAGCATTATTCACATCTAACTTATGAATGGGCCATGCTTTCGAAAGGGCCAAGCTGAGCACCATGCGAATGGTAGTTGGCTTGACCATCGGACTAAATATCTCAGCACAATCCACACCAACCTGCTGAGTCTTACCATCACCGACCAAACGAGTTTTATGCCTCGCAAAGGAACCGTCATAATTGTCCTTATGAGCAAAAATCCACATAGATCGAATATTATTAACACCAGATGAACGGGGTACCAACTCCGACGTCTTATTATCAATAAGATCATTATATTTGTCGGTCATAGAAATTTTCCAATTTGAGTTATTTAAAGCAGACACAGGGTTACGGGGTAAAGGGGATTTAGGAACATTAGAATTTAAATTAAAATGTCTTTTGGTTTAAAAATATCTGTTGACTACGAGTGACCGATTTATGACTCGAGAAAGAAATAGGTGGATTTGAGAAAATTCTAGACACGGGAAGTACTGGCTAGCAGGCAGTGGACCTGCTGGCCCAGAACTGGAATGCGGAGCAAAGCCTGAAGTGGGGACTGGGCCAGTTTCCGTATTGGGCTGGGCAACTGGCCCAATTGCGGAAACTGATCCAGTGAATTCACTGGAAACTGGTCCAGTTTCGACACTGGAAACAGTGGGTATCGATGACTCAGTGGGGCCAGTGGGCCCGCTGGCGGATTTGGGGTGCGAGACACGTCCGAAAAATGGTGAATAAGATACGGGGATATCCCATCATCCAAAAAATTATACGAACTAGGCACTGAATTACTTACCTTATTAAACGAAAATTGAGATTCATCAAAAATTACATGGAGACTAATGATAATTTTATTATAAGATAAATCAAAATATTTGTAACCACGATGATGTTATACCCCGTAGTTCCAGGGTATGTATGTGAGGACGTACGTACGAGAATACGACAAAAATTTTGGAAAGAATGAAAGATGTGATTTTTCGACGGAAAAGTTTCCGGGTTTTGTGAAGGAAAAAGGTTCGTTGATGGGAATTGGATTCCCAGATTTGGTATTTGGGCTTCTTGAATTATATTAGAATTATGAGATTTTATTTCCGGAATTGGTCACGTGGGGCCCACGGGAGAAATGTACGGTTTTGTGGGGCCCACTTTGTTTTCGAGATTTTGGCCTTTATGGATATTTTCGGAAGATGAAATATTTTGGACGAATAGGAGGCGACACGTGTCACCCCACAGGTGGCTCTTGGCGAAATCCTCGACAGCCAGTGGCGCAAAAGTCTTGCTAGATATTTTAGTGTGGACAAGTGGCTTGTGGGACCCACACACACTTGTCCCCAATCTCAACCACACACTTGCCTTCATCCTAGCCCTTGGTTGTCCTATATATGCACCCTTAGTTGATGAAATCTTCCACACTTAGACATTTGAAGACTTGAAAAACCCTCCCTTCTCCTTGACCTAGAGCTCTCGGTTTTGCCCCCATTTCTTGAGCAAAATTTGTCCAACAATTCTTAAACTCTCAAGTGTTCTTCCCTAAGGTGTTAGGAAGATTGTGTACCAAGAGTTGGAAAAGATTTCACACCCCTAGCCTTGAAGGGATGCCTTGGCCGAAAGTTGTCATCTTGAAACCCTAAGTGTTCTTCACTTTTTGGAGTTGAATCTTGAAGAGAAGTTGGTTAGGAGCTTCTATGGGTTGCTTGTAGCGGATTGGAACGTAAAGATTTGGAGCTAAGACTTGCTTGGAGCGACTTTAAGAACTTGGATATTTTTGGGCTATTTGAGGTAGTGAAGCTTAAACCTCTTTGTGATTTGGTCAATATACATATATTATAAGTATATTATGAATATATAATATATGGAGTAAAGTTTGGAAGAGTTGGATCTTGTTAACTTGTTAAAAGAAAGGATTGGCCGTTTGCCATTAAAATGGTAAAAACGTATCTTACTTGTGAAGAAGTAATTAACAAAGTAACTATAACTTATATTAAGAATGGAAATATAAGTTGGATGACTAATGAGTAATTTGAATAAGTAAAATGGACAAAGTTGGCCAAGGACCCCAACTTAAGGATCAGTATTTACTTTGATGTATTTACTTTGGACCGTATTTACTTTGATCGTATTTACATTGGATGTATTTACATTTACATTAAGGGAAGATTTTTCAATCGCGTTCGCTTGGGCGTGTGATCCCTTTTTAATTATTGTATTGTTATGAAGGCGTGATAGTAAACCGCGTTACGGTTGGTAGCGTAATCCCTTCTTTTACTTATTGTTGTTATGAAGGCGTGATAGTAAACCGCGTTACCGTTTGGCGTGTAATCCTTCTTTATGTTGTTTAATTATTACGCCTTATATATATATATGGTATATATATTACGGTTATTCGCCTTGGAGAAAGATGGAAAAGTGAGTAAAAGCGGAAGTCTTTGAATTTTCCGTAGAATTAGAGGTTTTTATTGGTATAAGTCTTCATGGTGAGTAAGGTTTGATAGAAGTACTATGACCATTTTAGGAGTGGAGTACTACGTGTGGCGTGATCTACTTGGCAGGAGTAGCCGACGGGTTGAAGTACTTGAGCGTTTTGCTATTTGTCGATAATCGTCGCGAGGTATGTGAACCTCTTCCTATCTTTTCTAGCATGATTGTTGTGAACTATGTAGTACGGTAGACGTACATGTGCTAAGTGATTTGGTTGGTTTAAAACATAGGGTGTTATAATAGCTTTATGGGAAGTTAGTTATAACGACGTTATGTAGGTAAAAGAATGGTTTATTGATTGTAGAAAGTTAAGAGACTTGATCTTAAAAGATAAGAGACTTGACTTATAAACGACTTGATTTTGAAAGTTAAGAGACTTGATCTTGAAAGATAAGAGACTTGACTTATAACGACTTGTTTTGGAAAAGAAGTAACTTGATTTTAAGTATAGGTTACTTGTTTTGAAAAGAGTAAGTTATTTGGGTTCTAAAAGAATACTTGTTGTTGTCTTAAAAGATAAGAGACTTAACTTATAAATGACGTTTTATGAAATGTTAAGGACTATGAATTTTGTTAAAAAGTTGTGAAACCTCATTCGTGAGTAATGAGTACTTGGCTTTTACAAGAATAATGTTTTACTGATTTCGGAAATGAGAATAAGTATCGAACACACCATTGCAGCGTTAATAAAGGAAATGTATTGACTAATTGTTATTAAAACCAGTAGAAACCTCCATCTGCATAGAAGCTAAGATAAGACAAGATTGTATTACATTTCCTAGATCATGGCTGCTGTAACAAGATTGTTATAAACAAGAATAAACGGCTCACACATAAGACTTATGTTACTCAATTGTTTTAAAAGAGATTAAGACTATGAGTTATGAAACCTTTCTAAAATAAAGAGACTTGAGCATTTGAAATTAGGCAAACTTGAACGTTTGGAAAATAATGTTGTTACTTGATTTTTTAAAAAGAAAGTGTTCTGGTTTACTTGAAAATGTTAGTCACTCTATGTTAATACTACGGGTATCGGGTGACCTTTGTAAAAGAATTGGATCTTTTAAAAGAATTTAACGTATGTAGTACTTTGGGGTTAAAACCCGGACTTTGACATAAAATGAAAGTACCTTGAGTTGTATGTTGAACTTGCCTATGCGTGTGGTGATAGCCTTTGTTGTGCAAGTGTTGTATTTTTGTGCTCTGGCGTCTCGATGGAGGGCCGGCTGATTTGTTATGAATGATTCTTTATCGAGTCCCATGAGATGGGCCGAGACACGTATTCCACCTATCGAGTCCCATGAGATGGGCCGAGACACGTATTCCACCTATCGAGTCTCATGAGATGTGCCGAGACACGTATTCCACCTATCGAGTCCCATGAGATGGGCCGAGACACGTATTCCACCTATCGAGTCCCATGAGATGGGCCGAGACACGTATTCCACCTGATTCTTTATCGAGTCCCATGAGATGGGCCGAGACACGTATTCCACCTGATTCTTTATCGAGTCCCATGGGATGGGCCGAGACACGTATTCCACATGATTTATACCTAGACTGCCGGCAGTGAGGAAGAAGTTCCACGGGCATGAGGGATGACTTTGAGGGCGTGAGTCCCTGACTTGACATGACGGCTGTTATGTTGTGAACTGTAGTTTGTTATCATATACGTCTCCGGTTTTATATAGCCTGTTATGATGTTATTTACAGTATTTTCAGTTTCACATACTTGGTACTGTTATCGACCTCGCCGAAGTGCGTTCATCCGCAGTAGAAACATCGGTTGTGGATCCTCGCCATGTGGATCACGATTCAGCGTGTTAGGAAGCCCCGTTTCTTGAGGCTTATCTTTGTATGTTACCACAGTCTGTAGGTTCTTGTACATTCGTGGTATGGCGGGGCCTGTCCGTCATAGTTGTTGTCACTCTTAGAGTGCATGTAATCTGTTGTGGGCGAGTTTGTAAAAGGATAAGCGTCGGGTATTTATGTATATATACTGAAGGCAACTGTTTTGGTTGGCCTGTTTATTTATTATGTCTCTTGATTCATGTTCATGTTTTTATTTCCGCTGATTTTCTCTGATGTTGTATCACTAGGGTGCCCAGGGTAAGGCACCAGTCACGGGCCCGGGTTCGGGCTGTGACAGATGATTTGACGGATAACCCAAAAACACACAAGGGGTAGACCGGGCCTGATTTTTGTTAATTGTGGTGAACGGAAAGAATGGATAACATAAACACCCAAAGACTCTAAGATGTGAATACGAATGAGTCTTGTTATATAAAATTTGAAGAGGGGACGAATATGTCATACCTTTGAAAGGAAGAATGTTAAGAAGATATGTAGTCATTTGTAGAACATGATGCCAAAAAGATGGGGGTACAGAAGCATGAATCAATAATGTTCGGACAATGTGATTAATAGTACGAATTTTGCGTTCGACTTTCCCATTTTGTGGACGTATGAGGGCAAGAAAAACAAAAAATGATCCCATTATTAGCACAAAATTCCTGAAACACCTCATTGTCATATTCTCTGTCATTATCACATTGAATATTTTTTATTTCCCATTTGAATTGAGTTCTAATGAATGCTCTAAATTTTAGGAAGATGGAAAAATTTGAGATTTTTTTGCTATCGAAAAGGTCCATAAAAATTTAGAATAATCATCCAAAAAGAGAACATATTAATAATACCGATGACCCAAAGAACTAAGAACATAAGATGTCCATAAACCACTATGAATAATATCAAATGACATTAAAGTGTGAGAATTAGAGCCTGACAATGGCAACTCAATATTTTTTCCTAAAGAACAAGAATGACAATTCGGAGTACTACGCGTACCCTTACAAGAAATAAAATTGCTTTTATCTAAAGAAGACAAAATAGACAACCCCGGATGACCTAGATGAGCATACCACAATGAAGGAGCCTGAGCGGCAAAAGTTGATGGCAATGAGTGACTGGAGAAACTGGAACTTGGTGTGATAGGATATAGATATCCCCTACTATCACACCTCATGAGAGGATTCCTCGTATTGAAATATTTTACAGAAAACTCAAATGGATCAAATTCGACAAAAACAGAATTACCGGTGGTGAATTTAAAGACATACAACAAGTTTTTAATCAATTTAGGAGCGTGAAAAGTATTTTCAAAATAAGGGGTGGATTGGGGGAGACAACGTTTTATGACCATAACCACCAATTGAAATTGAATTACCATTACCAACAATTATACAACGATTGTTGCTCAAGTTGTAATAAGACGAGAGAGTACCTGAGTCAGATGTCATGTGAGTCGTGGCACCGGTGTCCATGTACCAATTTGGGTCCGAAGGATTTATTCCAAATGTGTGATGGGTTTAAGGAGGTCGGGGACCAAGCACACCGACTTGCTGCCCCGATCCGGAATTGGGGCAAAAACCACTGGGCCAAACTGGATTGGGCCAAGAAAAACTGTTGTTGGGCGGCCCAGTGGCATGTCGGTGAAACTGCTAGGCCATAGGGGTCGTTGGGCCACTTCCCACTGGCCTAGCCCACGGCCAAGGGTCCCAAGGCTGGGACCAGTTGGGTTGTGGTCCACTGCCGGTACCAAGACCCTGTTCCATCGTTACCACCTTTGGAATTACCGCGTTTGCCCCCGCAATTTTTGGTATTATTTTTCCGACTATTTTTGCCACCACCGTGAGTACGGTTTTGGCCAGAATTATCAACATAACCTGGAGATTTAGTAGAGGACGTCACCATGACTACGGGACTAGCACTGGTAGTCACCTTTTTAGCCAAGCCTACTTCTTTGAGCGTGAGCATAGAACGAGCCTGATAAAATTACGGAAGATGGCTGCTCTGACGAAGAAGTGTACCAATACCACTATAGGCATCGGATAGGCCTGCAATAAGGACAAGACGGTCGTTGGTAACTGGGGCACCAACGTTGCAAAGTTGGTTTGCCAATTCTTTCAACCTCTTGCAATATGCTGAAACGTTTGGGAAATCTTTCATATTGACGTGGGAGAATTCCTGCTCAAGCGTAACAACACGGGAATTCTGATTATCTTGGAATATATCACGTACTATATTCCATGCCGCCATCATCGTAGCGCTTGGTTCGATAATCGTTTGCAAGTGATCGGTAGAAATAGTGGAGTGTATCCACCGAAGAACAATATCATCAAGCGTCGTCCATAACTTATGATCATCCTCGAGTTTGGCACCTATGTATTCGTAGGAGCCGTGAGGATAATATGATGGAGGACTTGATGCGAGCGTGCATGAACTTTGAACAGTTCTGCCCACATCGCGTATTGGACGTTTTTTATTTCAAGAATAATAGGGATGTGATTCTTGATGTTAGAAATAGTGAGGGCAGGGTGGAACATGTTCTTAGCCATAATAGCAACGCAATACGTGATGTAGGGATTGGAAAGAAAAAAATTTGGAAGAGTGGAGGTACCGTCGTAACGAAAAATCGAGGGCAAGAGCCGCGGGAATTCAAGGGAGCCGACGGAAAAGTTAGAGAATTTGGGAGAGGAGTTTAACACCTAGACTTCTGATACCATGAAAGAAATAATCTCTTGATTATTCTTATTGAATGAATAGATATATATACAAGTTACAATCTCCAAATATGGAAAATCATATTGATACTATACATCTAATATCATATTTATACTTGTACAATAATTCTATAATTTTGGTAATTATACAACATAATTTACATCTTATTTTTCAATTTATGGTATTGAAAGAAATAATCCCCTTGATTATTCTTATTAATGAAAGACATATATATAAGAGTTACAAGGAAGATTCTCTTCCTATTCCACCTATGAATCCCTATTCTATAAGAACACTAACTTTACAATTATGGTAATATTACACTACTAATTAAGGTACAAACCTAAGTCTAATATTCACCAAATATACAAAGGGAATTGGAACCCACTGTGATGGATGGGACCCACTGTTTAACACACCCCAGCAGTTATAGCTGGCGGTCTTCGTACGCTGAGACTGTCTCTAAATTTTTTTAAAATGACCGAGGAAAGACCCTTTATAAAGATGTCTGCTATTTGATATCTGGAAGCGACATGACAGACGCGTACTTGTCCTTTAGCTACCTTCTCTCGAACAAAGTGAATATCCATCTCTATGTGTTTAGTACGCTGGTGCTGAACTGGATTACCAGAAAGGTAGATGACACTTATATTATCACAATACACTAAGGTAGCTTTCTCAATAGGACAATGAAGCTCCAAAAGCAGATTTCGTAACCAACATGACTCAGACACCACATTGGCTACCCCTCTATACTCGGCCTCTGCACTTGAACGTGAAAGCGTGGATTGACGCTTGACAGACCATGAGACCGAGTTATTACCTAAAAATATGCAATAGTTAGACGTAGACCGTATGGTGTCAGGACAACCACCCCAATCAGCATCTGTGTAGGAGACAAGTGTAGACTTCGACGAGGGATACAAATGCAAATCATACTCAAGTGTTCCCTAAATGTATCTAAGAATGTGTTTGAGCGCATTCATATGTTCAACTTTGGGATCATGCATAAACAAACACACATGTACGACATATGTAATATCAGGTCGCCTGAACGCCAGATACTGAAGGGCGTCTGCAAGACTACGATAGCGGGTCGGATCCTCAAAGAGAGAGCCAGCTGCAGCACACAACTTAGGTTTAGTATCAACTAGAGTAGAAGTGGACTTACAAGATGACATCCTAGCCATTTCAATGATCTCTGCTGCATACTTTCTCTATGACAAGAACAATCCACCTGCATGACGAGTTACAGCAATCCCCAAAAAGTAACTCAAGGCCCAAGTCCTTTATGGCAAACTCAGAACCGAGCATTGTCATAATAGATTTGTGCAAAACATCAGAAGAGGCAGTCAAGATAATATCATCAACATATAATAGTATATAAGTCATGGAAGATCCTCGACGATATATGAATAATGAATTATCAGACCTGCTGTGAGAAAAACCCATAGTCGAAATAAAATCAGCAAACCTCTTATACCAAGCCTGTGGAGACTGCTTAAGCCCATACAAGGACTTCCTCAATAGACAGATATGATTCGGATATCTAGTATCCATAAACCCCAAAGGCTGATGCATATACACTGTCTCCTGAAGATCACCATATAGTAAAGCATTCTTCACATCTAGCTGATGTATGGGCCATGATTTTGGAAGAGTCAAGCTGAGCACAGTGCGAATGGTAGTCGGCTTGACCACCGGGCTAAATGTCTCACCACAATCCACACCAACCTGCTGAGTCTTACCATCACCTACAAGTCTAGCCTTATGCCTTGCAAATGAACCATCAGAATTTTCCTTATGAACAAAAATCCAGATAGACCAAATAATATTAACACCAGATAGACGGGGTACCAACTCCCACGTTTTATTATCAATAAGAGCATTATATTCTTCGGACATGGCAATTTTCCAATTAGGGTCATTTAAGACAGACACAGGATTACGGGGTAAGGGAGATTTAAGAACATTAGAATTCAAATTAAAATGTCTTTTAGGCTTAAAAATGCCACATTGACTGCGAGTGACTGGACCATGACTCTGGGCTGGATTGGGGGAATTTTGAGAATTTTGAGGAATTTCGGGAATTACCGTCGAAGGCGCCGCGGCGCCAGAAGAGTTGCAGAGCTCTCTGAAGTTTTGGCGCCGTGGCGCCTCTGTGCCGGGCCGCGACGCTGACGGCGTTTTTTTGGACAAATCTGAAATGAAGAACATAGGGGGAGACACATGCCTCTGACATGCCTGCAATCATCTGAAGAACTAGACGACTTTGAGAAATAGGAGAACCCAAGTTGCTGAGTTGGTCTGCCAAGTCCTTGAGGCGTTTGCAATAAGAGGAAACGTTGGGAAAACTCTCCATTGCCACCTGGGAGAATTCCTGCCAAGGATAACAATTCGAGAATGACTGTTATCTTGGAATATGTCTCGCAATCGATTTCACGTCGTCATGGATGTGGAGTTGGGTTCCATAATCGTCTGTAAAAGATCCAAGGAGATAGTGTCATAAATCCACTGAAGAACCTTGGCATCAGGCATGACCCTAATTAGAAAATCGCCATTACCGAAGAATATAATAGGGATATACATGGGTATTCTATCAGTAATGAATAATTTAATGTCTTGAAATTGTATATGATTATCTAACAATACTTTGGCATTTATTTTTCCATAAGCAAAATTGCTTTATGTTAACGGAGTTCTTTATCTTCACCAAATCATATAAGGACTCTTGGTGTGAATAACAGTAATCTTTTCCTTATAACAGATATTTCGTTCCTATGTGTTAATATTAAAAAACAGGAATGTAAATAATTACTTGTTACATATGTATGTCTCGATTTGTTTCTGAAATAGCAGTATTTTAAACGAGGTTCTAAACTATCATAATTTGATATGCTTAAGGCACGTTCAAATAATTATGTTTTATTCCTGAAGAATGAGAACTTTTGATAAATATTGCAAATACATATTCATTTCTTGAAGTGAATTTGACAATATATTGTAAGGCCTATAAATAATGCTTTGGTTGTGAAAATATCACGACTCATATCCAGAAGAGATAGTATAATTGAGAAGAATTATTCTGAATAGTCTATGCTATAGTCTTATAACTCTACTCTCGAAGTAGTAAGACTCTAAATTTTACCCCGAAATAGTAGAACTCAAAAATCTACTCTCGAAGTAGTAGAGTTCTGAAATTTACTCCTGAAGTAGTAAAACTTTAAAATTTACTCTTGAAGTAGTAACACTTTAAAATTTAATCCCGAAGTGATAATCCTTAAACTTTACTCCCGGAGTGGTAAATCTTTAAACTTTACTCCCGAAATGGTAAAACTTTAAACTTTACTCTTGAAGTACTCCTGAAGTGGTAATATTCTGAAATTTTACTCCTGAAGTAGAAAGAATTGATAACATATCTAAAAAATATATTTTGAAGCAATGTCGTCTTGTGCTTGAGAAAAATAATGAGTTATATATGAATATTGTATATCAACCACATTCAAATAATCAGGTTTTATTCTCTGAAGCGAATGAAGATATACCACAGCCTACCTCTTGGAGAGATAAAATAACAAATGAAATACATGTAGTATAAAAGTCATTGAAACACGTACCCTTTATTAAATATTATTCTATGGCAAAAAGAAAGCCGAGTAGAATATTTTTTTTACCATAACCACATTAATGCATAAATAAACATTAATGTATCTCTTCTTGAAGAATGTGATTACTTGTGGTTACCTCTTTGATAATATATTCAGATGTTAATGGCTAATCTCTCTGAAGAAGACATTGAAATACTGAAGTTTAGAACTTAGTGTTTATTTTTCGTTGTTTATGAATTTGCAATTATTTTAAATGTCCATTTGATTTTCGTTTTCTTTAATGACACTGGTAGTGTATAACAAGAGTTTCTTCCATGACATCAATAATATCTAAGCAATATTTAATAGTATACAATTAATGATCAGGAGTTTCAGAAGAACCAATTGACACTAGCAATGCTCAGAAAATATCTCAATATAAAAAATAAATTCTAATCTCTCGAAGAGGTTGTATATGATAGTATCATTCGTCCTAGATCGTAATTGATATGATCAGAATATAAATTACAGTAAACCTGAAGTTTACTAGCAATAAAATGGTTATCATATTGAGATTACAAATGGTTGGTAGATTAAATATCTTCAAATCACTACGGATAAGTAATACGTACATGAAACGTTACCCGAGCATATACCATAATAAATCAGAAGTTTACTAAAATAAATAACACACGTCATGGTAACCTTGAAGTTTACTAGTACCTTCAGTTGACTTGGAAATTTTGATCGTCCGGACTTAAATCTAATGTGCTAATTATTCAGAATATATTAAAGATCTAGAAGATTCTTCAAGATTTCTTTTGTGTTACTTGTTCTCGTGATAAGTTGATACCAGCTAATGTTGGGACTGAATCCCATGCATTCTGGAAATTATAAAAGGAGAATGTGAGTCCGTTCACCTACAATGTGATGTCATAAATAAATGCATCTATGAGACGGTCACATATACGTTTATTGTCGACCCATAATTTGACATTTACGAAGTTGCTTGCTCAAAATAATTGAGTTAGTATCACAATTTTCAGAATATGTAATTAAGACAATTTATCTTGATAATGTTGATTTATATCCAAATTGGTTTAGCGATGAATGCCTTTGATAAATAGCTAAACTATTGTTTATGAGAATAAAGCTTTATATGCTGGTCTGAGATATGATATATTGCATACAACATCACTTGTATGCTTCAGACCAATAAATTCTCCCTCACAATTGGTTCAGGATCAGGAACCAGATATTTCCATCTAATAGTTTTTATTAAGGTGGCGATGTGGTCGGCGGACTCGACCGGCCCGGCTCACACGACACCGCCGTTATTTAAAAAAACGGGGCGGGGCTCGAGCCGGCGAGACAGTATGGTCCCGCACTGCCGACCGCCGCCAGACCCGATCCCGCCCGACCCGCCCCGACTGGCCGAAGGTTCGACCTAAATGTCCGTCCAACGGCTATTTACATTGGGCCGCTGACAACGCCCATTTTCGGCCTCCCCAACCCCTACCCCTTTAACCCAATTTTTCAACTATAAATACCTCATTACTCTTCTTATTATTTTCACAAATCTTTCTACACTCTAATCTCTCAATCAATCTCTAATTCTATACAACATTGTCTACATATTCAATCTATTTATTAATTTGAGAATTGGGAGTGAAGTTGGCAACTAGCTTGAGGATTATCTATCGAGCAAAGTTTCAATTTTCAACCTTCGATTACACGTCGACTCTACGTCGGCGTTTGGTACATTCGTTCTCTCATTAAATTATTATTTTGTCTTTATTTCATTTAGCACATTTAATTTCATTATCTTTAACTATTTATTAGCATAATTAAAATGAAAGGACTAAGAGGCATGTTGGGTAAGGGTAAGGGTCAGGCTTCTTCTAGTAGGGGTGGTAACAAGGACAAGGGTACTTCTTCTAGTATTCCTGTTCCAACTATTCCTAGACAAGATGATTTTATAGATCCTGAAATGTTTCCTGAAATACCATATGATCTAGACACAAATGATTATCCTGAAAATGAAGAAGATTTTAATTTAGATGACACTCTAGTTGATGATACACCTACTAATGAAGATGACGATACACCCACTAGTGAAATGCCTCCTATCCCCCCTACTATGAGACGAGGTCCGGCAAAACGACCATTAAAATCAGTTGTATGGAAATATTTTGACAGGGACGTAGCTAATCAAGTAGCTGTATGTAAAACTTGTAAAAATGTTTATTCTTTTAAAACTGGACAAGGTCATGGTGGGACGGGGGGTTTAGGAAGACACCTGTTGCAAAAACACAAAGCCTTGCATGCCCAATACATGATTGAAAAAACTGGTGAGCAAGCGTCCTCTCAATCGGGACAAGGTTCACATACTACTCTGGAGAAAGTCTGGTCAAATTAACCCTATGACGGGGGGAGTTGTAGGCCCTAAATACGATAAACATAAAGATAGGGAAGCACTAGCAAAATTAGTTGCTGTGGAGGGTTTGCCTTTTTCATTTCCCGAATCTCCTGGTTTTATTCATTATATTAGAGATATGTATAATCCTGCTTATAAAGGTTTTCCTAGATCAACTGTTAAAAGAGATGTATTTAAATTTGCACATGAATATCAACAGTATTTACGTTATGCATTATATCATTTAAATTGCAAAGTCGCTCTAACTTCTGATATAGGCCGTAGTACTAACGGTCATGATTATTTAACTGTAACATGTCATTGGATAGACTATAAATGGTCTATGCAAAAACGTATTTTAGCATATAGATATATAGATAGTAGGCACACTGGTGAGTTTATTTCAGAAAATATTTATTCAGTCTCCGATTATTACGGAATAACTGATAAAGTTATGAGTATTACATTAGATAATGCATCTTCTAACAATTCAGCTATTAGTATTTTAAGAGATGTTTTAACTCCTTCTTTTCCAAAACATTTTCATATAAAATGTATGCCATATTTATAACTTAGTTGTAAAGGATGGTCTTTCACTTTTTCAAGATATTCTTGAAAAAATACAATTTGCTATACACTTTATTTTTAAAAGTAATAGAATCCAACGGAAAAAAGATTATAAAAAAATTTGTCACGATTGTGGACTATCTTATAGAAAAATTCCCGAAGAAGTACCAACTAGGTGGAATTCTTTATATGACCAACTAGTTGTTGCTTATGAGTATAGAAAACCTATTACTTTATTTTTTAACGCCATAATCAAAATCCAAATGATATGATTGTGGATAATGATTGGGACAAAATTAGAGAACTTATTGTATTTTTAGAAAATTTTCAACGAGCAACAAAAGAATTTTCTACTTTATATTATCCTACTATTTCAACTATGTTGTTTTATATAGCTATAATATTTTTACTTCTTAAAGAATATATGGAAAAACCTGCTTATACTGCAGCTATTAAAAAAATGTTTATGAAATTAAAGAAATATTTTATTCCTATTCCCCCTATTTATATTATTGGTGCTGTTTTAAACCCGACTATTAAAGTAGATGGTTGTAAAAATCTTATTACAAATATTTATACATGTATGGACGTACTACCACCTCCAACTCCCAAAAATTTAAATGTTGAGCCACCTATTGAACTAACGCTAGAAGAAGTGTTGAATAGCGTAGAAGATGAATGCAAAAAAGTATATCGGCATTACCAGCAAGAAAGTGCTAGTAACCAACCGACTTTTGTACCATCTTCTTCAACACAACCTAAAAAAAGACAAGCACTTTCTTCTTCTGTGGCTAGGCCTAGTATTAATTCTATTGAAAGCCTCAGAAATAGAATGTGCGGTGGTAGCACTTCTAACCAAATTAGCGAGTTCGATGTTTTTATTTTGCAGGGTACTTTACCTTACCAAGCAGTAATCAATGAAGAAGGAAAGGAAGACTTGCTGAAATATTGGAGCCAGAATGAGAAGACATTTCCGACACTTTCAATGATGGCCCGAGATATTTTGAACATCTGCGTCATCGATCGCTTAAAGCGCTTTTCTGCAGATTTCAAATAGGAGCACAGACACTCATTAGCAGGAGACGACTTGGAGATGGCGGTACTATTCGAGAGATTGGATACGAGCGGAGCGAAGGAGGTGCGGTCAACCAGAGATTAACGAAGAAGATGACGACAACTACAACGACATTTTATCTGAAGGCATGAGTAGCGACGTGGAACAATTTGATCAAGATATACCAATTCCAACCGAAGAGCCACAAGAAATTATAAAGAAATTAGAAAAAGTATTTTCAAATTGGTAATTTATTTCATTGCAATTTTTAAATTTTTCTATGTCTTTCACTCTTTTGCAATTTTTTTCAACAACAATACAAGATAATCTACAATGTAATTTTGAATCTTGTATATTTGATATTTGATATTTCAATGAAATTAATAATATAAAAGGCACAAAAACAAATTGGGATGTTTTTACACTATTCTTGTCTTTGTTTAATTTAATTATTTAGTTTATAACTTTATACTTTATAGTTTATAGTTTATACTTTATAGTTTATACTTTATAAATATATTATATATATGAGTATAATACTATAATTATAAATTATAATACTATAAGTCTATAAATTATACTTTGTTAGTAATTTAGTATTTTTAATTTAGTGAAAAAATTAAAAAAAAACACACAAAACCCGCCAGTCCGTCAGGCCCTGTCTCGACCGTCAGGCCCGACTGCCCAGCGGGGCCGGGATCGGGGCGGGACATGTATGGTCCCGCGACCCGACCCCTCCAGCCCGCTCGACCTCGCCCATTTTCCCGCCCGACCCGCCGCTCCCGCCCCAACCCGGTGGGCGTCGCCCCGCCACCGGCCCCTAGTTTTTATATGTGATATATGATTAATTAATCTACCATGATGTACAAAGATGGATTCCCCTAAAGAAGATGGGATATATGTTAGTTTTTCTAACATAAGAGGGAGAAAATAAGCAACGAGGAAATATGTTGTGAATTATCATTAGTATGATTCTTATTCAAAAGGTAATTCAAGTTAAATGCTAAAATATTTGCTGAAATTCAAGTTAAATGCTAGAAGTATTTGCTGACCCAAAATCAATATCATATTTTCGCTGTAAAATGCTCATATTAATATTAATGTCCCTGAAGGACATAGTATACGACATGCATGAAGTATGATAGACCAATCGGTTTCAAAGGCAATAATTCTTGAAAAGGAAAAAGAGCAAATGATCAAAATGGAGGCAATGTTCTCTTGAAAAGCCTACGACATAACATTTCATGAAACCTCATGAGAGGTTAAGATACCTAAGAATAATGGAAGTGATGTGATCTCAATATATTATGTCTTAATTGCGAACCGATACAAGATAATATATCATCGACGATATCTTTAACACAATATAACGTGCAATATTATAAAATATTGCAAAGATCTGAATTCTATGTCTCGTAAAGCATGCTGACATAAAAATAATTACCAAGTAAAGTGTCACATCTTGATAAGTGTAAAGCTTATTGGACATGCAGTCCAGACAACAGAAAAGGTCACCCATTTAAGTATTAATGAATATTGTCATTTGAAAAAAATTATATGAAAATTCTTGAAGAATTTTAAATGCCTGAAGCATATACAAGTGCTAGAAGTTTGTTCATAATTCTTATATGAATCAAATCAAAACAATGTGAATGCGATTTTATCATAATGAGTATTCATTGACTAGGGTACACATGACTATATTATCCTTACATTTGTATGCCTATAAATTGATTATTTGAATATTATTGGAACTCTTGAAGAGTTTCCAAAAGCAATAGGTTATCTGCTGAAAGAAGTTGAATTGAGAAACTCGCAGAACTCTTTGGTCCTAGAGTGTCATATCTTTATGCAATTGATTCATTTATATATTTTGTTATCCCTTTGAAGGATTACAACGATGTTGTTCTACATGACAACCAAATCATATAAAGATAACTGTTAAACAATACACGTCCAGTAGAACGTCCATCAGTGGGGCCCAACAATGGGCTGATTTCAATTGTATATTTGGAAAATATTAGACTTAGAATTGTACCTTAATTAGTAGTGTAATATTACCAAATTGTAAAGTTAGTATTCTTATAGAATAGAGATTCCTAGGTAGAATAGGAAGAGGATCTTCCTTGTAACTTGTATATATATTGTCTTTCATTAATAAGAATAATCAAGGAATTATTTCTTTCATGGTATCAAGAGTCTAGGTTCTCTTTACCTTGTTTCTGCTCCTCAAAATTTCTTCTCTTCTTTTCGGATTTTAGACCCAAAATTCACGATTTTTGTTCTTCCCTTTTTGAACAAAAATTGTTTCTTTTCTCTTCCAAAATCCCTCCTCACAGATTCCCTTCTCTGAATCTTCTTATTCTATTCCCTATGGCTGATACGAACAATTTTCATCATGTCTTCATAGTTTCTAACATCAAGAGCGTCATCCCTATCGTTCTTGACCTAGAAAACGTCCAATATGGGACGTGGGCGAAATTATTTAAGATTCATGCTTTGGCACATAAAGTCTTCCACCACATCATTCCTCTTTTTCCTCCAAAAGAGGGTAATTCTACGACGGTTGTGCCGACTAAAGAAGCAGATCCAGAATTATGTACCATGTTTGATGTCAAGGTTCTTCAGTTGATTTATGCCACTATCTCCTTGGATCTTTTACAGACGATTGTGGAACCCAATTCCACGGCTATGGAGGCGTGAGATAGATTGGAGACATATTCCAAGATAACAGTCATTCTCGAATTGTTATCCTTGATCAGGAATTCTCCCAGGTGGCTATGGCGAGTTTTCCCATCGTTTCTTCTTATTGCAGACGCCTCAAGGACTTGGCAGATCAACTCAGCAACGTGGGTTCTCCTGTTTCTCAAAGTCGTCTAGTTCTTCATATGGTTGCAGGCCTTTCAGAGGGCTTTAGCGGTGTTGCTTTAGTTATTCGTCAGAGTAACCCTCTGCCAGGATTTTATCAAGCTCGTTCTATGCTTAATTTGGAGGAAGCCGAATTGATTAAGAAAGTGGCGATTGGGGCCAACCCTGTCGTCATGATGATTACTTCCAATTTTTCTCCTTCCAATCCAGCCAACGTGACTCAAAATCACAACAACGGGGGTGGTAAGAAGGGCCAGAATCGGAAGAATAATGACAAGAATTGTGGCGACAACAACGGAGGCAACCGACAGCAGCAACATCAGTTCTGGAGCCCACAGGGGCCCCCTGGACGGTGGCAGTGGGTCCCAGCACCTAACAGCGCCGCGGTTCCATATTACAAAGACGCGATCGCGCGACTCAACTTCTACCTGTCGAGTCGGGTTTTAGACCGGCGTATAAGCGGCAACGATCCGGTATACTTGGGCCACACCCCCATCAGGCCCACCACGCAGTGGGCCCCACTCAGACCGACATCAAAGTAGTGATGCACACATTTGGCTTGACTCAACCGGACCCTAATTGGTACATGGACACCGGCGCCACTACCCACATGACATCCGACCAAGGTACTCTCTCGTCTTATTCTAATTTGAGCACTAATCGTGGTATAACTATTGGTAATGGAAATTCTGTTCCAATTAAGGATTATGGTCATAAAACTTTGTCCCCTCCTCAACCACCACTTGTCCTGAAACACCCTTCATGCCCCAAAATTGATTAAAAATTGGTGTTTGTCCGTAAGTTCTCCACTGATAATTGAGTTTCTATTAATTTTGATCCATTTGGGTTTTCTGTAAAGGATTTCAAGACGGGGAGTCATCTCATGAGGTGCAACATTAGGGGTGATTTTTATCCAATCACTCCAAGTATCAGTGTCTCGCGTCACGCTATGTCATCCACTTTTGCAGCCCTTGCTCCTTTCTTGTGGTATGCTCGTCTAGGTCATCCGGGGTCGTCGATTTTATCTTATTTAGATAGACATAAGTTTATTTCTTGTAAGGGTACACGTAGTACTCCACTTTGTCAATCATGTGTTTTGGGAAAGATTATTAAGTTACCATTTGTAGCGTCGAATTCTAATACTTCAATGCCATTTGATATTATTCATAGTGATTTATGGACATCTCCGGTTCTTAGTTTTATGGGTCATCGTTATTATGTTTTATTCTTAGATGACTATTCTAAATATTTATGGACGTTTCCGATTGCGAAAAATTCTCAAGTTTTTCCATTTTCATAATATTTAGAGCCTTCATAAGAACACAATTCGAACGAAAAATCATAAACATTCAATGTGATGATGACAAAAAGTATGACAATGGAGAATTTATGGAGTTTTGTGCTCAAAATGAGATAAATTTTTATTTTTTTGTCCTCATACGTCTTCACAAAATGGGAAAGCTGAGCGAAAAATTCATACCATTAATAATATTGTCCGCACTTTATTGGTTCATTCTTCTGTTCCTCCATTATTTTGGCATCATGCGCTACAAATGGCTACCGATCTACTCATTATTCTTCCCTCTAAAGGTTTGACATATTCATCCCCTCTCAAAGTGTTATACAATAAGTCTCCGTCATATTCTCATCTTAGGTTCTTCGGATGCTTATGTTATCCACTGTTTCCATCCACTACAATCAACAAACTTCAGGCACGTTCTACTCCTTGTGTGTTTTTGGGTTTTCAGTCAAATCACCGTGGTTATAAATGCTTTGATTTGTCCTCTAAACGAATCATCATTAGTCGTCATGTTCTCTTTGATGAATCCCAATTTTCCTTTTCTAAAGTAGAAAAAATTGTGCCTAGTTCTTATGATTTTTTGGATGAAGATGTCTCTCCCTATGTTCTACGTCATTTTTCAGATTTGCCCGAAAAAACGTTGTCAGCCCCGCGGAGCCAAAACTCCTGCAAGACAGTGCCGTGGCCCTGCACCCCTAGCGTCGCGGCGCCTTCGACGGTAATTCCAAAAATTCCCGAAAATTCACCCAATCCAGCCCAGAGTCTTGGTCCAGTCACTCGCAATAAATGGGGTATTTTTAAACCAAAAAGACACTTCAATTTGAATTCTAATGTTCTGAAATCCCCCTTACCCCATAATCTTGTGTCTGCCTTAAATGACCCTAATTGGAAAATTGTCATGACCGAGGAATATAATGCTCTTATTGATAATAAGACGTGGGATTTGATACCCCGTCCATTTGGTGTTAATATTATTCGGTCTATATGGATTTTTGTTCATAAGGAAAATTCGGATGGTTCATATGCAAGGCATAAGGCTAGACTTGTAGGTGATGGTAAGACTCAACAGATTGATGTGGATTGTGGTGAGACATTTAGCTCGGTGGTCAAGCTGGCTACCATTCGCACAGTGCTCAACTTGGCTCTTTCAAAATCATGGTTCATTCATCAGCTATATGTGAAGAATTATTTCCTACATGATGATCTTCAGGAGACAGTGTATATGCATCAACCTTTAGGGTTTAGGGATACTAGATATCCTAATCATGTCTTTCTATTGAAGAAGTCCTTGTATGGGCTTAAGCAGTCTCCACGGGCTTGGTATAAGAGGTTTGCTGACTTTATTTCGACTATGGGTTTTTCTCACAGCAAGTCTGATAATTCATTATTCATATATCGCCGTGGTTCTTTCATGGCATACATTCTCTTATATGTTGATGATATTATCTTGATTGCCTCTTCGGATGCTTTGCGAAAGTCCATTATGACACTGCTCAGTTCTGAGTTTGTCATGAAGGACTTGGGCCCATTGAGTTACTTTTTGGGTATTGTTGTAACTCGTCATGCAGGTGGATTGTTCTTATCACAGAGGAAGTATGCAGCAGAGATCATTGAAAGGGCTGGGATGTCATCATGTAAGTCCACTTCTACTCCAGTTGATACTAAACCCAAGTTGGAGTCGCGGTAGCTCTCTCCATGAGGATCGACCATTATCATAGTATTGCGGCGTCGCCCGAAGATTCGGCGTTCACGCGACCTGATATTACATATGTCGTACAGTAGGTGTGTTTGTTTATGCATGATCTCAGAGTTGAACATATGAATGAACTCAAACGCATTCTTAGGTACATTCAAGGAACACTTGAGTATGGTTTGCATTTGTATCTGTCGTCGACCTCTACACTAGTCTCCTATACAGATGTTGATTGGGGTGGTTGTCCCGACACCAGACGGTTTACGTCTGGCTATTGCATGTTTTTAGGTAATAACTTGGTCTCATGGTCTGCCAAACGTCAATCCACGCTTTCACGTTCAAGTCACGGTCGAGTATAGAGGGTATCCATGTGATTTACGAGTCGTGTTGGTTCGAAATCGCTGAGCTTCATTGTCCTATTGAGAAAGCTACCTTAGTGTATTGTGATAATATAAATGTCATCTATCTTTCTGGTAATCCAGTTCAGCACCAGCGTACTAAACACATATAGATGGATATTCACTTTGTTCGAGAGAAGGTAGCTAAAGGACAAGTACGTGTCTGTCATGTCCCTTCCAGATATTAGATTGCAGACATATTTACAAAGGGTCTTCCCTTGGTCCTTTTTGAAGATTTTAGAGACAGTCTCAGCGTACGAAGACCGTCCGCTATGACTGCGGGTGTGTGTTAAACAATACACGTCCAGTAGGACGTCCAACAGTGGGGCCCAGCAATTGGCTGATTTCAATTGTATATTTGATAAATATTAGACTTAGAATTGTACCTTAATTAGTAGTGTAATATTACCATAATTGTAAAGTTAGTATTCTTATAGAATAGGGATTCCTAGGTAGAATAGGAAGATGATCTTCCTTGTAACTTTTATATATATGTCTTTCATTAATAAGAATAATCAAGGGATTATTTCTTTCAATAACATCTATTTATAAAGCAAATCATGAATGCACCTGGAGTGATTTAAACAATATTATATGCCGATGCAACTCTATCCAAAGACTGAAGATGCAACAACATACATAGCTTAACTAAAGGGAGAATTCAGGTAAGGAAATAGAATAAATCATGTTTCACCAAAGTTTTTATTCACACGAGCTCCAGAAGAAAGATGATATCAACGTGCAAAATATTGTTCGAGTGATAATATGACTGATTTATTCATCAAGTTTTTACCAACTGCAACTTTCGAGAAGATGGTGCACAAGATTGAGATGTGAAGATTCAAGTTTTTGGATTTGAAGTTCTCATCAGAGGGAGTTAATACACATTGCACTCTTTTTCCCTTTCAAGATTTTTGTCTCATTGAGTTTTCCTTGTAAGATTTTTAATGAGACAGCCAAAGGGTGTATTATTAGAAATGTGTACTCTTTTTTTTTTACAAAAATTTTTTTCATTGAATTTTTCTAGTAAGGTTTTAACGAGATACATTGTCTATCAAATAGACATCCAAGGGGGAGTGTTATAAATATTATTTATTTATTATTATGGATGTCTATAATTAGGAGAAAAGCTAGTGTTTGTGACTTTGGGACCAAGCTACTTTTCCCCTTATAAATATAGGGTTCTCTTCATTATATTTACATCCCTAAGAGATGTTGACAGTCAATTTTGACCCATTTTTTGTATATTTCGTGCAATTTTAAGTATTTTAGCACACCACATTTTAAGCGTTATTTTGCATATTTTTACATAATATTCTATGTTTATTTATTCACAAAATGACATTGCATATTTTTATTTTAATTTAAGCATTATGTTTTTGTTAATATTATGTTTCTATTATAATAATATTTTGCATCTCTTTAAATAATTAATTGACATCCCGCTTTAATTTTAATTAGACATTAAACATTTGTCTAAATATTGTATTTTATTATTATTGCATCGGTATTTACATTTTTATAATTTTGAATCTTGTTAATTAATTTTTCTTTTAAATAATTAACCTGCTTTGCATTTTGTCAAACCAGTCCAGTACAGAACCCAATCCGAATCATTCCAATCTAACACAATTTTTTTATATTTCATCCAAACACCCCCTTTTATTTCCCCCCCATTTTAAAATTTCAAACCCCACTTTTCATTTCCCTCCTAAAATACCAAACCCTAATTCTACCCCCTATTTATTAAACATTACCCCCATTAAAGGGGGCAGCCCACGTATAGGACCCCAACCGCATAAGGCAACCCAACCTTTTCATTTTTTTCAAAAGGAAGTCTTCCTTTCTCCCTCAGCCCCTTCCCGTCGCCGCCGCCGCCCTTCGCCGGAGCTCCAAGCTCCGGCGAACCCCCTTGAAACACCTGCAGCCATACATGTCCCCTCTCCACTGCTCCCGTCACCACCATCCCTTCTACCCTCCCCCTCACATCGTCTCCGTAGCTGACTCCGGCGAACTCACGACGCCGGAGTTCGGCAACAACACCAACTCCGTCGTTGAACCATCCTCACCACTGAGCACACACTCTCGTTCGAACACTGACCCATCACCATCAAAGCCTATGCATCCCCCTACTACTGTTACGGTGGTGTCGCTCCGGAAACCTCGCCGTGGAAGCGACGCCACCACCGTTCTACCTTTTGGTATTATTGTTGGTTTTTATCTTGTGGGTTTCGGTATGGTTTGATTTCTGCATTTTTCGTATCTCGCCGGAGTCTTTGAAACTCCGGCGATCTTGGTTGTCTCGTAGTTAATATTCCTGAACTATGGCATCGAGGATCATTGCGTCTTGTGTTGGAACTGATTTTTATTTATTTTAGTAATTTGGCCGGAGTTTAAAAACTCCGGTGAACCGCTGGTTTTCCGTTGATATTTCGGGCACTGCTACTGTTCCGGCGAACTGACCACTGTTTCACTCATGGTTGTCCGTTTTATACTGCTTTTCGCTATTGTTTATTTGGGTATTATTGTTGGCTTTAGTCGACATTTTCGGCAAACTTGTTGCATTACTTGTGTTTGTTGTATCACTGACTATTGTTTCTTTTGCTTTGAGGTTTGTTTCTGGACTGTTGTGTTGTCCTGATCTATGGGATTGGTTTGAACGCGCTCTTGTTTAAGACTTGCTCTTATTCCGTGACTGATGCTATTCGTGACTGTCCGTTGTTCATTGGGTTCTGTATTAATTTTAGGCGATTTGGGTCAATTTATTTACTAATTTTTGAACAAGTTACTACACTTGGTATTTTACTGATTTTTGAACAAGTTACTATACTTGGTATTTTTACTGATTTTTGAACAAGTTACTACACTTGATATTTTACTTATTTTTAAATATAATGCTACATTTGGTATTTTACTGATTTTGAACAAGTTACTACACTTGATATTTTACTTATTTTTAAATATAATGCTACATTTGGTATTTTACTGATTTTGAACAAGTTACTACACTTGGTATTTTACTTATTTTTAAATATAATGCTACATTTGGTATTTTACTTATTTTTTTAATATAATGCCACACTTGGTATTTTACTGATTTTGAACTTGATACTACACTGGCCTACGAAGGATTTATCCGTCGATCTGGAGGCCCCCGTGGTAAGCGAGACGGAATATGTGGGCGAGGAGGAAAGTGAAAAAGATTAGACGAGAATGCATAGTATCGTTCACCGGGAGGCGAGTCGACCATGTAGTAGCGATATTGGCTTCTCATGTCTTAGTATCCTTGTCATAACACTAGTTGAGCCCACACTATATAAAATATATCTTTTACAATATCTTTTACATATACATCTATATATATATACATACATTGTGTTTGTTTGATAATTTATTTATTATTTACTAACTCTTCTACTAAGTGTCTTTTGCAGGTACCCGGAGACGCACCTCAAAGTTAAAGCATTCGCATAAAATAAAATAAAAGCGAAATGTTGCTAATTTCTCTTCATTACATCTTTTTTATGATTATTTGCTTTTATTACTATCTTGTTAAATATATATCTATTTTAAATATTTGCATGCCTAGTTTAAATATCTCTTGGTTAGTTTAATAATTAGAACACCTTTAGAATTATATATTGCATGTTAGCACACTAATTATTAAACCTATGTTTGAACGGACAACCGCAAGTTAGCGGATCCTTTAGGATGCCTAACCCCTTCCCTTTAGGATAATAAAGAACCCTTACCTAGAATCTCACATAGCTTTCGCAGACCTTTAAATGGAGATCATTCGTAGTATTTTATGCTACATTTTTAGTGTCCTAATTCACTATAATAATTAGGTGGCGACTCCTTAAAATACATTTAGGAATCAACCATGCGCAGTAATACCGTTTCCGACTCCGGTTGAAATGGGGTGTTACAGCATGGCGACTCCACTGGGGATTTTAGGTTCTTAACCATAACAAACATAGGTTAATTTATTGTGCTTTATTTTTCTTTATTCTACTTAAATTGCTTCTTTTATGTTTTACACTTATTTGCTTTTATGTTTTGCCTAAATTATTCTGTTTTACATATAAATATTTTGCATATTGTCTTAACTGTTATTTGTTACCGCTTTCCTTAAGTTGACATTCCGCTCATATTTCCTCCATTCTGGAAAATTAACACTATCACACACTACACGCGAGGTGTGTTGTACGCACCCGCAAAATTTCTTTCAATTACCAAATTTTAGGAGAGTTGACAAAGGCGCGGAGCAGCCGGACCATCCGGTGGCCGCGTAGTCTTCTCACTCGAGTGTCCGCTCGGGAACCTTGTGTCTAGTGAAGCCAAATCTTAGAAACCTAAGATAGAGCTATACCATCCTTTATTTTTAAGTCATGCATGCATTTATCTTAGGTGGGTTGATCCCTGGTATCAACGCCACAATTAGGAAAACACCAAAACTTGTCGACGGGTTTCACAACCCACCGACCCACCAGCATACTATGTGTAGCGCGACAATGATAGACAAATCCAAGCCTAAACATGACATGCCGAATTGGAAAAAGTGCACTGTCATTTGGTCGCCATTTCCAACAAAAACATTGCAGTTTAACGACTTGGACCTATTTATCATAATCTCGCAAATTTGGCGTTTAGGCCCACCTCTGGCATTAAAAGAGGTCCCAAACATTCTAGGACGCGCATTTGATATCTATATAGTCTGCTTGCTATTATAATATTTGCTGCTTTCAGGTATGTGCACTTTACTACATTATTTTGCTACTTCAACTTTGTGTATTCGCTTAGTATTAATTACTAGCTATACTAGCTTAGTTTTCTGGGGCTGTGTTATTCCTTGCATTATCAGCGCGATACTCGGAAAGCCCATATCTCAAACAACGATTTTCTCAAATTTAGTCACACTTCGAAACTACGTGTGACCTGATTCCCGCGGCGGGATACGTAGGCGGCCATTTCGGCCTCGGTCCCACCTTTTAGAAAATTCCTAATTTTTCATCTATTAAGAATCTCCTTATTTTGTCACACTTTGGAACTACGTGTGACCTGATTCCCACGGTGGGATACGTAGGCGGTCATTTCGGTCTCGGTCCCACCTTTTAGAAAAAAATCCTAATTTTTCATCTATTAAGAATCTCCTTATTTTGTCACACTTTGGAACTACGTGTGACCTGATTCCCACGGCGGGATACCTAGGCGGCCATTTCGGTCTCGGTCCCACCTTTTAAAAAATCCTAATTTTTTTTTCATCTCTTAAAAATTACTTTATTCTCCGTCACCGGCAAACTATGGTTTAAACTGGTTCCTTTGGCAAAATGCATAGGCGGCCATATCAGCTTTGGTCCCATCTTTAAAAAAAAAAAAAAACTCGAAGATTAATCGACGAACCCAACTTCAATAGGGCTAGGCTCCTAGACTATGTATCTACTTGATCTCTATGGCGAGACACGTGGGTGGCCACATCGGACTCAGTCCAACTCTTTCTAAAATGTTTTGCCCTTACTCTACCGGTTACAAAGCACACTCCATCCAATCTCTGCGATAGGATAGTAAAGGTTTTCCATATCAAATTCGGTCTCGTCCATTCGACATCCGCTTATGACAAAACTGGTCGCTTATTCACCGCAAGAAGAGGCGATCGATGCGAATAACATATTATCGAATACGCTCTCGTAGCCAAATACTTAAAGTCAGGCAACGGTTACAAGTCCGAACAGATCGGGCACGCTAGTAGTCAGAGTTAAAGCTACAAAGTCCGCACAAATCAACAGCCCCTTTCAAATCTCACAAATTTTCTCTTGAGTACAGATAACATGGGCATGAAATTTGACGACGTTGAAGGGGATTTTCGCATAGCAGCTCGGCTCACAGGTGTTATACCCCGTATTTCCAGAGTATGTACGTAAGGGAATACGTACAAAAAGTTTGGCTTTAAAGTTAGCCTTGGACGTTTTTTTGTACACAACTCGCTTAAAGAATCGTTTCCGCGAAAGCGTTTCCTGACTTTCGTAGGAAAATTCCGCTATGCCATTACTAATTTTGCGGATTTTTCGAGAGGCGAAACATTTTGGACCAACGGGAGGGCAACACTTGGCACCCTCCCGTTGGTGGACTTGAATCGATCCATGGACGAAATTGGAGAGCCAAGGCACATTTTTGTGCCTTGTGCACAATCGAGGTTGGTAGGATATTTGTGTTTAGTTAATCCTCACCTACACTTGCCTTGCACTTGTCTTCATCTTGGCCATTGGTTGGCCAATGCTTGAGCTATAAATACCACCTTAGAGATGAAGAGTTATTCATCCACAAAGTTATCTTCCAAGTCTAAAAATCCTCTCCTCTCCCTTAAGCTTTGTCCAACACCTCTTCCCTCCTCAGGTAGTGTGGCGAGAGCCTACCCCCTAGCCTAGCCGAAATCTACCCCCTCCCTTGGTAGAAAAGTTGTCTTCTAGTATCGTTATAATGCCCAAAATACCTAGCCCAAATCCCTTAGTCCTTAGTAGAAGTTGTGAAGAACTTCTAGGTTTCTTAGACTCTGGGAGCGTACAACTTAGTATCTATACCTTGCTCAGTCGCGACTTTATCTAGGATAATATTGGGCTTACCGAGGTAACTAATCCTAACCCTCTTTTGAATTAGAGAATACTTCTTGTTGTAATATTAGAATAAGTATTAGATACTTAGAAGAATATCACGAATAGAATTGAATCTTATCACAGTGAAGGGTTTAAAGAAGAATAATTGAATCAGACTCACATAGAATTTGTTTTCACGATGAACTTACATAGCTCACGGGTAGGGTTGTCTGCCCGACTTTCAGTAGAATTATGAACCCGCTTAGAATGACCTCGGAGTAGTCTTTGATAGATATCTGTGACTATTATAGGTGACTCTGCGCGACATATTGACTTGGCGGTGGTTTTATTTGAGAAGGTATGTGATTCTTCCTAAAGCATGATATTTTACAATATATAGTACGGTAGGCGTCATACGTGTTAACTGAATAATAACTACGGCAATGTCTTTGACTTAAGCTGAATAATACTTACGGCAATGCCTCGGCTTAAGCTGAATAACAAAGAATCGAAAACAATTTCAAAAGAATCTTGAATCATTTTTAACGAAGATAAATATTTGGTTTTAAAACAAAAGCGTAAGAGTTATCTTTGGTTTTATGGGAAGTTAGGTATAACAACTTAAGAAGATAAAAGGAACTGTTTACTTGTTTTGTTTATAAAAGCCTTGTATTGATTTACATTAAGTGTAGTAAGATTGTTTGATAAGTAGACATGTTATGATGCTACTGTGTTAGTGTCTTGTAATCTTGTGTAAGGGTCATTCTTGCTGTGCTTACGTTGCTAACAGGTAAGTCCATTGTCTTTGTTATTGTATCACCTACCCTCATTTGTTATACGAGGGCTTGCGCTTGATCTTGGTCTATACGGCTATGCGGTCTGTGAGACTATGCGGGCAGCGGTATGCTCGTGATTGATCATTCGGCGTTTAGCCTGACGCGGGGACTCACTGCGGTCTGTTGAGACTATGCGGTCTTTTGAGGCTATGCGAGTGCGGGAGCCTAGGCGGATCTTGGGGTTAGCTGCCCCGATGCGAGAAATATCTCATGCAGTGCTGTGGGACTATGCGAGTGCGAAGTCGGGACTAGGCACGCAGAATGATACTATGGGCGATTGGCCTTGCCGATCATTCGCGGCCTAGAATAGACTATTCTGATTTTCCTATTCCTGTTGTTGTTTGTGATGTGGCACTATGTGCAATTGAACTGATTGTATTTGTGAAAAGGTTTTAAATACTTTGATTTCATTTTAAGTACTTTATAGTTTCACATACTTGGTACTGTTATCTTGACCTCCTTGGCCGCTGCGTTAAATGGCAGCAGTGCTAGATCCACATCCTTAGGATCTTTGCGTTGGTGTCGAGCTCCATCTTCTGGAGGCTCTACTTTTGGGTATGATCTCCTGTATTGTAGATAGTTTTATGCTGATCGGTATGGCGGGGCCCCTGTCCGCCATAGTTGTTTACTTCCAGAAGTGCAGTACTATTATGCAGTTGGGATGTATCGCAAAACTTGAGTTATTTATATTATGCCGAAAGACAAGCTTTTCATCGATAAAGCGTATGTCTTATTTTATAAGCCCATTTCTGTCTTGTTTTATATTCCTTGGTTACTCGATGTATGACTACTTGGGTGCCGGTAAGGCACGATCCACGCCGGGCAGGTCGTGACAAAAGTGGTATCGAGCGATTAATCCTCGGAAAGTGTCTACGCCGTATCTAGTAAGTCTTGATTATCGATGTGTTGTGCACCACGATAATCGTGAGGCTATAGGATATTTAGGATTGGTTTCCATTCTTCTCATTTGGAGATCGTGCTTTAGAGGCGTGTTATAGGTTGGACCTCTAACGTATTCCTTTCTGTGATTATGCCTCCACGTAAGGCAACCCGCCCGAGAAGGCAAAGCGGTAGGAGGCTAGCGAGACACCCGAGTTACGAGGGCTCGTGCCCGTCTATACGAGACGGCGAGTTCTGGCCTTGGCCGCCGGCGAGACCACAGTACCACACCTCTGTCCCACGGCTGGGGCGGAGAGTTAGGGTACAAGGAGATGGCCCGACTATTGGCTAAAGTTGTGGCCCGATACGAGGAGAGGCCGGACGCGATTCAGCTCGGCTCGATCGCACCGTAGTGCACCCGAGGCGAATAGTTTGAGGCTACGAGATTTCTTGAGTTGTAGCCCGCGAGTTTTCTGGTCGAGGCCGGAGGATGATCCGCAGAGTTCATCCGTCACCGCAGAGGATTATCGCGGGTGATCGTGGCTTGAGGCGAGGCGTGACATTCGGTTCGCGTCATTTGCGTGATACCGCGATCGATTGGTTTGATTCATGGGAGCTTTCGGGAGAGCATGCACTCCAGCAGTATGGGATGAGTTTTGAGGCTTTTCTCACACACTTCTTGCCTCCGGATGAGGAGGGCACGAGTGATAGATTCTTGTTCTTTGGCGAGGAGGACGCAGTGAGGAGTACAATGTCGAGTTTGATTCTTTGGCTCGATATGTCCACTGCGTAGCGAGATGGAGGGCGGTGCATCGCTATGTCATGGGCTAGATGATTACATGGCCGAGTCTTGTGCGGGTGTGTCCGCCTTGACATGGACATAACCGTATCACGAGCTCGTCTGCAGGTTGTGAGGCGTAGAGACGCCGGGTAAGCGATATCGCGAGAAGAAGGCGAGCGGCGGTTCTTTTGGTGGTCCTCGGGGTGGCGGCATCGGCGAAGTCGGTTGCACCACGGCCAGCGAGCGCTCTACCTCATTTTCGGCCAGCCAGGCGATCGGCGGTCGGGGCCCGAGGACTTGATTTCGAGTAGCGAGTGCTAACCGTTCGAGTCTGCTCGGTGTGCCCGTTGTGGCGAATACCATTAGGGCGTACTCAGGGAGCTTGCTATACTTGTGGCGGCCAGGTCACTGCGAGATTTGTCCGGCCGGCGGCGGTGGTAGGGCTCGGCTACGAGTGCATTGCCGCTTCATCCCAGCGATTACTTCGCCGGAGGCAAGGTACATGGATCAGCGGGTGGCAGAGTCGTGGCGCGAGTCCCGATTCTAGCGGTCCTCGAGAACCGCATATATGCTTTGTCGGTAAGCGGGATCGGGAGGCCTCACGATGTCGTCGCGGTGTACCTTATCGGTTCTGGGTTTGAAGGGTATGCTTTGATAGATCCGGGTTCTACTCTGTCCTATATATCTCCCCTGGTTGCTAGTAGGATAGGGATAGAGCCTGAGTCCATAGACCCTTTCGAGGTAGCTACGCCAGGGGGTGATTCGGTGGTAGCTCGGCGGGTATATAGAGCTTGTCTGTGACTATTCTGATCGTCGGACCACTGGCCGACTTGATAGAGTTGGAGATGATTGACGGCGTGATTATGGGGATGGATTGGCTAGCTTCTTGCTACGCCAATGTAGACTGCAGAGAGAGAGTAATGCGGTTCCGGTTCACGAGCCGGTTGTTGAGTGGGAGGAGCACGGTATCGTAGGGTAGGTTTATTTCCTACCTCGAGGCTAGGAAGATGGTGCAGAAGGGTATATCTACCATCTCGTTCGGGTGTTTGATCTTGAAGGCTGCGGTACAGATTTTGATCGATTCGATGAGTCGGCGAGTTCCCAGGCGTGTTTCGGATGACCTCCGGGTATCCTCACGAGAGGAGATTGAGTTTTGTATTGACATATTGCGGACACTCGGCCTATTTCCATTCCGCCATACGAATGGCACTGCCGAGTTGAGAGAGAGTTGAAGGATCGGCTTAGAGATTTCTTGGAGAAGGGCTTCATCGGGCTAGTGTTTCTCGCAGGGAAGCGCGGTATTGTTCGTGAAGAAGAAGGGCGGGGCAGCTGCGCATGTGTGTTGATCTGAGCGGTGAACAAGGTGACCATTAAGAACGAATACCCCTTCCTGTGATTGATGATTTGTTCGACCCGGTTGCGAGTGCGAGATGTTTCTCAAGATTGATCTGCGATCGGGCTATCATCAGTGCGAGTCGAGAGAGGTGGATGTCCCTAGATTGCATTCGGGACGATGCGGGCATTATGAGTTCGTGGTCATGTCTTTGGTTGACGAATGCTCGTGGTATTCATGGATTTGATGAACCGAGTGTTCAAACCATTTTTGGACACGTTTGTGATAGTGTTCATTGATGATATCTTGGTTTATTCTCGCTCGTAGCGGGAGCATACGGAGCATTTGAAGTCTTGGCCGTTCTCCAGGACCGGTTATCGCCAAGTTTTCCAAATGTGAGTTTTGGTTGACTTGATGGCGTTTCTTGGGCATATTGTCGGGTGATGGCGTTCGAGTGGATACGGCGAAGATCGGCGATCGGGACTTGGCCTGAACCTACTACTCGACGGAGGTTCGCGATTTCGGGCCTTGCAGGATATTATCGGCGGTTCGTGGAGAAGTTTGCTTATCTCGCACCATTGACTAGGTGACTCGGAAAGCGGCCAAGTTTGATGGTGATGCTTGTGGCGGGGTTTCGATTCTTGAAAGAAGAGGCGGCGACGCCCGTTCTTACTCTTCCGGAGGTCGGATGGTTATGTCGTGTATTGTGATCGTCGGGCATCGGGTTGGGATGTGTGTTGATGCGGCATGGCGGGGTTATTGCATATGCATCCGGCGGTGAAGAAACACGGAGGAACTACCCACCGTGATTTGGAGTTGGCGTAGTGATTCGCTTTGAAGATCCGGAGGCACTATTTGTATGGGGTTCACGTGGATATTTATACTGACCACAAGAGCCTCGGTATATCTTCACCAGAGGAGGTGAACTTGCGGCAGAGGCGGTGGTTAGAGTTGCTTAAGGATTACGATGTTGATATCTGTACCACCGGGAAGGCGATGTTGTGGCGGATGCTCTTAGTCGTAGTCGATGGGAGCCTATCGGATGCGACTAGAGAGGAGGGACATGGTTCGTGATTTGCATCGATTAGCGAGCCTTGGTGTCCGTTTGATTGATTACGATAGCGATGGGGTTAGAGTTCGTGAGGTTGCCGAGTCTTCCATCGTTGAGAGGTGAAGAGGCCAGCGATTCGAGGATCCCGCTTTGATTCGATATCGTGATCTGACTCTTCGTGAGGCAAGGGTCCTTTTGAGGTAGCACTGATGGGGTGCTAAGGTTTGAGGCGGTGTGTTCGGATGTTTGAGACTTGGCGAGTTCTTGGGAAGCACTGGCAAGCGTTACTCTATCCATCGGTCGACCAAGATGTACCACGACCTTAGATCGTGTATTGGTGGGATGGCTTGAAGAGGGGCGTTGCGAGTTCGTAGCTCGGTGCGTGTTGTCGGCGGTGAAGGTAGAGCACCGGAGGCCCGGTGGTTTATTACGACGATTGAGATCCCGACACGGAAGTGGGAGGTAATCAACATGGACTTCATCACGGGATTACCTCGCTCGGAGGAGACATGATTCTATATGGGTTATCGTCGGCGGTGTGAAATCAGCCACTTTCTTCCGTCGGGGCGACTTTTCGGTGAGGATTATGCGGACTTTACATCAGAGATCGTCGATGCATGGAGTCCCTACCTCGATCATATCGAGCGAGGCCCGGTTCTGGCTAACTTACGGAGGTCCTTCGAGAGGGTTTAGGGGCAGTGAGCACAATCTTGCATTTCATCCACGAGCAGGCAGACAGCGAGCGCACTATCCGGACTCGAGGATATCTTTGCGAGCTTTGTGTTATTGACCAGTGGTAGTTGGGAGGATCATTTGCCTCTAGTTGAGTTTGCGTATAATAATAGCTACCACTCCAAGATTGAGATGGCGCCTTATGAGGCCTTGTATGGGAGGAAGTGCGGATCGCCTATAGGTTGGTTCGATGTGGGCGAGTGCGGCTAGTGGGACCAGATTTGGTGCAGCGGCGATGGATAAGGTGAAGCTTATCAGGCGACTATTAATGACTCGAGTCGGCGAAGTCGTATGCAGATCATCGTCGTCGGCATCCGAGTTCGCGATAGATGATTGGGTTTTCTAAAGGTGTCACCCATGAAGGGTGTGATGAGATTCGGGAAGAAGGGAAACTTCGGCCAAGGTACATTGGGCGTTTGATTGTCGCGAGGTAGGCGAGGTTGCTACGAGTTGAATCTGCCGTCCGTCCGGAGGCGGTGCATCCGTGTTTCACGTATCTATCTTTGAGAGATGTATCGGGGATCCATCTAGGTACACCGATTGACGATGTCCAGTGACCAGGGGTTATCGTATGAGGAGATTCCCATAGCGATAGTCGATCGTCGTAGTTAGGCGTCTGCGGACGAAGGGCGTGGCTTCCGTCAAAGTCTTGTGGCGGAACGAGCTCGAGAGGAGATGACGTGGGAAGCCGAGGAGGACATGAGACAGAAGTATCTCACCTATTCCCACACCTCCGGGTAATTCACTTTCCTACTTGTAAATTTCATTATCATTTATGCCTAAGTGTTGTTTTGTGGCGTGTGTGGCATTTGCTAAGCTGTTTAAGCTTCGATAATCTTGAGAAGGAACATTCGGGACGAATGTTTCTAAGGAGGGAGAATGTTATACCGTATTTCCAGTATGTACGTAAGGAATACGTCTAAAAGTTTGGCTTTAAAGTTAGCCTTGGGCGTTTTTGTACCTGACTCGCTTAAAGAATCGTTTCGACGAAGCGTTTCCACGGCTTTCGTAGGGAAAATTCCGGCTATGCCATTACTAATTTTTGCGGATTTTTCAGAGGCGAAACATTTTGGACCAACGGAGGGCAACACTTGGCACCCTCCCATTGGTGGACTTGAATCGATCCATGGACGAAATTGGAGAGCCAAGGCACGTTTTTGTGCCTTGTGCACAAATCGAGGTTGGTAGGATATTTGTGTTTAGTTAATCCTCACCCTACACTTGCCTTGCACTTGTCTTCATCTTGGCCATTGGTTGGCCAAGGCTTGAGCTATAAATACCCCCTTAGAGATGAAGAGTTATTCATCCACAAAGTTATCTTCCAAGTCTAAAAATCCTCTCCTCTCCCTTAAGCTTTTCGTCCAACACCTCTTCCCTTCCCTTGTGTAGTGTGGCCGAGAGCCTACCCCCCTAGCCTAGCCGAAATCTACCCCCCTCCCTTGGTAGAAAAGTTGTCTTCTAGTATCGTTATAATGCCCAAAATACCCTAGCCCAAATCCCTTAGTCCTTAGTAGAAGTTGTGAAGAACTTCTAAGGTTTCTTGGAGCTACCGGAGCATACAACTTAGGAGCTAAACCTTGCTCAGGCGCGACTTTATCTAGGATATTATTGGGCTTACCGAGGTAACTAATCCTAACCCTCTTTTGAATTAGAGAATACTTACTGTTGTAGTATTAGAATAAGTATTAGATACTTAGAAGAATATCACAGAATAGAATTGAACTGTTATCACGGTAGAAGGGTTTAAAAGATGAATAATTGAACTGTACTCACATGGGATTTGTTTTCACGATGAACTTACATAGCTCACCGGGTAGGGTTGTGCTGCACGACTTTCAGTAGAATTATGAACCCCTGTTTAGAATGACCCTCAGAGCAGTCTTTGATAGATATCTGTGACTATTATAGGCTGACTCTCTGCGCGCGCCATATTCAACTTGGCAGGTGGTTTTATTTGAGAAGGTATGTGATTCTTCCTAAAGCATGATATTTTACAATATATAGTGCGGTGAGCGTCGTATGTTAATCGAATAATAACTACGGCAATGTCTTTGACTTAAGCTGAATAATACTTACGGAATGCCTCGGCTTAAGCACGAATAACAAAGAAGCGAAAACAATTTCAAAGAATCTTGAATCATTTTTAACAGAAGATAAATATTTGGTTTTAAAACAAAAGCGTAAGAGTTATCTTGGTTTTATGGGAAGTTAGGTATAACACTTAAGAAGATAAAAGGCTATTTTACTTGTTTTGTTTATAAAAGCCTTGTATTGATTTACATTAAGTGTAGTAAGATTGTTTGATAAGTAGACATGTTATGATGCTACGTGTTAGTGTCTTGTAATCTTTGTGTAAAGGGGTCATTCTTTGTGCTTACGTTGCTAACAGAGTAAGTCCATTGTCTTGTTATTGTATCACCTACCCGATCGTTATACGAGGCTTGCCACGTGATGCGAGTCTATACGGCTATGCGGTCTGTGAGACTACGCGAGCAGCGGTATGCTCGAGATTGATCATTCGGCGTTTAGCTGACGGGGACTCACTGTGCGGTCTGTTGAGACTATGCGGTCTTTTGAGGCTATGCGGGCTGCGGGAGCCTAGGCGGATCTGGGGTTGGCTGCCCCGATCGAAATATCTCATGCGGTGCATGTGGGACCTATGCGAGTGCGGAAGTCGAGGACTAGGCACGCAGAATGATACTATGGGCGATTGGCCTTGCTTGATCATTCGCGGCCTAGAATAGACACATTCTGCTTTTCCTATTCTCATTGTTGTTTGTGATGTGGCACTATGTGCAATTGAAGCGATTGTATTTGTGAAAAGGTTTTAAATACTTTGATTTCATTTTAAGTACTTTATAGTTTCACATACTTGTTATCTTGACCTCCTTCGGAAATGCGTTCATGCCGCAGTAAGAGCGGCAGTAGATCCACATCCTTAGGATCTTTGCGTTGGTGTCGTGAGCTCCATCTTCTCCGGAGGCTCTACTTTTGGGTATGATCTCCTGTATTGTAGATAGTTTTGTCTGATCGAGGGTATGGCGGGCCTGTCCGCCATAGTTGTTTACTTCCCCAGAGTGTCTGTACTATTATGCGGTTGGGATGTAGCAAAACTTGAGTTATTTATATTATGCCGAAAAGACAAGCTTTTCATCGGATAAGCGTGTCTTATTTTATAAACTGTTTCCTGTCTTGTTTTATATTCCGCTGGTTACTCTGATGTATGACTACTTGGGTGCCCCGGTAAGGCACCAGTCACGGGCCCCGGAACGGGTCGTGACAACAGGGCCACATTCTTATCTTCATTCATTCGTTTTTGCATATCTATAATACTAATTATTACATCTATCTTTAATTTTTGTAGGAAGTTTCACATAGCAATTTCGGCCATGAAAGCCATAATCGCACGCGTCTATCAAGGCGTCATTTGGCTCACAGGGCCATTCTCATCCGCATTTCTCAATCATTTTACAACTCTAATTATTTTATTCGGTTTATATTAGGCAGGTATTTTCATCATAGTAGCCTGGCACACCAGTTCGAAATCACTTTATTACATCCGCACAACGACGTTCATCTTATTAAGTTCGAAAACGACGTCACGTCTATGCAACGACGTCATCTCATCAAAGCCTATGCAACGGCTTCATCTGCATTTCGTCCATGCAACGACGAACATCTGCATCACGTCCATGCAATAACGTCATCTTATCAAAGCCTATGCAACGGCTTCATCTGCATTTCGTCCATGCAACGACGAACATCTGCATCACGTCTATGCAACGACGTCATCTCATCAAAGCCTATGCAACTGCTTCATCTACATTTCGTCCATGCAACGATTTAACATCGCGTCACGCCCATGCAACGACGCTATCTCATCAAAGCCTATGCGGCTTCATCGCATTTCGCCCATGCAACGACGAACATCTGCGTGCGATACGTATGCAACGGCCATCTCGCATTTCGTCCCATGCAACGACGAACATCCGTCACGTCCTATGCAACGATGTCATCTCATCAAAGCCTATGCAACGTTATCAAGCATTTCGTCTATGCAACGACGAGCATCTGCATCGCGTCCATGCAACGGCGCCATCTCATCAAAGCCTATGCAACGGCTTCATCAGCATTTCGTCCATGCAACGACGAACATCTGCATCACGTCTATGCAACGACGTCATCTCATCAAAGCCTATGCAACGGCTTCATCTGCATTTCGTCCATGCAACGACGAACATCTGCATCACGTCTATGCAACGACGTCATCTCATCAAAGCCTATCTGGCGGCATTCGCATTTCGTCCATGCAACGAACATCTGCATTACGCCTACAACGACGCGTCATCTCATCAAAGTCTATGCAGCGGCTTCATCGTATTTCGTCCCATGCGATGGCGACGAACATCTGCATCACGTCATGCAACGACGCTATCTCATCAAAGCTTATGCAACGGCCATGCGCATTTCGTCCGTGCACGGCGAACATCTGCGCATTACGCCATGCAACGACGCCATCTCATCAAAGCCTATGCAACGGCCGTGCATTTCGTCCATGCAACGGCGAACATCGCGTCACGCCTATGCAACGACGCTATCTCATCAAAGTCTATGCAACGGCTCCATCGATTTCGTCCATACAACGATTAACATCTGCGATCACGTCCATGCAACGACGTCATTTCATCAAAGCCTGGCAACGGCTTCATTCGCATTTCGTCCACGCAACGACGAACATCTGCGTCACGTCATGCAACGACGTCATCTCATCAAAGCCTATGCAACGGCCATCAAAGCATTTCGTCCATGCAACGGCGGCGAACATCTGCGTCACGTCCATGCAACGATGTCATTTCATCAAAGCCTATCAACGCGACATTCGCATCTCGTCCCGATGACGAACATTCGCATCACGCCCATGCAACGGCGCTATCGTCATCAAAGTCTATGCAACGACTTTATCGCATTTCGTCCATGCGGCGAACAACATTCGCGATTACGTGCAATGACGCCATCTCATCAAAGCCTATGCAGCGGCTTCGCATTTCCGTCGTCACAACGGCGACGAACATCTGCATCACGTCTATGCAACGACGTTATCTCATCAAAGCCTATGCAACGGCTTCATCATCATTTCGTCCATGCAACGACGAACATCTGCATCAGCTTTACTTTTTACTTTAGCATCGCAACAATCCAGCGTCATCGTAATTCGACACTGGGACAAATTTTAAATCTGCACCAGCTTTACTTTTTACTGTAGCATCGCAACAATCCAGTGTCATTGTAATTCGACACTGGGACATTTTTAAATCTGCGTCAGCTTTACTTTTTACTGTAGCAACGCAACAATCCAGTGTCATCGTAATTCGACACTGGGATATTTTTTTAATCAGCGTCAGCTTTGTTTTTTATTTTTGCATCACAACGACTCAGTGTCATCATAATTTGACACTGGACATTTTTGGGTCTGCATTATCCCTATTTTTGAGTTTATAGTTTATAAAACAGGACAAAATTGGCTACAAGTCAACATATTTGTCCGAAGACTCTTCCATCATCTCCGTACAAAGAGGGACATGCTGTTGACAATCAATTTTGACCCATTTTTTGTATATTTCGTGCAATTTTAAGTATTTTAGCACACCACATTTTAAGCGTTATTTTGCATATTTTTACATAATATTCTATGTTTATTTATTCACAAAATGACATTGCATATTTTTATTTTAATTTAAGCATTATGTTTTTGTTAATATTATGTTTCTATTATAATAATATTTTGCATCTCTTTAAATAATTAATTGACATCCCGCTTTAATTTTAATTAGACATTAAACATTTGTCTAAATATTGTATTTTATTATTATTGCATCGGTATTTACATTTTTATAATTTTGAATCTTGTTAATTAATTTTTCTTTTAAATAATTAACCTGCTTTGCATTTTGTCAAACCAGTCCAGTACAGAACTCAATCCGAATCATTCTAATCTAACACCATTTTATTTTATTTCATCCAAACACCCCCTTTTATTCCCCCCCCCCCCCCCCCATTTTTAAATTTCAAACCCCACTTTTCATTTCCCTCCTAAAATACCAAACCCTAATTCTACCCCCTATTTATTAAACATTACCCCCATTAAAGGGGCACCACGAAGGACCCCAACCGCATAAGTGCAACCCAACCTTTTCATTTTTTCAAAAGGAAGTCTTCCTTTCTCCTCGCCCCTTCCGTCGCCGCGGCAGACTCGCCGAGCTCCAAGCTCCGGCGAACCCCCTTGAAACACCTGCAGCCATACATGTCCCCTCTCCACTGCTCCCGTCACCACCATCCCTTCTACCCGCATCGCATCGTCTCGTCGACTCGGCGAACTCACGACGCCGGAGTTCGGCAGCAACACCAACTCCGTCGTTGAACCATCCTCACCACTGAGCACACACTCTCGTTCGAACACTGACCCATCACCATCAAAGCTTATGCATCCCCCTACTACTTTTACGGTGGTGTCGCTCAGGAAACCTCGCCGTGGCGACGCCACCACCGTTCTACCTTTTGGTATTATTGTTGGTTTTTATCTTGTGGGTTTCGGTATGGTTTGATTTCTGCATTTTTCGTATCTCGCCGGAGTCTTTGAAACTCCGGCGATCTTGGTTGTCTCCGTCGTTTCTATTCCGTGAACTATGGTATCGAGGATCATTGCGTCTTGTGTTGGACCGATTTTTATTTATTTTAGTAATTTGGCCGGAGTTTAAAAACTCCGGTGAACCGCTGGTTTTCCGTTGATATTTCGCATCGCCATCTTATTCGTGAATGACCATCGTTTACTCATGGTTGTCCGCTTTATCCGCTTTCGCTATTGTTTATTTGGGTATTATTGTTGGCTTTAGTCGACATTTTCGGCAAACTTGTTGCATTACTTGTGTTTGTTGTATCACTATTGTTTCTTTTGCTTTGAGGTTTGTTTCTGGACTGTTGTGTTGTCCTGATCTATGGGATTGGTTTCGCACCGCCATCGTTTCGGCTTGCTCTTATTCGTGAACTGCATTATTCGTGATGTCCGTTGTTCATTGGGTTCTGTATTAATTTTAGGCGATTTGGGTCAATTTATTTACTGATTTTTGAACAAGTTACTACACTTGGTATTTTACTGATTTTTGAACAAGTTACTATACTTGGTATTTTTACTGATTTTTTAACAAGTTACTACACTTGATATTTTACTTATTTTTAAATATAATGCTACATTTGGTATTTTACTGATTTTGAACAAGTTACTACACTTGATATTTTACTTATTTTTAAATATAATGCTACATTTGGTATTTTACTGATTTTGAACAAGTTACTACACTTGGTATTTTACTTATTTTTAAATATAATGCTACATTTGGTATTTTACTTATTTTTTTAATATAATACTACACTTGGTATTTTACTGATTTTGAACTTGATACTACTCGCCTCTGAAGGATTTATCCGTCGATCCGAGGCCCCGTGGTAGCGAGACTAATATGTGGGCGAGGAGGAAAGTGAAAAGATTAGACGAGAATGCATAGTATCGTTCACGGAGGCGAGTCGACCATGTAGTAGCGATATTGGCTTCTCATGTCCTAGTATCCTTGTCATAACACTAGCTGAGCCCACACTATATAAAATATATCTTTTACAATATCTTTTACATATACATCTATATATATATATATATATATATATATACATTGTGTTTGTTTGGTAATTTATTTATTATTTACTAACTCTTCTACTAAGTGTCTTTTGCAGGTACCCGGAGACGCACCTCAAAGTTAAAGCATTCGCATAAAATAAAATAAAAGCGAAATGTTGCTAATTTCTCTTCATTACATCTTTTTTATGATTATTTGCTTTTATTACTATCTTGTTAAATATATATCTATTTTAAATATTTGCATGCCTAGTTTAAATATCTCTTGGTTAGTTTAATAATTAGAACACCTTTAGAATTATATATTGCATGTTAGCACACTAATTATTAAACCTAAGTTTGAACGGACAACCGCAAGTTAGCGGATCCTTTAGGATGCCTAACCCCTTCCCTTTAGGATAATAAAGAACTCTTACCTAGAATCTCACATAGCTTTCGCAGACCTTTAAATGGAGATCATTCGTAGTATTTTATGTTACATTTTTAGTGTCCTAATTCACTATAATAATTAGGTGGCGACTCCTTAAAATGCATTTCAGGAATCCAACCATGTAGCAGTAATCCCGTTTCCGACTCCGGTTGAAATGGGGTGTTACAAGAGAAATAAATAATTCTCCTCTCATCTCTCTTTCTCCATTGTATTATTCTTGCTTTATTATTTTATAGCATGTCAATTTTTGTAGATTCTTTTATGACTATAATAAATAAGAACAAAAATGGGTGTGCTAAGACGAGTTGCTTTCACAACTGTTTCTTCGTCATTATAGGAAGGATAATCGAGCGAAACTCTTAAGTATTTTTTTTTTCTTTTAGTCGTGCAATGAAGTAAAATTGTATCGAATTAAATTACTTCACCACTATCGTATTTTAGTCGAAGCCGCAACTTATATAACATACTCAGCGCCGTCTTAAACATTTTGGGGCCCCAGTTTTAATTCGTAAAAGTGGGTCCTTCATATAAGTAAATATACGATTTCAATAATTGGAAATTATTTTACATTGTAAATAACAACTCAATACAACTTCAAGTCAATCAACCCCTACTTTAATTGGGCTAAGACCTGCGAATTATATACAGTAAATTCTGACTAATACTATTTTTTTTTAAATGAAAAAAGAAGCCCCTAAAATTTTGCATTTTTCGGAAGCCCTGTGTGATAGCACGGCTCGCACGAATCCAAAGAATCTGATCATACTCATTATTTTTGTCAACCTATTATCATAATTTGGTTTGTACTTGAGCTTGGGACCTTGTGTCTAAGTTATGAAGCTCCGGAGTACAAAGATATGGGATAAAAAGCTTTGCCAGCTCACTTGCTTTTACGTGAAGACAAAAGCTCTAAGAAGTAAATTTTACGTTTGAAAGAAACTGATGAGTACATTGAGTAGGAAAATTACAGATATGGTTGGAATGCTTCAACTAATTATTTGGTTTCAACTTCCAACTAAATCATAAAACTTTTAGCACTGATAAGGACTACTTGGTAAGCTATCTATTCACTTTTACTTATCCATTATACTCAAAATAAATTCACCTTTTTGTCCATTTTAACATATTAAGAGATTGACAAACTCTTTTTCTTATTTTACCCTTAATATTAACTATTCATTTTCATATCATTTTCCAAATTTATTGAGACTATACATAAATTACTATAAGTATTATGCTAAACTATATACAGAAAGAAAGTATATTTATGTCCTAGAGATAATCAGTATTAAGACAAATATACTATATAAACATTATTATTTATATTTATGGAGATTAATATTATGACATTTGCATTTGTTGAATTATTAGTTGATTGTTTATAATATTTTATAAATGCATCCCTAGAGTTTACGATGTTATTAATAATGTGAGAGATTAATATTATAAAGTAAACTCTTAAACTTCCTCGACTAATGATCATCGAGATTGGGATATCGATGATATGTGATACGTCGACATGTGGTATGCATCATATCCTTAGGGATGTAGTATGTCTCACCTGCTACGAGCTATGACAACTCGTGATAGAAACATGGATACTTGTAGAAGTATTGATATACCCTGCTGATAAACTGTTTGTTATATATGTCTAAAGTGTCATCGGTGTGTGGGAGATAGAAGTCCTTAGACTTGAGGTCGATACCACCTTGTTTACTGAGTAATGTACTTTGATCTTGTCCTAAGCTCAAATGTCTTATAGGTTGAGACACGACTTGTTTTGGGTACATTGCGAAGAGGATTAAAGGTGGTAGTTGAGCCAAGTTAGGATTCATTCCTCGAATGTATCTTCGAGAGAACAATCAGGTTGACTAAATCGTTGGCCAACGCAGTGGACATGTCTTTGATATGGTCTCGTTGTCAGCTAATATAGATGAGGTATAATGATCAAGTCATTTGGATAGACACTTTACAAATTCTAAGCTTGATTGAGTGTGTCGTAAATGAAAGGACTTTTATCTTCCCACATAGAGGTTCGGTTCACAGGTTTCGTGTAACTATACTTCACATATTGAGTTCGTCTTCCAGCGCCGTCTAGGAATTTCGTGCAGACCCTAATGTTATTAGTATCGATATGTGAAGGCAAGTAGGGTAACACTAAGTCAAGTGTTCCATCGATTCAAGGATGTAATCAGAGAGAGAATATTAATGTTCGGTTTATAATCAAGACATTAAAATAAAATAGAAAATAAGGCAGAAAATGGAACAGGACCGCAATGCCATAGACTTCGGCGCGGCACTTACTCGGTAGCGCGGCTATTTGACGATGGGTCGAAATGACCCGATCTGTGAGGTTTTCGAAGTCCGCCCATTTGGGGAACCCTAGCTGATTTTTCAGCTATAAATAAGAGGGTTCACCCACATATTTTATTACCCCAAAATCAAGAGAATAATCTCTTCTGAAACTCTGTTGAATTTTCTAGCTTTCCAAAAGAATAATTACATCGGAGTCTGGACTTTCAAATCGAGGAACACTTGCGTGCTCACCCCGGATTACACACAAAAGCTTGAAGATTCCAGATTTAGCAAACTGTAAGTAATATATCGATGTATTACAATTTTTTTGTGTTTACATTATATAATCATCCTACAGTTTGACCGCCATGTCGGGTTTGAAACATAAATTTTTAAATTCCGTTGTGTGTACGAACGCGACAAAACTCCTACAGTGATATCAGAGCTTGAGTTGTTTTGTGTGATTATATGATGAATATTAATGATAATATGAGTTAGGATTTATTTAGATCTAATTTTATGTCATTTAAAATCCTAAATTTTTAGAGCGCATAAATCCTTGCACCCAGATCTTTTAAACAATGCTGTAATCGAGGAAGTCATTCTGATCTAGCTCTTCCAAGTTGATATGCGATATCCGGTTCGTTTAGAACATGGTGCATTGAGACGAAGAACGAGAAGGGATTGGATGATGGTCGATGAACATGTTATTTAATGGTGAAAGTCTACGAGGATAGATCTGAAAATTTGACCCTAAACCAGTTTTAAGGGTTCGGAATTTTGGTATTTGCGTTTCTGGGACAGCGGCGCCGCGGCGCTGTTCATCCAGAAAGCTTAAAATAAAATTTTGGACTTACTGCCTCTAAGGAACGCGGCTCCACCTATTAGGGTCGTGACACTGACGGAAATTTTCAAAATTTAGGCTACGACCTCTAAGGTGTCGCGGTGCCACCTGTTAGGGCCGCGACGCTGACGAGATTTTTTCTAGAATTTGAACACTGCCTCCGAGGCGCTGCGGGCCAGCCCCAAGTACCGCGGCGCTGACGACGGTAATTTAAAAAAAAATCAAATCATAAATTGAAGTTTTAATATTCAGATTCTGACGCTGAAGTTTTAAAAGTTTCAGAATCTAAAAATAAAACTTTTAATTGGACATATTTGGTCCTTTCGCGTAGATCTATAATTAAATAAAGTTTTTGAAATTGGATTTTTTAAATATGGAAATTGCAGATAAGTTCCTAAAATCTGAAAATATTTTTCGAGAGTTAAAATTGAAATTTCTAAATTTAATAGGGTTCAAATTGAATTTTAAATTCTTGAGGGACTGAACTGTCAATTTTAAAAGTTTACAGAATTCCTGAAAATCAGAATTTTAAAATCAGAAAATGTTTAGGGACTGTTTGGCATAGACATAGATTTTAGAGTTTAGACAAATAGACCCATGATTATCATTAATGGTATATTATTGTATAATATACACATATGCTAAGTGTTTTGAATGTGAAGCATTTAATTATTAGCATAGTGTCCGTAATTATTGTCTGGATAGGCGGCACCCAGTAATTGATTTACATAAAGACCGTTTATAACTGTCTGGGTATGCGGCGACCAGTAATTGTTTAAAACCATCTTATATCATGCATATTGGGTTGGTGATTTCTCATCTAAATGTGTTTAGAAATTGTATGATAGAATGTCATATGAAGTATGACATGTATGTTAATCTTGGTTGAAATCCCCAAAAACTGAAAATGATCCCCAAACATTAAATACAAGTCTAAATTAAAACGCGTCGTCTATTATAATTGTTAGGGTGCAAAATCCTTTTAGGCGATACGAGTATTTATGCCAAAATATTTGCTCTAAGTCTACGAGAACTCAGACCCTTTCATAGATGTGTTAAAAGTAAAAGTAAATGAGAAACGTTTGCGAGTATTTACACCAAAGTGTTTGCTCGCAAAGGCCAAATCTACTTAGGTACTTAAACACTGTCGTGTAATGGAGTTGACTTGCTTAGACAAATCTTGAAGCCAAAGTGTCGGACTAATCTAAGGATGCATGATTAAAATGAAAGATATTTAATCAAACCAAGAGTTGCAAATAAGTTTTGCAATTGGTTGAGGACCTACCAAAATGTGTTATTGAAGTTATCAGCCAAAGCAAACGCGGATGTAACATAGGTTTGGATCTTGGCCCATTATGACCTTAAAATAATTTAGGTCTGTATTCTACCCTGGGGTCGTAGAAGTATGCTAAAAATAGTGGGAGCAAATTAAACAAAATGTCATATTAAATTAGCCTGAAATGAATGTGTATAATAGGGAAATAAATTTTAATTGTATTTTCCTGTCTATCTATATCTTCATATCTTCAGAATGTCGAATATATCATTGAAAATGCTAATGAACACGAACAAGCTGACTGGACCTAATTATCTGGATTGACTTAGGAATTTCCGGATTGTCCTAAGACAAGAGAGAATAGAGTATGTGTTGGACAGGGTATTCCCCACAGTGCCTGCTGAGGGCTCAGTAAAGTATGCGACTTTTGACAAAGATTCTTATTAGAAGTATCTTGATGATGCCACATCGGCACAGTGTGTGATGTTGTATTCCATGTCACCGGAATTACAGAGACAACACGAGAACATGAGTCCCAATGAAATGTTAGAACACTTAAAGAGTCTCTATGACTCTCAGTCTCAGACTATGGATTATGAGCTGCTTATAGAGCTCTTTAAATGTAGACTTATCGAAGGGGGCCAAGTGTCTCCACACGTGCTAAAGATGATTGAGTTGATAAAAATGTTGGCCTCTATTGACATCAAGTTGCATGACAGATTTGCTTCCACCCTAATCCTAAATTCATTTCCCTGTTCGTTTGAGAGTTTCATCATTAATTACAACATGAATAGAACTAAAGTGAAAATGCCGGATTTACACAATATGTTAAAGACCTTCGAATCTTCGATCTCCAAGAGCAAGGTTGTTGTTAGGCATATTTTATATGCACTTTTAGAGTCAGTTTTAGTTAGTATTTTGCCCATTTTCACTCAAATATGTATCGTGTTAGGGTATTTTTTCTTTCTTTTGAGTCACAGTGGTTTAAAAAGGTAAAGTGGTGAAAAAGAGCAAAAAGTAGGCAGAAAAGGAGTTTCCCGAGCCAAATTGACGAAAGTTGGAAATCCGAACAAAGCGGCAGTCAGTGGCGCAAGAATGCGAACCGGCGCCCAAAGTTCTGAGAGGCTACGATGAGTTACGTCGCGCACGGCCTCAAGGTCACGCGGAAAGCTTGATCCGAATGGGAATTGGCAGGCGAGGATTTCAGTGGCACACGCGTTTTGGGAGCTTATAAAAGGCCCTTTGGGAAGATTTTTTAAGGGTTCCACAATCCTTTCTTGACAACACAACCTAGTTTCTTGGAGACTACAAGATTGGAGACTTGTTCAAAAGTATTTTCTTTTCTTTGCTTTATTTTGATTTAGTTTATATTGGATATTAATTTGGTTCTTAGCATGTCTATGGCTAGGAGCTAAACTTTTAATTAGGGCTTTCCTTTCGAATCACTTGAAGCTTGTCTTTATGAATTAATGTAGTATTTTGGTTTCTTCTTCATATAGTTAAGATTTATTCAATATTTGGTTTGATTGTTTGATAATTAATTGATCACTAGTTATCATCACATATATGATTTTGAATCGAGATCCGAGAGGGGAGATTTAGATATGCTATAATTGAATAAACATAGGTTAAAATCGTGGACGAAAGTACCCCGATACTTGTGTAGTTTTATAGGTTATTGTTCTTAATCTTCATATGTGGTAAAATCTATCATAGAAATATAGAAGATTTCTGCACTAGGGTTGAGTATTTATGTATCCTAACCGGAATATAAAACAGTCTAGTAAATCTGTTTTCTTAACATAGAAGAAGAACCTTTATTGTTGAATTAAGAATTAAAGCAAGTGGATAGTCGAGGAGATTGAAAGCCATATTTCCATCATAACTGATTCAAATAAAGTATCTTAGTTAATTTCTGCAATTACTTCAGATAAAACCAAAACAAAATATCGATAGTCAAATAGATAACGTAGGATAGATTTTTTGTAATTGAACACCAGTTCCTGAGAACGATATTCAGTCTTAACAAGACTATATTACTTGTAACGATACGTATACTTATGTTAAGCGAGTGGAAAATCGCTAACAAGTTTTTAGCGCCGTTGCCGGGGATTGGCGTAGTCTCAATATCAAACTATCTATTCTTAATTTCTAATTTGGCTTTTATTTTTTTTATTTTATTTTATTGTTAGAGCCCTATTACCTTGATTTGCTTGTTGATTTTGATCTATTCCAGGGATCTAGTTTATGCGAAGAAGAGGAGCAGATGTTAGGTGTATTTTGTATACACTTTTTGAGTCATTTTTAGTTAGTATTTTACTCATTTCGTTTGTGTTTAGTATAGTATTAGGGTCGTTTTTTTTTCTTTTGAGTAACATCGGTCAAAAATGGAGAAATGACAAAAAGAAGAGGAAATGAGCTTATTTGAGGTGGAATTGCACACTAAAAGGGCAAAAAAATGAAGTCTAAAAGTCCCGGGAAGCATAGAAGAAATCAGACGAAGCCCGAACGAAAAAAGAATGAAGAAACGAAACACGCCGAAAAAATGCTACAGGCGCGGCGGCGCCCTAACCCCTTTGAGCCTACATTTCAGTAATTTTAGAGTCGCGGCGCCCACCTGCAGGGTCGCGGTGCCGACGCGGGATTTTTGAGTTTCTGGGCCGAATTTGACACATTTTCAGGGTCCAAAAGGGACAACTTTTCCTAGCTATATAATCCCTAAACCCTGCTGATTCCATGAATTCATCTTCCATCTTGTAAATACTCCACAACACAACTCTTGGAGGCTAGAAGGCTTGGAGGCTAGTTCTAAGTATTTTCTTTCTCTTTTCTTTGTTTTTATTTCAGTTCATGTTGGAGATTGTATTAGTTCTTAGCATGACTATGTCTAGGAGCTAATTACTTTGTTAGGGCTTTCCTTTTGAATCGCTTGGACCTCGTCTTTATGACTTAATGCATTAATTTGGTTTCTTCTTCATATAGTTAAGATTTATTCAATAGTTGTTTTGATTGCTTGGTAATTAACTGATCACTAGTTATCATCACTTATATGATTTCGAATCGAAATCCGAAAGGGGAGATTTGCATATGCTATAGTTGAATAAACATAGGTTAAAATCGTGGACAAAAGTATCACGATACTTGTGTAGTTTTCTAGGTTATTGTTCTTAATCCTCCTATGTAGTAAAATATGTCATAGAAATATAGAAGATTTCTGTACCGGGGTTGAGTGTTTATATATCCTAACCAGAATATAAAACGGTCTAATTAACCTGCTATATTAACATAGAAGAAAAACTTTTATTGTTGCATTAAGGATATAAAGCGAGTGGATAGTTGAGGAGATTGGAAGCCCTATTTCCACCATATCTGATTTAAGTAAAGTAATTTAATTAACTTTTACAATTGTTCAGTAGTTCATAGATAAAAAACCACAACAAAATATCGACAGCCAAATAGATACCATAGGATAGATGTTTGGTAATTGAACACTAATTCCTGAGGACGGTATTCGGTCTTACCTAGACTATATTACTTGTAACGATACGTACACTTGCGTTAAGCGTGTGGAAAATCGCTAACAAGTTTTTGGTGACGTTGCCGGGGACTGGCGTACTTTCAATATCGAATTATCTATTCTTATTTCTAATTTGGTTTGTATATATTTGGTTATATTATTTTATTTCTAATTTGGTTGCTTCAGGAACAAGTTTCTAACTTGTTCTGCGAGCATCTTTCTATCCCTTTTTGTGTTTTTCTTTTTTGGTAGGTAAAAAAAAAGGGCACATGGACTACTACTACTATCAGGGGCAGCAGTACTACGACTATTATCCACATCAGCAGTATCATTAACAACAAGTTAACCCACAGGCTCCACAGGAAGATCGAAATGAGCTGCAGGAAGCCTTACTCAGGCTCACCCAGTGCCAGAATCCTCAAGGGAAATTTCAACAGCCACAGATTCAGGCCCCATCCGAGGATCCAGATGAATTAAGAGCAGCATTGTTGGCACTCACAACCGTCCAAACTCAATTCATAGTGGAAGTAAGACCCTTTCTTCAGAACTTGGAAACTCCAATGGAATAGATTCTGACTTGGGAACCACAAATCGGGCAACTGATGGACATGGTAACCATTACACCTCAAGAAAGTCCACCAAGTGACCAAGTTACAAGGAATGGTGAGCAGATTGTGGAACCTGAACCACAACAAGTTGTTGAAGAATTTGGAGAGATAGTTGGTGTAGATAAAGAAGAGGTCACTGAGGACCACCCTATTGCGGAAAAGACTACATCAAAGGCCATTGTTGACCCTCAACCAGAAAGTCCATACCCTCAAGGGCACCCCCAAAAGTTGAGAGCTGTAGGGAATTTCACAGATCCCTACATTATAGAGAGCCTTGAAGACAAGTTTGCCTTGTGTGAATGGGGGATAATCTTAGATATGAGGCCCTTGTTTGGAGCAATTGTTGTAGTTGAAGTGAGACCTGCAACAATCACTGTGCAGATTGCAAGCAGTTCCCAGAAGGATCCACCGGGCACTAGTAAAGGTTATCTGCGTTCGGCTAAAAAACGTTAAAGACAACGTTTGTTGGGAGGCAACCCAATATTTTTTTTAATTATGTTAGTTTGATTTTCTATTTTTAGTTGTTTTATTTTGTCTTGAACAGTCTCACGGTCTTGGGTTCTTGTCTTGTGTTTTTGGATGACAGATGGACTAGAAGCTAACTCGGAGGAAAAGGGAGCAAAAACGTTGAGAAAAGAGAAAAGTCGTCATCATCGTCGCGGCGCCAACATGCAGGGCCGCGGCGCCAGAACTTCAGAGAACATTCCCATTGACATAGTCGCGGTGCCAACATGCAGAGCCGCGGCGCTAGAAGTTCTGAAACTTCAGAGACCCAGATGCAGTGCAATTTCCAGAATTTTTCCTCCCAGACCTCCATTATGATCGTTGTGTTGTGTCAGTAAGTTGTCCCTTATTTTTAGTCTTCACACATTGGGGACAATGTATCGATTAAGTTTGGGGGTGTCTTATATTTTGTTTTTGGTATTTGGTTTGGAGTCTTTTGTTGTCTTTTGTTTGTGTTGTTTGATGTGTTTTTGAGTCATTTTTTTTTATGGATCAAGCATGTTGTAGTTGCTAAAGATTTTGAGCGGATAAAGTGGAATAATGTAATGAAATTGAAAGCTAAAATTTGTGTGCTTAAGTTAGATATGCCAAAAATTCATGACATCTAATTCTTTGGGATATTGGTGCTTAGCCTATGTGTGCCAGTTATGGAAAGAATGGTTGAAAATGTCTAGAAAATCGGTTTGCTTGTTATTTGAGGCGAAATAGTTAGGATATAGATGTTAGGGAGATGACTCAAGCATTTCTTTGTAGCCCTTCTTGTCATTCACTACCTATCCCTGACAATAAAATTGTATCCCTAGTCAGCCCTTTGAGCCTAAATGAGATTTTTCTTTGACATCCTATAATTCCATATTTGTGTCATAAGTAAAAAATTGAAGACCCTTGGAATGAAAAGTGTTGAAAAAGAAACAAAAAGAGAATGAAAATTTAATGCACCCCAATGAAAAATATGCAAAAGCCTAAGTTTGGGGGTGTCTGTTAATTATAATACATATCATTCTCTCAAAACAAAATAGAGGGGAAAAATAGATATGCGATTAAAAAGAAAGTCAAAAAAAAGGAAAAGGAGTTGAATGAAAAAATGTTTATGGTACATAATTTGAGCCTAAATGCCTACTTTTATCTACCCCTGCCTAAGCCTACATTACAACCCTTGAAAGTCCTGATGATCTTTAATGTGTATATCTATGATTAGTGGAGAATAACAAGTAAACAGGTCTATAACATTTTGAGAAAGATGGAATGAAATTGACATGCATAGGTTAGGTGTTTGTATTTCCATTGACCATGATCTAAGTGAATTTGCGAAATATCTAACTTGAAATTCTAGATTGCTGATTATTCATGTTATATATGTTCTAACATATTATCCCATCTTTCATCCATGATTTTGAAGAAGCATTGCTATAGCTACTTGATCCATTTCATAGAGTCTTCGTTTGTTTTGTTTTTGTTTCTGTTTTGATCTTTGCTCGAGGGCGACCAAATGTTAAGTTTGGAGGTATTTGTTAGGTGTATTTTGTATACATTTTTTGAGTCATTTTTAGCTAGTATTTTACTCATTTCGTTTGTGTTTAGTATAGTATTATGGTCGTTTTTCTTTCTTTTGAGTCACAGCGGTAAAAAATGGAGAAATGGCGAAAAGGGAGATTTGAATATGCTAGTTATTATCTTGGTAATTAACTGATCACTAGTTATCATCACTTATATGATTTCGAATAAAAATCCGAAAGGGAAGATTTGAATATGCTATAGTTGAATAAACATAAGTTAAAATCGTGGACGAAAGTACCCCGATACTTGTGTAGTTTTTTAGGTTATTGTTCTTAATCCTCATATGTGGTAAAATCTGTCATAGAAATATAGAAGATTTCTGCACCGGGTTGAGCGTTTATATATCCTAACCAGAATATAAAACGGTCTAGTTAACCTGCTATATTAACATAAAAGAAGAACTTTTATTGTTGCATTAAGGATTAAAGCGAGTGGATAGTTGAGGAGATTGGAAGCCCCATTTCCACCATATCTGATTTAAGTAAAGTAATTTAGTTAACTTTTACAATTGTTCAGTAGTTCATAGATAAAAACCACAACAAAATATCGACAGCCAATTAGATACCATAGGATAGATGTTTGGTAAATGAACACTAATCCCTGAGGACGATATTCGGTCTTACCTAGACTATATTACTTGTAATGATACGTACACTTGCGTTAAGCGTATGGAAAATCGCTAACAGCAGACACGCTTGTTCCATTCAACCCTGAAATTGAAAAGATGTGCAAGCAGAACATGCGAAACAAGAGGATTGTTGAATTGTTAGAAATGGGGGATTTGCAAAATAATAATGAGCTGAAGGAAGGGATAGGTGATCATCAACCCAACCAAAGAGTTCCCCCATGGTTGCCTATAGATGTAGAAGAACGAGTTCAGGTCTAAGCCGAGAGGAGCCTGAGAGATTATGTTCTGCCAAGAGGTATTGGGGCACAGACATGCATAAGGCTCCCAGCAATAGAAGCGAACAACTTTGAGATAAATCCTGCAATTGATTGGTGTATTCTATAGACACCTCTTGAGTCATTTTTAGTTAGTATTTTATTCATTTCATTTATGTTTAGTATAGTATTAGGGTCGTTTTCCTTTCTTTTGTATCACATCGGTCAGAAATGGAGAAATGGCGAAAAGGAGATGAAATGAGCATAAATGAGATGGAATTGCACACTAAAAGGGCCAAGAAATGAAGTCTAAGAAGTTCCGGGAATTATAGAGGAGATCAGACGAAGTCCGGACGAAAAGGACGATTTAAACGGAATCACTTGAGAAAAAATGTCACCGGCGCTTTGGCAGTGTGTGGCGCCAATGTCTGGAAGTTCAGAAAGTTGCAGGTTTTTTGGCGCCGTGGCGCTGATCATGGCATGGCGCCGACGCGGGATTTTTGAGATTCTGGGTCAAATTTGACATGTTTTCAGAGTCCTAAAGGGATAACTTTTCCTACCTTAAAACCTTTACCTAAAAGGATTCTAATAGCTTTTCCTACTTACATAATTCCTAACCATTTACCAAAAAGATTCTTGGTTTATAAATAGTCTTTACATCATTAGAAGAAGACATTCACCATTCTACATTCTACATCCACCCATCCTACATCCCATTCTCCATCCACCATTCCATTCCATCTTGTAAATATTCCACAACACAATCCTTGGAGACTCGTTCTTGAGTATTTTCTTTTCTTTCTTTTTGCTTTATTTATTTCAGTTCATGTATGGAGATTATGTTAGTTCTTAGCGTGACAATGGCTAGGAGCTAATTACTTTATTAGGGATTTCCTTGTGATTCTCTTGAAACTCTTATTCATGAATTAATATATTAGTTTGGTTTCTTCTTCACTTATTTAAGATTTATTCAATAATTGCTTTGATTGCTTGATAATTAATTGATCAATAATTATCATAATCCTTGTGATTTCTAATCGAAAGCCGAAATGGGAGGTTGTGAATATGCTGTAGTTGGATAAACATAGGTTAAATCGTGGACGAAAGTACCTCGATACTTGTGTAGCATTAATAGGTTATTGCTCTTAATCCTCCTTTGTAGTCAATCTTATCACTGAAAGGTAAAAGGGTTCTCCATTGGGGTTGAGTGTTTATATAACCTTAACAGGAATATAAAATGGTCTAGTTAACCTGCTATCTTAGCGTAGAAGAAGAAGTTAGTCTAATTGTATTAAGGATTGAATAGAGTGGATAGTTGATGATCTTGGAAGCCCTAATTCTCCATCATAACTGATTTAATTGAAAGTATTTTTATAATTAGTTTATTTCCTGCATTATTAGTTTAGAATTCCAATTCAATTGACGTTAACCAAATAGATACCATAGGATAGATAATCGGTACTTGAAAACCAGTCCCTGAGGACGATATTCGGTCTTACCTAGACTATATTACTTGACACGACACATGCACTTGCGTTAAGTGTGTGCATAAATCGCGCATCAGCAATCCTAAGCATGGTACAAAATACAGTCCAGTTCGGAGGGTTTCCATCTGAAGACCCACATATGCATATTGCTAACTTCCTGGAGTTATGTGCCACATTCAAGTATAATGGCGTTACTGATGATGCCATTCGGTTGAGGCTTTTCCCTTTCTCACTTAGGGACAGGGCGAAGGTTTGGTTGAACTCCCTGCCAATAGACTCCATATTCACATGGCAGGATCTAGCACAAAAAATTCTTGCGAATTTCTTCCCACCTTCAAAAGCAGCCAAGCTGAGAGGAGAGTTGAATAATTTCTACCAGACCGATGGGGAGTCACTATATGAAGCTTGGGAAATGTTTAAGGATCTGCAGAGGAAGTGCCCACATCATGGCCTTGAACAATGGAATTTGGTTCACATCTTCTACAATGGGCTAAGTGGGACCACAAGGACTATTATTGATGCAGCTGCAGGTGATACTTTTATGAGAAAGACAGCACATGAGGCCCATGACTTGCTGGAGGACATGGTCACCAATAATCACTTGCCAGATGAGAGAGGGATATGTGGAAAGAAATCGATAGGAGTTCATGAGCTAGACGCCATTACAACATTGAATGCACAAGTTGCTCTCCTAACCAATCAGGCCTCATCTTCACAGCAGTTTAGTTCATCCGCCCCACACGAAAAACCAGATGAATTGAGGGCAGCTTTGTTGACACTCACTAATTTTCAGACTCAATTCATGGTAGAAACAAGGTCATCTATCAGGAACTTAGAGACTCAGGTAGGGAAGCTGGCCAACATGGTGAATAACAGGCCACAGGGCACTCTCCCGAGCAATACAGAGGTAAACCCTAGAGAGCAGTGTCAGACAATTTTGTTAATAAGTGGGAAGCAGTTGGAACAAGTTGCTCCCCAACCTGCAGTGGTGAATGAAAAAGAATGTGAGAAGAAAGTTGAGATGGAAAAGGAGGGGGGTCACTGAGGACCACCCTACAGTTGAGAAAGCCCCATTAGCGCCTTTGAGGGAATACACTGAGAAAATCTCTTACCCTCAGAGGCTACAAAAGAAGGCAGTAGATACGTAGTTCTCTAAATTCTTGGAGGTGTTTAAGAAGCTTCACATAAACATTCCTTTCATTGAGGCGCTAGAACAAATGTCAGCATACTTCAAGTTCATGAAAGAGATACTGGGGAAGAAGTGGAAGCTGGCGGATTATGAGACGGTAACATTGACAGATGAGTGCAGTGCCATCCTGCAAAAGAAACTGCCTCTTAAGCTTAAGGATCCAGGGAGCTTCACATTACCCTGCACTATTGGTAGGGTGACATGCAACAGGGCCCTGTGTGATTTAGGGACCAGCATAAATCTCATGCCTCTGTCCGTCTTCAAGAGATTGGGTTTGGGTGAAGCCAAACTAACCACAGTTAATTTGCAGTTGGCCGACAGAACTGTGGTGCACCCCAGAGGCATCATTGAAGATGTGCTTGTCAAGGTAGGGAATTTTCTTTCCAGCAGATTTCCTCATCCTTAACATGGAAGAAGATGATGAAATTTCCATCATTTTGAGAAGGTCATTCCTTGCAACTGGGAGAGCCCTAATTGATGTGAAAAAGGGCGAACTAAAACTAAGGGTCGAGGAAGAGGAGATGGTATTCAAGGTGTTTAAATCCACCATTGAATCCCCAACCATCAGCAAGTGTCATGATCGGCCACGGTGACTGCAGATTCGGCCAAAGACATAAAGGCTAGGGAGATCATCCCTATAGCATTAAACCCACATGTATGTCTTTCTGAGCTTCCTCTTGTAAAAAAGAAAAAGAGAGTGCGAAAGAGGAAAATGATTCTGAAATGGATAAGTTATGGGGTTAAATTACCCCAATGATTCTTAATAAGGAACCTGCGTCCGGCTACAAGACGTTAAAGACAGCGCTTGTTGGGAGGCAACCCAACACTTTAGAAATTTTGTTAATTTTTCTCTTAAACAGACTCACAATCTTGTAATCCCAGACAGATCATGGACTAGAAACAGAAGGGTAAAGAAAAGGGAGGTGCAGAAAAAATGGCGTTGTGGCGCCAGATAGTAGTGTCGCGGCACCGAAATACCAGAGAACCTGCAGGAGTTTGGGCGCCACGGCGCCAAAATACAGGGCCGCGGCGCCTATCTGAAATTGTCTGTCATGCCAATGCCACCGCCACCATTTTAAACCGTAAAGTCTGTAAGTCGTCCCATCTTTTTATTTTGAGTCTTGTACACATTATGGACAATGTGTGATTTAAGTTTGGGGGGGTTCTTAGTTTATTTTGGTTGTCTATTTTGTGTCTCTTAATATGAGTCAATTTGTTTTTTACGATCATGCATGTTGTAGTTACTTGAAACGCCTAATGAAGTAAGTGGGATAATGTAATGGAATTAGAAGCAAAGATGTGAACGCTTAAGTTAGATATGCCAAGAATTCATGAAATCAAATTATTTGGGTTATCAGTGCTTAATTTATGCTTTGTTAATGATAAAGTCTATGTGTCTGCTTGCTTGTTATTTGAGGCGAAATAGTTATGATGTACATGTTAGGGAGATGACTCAGACATTTCTTTGTTAGCCCTTCTTACCATTCACTTCCTATCCCTGACAATAAAATGTATCACTAGTCAGCCCCTTTGAGCCTAAATAAGATCTTGCTTTGACACCCTATGATTCCATGTTTGTGCCATAAGTGAAAATTGAAGATTCTTGGAATAAAAAGTGTTGAAAAAGAAACAAAAAGAGAGTGAAAAATGTATGCACCCCAATAAAAAATATGCAAAAGCCTACGTTTGGGGGTACATGTTATTTATAATGTATATCATTCTCTCAAAACAAAAGAGGGAAAAATAGGTATGAGATTAAAAAGGAAATTAAAAAAAAAAGTTGAATGAAAATAGCTTATGGTACTTAAATTGAGCTTAAATGCCTATTTTTACCTACACATGCCTAAGCCTACATTACAACCCTGAAAAGTCCTGAAGATCACTAGTATGTATGTATTGTTACACCCAGGAATTTCAGGTCATGTATTGGGAACACAAGAAGGGAAATAAGAATTGAAATTGGAAAGATAAGTTGACAGAACGTTTTGGACAGTTTTGAGTCAACTTTGGAGCGGTATAGCTCCTAGTTCATTAGGAGTTTTTAGGTGTTTCAATAGCCCAGTATGAAGTTCGTTGAGTCTAGTTTCCAACGCAACAAACCGCTCGTCGATAGGACATCGGAGTAGAAAGATATGGAAGGTACAAGTTCAGTGGGCAGACGAACAGGAAAGCGTTTTCAGTCAGGTGCCACAGCGCCACGGCGCCGGGTGCAGGGTCGCGGCGCCGGATGGACGGATGTGGTCTGGAGTTGCAGCGCCGCGGCGCCATAAGTGTTGTAGTGTTCAGGAGTTTCAGCGCCGTGGCGCCGTCTGCAGGGCTGCGGCGTCGAGGCGGGAAATTTCGCGAAAACAGGGGAAAAATCAGAAGATATTTTGTTAAAAGTCTGTGGGAGGGTGACAAGTGTCCCTCCCATCTGTTTGACTAAGAGGAAGTCTATTTTATTGACCAATTCTTGAAGACTTGGTCATTTTATCAAAGAACCCTTCTCTCTAAAAAAATTCCTCTCCCTTCTTTCTAAAAATTTCAAAGAAAAACCAAGGCCTAGAGAAATTTCGGAAAGGCGGCAAGAAGGAAAGATGTTGACCAGCTTGTAGGAGGTTTGAAGAGGTGAAGTTAACAAAGAGGAAATCGTGGAAAGAGGGCAAGTGAGATTTGTTGGGCTGTTTTGGGTGAACTCTAAGGTAACAATTCATTCTCTTTTTTTTTTTTAAAGTAAATTGTGTTGCATGTGAAGAAGAAAGGACTTGTAGTTGTCGATATTGCTTTTAGGTATATTGCATGTAGGAATAACGATTTGTATTTGAAAGGATTGGATAAAGATGCTATGTGAGCATGTTATAACCGAGATACTACCTTAAACTTATTGGATTATTTGATATGTATTGTGGGGCAGAATTTTACACGTCCAAGATTAGGCGTGTAATCCCCTTTGTATTGTTGGATTGTTGGGCCTTAAAAGTGGCGTTTGGATATTGAATTCGAGCCTTGAAAAAGGTGGTAAAGTACGTAGAAACAAAGGAAGTGCTGTCAAATTTTTCGTAGAATTAGGAACTTTATACTTAGAATATTCTACGTTAAAGCTAGAAGCTAATAGACGTATTATGGCCATTATAGGGTGAAGTACTACGAGTAGCGTATTCTACTTGAAGGGTAGAAGAGGCTAGCAAGATTATAGTACTTTGGAGCATTTTGCTACTTGTCGATAATCGTGGCGAGGTATGTGATTCTTCCTATCCTCTTGAGCATGATTATTTGTGAAATATATAGTGCGATAGACGCATGTGTGTTAAAGGAGTTGGATTTCCTTTTTGTGTCCTTGACTTGATTCTAAATGTTAAGTGACTTGATATGAAATGTTAAGGACTTGTATTGTGTTAAAAAAAAATTGTGAAACCTCATTCGTGAGTAATGGGTACTTGGTCTTTAAAAGAATAAAGTTATCTTGATTTCGGAAATGTGAGTAGTTGTCCTTGGTTGGTTATAAACATAAAGTGTTATAATAACTTTATGGGAAGTAAGTTATAACGACTTTATGAAGATAAAAGAGAGACTTGACTTATAAACGACTTGATTTCATAAAAAAAAAAACTTGAGAATTTGAAGTTATGAAGCTTAAACTATTTTGAGAAGTATATCGTTACTTGATCTTTGAAATGAGAAGTGTTTTTGTTTAAAAAGAAGGCATGGTATTGTCTTGATTTGGTTTTGAAAGCTGAGTGCCTTGATTTTAAAAGAGTGAGTTACTTGGGTCTTAAAAGTATACTTGACGTTGTTTTAAAAATGTATAGCACTTGGTTTAAAAAGTATTGAGTACTTGATTTTAAAGGCCCCGTAAAGATTTTCTGAAGGTGTAGTAATTTGGTTTGAAAAGAAAACGTGTTTTGATACTACGAGTATTAGTGTCGTGGGGCTTTTACGTAAAAAGAGGTCTTTTTGAAAGAGTGAAAAGTATGTGGTATTTGGGGTTAAAACCCAGATTTATGGTATAAAATGAAGGTCTATGAGTACGTCGAACTCGCCTATGCTTGTTGTGATAGCCTTTGTTGTGCAAGCGCTTTGATTCTGTGCTACCGCGTCTCTTGATGGAGGGTCGTCTATCTGGTTGATTGTTTGGACATACTGACACGTTGTGTGGCCCACGGGTATGCTTTCACTATGAGTGTTATCTTGTTATTTCCTTTGGACATACTGACACGTTGGGTGGCCCACGGGTATGTTTCCACTATGAGTGTTGTCTTGTTATTTCCTTTGGACATACTGACACGTTGGGTGGCCCACGGGTATGCTTCCACTATGAGTGTTATCTTATTATTTCCTTTGGACATACTGACACGTTGGGTGGCCCACGGGTATGCTTCCACTATGAGTGTTATCTTATTAATTCCTTTGGACATACTGACACGATGGATGGTCTACGGGTATGTGTCTATTAGGATGGTTCCATGGCCATGCTCATACCGAGGTAAGATGCCGGGGCATGCGGCCATTGTGCGGGTTAAATTCCCGTATTATATTTGAGTGATGACTTTGCGGGCGTGAGTCCCTGACTTGACATGACTGCTAAACATATATTGTGAACTGTAGGTTTGGTTATCATATATGTCTCCTGTTTTATATAGACTGTTATGATTTCATTCTGATATTTTGATTTCACATACTTGGTACTGTTATCGACCTCGCCCGGGGCTGCGTTCATGCCGCAGGTAGAGGTACACCGGTTGTTGATCCTCGCTCATAGGATCACAGTTCAGCATTTGGAAAGCTCCGTTTCTCCGGAGGCTTATCTTTTGGTATGATTCCCTGAGATTGTAGGTTCTTGTACATTCAGGGGTATGGCGGGGCCCTGTCACGTCATTATTGTTATAAAAATTCTTAGAGGTCTGTAGTACTGTTGTGGGCAGGGTTTGTAAAGGATGTAACTGTTCAAGTTTCTATATATATGCAGGAAGGTGACCGTTTTTGTTAGTCTGTTTCCTTATATTTCATTGTTTCATATCTGTAAATTTTTATTTCCGCTGATTTTTCTCTGATGTATTATCACTAGGGTGCCTGGGGTAAGGCACCAGTCGCGGGCCCGAGGTCGGGTCGTGACAAAAGTGGTATCAGAGCAGTTAATCCTCGGAAAGTGGCTACAAACCGTATCTAGTAGAGTCTTGATTATCGGCGTGTTGTGCATCACATCTATAATCAGGAGGCTATATGATATTTAGGATTGGTTTCCATTCTTTTCACTCTAAGATCGTGCAATAGAGCTGTGTTATAGGTTGAACTCCCTCTGACATATTTTTATGTATCAGTTATGCCTCCACGCAAGGCAACCGCGGCCCAGAAGGGCAAAGCGGTGAGGAGCCGCTAGTAGGACGCAGAGAGGTTACGAGGCACAGCCCGATCCTTACTCGAGGATGCTTGGACATGATTTCCATGACGTCGCCAGCCCCAGCAGAGTTCAGAGCAGCAGCAGTGGCTACTGAGACCACGGTACCTGAGCCTCCAGTTACACAGCCTGGAACAGATGATATGGGTTACAAGGAGATGTCCCAGTTATTAGCCAGGATCGTGGCGAGCCAGGAGGACAGACGGGAGACAGCGGTTCCGGTTGTACCCGTAGTTCACCCCAGATCTGATAGCTTGAGACTTCGGGACTTTTTGAGTTGTAGCCCACCAGAGTTCTATGGGTCGAGGACTGAGGATGATCCTCAGGAGTTTATTCGATTCTGGCGGATCATGAAAGTGATCAAAGCCTCAGAGACAGACTCAGTGGTATTGGGTTCACATCGGCTGCGTGATACTGCAGTCGACTGGTTTGATTCGTGGGAACTATCCCGGGGGGAGCATGCGCTTCCAGCTGTTTGGGACGAGTTCTCAGAGGCATTTCTTAGCCATTTTTTGCCTTCGCAGATGAGGAGAGCTCGGGCAGATAGATTTATGATGTTGAGACAGAACGGGCGTACGGTTCGGGAGTACAGCGTAGAGTTTGACTCATTGGCTCGGTATGTCCCCGCTTTAGTGGCAGACATGGAGGATAGAGTGCACCGCTATGTCACAGGGCTCGATGATTATTTAGCGGAGGGTTGCACATGAGTAGCTCTTCAGCCGGCCATGAACATTGCCCGTCCGTGCTTATGCGCGTGATCGAGGAACGATAGACCGGCGTAGGGACCGGATCGCATAAAAGGGCGAAGACAGGTCCTTTGGTAACTTCGAGCGGATCGCCTCGATGGCGAAGCTAGCTATGCGCCTCCGCCAGTACAGAGTGGTCCTCCACAATCTTCAGGACATCCAAGGTATTCGGGAGCAGGTCTGGGCTCCAAGGGTTCAGGTTTTCGGGGGAGCAGGGGTGTTAGCCAGATGAAGCCACCCCTACCTCGTTGTGGCCGTTGTGGTAGGCTCCATTGTGGGGAGTGTCGTGCTAGTTTGGGAGTTTGTTTTACATGCGTCCAGCAGGGCCATTTTGCGAGAAATTATTCGACCAGAGGTAGCGCAGATGTTAAGACTCATCCTTCGGGATCGGTGGCTGGTTCATCACCTTCTATAGCTATGCGCCCAGCAGGACATGATTTCGATTAGAGCGACAAAGGGGAAGTGAAACAACAGTTACATGTATATCCTTAACCCTCTAGAGATTAGTATGCATGATATGATGATTTTATGTTAAGTGTTAGGTTCGGATAGCCTTGTGTAAATTGTGATTTAGAGAACATGGTTAGTTGAAAAGGTAAGTTTGGGGACAGGGAAATTGTAAGCCTTAGAATATTACCCGTGGAGACCCTAGATGCGAGGCCCTCTTGAGTAAAAGATTTACGGTTGATCTTTGTTGGAGTACATAGTATACGTAGAGTATATTTGTGCGATAAGTCCATGAGTGGTGTGAAATGTAAGTGGGTAGTTAAGCTTAGGAGACCACTAGATTTTCGTGACTTGTATAGTGAGATTGTTCCGGACCGGGAACAAGAGTTTGGTACGAAATGGGTCGGGTTGAGGCCATATTGCGGGTCAACCCGCAGTCCGGAATGAAGTGAGGTAAATTTGAGGTGGTCCCGCTAGGTGATAGGGTCGCGAGGGTGCTAGGCCCAAGTTTAGGTAACCATCGTACGAGTTCGCGGATGTGTTCGACCAGAATCGGATCGTGAAGGCCGGAATGGCCTTAAAGGAATTTGAGGCTAGTAAGATGACAAAGTTTGGAGGTTGTAACTCCAAGGTTTTGGAAACTAAAGCAATGACGGAAATGTGGTACGTATACTAGAAGGAGTTCGAGTGGACGAGGAGGGTACGGCGAGTAAGAAAAGAAGCGAACATGTGTTAAGAGAATGGAAGTGATCATTTTTGTAAAGAAGAGATGTGAAGAGAGTACCCTTAGACCATGGGTGAGAGCTAATAGTGTTGTTATACGCTTTAGAGGTGATTCCTCGTTGAATGGGATTTAAATTTTTGCGTGGTTATTATATTATGGTCATATGAGGCATAATTGGTTTTATAGGTGTAGTAGTGAAGACTATACCGGCGCATGCGTTTTGGAGACTTAGAATGAACATTCGGGACGAATGTTTCTAAGGGGGAAATAATGTTACACCCCGGAATTTCAGGTCATGTATTGGGAACGCAAGAAGGGAAATAAGAATTGAAATTGGAAAGATAAGTTGACAAAATGTTTTGGACAGTTTTGAGTCAACTTTGGAGCGGTATAGCTCCTAGTTAATTAGGAGTTTTTAGGTGTTTCAATAGCCCAGTATGAAGTTCGTTGAGTCTAGTTTCCAACGCAACAAACTGCTCGTCGATAGGACATCGGAGTAGAAAGATATGGAAGGTACAAGTTCAGTGGGCAGACGAACAGGAAAGCGTTTTCAGTCAGGTGCCACAGCGCCACGGCGCCGGGTGCAGGGCCGCGGCGCCGGATGGATGGATGTGGTTTGGAGTTGCAGCGCCGCGGCGCCGGATGCAGGGCCGAGGCGTGAAATTTCGCGAAAACAGGGGAAAAATCAGAAGATATTTTGTTAAAAGTCTGTGGGAGGGTGACAAGTGTCCCTCCCATCTGTTTGACTAGGAGGAAGTCTATTTTATTGACCAAGTCTTGAAGACTTGGTCATTTTATCAAAGAACCCTTCTCTCTAAAAACATCCTCTTCCTTCTCTCTAAAAATTTCAAGGAAAAACCAAGGCCTAGAGAAATTTCGGAAAGGCGGCAAGAAGGAAAGATGTTGACCAGCTTGTAGGAGGTTTGAAGAGGTGAAGTTAACAAAGAGGAAATTGTGGAAAGAGGGCAAGTGAGATTTGTTGGGCTGTTTTGGGTGAACTCTAAGGTAACAATTCATTCTCTCTTTTTTTAAGTAAATTGTGTTGCATGTGAAGAAGAAAGGACTTGTAGTTGTCGATATTGCTTTTAGGTATATTGCATGTAGGAATAACGATTTGGATTTGAAAGGATTGGATAAGGATGCTATGTGAGCATGTTATAACCGAGATACTACCTTAAACTTATTGGATTATTTGATATGTATTGTGGGGCAGAATTTTACACGTCCAAGATTAGGCGTGTAATCCCCTTTGTATTGTTGGACCTTAAAAGTGGCGTTTGGATATTGAATTCGAGCCTTGAAAAATGTGGTAAAGTACGTAGAAACAAATGAAGTGCTGTCAAATTTTCCGTAGAATTAGGAACTTTATACTTAGAATATTCTACGTTAAAGCTAGAAGCTAATAGACGTATTATGGCCATTATAGGGTGAAGTACTACGAGTAGCGTATTCTACTTGAAGGGTAGAAGAGGCTAGCAAGATTATAGTACTTTGGAGCATTTTGCTACTTGTCGATAATCGTCGCGAGGTATGTGATTCTTCCTATCCTCTTGAGCATGATTATTTGTGAAATATATAATGTGATAGACGCACGTGTGTTAAAGGAGTTGGATTTCCTTTTTGTGTCCTTGACTTGATTCTAAATGTTAAATGACTTGATATGAAATGTTAAGGACTTGTATTGTGTTAAAAAAAAATTGAAACATCATTCGTGAGTAATGGGTACTTGGTCTTTAAAAGAATAAAGTTATCTTGATTTCGGAAATGTGAGTAGTTGTCCTTGGTTGGTTATAAACATAAAGTGTTATAATAGCTTTATGGGAAGTTAGTTATAACGACTTTATGAAGATAAAAGAGAGACTTGACTTATAAACGACTTGATTTCAAAAAAAAAAAAGACTTGAGAATTTGAAGTTATGAAGCTTAAACTATTTTGAAAAGTATATCGTTACTTGACCTTTGAAAGGAGAAGTGTTTTTGTTTAAAGAAGGCATGGTATTGTCTTGATTTGGTTTTGAAAGCTGAGTGCCTTGATTTTAAAAGAGTGAGTTACTTGGGTCTTAAAAGTATACTTGACGTTGTTTTAAAAATGTATATCACTTGGTTTAAAAAGTATTGAGTACTTGATTTTAAAGGCCCCGTAAAGATTTTCTGAAGGTGTAGTAATTTGGTTTGAAAAAAAAACGTGTTTTGATACTACGAGTATTAGTGTCGTGGGGCTTTTACGTAAAAAGAGGTCTTTTTGAAAGAGTGAAAAGTATGTGGTATTTGGGGTTAAAACCCAGATTTTTGGTATAAAATGAAGGTCTATGAGTACGTCGAACTCGCCTATGCTTGTTGTGATAGCCTTTGTTGTGCAAGCGCTTTGATTTTGTGCTACCGCGTCTCTCGATGGAGGGCCGGCTATCTGGTTGATTGTTTGGACATACTGACACGTTGGGTGGCCCACGGGTATGCTTCCACTATGAGTGTTATCTTGCTATTTCCTTGGGACATACTGACACGTTGGGTGGCCCACGGGTATGCTTCCACTATGAGTGTTATCTTGTTATTTCCTTTGGACATACTGACACGTTGGGTGGCCCACGGGTATGCTTTCACTATGAGTGTTATCTTGTTATTTCCTTTGTACATACTGACACGTTGGGTGGCCCACGGGTATACTTCCACTATGAGTGTTATCTTGTTATTTCCTTTGGACATACTGACACGTTGGGTGGCCCACGGGTATGCTTCCACTATGAGTGTTATCTTGTTATTTCCTTTGGACATACTGACACGTTGGGTGGCCCACGGTTATGCTTCCACTATGAGTGTTATCTTGTTATTTCCTTTGGACATACTGACACGATGGATGGTCCACGGGTATGCGTCCATTAGGATGGTTCCATGGCCATGCTCATACCGAGGTAAGATGCCGGGGCATGCGGCCATTGTGCGGGTTAAATTCCCGGGTTATATTTGAGTGATGACTTTGCGGGCGTGAGTCTCTGACTTTACATGACTGCTAAACATATATTGTGTATTATAGGTTTGGTTATCATAAATGTCTCCTGTTTTATATAGAATGTTATGATTTCATTTATAGTATTTTCAGTTTCACATACTTGGTACTGTTATCGACCTCGCCGGCCGCGTTCACGCCGCAGTAGAGTACACGGTTGTTGATCCTCGCCATGGATCACGCTCAGCTTTTAGGAAGCTCCGTTCTCTGGAGGCTTATCTTTTGGTATGATTCCCTGAGATTGTAGGTTCTTGTACATTCAGGGGTATGGCGGGGCCCTGTCACGTCATTGTTGTTATAAAAATTCTTAGAGGTCTGTAGTACTGTTGTGGGCAGGGTTTGTAAAGGATGCAACTGTTCAAGTTTCTATATATATGCAGGAAGGTGACCGTTTTTGTTAGTCTGTTTCCTTATATTTCATTGTTTCATATCTGTAAGTTTTTATTTCCGCTGATTTTTCTCTGATGTATTATCACTAGGGTTCCCGGGGTAAGGCACCAGTCGCGGGCCCGAGGTCGGGTCGTGACATCTATGATTAGTGTAGAATAGCAAGTGAACAAGCCATAGAATTTTGAAATTAACATGCATAGGTTAGGTATTCTTACTTACATTGAGCATGATTGAAATGAATTTGCGAAATATCTGACTTGAAAGTTTTAGAGTGCTAAAATTCATGTTATATCTGTTCCTGCATATTATCCCAACTGACACTCATGTTTTTCTAGTGACATTTGTGCAGCAAGTGATCAGAGTCTTTGAGTCTTTTATTTTATTTTCTTTTGTGTCTTTGATTCTGTTTTGATCTTTACTCGAGGGCGAGCAAATGTTAAGTTTAGGGTGTTTGTTAGGCATATTTTATATGCATTTTTAGAGTCATTTTTAGTTAGTATTTTGTCCATTTTCACTCAAATATGTGTCGTGTTATGCTAGTTTTTCTTCCTTTTGAGTCACAGCGGTTTAAAAAGGTAAAGTGGTGAAAAAGAGCAAAAAGTGGGCAGAAAAGGAGTTTCCCGAGCCAAAATTAACGAAAGCTAGAAATCCGGACAAAGGCAAAGCAGCGCCGTGGTGCAAGAATGCAGGGCCACGACGCCCAAAGTTCTGAGAAGCTACCGTAGTTACGTCGCCGCGGCGTCGGTCTGCAAGGCCACGACGCCGAGGCGGAAACAGTCCAGATCCGAATGGGAATTGGCCAAGGGTAGGGATTTCCAGGGCACACATTTTTGGGAGCTTATAAAAGGCCCTTTGGGCAGATTTTTAAGGGTTCCACAATCCTTTCTTGACAACACAACCTAGTTTCTTAGAGGCTACAAGATTGGAGACTTGTTCAAAAGTATTTTCTTTTCTTTCCTTTATTTTGATTTAGTTTATATTGGATATTAATTTGGTTCTTAGCATGTCTATGACTAAGAGCTAAACTTTTAATTAGAGCTTTCCTTTTGAATCACTTGAACCTTGTCTTTATGAATTAATGCAGTATTTTGGTTTCTTCTTCATATAGTTAAGATTTATTCAATATTTGGTTTGATTGTTTGATAATTAATTGATCACTACTTATCATCACGTATATGATTTCGAATCGAGATCCGAGAGAGGAGATTTATATATGCTATAATTGAATAAACATAGGTTAAAATCGTGGACGAAAGTACCCCGATACTTGTGTAGTTTTATAGGTTATTGTTCTTAATCCTCCTATGTGGTAAAATCTATCATAGAAATATAGAAGATTTATGCACTAGGGTTGAGTGTTTATGTATCCTAACCGTACTATAAAACAGTCTAGTCAACCTGCTATCTTAACATAGAAGAAGAACATTTATTGTTGCATTAAGGATTAAAGCGAGTGGATAGTCGATGAGATTGAAAGCTCTATTTCCACCATAACTGATTCAAATAAAGTATCTTAGTTAATGATTGAAAGCCCTATTAAAGCGAGTGGATAGTCGAAGACATCTGGTGCTCCATCATCTAGTGGACAAAGTATGTTTGTAATTGAAATAAATCTATATGTTAATGATTCTCATTCCGGGGTACTAGATACCGTTTGTGGCTCACATATTTGTACAAATGTGCAGGGGATCACTGACAGCAGGAAGGTCGGGCCTCGAGAGGTGAACCTGCACGTAGGAAATGCAGCACGAGTTGATGCTTAGCACGTGGGAACTTATAAATTAGATTTACATTCTAGCAAAGTTAATGTTAAACAATTGTTTTTATGTTCCCTCATTAATGATGAACGTTATTTCCGTTCCTGTTTTAGACACAGAGGGCTTTTCCTCAAGCATTTTTAATGGAAATATGATTTTAGCTTTTGATGATATTGTATTTGAAATTGCGCTTCTTGTGAATGGATTGTATACATTAAATTGCAGCCGTGAAATTTTCAATGTACAAAACAAAAGAGCTAAAATAAGTAAAAGAAATTCTACCTACCTGTGGCATTGTAGACTTGGTAATATCAATCAAACAAGGATATAACAATTGAGAAAACTTAATTACCTTGAAACATTTGACTTACAATCTTATGGTAACTGTGAATCATGTTTGAAGGGTAAGATGACCAATAAGCCTCTTTTTGGAAAGGGGATACGAGCCAAGTAGGTGTTTGAGTTGGTACATACCGATGTATATGGACCATTTTTTACTCAAGCTAGAGAAGGTTTCTCGTACTTTATCACTTTTACAAACGACTTGACAAGGTATGGGTATATGTATCTTATGAGACACAAGTCTGAGGCCTTCGAAAAGTTTAGGGAGTACAAGTGTGAAGTGGAGAAACAACTCTAAAAGAGTATCAAGACTCTTCGATCTAATCGAGGAGGTAAATACTTAAGTAAAGAATTTCTAGATTACTTTACAAGGAGTTCATTCAGAATGGACACCTCCTGGAACACCACAGATGAATGGTGTTGCCGAGAGGAGAAACCAAACCCTGCTTGATATGGTTCGATCCATGATGAGCTTTTCAGCTCTACCTACATACCTTTGGGGATACGCTATACAAACCTCGATATATGTTCTGAATAGAGTTCCTTCTAAATCAGTTGAAAAGATGCCATATGAGGTATGGTGTGGCAAGAAGCCATCACTTAGACACATGAGGCCCTGGGGGTATTCTGCATATGTCACGAAGTTGCTCACTGATAAGTTGGAGTCAAAGAGTGAGAAATGTTACTTCGTAGGGTATCCAAAGGAAACTAAGGGATACTATTTCTATCTTCCTATCGAACATAAAATCTTTGTTTCTAGGAACACAACTTTCATTAAAGAAGAATATGTCTACAAGGAAGAGAGTTGTACAAAGATAGAACTTGAAGAAATTCAAGAACTAGAAGATAACATAGAGGTTGAGTCCTTGCCAAATGATAAAGGCAGGAATTCAGTGGGAGCTTTTGGCGAAGATTGGGTACTCAGGGTAAGCCCTTCGGCCAGTGGGAGTGTTGCGAGGAATGATGTAGAAATGCAAAACCCTCCTACACAGACCTTGGGAGCAAGTGCAGTGATTACACCTCCTCCCGTTCAAGAAAGACATGCGAATGATATTCCTGAAAGCTCTCATGTTGGTGGATCAACCAACACACAAGAACCTTCTCACATTCAGAACATACCTAAAACTGAACTGCAAGACAATCAACTCCGTAGGTCGACTAGAACTCATCGTCCTCCAGAAAGACTAAATTTACTAGTGGAAACACATATTTAGTTAGATATTTTAGATGATGATGAGCCTACAACCTATAATGAAGCAATGGTAAACATTGATTCGAAGAGATGACAAGAAGCCATGAAATCCGAAATGAAATCTATGTATGTCAATCAAGTGTGGAACTTGGTTAATTTGCCAAATGGGGTTAAACTCATAGGATGCAAATGGGTCTTCAAGAAGAAGATTAATACATCTGGCAAGGTTCAGACTTATAAAGCTAGACTGGTGGCTAAAGGTTTTAATCAGCCCCCTGGTGTGGATTATGATGAAACGTTTTCATCAGTTGCTAAGATAAAGTCTATTCGGATTTTGCTTGCTATAGTTGCACACTATGACTATGACATTTGACAGATGAATGTCAAAACGACATTTCTTAATGGTAATCTAAATGAAGAAGTGTATATGAAACAACCCGAGGGTTTTTCATCCGAGTCCATACCAAATGCTGTGTGCAAGCTACAGAAGCCCATTTATGGACTTAAGCAAACCTCTAGGGGTTGAAATATTTGCTTTGACAAGGCTATCAAGTCATTTGATTTCGTCAGAAACAAAGAAGATCATTCTGTTTATAGCAAACGCAAGGATGCTGTTATTGTCTTCATTATTATATATGTTGATGACATATTGATAATGAGAGACAATAAGACTCTCATGCAGTCAGTCAAGGAGTGGTTGTTCAATACCTTCATGACGAAGGACTTAGGTGAAGCTTGCTACATTCTGGGAATTAGGATCTATAGAGATAGACCTAATAGATTGTTAGGGCTGTCACATTAGACATTTTTCCATAGAGAATTACAAAAAATGCGGTCTTCCAATGGGTCAAGGCATCAAGTTATCTAAGAAGGATTGCCTTCTAGTGTTGTAGAACTTGAGCGCATGAAGAGAATTCCATATGCTTTGACTATAGGATCAATCATGTATGTCATGACCTATACTAGGCCAGATATGGTCTTTGCACTTAGTATGACTTGCAAGTTCCAGCAGAATCCTGGTGAGGAATACTAGAAGGCAGTCAAATGTATTCTTAAGTATCTCAGACGTACTAAGAATTACTTTTTGGTCTATGGTGGAGATAATAAGCTAGTTGCCACTGGGTATACTGATGCTAGTTTCAACTTTCAAGACAAATGCTGATGACTTCAAATCTCAGTATGGTTACACGTTCGTGTTCAATGGTGGAGCAGTGAGCTGGAAGAGTTCCAAATAAACTACAACTGCTAATTCGACAACTGAAGAAGAGTACATTGCTGGATCGAAAGTTGCTAAAGAAGTTGTCGCGATTTCTGAGTTCCTGAAGGAGCTAGGGGTTGTTCCGAGTCTTAGTTGTCCAATAACCATTTATTGTGACAACACTGGTGCAATTACACATGCAAAGGAATCAAGATCAACAAATAGAAACAAACATGTACCAAGAAAGTACCGCATTCTCAGAGAGATGGTAGAAGTTGAAGATATTAGATTAGATTATGTTCCCACAAACAATAATCTAGCAGACCCATTTACTAAATCATTAAGCTTGGTTAAGCATAATGGTCATTTTGAGAACATGAGTATTAGATATGTTGGTGATTGGCTCTAGGTCAAGTGGAAGATTGAAAGTACATTTATGTCCTAGAGACAATCTGTATTAGGACAAATGCACTTTATACACATTCATATTTATATTAATGGAGATTAATATTATGACATTTACAATTATTGAATTATTTGTTGATTGTCTGTAATATTCTATAATTGCATCCCTAGAGGTTACGTGGTTATTGATAATCTGAGAGATTAATATTATAACGTAACTCTTAAAATGCCTCGACTAATAATAATCGAGAATGAGATATCGATGATATGTGATACGTCGACATGTGGTCTGCATCATATCATTAGGGATGTAGTACGTCTCACCTGCTACGGGTTATGTCAACTTGTGATGGACACATGAATACTTGTAGAAGTATTGGTATACCCTGTTGAAGTACTGTTTGTTATATATGTCTAAAGTATCATCAGCGTGTGTGAGAGATAGAAGTCCTTAGACTTGAGGTCGATACGCGACTTGTTTTGGGTACATTGCGAAGTGGATTAAAGGTGGTAGTTGAGCCAAGATTAGGATTCATTCCTCGAATGTATCTTCGAGAGAACACTCAGATTCTCATATGGTATTAGGTTGACTAAATCATTGGCCAACGTAGTGGACATTTATTTGATATGGTTCCGTTGTCAGCTAATATAGATGAGGTATAATGATCAAGTCATTTGAATATACACTTCACAAATCCTAAGCTTGATTGAGTGTGTCGTGAATGAAAGAACTTTATCTTCCCACATAGAGGTTCGGTTCACAGGTTTCGTGTAACTATACTTCACATATTTAGTTTGTCTTCCGGCGCCGTCTAGGAGTTCCGTGTAGACCTTAATATTATTAGTATCGATATGTGAAGGCATGTAGGGTAACACTAAGTCAAGTGTTCCAACGATTCAAGGATGTAATCAGAGAGAGAATATAAATGTTCGATTTTATAATCAAGACATTAAATAAAATAGAAAACAAGGCAGAAAATGGAACAGGGCCGCGACGCCATAGACTCAGGGACGCGGCTCCATAGCTCCGCGACGGCACTTACTCAGTGACGCGGCGCTACTTGACCAGTGGGTCCGAAATGACCCAGTCTGCTGAGGTTTTCTGGGCCTGGCCCATTTGGGGAACCCTAGCTGATTTTTCAACTATAAATAAGAGGGTTCACCCACATATTTTATTATCCCAAAATCAAGAGAATAATCTCTTCTGAAATTCTGCTGGATTTCTTAGCTTTCCAAAAGAGTAATTACATCGGAGTCTAGACCTGCAAATCGAGGTGCACACCCTCGGATTACACACAAAAGCTTGAAGATTTCAGATTTAGAAAACTGTAAGTAATCTATCGATGTATTACAATTTTTTTGTGTTTACATTATATAATCATCCTACAATTTGACCGCCATGTCGGGTTTGAAACATAAATTTTTAAATTTCGCTGCGTGTACTAACCCGACAAAACTCATACATATACCTCATTTATTAATTCCTAAGGGGCGTGCAAAATCAGTAATGGACAAGTAAAGGTGAACAAAGATATATTATATGGTACTTTTATATTTAGTCCATAACAAATGAATTTTTACATAATTAAGAAGGTTTTAATTGTTGTAATTTTAAATTTACTTTTATTTAGATAAGTGATTTTTTTTCTTTTGAGTTGAGGGTCTATCGAAAACAACATCTCTATCTTGTAAAGGTAGAGATAATGTCTACGTATATCCTATCCTCTTCAAATTATACGGGGTATATTAAGTTGTTGTTGTTGTAGACAAGTGAGTTTTTGTTTAACCAAAATATCATATTGAATATTTAAAAGTAATTAACTAAAAACACCTCCTACTTTCTAAGGGTGAGTAATTTCTTAAGAAATGTGTCTAAACTAAAAAAAAACTTATATGAACCAGATATTATTCCTTCTGTTCAGTAATAAGTGGTGTTTTAGATTTTTTTATTTTGTTCTTAAAAAAGTGATGTTTTAGGATTTTAAGAAGAAATTCTTATAAAATTATCGGTATTTACATAATCAAGAATCATTTAGTAATTTTTCTTTTTTAGACATTAATTAGGAGTAAGTTATTAAAAACTCTCATAATTTTCTAGGAGTAACTAATTTTTTAAAGGGGGTGCACAAGTTAAAAATACTACTTATTATGGAACTAATAGAGTGGAATATTAAGAAATGAATTTGGACACTTTGTTGAACCTCATTCAATTTTCACTTTTTACTCATTCCATTATTATGGCTATGAGTTATGACAACTGATCACGAGTACCCTCAATTTTTGAATCACAATTTTGTTTGATAAGGTGGATACAAATGGACCATTGAAAATCCTTCAACATGATGGTTCATCCGGAAGTGGGGTATACTATTTTGACGATCGCAATAATCAAAGATTCTATCTCTTATACATATTCATAGTGCTCTTCTACACGAAAATCTATTGAAAAGTCAAAACCAGCGGGAAGCATATATGTGGCAAGAGCATACAGATCAACTGACTTTTGGGGGAAACATGCTCTTTTTCTAGTTGACAGTTAGGAGAAGGGCTGTCATTATTATCAGGAGAGTGTGAAGGGGAAGACTGTGAATATGACATTATGGAGAGGGGTAAGCGGAAGGAAGGAGAACTTCAGGATTTTAAGTTTGGGAAGAAAACTTAGTTGCATTTTATGAAAGACTTTAGACTCCTATTTATCGAATGAAATAGTAACGTTTGGAAAGTGGAGAGTCATGTATCATCATTGTATTACTTCACATTGATCAGAGCGAATGGACAGTTGCCGCAGTTTTAGGAGAATTAATGGGATGTGACTTTTGACCTTTTTCTTGTAATCATTGCATTTCAATTTTTCCGCTAAAGTATAAGAGTTAGTCCGGTGAGTAAATTCACTTCCTGGGCGCACGAAATACACATGGCAAAAAATATTATTAGTCAAAAATAACTAGGGCTGGCCAGTGGGCCGGGCCCACTGAGATCGGGATAGACAGGGTCGGGACGAAGATGAGGGGCGGAGTCGGACTGGAGCGGGCCAGGCGGGACCGGTACTAGCGGGACGATACCGTGTCCTGTCCCGGTACCGGTCCCGGTGGGTAGTTGGTCGGGACGGGTCGCGTCGGGGCGGGACATTATTTTTAAAAAAAAAATTCCACTAAATTAAAAATACTAACAAAGTAACATATAGTGATAGTCATATACTCATATTATAGTATTATACTCATATATATTTATCAACTAAATAATTAAACAAAGACAAGAAGAGTGTAAAAAAAAAAACATCACAAAGCTGTTTTTGTGCCTCTTATATTATTAATTATTTCATTGAAATATACAAGATTCAGAATTACAACATTGTAGTGTACTGTTGTTAAAAAAAATTACAAAAGACATAGAAAAAAAATACTAAAATTGCAATGAAATATATTACCAATTTGAAAATACTTTTTCTAGTTTCTTTATAATTTCGTGTGGTTCTTCGGTTGGAATTGGTATATCTTGGTCAAATTGTTCCACGTCGCTACACATGCCTTCAGATAAGATGTCGTTATAGTTTTCGTCTTCTTCTTCGTTAATCTCTGGGTGGCGCATGCCCGCTCGCTCGTATCCATCTCTGAATAATACTGTCTCAAGTCTCGGCTAATGAGTGTATGTGCTCTCCTATTTGAAATCTGTCTGCAGAAAAAGCGCTTTCAGAAGCGATTGATGACGCTTGAATGTTCAAAATATCTCGGGCCATCATTGAAAGTGTCGGAAATGTCTTCTCATTATGCATTCAATATTTCAGCAAGTATTTCTTTCCGTCTTCATTGACAACTGCTTAGTAAGGTAAAGTGCCCTGCAAAACAAAAACATCGAACTCGCTAATTTGATTAGCAGTGCTACCACCGCATTATTTACGAGGCTTTCAATCATCGCAGAAACAACATGTCTTTTTTGAGGCTGTGTTGAAGCAGAAGAAGATGGTACGAAAGACGGTTGGTTACTAGCACTTTTTTGCTGGTAATGCCGATATACTTTTTTGCATTCATCTTCTACGTTATCCAATACTTCTTCTAGCGTTTGTTCAATAGGTGGCTCAACATTTAAATTTGGGAGTTGGAGGTGGTAGTACGTCCATACAGTTATAAATATTTTCAATAAGACTTTTACAACCGTCTACTTTAATAGTCGGGTTTAATACAGCACCAATAATATAAATAAGGGGAATAGGAATAAAACATTTCTTTAATTTCATAAACATTTTTTTAATAACTGCCTTATAAGCAGGTTTTTCCATATATTTTTTAAGAAGTAAAAATATTATAGTTATATAAAACAACATAGTTGAAATAGTTGGATAATATAAAGTAGAAAATTCTTTTGTTGCTCGTTGAAAATTCTCTAGAAATACAATAAGTTCTTTAATTTTGTCCCAATCATTATCCACAATTATATTAGTTGAATTTTGATTATGAGCGTTAAAAAATAAAGTGATAGGTTTTATATAGTCATAAGCAACAACTAGTTGATCATATAAAGAATTTCACCTAGTTGATACTTCTTCGAGAATTTTTCTGTAAGATAGTCCACAATCGTGACAAGTTTTTTTATATTCTTTTCTCTGTTGAATTCTATTATTTTTAAAAATAAAGTTTATAGCAAATTGTATTTTTTCAAGAATATCTTGAAAAAGTGAAAGATCATCATTTACAACTAAGTTATAAATATGACACGCACATTTGATATGAAAATGTTTTGAAAAAGACGGAGTTAAAACTTCTTTTAAAACATAAATAGCAGAATTGTTAGAAGCTGCATTATCTAATGTAATACTCATAACTTTACCAGTTATTCCGTAATAATCGCAGACTAAATAAATATTTTGTGAAATAAACTCACCAGTGTGCCTACTATCTATATATTTATATGCTAAAATATATTTTTGCATAGACCATTTATAATCTATCCACTGACAGGTTACCGACTACGACCTATATCAGAAGTTAGAGCGACTTTGCAATTTAAATGATATAATGAATAACGCAAATATTGTTGATATTCGTGTGCAAATTTAAACAAATCTCTCTTAATCGTTGATCTAGGAAAACCTTTATAAGCAGAATTATACATATCTCTAATATAATGAATAAAACCAGGCGATTCAGGAAATGAAAAAGGCAAACCCTCCACAACAACTAATTTTGCTAGTGCTTCTCTATCTTTATGTTTATCGTATTTAGGGCCTACAACTCCCCCCGTCATAGGGTTAATTTGACCCTGTACTTTGTCCGGAACAGTATGTGAACCTTGTCCCGATTGAGAGGACGCTTGCTCACCATTTTTTCAATAAGGTATTGGGCATGCAAGACTTTGTGTTTTTGCAATAGGTGTCTTGCTAAACCCCCCGTCCCACCATGACCTTGTCCAGTTTTAAAAGTATAAACAGATTTACAAGTTTTACATATAGCTACTTGATTCGGTACGTCCCTGTGAAAATATTTCCATACAGCTGATGTTAATGGTCGTTTTGCCGGACATCGTCTCATACTATGGGGGATAGGAGGCATTTCACTAGTGGGTGTATCATCATCTACATTAGTAGGTGTATCATCATCTAGAGTGTCATCTAAATTAAAATCTTCTTCATTTTGAGGATAAACATTTGTGTCAAGATCATATGGTATTTCAAG